>CM072156.1:11294325-13694325 GCA_036850595.1 Rhyacichthys aspro
TTATTCAGTTATATTTCAGCTAGCTTGTGTTGTCAGGCTAATTTCATTTGCCTGAGACCTTCAGAATCAACAGAGCAGGCCCCTGTGCACTGTAAGTGAACGGACACAGTCAGTTGCAATAGCCAATCAGATCTCGATTCTGCAGACCAGGGCCAGCGAGGTCCTGTGATTGGTGTAGCTGATGCTATAATGGACTGTATATATGTTACCATGACAACAGGAAGTGCAAATATGCTACGAGATTTCTTTTTGGTTAATTATGGTTAATAATTGCACAATCATTTTATAGTAATGTGTAACATGGCTTTATAGCTTAAAGGGTTTTTATTGGTAAAATTACCTGTGCTTAATAAGAAATTAAACTTTTTATGAGTCACGTGATCTCGCGAACCGGAAGTCTATTTGAGCAGTAGCGGGAGATAAAAGACACGAGAGAAGTCAGAGAAATACGTAAAACAGTGATAAAGACTCAAATATCTGCCTACGAAACCATTCTACTACTGGTCAAACAGGCGCACACGGTAAAGTTTATTTGTAACGCTGTTATAGCCTTGTTACAATGGAAATGTGTGATTTATGTGAGTTTGAAACATCGTATTTGTCTTTATTTTAGTTTTCACGGTGTTCCACGGTATCCCACGGTGTACTAAGGTGTTTCATGACGGCTAGCTAGCCTGGAAAGGAAAAGGGTTTGTCTATCATTTCCAGACGAGCAACTATGAGTGGTACGTCACTGAAGGCCTAAGCGTGAAATTCACGGCCCGCCACTGGTACAGAGCATACATGAGTTACTGCCTATGAGGAAAATACAGATCTTGATGCATACACACATTTTACTCATCATTTTTGTGTTCTCGTGTGCATGGCAGGGTTACCTCAGGACAGATGATAGGGGCAGTCTGCTTGGATTCAAGAACAGCTTAATAACTGAACTCGATATCCTGCCCAGCAATTGTGTTTGTTATTTTGTCATTTGTACAGTCATGAACATAGTTTTAATTAGAATATCCGAAAAAGACACTAAACTGTGGAAAAACAATGCTTAGTATTTGAGTTCTGGTGCGTCTTTACTGGATGATTTGCTGACATATATAATTTGTGTCTTGAATATGACTTCTCTTTGATAATTTGCCACAGACATGGCTCTAAAGTACACACATGTTTTTTTCCAGCCCTCACTGATTATAGAACTTCAGGTCAGAGGACGAACCAAAAAATTCTTCATCTGTAGCATGATGTAAGTCTGTGTTAAACTGGTCTTTATTTCAGCTTGTCAAACAAACATGCGCACAAGTCTGGAAATGCCTTAAAGCAACCATGAAATAGTTGTCTAGGCTCTCCCATTTGTTTCCATGAGGCAGGAAAGCTCGAACAAAACCTCCTCTTATCCTGTATTGAAAGGGAATTTGATATTTTTTTTTTCATGTGGCATTGGCAGATGAATCGACTGAAAGATACAGATAGAGGGGAAAGGGGGCCGACCTATGACTGTTGGTATTAACCTTTAGCTCACCAGCTGCTTAAGAACACGGCCCTCTCCTCATATGTGTCATGTTGCATAATCGGCTTTGCCAGCCAAAAGGGTGAGGCACTGCTGAGTCTGTGGTGTAAGAGCCGCGAGTGTAAACACACCGCAGGCCTAAAGGCTACTCCTTGACTTACTATCCTTTCAGAGCAAAATCCACCGGCTTGAGAGCATTTCAACTGAAACTGTCCTGATGCTTTCTCTGTCAGTCCAAGCCCCTTCTCTCATCCCCCTAACATCACCTCTCAGGAAATGCTTATGACACTGAAATTCATAGACTAAATATCACAATTAGCAAATAAGATATGCTAATCTAATTCCAAAAGGGCTGTGTTCAGTGGCCTATATTTTTGGCCTTTAAGACATAAAGAGCGTTCTGAACCTGCTGCACTTCTGACATATCTGCAGCAGCTGTGGAGCAAAAAAATGCAAACAAAATATCTTTTTTGATTAGAAAAAGAACGTGAGCCTTGGGGCTTGCAGTGCACGGCAGACGGGCACAAGAGTTTTATTCACTAATAGTTGTTAATGTTCCCTGTTGACTTAGCCAAGGCTTGTTGCAGCGTTGACCCCAGAGCTGTTTGGGTATATGGTTTGAGGTTCAGCAGGGGAGGCACACCAACATATGCAAAGCCAAAAGGCAGCTTCCAAGTTTTCTCCTCTGCAGTTGACATTCACTTTAGCCTTTATTGATATTTATGTGTTCAAACATTTTTAATCATGACCTATATAAACCCAAAGGGAGCCACATTTACTGTTGTCTTTACAGAGACATTGAGAGCCATTCAGAACTGTTGGATTTTATTTTAAGTTAAGTGTGGACTGCTCAAAGCAGTCTGTAAATGTTTACTCTGTTTGCTAGAGTAGCTCATAAAGTCACTGACCAAAATAACTTGTATATTGTTTCCTCGGAGTATGTTCACTCTATACAATTATCTATGTCAATAATCTTTCTAGCATTTTCATTTTTATGGAACTACAAAGTCAGCTTGAGTACAGCAGAGCACAAACACAGATGAGATGAAATGCTCTGGGATTGATAAAGAATAATATAATCATGCCCCCAAATTTTCAAAGCCCTTTTGATTATAATTATTATGGAAGGGAAAATTTCTCCAGTAAATTGTAAAAACTTGTGTTTTTTTCCTTGAAAATTTCTTTAAAGGCAGGGGATGAAAATGGCAGGTAATGATGACGAAGGTTTGCTCACATTTTTAAAGCAAACACACCTTTGAACAACACACAGGGTGAAAGGTGGCAGTGTCCAGGCTGAATCCAGACCTTTTTCAACACTGCAGTACCTCAACATTTTTTCTAAACGAAAGCACGTTCATACCGACCTCCTTAAGAAGTTTAGACTGAAAGAGACTGTTTTTGAAAAACTGGAGCCCTTCAGCTGAATCCCATATGTTTTTTTTGGCAGCCTCGTGCTGTCTGCTTGGCCGCGCTGATGCTGGGGATATTAAACTGATGGAACACAGGACTCTTGATCCCTTTTTGAGGGTTGAATTCAGGTACCAACTAGTTGAACCTCTTGTCAGACACCTGCCATTGTCTCCTGTGCTATCAGATAACAATGGGGCTAAAATATGCAGTCTTACCAATCTGCTAAATCCGGTCTGGAGGTGGCAGCAAGGTTTTTGAAAGCTTTTAGGCTTGCATAATGCGACTGTGGCTTTTAGGGCTGTTGTTTCCACACTAATTATAGAATAGTTGCAAAACAGGAATTCATCCGACATGCTTTGTCTTACTTTGTAGCTATGGATGTGTTTTCCTTTTGCTTCTAAGAGATTCTGGGGTAATAATTGAAATAGCTGAGAAATATGCATCTGTGTCTTTTGCTCACATAGTTTCAGTCTTTGCCGACCTGGAAAATACAGTCTCAAAATCAGCTGTGACTTGATTTATTGTTCAGCCTAGTACACATTTTATATTGAGTATTTTATTTATACAGCAGCCATTACTGTCAAGAGTCATTTCAAGACTTGTGACATGAAAAACCCAATAAATATCCCCTCGAGCAAGCACTTGGAGACAAGAGAGAGCTTAAATGTAAGAGACTACTTTTATTAAAAGGGTAAAAACACTCACTCAGTTTAGGTCAGTTTAGGAAAAAATGAAATAAACGAAAACCTACAACATAAACCTTTCAAACAAATCATCAACATTAAGCTGCTTGATTATTGTATAATTTTGTATTAATTTGATACAATACTAACAGTGAGTGTGAAAGGCTGTAACCTGTAAAAGACAGTAGAAAATGAATAAATGAATACAAGTTAGTAGGTATAAATTCACGGTTATTTTGTACTTGTGTAATGCGTGGGTCACATCCAGTATAGTCTGCTGTAGTTAATGCCACAGGCTTGTCCACAGGGGTCAATTGCAGATGGCCTTGCAGACCATAAAAAAATTCTACTTTATCTTCCACAAATTGTAAAGTGCTCTTAGTTGGTGGATTGGGTCATGGCAGGAGCATTTATCATGCTAAGAATACTGAGCAGTGTCATTGATTAGAGAAGGATACTAGACAGGAATGATTAATCACCAAGACACACAGATCTATTAAACTTATCTATAAACTGATCCAGCAGCGACAGTTGTCTCTTTTATAGTTACACACTTATTTCCCATTTTTGTAATAATGCACTTTGTTTTGTCCCATGTCCCTTAACATAGAGTTCAAATAATAATCCATCATTGAACAAATGATACATGAACTCACAGCTTTCAATGTATGTAATTTTTTTTCCAGTGTATGTAAATGGAGACTTGATTAGCTCTTTAGCACTTGGTGCCCCTTGACTCTCTTGGGCAACATGAACATATACCATATATTCATGTTCATTTTACATGGTCTTTATAACTCATTAGACCCACAGATCGTCCTCCACTGGACATCTGATGATGTTTAAGGTTATATAGGTTATTGGAAGAAGCAACTTTATACTTACTTACATACTTTATCTGGGGCTGTAACTTGATTAAAAAAGTTATCAAATTAATTACAAATCTGGCTGTAGTTAATCGCAATCAATTGCTTGTCAACTTAACAACAACAATAAACACACTTTAATTTAACAGAAGGGAATTAACTTTATTTTGAATCATTTAACTTTGCCATACTTTAACTTTTGTATAGGATGTAAATTGAAGTTTTAAATAGATAAATTGGATTGTTTGGGCTTCAAAACTGAGACACTACGACAGCTCAGTTGATGAATACAAAATGATTTGACAGATAACTTACAAATAACATAAATAAGAAACCTTTATAAAATACAGTAACTAAAAGTGCATTACCAATACATTCACTTTATGGTTCAGAAAGTTGACTTTTTGAAAAGTAAATTTGTGTGAATCTTACAGAATATTTAAATCTGTTTTGAAACTAGATCTATTCCTTCTTTATATTCATCCAACTGCTGAGGCACAAGTCTTTCCACTTTAGTACAACAACACAAGATAGAGCATCTCTCTTTTTCTGAATGATGTGGCCTGAGAGGGAGAGCAGTCTCTCACAGGCTGGCTGAACAAGAGTCACAGTATTCACCTGGGTTGGAGACCTGACCCCATTGTTATTCCTCTTATGTGTAGAATATGTGTAAAAAACAAAAAAACAAAACAAAAACAAAAGAGAGAGAGAAATCGTTTGTAGGTGATGGGTACAACCTGTGTTTCTCATTTCTTTTCAGAACGCCCAGACGTCTGTCATGTCCATCTATGGTCTCCCCTGGAGAGTTGCGTGGTTCAGTAAACCTGCCAGTGAAATAAACTAAAATACATTCATTTTGTGCTTGATAGGCCATTGACCAAATCGTATTAATTAAAAATAGAAATGAAACCCCTGTAGAGCAGTTAGAGTAGTCTTGCGATGAGAACTTAGCCGATTAGAGATCGTGAGATGACTTGTAAATCCTCCATTGAGCTCTGTGGATATATTTCATGCTTACACTTGCTTTTGTAAAGGTAAATGTCTAGTTTCTGTGCTACTGTAGGAATAGAATCCATGAGCTTTTATATCTCAAAGCACACAACAAACCAAACCATTTGGGGAGCAATCCAGTCCAATAAAACCAGGTGCTGATCAATAATTCAGTGTTCTGTAATACTCCTTGTGTGCACTGTGAAGGTCATTGCTTGTTGGTATTGGACAGCCATGTGGCCAGATGATGGAGGTGGTCCTGTGTTGTGTTACACTGCTTTTTGGCACTGAAGGTCTGTGGCTGCAATGTGACAGGCAAGTAGAATGAGGCAGAAGCTAAAAACAGTGCCTACCTGTATTCCCTCATCTATGTGAACCACCCAGTGCCAGTGGTACTTACCATGACATTACCACACGGTTCATTTTTGCACTTTTTGTATAAATAATGCAATTGATTGATTGATTTATCAGTGCCCCTGGCCTCTAATGAACCTTTTCTGAAGTCAATGTGACATTTCTTGATTACCTTTATTACAGTCGACTGTGATATGCATGAATATTATGTGTGTCCCAGTGTGTAAACCCTTTGATTCAGTCATGTGAACATTTTCTGCGTCAGACTTGTTTTCTCTTCAAGGCCTTGGTGCTCTAAGACAAAAGCGATCATTCAACAACTGCATTATGAGAACAAGGTCACTGTGACTCTTGAGTATGAGCAGTCTCGAATTAAATTGTGAATTGCTCCCTAACACTTTTTACATGGAGTTAGATTGCTTTCCAATAGAATACAAGCGGAAGCAAAAGTAATTCATGCTGCTGTGTGATTAGAAAAAAAAAAAAAAGATTCAATGGTTCCAGGGCTAAATGAAGAATATGGTGTGCTTTCTCTTATCTAATGGGTCTTTTAAGCACATCAGTAAATAACTAAATTCAATTTACAACACTGTGTATAATATGCAAGAAAATAATCTTGTAACTAAGCTCAGATTTAAATTAGCTTAGATTTAACCTATTTGAAAAAGGACCTGTCACTAAATTATCATTTCATTGATTTTCCTTTTTGCATAATAAAATAAATAATTTAAAATTGAGTGACTATGCATACTACACAAACTATTCAATTGAATACCTTATGCCATACTGTGTGAAAAACATGTTCAGATTTCAGATTTGATCCAACTTACTGTAGCTTTACTACCAGTAATAATAAAATAAATAAATAAAAAATGTATTAAAAAGCCAATACTTTTCATTTCATGTCTGAATGTTTAACATAGATGGACAGCTGTATGCAGTGGCTTATGTTTCCATTCACTCCCACTGATGAGAACCCAGCTTTGAAAATATCCAGCAGTGCAATGTGGAAACAAAAGAGCTGGGATGTTTCTTGCAGATATCGAACAAGACTAACACACAAGCTTGTCTTTCATGGCTTTGCATAGTAAAACAGGGATTAAATGAGCTGTTTTCTCTTCCACACGTCCCTGCTTTTCCACTGTGAATAGGTTTACATAAAAGGTTTAAAATGATCCAAACTGAATTATTGGCTGTATTGATTTTAGTTTGTTTTGGCCCAGTTTTGTTGTTGTTTCCTCACGAATATATGATTACATCCGTTCTAATAATGAGTCTTAAAGGTGTGCAGAACATGTTGAGCCAACCATTTGAACAAAAGCTTTAACAAATGAATGGTTACAGTATGCCAAGGAGCAGCTTGATCAATATAAAAATGTCATCTCTGTCTCATTAAATATGATCCAAGAGTGCACTGTTGGACGCAATGCATTTCAAAAAGAAAGCGGTATTTTCAGCCTTTTAGGTTGGTAGTTCATTAAACACCAAACAGCACATCACTTGCTTTTACCCGTCCAACTTAAGGGAGACTTTAACTGGATTGTACACTTATCCTGGACATAATGCACACAAGCCTTTTTTATAAAGCTGACCTTTTTAAAACCCATATAATGCTTAAAGACCTGACTTTCAAAAAACTGTAATTAACATGGACAACTTTTTGACATACATTGCCATCAAAGTGCTGGCAGTGCCTAATGAGGTGTCAAGCTTGTGTGGAAGATACAATCTAAGTTTTGACAATTATGCTAATTAATTGAAGTCAGCTCAAATTATTTCAATATGGAAATACTGTAATAAACTATGACAGGTGCTCTTTTGTGTTCACATATTTTCTTTTTTCCACCTCCTACACTGAAGGAAACAACAAAGTGAGCTCCTGTGAAGTCATTAGGGTGCTGCTCTGGCTTAGAGCTTGCTTTCAGCGTGGCAGTCTTAACGAGAATTTGTGTATAGCTGCATCAGAGATGAGCTTAGAGTAAATAAAGACCAAAAAATGCTAAGTGACAGGTTGTGATTTGGGGTGTGATGCCAGACTCGTTCATGCTGCATAATCCACTGACCTTGTTGCTGAATACTTAACCATAGGAGGCATTATTAATTGCAAACACAACTCCAAAAGGCTACAACATGACAGTGTGTGCACAATATAACACAAAATATTGACTGTGTGTCTTTAAGCTGGGCCTGCAGGAAGGAGATAAATGGAAAAAATAAGCTGAGGAAAAATTCTGATATGTTTAAAGTGACAAGACAAGATAGCAGGAAATGTTACAACAACCCCACTGCTGACTGATTTCTCATAAATACTTTTTTATAATATATTCATAACATGTAAATAGGAGCTTTTTCAGCCTGACAATAAAGTGTCCAGAAGAATGCTCTCTCTCTGTTAAGGCGCACATGTCAAAGATCACTGCTCTTCCTCATTTGGTATTCTGCTCTGATACATGCTCACCGTCAGGGTGTGATGGCTGTCACCAGGTGTCACAACCATACTCCCTTTGAATACGATATCTCTGTAACTTTTCAACATGGCTCACATGACCTTTTTTTGTTATCTACAATACGTGCGCTCATTTGCACAAATCAGAAATGCACATAATAAATCGTAGGGATGTGTCGCTAAGGCTATGTTCAGGTGGCAAGCGTCAATGCTCAATTTGGATTCAGGCTCATATTCAATGTTTTTGTTGTTCAAACAGTGGCCTGTGAACTGCTGAACTAACGTGCATGTGCTAAAATAAAATGTACACATCAGAAATGCTGGTCTAATACATTTCATACTCAACAGCTCACCCTTTACTGTGTTGAAATCAGAACCTACAGAATCTGTTCTATGAAGAAAGTAATATTTATTAATGGGCTGAAAGACTGATTTATATTTAGGTGCTTTTGGTCATGGACAAATCACATCTGGGTAATAGACAAGTGAGCCAAAATATTAACTCCACAAGCAGCATTCATTGGCCCTTAACCATTGCCCATTGCTCTTTCTCTGTCTGTTGCCAAAAAACTCAGATGGGGCCAAATAAAAAGGTAATTCATTCACATCCATTGAATGTTTTAAGATGTTTGAAGAGAGGACATGGGTCTCAGAGAACTACTTTTTGTTTGTTTGGTATTTACTACTACATTCTGCCTATAACATAGTGGCACACTGCATAGAGGTCTTGGATGTAGTTGATGACCAAGGATCACAGCAGAAGGGGTGGTCAATGAAGAAAAAAACAAAAAAGTTTGTTAGTACTATGCTGCTCAACTTCAAATTTCAATCCAATGTTGCTGAATTCTTGTGTAAGCTGTGGTCATAATAATATTCTTTGAATTTAGCGCTGACACACTCTGTTTGACTAATCAGTACAATCTTATCGGCTGATATTTGAATGTCACCTTATGGAATCCCAGTGTCTGTAATCAATCATATTGATCGGTCAAAGTGAGTGGAAAATGAATAGTACCAGAATAAATTTCAAGCAGCTCTTTAATTCCACAAACACTGAACTGTACGTCACAAAAACTTCCTTGCAAATATTCCTGGTTCTTATCATGAACCAGTCGTGTGTTCATTGAAAGAGTCAAGACCAATGACATGTACTGACAGTACAGAGGCGGTATACAGGCTCTTAACTGCATGTACCTCTCTCATATTAGTAGGGTATACTTAGTCTGCAGTCTAAATTCTGTGGCTTTATTAATCGAGATAACATTTTTGCTGTCTTTATGTATAGAATAAATAATGTTTCCATGATGGCATTAGTATTATTATGAATAAGCTAATTATTTACTTTTATTATTAGTGTGGTAGCAATTTATTTGGAAGGATGGACCTGGTTATTTTAAGGTTGTCACTGTGACAAGGGAGCACGTTACCCGCTTATTTTCAAGTCTTTTACAGGATGGCCCCGAGTGCTATGTTCTCAAATGTACAACACGGTTTATAACAAACACTTCCTCTAATTAGGGAATAGTGTGATGAGTTGCACTGTGTCAGGCACTGTTGTCACTTTGTAAACTGACGTGAACTTAGAAGGTGTACACAAGCTAAGTGGGGAAGGCTGGAGGCAAGAGGACTTGAAAATGAGTTTGTTGTGCATGTTGCGAGCACTGTAAGGAGGCCAGAATGTAGTAAAGCACGTGAGCTGAAACCCACTTGAGTAAATCAGTGTAAGAGGCAGCATTGTATGCCTGCAGGAACCAGTGACTCTCTGGTGCATAAACATGCAATAGAAATGCAATGACACATGTTGAGGGTGCTGCTTTACATGGATAAGCTCACATTACACATTGTCTTTTGTATTCCTTAAGCCTTAGCAGAAAGGTGCACAATAATGACATAAAAGGCCTTGACTAACTCGAGTGTATGTTCCAATATGGTGTGGATTGATAGGCCTTTTTTTTCCCGCTTTCACGCATGCCACACAAGCTATAGCACATCATTTGGCTGTGATGAGCTTCACATTTAGTCTGTTAGTACGTTATTGTGTTACCTGGACTTTTTTTATCCAACCTAAACCAGACATGACTATCATCTGATTGCACAAAATCTGGGAATAGCAGGAAGCCTTCAGAAAGCTATTTTGTTCCAATATATTGTTAACATTGTGAGGAATTGCCACCTGCAGCAGTCGGAAAATAAGCTTGTAATTGCAATAAGATCATGACATTGTTTGGCTATTTAAAGGAAAATCACAGTGATACGTAACTGCAACATAGGTCTGCATTTAGAGTAGGCATTTAGTAGCTTTAATGGCATCTTACAACTACATTATCACACACTGTGGTAAGTAAGTGTTCTTGTGCTCGATATGAATATTATTAAACAGGACACCAGGTTGTCTGTCTGTAAATTAATCCCTTTATGTATAAGACATGAATCACATTAAATACATTTGCATAATAATAGAGGGAAATGCAAATGATGTAATTTCTTTGATATATTTATCCCTAGTTGGCAATGGTCATACCCCTCATCTGAGTATTGATGTGTCAGGGCTTTTGTTATTAAATTATGTTTTATGGCTTCCCCTTGTCCAAGCCTAATTCATAGGGATTTGAAAATCTCTGACTTTTCTCTTCCTTTGTGTTTTAGGCAGGGATGATCCGCACAGACTCTGACGAGTACTTCATTGAGCCTCTGGAAAGAGGTGCCCAGGAGCTGGAGGACCAGGGCAGAGTGCATGTGGTGTACCGCAGGTCAGCTCTGCTCCAGAACCCCACTGATGCCTCAGTGGACTACCAGCCACCAGGTACAATGTTGAGTCCAACACATGAGCTGCCACTAATCAGACAGCAGTCAGCTGCATGCTGATAAGCTCAGTAGTATAGAAGAGACAAAGGGATGTTTAAGCCTTTGTATATTCACATCCATGTATGTGCACATGTGATGTGTATGTGCTCATACACAAAAGTAAATCTCCACTGAATCTCCAGTGCACCCATGCAAATACTGTTTACCAATTTGTCTGTGATATTTCAATGAAAAGCCAATACTAATACTATGGCAGAAACTGAAGCTAATTGCTTGTTAGTAAAATATCCTAAAAGCTCCTCTGACCACATTGTGTACGAAATACATTTTTGCAGCTGCAAAGCTTTACGAATAGCTCAAGTTCAAAATTGTATGAAAAGATCATCTGTTCCAAGACACTGCAGCTTTCCTTGCACTTGCGCAAAACTATTGAAGCCAAATTATTTCTCTGCCTTTGTTGGAAACCTTCACTCTACTACTAAAATGAACAAACAGTAAGACTCACTTCTAATGTGAAGATGCATTTCATCCTGTGAAAACAAGTTAACTCTTATTTTTGATTTACATACTTACTATGGCTATACTTCCAATAGAAGAGCAAAAATCATCTTGTCTACATCGTGATCACTAACATGTGATGACTAACATGCTAAATGTTGCCCTCATGTTGCCTTGACCCAGATCAGCATGAAATTTTAACCGCAAGCTTTATGTAATCTTTATTTTTTTATTTATGCTAATTATGGCTTAGTGTAATACCCCTGCAGAAGATATATTTTGTCCACAATCATTGGATGTGACAATTGTTCACAAAACAACAGCACACAAAACAACGATTACGATTTTTTAGAAAATCAATTCTTTTCATGTCAAGAAATAATAATAATAATAATAATAATAATAATAATAATAATAATATGATTAAAACAAACTCTAAAACATCAAATGAGCACCCTTTTCAGCAATAAGCATCTAAATGCCATGACCTTTGAAATTTAAATTAAAAGCTGTGTTTGCTTATATGAATCAACTCCGGGGGGGCTTAAGAATAGCAGAGTGCTTCATTTAATCAATAGTTGACACCAAGAGTCAGTGGGTTGGAATAAGTAAAACTGTCACAAAACAACAACAATCTTCTGCTTCATCTTTCTTTGACAATACTGATTGTGGATTATTAATCGAAACCAAAAGAAACAAGGTACAAAAGTACAGTGATTGCCGTGAGAGACCACAGTGTTTACTTTCAGATTACTGTGTACATTGTGCTCTGAATGAAGAGCACATGAAGAACTGCTTCTGTTGAACAAGAAAATGAATCCACAAAAACTTGCCTCATACACCTCATACTTGCACGATACACAGTATATAACACATTATATATTGTTATAGGGGAGATTATGCCTAATGAGAATTTATTTTATTTTTTGATTAACTGCCCAGCCATTGTGCCTCAATAAAATGAATCAGCCCACACCCAGTAGCTTTACTGAGTCATGTGCATTGCTATACGTAAAAAAAGAAAATCTTTGCTGTATTCTTCCACTACTACTACTACTACTACTACTACTACAACTACACTGAAGTTAAGATCCACCAAAACTATTCACTGTTCTCTTCCGATATTTTGACAGTGATTTGATTTCATGTGTTGAACCTGTGCAGTGAGTCATGTCAAAGGACAGAGAGATTGCTTTTTCTGTTTCTTTGTGTTTCTTGACAGGATAATACCTGCTTCCTTTCCAATCGACCACTGCTTTGATGCCTGCAAGGATCTTTCCGATGGCTAACATTATCCGCGCAGGCGCATGGGCAATCTGACATTCCCCTTAAAGACAGTTGTTGTTGCTGTTATTGTGTGCTACTGAAGAAAAACCTTCACATGGTGTCTTCTCAGATTTGATTAGATATTTATACTGTCGACAAGCTGTCAAATTCGAGCAATGATGCAGCCTGAACTCTTGTTGAAAAGCGGTTTGTGTAGTAAGAAGAAAGAGGCACATGGTAGGCCTCTCAGCTGGAAGTGCTAAATGGGTCAACATCCACAGTGAATGGGCTCCTTAGTACGAGAGGGCCAGAGTGGCACATGAGAGGTATGTGCTGCATATGTGCCTATGACTAAGTGTTTGAGCAGATTTCAGCTCATGTTGCGGACTGTAACACTGATTATGTTAAAAAAAAAAAAAATACTGAAAGTGAATACTCTTCTCAAATGGTTTTAAAATATTCCCCTCTGTTGCTTTAAGAATGCACCCATTACAATATGGTTTTTACTTATATATTATACTGTGTACTGTGAATAAGAACTTTAAGATATTAGAGAACATATCTTACTGTGGCTTTGCTGCATCTGATTGTCCATGTGTAATAAAATGCAAACCATCCATTCTTCCCAGAATAGTTTGTTGGTGTAATAGTAGCTGTGTATGATTGGCATTTTGAGCATGTTTTTATTGTGATGGCTATCATTTCTGTCCTATTGTAGTGGGACTATGTTGTGTGCTGTCTATATTTGCATGATTATGGATTGGAAAACAGCTCATTCCAAACATATCGTCCATTCTGGTGCTGCACATATGCTCAGAAAGCTATCTCGACCAAAAAGGCTTGATTGAATTTTTGAAACTGCAGTTGCAAAAAAGCCCAAATTGCAACTTAATAATGTGTTTACCAAAGACATCCCCTTCCAAAATGAATTGATTTACTGTGACAAACATACAGCATTTAAACTGATGTACCTTTTGAATGAAGCTGGTTAGTGTTCTCAATTTAATTGTAGGTCGCTATGACTGACTGTGGGAACTATGCCTCCTCTGAAACAGGATATTACCCTCATGTTTATGGAATCAGATTCAGGAAAAATAATTCCTAACATTTTGATTAATTTCGTAGCTTTAACAATTCATCCTGTAGAGACTCCATTCTGCTGACACAAGTGGAAATGAAAAAGCTGTGAGCCATTTCTGTTTTGCCATGAAACAAATGTCTGTGATATGATACGCCAAAGAAAACAAGCACAAGCCAAGGGATTACATAAGGAAAGGTGCTAATAATCACCCACAACATTGTTTCTTTACAAAGCTCTACTGGGTCAACAGCTTGGTTCAAGGAAGAGCGTTTTATCTGAAAAGGACTCCTTTAGATCAAGAATCAACAACAGACTTCTAACCAATTTTACTTACAAAATCTATCCAGTATCCACTACTTTTTGAACCAGCAGAGAATGACAAATCAAAAACCACAGCAGCCATTACAAACTCTTATGGTGGGATTATTCTCTCATCTGTTGTTTCCACTCCTTAGAATGATGTTATGTCAAATGTTTATTTTTTTAAGCTCTTAGCATGACTCTGTGAGGATTGATGATAGTCAGCTATCTTGTAACAAAGCAAAATTTTTCTCATGCATAAAAATTGCACAGTCTTGTCAGAATATTGCAACATATTGCAGTGCCATCAGGTTCCTACTCAAAGCCCCAGTGTGCTTGAAACAGAGCTGCTATGGCAGACTGTTAGGCCGAATCCCTGCAGCCTCCTTGACCCTAGTCCTTCACCCTGTGCCCGCTCGAGGATTTCATTTCTATTCAGAATCTAGGGCTAGCGCTCAGAGTATTTTCTGAACCAGCAGACACAGAAGAAAAGATGTTATTATCAAGCAAGGCTCAACTGTTCTTTGTAACCCTCTCTTTAGGATAGCCTTTCAGCTGCTCTGCCTCTCCAGCTACAAATCCACCTTCAATTCACAAATGTTTTCAACTGTGACACTACTGTTATATGACCCTTGGTGGGTTGGGGTGTAACAGCTTCCTTGGTGAAGTAGTAAAGGCAGCTAAATAGAACCATGCCAGTGCCCCTGCTTCTATGTTTAAACATGTGCCAGTAAACTCATTATATCTGTACTGTGGCTCTTATTTTGTCCATTTCCCTCCAGCTTGTCTCCAAATAAGCACTATGCTTATAAATGCATTTATGTCAACGTGCATAAAGATGTGGATGTGAAGGTTATTACATTTGTATTCAAGCTTAACAAAATATATATTTATTCCAAGCTGTGACAATAACAGCTACATTTGATGAGTGATGTGATTAGTCCTACTTCTTTGGAAATGTTTCAGGATTCCAGTCTTAGCTCAAGAACAGCTATTAGCACTAGCATTCTTATCAGCTCTGCTGTTTGTGCATTTCACACTAAATTAAATCACATAGTGTCTCCACTATAAACAATAATTTAGAGATCTCAGGTGGACGCTGCCTTAGTTACCTCTGTTGCAAAGTCAAAGATGTGTCAGGTGAAGGCTCAGCAGCGTGAATGCTTCCTCTCTCCGGGTTCAAAGGCACATGCAAACAAAGGCGAGCAGGGAACCTCTCTGAGGAAAAAGAAATCTTTTCTGAAGCTCAGATAACTCTGATACAAACAAATGGAAAACGTGCCTGGAATTGGAAAAAGGATGATTGTTGATGATTGTCGTGTTTACCTGGCCAGTGACATAGTTGCCTCTGCTATCTCTTAACATAGAAATGTCAGTGACAAGAAACTGTGTATCTGGGGATAAAGAAAACATTTTAATTTCTACAAACAGTAAAGACTTTGTCTCTGCTGCAAAACTGATGCCTCTTAAGTATAGATAAAACAGATAGTACTCTATAGGGAAAAATAACCCAACCATACGAGACTGTACGAGAGCATCTATATAAGGCTTGAGTAACAATTAGTGCTTTTTTTAAATTCTCCAAAGATGATAAACCGTCTGGGTTATTTAATCCAGTTTCCTGATTTTCATGGCTTCTCATGCCTATTCTGTATGGGTGACATCACAGTGTGTCGACACATGGACTTGAACATGCACAGTGCACAGTTGCTTCACACATTCATATCTTACTAAATATTTACTGAATAAACCTCATTTGATCATCCTTAAATTAGACGAGCTTCCCACAGCTCTTTATTTTCTCCTCGATCATGTTCATATCTTTGGCATGTATGCACAAACTGATTCCACTGCACAGCTTTTTACCCATTTCAAGTAACTATTATAAGAGGCTACCTATATGAATGACTTTGAGGCTATTTTCATGTAAAAGAGTTTGGACACACAGAGGGATTATGTAGCAGCTCTTCTTTAGGAGCACTGCCAGTAGAGTCTGTAGGTGGGTGGGGCTGTAACAGGTGGGCCTTCAAACACTGTAGAGTCACAGTGAATACTTACCCAGGACCATGATAGAGGACAGTTCAGTTGAGGAAGCGGTGCAGTTGGCTGGCTGCCTCCTGATGAACATGTTCCTCTGTGAACATGCAGCCCACACTCTGTGAATGATGACGACGTATCTGAATAACGCCCCCGTACACACAGCCAACATGCAGACGGATAGGTGCATCTGTTTAGGAGGAAATGAGAGAGACAGCCAGGACACACTTCTGCCCTCCTCCTCTTCTTCTCTGTTCGTATGAGACATATGCCAGTGTAACCTAGCTTCACACCAGGCCTTAACCCTCTATAACCTTTGGGCACGGGGTTTATTTTTCACAGGATAGACAGAGAAAGTAGTGGATGGCTTCAGGCAATTTATCTTGGCAGAATCAGCTCATGGAGGGAAACTTAGCTAAGCAAAGAGAAAGAAAAACTGATCTATTTCTCAGATGTGTTCAATGAAAAAAAAACACTTGAAGAAGTTGGTGAGCTGGAGAAAACAAACATTCAATAAAAATATATTTTACAATGAATATTAAAGCTAATTCTGAAATTTGATTTTCACATATATTTCACATCCTAAAAGGTCATATAGATGCATTTAGGAAATTTAGTTGGTTGTCGCTAAAATCTTTGCATGGCCTTGGCTGTAATTTATCCTGGAGATGCTTTAATAAAGATTAAGAAACACTAGTGATTAGTAAACAATTTGCAAGAAGATCACTTTAGGCATTTTACAGTTTGCTAAATGCAGTGTCTTTTTATATCTTCGACCACATGGATATTGGAGCAGCAGAGTGAGAGCTTGTAGAGTTATTTAAGGTCATTTCAGATCTGTCTGTGTTGCTTATAATTAGTACGTCTCACAGTATAGAACTCTGCTGTCTTGGCTTTGTGTCAGTCTGTCTTGGGGATGATTTGGTGTCTTTCCAACTGGCCAGAAACCTTGCATAAACCCATAGCAATTTGCATTCATCACCCTGCTTGTAATTTGGTCTGGTATCAAGGCTATAAAGTGCCAAATTGCCAAGGCACAAAATATTGACTTTTAGGCAGTGGGCTGCGCTGTACTCAACAGCAAGCCGAGCTTTATTCTGTGGCCTGTCTCAGTTAATTACCGTCTTCAACAATGACCTGCCCTACAGCAAAAGAATTCATCTTTCTGCTACAAATACACATTTCATGTAGGAGCATTTTGCTAATGCACAGAAATGATGACATATGTTCGATAATGAAATTCATTATTTGGTCTGACTCCTACAGACCACTGACAAGTCTGAGCTGTTCACTGTGCAGGCCAAATATGCAAACAACAAGCAATGGAAACTTTTTTCTAATATGGAAATAATAAAAATATATATCAGTGTAAGTACAGTAAAGGGGCAGGTGTGGAGAAATTATGTCACATAAAATTGAATTGTTTCATTTAAATTGCTTTTCAATAAGTCAATAAGAGCAGCTTAAAGAAGCACAAGGAGACCTGGAGGGGAGCCCTGTCTGTCTGGGATTATAAGAAGAGACAGAAGGATTGGTTCTCCAAATGTTCCAAGACTGTTTGATTTGAACGTTTCTTTTGTTGTTTTGATC
This sequence comes from Rhyacichthys aspro, assembly GCA_036850595.1. Classification (NCBI taxonomy): domain Eukaryota; kingdom Metazoa; phylum Chordata; class Actinopteri; order Gobiiformes; family Rhyacichthyidae; genus Rhyacichthys; species Rhyacichthys aspro. Next base: position 11,312,153 of record CM072156.1, read on the forward strand.
ACTTTGCATTTTGCTAATCGATAAAAATAAACATTATTTTTGAAGTTTTGCAGGTAAATATGAGAATTAGGCTTGTTCCAACAGATGTGTTTAAAATGTCAGAATAAGCCCCACAGTGGTCTTACATCAGAACCTTCAGGTGGTCAGCACTGTAGGAATCATTTCACAGCTTTCTCTGCTGTGGTGGACATTATTTAATGAATAGTTTGACAACTGTGATAACAGCAAATTAAACCTTGTGTTTTTTCTTATTCACCCTCAAAAGTATATCTATTTGTGCTGGTTCCTTGAAAAAACACCTCACTGTCTCTTTGCCTGTTTTCCTCCAAAATGATAAAACTTAACCATTTCTGTTATCAAGAAACTATGCCTTTAGAATATTAGTGAAAATGTGACAATTTGTTTTTAGAGATAGAGACAAAAGCAATTCATCAAGCCTGCATTTTTCCCAAACAAAAGTAATTTCAACAGTGTCAGAGGAAAGTTCAGACCTCAGCATCCTTGCGCACTACTGTGTGTGTGTCACAGAGAGAAAATCAATGCAGCCTGGATTCTGCAACCTCTTTGTGGTTAGCGTACTCCTGCCTTCCTCCTTTGCAAGATGAAGCTGCAGATTCAGGAGATATTTTCCACATTGCTTGGTGTTGTCAGAAGAATGAACCCTGAATCCTTCTGAAACCTGGTGATAATTAGTGTCTCCGGTCTCAGCCAAAAATCTGGAGGTTGGAAAAGACCTTGGGAGGACTGAGCAATATTTTGACTTCAGGAAAGCTCTCTTGTGTTTTCTTCTGACTCTGTAAATCATCTTCTTATGGTCACATGGTCACCAGTGTGGCTCCTCACGTTCCTTCTTTCCCTTCTGTCTGCCTGTAGCAAAGCCCTCAGCCAAATACTTCTCATTTTTGTTGCTTGGTGTAATACTAACTTTTTTTTTCTGGTGCCGTCATATTCAGTGACTTCATTTTGGGGTAATTTTTCGTGCGGTTACTGAATACTACCATGCTCCCATGTCATACTGAACATATGTGAAACTGTAGTATTATTGTCATTAAGCTTTTTGATGGATAAACTAACTCTATTTTGGCTTTTACATTTATGTTAAAACGTAAAACAGCATCTTTCTTCTGTGCTCTTTGAAGTACAAAGAGAATGTGTTGAATGTGTTTAGAATAAGATTGAGATTTGCATTGCATTTTTGGCTGAGCCATAATCACATATAATGGTCGTAAGTGCTCCTTTTTCTTTTCTTTTCCTCACATTTCTTCTTTTTAAGGCCTTCTTTACCTTTTTGCTTGATCCATAATAGGCAAACCATTATTTCTTGAATATGCTATATATAGAGTTGCTTATAAGCCTTTGAATGTTTTCTGTGACAGTACTGACAGGGATCACTAGAGCACAGATGTATAAATATAACAAAATAGACACATAGTCACAAATCAACATAATTCTGCTTTTGCTGTATTGCCATATTTCTCAGAATTGTGTCCCTACTTATTTAGACATTTGCTGGAATATTTTAAATGATAATAAAGGTTCTCAGTCATTACGTCACAAGAATAAAATCACAAGGATATTTTTTTAATCTAATATTTGTGCGCCACTACAAGGTTCATTATAATGATTCATTATGATTCATTTAACCCATCTACTTGTAGAAGATGAAGATGAAGTTTAATTGTATTACAGTGTTGTTATTGCAGTGAGCAGCAGGATAGGGCAAAAGGAATTGTATTTCATAGCCTAACCTTTGTTTTGAAAACCAGAACACAACAATGGCCTGCCATCCTAATTATTTTTCTTTTCTGTACACACAATTGTTTTGATCTTTGTGGATTTTAGTTGATTTCCTCAGAGCTGTGTCCAACGGGGGCAGTTGAATAGACATTACCAACAACAGTACCAACAAAAACACAATAAAGTGCTTCTGGATCAAATATACAACCAATCAGAGAAACAAGCCCTCCCCATTGAATGACTAGTCCTACGTGATTCCCATGGACTGGACATTGTTGTCAGTAGCAGCGATACCAGACCCATTTCATGAATATGGGTAACTATTACCTATGTATTACCTTTCCCATATTGCAGTGCGGGACACTACAATACTGTGATAAAAACATTTTAAGATTAAGATTTATTTATTTTCGGTCATTCATTGCTGGAGTCTTTAGGGTGGGTAAGCTTCCTGATTTGATCTGCCGCTGCGTTGGGCAGGGACACAGCGGAAAACAATTTGTCACTTGACCTTTCGACGATGACATTGGGTTGTTTGTTCTTAGAACGAAAAAGACCAACAGAGAAAAAAAATTCAAACGGATGCAAGTCACCAAAATATATTGAACTCCCTGAAAGGAAATACAGTGAGCATTTCTTCCCAAACAGGCAGTTCTCACCCTATCATGAATGAGCTCTAAGTTGTGCAAGTGGCACTGCATGTTGTAGCTGACCCACTGTAACAAGGCACTCCGTTGTTTGCTTCAAGACTCACACTCAGCTCACAAACATACTCCACAAAGCTGTCAATTTTGCCTAACAGCTGAGGTAGAAGAGAAAGAAACAGAAATACTTCTGGAACCTTATGTGGAAAAAGGGGACCAAAAGAGCTCCATGTGCCATAATTTCTAATGGATATTCCTAATATATTTAGGTGTCTAGTTTATAAAATAGATACTGAAATTGAAGTAATTATTTTAAATGTTGCAGAAGAAAATGCAAAATATGTGCATTTTCATTCATTTTAAAGTAATTCAGCAGTTTCTTATTCTTAGAATTCTTTCTTAGAATAAATGTTTCCGTTGAGATTTTTGTGGGAATTGTTAAGATACATTTTTTTCTTGTGGCTTGTGTCTGTATTTTAAAATGCCACTCAGTGTATAACTATGGCACATACAGCTACAGGACCTGGTAAGATAGAAATAATGGGGCATTTCACTTGTGTCTTTGGTCTATATTGCTATTTTAACAGTATTTCATATTCATCAGGGAAAGCTTTGTCTTCTTGTTATCTTCAACAAATATATTAATTCTTTCCCCATTTTGTCCTTATCAACAAAAAACATATGTCCCAAACCATGAGTGAAAGGAAACATTAACCACAGCTTATCTTTATTCTACCTGACTTTAATCACTGCTTATTGGCAGTTACTGTAACATTTTGCTCCATCCTGTTCATTGATGTTGTATAATAAGAAAAAGTGAGCATTACTGACCACTATTCAATAACTCTTATCTTCTGTCCTGTCAGCGTTGTAATTAAAACATAAATGCATTCTACGGATTACAGTGTATCTAGGTTGTGTAACCAGGCAGACATGACTTGAATGACTTTTAAGGGCAGCTTTTGTCTCTCGTAAAATGTAATTGCACAACTTGAGACCCAACAGCAGAAAACAAACAAAAAGAAAGAAAAAAAGTTTCCTGTGCATATTAAAGAGCCATCCTAGCTGTCACAACTTCTGTGACAAACACTATCTTTGACATTTAACTCTCCGGAGGTAGGTTAAAGTGACACATGTCAGTGGAGGTGAACTTTTTTTTAATGTTAATTAATAAGTTGGAGATTGATACGTGATTTTTACTGGGCCTGTGCTATTGTTTTGTGTGTTTACAAAAGCAATATACACATAAACTTATAGGTTAGTGTAGGAGACACTCTGACTTGTCTTCCTGACACAAGGTGATGTCATGATGCCTTATTAAGTCTCAGTGTGAACTCTTTCACTGCGACTGACACACCTTTGCTTAGGTTTAGGCTGTTTGCTGTTGGTTGTAGACTGAGATGTCTGTGGAGGTTGTCGTTCAAAGAAAGCCATCTGTACGTTTAAAGGGGAAGGGACTTATTGATTATATGATTGCTTTGTCGCCAAACTGAAAGCCAGCACTGCCACACCATTGGTCCAAGCTGGCAGCTGGTCAGTGGTAAAAGATGAATTTGTCTCACAAATCTTGTGAGAATCTACCCGCTATGTCGCCAAAATCACAATCAGCTTTTTTATTACAAATATTTTACTGTAATGTATATTTTTCCTTTTTTTTGAATAATTTTATAATCATTATGTCGTATCTAAAAGCAGCCAGGGTCTAAAAAACATAAATAATAGTTTATTAAACCTCTAGGAGGAGCAGTGTTGACATTTCGTGCCTAAACTCCCCTCCAGGCTGTTAATAGTGTTTGAGAGCGTCAGGTGGCCCACAGAGAAAACCCACACACTCTGAGTTGTCCACCAGCAGAGCTCTACTCCACCACAAACCTGCGTGTTGTTGTAGCCACTGAAATGCCTCTGCTAGCATCTTTCCACTTGCCCTGCTGGTAATTAAACGGGTGCTGTTGTTGCTGCTGTCAATGCTCATTTTCAACTCTTTTGAGGCAGAAGTGGGAAAAACAATATTGTCTGAACCATAAAATCTTGTGTAATTACACTAGGTTTTATGTGCACCGGGAAGTCAAGAATTCCCTTATTGGACAAAAAGTAAATTGCTAGTGTTAAATCAAATGCAGATTTACAACATCTTGGAACCACAGTGCTGCAAACAGTCAGAAATGGGGATGTAACAGTAAATGTTTGTGTAAGTAAGCTCATAAGTATAGTGTATATGTACTGGGTAACCTGGCAATGTTCTGACATTTCTCTACATCTGTGAACTGATCTGTGAACTGGGTAAAAGACCAGTTTTACTGGGAAATGTGTTACTGGTATGTACTGGGAAGTATATGTGAAAGGGGCTTATGAAAGAGGGGTTCTTCCTTTTTCAAGTCAAAGAACCTTCAAAATGACTTTGAGAATAAATACTTGAATGAGTGTGTTTTCCAAAATAACTGCATTATCAGAGTTCCCCTCCTTTAAATACATTCAAATAATTGAGGGATTGAAAAACCCACTGACAGAAGTAAAGGGAAAATAATAGAATGAATTTATCATTTATTAAGCTGGCACCCCAAAACCATATTGCATGAATGCATCATGCAACATTTGGGCTTGTGGAGTGTAGGTGTGAATGATGCTGTGTGGAGGATGATGGCGTCACTGCAGATACAGTAGATTTCCACACCTCGCTCATGGCATATTACCTGGTGCCTACCTCTGGGCCATTTTGGGCGTGCGGCAGACCCTTGTGGGCGCTGGCTCTGGTAGACACTGGGTCGCCCAGTTGCCAGCTTGCTGCACTGTGCCACGTGTGGGCAGGCTGTAGCTGGGGGCCTATGTGTCTCGTGGGTTGCTGCTGTGTGGTGGTGCTCTCAGGGGACAGGGCTCTGGTCCTGGTGAAGAGGAGGGGGGAGAGGGGGTTGACGTTGACAGAAGCACACTAGCGTTCTTAAGGAGTGCTGCTGAGGGGAAGTCCTGTGCGTTTGAAGTTGGGACCTTAGAAGAGCTGTTTACTCAGAGGGGGGAGGGGGGAGCGGGCACGCTTCACAAGAATGCCTGTGTCATGATGGGAGCGGCGGAGAGGAGGAATGTGCTTCACAATCCCAACACTGTAGGAGCCGGCCCGCAGCTGAGGTGGCAACCATTTCTCCCTATTTATTTTAGCTCCCTCTCCACTCAATCACTGGCCCTGTCTGCAGACTTAAGCATCCCTGGAAAAATGAAAAATGCCCTGCATTTTTATTTATAACTTCAGATTTCCAAGTATTTGAAAGCTCCCTGAATATAGAATAAATATTCTAAAGGTTTGAGTTCTTTTTTTACTTATCCCAGTAAATACTTTTTCAAATGTCATGTTAATGTGATATACTGACTGATCTGTGGGGCTTTTTATTGAATATACAGAACAAACATATAGATATGTCAACCCCATACATCATGCATCGTTGCATTGTCAGCATTCTTAAACTCTGTTGATATGATTTGAAAAGAGTGAAAGTCCATTTCAGTTCACAACACACACACTATCCATCACGCTTAGCTTAAGTTACAGAATGTACAGAAAGTGTTTTGACTCACTCATTGGCAGATCTAGTGACATAGCAGGATGATGGACTGACAAAATGTCTTTCATACACAAGCTACTTGTGAGTCTATGTGACCTTTCTTTACCAACTCTGGTTTCTTCTAAATGGGTTGCATGCACTGACATGAACTCATTTGAGTTGGAGTCTAGTGATGTGTTACTGGCACACTTTAGTGAATAGAAGATGACCTTTCTCCAGTTCACTACTTCAGTTTATATTTTGAGAATCAGAGGGAACTATTACACAGTGTACAATTCAACTACTAGTTTTTCTGTGGTTTGAAATGTTTTGATTATTATTTCCTGGTTCAGTCATCTATCTTATAACTAATCATAAATGAGTGTGTGTGCCATGTCAATATTAGTTCAAAATAATTAGACTCATGAAAGATAAAGCATTACGTTAATGTAACTTTTATTACCGCTGTTTCTTCTCCTTTCACTTATTATGTTGGGGTGCATGGTCCGGTCTGCCTCTTAAGCTCATTTTGAGACACTGTCAAATAAGATTATTGTGGAAAAAAAAGGAAAAAGGAAATTCATAATTGTAGTGGAGACGAAAAGAAAACAAACTGCAAGAGTTGGGTGTTGGCCAACAGATATTACATTTTTTCTCACTGGATTTTAGAAACACATCTTCTCTTCCAGCAGCTTTTGTAATCATCTAAGCTGCTGAAACCTGCCGACAGCATTTACCTTCAATCATTGTGTTGAAATGTAATCCTCTGTGATTTTCACTGTAGAGCATCAAAGTGTAAAGTAAGGGATACGTGTATCAGCTCAGAGGATTAGACTCTTCACATCAGCACTGCACCTCATATGCCAGAGAGGTTTTGACACAGATGGCCTCCACAGGAGAAGCTCAGTGTTATTAGGAGAAGTTTACACAAAGTACAGGTGGGTTGTTCAATCAGGATGGCACTGAGCTTTAAGCTGGCATCAAAAAGAATTTGTATGATGGTAACTTTTGTTCAGAATCCTGGAACTTTATGTCTTTAATTATGCAGCTTGACGTTGGAAAATCCAAACCAATCACCTGTTGTTTCAGGGACAGACCTTTCATAAACACTGAAATAATTTACTTACTCAGACCAGCTGTGTTTATTGCATCTATAGTTAAATACAAGTAAATATTACTGTGTTTCTGTGCATTCTCCTTAATTGCCAAACTTTATCTTTTATTATTTTTATTTTTATATCTAACTTAGATTTTAGAAAGTCATAAAACTCTTGCTGCTTGTTTAATGGCATATTGAAGGTACTCCTAAGAGGTGTGAGATGATTCAGTGTCATTCAAGGTGAAGGAGCTTTTTTACACAATAAACATGTATTTTCAAACCATTTGTGGCAAATAAATGTGAAAGCACATAATAGACTGATTTGGACATGCCATGAGTGGGTTTGTGGGTAATTTGTTCTCTGTGCTGGCCTCTGTGCAGATGGAGGACTGGATGTGGCTGGGACTCTGGACTCAGTGGCCAGACAGGTCAATGACACAGTGCACCAACGCCGTCGCCGTGACGCTGGAGAAGATGACTACAACATAGAAATCCTGCTGGGGGTGGATGACTCAGTAGTTCGTTTTCACGGCAAGGAGCATGTGCAAAACTACCTACTTACACTCATGAACATTGTGAGTTGCTAAAGCTTTTTGTCTACTGCTCTCTTTTTCAAGGCTGGAACGCAGATGCTTGCTTTGGATGTGTGGCTGTATCATTCACAACATTTGCACACCGTTTAAGTTGAACTACTGTTTGACAGAGAATCAAACTGTTTAGTCTGCTATGCTTCACTTCTGCCCCTGCTATGATAGTTGAAGATTTTTCCCTTTGGCCTTTTTATGTTAGATCAGACTAAAACAACTAATTAACTAGTGATTATTAGTTTCAAAGCAGAATAAAACATTTGTTTTAGTCTTGTGTTAGTCTAAAAATGCTGTTTTGCTCATGATCTGAACTCTCCATGTGAAGAGAAATAAAAATAATGGCAATTTGCAGTTCCAGTTGGAATAAGATGTACACATTTGAAAACATTAAGACATATTCCAGATAAAGACAGTACGACATATGCACATATTTATACAAAGTACACTGCCCATATCATCAATCTGTCAATAAATCTGTATTTTGAGCTGATTAGCTGTATTGAAGCTGAGCGATGGAGACAATCAAGATAAAACAGCAGGAATTGATACAAACCAATTCAAATTATTTGCACTTGGCTAATTTTCCAATCAGTGCCTGTTGACCAAGAGAAAGAGGTCACGTTCTGATAACACTGTTCACTTTTAGATCATCACTAAAGCAAATGTCACTCGAAATGTAAACCAGACATCTGCTAAACTGGTCCCAGTCAGCTGTCATTCTTGTGGCATCTGAGTCACCACTTAATTGTAGTCTCCAGAGCTAAATACAATATAGAACAACCCACTAATCAGCTATTATTATCATCAGAAAGTCAGTGGAGGAGCTTGTGACACTACTGCTGCATCCTGCTGAAATCTTTTGTCTTTCGTTTCTTTAGTTGACTGAATCAGAGAAATACATCCTAACATTGTCTCTCGAAAAGTCCAATTAGGTGGTTTTGGAGCCATTGCATTCACTGGGATGTGAAATGTGCCCTCTGTGTAACATAGAAGTGCCATCTACTCCAGAGGGCGCATAAACCTCCTGTCTGTGCATATGTGTTTAGTGCTATGTTGTAGCACTAAACACTTAGGTGTACATCTTTAAGGTGAACTAATCAAAATTCTCCTTGGTGCTGTTTGACAATCAATTTCAACCATCAGCGCCAAGTCAAGAGGCATATGAGAATTGTTTACTCATCAACTTGTCACAGATACCATCAAAAGTGGCGGAAGAAATTAGCCATATGTGTCAATGTTTAATGGTTCTTTTTATGACATGCCTAGTAATGACACATTTGATACAGATGTAAAAGTATTGTTTTGTTGGGAGCATTACTGTAGTAGATGCTGCATGAACATGACTGATGATTAAAGACCTGTCTGTTTTATGCTGATAGCTTTGAATTATTTGGAAATGCTTTTGATGGCAAACTGGAGTGTGTAAACTTGGAAGAGGCAACCAAATAAAGAACCAAATGTAATTATTGGCAGGAACGTTGATTTTAGGTTGAGCGGATTTGTGAGTCAGCTGTGTTCAGCCATTGATGAGTGAGTCGTGTTGGGCATGTTACAGTGATATGCCTACATCTGTAAGATATGACAAATTCTTCATGTTGTATGAACTTTTCACTTTCAAAATGTATGTATGATAAGCTGTCACCATTTCAGTTGCATAGTTTTGGGCAGTTTTTGCATGTATTAAGTTATTTCAGAATCACTTTTTAAGATACAATTCAACACATTTATTCAAATGAAAACACATTCTCCTGAAACGTTTATTGATTTTTACAAGCCAATGTAGGGTTTTGTACTTTACAAAGAAAATAGCTGAATTAAGCTGCTACTGAAAGAGTTCTATTGACTGAGTTCAGTCAATAGAGTCCTTAGTTAGAAAACTCTCTAAACTCTGAGGAGTTGCCCCACCAAGCACACAGTGTATATGGGCATTGTGGATTAAAACACTGACAGACACAGTTGTTAGAACAGAGTTTGTTGGATTTGTTTGTGAAGCCACTACTATTCATGTTGGTGCAGTGGCTCTGTAGGTAGAGCAGGGTGTCCATTATCCAGAAGGTTGGCAGTTCAAATCCCGCCCCCTTCTGTTCATACTGTTGTTGGTTGTTGTGTCCCTGGGCAAGACACCTCACCCACCTTGCCTCCAGTGTTGTCTCAGATCTGGTGAATGAATGTGTGAGTATGTTTGGTGGTGGCTGGAGAGGCCGTAGGTGCACTATGGCTGCCACGTCCCTGTCAGTCTGCCCCAGGGCATAATTAATAATGGACCCAATTGTGAAGCACGTGGAGTGCCTTGAAAAGTGCTATATAAAATCTAATCCATTATTATTATTATTATGTTGCTCACTGGATGTCCCTTTGTCAAGGCAAATGGTGCCGCTCATGGGGTTATTACTGGTGCTTTCCAGTAGATGTACCTGCTTGCTCTGAAAGAAATCAGACTCAGTTACTGTCTTTGACTTTGACAAGATTGTCTTTGGGTGTCTTACTTCTGACTCTCATCTATTTAGAGCTTGCTCCCTTTCTCTCTGCTTGTCTTTTCTCTTTTAACCATTGTAAAATTGCATTGTCCTTCGGACAACAATGCTAATTAGAATATAAGATTTTATTTAAATTTAGTTTTAGGGTTTAGAATTTTCTTTTTTTAAAATGTTGATGTAGGATTAGTAGTTTACGGTGTGTTTTGCCTTAGATATTTTAAAGGTCGGCTAGATCCGAACCATGTGACATGCTCAAGGGGCCCCAACCCTATAATTCTGCTCATGTACAGGAGAAAAAAAATGTAGTTCCCTAAAGTCAATATATAAACAGCGTCTGTCGAAACTACCTCCACAGAAGCACAGGAGCTGCAGTTTGACCAAATCTCCTCTCAGATTAACAAGTGGGTTTTTTTAGGAATATTTAAGTCCAGTGACTCAATTGCACTTTGTCTTCCTTTCCTTGTCACTATTTCACCTTTTTACCATATCACTATTCTATTCTATTCTATTCTATTCTATTCTATTCTATTCTATTCTATTCTATTCTGTTCTGTTCTGTTCTGTTCTGTTCTGTTCTATTCTATTCTATTCTATTCTATTCTGTTCTGTTCTGTTCTGTTCTGTTCTGTTCTGTTCTATTCTGTTCTGTTCTGTTCTGTTCTGTTCTATTCTATTCTATTCTATTCTATTCTATTCTATTCTATTCCTGTGTTCTATTTGTGTTTCTTCATCCTCTTACCTGTCTCTTGTTTATGAAGCAAAACATGAAAAACCTTAAATGGAACTGTTTTAGTGAACTGTTGAGAAGCAAATAAACTTTGTGTGACACCTGATTTTGACTTTTAGGACTGGTGAAAAATATAATCATCTTGTGGATCTGAGTTAACAGAAGAAATGAGAAAAAAGTGATGATGATACCAATCACAATATAAAGCAATCTGATCTAGTTTCTTGTTTGAACTAGAGTATTTTTTTTCACCCACAAAACACTTAAAATTCAACCATCTTCAGATTGCATAACAAACAATATGTGCATCCCACCAAACTTAAATCATAGTGAGGGACATGATGTAAGTCAGTCTTAAACACTTACAGAATTTTGCAATTGAAACATTATTGTAGTCAAACTTTCTGTTCACCCAATGACCAGCTGTTGTCACCACAATTCTGTAACAGGAAAAAACAAAATAAAAAAAAAGACACACATTTATATTCAGCATTTTTACAGTCAGCAAGACTTCTGTGTGGTCCACGCGGTGAAAGACTATGGTTATGGATTATTGTTGCTCAAATCTCACTTGGGTATATTGATTGCCAACCTCATCAGTCCTCCAGAGATACAGTGTCCCTGCTGAGCGTATTGAACATGGCATGGATAAATAATATGAGAGACTGACGTGACTGAAAAGACAGTCGGAGCTCACACAAATGTGGTAAAGACTGGTGACCTGATATTCAGCTATTACCAGTGAGCAGATTAGTGTGTGGGAGAATGATAACATACGGTGTAATTTTAGCTCGCTCTGAGACTAGGGGCAGCTCTAGCCTGTAGAACTGAGCCTTTATGCAGATTCAAGTTGAGAATCAGCAGCATTTATCTCAGTCTTTAGTCTCATTTTAAATGAAGCATCCCTCTGGATCAGGGCAGGCTCACACAGTCTGCGAGACCACTGGTAATACACTTGTGTAAAGCTGTAGTTACTGAGTGGAAATTGTGCATTGAGGCCAGATTTGCATGCATTTGTATGCTGCTGGATTTTTTTTCCACTTCCTTTACCTTTGAGGAGAACACTGTGCAATGAGGCATATAAGTTCAGTGAAAACTCACTGGCCCAAGGAAAATGAGACCCACTGTGATGGTGCCAGTAGCTTTAGCTTAAATGATCTGGTTGCTAATGGGTTCTGATTCTATAGACACTTACTGTACAGTAATTTAGGTAGTGATAAAACAACATTTCTTAAGTCATGGGTCATTCCGCAAAATGCAACCTTAAAATGTCAATCGTCAAGCAAACACATTTGTATTTTTCCATCTGCCACGATTTTAAGCATGTCTCTGTGTGATATTACAGTATACTAATATGAGGGGATTTCACCAACATGATTTTGTTAAAAAGTAGTTTGCACAGTAAATCTTCAGGTATACACACCTGAATGGCACCAGCAGCTCCATCAGTCAATTTAATACGCATTCCCAATGCACTGCTTCTGCCTAAAGGGGAAATTTGATCCTGCTGGCTGATTAAAAACACACAACAGGTCCACGTAACATATTACTTTTGAGAAAATAAGGTGTAAAGCCACACATTGAACATTAAATAGGACCCACCTGGAGTCTGGGCTCCAACTAAAATCACTTGTAAGCTTTCTCAGATTTAATCTGATGGAAAACGGCAGGAAGGCTACCTGCGGAGAGTCATTTACTGCCGAGCTGCTGACTCATTCATTTGTCTTTACATTGGTTCTGAGAGAGCTAATAGTATCTTTCCAATGGTGTGGGTCAGTTTAGTTCTGCTGTCCTGGGCAAATCAAGCTGAGCTGGTGTGATTTTAAATCACAGCAGAACAGTGGGGGGTCACTTGGCTGCCAACCTAATGCTCTCTAGCAGAGCCAGGACCTTGTGTCACATTTGCCCAGTAGACAGGGTAATGCCCTCAATTACACTGGAGGAGATTTCTAAAGTCAAACCCCTTTAAGCCTGTGCAATGTCCCTGTTGTGTTTATTGTATTCAGTACAATGTACCAGTGCTACAATAGAACTGCCACACGCTGTATACTGGGCTCACACAATTAACCCCAATTACTGCATTTAGCCTTTTTTGCCACTGTGCATCTTCACACGCAACAACTTTGTCTCTGTAGAAATGCATTTTTTGTTTATCCCTCAAATGTCAAAGTAAAGCACAGTGATAGGATACTCATCTCTACTGTGTCTGCTGAGGCTCCAAAAATAGTGTCAGGGCTGCTCTCTGATTACAATCACTTCTAGAGTGCTTTGTAAAGAAAGGCCTTTCCCCCTTTCTCTTCTTCTCTGATGAGAGCAAAAACAAAAGGCCTGAATTAACAAGATAAGGGGTTATAACATTCCAGTGTTACAGATCATTTAAAGAATGTTTAGTTTGAGTTTCTAAAGTGCTGTGATTAATGCTGTCTTTGCTCTGCTTCTTAGGTCAATGAGATTTACCATGATGAGTCCCTGGGGGTGCACATAAACGTGGTGCTGGTGAGGATGATAATGCTCGGCTATGCCAAGGTGAGTCAAACTCTCTTTCAGCTACCCGCATACCCGCATTGTGAACACAGGGAATGCAAGTGTAAATTAAGTCAGAATAATTTTATCACAAGTACCAGTACCTATGACTATGGAGGGCTATCATGGAGATTTGCTTTCCAAGACTTGCACAGGCCGTTGTATACAACACCCCTCTTGTTCATATGGTGTTTCATCAAAAAAAACAACTCCAATATCCTTTAAGTGTGAATCCTAAATATTTCTTAAAGTGTATTCAGATTGCAGGGTCTGCTGTTTTCTGTTTTACAGTGGTCCCTCATTTATCGCGGGGATTACGTTCTAAAAATAACCCGCAATAGGCGAAATCCGTGAAGTAGTCAGCTTTATTTTTGACAATTATTATATATGTTTTAAGGCTGTAAAACCCCTCACCACACACTTTATACACTTTTCTCAGATAGGCATTAACATTTGCTCACATTTCTCTCTTGTTTAAACACTCTCAAAGTTCAAAACTTAGCATCTTCCTCTGCCTTTTGGGTGCGACCGCAGGTGCCTTTGTTTGTGCAGAACGTTTTGTCGACATTGTGGGTTTTGTCGAGGAGAAAACTTGTAAACATACAGCACTTCAGAGTCACACTGCTAGCGATCGAGCATTTATGTAAATTTGGCAATCTGAACGCATTCTGTACGGTACACACGGCACGGGGGAGATTGATTGACAATGGTCTACAGTCCCTTAGCCAATCAGGACGCAGAATACAATGCGCGTTCATACACTGTAAAAAAATTCATGCAAAATTGCGCTAAAAAAAAATCTGCGAAACAGCGAGACTGCGAAAGGTGAACCGCGTTATAGTGAGGGACAACTGTATACTTAACACACACTAAATGTTTGCCTGACATGTTATTTTTTGTTTGTTTTTTTCACATTTATTAAGCATAATAACTGTGCATTATTCTCTCTACGTGAAACAGAACCCAGTGTCAGCAGTAAAATCACTAATAAGGAAACTTTAAACTTAATTCACAGATTTAATGTAATGTTGTATATTGTATAAAACTTTGATCCTACATTTTGTATGTATTGTCACTGGGTTCTATTTCATGTATGATTAATTTAGTTTGGGATTTCTGAAGTGATCATTAGCTGAGCACAGCTAATGGCAGTGTATTGAAAATCTCTTATGTTAATTTAGCCTGCGTTATGAAAGTTAACTGGTTGATACTCATACTGTGGGAGCTGAACTTTGAGCTTGCTTTGAACTGGCACAACGCTGCTTATGCCCTGCAGGGTTTTATGGCAGTGCTGTTATAAGCTGCTGACAGAATACTAAAATGTTCATATACAGTCAAGTTGAGTACTAAGCATTTCTGTCTTTGTGCTGTCAGTCTATTAGCCTTATTGAAAGAGGCAACCCATCACGCAGCCTTGAGAACGTGTGCCGCTGGGCGTTTGGGCAGCAGAAAGGCGACCCCGATCATGCAGAACACCACGACCATGCAATTTTCCTCACTCGCCAAGGCTTTGGCCCCACAGGGATGCAGGGTAAGGCCTACGGGCGCAAGACACAGTTTATCAAAGCATTTTAATGTCATGTGGCTCATGCAATTAAATTCTTAGAAGGTGATACAAAATACTCAGTAGTAAAGACATTCTGTCTGACTCGGAGTCAAGGGTTTATTTAAGATTTATGGGCATTTTACTAAAAGAAATTACAAGGGATACATATTTTATAACATTACACAACAGTGAACATTGTATTATTCAAATAAAGTACCTAAGTTAGTAATAAGTACTTGACTAGAAAGGTTCATGAAAATAATGTTGGTATAAATAAGCTGATCTGCAAAAAGTTGAAAAATACAGTGACTGTGTTGTTTTGGTATAATTAGAGACTTTCTTTGAGCCTTGTGTTCAAAGACAGGAAGTCTTGAAAAGTGAAGCAGACGATGCCTAAAAGAAAATGTCCACCTTACGTTACCTTTGGTGATTTGATGATATTCCTGAGGGTGCACAGCTGCTTAGAAGTGTTTTTGGACTTTGGACTGTCTCTTTTTTCATCTACAGCATCTAAACAAATCAAATAAATTGCTCACATCCAACCTTAGCAGTATTCCTTTATAGGATTTATTGGAACAGCATAATGTATACTTGACAGGGAAGTGAGTATTGTGTGTTCAGGCTTTGGTTAATCCGCTTATTCCTTCCATTGTGCCAAGGAGAAAGAGAGGATGTGATTTTGATTAAATGTATGCATGAAATGTACATGTTTTTCATACAAATATAACGTAGCTCATGAAAAAGTCTCGCAGATGGAACAGTTTTTACAGTTTAAGGAACATGCTCAGAATTGTGTAGAGCAGTTCATGTGCAATCTGATCCATTGTGATGTGTTAGTCCAAGTGAAAGGCTGTGAGTAATAGGGTAGGTGCTCTATGATTAGGCATACAGCCCAGTTAGAAATCACCTTGCTGCATGTGGATGGAGCTGTTCAATTAACTGGTCAGATGTTGTATTGCTTCTAAACTCTGGAAGAGCCTATAACATTGCAGAAGTTGAGTAGTGATTAAAATGTGAGGTGGAAGTTTCAATCAACGGGGTATACTCATAAATGAAGTAAATCACTAGTCATTTCTTATTTTAGTAGGACTCCTAATCAGTCAGAGTATGGTTCATGTTCATAACCATTATTAATATGATGTCATGCTTACAAAAAAAAAAAAAACCCTCCATAGAATATTATCAAAGGAAGGAACTGTGAGGAATCAGATTAATCAAGCAGCCTTTATGTTTAAAGTATAATAATATTACTTAATCAGACAAGAGAACACTGGGAGAGAAGAGACTATTTAATCCTTTCATAGTCCTTAGATACAATGGACTACAGTGAGTGACATGAGGATATTTTAACATTATTTATGAGGTGAACTGAAACATATGAAGCACTGGATCATTTACATGATCAAAAAGATCACACAGTCAGTTCAGTCCTTCTCAGCACTGTTTTATTTTATTTTTTTAGCTGCTTAATACTGCTCCATTATAAGAAATGGGTCTATCTATTTTATAACTAGAACTGAGGTGGTAAGAATGTAAGGGGAAATAGTATTGTCCAATTTAGCATTAAAATTCTGTTGTAAATCTGTCTTTTGGGGCACATCATAGGATATTTTTATAACTAATGCTCTTAATGCTTGGTGTGTTGCAAGCACACTGACAAGCCACGCGCTGACACAAAAAATAATGAGCCGTTAATAAGCACATGTTCTTTTTAACTTGTTCAAAGAGTAAGGTGTAGATTATTCATACTCTGAGGGATATTTTTGATGAAGGAAATAGCAATATTCTTATTTTGTGTGTAATTTCTAGGTCCGTTAAAATGAATAGTGATGGAGAGGTGAAAAAGCAAACAATGCACAAGACACGGCTGTATTCTTCCTCATTATGATGCTACATGCATGAATGTACTTACCTTTTGAGGGATATGAAAGCTTTATTAAAGCTACACATGATCTGCTCAAGCTTTGATCTTGAATGCATTAGTCACGGTTCTTACGATTGATTATACCACATCGTCTTCCTATTATTTTTTTCCACAAGGCACGATCCTGGGACTATTCTTTGTATTGTAATTCAAAACAAGTCACAATGAGAAGAAGAGAGTTAGTATATCCTCAGTTCAAAGTTAGCTCACAGTTATTTCTTCAAAGTGAAGACAAGTACATCGTCTTGGCATTTATTTGGCGAACTTACTGTTGGGTCATTTGTTTCGCAGGATAATAGGAAGTTGCAGAGGGACTATTAACAACACAGATCCCAGCTATGAGTTGTGATCACTTACAAACACTAATCTTTTGGGACAAATGAAGCAATAGCTGCTTTGTGCTGAAAATCAGTCAAATATGACAATTTTCACATGAAGCAGCCACAGTGTTGGTGATGCCATCGAGGACATTAGGACCTGATTGGCTTTGTGGCGTCCTGTAGAACTGCTAGTCTCAGGCAGAAGATTTCCCTTGCTGTCTGGGAAAAGCGTCTCACAATTACTTGTCTTCAGCCTTCCCTTGAGCAATTGTTAGATTCTGATTAAGTGCAGTGCCTCGCTGTAAGCAAGCTGTCATTAGTCCTCTCGGTAAGAGTGTGACATGTTTTAAAATTGAGACATTTTCACTGGATAGGAATAGATAAAGCAATGGCCACATTTTACCCCGTGGACAGTGAACAACCAATAAAAGGCTGTTAGAAGCAGCGGATGGTAAAGAAGTGACAGGAATGTGTACCCTTTCTTCTGCAAAGAAAAAGTCTAATACATATATCCCATTGTAGAAAAACATTTTCCAATTACATTATAGAAAATAGGCTTTGTCAAGGTTGTCAGATTTACAGCCCTCTGTGTACACATAAAGCAGGTAATTCACATTAGATACAAGTTTACTGATTATTTTTAGAAAACGTGGATGTCATGATACCATTTGGAGATTATCTCGGATGACAAGACACTGACTGCACATCACAAAGAGCAAGGTCAATCTCAAGTGGTTTCTGATTAAAGAGCTCTCAGTAGAAATACACTCTCATGCAAATGGTCTGTAAGTCATGTTCACTTTGTGCAAATACATTGAAAGAACGGCATTTTTATTCATTGTTGCCATTTCCTTTCTGACAGAGCCTCGGTAAGCGTGGAAATAGTAATAGCCATTTTGCCAAGAGATGATTGTATACCTTGCCATCTGTTTTATTAACATTGTAATATTGTTGTGATCTCAAGCATTGACCTAAAATGTGTCTGCATTTTTGTGGAACTAAACGAACAAACCATGGACAGCTGCTGAGTCTTGCTGCTGAGACTTTTTGCACATTATAAGGTCAGTTTCTAGGTTTTGATGATTTGTCTTCCTCTGAATCAGACACAGAAGCATTTCATTGTGACATGAAATGCAATAGGTTTTTTCATTGTTTGTTGCCTTGGAAATACATATTGTGATAGAGTAGATACTGACAGTCGTGGCCTTTTATGTATTGACTTGTTGTGGTTGACGTTCCTGGGAATATTACCCAAGAGGAGGAAACATTGTTCAGTTGAACTCACATTTTAGTTTTAGCTTTAGCTGTGACTTATGAAACCTAAGACACAGTATCTTTAGCTTTCCTCTTGAAGCTCTTTTGCTCTCTTGAATGAAGAGTGAGATATCATCAGGCTTTACAACTACATACACAGAGATGGAGAGATTAAGTATAACCCAAACAAACATGACAAGAAAGTGCAGCTGGCGATGTGTGAACAACGCTGGGGACTTAAATGTCTTGTGTCTCGAGGCATTTAGTTTAACTGATAAAGCTCTTTAATATCAGCTGCATCAGTAATTAAGACAAGAGTTATCTATATCGGGCTGTGTACATTTGTGTACAAAATTTTATCACATTCCTTATAAAGGTGTTTCATATTGAAATATGTTCTATATGTTAAAAATATATATATATATGTCTGCCTTGTTTAAAATATATTTAAAAAAACAGGCCACAGTGTGAGCACATCTGGGTCTCATAGTCATCTAAGAACAAGACAGGACTTTTATTCCACTTTCTAAATACACAGTCACCAATTCCCACTGCACAAAGCACCCAAGGGATAACAGCATGCATGAGCACATCGATTTTGTGTGAGGAAGTATTTAATGTTGCCCACAGGCATGTTCAGTTCCTAATCAAGGTTTCTTTTTTTTCTTTAGGATGACCATTTTGATTAGCAGCGACTTCAGTTACAAAAATGTCATTATATGTAACCTTGGGCCAAATATACAAATGTTATAAATATATATGCTGTCTGTTCTGCTTAGTTTCACCACCACCATCATATTTGATCATATTCTATTTTTTCTTTTTATCAGATTATATACATTATAATGCTTCGTTTGAGTTAGGCTCGGATAAGATTTAAAAGACATAATGTCAGTCACATCAACATTTAAATGTCATGATGCAGGAGATAAAAAAAATTACACACAAAATAATAAATCCACCCCTAACAATTATGAAGCCTTTGCATCCCTCACCAGTCTCCTGCTGCGTGTGCTGCATGTGTTTCCTGTTTTCCTCTCCTGATCCTCATCACTATCTTCATTCATGTGACTCACTGACACAGCTTGTTCTGAAAATAAATGATGAACACATGAATGTGTACGTAGGCACATCTCCAAAAACTAAAATATCTTCTGGATAGAAAACCTGCATAGTAGCTGCATTTGAAACATAAAGGTTTTGTGTCCTTGTCCCAGTTTGCTATAGTAATTGAAAAAAAAAAACCTGAAAGCCCCAAGGATTCGTATGTCTCTTCCAACTATTTTCTTCCTTGTTTTCTGTAGGTTATGCTCCAGTCACAGGGATGTGCCACCCAGTCAGGAGCTGCACACTCAACCACGAAGACGGCTTCTCCTCTGCCTTTGTTGTGGCTCACGAGACAGGACATGTGTATGTGCCTTTTCTTCTACATTTTTCATAGTTAAAGGTGTCAGAAGTGGAAATGTGTTGGTGCTGTGGAGGAAATGATTTTGCACTATCACATGCTAAGTGTGAACAAATACTGGAGACAATTTTGTTTTTGTGCTCTTTATATGAAGTAGCCCAGAGTACATTAAAGCACAACGGCCTTGTGTGCACAGGCAAAAAACACTCACTGCCCTCACAAGCCCATTATATGTTTACTTTAGCCCTCCGGTGGATCAGATATATGCAACGCTTTCTCGATACCTCTTTACCCTTACGTACAACCACTATAGCTATAATGAGAGTGACAGTATACGTATGTTGTTAAATCATGCACGCTTTAGAAATATTGTTCATCCTCAGCCTATTTTTTCAATCACGTTTGCTGAAGACGCTGCATAGAGTTCTGTATTCTGCACCATTCTGGGGCTAAGGGATCTTTCAGCTCAAGCTTTTAATGGGAAACATTTGTAGGCATGTGTTGTAGGAAACGTTTCAGCTTGACTTCTCTTATTGCTCCTCTTGTGCATTAATCCACAGCCACCCACTGTATTAAATAAAACTCCTTCACTGCTAAGAGATCATTTTAATGAGCCTATTGTATAATAATTACAGGGTTAAATTGAAGAAAGAGACTCTAAATTATGTGAGAATTATTTATGTGTCACAAAATTGATTATTAAAGAGAAAAAGAGATGAAAACTCTGTCACTTTCAAGAAAGCAATAAAGAATATTTCAGGAAGAATAGCACAATTGACATCCTTGAACAAACAGGACTGAATGAAACAAAGGGAGACCACACAAGAAGAATTGTGAAATTATGATAAATGGTAAATATGTATGGAATTGTTTCAGTGTTTAGAGATGTGTACTCACCAGAATCAAATATACTTGCAGCATGAATGCAAACTAAGCCAGCAGATTTTAGTGGACTTTAGTCAAGCTGAGCCAGTATAATGGTCTCAAATTAAGCCATTTGTCATTTCAGTCTCAAGTGCAAGTGCAATTACTGCAGAATTAAAACGTTTTTTAAGATTATAATGGCAAAAACAAAAGTCAGGAATAAAACACTTCAGCTTAACTTTATTACTTTTTTTTTTTTTTGTAAAAGATTGTCCTGAATGGGGCATTGAATATAATTTATAGTCCTATTCCTCTTGAATTATTAAAGGACCCTAACTAAAGTTTTGGAGAGTGCTGACCTGCAGAAAACATCAGCACATACACCATTATCCATGTCATAATGGGAGTATATACTTTACATTAAGCACATTGGACACTGAATGTAACATAAGAAAGTTTAGACAGAGGATTTTGATGACAATGACAATACTGCTTGACATAGTCATGGTTGAGAAAGAGATCAGGAAGGCTGTGTATGACAAAAGTTACAATGGACCCCTTGACACAGTGCTGCAGCTGAGGCAGTGAGGATTTGTACTCCTTAAATGTCCCAGGGCGAGAAATCAAATCCTCCAACTTCATGCTTGATGCTTTGCAGCTGACCCAGGGGCAGGTGTACAGACACTTTTATCCGTAGGGAACAATAGCTGTTCCCGCTAAATACTAGAATCTCACAAAAACAATGTGGCAACTGCATTTTTATTTCCTAGCAGTGATACTGAGGTAGAAGTTCTACGGCAATTTGTGGAATTTAATTTCAGGATGAAAAAAGACAGACAGACACACACAAGTATTTGAGTTTTGAGCTTAGGAGACATCAGGATGCATGGACAGGGACGAGAAGAAGATGAGTCCACACAGCTGTGACTGATTGGTCAGCAAACACAATCTGGTGCATCAGTCTTTGTAAAAGCAGGCGATGTAAATAGAACACATCTGGTTTACAGGTTCAATCTTCAAAGATAAGCACATTATTAATAGCTACAAGATTTTCCTATTTGCACTGATTTTCCTCAAAGCTGCTGTAACTGCCAACTACCTTACATTACATTCCCTCCCCTCACAACAACATTTTCAACCTGCTTGCTTTTTTCTTTTATTGAAAAAGTTAAATGAACCAGTGAACCAAAGAGCATTTAGCATTTTTTTTTTTTGCATTTTAGCATTAGGACCAACTCGATTTCACAATTATGTATGCCTTGGACTTGCCAACATTCAAGCACATTTCATTTTGCTTCCCTTTTTTCCATTTCTCTTTTTCGCTGTTTCTCTGAGTAAGCAGTCATAGTTTGCTGGAATATCCAAATAGTATAGACCAACCAGCCAATGGGCAAGTTCCTTATTTAAGAGTCCATTAAAGAATTAAAAATAAGTAATCTGGACATAGTATAATGAGCTGGATGACTGAGAACATCCTCATAAACTCCAGAGCCCATTGTACACAAGCATGTGATAAATATTGTTCCTCAAATACAACATAAAAAAAAATATATATATTGTATTTTCAATCAGTCCAAATAATAAACCCTTGGAGTAATTGTGTGGTTTTTTTTTATAGGAGTATCTGATGACAACCTTTAATTACTTCATAAACAAGAATAACTGGCTGTCACAGTCCCCTTTGTCTTTAATTCACTAGTTGGACATCACCTCTATACATTTTTCTTTATAAATAACCTCTAAATGCTGATAATTTTTTGTCCCGTGTTGTTACCATGGGAAACCAAAAAAAAAAAAAGGACATCAAACCATTTAGAAATATATGTGTCCACATTTACTGTTTGTGAAACACGGGCTTACTGGCCGGCATTATATTACAATAATATTTTAAAGAGGAATATTCTGAAAAATATTTTTTTTTAAAAGACCTCAGATGTTTTTATATAGTGGAGAAGGGTGTTAACCTTGCCATCTTTTTTCTGTTTGGGACCGAATCTGTATAAATCGACCTTACACTATCTTCCATAAATGCTTGATGGATGAAATTCACTGAAGACAGATATGACTGATGTTGACTTTCACCTGTACATCTCTAGCTGAAAGTGCATCATATTTTATATTTCATAGCAACCAGAGAATAACTACAGACAGAGTTTTTGTAAAGCTCAGGACATCATGACAAATGAGCCATAATAATGAGTTAAACCCAAAGGAGCATATGCAGCAAAGCCCAGTAAACAAAGAGACGTGCCTACCATCTGCACTCTTCAGCGACCATTTCTGCAAAGCTAATGCAGGCACTGTATTGTTTGTTGTGTACTCTTTTGTCTGGTAGCTATTAATTATTTGTCTGGATAGAGAAAATATAATATAAACTTTAAGTAGAACGCCTGGTACCAACACCTTTATTTCTATATGTACCTTTGCATATTGTACCACTGACAGAGGTTTGCAGCAGTGCTACATTATTAAAGGTCATTACAAGTCATTTTCCCATTAAAACAATCAAAGAATATTTCAAGAATTGTATACATTTTAGTTTGTGGCTGCACAAAATAATAGTAATATTATTAAGCTAGCTCTATAAAAGCTTCTACAGTGGTCCCTCGTTTATCGCGGGGGTTACGTTCTAAAAATAACCCGCAATAGGCGAAATCCGCGAAGTAGTCAGCTTTATTTTTGACAATTATTATATATGTTTTAAGGCTGTAAAACCCCTCACCACACACTTTATACACTTTTCTCAGACAGGCATTAACATTTTCTCACATTTCTCTCTTGTTTAAACACTCTCAAAGTTCAAAACTTAGCATCTTCCTCTGCCTTTTGGGTGCGACCACAGGTGCCTTTGTTGGTGCAGAACGTTTCGTCGACATTGTGGGTTTTGTCGAGGAGAAAACTTGTAAACATACAGCACTTCAGAGTCACACTGCTAGCGATCGAACATTTATGTAACACGGCACGAGATTGACTGACAATTAGCCAATCAGGACGCAGAACACAATGGGCGAGTTCTCCCTTAGCCAATCAGGACGCAGAACACAATGGGCGAGTTCTCCCTTAGCCAATCAGGACGCAGAACACAATGCGCGAGTTCTCCCCTAGCCAATCAGGACGCAGAACACAATGCGTGTTGCTGAAAAAAAAAAAAAAAAGCATGCAAAATTGCACAAAAAAAAAAAACCTGCAAAACAGCGAGGCCGCGAAAGATGAACCTCGTTATAGTGAGGGACGACTGTATATGAAATGGATTTGCACTTTTTGACCCGCGTCAAAAGAAACACATGGCTTTGTCTGTTAAAACATGGATAGTCACTTATATCTGTTTCAATACAATAATCTATTGTGTGTTTCCTTCCTTTCACTGTTAAAGGTACTGTATATATGTAGATGACATTTTCCTGCAAAATACGGTTTTCATTTGTGTGTGCTGATTTCTTTCTTTGTGTTGGCCAGGTTGGGCATGGAGCATGATGGTCAAGGGAACCGCTGTGGGGATGAGACTGCAATGGGAAGTGTTATGGCTCCTCTGGTGCAGGCAGCTTTCCATCGCTACCACTGGTCCATGTGCAGCGGTCAGGAGCTGAAGAGATATATCCAGTAAGTTCACATTAACACTTGACACCAGTGGGTGGCAACAATTTATCTCCCTCCAATTGCAGACTCCACTGACCTCATTTCCACAGCACTTTGAGCCCTGAGGTTTGAGAGAAATTGTACTACTTAAGCATCGGTTTCAATTTATAGAGCAGTTTTTAAAGTCACACGTTACACTCCAATTGACTCTGTACATCTCAAAGTTGTGGTTGGACTGTTTGATGCTGAACAAGATGCAACTTTGAAGCACAGAAAGCTTTAAAAGGCAAATTGGTATTATCTTAAAATCACACCTAAGGTTTTCCAGTGTACAGGGACTTAAAACAAACTAAAACCTTGTCAAAGCCAATACTCCCAGGTTGATACAACAGAAGCCTATAAATGTTGTATGCATGGATAAAGTTCTCTTTGAGAGTGTCAAGTAGCACCATTAGGCAGAGATTCCAGACAGAGTAGAAACCCGTTACACCCAGAGCAGCAGCAGTTCTGGCTTCACACTTTCACTCAGCTGTAACAAAATCCATTTTCTAACAGGCAAAGTTCATCAAAGTGGGAACACGAAGATATTGACAGTGCATCAAAGGAGATGACAATGGCACTGTGCAATCAATTGTCACGCACTATAATGCTTTTTTAGCACAGCTCCTGGCGATTTGAAGTGGATCTATTGCAGAGAAAAATCAATATCCTAATGTATAAAACTGTTGCCACTACATCATGTGGTTCTTCTTTAGGAGAAAACAAGAGGGAGCTGTTGTCCTGAAAGTCTATGCTCCATTGTACACACATCACATGTCCTGTCACATTCTCCTCTGGCAAAAAAGACAGCCCAAGTGGGATGTGCAGCTGAGGCACTTTAAACACATTTGCCTTATTCCTCCACATTGAATACACTTCTTAGTTAAAAAATAATCAAGTTCTCCAAGGACATTCCAATAACAGTGACCAGTGGATCCTTAGAAACTTTTAAACTGTTAAAAGGCATAACATTAAGAAGAAATATACTTCTCTTTCCAATTCAAGTAAGCAAGTGTGTACCATCAAGGGAGCCCACTTGGTTGTTATTGTTGGTAATATCGAGCCTCACTGGCTTCCTTTAAGGCTGTGTTTGGAACATGTTCATATAAACAACACATACAACAACTATACTGTTGATATTGACCTGTTACAGGCCTAATGGGATGGAAATCAGTTTGAACAGGAGGGGCAGCCACAATTTGCACAGGCAAATGGAACATGAAGTCCCAATTCAGCTGTTCCACTTCAGCTTGAGTTATATTCTGTAATAAAAATCAAATCTGTGAGCAGATCTTTGTACATGTCAAACTGGCTAAAAATAATAGCAAATGTAAGGCCAGTCCCAGAAACTGAGATAAATGATTTAAGGTGAGTTTGTAATTGACAGAAAGAAAATATTTCATTTATAGGCTCAGACACTGTGAATTCTCAAAGGAAATGTTAAAGTCATGTCAGTCTAGGTCACGTTTACTACTAGCCTTATGCTGTTATCATTAATGTATGTCTCAGATTTGACCATTACATTGTATTTCTCACTTGCTCTCAGCACATATGACTGTCTCTTGGATGACCCCTTCAAACACGACTGGCCACAGCTTCCTGAACTGCCTGGAATCAACTACTCAATGGACGAACAGTGTCGATTTGACTTTGGAGTTGGCTACAAGATCTGCACTTCAGTAAGTACAGCCCTCAGGCGTTCAATTCAAAGACAAAGAACACTGATACTGAGAAGTTCAACCCAAACTAATTTAGCTCCTAAAGTCCATGTTGCTCACATACTATTGTGAAACTGTGTGTTGATTATTTTATATGTAAGCCTCTAGCTACTATTACATATCTAATTGTCATGTCATTGTATAATTCAGTAAATCGTGCAAGTAATTCATAACATTTGTGGCTTTATTTAACAATATTTTTTTAAATATGTCAAGCCAAATCTTTTTCACTCTGCATTGTTGCCATCTAAAGTATAGAATCTTGCACAAAAGGACCACTGCAGATGTTTTCCTTTGCCAGAGGCACAATGGCACTGCCCTGAGGGGAGCAACACAAACTAAGAGAGAAGGGAATGGGAATTGTTTCTGATGATTGACAGGACTACTTTTTGTATGCTGTACTTTAAAGGTCATGTGATTTATTTGTTGCCAATGTACTATCTTCTCTCCTGTCAGCTTGTTTCTGTTCACTTGGACAAATGCCCTAGGAGAGATTTATGAAGTAGTGTTGCTTTCTTTCAGGCTTCACCTTAACCTTTTTTTTTTTTTTAAAAAACCCAATCTGTCCGCATATTTTTTCTCTTTTGTTTTCTCTTTTTTCTATTCACAGTTTTGTTGATATACACTTGCAGTTTGGCTGAACTGATTTACAACCATGGCTCACTATACTCATTGTTTCATGTAATAATCTTATAAGATTTTAAAAATCATGGGAACAACAGTACAATTTAATTCAAGCATTGTAACAACAAACAGGTTTTGTGTAAAATCATCGTCAAGATAGTATTTTTAAGTGATACATTATAAATATCCTACATTATTACCGACATAGGTCAGGTGGTGGAATAAATAATGTGACTTACTAATCCAGCTATAACCAGAAATCTTTGGACTAGTTTCCATCTTCTCTTCTTAACTTAAAGCAGTGGGAAATGATTATATCTCCGCATCAATCTTCTCTTATTAAAATAAGCCAAGTGGAATAGCTGGCAATCACATTGCTCATTTGAGATTTGAGAGTGCTGACAGATTAACCAAACAGCCAGAAGAAAATTTATTCCATCTCTGGGCATATGCCGTACATCACTGTGTCTTTTCTAATTTACTTGGTTTGATAGTGAAGATGGACTTTTGAAAGACTGCGTGAGCCATCCTCAGTGCCTCAAAAGATAGCTTATAACGATCATTTATGGGATTCTCAATCATCCTACTGTGAATTGTTTCAAAAATAATGAAATTACATTTACAGATTTTATTGTTCTATATTACTGGCAAAGCTGCCTGAGGTTAGTGTTATAGCACTCGTGATTTAAAATGAGAATTGCTTCTCTCAGAATTATACAAGCAATTTTGTGCCTTTACATAGAAAATCTAGTGCCTATAATAGAACAACATGCAAGGCATTCCAACAAAATCAGGATCACATAAATCTTTGCAAAGGTTCCAGTGATCATAGTCCTTGTGATAAAGTGGCATGTATGTGTAATAGAGAGATGCCGCAAATGGATGAGTGGGATGAATATCATAGTTATAGGATTTTATTATATGATTTGACTGTCTATGCATCAAATGACCATTATTCTGGGGTCATTCAACTGTTGTGAGATACAATCATATGCACAATCTCACCAAATGATACAATAGAAGAATATGATGTGTTGACATGATTCATTACTGAATCCCAATCAGACTGCCAGATTGTACAGGAAGCACTTAGAGCTGTTCAGTAGCTCACCAAGAGATGAATTATACCCACTTAGACAATCGAGCTGATTGGTTCCTAGAAAGTAGATTTTTCTTGCAAAAATAGGAAAAGTGCTTGAGATCTGTAAGTTATAATCACCATTATGTATGAGTAATAATTTGTCATTCTAATCTATTGGCAGTTTGTCAGAAAAAATGGAAAGAAAGAAAGAAAGAAAGACAGAAAGAAAGAAATAAATTACAAAATGTCTTAAAGGGGAATTATATATAAATCATATTATCATCATATTTATAAAGTTAGGGATCGAATGGTCTGGATTTTGTAAATATAAGATCCAACCAGACATAAATGAACTGTCTTTAACAATGTTAAACCTGACATAACTCGTGGAAGTTATGCAAATCCTCATGCATTATGTATGGTTGTTTAGGACGATTTTAGATTTTGAAGATTTTGAGTGTACATGGTGTGACGTAATTTCTTAAAAAGGTAAAGACATAGTTTGAAAAAAAAAAGATAGATCAGACATACGGTATTTTTGATACTGCAGTTCCCAAGCACAGCTTCTAAGAAATCATTTTTAAATCGATCCACTGCTCACATTGCTAATCCCTAATTATATCTGTGTATGGTTAAATGCCATTGTCTGATTGGTTTTATGTTTGTACACACCAGTGACAGAACAAAAAATACAATAATCCATACTTTTGTGAAAAGAAATCCTAACAAAAAGACATCACTCAAGTCTTGGTCTTATTCTTGGGTTTTTGGGCCATTTAGATTCCAGTCCATGAGGCATTTCAATTTAAGTTTTTATTTGGAAGTGGACTGAGACCTACCTGTCAATGGGGCTTTTGGTTTAGTGAATGCAGTATTTTGATTATTATTTTTGATTTATTTATTTTCAGTTTCGCACATTTGACCCGTGCAAACAACTGTGGTGCAGTCACCCTGACAACCCGTACTTCTGCAAAACCAAGAAGGGCCCGCCTCTTGATGGGACTGAGTGTGCTCCTGGAAAAGTCAGTTAAATGTTCCCGGCTGTTTTTATTATTACTCCTAAGCTTTTATAAAAGGTTTCTGGATTGCACTGGGTCACTCTTTCTCTCCTTTTTTCTTTATTTTTTTTCTCTCATCAGTGGTGCTACAAAGGTCACTGCATGTGGAAAAACCCTAATCAGGTCAAGCAAGATGGAGCCTGGGGTTCATGGAGCAAATATGGCTCATGCTCACGCTCCTGTGGAACTGGGGTTCGATTCAGGACGCGCCAGTGCAACAACCCAGCGTGAGTAGCCTGGATAAAAGCATACAAAACAATTATGAACTGTTATACCTAGAAGAGGACAGGTTTGATTGCGGTAAACAAATAAGAATTGTTCCTTCTAATGGAATTTGAAACTAGAGTGTTGAAACATGGCTTTAATTTCATTTTTTAATTTGGTGAGTGCATATCCACTCATAGAAATCTGTTGCAATTATCTCACAATAACAGGAAACTCTTGCTTGAGAATTATTTTTGTATTATTTTGTATTTCACATCATATTTTGAGCAGACTTCAGTTCTGTTTTCCCATCGCGGTGGTTTGCTCAGCCATGACGTTATTGTGTATTCTTTTCCCAAAGGCCCTCAAACAGTGGACAAGACTGCCCAGGAGTGAACTACGAATACCAGCTCTGCAACACTGATGACTGCCCAAAGCATTTTGAGGATTTCCGCGCACAGCAGTGCCAGTCTCGCAACTCCCATTTTGAATTTCAAAATGCCAAGCACCACTGGCTGCCCTATGAGCATCCTGATGGTAAGCTACAAAAATGGGAGCAGATTGTTATGTTGCATTGTGTGAGTTGAATATCGTTTATCCAAAAGGAAACAATGAATGCTGGAAATGTAAATTCTCAAATCCTCAAATCGCCAGTTGAAAAAAAACAAAAAAACCTATTATATGGTGACCCTGTCTGCAGTGTCGGCTGTTTTAGCCTCTTATTTCTTAGCCTCAGTCTTTTTAACCTTGCACTGCATTACCTTTATCAATTCAGTTAACAGTGTGCCCTTTGGACAAAAACACCAGACAAAAAGCTCTGCTGATGTGTTTGCATCTTACAGTAAATTGGCTTTAGAGGAAACAATTGAGAAACCAGAGGAGATATAAAGTAAAAAAAAAACAAAAAAAACACATAGGTCTATAGAAAGTCAAAAGCTTTTTGCAATTTGGCAGAAAAGCATGTTTTTACATGCCATATCAATATAGCACAACTAAAGCTAACAAATTATATGTAGTGGTGGAAAAAAGTTTTTGGACAGCCTTAAAATTTTACACAATCTCAAATATTATCATGAAATATTTGTGGAAAAATCTTTTTTGTGGTTGAAATGGTGTGGCTGCATTAGACAGACAGTGGTTAGCGCTCCTGCTTCACAGCTAGAAGGTCGTGAGTTCACGACCCCGGCCGATTCAAACACTTGGCTGGTTCTGGCCAATTCAAACATTGTTGGTTAACTCTGGTCTTTCTGTACATCTGCATGTCTTCCCCGTATCTTTTTAACTGTGTCACCGTGGGTTCTCTCCAGGTACTCCGGCTTCCTCCCACCGCCCAAAGACATGCATCTATAGGCCAATTGGCAACTCTAAAGTATCCCTTGTGAATGAATGTGAGAGTGAATGGTTGTCTGTCAATGTTCATCTCTAAGTGTCAGCCCTGCGACGAACTGGCCATTGTCCAGGGTGTACCCTGCCTAAGGCCCAAAGCTGCTGGGATAGGCTCCAGCCATCTGCGACCCCAAACAGGACTAAGTGGTAGAAAATGAATGAATGAAAAAAATATGTCTGAAATAAATTTTGTTTCTTGGCGCAAAACAAAGAGACTAACGACTCTTGTGTGCCCAGTTTGAATGATACTCAGCCACATAGCAACATAGCACGAGTCCTTTAGTTGGTATGCATCCAAAAAATGAGTATTGCATAAAATACCAACATTTTTTTTTTTATAAACTCCAAAATGTATTTCACTGTAGCCAACAAGAGATGTCACCTGTATTGCCAGTCGAAGGAGACGGGGGATGTGGCTTACATGAAGCAGCTGGCTCATGATGGGACTCGTTGCTCGTACAAGGATGCCTACAGTATTTGTGTGCGAGGAGAATGTGTGGTAAGGACATGTTCACAAGTCAATTTGTTATGTCTTTTTAAATACATGTACAGCATGTTGCTCAAGGCGGCTATAATATGGATATCCAAGGCATCACAGTAAGCAGTTTACTATACAGTTAGCCTCAGCTTAACTTTGTCACATCTGCAAACTCATGCTGTTAGTGTAAACAACTTTATGATACTGTATCTTGTGGTTTGACTTAATATTTCCTGTCAGAATTTTCACTGTCAGAATAAATGATTTATTTAAAAGTGAAAGTATAGCAACAGAAGCAAGAAAAAGATTCCTGCAGCTCTGGTTCCATCTTGATATTGCTGCACAAGCAATTAGAGTTACCACATACCCCTATACATCTTAAAGACATTTAAGGATATGGCTCTGACTCAGACTGTGATTTAAACAAGTTAAAACTTTTCCACCCATAAGAGCAGCAGATTATTGCACCATCTATGACTTTGAGCTGTTCAGTTCAGTTCTGACAAATGTTTGGACTTTTAAAAGCATAAAATGACCATTTTATTCTTGGGACACCAGAAAGTCGGCTGTGACCGAGAGATTGGCTCCAACAAAGTAGAAGACAAATGTGGTGTCTGTGGTGGGGACAACTCTCACTGCCGCACTGTTAAAGGAACTTTCAGCAGAACACCAAAGAAAGCAGGTAAGAGTGTCTTTAATTACTCTACAGTTTTGTTCATTCCACAATGAACTGTCGGCACAATTTTTAGAAGTGCTTCATTAGAGCCTGAAAACAGAAAGTTAAACCTAGTTCTTCTGTTAGCACTGTGACAGTCCAACAAGAGAAATTTAATTGTGAAAAAGGGCTTAGCTTTTGAGAGGAGAGGTAAAATCTTTGGTATTATGATTTTTTTAATTAAGAACTATGTGTGGATAATATTTTTCACCACTATTTGTAAAGTAAATATTCTAGTAAATATTTACTAAATACTTAAGATAGAATGGGAAGTTATAGGCTCTATATCCTGCCTTTAAAAATAATTGTGCAAGTCACAGGCAAGATTTCACCCTTTTAATTAAATGTTCTAGATGTTGATTAACATCTAATTGGACACAAAATGAGGAATCTATCGTTAATTGGTTTTTGATCATCTTGATTGCTTTTCACGTCGCTCAATGGATTTAAATTGTCAGAGACCAACTGCTTGTATTTAGTAGAAACTCAAGACTTTGACTGTTGTGTGCCGCATGTGTCTCAGGCTACAGACGAAATGCAATCGCAAAGCTGTAAATATCTCGATGTGAATGTTTAGCATAAAAAATGAGTGTGATTCCATGAACTCAGAACTACAGACGTTGCACACAATTTGTAGCACTGGCTGCAGCATGGAAATGTCATGTCTCTACCTCTCTTTAATCACAGGACTGGTTGGTATAGAGTAGACATGGAGAATACAGTGTGTAACTAGATAAACAGAAAACATCTAAGCCGGGAATAAAGTCACTGATACTGTTTCATACTGTGGGCTCGCTGTTTATACCATGATTTATATGATTAAACACTAACTGTGTCTTGCGTGGTGAGAAAATGCAGTGGTAGATGACCTCTGTGACAAATGGCTGGCAAATAAATTATATCTCTACTTTATATACATAGATAATTTCCTTATTGGATTGTAAAAAGGGTATTTCACATGCTAAAAGAAAACCATAAAGTGTTTTTTATTTCCTGCTAAGCTCTGTCACTCGGCAGCCTCTGGTGTACTGACCTCACTGTTTCCATGAGTCAATATGATTCCCACAGTACATGACTCACTGAGAATATGGAGCACCAGTGATTTAGATGAGATGTGTCCAAAGCTATTGGTTAACATTGGATTTGAATTGATTGGATTGAATTCAGTAAGTAATCCAGCTGCTACCAGTGCATGCCTTACCAATGATACACAGTACAGTTAGTATGGGCTCACTGGAGCATCAGCAAGTTGAGTCACATGATGCAAAGGGAATTCACTTCCACATTTTTATAGAAGCAACTTTGAGGCTAAAAATGATGTAAGCAAAATGTTTGACAATATGACTTAGGTGTTGTTTTTTTTGCCCATTAGCAGATGAGGAGAGGAAGTTTAGTCTAGTGCAGCAGAGAATAATGTTCACAATTAGTATACAGCTGGCTTAGTGAACACGTTTGTTTCTCTGCATCAGTGCACATGGGTTTAAACCGGGAATCAAGGTCAGGTCATGATATATATATTGTTTTGATCATTTTATTGTGCTTGTTTGGTGCTTTATATTTTTAACAGCAACACAGAATTACACAAACAAACGTCCAAAGATACATTTTTAGTACAGATATTATCATTCTTGCAAATAGTGATTAAATGTGAATGTGCTTTGGGATGTAACTCAAAAAAAAAAACAAAAAAAAAATCTATCTTCTGTCACTTCCGATTTGTCACTTGCAGTATGCGTTGAGATCTGATCACAGCCCAGAGTGAAGCAGCAGAATGATTTATATGATGGTTTGTCACTGTTGACACTGGAAACAGCTGACCTCATCAGATTAGGACTCCAATTAATCAGTAATAATTAAAACTCTATTTAATTTAATTACTAAACTTGGTGCAGTATTCAAATGTTTATTAAAAAGTGTACGTAGAAACCTTGTTAATTAAAGCGCCTTCCCTCAGGTCTACTCCTCACTGTAGCCACGCATGCTGCTTTCCAGTCACTTTAATTAACTGCACTACACTCATGCATTAATAAAGTCAAGGTAAATGTCTGTAAGCTTTCTTTGGAATTGGATGCCTTTTAACCTGTTGTTTGAAATGACTTGCCCAAATAACATTTTATTGACCTAAATTTCAAACGCAAATGCCCATGAATCGTACAGAACGCTCTCCATCAACATGAGAGTATCGTATTGTGATTTCGCAGTGTCTTCTTTTATTTGTTTTTTTATTGCTTTTTCAGTTGATTTTAAACTGATTGTCTTTAGCGACGGAGACAGATATTTCACACTCTAAAGATGACAGATCAAAAGCGCTGATTGAGAATGATAGATGACAGATGAACAATGGTGTATTTGTGAGAAAGAGTGCATCCAAGAATCTTTTTGTACAAAGCAAAGGGCCTGCAATACCTTATATATATATATATATATATAGGACAAAAACAGTGCTGTAGATTGTCTTCAGTGGCATACCATAGATAGATTACAATTTATACTGATCCACTGGAGACACTATTACGTTTATAACAACCTGTAACTGTGAAATTAATATCTCTTTTAACGTCATATATTACCATTTCATCAGTCCATTACAGGATGTTTTTATCTACACTCATCTTTTTTAACATCTACGTTCATTTTTTTCCCCACTCACCTTTCTTAACAGGGAAACAGTTAAGCAAGAGAGCCCAAAAAGAAACCTCTGTGTTGGAAAACACAATATGCAAGTATCCAGTGTTCCTGAAAACATCCCTAGTAGTCTGTCCGCGCTCTCTGTCCAGCTGATGGCTTGTAGTGCAGTTGGATGCCTAACACTGTAGAGACCTACTATAGACAGATGAGTGATATAAGCTGCTGTTTCCTGCTCAGTGTTACTAATTAAGTGTCTATTTAGGTCTGGCTCTACATTCGCAGTTTCATTATCCTGTCAAGTGTCTCTCCTTAAAGTTGTCTTGACAGTCTAACAAACTAACTTTGTGCCGAGTCGTGCTGAACTGTCGAGGCGTTCTGGAGTTAGTGACCATTAACATTTGTGATGAAGAATACCATAGACTGTATAAACATAGACTGATGCACACCCTATAAGGCTGTGATTTTAGGTTTAGTTGGTCTCATAGGGAATAAAAACAAGATGAAAATAAGGAGATGTTTGAAGATTCCTTATATAATAAACCTTAAACATAGTGTATGTTTGTATATACTGTTTATACCTATCTAGAGCACAGTAACATTTGTTCACTCTTAAGTATTGACATTCAGCTGTGCACAGTTTGCCCAAAACAACTCTGTAATGATATTGTAATTCTTATCCAAACATTTTATAAAAATTGGCTGCTGTCAGAGAAAAGCAAGGCGTCTTCTGCAATTATCCAAAATATAGATTGCCTTTTGTGTCTTCAGTAGACCCATCGGGCGCATTGTTCTGCCACCTGTTGTTACCTTGTACAACCTGACAGCAGCACAGAAGCATGCATAATGACTGGCTATTCATATGTGCACCAGGAGGCCCTGAGCTGTTGGGGCTGCCTGTCAAATGTAAGGGGACTGATTACCACACTGCCATGCAGCTCTCTTAATTGGAAAGTGGCTTTCTCCTTGTTAGTTTGCCTCCTTATCCAAAGTAAATGCCTCTTGTTCCTATGACCTTATTAAATGTGGCTATAGGTGATGTTTTTTTGTTTCATTTTTATTTATTCATTTATTTATTATTTTTGCAAAATTAGTTATATAATGTTGCAAGGACAATTCTATAAAATATATAGACACTAACTAATCTATTTCATTTTTAAGGGAAGATCAGAGGAGCCTTTTTCTTGCCTAAAGGAGCTCGAAATGTGTTTTTAAATGAAACAGAAGATTCTAGAAATATACTTGGTGAGTCCTGTGAGGTTTGCGAGTGTTGGACATCCCATACTGAGAGGCACTTTGCTACCATGTAGTTAATAATGACTGTTTCTCATTCCTGATTGAAAAAATGCTACAGGCTGTTTTCATTCACTTCCTGTTTGCAGATAATCAATATGAAAACAAACTAAACAAAGCCAAAGCTTCCGATTGTTTATGTTTTGATGATAAGCTCTAAAAACAGCTCAAGGATAGTTGGCCTGAGTCAGTTGGATGTGAATGAAGAACTCTGTAGCTTGTTTCAATCTAACTTTGTCCTGCAGGCTTGTAGACAGATGAGAAGAGCTGACTTAGACGCGTAATGTTTTCCTTCCTTCTGAAACGTCCTATCTTTTTAGAGCAAAGTAAACAAAAATCTGTGGGATGTCCACCTCTGCAAACATTTTATTCCTGTATGTGCTTAACCTGCCTCTCTGTCTTATCTTTCCTAACCCCCTCCTTCTGCTGCTGCAAACTTGGCAAAGGTTTGCTTAAGATGTTTGACATTCCCCCTGGAGCTAGACATGTGATCATCCAAGAGCATGAGGCTTCCCCTCAATTTCTTGGTAAGTGTGACTGTATTTTTTATTTATTTATTTTTTTAATTTGGACACAAGTTACTCTTCCAGGACATAAGGTATTACTGGAAATTAGAAAAAAAAATATTCCATATCATCTGTAAGGCTTAGAAAAGTGGTTCCAATATAGCATATCCATTATTCATCAGACAAGCTTTCACAATGAATGAGTCTAAATTTAGGAGACTAAATTTAATCACAAAGTATCAATATGCTTCAATTAGTGAACAATAAGAATATACAAAGTTGGCACCCAGGTGATGATGAAGGCAGTGGTTAATCTTTTTGTTGCTTGTTATGTGAGTGGCCTAAGGAAAGAATGATTTATTCAGCATCTGGAGGTGAAACAGGTCACCATCGATCTCCTCAGCCAGAGGCTGATGCGGTTTTTCAAAGACTTCTCCAAGATTAAAGCATGTCCCGGTTATTTTTCTGACACTTTCTTGCTGGAAACAAGAAGAAAGGAAAAGTGAGCATCCCATTTAACTAACAAAAGAAGAACACGTCTCTGCAATGTAGCATGAAAAAAACCCTTGCATACATGTAACAGCATTCCTGGGAGTAATAATAGTAATTATGTTTTCCCTCTGTCAGTGACGTCACATCTCTTTTTTATTAATCCTCTTCTGAGATATCTTAATAATCACCTAGCATTGTGATATTTACAACATAAATTCCCTCTCAGAGCCATGTGTTCCTGGGCTGCGTTGACGCCAGAAAAGTGAAGGTGGAAAGATGTCATCAGGAGCTCAGTGTTTGACTCTCTGAATGTATGTTTGTGTTGATAAGTTCTGACCGACAGGAGGACGTATCCAGCTCAACATCTATCACCCACCACTGCACTCCATGAGGCCTTATCAAGTGCAGGCCAGACACATTATTAAAAGATGGGAATATACAAAAATCATATTCCAAAATCATCTTTAAAAATAAAAAAGAAACATTTAAAGGCTTCTTTCTGGATGAATTTAAATGTGAAACCATTTTAGATAGCTATGACTTCTGGGTAAATTTTTAGATAAAAAGCCCATTGTTTGTGTGCAAATTCATAGCTAACATGAATCATTATGTTTTATCATCAATCACTTTGTATTTAATTAAAAGTTCTCATCAACATATTGGTAACAAGGGCCTGTTAGTTGTTTTCAGGTCAATTTTATTTCTTATACTTATATTTGTACAGCAGGAAAAACTGAGACAATGAAAGTTACCTATAGTAGAAACAGCTTTGTGACACAAGACATAAATTAAAAAAACACAAACATGTTTCTCATTAATGCAATATCCTTGTGTGAGCATGTAGCATTATAACAGTATTATCTCAAAGCCACATGTCCTAGTCTCTCTCAATGTCAGCGGCTACTGTAGCTGTCACAATGGCAAATGAGAAAGTGTCCATTATAAATCATCCATCTCTGAGAAACTGGAACTGGAATGTGGGATTGCCTTTCATTGCAGCACTTCCTTTTATATAATGACCAGCTACTATATGTCGTCAGCATCCATTTTTTACCACAGCTCTCATTATCTACAGAATGACATGCTGATAAATGACAGTTTGAATTCAAAGATCAAATTCAAGCTGAAAATACTATATCTATAATTACAACCTTTTTTTTTTACAACATACAGGCTACCCACAGCTGTTCCTCAAGATTGTTTTCTTATAACTTGGATTCAAGTTAAAAATACAGATAAACAACACTAAAGCTAAAGCTTCTGTAACTTAATGTTTATCTCCGAGCAAAATAAAACTATTCTAACTCTAAATCAGTCAGAAAACTAACTCTAAGTCATTAAACATTGCGAAATGGTTCTTAAAAATGCAATATAATTGCCACAGCAGCAGTCTTATTTAAATCTCAAGTCTCTGAAGTCATTGTTATTGTAGGAAGAGCAACAAACAGTAAGTAAACTGCAGGGACATGCAATCATACAATGCTGAAAAAATAATAAAGATTTTACTTGGACCAGTTTTGCTCCAAAACAATTTTGATCAAATGTAAGATAGAAGAACCTGACGGGATTCTGAAACCAAAGCCAGGTTGGTCATTTGAGCACTAACAACATGATGCTACAGCATATCTTTGCATCATGTCCTGAAATCTAGCCTTCTACTTGACTCATCTACTCTTCTTCATTTATTTATTGCTATGACATTTTATGTTTCCAGAAATCCTCAGGATGTAAAATAATAACAGTTCCAGCACAACGATATAGAGAATAGGATATCACCAATACATCTGAAAATATGTAAACATCAGGTTTACTTTAGGCTCCCAAGGTGGTTGATTTGAGGCATTTGATTTCTTATGAGCTGTTTTCATAAAATGCAGAAAACTCAGAACATTAATTATGAATGTTTTTTTTCTGCTGAAGTGTTATTTATGTATCTGTGTTTCTGGAAACATTATGTGGATAGCATTTGAATACATAACTCAAATTACATCCTATTGTTTGTCTGTGCATATAGAAATCAATCTTTACAATGCAATACAAAACAATAAAGCTTACTATTTTCTATGACTCATACCTAATGACTCATTGCAGCGATCAAGAACCAGGCAACTGGGCATTACATCCTGAACGGGAAAGGCGAGGAGGTCAAGTCCAAAAGCTTCATCGACCTGGGCGTGGAGTGGCACTACATTATTGAGGATGATGTGGAGACCCTACACACAGACGGACCCCTGCATGACCCAGTGGTAGTTCTGGTAAGAAGACCGCTTACTCGATTGATCACTAAGGAGCAGATGAACAGCCTTTTGTTTCAAACAGGTCAACAATCTGAGTGTACTCCTAGCCCCATCCTGCTCGTTACTTTTACATTAGAATCTAATTAAACCTGACCATATGACTAATGAATTGTCATTGTATTACACTGGTAAAAAACAAAAGTAATTATTTATCTCTCTGTTTGGCAAGAAATAATTTACCAGCCTGATTTATTTACATCTTTATACCCTAATATAAACAATTATTAATAAACCAAGGAGTCTTATGGGAACAGAGATAAGTGAAGGGTAAATGCTTGTCATTGGTTATTAGATGAACATTACTCACTGACTGCGTTTCTGGTAGTGCCTTAAGCTGTGACAGATCAAGTTGGCTGTTCTTCAATCATCTACAGACTCAGCATCAGTAAAGGGAGAAATGTTTATCACTCTGGCGTTCTAAATGGAACCTATCTCAAAGTGGAGAGCCATGCAAGCTTAAAAGGCTATTTCAATGTATTCACTTATTTATCTAAAGCAGTGGCTCTCAGACTTTTTGCACCAAGTACCAATTGGGGAAAATATTTAGCTCTCCGAGTACCATCTTTTGGCAATAGCAGTCTCACATTTTGTTGTGTGTGTGAATATTATGAATTGGATGTTATTCATTTTGGCTTTTAAACATTTTGGTGCAGTGCAACACCTCTCAAGTGAACAACGAAAAGGGACAAACCAAAAACAGGCTGTCTCCCACTAATGTCGAGTTCCAAAGAGTATTTTTACCCCAAACTCTGCCATTTACTTTCTGATTCATCAACTCCTGCTCCTGAGATAAACCAGTTACACACTGAGCTATGTGACCAATCTAAAGAGGACTACGATAGAAAAACGCAGGATAAAAAGTGAGACCTTAAAATACTCCTTCTCTCACAAATGACAACTAAAAGTGTTCATTTAATCTAACACAAATGCCTGGATGGAAATATGTACTTTGACTCATGACATAAAGTGCTGCTAAAATGCAAGAGGCAGACAGTTTTAATGCTCAGGCTCTGTGAAAAGGCTCCTACAATGTGGTTGAGTTGTGTTCCATTGTTAGAGAAAAAAACTCTTTTACAAAATTGCTCCAAAAGCACTTGCCTTAGCGATCAAGCAGTTTTCATCTAAGTCAGTGGGGTAGTCTTGTGTAAAGCCCGTGCTGGAACAAACAAACCAGCTAAAAAGGTCACTAAAGGGACTCTGCATGGGAAAACTAATAATACATAAATTGTTGATTAGTCCAAGCTTAAGCTGAGACCAGCAGGGAGCCTCTGAGCCAAAGCAAAAAGGCATTGATCATATTCATGAACGTTTTATGAAGGCTCTGATAAACAGGAGCCCGAGCAGGCAATGTTTAACCCAAAGCGAGTCAAATCAAAAAGTAAATTGGAAGGCAACCGGTCAAGCGGAGCGCAGATTAGGTGCACGGTCAGTCATCTTGGAGTGTAAAGTCTACAGCAGCATTCAGAACTCTGGGGGCAGTTCCCTTTGTGAAACCTGATGTGAGCATATTTTTTTGGCAATCTGCAATCTAACATACCTTCGAACAATTATTAGTGTT
This sequence comes from Rhyacichthys aspro, assembly GCA_036850595.1. NCBI lineage: Eukaryota > Metazoa > Chordata > Actinopteri > Gobiiformes > Rhyacichthyidae > Rhyacichthys > Rhyacichthys aspro. Next base: position 11,352,440 of record CM072156.1, read on the forward strand.
TAATTTTGAATCCTGGTTGTAGTTTAGACCACATTAATCAAAGCCGAGCCATGACTGAACACAGAGAGACTGAGATTGAACCACGATCAGTGCATGATACATACAAAGAGATGAAAAATTCAGTTCTCAAGCCCAAACTAACCACCCATGAAGGTTGTCAGGAGGTTTACCAGTGAAGAAAAATGAAACTAGAAATAAATTATGTTCTTGGTTGCATTTGAAGATATCAGTTGGGTGATGATGTTGATAAATAATTCACTCGTAAACAGTCTTAGTTTAACACTCAGAGTTCTCCATGGCACATCGTAAAACCGTGTTTATCTGAGACAAGAGCGGTCCAGTTTTGTAAGGCTTGTAATCTCAGAATACCAATAGAATATGGCCATTTATTGGATATTTAATGCCATTAAAAGTAAACACACATGCATTCATATTCTGTCAACCACAAGGTCAAGGAGAATTGTCATCCAATTAAAGACTCGACATATGCACTGAGTCACTGTGACATTGGTCGTAGCATATGCATTATCTTGTATTAAAAAAAATGTTTATTACAAAATGATCCCTGACTAAACCGTAAGGGATATTAAAATGTGTCTACCCCAAAGTAAATGTTGATGAAAATGTCTTGTAGGAAAACCAAAAATGCAAAAGTCAGAGTGGATCAGCTCTGTTCCTCTCCTTCTTCAGTAATTGTCCAGCGTGTGTTTGTTAAATGTTGCTTTACCACATGCCTCAAGTTCAGTTCCTCAGGTTCTCCTTTAATTAAGATTTCTATTATTACTTAATATTAAAGTCAAAAGATGACATGAGAGCCAGAGCTTAGCACAAAGAGATAATCTGTTCATTTCCCCATAAATTACATATCTGATGTTAAATTCATGAGCTATGCATTCATAGCTACGTTTGCCTAGTTTTGTGATGTGCCACAAAACGGCAGGACCCATAAGGCAAGTGTGTAAGTGTGAAAATTGGACAAATGTGTTCAATGGCAGTTGTACTCCTGGCCTGTGTGAGTGTCTGTGTCTGGGTGAACTAGTTCTGATTTGTGATGTGTGAAGAGCATGTAGGACATCATCTGGAGCCTGCAGTACTGCCTTCTTTTTCACTGTTACTAAGTGAATCGGTTTAATATGTTTCAGTAATTTTGTGAGAAAATTCTGTCGCCTGAATTTGATGCAGGGGCTGCTTTTGTAGATTATATTGAAATTCCTTAAACTTCTGTGCCTTTATTCCCCTTACAGCTTGCTATACTTATGCACTGGATATTGCTTATTTAGTCTAGACTTGACCCACTCCAAACAACATATTTAGTATTAATTAAAAATAACTACAAAGTCATATTGTGAATATACTGTAATGAACCACTACATTAAAAGCGTTTATATTTCCATTACAAGAGATCAAAGCCCTATTAAAGTAATTTCCTTTTAAGTAAAAATCCAACATTTGCAGCCATTTTACTTGATGTATTTTAATGCAAATCCACTGCATAAAGCATGACACGCTAACCGTTTTCTTTGTGGTTCTTTTCTATTTTTGGTGTGCAGATAATACCTAAGAACAATGATACACGCTCTACATTAATGTACAAGTACATCATCCATGAAGATTCGGTACCTATCAACAACAACAACGTTATTCAAGAGGACACGTATGAGTGGGCACTGAAGAGCTGGTCTCCATGTTCCAAGCCTTGTGCCGGAGGTAATAACCAAATTATCATCACATTAGACTTGAATGAAGAGGAGTAATTTCTTCCTACTTCATTAAATTGTGAATATCTGAATTTCATACTAGAAGGGTGAGCTCAGTAATAAATCCTTGATTTTCTGTACTGTGTGGTTCTGATAATTCCTGCATTTGTATCCCCTTATGGGTCCCATTTTACCATGCTAAAGCACTTCCTTTTGCATTATTGACTCATTGGGCCTCGGGCAACAGCTACTCCAAAAAAAAAACAAAAACACACATTTGGGCTGCTCACATGGCTGACTACAGAAAGATTGTCATAGTGATCATATATAAATGAATGCCCTAGGATTTCAGGTGACTCATAAAAATATGGTTATCTACTTGCACAACAGTGAAGCGGGAAATTAGAACAAATGAAAGTCATAAAACAATGTCTCCGGGAAATATTTATAGGTTAGGATTAAATTGTCAGTTAGCATTTGTGATAAAACAACTTGAAGTATAACTATGTTAAATATGAGGGCTTAATCCTCTCTGTCATATTTTGCAACACCAATCTCAAAAGTTCATTTTAAATCTTACCAAATCAGTTGATGTATTTTGTTTTTATATGAGCATTTAGTCTGGACAAATGTATAAAGTCACATGACAGTATGTCTCCTGTTGCCTAGGTTTTCAGTACACTAAATATGGATGTCGAAAGAAGGGTGATACCAAGATGGTTCACAGAGGATATTGTGATGCCAGTAAGAAACCCAAACCCATCCGCAGAATGTGCAACCTTCAGGACTGCACACAGCCGCAGTGAGTACCTCAGACATCACTAGACTTATCTGCAGTCTATTAAGATAGTATTCCACAGTGACCTGTCAGCATGAGTTGAATTTAAATGAACTGCACTGCCCGGGTAAGAGTAGCCACTTAATGTCTCTTACGTCCTTTGCTTCGTGAAATAACCTGTGACATAAATAAACTATTTTGAGTTAATGGTGTTGCATCTTTAATATAAATTTTCAATATTTAGCCTCTCAGAAGTTTTGTGTTAAACTAAACTAAAGCAAAATGTGATACATATTATTCACTCTTCACAATTTGATCTAATCAGATGTGCTCACTTTTTGTATTCCATGTAGAGAACAAGGAAAATTAAAAGGGTAATTATCACTATTATTATTATAATTGACCTGTAATGAACCCTTACAATACTAGCTATCACTGAGCCTAGAAGTATCTTGAAATGAAGCTTACTCATCTTATTCTTAACTGTTTAATGCACATGAGCATTGAGAATTTAGTAAGAAGCTGTAAAGAAGAATTCATAAAGCATTTATACTGTTTTGAGTGTACAGTGTTGAGTTCAATTAAACAATTGCATTCACACGGCAAAAGCACTGCATTTGAGCATCAGTATTTATGTAAAGGTATGCCTCCTTTTATGTTTGTTTTCATGCTTCATTAACTCCAGGAAGGGCCTAATCCCTTACAAGTCAATAAATCTCTACAAAGCTTAGCAACAGAAAGATTTAATGTGGTGTACCCTTAAATCTCCCATGCCGAGCGCCAGGGCAGGTTTACTTTTTGTCAATATGTTCTTTCACAGTGTCTTGCAAGTACTGATTTGTCACAGAAGATCAATTAAAAGTCGGTCTGCAAATCCTACAAAATCATCTTTGGAGTGTGGGAGCAGGATTTACAATCCAGCTGCAGTGCTGGATCAAATACTTACACACTGTAAAACTGCAAAATATGATACAATGCAACACTTAAATAATGTTTTTCCAATTCACTTACGTTGTACTGAAAACAATTCTACACAAGTTTTATTCCGTGCATATTTGCAAGTCAATCAGCCAATCAATTAATGGCTTGTGGGAGAAACCTTGTTAAAAAGTAAGCAAGGATTATCAGGCTGAGTCAGCCAGTTTAAAATTCTGCCTTGGGAGATGTTTTTTTATTTACAGAAAAGTGCCATCCCTCAGAAAAGTACAAATATCTCTCTTTAAGGATGAACAGTGGTGTAAACGGTGTCATACCTGTTAGATTTGTCTTTTTACTTTAAAAAAGGGAAAAAAAAAAACATGTTCACCCAATGGGAAGTTAGAGATTTTTCAATTTTTCAACTTTTATGTATGGATTCCATCTTGGATAACTTCAATCTTACCCTTGGCACCAACACACTATTCAGACACACAGATCAACAACAATCGCTTTAAGCACAGGGGTTAATGGCATTTTATTGGCAGGCACAGGTGTAATTGTTTGACTAATTGCAGTGTTAAGTCATTCATTCAAACCTCTATGTTCCTCTGTATTTACAGCGACACATGCTTTCAGAAGTGTCAATAGTCGAATTTTTGTCATCATGACTTTGATGAAATTATATTCCATTTTTCCATTTCGAGCACAGTCAGACATTTGGAGGAAGGAAATGCGTCTGCTGCTACTTGCGGTGTGAAAGTAAATGTAAGCTGATTATTGTGCTTGCTAAGGTAGCAGAGCTGAAAAGCAGGGTCACCGCAAAGAAAGCCTGCAGCTAAAAGAATGATTGAATGAAAGAAGTGGATGTATAAGATGATTAGACTTGAAAGATGAAAGTTGAAGAGCAGCTGACCTAAAAAAATAAAATCTCCAGGAGAGCTTGGCCAAAAGATGCAAAATTCAAATGAATATAAATCTAAAAAACTCACATACTGACATAACATTTCTCTGGTGATGTATGATGGATGGAGCGTCAATGACCTTTTCATAGTCCACTGTTTTTCTGTTGTGCTTTCAACCATGAGAACTAAGCAAGACATCTAAAGTTGCTGAGATCTTAGGCAGGATAAAACATATATTTTTGGAAAGGTGAAACTCCTATTCTATTCTCTTTTTTGAAAACATTTCATAGATTCTTTTTTTTTTCTTGTTAAATACTAAAATCATGCCTTCGACAAAGTCAGTCCTTATGCTTTTGGAGTGGTTCTGTCTCTTTGTACTTGGGTCTCTGGATTGGTCAGTAGGAGGATGCAGAACTATGAAAGTAAAAGTAAAAGTCAAGTCCCTCGAGACTCTGCTTCATAACTAGACTGGACTGTCCTCCTTGGGCTCTATAAAAGGTCTAGATTAGAGTCAAGCTTAGAAACTCTCAGACGTGATAAGAAATGTCAAAAAGAGACCGGCAAAATGAGCCTGAAATGAAAGAAGATTTCTCTTTTATTCAGAGCTATTCATCGACATGCAGCACACACCAGTTTAATATTGACATGTGTCTTATATATCCCATAAGTGGTTCATAGTAACAATAACCATATTTCAGGCATGGTGATTGCAAATTGATCGACTATGTGACATCTATTTTTTTCAGTGTGAAAATGTAGACAGTCTCGTTTTATTTATGACAGTGAAGGTCAGTTTGGCAGTCAACAGAAAAAGTAGAGAAACATGAAGCTTTTAAATTCTTTGTGTATTCAACACTGTTTGGAGCAAATATTGAGATTTTTTTTAGTACACAATGCCATTAATAAGAACAAACATTTTTGAGCCATGGCTTCATACCAATCACCAAAAAAAATAAAAAAATCTTTTTGCCATAGCCACACTAGATGTATGCATACATATCAATCACTTAATTGAGATGGCTCTTTGGATGTATTATTTGCACTAGTAATCTTTTTTTAGAAATTGCTTGGAGGCCATTTTAATATCCTGTCTTGAGTGACATCTGTGGCCCATTCACAATTCCCTGTGACTAAATTAATAGTCAGTGTTTGTGACGCAAATATTGTAAGAGAATTGGTATACTGCCTTAGAACGGCGAAGTATTGGAACACATAGATAAACTGCAGAGACTCTGGATGACTTAAGCAGGAGAAGTTTATTACCATCAAATACAGGCCCGGAGACAGTTGAACAGTCAACACAGAGTAGTATTGAACATTCAAGTCTGCCTATGCTTTCATAGGACTGAGCTTATAAAACCTCATAGAAGGTCAATGCACAAACATTACAACAAGAGATGTTATTCAGTTATTATTCAGTTGATAAGGCTCGAGGATGGAGACATATTGTCCTACAGGTGTCTGAGTCTATCTGTTGACAGAGCCCAAGGCAACCTCACAATCAATGCAAAATTCTCTAACAGTCAGTCCTCAGAGACTCTCTTGACCATGGTACATGTATGCTTGCTTTCTGTCACAGCCTCACAATTAGAATAATAAGGGTATTTTTGCAGCAGAAAGCTAATGCATCTCAAAGAAACAGTTGAATGTGTTATAGAACCCCGCACTTACCTATTTTATTTCTTTCATACTTTGCTTAAAAGCCTAAAATACTCCACTTATCCCTTTCACTCCTTCTATTTTATTCAACATCTTTGAAATACTGAATGGGATTAACATGAAAACACTCCAAATGACCTTGTTTTAGCAAGTATGTTACAAAATGTTTTAACAAAATAAGAAAAATTGTCGGTAGGCTTTAAGAGATACATTTTTTACTTTTCAGAAAAATTAAAAGCACATATAAGTTTAGAGTAAGCATCTAGTAATGGGAGATGAAGAGGAGAAAAAGTAGTGTAGTTTAATCTCTTAGTGCTTCTATTTGTCCTATTTCTATGTGTTCCCCTTTTTTTTCAAATCTCTGTCATCTTTTATGAAATTTATCAGAACAAACATCATTTGTATTTGCGTTATTTATAATGAAAAATAAGCTTAATGATTAATTTAATGCATTTTGTATCCCTCAGTTTCAGTTTTTCTAATTTAATTTAATTAATTTTTCTATTTTTTTTTTAATTAGGAGCTGTACTGCTTTGTTAAAATTACACTAAAGCAGCATAGACACATAGTCTATGCTGTCAGAGTAAAAGATGCTGACCCCATTGACCATACATTTGAGTGGCAGGTGGATAAGGTGATGTGTCGCAAGTGGACAGCCACTGGCAGAGCTCACATATCTGCTGGGTCCAAGAATAGGAGCTGTTATTTCTGGTTCAAAAGACAGTAGTTTTTTCTTGTCCTTTCTGTTGGAAAGAAAATGAGCAAAATGTGTAGTCTTATGTCTGTATACCAAAATCCAATTCAAAGATAAAACTATTGTCTGTGTCCTGTCCTTGTTGACTCACTTATTTTTCATAGGCTACAATACAATATTAGACAAATCAATGAATGTGTTCTCTCTTGGACTCAAGGCTTTTCATTTTCTTCTGTGGGTGACTGTCACAGTAGTCCTGTTAGAAATACAGATCATCTTACATATTAATATGATTAGCTGTAATCTACTGAGCCATCTACTGTAATTATTCTACAACCAGAGTAGCAGTGCAATACAATGAAAATCAATATAACCCTCAGTCACATATAGATGACCACATCTAAATAACTATGAAACCCCTTGCCATTAATCCCAGAGAATGTTCTGTGTTGCTGTGCGCTCTCGCTGTCTTTCTCCCATTCAACTAAGTCGAGGATAAATTATGGTAATTATTTAAATAGAAATATTGTATCTGTGGAAGCTTAAGAAATGTGCTTATACCTTAAACGGTAATCGAATTTAATGCTTTTTCTACATAGCCAGTTTCAAAATACAAAATGTGCAGATTTCCATCCAGTAAAAGGCAAAAAAGACACAACCCTCAAGTATTGAGTATTGTCTCCTGCATGTGCCCACTAATCCTGTCACATTGATTTGTGCAGATGGATTTCTGAGGAATGGGAGCACTGTACTAAAACGTGTGGCAGCCTGGGCTTTCAAATGCGGACTGTGCGGTGTGTGCAGTATCTCCACGATGGCACCAACCGCTCCATTCACAGCAAATACTGCAGCGGTGAGAAGCCAGAGAGTCGCAGACCCTGCAATCGAGTGGCCTGCCCGGCCCAATGGAGGACAGGAGCATGGTCTGAGGTCGGTATCCTCATGAGTTTCATAAACCCCAGTAGAGAGAAGAGTACAGGGATCTGTTTACAATGCAAGAGAAGCTAGGACTAGCTTCAAGTTTCAAGGTCTCTTTATTTTATATATCCCCATATCTCTGTGGATTCCGTTTTAACAAAAAAAAACAAAACAAAAAACAATCAGAGATTGCTTTTCCCAGCTGAATACTTTACTTTTACTTTACTTTACACTAGCACACACAAGGATCTTCTGCACAACATCAGATAATTAGATATAATATTTAATCTTATTAATGCATAATGAAATAGTATATGCTGAATATGCTTAAGTATGAGCGACCCTTATATATGCCACACAATAAATTAACAGTCATTAGCCATACTTAGTACTTGTATATGCATTATATATAATTATAGAGTAGTATATACTGTACAGCAGATAGCCAGATCTCAGGGGCCGTGGAAACCAGTGTTATTTACTGAGTTCAGTGTCTGTGTCGTCATTCAGCCAAATAGGTTTCTAATACAACAGCTGCTGTCCAGCTGCTGTACAGTGCACATGCCACCAAACAAACACTTTATTGGGGCTGAAAGCAATTCCACTCAATAAGCCCAGTAATGTTGATGGTGGTGTTTTAAATATCAAAATAATAATGCACTATCTCTGTGATATAATTATAGTAGCCTACTAAATAAGTTAAGAACTGATTAGAGAGTAGTTATTTGGATAAGCCAAAGTGTAATTATGTAGCGTTATGGCTTTGAATCCATTTCCTAAATTAATCTTGTTTTAGATGTTAGTCAAAGCTACACTGCATTAGCTTTAATGTACATATGTCATTATCAAGGATCAGCATGTATAAAATCATGTAAAAACATGAAGGGTCATATTAATTGAAATCAGTTTGACATTGAATCAGCCCTCATTTTACAAACAAAACCCTGGCAACCTTTGAACAAATCCAATTATCAGACTTCCAACTGGTGGTAGAGCCACCAGAACAGCTAATGCGATGCAATTTTACAATGCCCCATGCCAGAGTATAATTTGTGTTAGATTTATCTAACACAAATTATACAAAGATCCACAACCAGTGAGAGGGTTAGGCATGACTACTAGTCTTTATAGTTTGGCTATTGGAGTCTTTATATATTGGAATTTAATATATTAAACAAGTCATATATTTATTATTTTGGTATTCTGAAAAAGGTAAGAAAAAAACTTCATAATAAAGTTATTTATGATGAGAGAGAGCAGAGGGCAGCAGCAGGCGTCCTGAATCCACCCACCTGTGTGCCATTGAACTGTGTGTTGTGTTCATAGTGCTCTGTAACCTGCGGTGAAGGCATGGAGAGGCGTCTGGTCACGTGTCGGATTGGAGATCACTGTAATGGAGAAAAACCTGAGACTGTGAGGCCATGCAGGCCGAGACCGTGCCATGGTGAGCAGGCACGCTTTTAGGACCCTCGTCTTATCTGTCTTATCTGTTTGATTTTGGTCTAAAAGAGCTTTATGTTTTGAATGAATAATCAAAGTGTTTTTAAAATATTAATTAAAACACCAAACATTTCCTGTCTACATGATCTATTTCCCATTTTTTGCGGAATGATGCAGATGATTTTTTGAACATGCATGGACTGAAAGAAACTGTTATCTGTCAGTATTTAATTAAAGGCATTGCTCAGTGATCTTTTGATGTCTATCCAGGGCAATGTCCTGATACCATTTACACTTATTACACACTGATATTAACTATATTCAAACAACATGTCCTTTGACTTTCAGATGAGCCATGTAATGGAGACAAATCCATCTTTTGTCAAATGGAGGTCCTAGCACGCTACTGCTCTATTCCTGGCTACAACAAACTGTGTTGCGACTCATGCAGCAAGCGCAGCGGAGCACTGTCTTTGTTCTCTGAGGCGGCTGAGACGGAGGAGCATGTCCGCTTTGGATCAGCCTCCCAGCTGCTCGAGACATTAACCACCTCTGTAGCAGCCAACGGCACTCGGCCTGGTAAACAAGGATCAGGCAAAGCATCAGGCACATCAGGCAGCGCGACCAAACACATCACAACCTCTGCCCCGCTCAAGAGAAACCCATCAAAGATGACAACAGCACCAAGGCGGGTTCCACGGCAGCTGCCCCCCATGGCATCTTCCCCCACTGTACATCCAGCTATGCACCAAAGCTCCAGCAGCTCAGCAAAAAGCCGATGGCCCACAGCATATTCTCAAGTGAAGAGATGAAAGTGACACTCTGCCCCTGCAGGACTTTAATGTACACTAGATAATCCAGATTGATCCTGAGTTTTCTCACACCAAAATCAACAGAGCTAAAGAAACAGAGAAAGAGAGAAAAGTGCTGGTTCACTTTGTTTTGCCCTGACATTGACTTGATGTTGGAGCGACAGTGAGCTCCCTCAGCATTTGAACTGAAACAGCAATGTCACTTTCCTTCCACAGGTTTACTTTACACAACAGTAGAATATTTAAATCAGGGGCACATGGTTCAAAGGGAATTTTCACCTGTGTCAGATGCAACAAAAATCTTTCTTAGTAGGTCATGTACTCCCATTGTTAATCTGGACTACACAGTCAGAGAGTATTTGTTCATACTTTACTGACATCTACAGAGTTACAGCTTGAGTGATAGGCTCAAGTCATCTTCTTCCATAGATTGCACAGTACATGAAGGGGATTCTTTGCCAAATGCAAACTGTCAGCAGGTGCAGTCAAGCAACTGATTGAAATGATAAAATACATGAAAATATCTGCAGGCATCAAGAAAATCACAATTACATTGGTGTAAAATCTCTGAAAAATAGAACATAAAAGAGATCATCTGACACATCTGAAAACTCCCTTAATTATTATTATTATAATTTTCAATCAACTAATGTGAAAGTAGATTCACACTCATAACTGTTGTAACAAAAACTTAGACCATCTTCTAGATATATAGTTTATGGCATTAGGAAAATGAGATTTGGTACTGTAAGATCAACAATTGTGGAGGCAATGCCATAAATATCAGTATTAACAAGCACAAGTTACTTAAAACAAGCTATTGACAGTATTACATCTGTGTAGATTCATTTTTACATTCAGGTTCAAATATATTCCAAAAAAGTTTAATTAAAATCACTGGGCTGAAAGACAAAAAAAATCACTCCAAAAGCAAACGTACCAACACCGGAATCCCACCTGCTCAGGACAGGACTATGTAGTATACACCCATCAAGAAAAAGAGCAGCGCAGTTTTCGGGACCAGGATGTATACTGGACAGACAGGAGAGGTGTAAAGGAAGCCGTGGAACAGCCCTCACTGAACTGAGTTGAAGTTGGGTAAAAGACACCATCTAGCTGCTTCTTACACTGCTCTTTTAAAGACAGTACTCTACACATACAGTACAGGTTGTTCCACCTCAGAAGAGTAGAGGAGAAACACCTTCATGAGCTGATGGACTCCATCTTGTCAACACAGTCAGAGACACTGCCATTTTTACGTGGCAGGTCACATAATGATTGATCATGTGACCTTCTTCTCTGTATTTGTTGCCAGCTTGGTTCCTGTTCTGTAACTTTCCAACAGATGATGTTTGGAGGAACACCATCTTTCAGTCCAGTGATTTACAATACCATTCACTTTAAAAAGGTACACAGAAATCCATTGTATTTAAGTCTGTATCTCAAGGTTTTTTGTGAAGGGAGATTAAGGTCCAAAGGGAACCGAATAGGAAAACTATAATTAGGTTTTTCTGAAGGGATCAGACTGTTTTGCTTAAATAAAAGCACAAGTTAATTACGGGCAGATTCTCAATACTCATCCTAGGAAAAAATATAAGCATACTTGATGGAATTTTAGCCGTCCCTGTCTCAGACCACCAGTCACCCCCAACAACAGCAGATGGACCACTCCTGCTTTTCTTTTATTAAAAAAGTAAAATTTTTCCTCCGTAAAATACTAATACATTACACCACACTGAAGGTAAGAGCTTACTGTAAACATTTAGCTCCAAATTCAGCACCAACACAATCATCTCCACCTCTTATTATCAAACACGTGTGGTGTTACGAATCAGTGTTATATATTAGTATCAAACTGTAGACTACCATTAAGAGCAGTAAGTGCAACAATTCATCATGTTTTTCTCAATTGGTTTTAAAACTCCAAATCAACGTCCCATTTGGCCATGAATATAAGCCCACTAGGACATTCTAGTTCTGGTTTAGTCTCCTAGAGCTGTGCTGAGAGCACTTTGTTCAGCAGCAATGTAGTAATATAGTGACACCAGTTTGCTAAAAGGCTGGCTTGGCTGTCTGTTCTCACTAGACCTACCATTATAAGCAACATTTCACATTCCACTGAACATTTGAATCCATGTCTGAATGGACCCTTTATATCATTACAGTCTCTTTCAGTCTGTCTCTTTTGTATTTCATTTTGTGTATGCAGGAACAAAGCTGTACTGAAAGCACAAGAAGCTGGACTTTCCTCTTTATAGAACATGTTTTTGTTTTTTTTTTCAAAACTGCTTTTTTTAAGGTGAGGAACGTTCGGGAGAGTAAAAGCTATTTATTTTATAAAAGGATTTTCTCTCAACCACCATGCATCTGACTGCAATAGCAAAAACACAGTTTTGTGTAGTTCAAAACTATTCACATCCACTCCTTTGTGCCAGTGTATAGAACATGTATATAGCAATGAGTACATAAATATTTATTAAAAGTAAAGGCTATGCTTTGTTTTACAGTCTGTGCAGTACCAGCTGGGCAAGAAGCTGCATCAGATAGACCACGAAAAAGTTTGCTCTGTTTCACCTCACGTCAAAATGGATTTCTGCTTTAAAACATTAGAATAGAAAAGACATTGTTTTAGAAAACAATTAGATGTAAATATACAAGCTCAATTTTGAGATGTGTAACTATTTTGTAAGAAAGCTGTCTTTTCACAGCTGTTTTGTAGTTAACAGAGTGGTTACATCACATTACTGACCAGACAGATGCCTTATTGTAACCAATAAAACATTTCTAGTGTAGTATCAGTAAGCCAGTAACATCGTTTTTATGCTGTGTGTAGTTGTCAGTATTGTTACTATTTGACATTTCCTCCCTACATCCTTCCCTTGCTGCCTATACAACACTGCTGCTAATGTTACGCAGAGTTAGTTATGAGAAGTAGGCTAGTTGTAGATACAATGACAATCCCTGAGCCACAGACAGATGTGCTGCGTAGGATGTTCCATGTACTGTATCCAGATCCCTGTGCTGCCTGTGTCTTGTCATGGCAGATGGAAGTTGCCCTGCTCTAATGCTTTCTTTTTTATTTTGTGTAGATTGAAGTGTACACTACTGATGCTGTTTGTTGTAATGGGGAGCACATAGTAATAAATGATATAATTAATACACTAATGCCCTGCTTTTTATTTGTAGCTCAGATCTGCGTCATAGCCCAAAGTGGTAATTCTTCTATTTAACACAAATCCTGATGTAACTATATCTCTGCGGACAGTAAATAATACATTATAGTTCTACAGTTTTCTGACTCTGTTTCTATGTAGATAATGCAAATGTGTGATTGTCTATGCTGTTGCATGAAAAATAGAGCGAATAAAACAGAACTATACAGTGACACTTTTAAATACGACTTGTATAAGGTCTCTTAGTTGCCTTTGTGAAAAGTTAAATTGTACCACTGTGACTACATTGTTAGGGTTATTTGTTGTATTTGGTTAATATTAAGGCTGCAATTCTTGACTCATATAGGCAAACATATATTTACAGAATATAGATTTTAAATTATGGCTCTTTAAACTCACAGTGACTTCTGCAGATTGGCTGTGAGTTTATATGAGTAGTGTCAGTGAATGCAGAGAAAAATATATTGTTTTCACAATATCAACATTGAAAACAAATAGCTGAAAAAAAAGCACCTACTGAGCCCAAGAGGAAAACATAAAACTCTCAAGTCATATCATCATCCCAATATTCAACAAAGATATTGCACATCTTTCTCGACCATGGAGCCCCAGTAGCTTCATAATCTCATGGTTTACTATTCTACAGTAATGCTGATAATAGTTGTTTTGTTTTTTTTAATATAGACTATAAGCCTATTTGCAGACACATAATCGTATGAGTTGACACATAATGACACGTATGAGTTGTATATATATATATATATATATATATATATATATATATATATATATATATATATATATATATATATATATATATATATATATATATATATACTTTTTTCCTGCAACTCACTGGTGTCTCATTTGGTGATTTATGTGATGTACTGATGCATAAATGTAATTGTGTGAATTTATTTAGCCTAGTTTGTAATAATGCAGTCACTTGATTACATTATTACATTATAGGCCCCATGTGAATAATTGAGTTTGCTTCATACAAGTCATACATTGTACCATAACAGAACAACTAATTGGATTACTCTGCCGTATTGCATGTCAGGGTTCTAGTGAAAATGTCAATCTTGGAGTAAATGCTCATGCACAACAGTCAAGAGAGGCCATGTGACCTTCTGTGTTGATCAAACATGTCACAACCTATATATATTAGTACTGTAATGTGTGCTATCACTTTTAGAAGTTGCTTGAGGTAGAAGGAAAACACACTTTTAGTTTTTGGCCTCACACACAGATTGTATGACTGACTGCAGGGGATTAATGGAATTGGAGCCTGTCTTACTGTAAATATTGCCAGAACCAGCCGCGTCTATTTATATTTGTAGGCAGCATATTATTTTCCTTTCAAGTGCTTCCTGGCAAAGCTTTTGTTATAATAACGGTGCAACATTCATAAGCTGTAAACATGGCAAACCTAAATATATATAGCTATAGCGAGGCTCCAGCACCACAGTCGGAAGCATTCTTTTGTATTAACATTTCCACTCACACCTGGACAAGTGAAATGTGTGGAGAATAATTGAGACATAATTACAATCATTTTCAGCCTTTCTCTGATGCACCATTGAAAGAGCTTGACATTTGCTGCTTTAATTGCATCTTTACACTCATTGCTCTATTAATTTACAAGCAGTGGGACTAATGTGAGGGCTAATTAATATTTAAACACGTCTTGAATTTTCTTTAGGGAAATATTTCACACTGTGTTCATTTCATGATACAGGCCTTGTTCTTTTCAAACTACAGTTTATTGTATCTTTGTTGAAAAAAATGAGACAATTTAAATATTTGACTTTTTCCCAAAAGGAGTAAAACTTTTGGGCAGACTTAGTCATTGCAATTTCAATCTATTTCGACAAAATTGACTGCAATTGTATCTTGTTCTTTAGGTAGTTTCTCTGCAGTGTGATGGTGTTTTCGACCTTATTATTAACTGTAATTAACCTTTTGAGTTCTGACCTTTTTTTTTATTGTGAAAGAGAATAGGCAGAAGAAAATGAATGAATGAATGAATGAATGACTAAATCATGAAGTTTTAATGTTTTGCAATTAACTGGCGATTGTCCCGAGTGTACCTCTGCTCACTTCCATAACAGCTGTGACTGGATATCCACCATCTGTGATCTGTACAGAATAAGCAGTAGAATATAAATACTTGAATGAACTAAACTTTATTCATTACTCACTAACAGCGGCAGCAGATGTATTTAGGTCTTTTTGCATTGTGTTGTGGAATGAGTTGTTCCGATAGTAGAGAAAGGGATGCAGCTGCTACGGACAACACTAATCCAATACAGGATTAGTTAAGTTGACAATTTCAACCTTTTAATAGGGCTTTACATTGCTTTTACTTAAGTGTAATTCTCTCATTTCATACACTTTAGTTGCTGCTGATGGATTTTCTATTTTGACTGAGACTGATAGGATTAGAGTGGAGCACTGCTTTTTATGTGTCTGGTCGAGTGAGGAAACAGTGAGAAAGTAGGTCTACGCTGTGTCCACTTGAACCAAAATGTAGCGTGTCTCTCTCATTTCCATTGTGCTTAGGGTTGCCCTCTATTTTTTGGGCGGAAAATTTGAAGGAACATTTGCAATTTTATCCAGATAACATTCGAATTCCCGCCAAAGAGGGATAGCACAGCAAGATGTAAGCCTCTCAGCTATCATGAGAAATGGGTTGAGACCTAGGTGCCAAAATTTCAGGACACAGCAAGTATTGATTTTTCCTGCCACAGATGCCTTACAAAAAACGAGAAAAGTCAGTGGAGCATAGCTTGTCAGTGAAAAACCTGAGAGCACGAGTCTGGACTAATTACAGCCACAAATGATAATTATGAGACAAGGATTGAATGTGCAAAATCAACATCTACAATAATTATCTAACCCTTCCAATTTTGAGTTCATTAGTGCCTAGAAGTCTTTTAACCAGCAGTCGGGACAGCCATGTGAGTGTTTCCCTGGGCAGAAGTCCGTTGTGCTGGCACTGAGCCTGTAGCCACTGTGCATGACTGATGAGAGCTTATCCTCTGAGCTGACACACTATAAACTACTTTGCACTTGGGTGGCTGCTTTTGGCAGTGCTGCAGAAACGTGACGTAAGACTACTGTAAAAGTGCCACGGGCTGATGTGTTCACGCTTGACTTTTCTTTTTCTGACACATTGACAAGACAACACAGATGCATCAAAGGTTTGGAGTCTTTAAACACAGCGGCTGGCAGATTATCAACCTGCAAACAAAAGCCACCTCCCAAGAAGATGCTCGAGAAGAAAATAATCCTTGTCCCTTTTAAAGTTTACCTATAGACCGTGCATGGAGGGAATCACCTGCACTACCACTGAATGGAACCCTTGGAGTGTTACATTTACTTTCTCAGGATTAGTTTTAAGACACATTCTCTTGTATAAAGACATCTGCAGAATTTGTCGCTTTTGGACTGATACTGATTTATATTTTCTTCAATTTAACTGTATTTAGAAAGCAGCAATTTGTGTCAAAACCATTTGTCTCTAGACAAAACACATTGAATCTTTTCAGAATGACAAAAGAAAAAAAAGTCCAAGAGCAAAAATATGTGGATTTTCTATACTGATGGTGCATTGTTCTCTTCGAAGCCAATCTTGTGATGTATTGCACTGAGCCTTAGGGTTTATTCCAGTTCTAGTAACTAGTAATAACCCACATACATTATATTCATTGCCTTCAAAGCCATAAATGTATTGATTTAATTTTAAATGCATGCCATTTTCAATTTACATTGTGTGAATATGGTCATTGTGACTGTGATAAGTTAATTAAATATTTATTGCTATGGTTTTTGTGGCTTGTGTAACCATCCTTTCAGACGATGAAGGATAAATGTTGTGGTGGCAATAAGCCAAGAGGGCTTAGTTTGGTGGAACATTTGCATAACAGTGTCTATCCGCCACTGTGTGAGAGTTCTGTGAATGTGACAGGAGCTTGACGACTTGTTCCAACTCCTCAGCTTGAAGGACATGTGAGGGTTTGTGACAGACTCTTGGTTACAAAGAATACATTATGTGGAGAAACATCTGTGATTTTGATGACAGTAATGGCTGTCCTTTGTTAAGAAGAACAGAGTGGAAGAGATTCCATTCTGACTGGATGTAGGAGAGGAGCCTGTTCCTCCAAAGGAAACAGTGTTGTCACAACTTTCACTTTTGTCAATTCTTTGTTGCATGTGATGAAAGAAACTACTTGTATCATCTGTCAAATAGATAAAAGTGATTAATGAGAAGCCATGACATAATCACAGTTGAAGATAAATAAAGTACTTTTTACTGGGCCAGTGGCCCAAAGAATCAGTCTAATGTTATGCATTTATTCAGGGTTGGAGTTGGTTGGTCAGTTCCTACTGAGGACATGGGGTCCACTACACCCTGGATACTGAGCAATTACATTTACCTACAGGTTTCAAATAATACATTTAAACAGAAAAACATGTTTTGTTTTGTTTTGTTTTGTTTTGTTTTATCTTTCCAGCGGATTCAAAGACAGTGAACCATAACCTTCCTTGTGCAAGGCAAGTGCTAATCACTGTAGCACCCCATTACATACAAATTTCCACTACACCACAGCTCAACAGAGAACTATAAATAAAAATTATAACAACAACAATGGCATTAACAAAAATATTTTATTATTTTCATTTCAGCCCCAACATTCATTTATTCCATTACTACATTAAAATCAAACAAATTTTAAGAAAGATCTAGGTTTGTGATTCTCATTCTTGGCAATGCAGATTATAAATTAAATGCAGATCATTCCTGTTCAACTTTGGAATATTTTAGCTTTTCATTCTGTTATTGTTAGCCTTCCCTTTATCCTGGAGACTATAAAGAGGACACAAAATGCCTGGTAGTGATGAGACACTCTCTGCTGGAGTATGAGCTGTGACGTGGCTGTTGAGCTCAACATCACAGAGCTGGTGTTTATCCACCCACTTTATTCAGCCTGGGTTCACCCCTGACAGCCCCAAATAAGCTCCATTAAGTACCCCTTTAATCTGTGTTCCAACTGGTGCAGAGCTGCTCAGCAGTTGTGCTTTTGCTGCAACATTGGACTTATGTGAATATACTAAAAATCATTCAAAAACTGACCATTTTTGACATGACTATTATTATGATTAAGCAGCAGATGTTGTTTATGTCTTTAATGTGTGTGGTCTTATACATGGGTCTCTAATAATGCAGTGATTGACATTCCTTACACCCTACTGACGTCATCACTGACTCAGATTTCCTGATGCCTAAAGAAAGCATTGTACTGATAATTATGGTTCTTTAAATGGGTGAAGGAAGCATAGACTATTTCAAGGCTTCGAAATCCTATTAGTTCATTATCAGTAAAGACACAAGCCTCCTTGTGATTGTGAGATTAAGCAATTATAATAAAGAATGAATTATGTGTGGCATTTTCATATTTAATCTTTTGTACACTAGAAAGGCTCAGCATATACAGTAACACCCTTGAACTATACTCTCTGTGTTTATGGCCCTGTGTGTTCTGGGACAAGATTGATGATCTCAAAAATATCTGGGGTTATTTTGGGATAATGTAACCCTAGTGAGAATGCTTCCATTTTGTGGTTGAAAATACATGCCTGTCCTCACGTTTTATCTCTATCTCTGACAACCTCAACAGGTGATCTACATGTAGGTGTGTTGCTTTGATCCAGCCCAGTTATTGACCATTTGGCTATCCACAGATGAGAACATATTTTTTTGGTTGCATGACAAATGACTTGGTTGTGGAATCTGAGTGCACTGTGTGTTGGCTTGGCTTGGCAATATGTACACATCCTCATGGGCTTTGAGCCTGTCCATCTGTCTCAGCCACAGTTTCAGTGCACTTTCCCCCAGAGACGCTCAGGGCTCCTCTCATCCTCAGCACAATGCTTTCTTTTTTGAGCACATGACTAATGGCTGTCTGTACACTTAGTAACTCACTTTCAAAAATCAAGAACTGATTTACTTCAATACACCAGCTTTAGTCAATCATTTCATTCAGTATATATTTACAGTGTAAAACAGGAAATGAATTGTTTGAATTGTCTTCAGAAGATACTCATTAAAGCATGAAATTAGAAGTCATTCTGTTGCTGTGGTCTGCTGTGATTACATTCTCTCAGTCTTAAACCTGCATTGCTTTTGTAATGAAATTAATACCATCAAAACAAACCCATAAGCATTTAAAAGTATTTGCTATTTCAAAGATTTCCCAAATCAGCCACTTACCTCTGTACTTTCAAGATTAGAAATACATTAAGTTTGCCAAGCTTTAATGCACGTGTTCAACTCAGTGTGAATCTTTATCTCTAATAAATCAGGCACATTACAGACTCAAAGTATTTAGAGTAGTTTCTGTTAGGCCTATTTAATCTGAGATTGACATTTGTTTTGCCCTTGACTATAAGCCCTCTATGGATTTGTACTGATATATCAAACTGCAGCATACCAATGCAGGGTGTGTTAACTTAAGTTGAACTGACCTTCATTTAAAGCTCCTGATTCTTTCCTTCACACATTTCCTCTAAAATAAAGCTCGCTCACTGCATGTAAACTCAGAGACAAACAAACTCAAGTTGTGGATGGCGGTCTTTTCTTCCATCTTGGTTCATGCCACTTACAGTAACCGTGGCAACTGAAGATTCAGCAAAGTCGCTTGCCCTTTAGAAAATATATTTATTCCAAACAGTCTGTGGGGGTTCTCTATCACCCAGGTCGCTGTATACAATTCATTGTCTTATCTTGGAACGGGGACAGTGCTTGAGGCAGTTTCTGTTCAGTTTGTTGTATTCCTGCATTTGTTTTCCTGTTCTAATTATATCCTCTGACCTTTAAGTGATCTCTCAGAAACTGCCTAAAATTGTGTTGTGTAGAAGATGAGAAATGTTTGCAGTTAAACAGTGAGTAGACCCTCTGCATGTTCTTTGAAAGCCGTGGGGCTGAATTGGACACACCTTTTGCAAACCTGCATCCAGCATCTCTTACAAATGGCTGACCTACATCAAGCATTAAGAGCACTTTTACTGCACGGAAGGTTTCAGAAAGTGACCGGAGCAGAAGTGTTTGTGTCCCATGTGACCCCATTGTGTTAGCTATTGATTGACCACTCTCAATTATAGTACTTTAGACATGTTTTTAGAATGAATATATTTATTGATGGTTATTTGGACTTGCTCTTCACATGAACACCCATCACAGTCTGGGCACATGGACAGACAGGTGACAAATAAAAGATAAAACAGTTACTTTTTAGTCAGTAAGGCTTCTGGGCCTGCACATTATGGATGGGTGTGATCTTTCATTTCTCACCTGTCTGGTACAAAAACAGAATAAGCATGATGATTTTAAAAGCATGAACATCACAACTCTTCATGTGACACATGAAATCAATAAAAACTACAATGACCATAGAGACCCCTATTAGAGTATTCTTCATTTAATCTGTTTCTGTGAGACATTTTGAGACCACAAGAGAATGTAAGGGGTATGGTCTTTTAACCAGCCATAAAAATATGAGGCTACTTTAATACATTAGAAAGACTCATGGACTTTATTTAACAGCTAAATATTATTTTTGAACAATTGGTGGTAACAAACAGTTCAGCATACAGTGCACTTAATGAAATGAAATACTAAGCATTAAAAGAAAATATTTTCTGCAAACCATTAATTAATTGTAAAGTGCTAGCGCCACATCTTCTTGGTAATGGTTCAGCAACAATAATGCATGTCTCCATTGTTATAGAGCAAACTGATTTTTGTATTTTTCTTGTGATATATGACTTTGTAATAATCAAGCACAAAGTTTTTCACTAGACTGAGAAATAGGCATGTCAGGAAACATTTGACAGAGTTAGAGTTAGTTAGTTAGTTAGTTAGTTAGATGTCTTAGTGGAGTGCTCCTTAGTTTAAGACGTGAGTGAGGAGCCCCACTCAATCGAATGTTCTAAATAATCTAGAATCTGAAACACTGTTTGAATTTAGTATTTTGTATTAAGTATTGTTTAGCCACTCAGCCATAACATTATAAACACCTGATGCTTATTAATTTGCAGATCCCTTTTTTGGAACTGGACATCACAACATTAAGTAACACTCACAAGAGCTGCACTTTTGGAGAATCTATCACTAAGGCGGTGTGGCTCAAAATTACTTTGCTTAATCACTCAAATACATGCTCAGAAAAGTAAATTTATTTTATTTTCATAAATATGTAAACAAAATTATTCTCTGTTCTCTTTATGTCATATTATATCCACTTAGTTGAGTGGCTATCCAATTATATTTCAGCCAGCTTGTGTTGTCAGGCATTTCATTTGCCTGAGACCTTCAGAATCAACAGAGCAGGCCCCTGTGCACTGTAAGTGAACGGACACAGTCAGTTGCAATAGCCAATCAGATCTGGATTCTCCAGACCAAGGCCAGCTAGAAGGTCTAACGTTAAACTGGACATGTATGCATCCTGTGATTGGATAAGCACTTGCTAGAGCCTGAAAGGCGGCAATTTGCAGAATATCGAACTAAACCCGGAGATCCCGGAGATATTTTTAACCCATAATGACTGAATGAGGAGAAGAGATTGATCTGGTTGCAGATATACTTTCCACGCCATTTTCAAGACGGGCCTTTCACGAAAAGCTGGATATTGTGAGAAGAGGTCGGCCAACCCCTGTGCTAGCTAGCCTGCCCCAGCAAGGAAAAGGGTTTGAAGGCCTAAGAATGAAATGCACGGCCCGCCACTGCTCAAATATATACATTGCAATTTATTTTTCAACTATTCTTCTCATTCAACTCATTGTTCATAGGTGTAGATAAACAAACAAGATACAAAGACAGAGAAACAACCCTTGCCATTGCCCAGGACATTAGTGACTACAGAAAACACACAAGTTGCCTCACTATTTGTTACATCCTGTGGCAGGAGCCGTGGCAACAAAATCATTCTGTTTCACTTCATCTGTCACTGTTCATAATGTTGTGGCTGTTTTTGTGTCAAAAAACAAAACCATCCTTTTGAAAAGGAAAGCTGACCACTCTCTACAGTATTGCTCCTTGCATGCCTTGCATGTGTATAGCTTTTCCTTTATTGTCCTGGAGTTTGTATAAGTAATCTGCTGACATAATTCGTACTTAGTGGTTGTGCTTATAAAGCATCTTGATGATTAAATTAGTATTCACTTTTTGATGCCAACAACTCCTTAGGCATTTAGATCACTGTGTGTTAAGGAAATCCATATGATAAAGTCAATAAAAACAGTTCAGCTTGTTGCTTTTGATGTGAAAGTAGTTTTTTTTCACCTTCACTTTGTACTCCAGTGCGAGTCTCTGTTGTTGACTATTCCCAGGAGCACAGCAATTTTCATTCAAATAATACATTTGTCAATCTCATTCATGACAAATTATTGTGTACAAATAAAAAAACACTAGTTCCATGAATACTGGCATTAACGAGCCATTGTTAATTCTTGACTTAACTACAAACATGGCATTTACAGAATCATTTGTGCAGACAATCACAGAGGTAATTGAGAATGTCATGAATAGCCCTTCGCAATTAAATAGGACACCTTTACTTCCAAATAACTGCGAGTTTTCTCACCATAAAACCATCAACACTGGTGTCCAATAAGTATAGTAAGAAACTTCTTTTTCTTTTTTTTTTTTCTTTTAGTTTTATAGAACATACAGGTATAAAACCCACACATGCTTTAACACAAGACAATAACATGCAGACAAATATACCAAGACTCTCAAAATCCCCAAATAATATGTTCACAGTCATTTCATTTACACTTGTTTGGGGTCAGAGAGCAGAAAGAGACAATTCCTCACCACAGGCACCAAAGAGTACAAATTTATTACATTCAAAGCTGGAGGGTGAAAATCAGCATTACACTGTCTGTGTCAAATTACGTTGTGCACGTTGCAAATACTGCTATCCAAGTGTTTAAAATTGCTGTAAATCCCCTTGACATATTTGGCAGTACAAGAAATGCATAATAAATGCAAAATACCCCTAAGAGTGATGCAACTGTATTTTTGTTTTGTTTCCAGAGGGAAGTTTTCATCTCTTGTGCCAAGAGGCTCTCAGTCCTACAGCTGCTGTGGAATGGTTAGTAATACCCCCAATGTTTTGTTGCCTGCAATCATCCAATAATTTAATAAACAGGGTTTCCAGATGGTTAGTCACCCAGAACACTGCACAACAATAGTGCAGCTGGAATGAGTAATGGACAGTGCTGCACAATGAGAGTTAGGTAGCAATATCCAATGAGTCATGAACTCTGAGCTCAATATAAATGGGTTGAAAGGGCAGATAGTGCTAGCACAGACAACAATATGTGAAAGAGAAACTTTTCACAGTTAGGTGCATGTCTCACTGCTGAAAGTAGTAATCTTGCACAGAAGAACATATTTAAAGCACACAGAGAAATGGGAGAGGCCATTTTAGAGGTTAATAGGTGTTTTATAAAGCTCTTAGCAGACATGTTGGAAACTCTGTGTTGAACTGGTTAGACTATTGTGTATTTACCTCAGCTATGGCCAGTTTCTTTAAAAACACATAGTCCTAAACCTAACTCAAAAAGATGTCTTTTGTGCAGCTCCAATAATACCATTTCACAAATCACTGCAGTAGCAGTGACCATGGTCAAAATGACTAAAAAATGATGAACCACTGTGGCTTCCATAATTTAACAAAACAATCTAACCAATTATTTAATTTAAAATGACAAATACTACAATATAAAAAACTAATGGGTCATGTTATATTAACACTGCCTTGCTTTTAAATCACCACCAATGTGCATATTACAGTATTTACACATTAGCTATACACATTTTCAAAATAACCCAAATTTAGAGAGATTTCACAGATATAGGATTCCTTCAGATCTGTGACTGTTTGTGCACTGTATGTAGACTCTGTGTGAGCTCCCCAGTAGAAGTAGTAGTTGATAGAAAAACAGATTCACAGTTACTCAAAGACACATACATATAGCCGACGACACATGTTCACTCTGAAGTTTAAATTAAGATTCTTGTAGATTTCAAATGACAGAAATACACATAACTCAGATTTACAGGTACATTCAGAACAGGCTCATGATATATTCATGAATATATATTTCAAACAGCATCAACCATTTCTGTCAGTATTTGTTTATACAACAGTTTTCAGAACTCTTGTCAACATGTATTTTGTAAAATGTAAAAACAAAATACAATATGACATATTATGAAATATGTAACTATATTAAATATAAATTCTATACTAAGGAATTTCATCATTGTTGTATCGTTGGAGTGGGCTCCAGAAATCTGCCTTGTAAACACTGGCTTGTTTGAAGACCAATTTTATACATTTATACAGAGGTATAGGAGCAGCAGGTCATGGAGCTGCAAGGCTGTACCAGCCAGACCAAAGAGTACAAAAGGATTGTTTTGTGTCATTTATGACCTTATGCAACTTACATTTCTTTAAGATAATTTCTACCATTTATTTTCAAATGTAAGCTAGAATTAGATTTTCTTCTTGATTAAAAACTGTTAAAAATGTTCAAAAAGTTGAACAGAGTGTAATAAAACCTACATTACCTCTACATACCAGAGCATGAATAATTTTAATATACCTAGGCCTAAACTGTCTAAATTGTTGAAAAGAAGGCATTTTGCACTGATGTATGTGAATCAGATCAAAAAAGAAAAAAAAGAAAAAAATAGGACCGTCTTTGTAAGATTAACAAACATTTCTTGTCCTCTTTTACAAAGTCCTTTTTGTATACCTCTTGTGTTCCATTAAAAAGTATTTTATACAAAGAGGAAAACTCAACTTAGATCCATATGGCAAAGGCAATTTTATGAAATGCGAAAACCTATGACCGTCTTCATATAGACACAGCGGTCACACCTCCGCTGCTGCATGACCCTTTCTCAAGGTCTTCCATGACCAAGTCCTGTTCAGTGACATGGTTAAGTCGTCTGGAATTAGTCTTCTCCAGGCTGTTGAGAGAAATGGGCTCCATGGAGGTTTGCACATTGTTGGCTGGGAGCACAGAGTTTCCTTGCAGCCTGTGAGAGTAGGTTTTCCTCCGCTGTCCATTTGCTGTGCACAGACTAAACTTGAACACAGCTTGAAATCCTCTGCGGAAATTCTCATTGAAGAAACCATAGATAATGGGGTTGACACTGCTGTTGAAGAAGGCCAGCCAGTGGGCGAAGGGGTAAATGTAAATGTTTATAATTCGGTACTGTTGCTCTGTAAGGCTGGCATAGTCACTTAACATCATGAGAGTCCAAAGTGGCAGCCAGGAAAGAATAAAGAGCAAAGCTACTATTAGAAGCATCTTAATGACTCTTTGTTTTTTCTTTGACACAGTGTGGCGGTTGTCATGGCCCGGCTTGCCTCCTGTTGGTACTGTGGTTTTAAAAAGGGTTATGCCAATCCGGGCATACATGATCACAATCAGGGAAAGGGGTGCTAGGTAGATATTGGCGAAAAGGACAGTCGTGTATATTTTCCGCATTTCCTGGTTCGGCCAGTTTTCTCGGCACCAATAGAAAGGGCTGGTTTTGTTGTCGTAGCCCAGTAAGACCCGGATGGTGTGCTCCTTGGTCACTTGTAGCATAACTCCAGACGGACACATGATGGATATGGCCAGGACCCATATGATGATAATTATCAATGTGGCAGTGGATATGGTGAGTTTCTGCTTAAATGGGTACACAATGCATCTGAATCTGGAAAAAAATCACATACAATTTTCATGTAAACAACAGTCTTTTGTTTCCATTTCAAATGATTTATTCTTTAACAGTTTTAAATAAAGATATTCAGTGATTTGTGTCTGTTTGTGTGAGATCAGCTGCTAAATGTTGGCATGGTAACTGAGTGGTTTTATTGTTGAGTTTCACGACACTGGACACAGCACTCCATTTCTCTCTATCTCTCAGACTTCAGTGCCATGTTGGTTAATGTGTCCAGAGACTGTGTTCAGTATGCTTTGCGTGGGTTTGGTGGGTGTTACTTTGCTATTTGAAAAATGTCCTTGGGTAGAAATGGGAAAATGTGCACCGTACGCACTTAAGAGTTTATTGTTGGATGCACCATCTGAACAACATTCATAACGGGACTGTTATCATTTGGATTTTGATGACATGCATTTCCTCAACACAGTCTGGACTGATATATGATCAGATGAATAGCATGTGATGGCTAATTTGTGTATTTATGCATATAATCAGGAGTTGAAGATGTTGCCATGACTAAATGCTTCATTCAGCTTTTCCTTCTCCGGTCTCCATTATTTCCATTAGTTGAAGGAGATGCTGATTACCCATAAAAAAAAAAAAAAGGCTGCCTGACCAATCATAGTGATTCACAAAAGTGTTTGAAAAGCTCTTGGCATAATAGTGCTATGATAGCAGTAAATATCAACAATTTATTTCATGACATTTTGTTTCTGGAAGAACATTTGTGACAATATACCTGATCACAGAAAATAAGAGAAAGTATATATCTAATTTTACCAGACAGAGTTTTATAATATATAGTGCACAGGAGAAGGGTGGACAGAGTGACCCCTAGAGTTATTTGTTTTTGTTGCATGCCCCTCACACATGTCATTTTAATCATGCTGCTGATGGATACGTAAGGTGACTTTGACATTTTGGATGCCAGAGTCTTTCATGCTTTATGTGTCCTTGCCAAGGCTCATTCACCCCAAGGTGATGTTGAATATTGGCGCTGTGATGTTATTGTGAGTCTTGTGTCTTTAAGCTGCAGTAAGAGACCAGCTCTGCCTTTAGATTTAGGTTTTAGAGCAGCTCTTATCCTCGAGTAACACCAGCTAAATCCACTAGTGTGTGGGATCCAGCTTTAACTGCTACAGGACTCTCACTGTGAGATCCTGAAGCTTCTTTAATGGAGCAAAAAAGAACATTTAGCAGTGGAGAAGCAATCGACTGAAAAATAGACACGCTAAATTACTAATGAATGAAATATATTTGCATTACATTACCATGGAACGTTGAAAGATATGATTTTTTTTTACTGTATCATAATTATACAAATTATACAATGTCTCCCAAACCAGATTTTTTCCAGATCAATCTCATAAAAGCATGAAAAGTCAAATCTAGGGCTCACTTTGTGGTTTAAACATAAAAGACAGAGGCTGAGTGATCCTTGTGCTCATTATCACGTCCTGACTGTGAATCATTAATGGAAGCTTAAAAGGTTTCCTTCAGTGGACCTCATGTGCAGATCCTTCGTGTGTAATGTCTTTGTTGCTCATTTGTCTAAACCGAGCAACTTCAAGAAGAGCAATTTGCAATGGATTCCACCATGGGCTACATTTAATCAATCGTACATAAGAGTGGCAGTGTAAAACTAGCATCAGATCTCATGACCCGCAACCCTAAGGGATGCATTTAGATCAAGGTTTCACACACACTCTCAACACATGAAAAGGAATTCTGTTTTCCTACGGTCAAACACTGGCCAACATCAAGTATTTTTAATATACGTTGATAACTTGTGCATGGCTGAGGTGTGTAACGTCATAAGAGTAGTGACATGCCCCCAGTTTACCTGTCAACTGCGATGGCCACTAGAGTGAAGACAGATGCTGACACAGAGATGCCTTGAACCATGCCACTCATTTTGCAGACCAGGCTTCCAAAAGGCCACCCTGTGGACACAAACACACACTGAGCCAGTCTACCACAAAAACGTGTGCAAACACTGTTCAAAACATAGCTGCAGGGCCATTTAGATCTACAGTACGTATGGATATGCTTTATGTATGGATTCAGATGGATTTACACCCACTCATTCAAACGGATTTACACCCACAGACACACCAGAGAAATGAGAAGCAGAAGTGATTTGTGATATTGTAATTTCTTAGTGTCTTAAGGGGGAACAATGGCTTTCTTAGGGCTCCTTAATCAGGACAGCTGAGACTAGTAGCAGGGGTGCTGACGCTGTATGTAGGTGTCTCCATGCAAACTAATCAGAGAGAGGGTTGTCATTAGTGGCTCCTTATTGTAACCTGCAGAGAGCCCTTAATTGTAATGCTTTTTCAGGGCAGGCTGCAGATGCCATTTTAAAAGATGAAAGCCCTGACTGACATGAACTAACATAGAAATAACATGCAGGTAGATGTAGCAGCTGTCACAAGCTAATGAGGAGGACATTCAAAAACTAAATATGGAGCACTGAGTGGGAACCAAGAAGATGTGAAGAAATATATATTTATATATATCTGACCAAGACAGAAATGATTCACATGCTACACCCTAATAATAACTTTGACTGTCGCATCTCAGCTAAGAATTCAAGAGTCATTGAAAGGTCTATGTACATTTTTGTCAAAGCAATGTTTCATTTTGTCTTTTGATCATTTTATTGAATGCATTGTTGTTTTGTTTCCGCTGCACACATGTCAATGAAATCCAGTCTGTACACTGCATGACATGAAAATTAATTCATTCAATAGTATCTGGAGAAGTAAGTATTCAGCTGGTATTCAAAGATAAACTGGAAAACTAACCAAAATAAATGGAGAAACATCTACTGAAATTGTGACTTTTCTCGTTATTGTGTAAACAACAGTTTTATGTGCAGCACAGTAACAATTGTGACATTTGTGTGACAGCAGAGAAGGTTAAGAGCTTTATACAATTAAACCAAAATGTCATCTTTGTGAGAGCGTCTATGTAAGTGAAGCCACACTGCTTCTTTATGTGGACATGTGACAGTGAAAAGCACGTCACTGTCACCACACAGCATTGTTACAGGGCTATGGCAGACAGGTTATGAGCACTGCCCTGTCACATGCCTATGGCTTAGTGACAGCATCAGTCTTCATATTCTGTTGCCTTCCACTTGCCTTTTTTAAGTACAGATTACTTCTTTTGCAGTTTTCAAAGATTCCCTGCACACCTGGCTATCTTCTCTGATCCTTTGAGATCTTGGTGTTGTCCTTGCTCAGTTTGGTTTAATGATCAGAGAATGAAATACAAATTCTTCTATTCCAGTGGTCAAGTAGAATAACAAAATGTCCCAATCACAGTTTTGTGCTATTCAGCTCCTTAGTTTTTGTGCTCATAATCATTCCGGTGGATTGTGTAGCCTTAGTACGTTGACAGATTGAACATCTGATCACATTTTAAAATACAACTCTCGGCTACATATTGCTAATGACAAAGGAAGAGAAGAAAATTAGAGGCAGAAAAAATGTTCAGTGTTTGAGGCTTAAATTAGGATGGTTGACAGACTAGGTCAGAGCATCCCCAGAACTGCAGCTCTTTTTTTTTCTGTTCTGGAGCTGTCAGTGTCTACTAAGAGTGATGCGAGGAAGTTAAAACCTGAACTGGTTTCATAGTAAAGTCGGTGTCCTGATGGCTTAGGGCTGTCTAGGGGTTAACGGGGTAAATAGCAATTACGTGGACATGATATTCTTTTTTTTAAGTGCCATTGTAGTGCAGTGACCATAGTTGATGATTCAGAGGGTGGTGTTTGTTAACAGTTGTGTAAGTACTGGGTATGACAGCTGTTTCTTGATGTGTGAAAACCACCTTATTTTAAGCCCCTATACGTTCTGCAGCTGTCTGAACATGTAGTTTGACCTTATCACTGTATAGTTCTGGTTCGGGAAGTGAAAAGACTACAGCTGGGAAATGGACTGTGAGTTCTGAACAGTGCTGGGTGATATGAGCCCTGAGCAATTCACACATGTAATGCAACATTAATGCAATTCCACACCATAATCACACAATTAGATATATTAGATCCCAGGCTCCAGATCAGTGGATTTATTTGTGATGACAGCTTTTGATCTGATGTTTACACTGTCCAAAGTGTTGCATTTAAAGGCTTACAAAAAGATTTGAAAGAATTTAACAGCAATGTGTGTTGTTGTACGATGTTCAATGATGCTGTTCTCTCATTTTAACAGGGCACAAAGTTTATATTTTGGAGTTTTTATATGTATCCATGTGTACTTCTGGTGGAAGCAAACTATCCAAAACACTCCATTCTTTTATGTCAGAGCTGCAGGCATTTCATCATAAGCTCCCTGACAGCTTAATTTCCCCAAATTCTGTCATGATGGCACAGCCCACTGATTCTGAGCACTGATCTACGCGCCCGATTGAAATTACAGCCAAAGCATTTTTCATTTGGACTCTTTAGTTTATAGACGTTGTTAAATAACAAATCAATCGGCTCATCAGCCTACAGGAAGAACCACTTGTGCTCTCATGCTCCATTTATGTCAGCTTCAGCTGCCAAGTCCGATCCATGTGTTCAAAGGCTCTTCTTCACAACGTCTGCACAGAAACTATAGCTTCACAACTTCACATCACAATCTTAAATTCACTAAGATTCTTTTTTATCGTTCAAATACACAGTAAAAGAAAATATTGGCTGAAGGAAAGCAATGTGAAGAATTCAAGTAATTATTCCTTGCTATATAGTTTTTGTTTTCCCTTGCAGTTCCTGATTTTTTGGACAAGCCTACAGAATTAAAACACATTGTCACCTCTCATCCTCAGCTCTTATACGACATGATGAAATGATAGCACCATCAGCAGGCATGTTTCTTTCTTGTAAGTCGACAAAAAGTTGTGTTTCAGATCAGCTGATGGCCACACTGACACAAATTACAGCCACTCACTCAAGATTTGTAATTACACTGGTACTGACCTGTTATGATGTTGTCAAGGAGTGTAGTGGGCATGCAGAAAATCCCAACTAAGAGGTCACTCACAGCCAGGTTTAGGATGAATAAGTTGGTCACAGTCCGCATGTTTTTGCTGCGCAGAACAATAAAGCACACCACTCCATTTCCCACCATGCACACCAGGAAGATCAGTAAGTAAGACACAATAAAGATGGCAGCAGTGGACGGCGGGTGCAGGTAAAATCCAACATAGGTGATGTTGTTTCTGGGTAAGATGGACTCTTGAGAGGAGTTGTAAAATGTCCAGTTATCATACAGTTGAGTGAAGTTGTTTTCAAATCCTTCATTCATTTTAAACCTGGAAAATGAGAACAGGGATTGTGGTCAGGAAAGTAATATTAAGACCCAATAGAAATATAAGTCTGGTCTGCAATTTGAACAAACAATACATTTTCACTTTAATAAAAAACAAATATGTCTAGGACTGGGGAAAAAAACCCTAAACTTAATGTCATTTCACATTAGAGCATAATGTACTGCTCCATGGTCTCCATTTAGCTCTCGCCTGTGTATAATTCATGATAATGACATGTAGTTCTGTGGTGGCCATATGGAAAACAGACTTGCAGTGCAGAACATTTCGAATACTGAAAGATCAGGTGGGCATAACTTTGTGTCATTGTAATATTGTACTATCATAATCATTAATGTATTGCAAGCAGGTGTTGGTGCATGGGATATGAATTTAAATCAAAGCTTTTCTAAAGTTGTGAAAGAGACAATTCGTTTCTACATTTTAAGTCATTTTCAGTGATCCAGAGTCTTATTGGTAATGAATGACTGAATGACTTGTGATAAGTCTACTATGCTGTTTTTGTTCATTCACACAAGAGAAGTTTTACATGCTCATGCAGTTCAAGTTGACCATTGACCTATTGCTGTTTAAATCTCATTGCTGTCTCGCCACTGTTACATCACACAGTTATCTGATTACATAAAAGTGTGCAATGTTGACATAATATGGGACTGTACTCATGACCAGTCCATCTGTGTGTGACGCTGCAGAGCACCAGATTTGAATGATTATTCAGTTATCAGAGATAACTGTCCACATGTTGATTTAATGTGACAAGTTCAGCATAAATAATGCATATTCACATTTTCCATAACAGCTGGGCTTAACCATGTGTCACCAAGGGTGAAACCTCTAAAAAAAATCCTCCAAACGGTACTAAACACAGATGTGAATAACCAGCATATATACAGCAATTCTTTTGACAATGTGTTTAGACGTAAGAATATTAATAAAAAGACATTGTACCTTTCAATAAAGTCACTTGAGCAAAGATGTAAAAGAATTCCTTCCTCATTTTTTGTTCTGTGCTCTGGAGTATTTCAGTAATGGCATTAATCTTAAGCTCAGAGTGCTTTGTGATCTATCAGGTCTGTTCATCTACATCTTACAAGTCCAGGCACTAACTGGCATCAGCTACATTTAGACAAACCTTCCAGGTGCCTTACAACAGCTCTTAAGAGAAGCAGCAGACATACTACACACTACATTTCTGCATACAACTAAAAACGTTCAGATCAATGGACTGTTTATATTCAGACAAAAAAGAGAACCCTCAGCACTCATATACAGTGGTCCCTCGTTTATCGCGGGGGTTACGTTCCAAAAATAAACCGCAATTGGCGAAATCCGCGAAGTAGTCAGCTTTATTTTTGACAATTATTATATATGTTTTAAGGCTGTAAAACCCCTCACCACACACTTTATACACTTTTCTCACACAGGCATTAACATTTTCTCACATTTCTCTCTTGTTTAAACACTCTCAAAGTTCAAACCTTAGCATCTTCCTCTTCCTTTTGGGTGCGACCACAGGTGCCTTTGTTTGTGCAGAACGTTTCGTGGACATTGTGGGTTTTGTCGAGGAGAAAACTTGTAAACATACAGCACTTCAGAGTCACACTGCTAGCGATCGAACATTTATGTAAATTTGGCAAGCCGAGCGCATTCTGTACTGTACAGGAGACACGGCACGGAGGAGATTGATTGACAAAGGTCTACAGTCCCTTAGCCAATCAGGACGCAGAATACAATGTGCGAGTTCTCCCTTAGCCAATCAGGACGCAGAACACAATGTGCGTTCATACTCTGTAAAAAAAACAAAAAAGCATGCAAAATTGCGCTAAAAAAAATCCGCGAAACAGGGAGGCCGCGAAAGATGAACCGCGTTATAGTGAGGGACGACTGTATTGCTGGGCCTTTCCCTGGGAGTGGTTTGAATAAAAAATAACAATAAATAAAACATGGTCAAAATGCACGGGTGGCTAATTGAAGGAGCTGAGAATACATAGAAGCAGAGCTTTGTGTGTAACATGCTAACTCTCCAGTTTTCTTGTGAATGCTACTGAGCTGAAAGGCTGAATGCAGTTCTATACTGAGCAATCGTCTCTCTGTTGAAGTCTAACTTGTTTCTTTTGTGGCTCAATGATTGCTCATTTTATTACTCTTTCATTAGCTGTTTCAACACTAAATAACTGGAACACAGGTTTTACAAAGCAACCAAAGTACATCCTGCTCAGTTTTTTCAGAATTCATTGGAATTTTGATGACTTTTACAGCACATAAAAAAGTTTTTCCCCCCAACAATCTACTTGTAATCATCAGAATTACAAGGGATGATTGGAAAGTGCCCTTAATACATGCTAGTTCATCATCCACAGTGAATGTGACAATAATTGTGTGCAATCATTTTTCTTTTGTACAGAGCTGCTGTGGGGATTTACAAAACTACAGTGTTTTCTTTGGCTTTATTCGTTCACCGTACTGTCTGAAAATGCAATGCGTTTGGACAAGATGCAGCATGACAACTACAAAACTAAGACAATATCAAATCTGATGGTATCAGCGACCCAAACAGAGGACCCTCCGAGAGAGCCCTGTACAAGAACAAATACAGGTTAGGCTTTCTCAATTATATAACATGTACATGTTGTGGTAATTCATGTTTTGGCTGCTTGCAGCAAAGTCTGGACTTCACTTAATCACTGCACATCAAGTACTATGTCACAATAAATCATTTTATTGTTAAACACATGAAGAACACATGGTGGTTCAGTTTGTCTTTACACAGATAATGTTCTAGTTCATCATGGCTTCATCATTAGATGGGCTAGTGATGATTTCAAATGGTAGATGAATACATTTACACAGTTCTTTTTCTTGTCTTTCTTTTCTTTTTTTTTTTCTGGCACTCAAAGTACCTCACTGACCACTGTCACAGACACTGAAGGCACCATGGGGTTCAGTGTTATGCCCAAGGACACAGTGAGAGCATGAACTGAAGGACTGTGGATCAAATTGCCAACATTTCATTTATCTGACAACCCACTCTACCTCCTGAGCAACTAATGTACAGACATTAGAGGCTTAATGAAATACTGACTAAAGTAAAAAAGAGGTTTTTTTCCAGCATGTCATGACAAAACAGCCTAGCTAAACAATCTGCTTAAGAGCACTGACATAATTATCATATTGCCTTATGCATATTAAACATTCCATTGTACACCTTTTCAGTGCACTATATTGTGAGTCCCAGTCTATATTTATTCTTATTGAATGCCCTCATAATATCCATTACCATTAGATTATCTCTTCCCCAAGAAGCACTGCAGGCTTGGTTTGTGGTTGACAGATTAATGCTGACAAAATCCCACTGCTGGAAAAAAGACAACATTCTGTGTCTTTTCCACAACGAGCCTCTCTGATGTCAGTGTGTTTCAGCTCATTATTGTTAACGTGTGCTGTGATAGTGTTCACACACCTATTTTTACACTTCACTTAATTGCTGCTAAATACAGTCTGATCATCATTTCATCATTTTCAATGGTGGTCACACTAGCAGTAATTTGATTTCAATATGGCCATTTTCCAGTAGTCAGTATTGTTGTAGGACAGGTTTTGTGGAACAGATTAGTCTGGAACAAACAACGTAACTTCGAACCTTTGTGATAATGTTAAGATGCTAAGATTCAAGCACTGCAGCTCCATTCACACCATCAATGACTATCTATGGGGCAGTCTTTTAAAGGTGTTTTTTAAAGTGATATTTATATACTAAACTAGATTTTTTTTTTTAAATGAAAAAAATCTTGTTGGTTGTCTCTAAAGATCAAAATTTTCTATGCAAAAATTACAATGAAAAATTGATTAGTTGTGGTCTTGGTGCAAAGTCTCAAGCCCAGTATGTCTGTGATTGGACTGAATAAGGCATATTTTGTGAAATGACACCAGGAGTCTCTGAGACCAGACTCAAGTTCCAACACTATTGCCGGACTCTTGTCATATAGATTTAAATGAATAGGCTGCAGGTTTTCTTTTAGTATCAATCATGTCAGGTGTCAAACAATTAATTCCTAGTATTTTTTAGGTGTCAACAGAGCAAAGGTCAACCAATCAACACTTTCCATGACTTTAAATTTTAAAGTCATGTAAAGTGCTTTTGGGGTCGTTGTGTGCTGTCCTCTCATGTGGACATGCATCGGAGGGATGGACTATTGCCTAAAACACGCATGACTGGTCAGTGTGGACAATGAGGTCCTGTGTATGGAGAGAATGGATGGACACGAACTATCAGTGCGCGGAACAACAGCCAATTTCAAAGTAAAGACAATTCAACACGCATGCAGTTGGCCCTGTAAAGTTTACTGATGCCCACAACGGCAAAAATCACTGCTCCACACATTCATCTTCAAACCCTGATGTCACATGTAGGGAGTCAGTCGATCAATTTAATAACATGTCTTACCTTATTTACTTTAAATTAAATTGGTGGTGAAATATTTGTGTTACGTAAAGAAAAAGAAAAGTAAAAAATCCACTTTGCTGGGCGTGAGACATGCGGAGAAAAAAAAAAGAAAGCAAGAGAGTACACGTAGCTGCTGTAAGCCTCCACACGAGCGTCAGTGCAGCTTCAAGCGCGTCTTCGTGTGACAGGGGAGGCACACACGCCCGAGAGCGCAGAGCGAGTTCTGGCTTTACAGTATTTGCTCCGCTATTTGAAGCACTGACGTCGCGACAGAAAGGGGCGTGGTGAAGCTGGATGTGTGCGCTGGATGGTCGAGCGGTGCACAAGCAAAGATGATGTTAGAATGGAGTTTAGATGGTGAGAGGGCAGGTCACAGATGGCCAGGGCCGCGCGCAGCTGAGCATGGACTGTAAACACGGAGCGTTCCTCATCTCACACGTTACTGTACGCACTGTGCGCCATCCTTTACGCGCGGGAGCACAGACTATTATCTCAGTGAACTCTGCACACAGAAACATCTTTGATTCAGCACTTTACCTACTTCTTATGTGACACAACTTTTAACTATATTCTTTAAACATACATGTGATTTCAACATGCAAATGAATGAAACATTGTGTTTGTTGTGTGTTGTTGTGTCTGTGGTAAATTGTTACAGCATCAAGAAGCATTTCAAACACCAACAATCCTGGTAAATATGATCATAATTGAGTTAAAGGAAACGTCAACATTTACAGTTGATTGCAAAAAATAAGACTATTTTGAATCAAAAATACACATTTATGGTTCTCTCTGGGCTTATTATAAGTATTCCTAAATTTCCGAAAATTATTACTAAGTGAAAGTGTTTTAAGTAAGCACTTGCTTTTAAATTTACTTATGTTACTTATGTTATGTTATTAATTTAAAAAATGGCTGGTTGGATAACAATTAAGGATTACTAGAACTAATTAATATCAGAGTCACATAAGGACTGTATCCTTGTAGCTCCACAGAACAAGAGTGAAAGTATTGTTAATCAGTCTTAATCAGTCTGATCTATGTATGTCCAAGAACTTGTGCAAAGGCCAAACATACACAGTTGTTGATAAGATCCTCTGCCACAGTGTTATTCCATTGCGGTGTGTAATGATACATGTTATGGTGAAAACCTGAGTGCATCCTCCACACAGCTCCACACAGGGAGGTGCAATGTGGACTATGGCATGTTCAGAGCATCCTTTATCACTTATGTGGCTGAAGATCTTATTAATTCATTATGTTGCTAATTAAGGTGAAGTTCAATAGTTCGACAGATCAGAGAGATACAGTGTTCAAGTGTACCCTCATTTAAATCTACTCAAGTAAAGTACACATACTTGAAAGCTGAAAGTATTTTTACTGTGTTACATTCCACCACTGGTTATGACATGCACTCCAGTAAGAGTTTATTTTGATGGCAGGAAGAAAGGTTAAGTGTAGTGTTTATGTTTGATAAAGGAGCTGCTTGCATTAAAAATGACCTTCAGACTTCAGAGAGCTTTTCATCTTAAACACCAAAAAGTTCTTCTTTTCAGTTCTGCAGAGGAAAAAGGCAGGTGCACAAAGTTCAGTCAAAGCCTTTCCCTTCCACCTGAACACGTCCAGCCTTCAAGAACACACTTTATGTTGTGTGATCTTGTCATTCCATCTCTGTATCATACACTTCTTGTAAGATGAGGCCGGTTTTAAGGCCTTTTAGACATTGACTTGTGCTGGTGTTTTGAAGAAGCAGATTGTGACAGATAACCTCTGCACTAGTTTGACATTACAGCAACATAGCGTTTCATGAACCCGTATACTGCAGCCCTCTTTGTGTAGATTTTTTTTTCTTCCTGCAATGTCTTTCAGCTTTGTCTAAGTCAGCAAAACATCCAGCTTTAAATCTCCTGTCCATCTGTGCCAGCATTGTATTGCTTTCCTTAAGGAGCTTTGGCTGCACAAATATGTCATGTTACAAACCGCAAATAGATTTTGGTTATGAAGACGCATGCTCAGGGTCCTCAGTCATTCAGGTCAAAGTATATGACAAGAATGCAAAAGGCATTCCAATACTATTTCATGTTTTAACCCGACACATACATTTCATGTGGTTCAGGGCAGTGTACCTAAGCATCAGTAAAAAGAGGCCCATCTTAAACAGTCCAAAATGCTACACTCTCTGCTTCAACCAGTCCTGTATGTTAGGATTCTATACTTCAATCACTGCTTGTATTTCACTGACAAGTTTATAGTCGGAAGTTCAGGTCTAACACAATGTTCCATAAAGATTGTTATTCCAAAGACTCAATTAAGACTCTGCACGATGTCTCTGAACATTGTGTGGAAAAATGTAGCTCCTCTTAAAATACATCTGAAGAAAACATGTTATTTTGAATGAGGACAGAGAGAGGACGTATCATGTCATGCAATGCCTTTGTCGGCATCTAGTATTAATCTAAAGTTTGTCATTATGTTGTTGCTGAAATAGAACGGGTTTGGCCTGCAGCTCTTTAAACAGTGTCTGTTTGCAGATGTTATTTGATGCATGATTTTTTTTAAGCTCAGACAGGACCTGAGGGAACAGCATTAAACAAATTTATTCCAAATCCTTCTCTTCTTTTAAGTGTCTGTATGTTTTGTGCGCCGGTTTTAACTCCCCGCTGCGCTACACACGAGGAGAATAATAAGAATGTGCTAGTCAGAGTCAGTTTCCTAAATACTAACTGAGGCCCTTTGGTTAATTCATTTGTGTTTTGCCTAAGTGATAGTCTTATTTGACTGTTTTGGGAAAATAGGCTTTGTTATCCTCTTTGCTCATGGGGTTCCCTTTGGGCTGATAGAATATAGAAAAGCTTCCAATTGAATAATGTTTCATATATGGAACAAGATGGCAGACCCACAGGAAGCAGGCTGTTAAGGACATTCACTGAAATGAGAATAACAGCATACATCTAAATCTCAGCAGGATATCATGCTTCAGTCAGTGGATAAATTCTATAAACCTGACTGTGCTGGAGCAGTCGTTAGATTTAAACCATACGTCATAAATTAAAACATGTATCATTTAGAGCTGTTTATAAAAACTGGCTTTGATTTAAAATAAAACGGTACAGTAGCCTCTTAGGTGGGGAAATTCTTCAGCAAAATCCCTTTTCTTTATTGCATCAGCTGGAGCCATTGAAATGCAGTGTAGATAAGTTTATTTGTGTTATTTTGGAGACAGGCATCTGTACAGTATTTAAAAATCCTAAACAAATCAAAACATCAACCAAATTTTAACCGTGCCCGGGACCCGTGTGCTCGGTGTATGCTCTACTTGAGCTGCCAGCGGCGCCCTCCGGTTTCTGAGACCCTTTACAGCAATTTTGTCTTGGTAGAAATCCTGTCACACTGTTTATCCAAAATGGGTTGAGTATCATGCAATGCTTTGTTTTTCTGTTTTGTTTAATGCCTACCCAGTTGTGTCCAGAGGAGGTTTATTCCGTGTCGGTTGGTGCTGCCCGCTGGGAATCCAACTCCTGTCGACGGTAACCAGAAAAGACACGATAACTGGCCAAGCTACCAATGTGAAAAAAGCAGCAATGGATGTGAAGCTTGACGTGAGGAGATCCTTTGAGACAAAAACAGATTGCAATATGGTGCAATATTTAAATCTCGCTGTAAATTTCTGAAAACATGTTCCAAGAAAATGTTTTAACACAAACGCAGAAAATACTCACTGACTTCTTGTCCCTTAAACAAATGTAACATTGTTTTCTCCTCTTTCTTTTCATCTGCAAATGAGGTAGGTCTGGGAGGCAAAAAAAACCCCTTTCATCTCACTGGTGAAAAGTCAGGCACTGCCTAGATTTCCTTAAACATAATTTTATTTTTAAACTTTTGAAACTTGTTCATTGTTCATTTTCTCTCTTTATGCTATGGTGCTCTGAAACCTTTAGTTCCTAAAGTTGTTTTTTTCCTTGATTAAGTCTGCTCTGTTTATATTTGACAAATTAGAACAATAAAGTGATTCAGTGGGGATGAGTCTCAGGACTACTTTTTGTAGTGTATTGGTTTTACAGACACACTTATTCCTTAGGGGGGCACTTTTGTAGTCAACTTGTGAGTTGGAAGCATACAAGTTACTAGAGCGAATCAGTCTGTAGGAAAACTCTTGGGACAGGCTGCCATTTCATCACATGCACATGCACTGACATCTACAGAAGAGTTCAGTCTCCTTTTCATCTGCTTGGTATGTTTATCGATCTAAAACTCAGAAGCACTACACAAATGGCCAAGGGACTACAGGATGAAAAAAAAATCATGGAAACTGTATTCCAGTATCAATTATGAGACAATGGAGAAAATTGTTTAAGTCAGAGTGACATAATGAACCTACAGTATATGTGGTTTTATCAAAGAATCTCTGCACAAGCCAGTAATGGATTGTTTTAATCTGATGTTGTCTCTCTTGAAACCCTTTGGGACTTGTGAAATTGATTTCTGTTAAAAGGAACATTAAACTTGATCTGCCTGGTTGTTTGTTCATGCCTTGAACTTTTAAACAACACTGTGTAAAAAAGCAGCACTTGGTAACAATAAGAAAATGATGAATATGTTTGAAAGGGCTGAAACAAGGGAAAAAATCATTACATTGCTGAAATATTATGGTGTACACATTGAAATAGTTTAGTCTGAAAAAAATTTGCATTATTGCGATAAGTTATAACTTGAAGTTTTCGTTAAAAATTTTAAACATTTCCACATCAAGCGTGATAACAGAACTCAAGGGTTTGGACTATGTAGCATTAGAGAACCTTTTATCACTGAAATTATTAGGAAACAAAGACTGGGAAAAAAGCCTGACGAGTCCAGTCGCAGTGTGATGGACACATGAATGGCTCTTACACAAGACCCCTATCTTAATTTAAATCTGGATGGATTAATATTGTCACATCACACATACAGCAGTTTATACATGTCAAGCCATTTGGATGCTATAATCAAACCAGAAAAAGAGTCAGAGGTTATGGTGAGAAACTCTGTCCTTTTGACCAGGTAGGCTATGGTGGTTCATTTGGTCTCCATGGGAACACGAACACGTTCTGTGCTAATTGCAGACATCATACATGTGTGTGGAAGGCTTCTTTGTCTCTTCGGAGCTTGGCAGCTGTGCTGGAGAAGCTACAAGTCAGCATTTACTTGAAATACTTGAAAAGAGCACTCAGCTTCAGAGCTTGTTGGCCTGTTGTTGTGAGTAACTTATTGATCCGTATGTTGTTGTCATCATGGGAACAACAGGAATGACAAACATCCCATGTTCTTTTCCAGGTGTGGTTGTTTATCATGAGAAGAAGACACTGAGAGACTGCAGTACCTTCCTAACGCTGACCGGGTATCTCAGTGGTATCGAGGTGCTGGAAATGGAATTGTACACAATGCTTGTTATGGTGTTTTCTATGTTTGGTACCTCTTTATAAAATTCACTGCTAACAGTGTGTTGCTGTCCACAGAAACACCAACATACTTCCAGAGTCTGTGATAATTGAAGGAGTGCATGGACGATAGAGTGAATGGATGTTTAATGAATAAGTCTTTGACCAACACTATTAGAAATAATAACATAAATGGAGCCTTTTTAACTTGTAACCTTACGTTGGTGGCTCAGGGCTTGTACATACAGTAAAGTACACACATTCTGTACAATTTCTACATTTTACATTGCCTTGACATTAATTTCTTTCTGAGGTCTACCCTGTAATCCACTGAGATGCATAGATTCAGTTATCCATGCCAGAGAACTGTGTCTTGTACAACAAGGTGCTTTGATGGAGGTGGATTTTGTACAAAATGTGAACAGCCTTTTGTTTAATACTACTTTGTCGAAAAACATTTTGACGTCGGGAATGTTCCCATCATTGAGGGGCCTCTTTCATCAGCTTTTATTTCCTTGTCTACTGCCTGGTTTGCTCTTACGTGTAGTCTTATCTGCAAATACTGTGTGCCTCTGGATCGGCTCCTGGGGCTGTAGAAGTAAAACAGCACAGTCAGCCTCAAGTCTTTATACAGTTAGGAATATTCTCACCACTTTCTTTCTTAAATACAGTTAAATTTGACTTGAGCCAACATTGTTCAAGTGGTGTGGTTTAGAATGGTCAATCAGGATCAGCAGGGAGTTCAGCAGGAATGCTAATTAGCAGATGAAGCTGTTGGCCGCAGTGACTCATAAAATAGATGGAGATCAGCGGGATGGCTCTGTAACTAGCTTAAAGAGGTATATGTCCCTGTGAAGAGTGACTCACAGGTCAACGCAGCAGATTACAAGAACACTTAAAGGGACAGTTGTACTTACTTGTGTCTCGACAAGTTGTTGTTCAAAAAGAGGCTTGTGAGTTGATTCCAAATTCTTTATTGCTCACCTTTGCATGATCCCCTCATTACTTGCAGTGCAGACTTGAGCAGGGAGTGGCTATTCTAGGGCACTCTGTCCTCCAGATGCGTTTTACTGACTTAAAAACACTGGTGTTCAGGAAGCTTATCTTACTGTTGGCACAAGTGACATCATCCTTCTTTCCCGTGCGCTTCCCAAGTGGTAGAAACAGACATCCTCGGCTGACGGAAAGCACATTACTGCCTCCAACTGTTTGTTATATTTTCCTTCAGACGGTCTACTCCATGATCTCAAGCTCAGATAAAATATGTAAGTAGTGTGGCGGTGTTACATTTTCAAATAAACACTTAACATATTCAATATTTTGGTGTCAGATTTGCAAATGAAAAACTAAAGGTTTGTTTTTTTTCCGGCATACTGTTAATATGTTAATACTGAGCATACCCTTAACATCTAGCTCTGAGATGTGTTTGATAAATAATTCAAAAAATAAGACTTCACATCCAACCAAGCTTGTTAATTGACAAAAGCTGCATGTCCATGAGATCAATCAATGAATAATGTTTAAAGGTAAATAAATAAAAAAAATCCCATGCTTTCATATCTTTGACATTGCTATCAAACATCAATCTCTGAAAATAAGCTGTGTAAATGGTCAGCCAACCCCACTGGCTATTTGTCTGGTCTTGTGAGATTGCTTCTGATCTTATGGAGGATGATTCTTAAGGAAGGGATCTCACTTGGTGTTCATTCTCTATATACTTCTGTTATGGGAACAAAGATGAAGTATGTGGATGGCTTATTCCTTGGGGTTTTGGAGGAGCGTCTGTCAGGCACGCTGCCTCTGAAGTTGGGACACACAGCCGAGTGTTTGTCTCCACTGACAGTGCAGACAGGATGCTTATCACAGCGACGGCTCAAACCCCCGGGTCATTTCATGAGCTCCTCCACTGTCTAGGGATTTCCCTCAAAAATCCCTCAGCGTTGGGCTGCACACTGTCAGAGCAGCTTCTCTAAGCCCCATCATTGTTCAGCATCCCACAGAAAAGAGCAAAGCAAAGTACAACGTCAACGATTTGAGGCATTTCATGCTTCATTAACACTCTTCAGGTGTAAAATATTTTTTGGCATGTGAGTCTGATAGCCCAGTGCTCTTGTAAAACTCTATCCTGACTTGTTCTACATCCTAAAAACTTTCACTTTTAAAGAGTTAGTTTTGGATGGATTTTCAGTAAAGCCTATTAAGAGGGATCTTTAAGCAAAGCCTTGATTATGTTTGGTTTTTTTTTGCCACAGGAGCATGTAGAAATGGATCATTTCTTTCACAAATAGATTTTTTTTATTTTAAGGATTGCGTTATGTACAGTGGTCTCTCGTTTATTTTTACGTTCTAAAAATAACCCGCAATTGGCGAAATCTGCGAAGTAGTCCGCTTTATGTTTTACAATTATTATATATGTTTTAAGGCTGTAAAACCCCTCACCACACACTTTGCATTAACATTTTCTCACATTTCTCTCACTCCCAAAGTTCAAACCTTAGCATCTTCCTCTGTCTTTTGGGTGCGACCGCAGGTGCCTTTGTCGGTGCAGAACGTTTCTGCATTCTGCACTGTACAGGAAATACAGCACGGAGGAGATTGATTGACAAAGGTCTACAGTCCCT
Organism: Rhyacichthys aspro; assembly: GCA_036850595.1. NCBI lineage: Eukaryota > Metazoa > Chordata > Actinopteri > Gobiiformes > Rhyacichthyidae > Rhyacichthys > Rhyacichthys aspro. Next base: position 11,396,019 of record CM072156.1, read on the forward strand.
TAGCCAATCAGGACGCAGAACACAATGCACGAGTTCTCCCTTAGCCAATCAGGACGCAGAACACAATGCACGTTCATACGCTGTAAAAAAAAAAAAAAAAAAAAAAAAGCATGCAAAATTGCACTAAAAAAAATCCGCGAAACAGCGAGGCCGCGAAAGATGAACCGCGTTATAGTGAGGGACGACTGTATATATATAGCTTTATTTATCCTTTATCAACAGGGAGCCAATTAGATTTGAAACAAATGCCAAATAAACTGGTGCCTGTACCCCATCTTTAGCTAAAGTCAGAGATCCTTTCAGCTCATAGGCAGCAGGCCATCAGACAATGAGAACATTGTCTGATTTTTATGTCATCCATGGGGTATATCATCTTGTACAGACACTGCTTAAGGGATTGTGCTCCATGTGTCTATAGGAATAGGATGATAGATATTTTCTGCATCAAAGGGCCCTTTTTCATTTTTTATCTAGGTTCTCAGAGTCACTCTTCACAACAAACTGACCCCAACCAATATCTGTTTGTCAAGAAATGACACTATTTATTTGTTGGCAGAACTGCTAAATGGCATCTTTGTTCTCATGTAATTAGCTCCATTTTGTGAGTAAATGGTAACACATAACACAAGAGAACATCTGCTCAAATTGGAAAGTGATCCATTAAATAATAACAGTTTTTATTTATTTCATTTTTTAAATTTATTTATTTTCTTAATTAGGACAGTGCATGTTGATCAACATACAAGCAAAAAGCATCACAGTTAATATGCCAGAATTAGCTACAGCAGCTAAATTTCATCTGTTGTCCTAAGGCAGGCACAATAAAACAAACATACGTGTTACGAGACGACATAAACAGTCACAAACAAAACTCGCAAACTACACATGAGTACAGGACTGGTGTGTTTTCAACCACTGTATTAGTGTTTTCTTGAAGGTCAGGTAGTTGTCAGAGTCTCTAACATGAGCTGGTAGTGCGTGATAGACACCACCAAGAAGAAGCCTTGACTCTTCTGTGCTCCCGAATTTTAGGCCGATTTCAAAGCTTCCTTTTATTTCTAAAATCTTGGGGGAAAAAATGCTTTTATTTAGTTTAAGAATATTTTTTTTTTTACCAAAAAGGACCATAGAGAGTAGAATTACAGGAGAAGTAAATACTGATAGCATTGACTCAATTTAATGGAGATGTTAGTACCAGATGGAGTCTACCTTGCCCTCTGTCAGAGATTTTTACATTATTTTTTGGGACTGGTTCATTCTCCTCTCTCAATGTTAGTGACTAAAAGAAAAGATAAATAGTTACAAATGAATTTTCAGCCAAAGAACTACTTTGTTTAGGAGCATTTGCAAATTAGGCAAATGTGTAATTTTGGCAAGAGCTGTGTGAACCGTTTAGCAATCCTGACTTCTGATTTCAAAATGCATTCAAGTGACTGAGAAAACAAAAGGGACCATTCAAGTGACGTCCAGCCCTGCCAATGCCTTTATTTATTTCAGTCTATAAAAAGACAAGTAAACAAAGTGATGGTGAAGTGGCATTGCAGGTGAGCCAAGTGTGGTGTCTGGTTAAAATAACAACCTGCTGAGTTAAATGTGAAGTGATGGGGCTGAGGGAAGTTCAGAGCAGACAAAAGTGTGCATGTGAGACTGGCGCAAACATTCAGGTTCAAGTGTGGTTCAGCAGATGCACAGTGACACTGGCCAACTGGAGGCTGTTGGCTCAGGGTCACAGCCTCATCAACATTACAAATTCTGTCCATATTTGTTTACCAATGCATTTGGACAAATATATCTAAGGTAACTCAAAGGGTTTTGTCCTCAAGCTTACCACACACAACATACTTAATTCTCGAATTCAAAAGAGCCACTGAGGCTATTTCACAAACATTCCCCTTTTATGCAGATTATTAGTTAGAATGGGTTACTACATTTGGTATAATTTAGCAAGAATGATGCAATTACTAACCTATTCTCATGCACGACTCTAATGGTGCCTTTTGAAATTCAGCTTTGACAGAACAGGGTTGCCATAGGCTACAAGTTTTAGTCTCCCTTGTCAGAGGACATATTTTACCTGTTAAGTCTTTGCCTCATCTCAAAATGGCAATGTGGGAGGGATAGGGAAGTGGATAGCACATGAATCTAAAATTTGCCACTAAGTTGTGTTTGATTTCTGAGGACCCACACCAGCAACATGGTGACAGAGTGGCTAGCACTCCTTCCTCACAGCAAGAAGGTCCTGGGTTTGATCCCAGGCCAGGGCTTTCTGTGTGGAGTTTGCATGTTAGGTTCCCTCCAGGTGTTTCCCCTACCAGACAGGTACAATAGGCCCCCCACACACAATGGGGCCAGGACTCCCCTGTAAAAGAGATTTGTTATCTCACTGGGACTTTAATTTGATTAAATTAATGAGAAAATTAAATGTTTTTGTTGTAACTGAACAGAAAATGAATACTTAATACAGTGTTTGGAACACTTAGGTTAATATGCTAATTTAGCACATTTCCAGCCAAGTGCAAAATACACCAAACAAACTGGCAATCAACTTACTCCAGAATAAATTTAATGAGCTTTATGCAGCAGAAGAGAAAAGTAATGAGTCACTTGGATGAAGGCCAAAATGTCTTCTACCTTCATGTCCAGATCACTCCTTCAAAACCTTTTCTTGAGAGTGTCGTGGATGACTGAGCATCTCCACAGACAAGAATAAAGAAAGAGCAGAAAAACTGAAATAGCTGAAGAAGATCTGTTGCTGCCCTTTTGAAACAGGAAAGGAAGATAAGTAACAGATGTTTATTTGAAAGACAGCTGCTGTTTTTCCACCAGTGCATAATGCTAATAATGAGCCTTGTTTTTGATTTGGTGCCAATTTAGAAGGGAGTAGATCTGAAGTGTGCATGACGAAACACTGAATTGGCGAATGCTGGGAGACGGTGGGATTTAAAGGCTGCCCAGCTGCAGCTCAGGTAAGCTTAAAGCTAATTGGACTGGAACCAGAAGGTAGTAGAGGTCTTTGAAATGGAAATATGCAGTTGAAAAGACATCGGGTAAATCTTTATTAAGACCTGTTCTACGTGAAGCACCTTGTTCCCAGAGGAATGCCTTGTTTCTGCAGATCTCATCTCACCTCTGATCCTCACAGGGAGGGTGTTCATCAGCATCTTCGTCAAGGTGCCGCCCACATTACACAAACATATGTGCACGCAGGAATAAGTCTGTGCTTTCATCAAATTGCTGCAGTATTTGAACTTTTGTGGTTTCCTGAATGTGGTTCACCAAAGAATAGCAACAGGTAACTGGACTATCTGTCTGTTTAAGAAGCAAGTGCTTGCAATGGAGGCAGCTCAAAGATGTGCTTTCACATTCAAGATGTCACCTCCATCTTTTAATACAAGTGAGCTGAAGGATCCAGAATGCAGTTTGCTTCAAGGCACTGACAGTTACTAAGTTTGTTCAAGCACCAGATTGCACTTCATACAAAGGACTTCCGTGATGAGATTAATGAAGTACATAGATGGTCGCTAATTTGGTCTGGATTCTGCCTTCAATATCCGTCATTCCATTTTTAACCAAAGATACTGTTAAGAGCCTGCATGAAGTAACTTTTCATATTTTAAAAAATGTTTTTTTTATTATTACTGGCTTTTTTTTTAAATTTCTTTTATTGCTCTTTAAAAGCAGTCATATGTTTAGCAGGTTTAGTCAGGGGCAAAAATCCATAATTAAGTGATTGTTACACATGGTGATCATAAAAATACTGACACATCAACGTGATCACACCTTTTTTTTAAGTAACATGTTAACAGAGTCTTATATTTGAGCAGAGATTCTCACTGTTAGGAAATTAGCGAAAAATCTCTGATGCTCTTTTTCTGACAAAAGTGTTTAAGAGCGGCCTTTCTTCAAAGGGAGTGTGCACTCTGTGGGTGTTAAATGAAGACACTGCCTGCATATCTCAAGCCAAGTTTACTTAAAAGCAAATTAACATGCTCCCTGTGCTTTACAATGGATGCCTTTGTAGCTCTCCCAACTGATATTATTCCCGACATCAACATTTCTTCTGAAAATTAAATCCTCTGAAAGTCTGAGGCAGCAAATGCAGATCCGGGTCGATGCGTTCCCCAGAGGGTGAAACGGTTAAAGAGGAACAACAGCTTTCATTAAGCGTATATGCTCTGGAGTCAGTGCATGACTTTGGTTAACCGCAGGGTAAATGCAAATGATAGATGCTTTGTGGTGCAGCTTAAACTGTTGATTTCCTGTGTGTATGTGAGTGTATGATGTCCGCCTGTTACTGGGAAAGAAAGATAAAGATGATGAAAGTCCATATCCTCAGTCTGATATGAATAGTTTAACATCGTCTGGTGATGATGACCATATTAGATGACGTATTAAAGCTCTGCACATCCTGTTCCCACTTCTGTGTCCACTATATTTTTGTCATACACATTACCTCAAGAGACATAAAGAAAGAGTCACTCTTATCCTGTTTCTTATCCTGTTTTTCTCTCATAGATTAATTATTCCTAATTCCATATGTGAGGGAATATAATCAAAGGAACACAATAAAACAAAATAATACAATTCACCAAAAAGAATGACAATGATAACTGCTTAGCTTTAATAGCCTTTAAATTAAAAGGGAAACACAAAATTACAAGGAAAATGTAAATGACACTGCAGGACATAAACACTTCAAGATAATTTTGTACAGTATAAAGATTGGCTTGCTCAGAAATCAGCCTAAAGATATATGTGTGTCATGACAATTTGTTACGAGTCAGTTAAGAAAATGTGACTATGAAAAGCCTGGGTTTTATTCAGTTCTGTTAATACTGAGAGAATTGATGTGAACATTGTGCTGTAAATCAATGAATGCGTTTTTAAAACCGAGTCATTAGTCTAAATGTTGTCAAATGGCTGTCAGATGATAGTGCATGTTAGAATGTACCGTATGGAGAAAGCAATTCAAGGTGGAATTAAGCTGAGATTGATTTTTAGCTGCAAATGGCCAACAAAAATGAAAGCTTATTTGGGGTAAAATTGAAAAAGCTGCCGGTTGAGTGCATGGTTTATCTCATATATCAGCTGAAATTGGTCATTTGAAATCCTTCATGGTCTGGCCAGATCTGTGTTTGGGGTCATATCTACCAGTTCAAGCATTATTAAAATCTAGTGTTTTAATACAAAGACGTTTTTTATTGGATCCAAATGATATGACACATTTTTTAAAAGTTGTGCTTTTCCTCTAAATGCACACTTTGAGACTACAGACAAAGCTGTTATAAAAGTTTAAAGACTACTAGTTGACCTTCTTGTCTTTCTTTTTATCAGCTGCTCCTCCTTCATTTGCATCCAGTGAACAGAATATATAAGCACAGTCTTCTGTGGCCTCTATTGTACCATTATGATTCCATATTAATAGGTTTGTCACAAAGGCAGCTGAAGTGTTCTGCAGATACAGAAGGCCATAGGTTCACGTGTCCCGTGCTGTGAGTGAGAAGGGTCATAACGGTAGACTGGCACACATCTGCATAACTCTAAATTTTATTTTTCGCTAACTACTTCCTGCTGGATGCCTCCACCAGGCCAGCCAATTCACGGATGTGAATAAGCTACACAGTCTATGTCCAATCAGCCATAGTAATGTACGCAGCTGGTTGTTCAGCACAGTGCCAGACTGATTGCACGGTTTCCTCCTTTTCAGACTGGCTCCTCTATCTCTGCACACGGTGCTGTGTGGCTGCAAAAGTAGAAAAAAATTCTGAATAAAAACGGTCATGATGGTTATGAAACAGCTTGACTTGAGACTCTCTGACTGAGAGTTGAGTCTGTCCCAAGAAACTAATGTATAACATGGCCTTCCCTGCTTGTACTTTATTGGATCTGCGCCTGCCTCAGTGAGCCCTTTTCATTATTAAACAAATTAGAGAAATCAGAAAATGAATTCAGTTACATTTTATATAAACTAAAGGTATGTGTGGTGTGGTGGCTTTTTCTGAAGACTGAAAGCAGTGGTCTGTGCTTAAGGAATATTTGAATTATTCACTATGATAAATGACCATTATTTATATATTAACTCCTAACCGCCTTACTATTAAAAGTGGCCCATTCATTTTCTCTCTCCCAGTGTGTAGAGGCGGTGAGCAGCCTACAGATTAAATGAATTGCTCTACTTCTTGAGCTCCAGCTGGTTAAGTTAATGAGCAATTGTTTTCATTGCTTTTGAGATATAATAAAATATATTTAATTCATCCCACAACCCAGAATTCTGTCCAGCTATACCACAGGTCAGAAGTGAAAAAGACAAGTGCAAAATTAAGAAAAAGAACAATATAACAATATTGACAAAGCACGATATAAATATGTACATTCGAGAAATAGTTAATATTTGTTTAGAGGAAGTCTCAAGCTCCAAGTGCACTGCAGTTTCTCTAAACATTTTAAAAGTGATACAGCTGTGCAGTTGTTTGTTGTTGTTAGAAAAGTAAAGAGCATCAGTAACTCCATCAGTTCCTGCAAACATTGTTCACTGTTTTGTTGATGCACAGGATAGGTTTGTGTTTGTGAAGCAGTCTGAGGAAAAAGTCAGCAAATGAAAGATCCAGGTATTCAGGGCACATACATCACTCTGACCAAGCAAAGGAAATCTTAAAAGGCTGTTGCCGGATGACAATGCCACATCCATTTGGCTCATATGTAGCTTCACTGAATGCTTTGATGAAAAGATCCCAGACAGCGCTCCTCAGAATACTGTCCATCCTCCAGAGAAGCTCACAGCACCCATCCCATAGAGCAATGAACTGTTGGCTATCTGCAACACAACACAACACATGTGTTATTAGTCACCTGTAGCTCATAGGTAATGTAAGCTAAGGCTATGTTTTAACATGAATAAGGGCTTGGGTTTGCACACACAGTGCCCATTACCAATATTTCCAATAAAGAAAGTGTGTTTCAGTGCTATTAGGCAGAGAAGCCTGATGCAAACTGACATCCATCTGTCATTGCTGTTTGGAGGAGGCAGGACGCCAGGAATACACAATGGAGTGAAACATCACCCTTCATCTCCTGCAGTTACACAAGCCTTTGCATTGAATGTAAGTGCAGCAGCTACTGCACCACAGCTGGGGCTCTTCTATAGCTCTCATGCTTTCTTTCAATTGTTTAAACCCAAGGAGTGATTTGGCTCATCAGTTTAAAGATTTTGAAGAGCAGTGGAAGAGAAAGAGATATTCAACATATTTCTTTCATTCAGACCAGAGAGTCTTTAATGGCATATCCTCAATCATGCACCTCATGTGTCACAATGTCAGGCTAAGCCATGTAACATCCATTATCTAGTCTGCTTTTTTTGTTGCACTGAAAAAAGAAACTACAGAAAGAACAAACTAGTAAAGTAAAATCTGTGGCTTCAAGGTTGCAGTCTAGATCGTCTGGTTTACCAAACCTCATTCATGTATACTTTTAGGAACATGTGTTTCTTTCTGTGACTTCGACCTTGTGAAATGGTAAATATTCTATTTTTTAGTGCATTGACCAAATGTTGTAGTACAGCTACAAAATGAATGAAACATAAGTGCTTTCTGAGGCAGAACAAATCCAAGGAATGAGGAGAAAGAGGGTGAAGATGCATCATTGTTTCCTGTTTGACTCAAAATAACACTGAGCGCATTGTAGGCAGTCAGGAGAGAAGCGTTTTGATGCTGTTTTCCTTGTCCTCAGGGCCCCATCTGGGTTCAATGCATGATTTGAATATGTGTGCAACCAGCCGGGCTCCAATTCTGTGACACGGCCAAAGTTATGAAAGCTACAAGCAGAACAAAGGCTTATGTCATGCTTCAGAGCTACACCAAACAGCAAGTGCCAGGATCAGCAGCAGAGAGGTTGCTTTACAGGTGCCTTGTAACACAATGTATCACACTGCGGCACTCTGTTTCCCTCAGGACACAGTTTTACACGTGTATAAGAACAATCAGAGCTGCTGCCATTAGATTCTATAGCTGAAGAAATCTGGCTTCTTATTCATATGGATGAGTTATTTCTCATCCATGTTAATTAAAAGCTAAAGGGAACACTCTATACTAAATTTCATCTCTGAGGAAGATTATGAGTGTGCAGATGCTTCAAAAATGATGCCCCATCTAAAAAACTGGATTTTTCTCCCAGTCAGCATTTTACATTTGTGAACTTCAAAGGCTTATATTTTCATTTTGCCATGCAACAGTCTGCTTAAGTAGAGGCCGTAGAGGGCATTTATTAATACAAATATGATAGTCTGATATCCAGGAATGTCCATAGCATAAAGCTACATAGAAATGTTTAACACATTATTAACCAACCTGCATTTAACAACCCAAGTAGAGAAAGTAATAAGCCCATACACTGTTATAACAGAGTCTACATTTGTAGTGTCATATTGTGGATATGCCACTGCTTCTGGTGTCCAGTACCTCTCTCCCTGCAGCATTGACATTTGTTATGTTCATTGGCTGACAGGAAGTCAGTGTAGTGATTTACCGTGTTGACTGTGTGGAAGTTATTGACACAGCTGCGATTAAGTGAGCTGCACTTTTTCATGTTCTTGTTCTGGTCATTGTATGAGGTGTCAGTCTTGTCATTGATTTGCACTGGCAGACGCAATTACAGTTCGATGAGCTAATGGTTGTACTTAGGAAGTTTTACATCTGGGATGTTGTTATTTAGGCTGCATCTACGCAAGTTTGTGGAATAAGGTTGTCATTAATGTAAAAGCCTGTAAATTTCCTGTTCAGGTACAGAAAATAAGCAATCAATTCTGATTAATTCTTAATAAAGCAAAACAAAACTGTACATAGTAAAACTTTAAAAAAAATAGAAAATCTGAGAATGTATTGTTCATGTTTTCCACTTGTTTTGACATCACAGCAGCTCAGGAAATCAATGCTCTAGCTTCATATTTGTTCAGCTGTCATCCCATGATTGTTAAATCTGTATCAAAGCATGACAAATAGAATTATGATACAATATACTGTGTAATCATGCGTGTCGAGTTATGAAAGGTCTGACGGTGGACTCAACCTGCACAGTGCTTTATCACACAGCCTGCATTCACTTCTTCTTCTTATTCCAGGTCACTGCGCAATGTTAATATCATATGCACTTAAATAAGAAACAATGGCATCAGTCTGTCACTCTCACAAGTTTCCAGTATAAAAGCAAAACACAACATGGATTTAACAGTAATCGTGTGTGCCCTTGAATCTGAAAGGTATCGTCCTCATAATCATAGCTTGAGCTGTCTGTTAAATAATAATAATAATTTGGGCCTTGAACATTCACATTCTGACTTGCTTATGTACGTAATTACAGACACACACTATAGACTAATCCTCCAGTCAGAGCTGCTGACCATGGTTCCGGCTCCAGATGGAGGATTGTTGCTAGGTGCTGTCTGCGGCTGCTCACTGCTCCTAACAGGTTGCCCTAGGAGCACCAATAGATGTTAAATGGAGAGAATCATTTTCCTTGTGGTGATTAATAAAGAAAAACAAAAACACCTCAAATACCAACCCTCTAAACACTATATATGGGACATGTTTTCATCTCACTGTAATTGTATTTTCAAATGATCATGACGTTTGACCTGCTTTTACCTATTAATTAGCCGGAAGGCTCCTATATAGACACAAATGGCTTTTGCCTGAATTAATGTGCAGCTTAGATGACAGTTTCTTCATTGTTTCTGGCATTAAAGGAACTAAACTCTTTGAATAGGCCCTTGTTTACCCACAGCAGAGACATGCACCTTTTTATCTAAAAGATTCAAAAGTACAAGTGTGTGCAGGCAATAACATTAAAAATGTATCACAGAGAAAAAGGTAGTGGGAGGGTTCCCTATTCCAGAAGACATGCACTGTTATCAGGCAGCTAACAGCTAATTTTCTGGACCAGGGCGCGGGAAGATGAATGCATTGCCTGGGGGAGTTAATATGGGGCAAAAGTGCTGCTGCCCAATGGTGTAAAATCAGCTGACCCAGTGTCACATAAGGCAATTCATGAGTAACAGTTACGATCCAACCCCACTGACTCAGCATTTTGGGATTAATCGCATATTTTTGTTCTGTTACAGACTTTATCTCCCAGAATTGAGTTGGTGATGGTTTTGGCTATATGTTCAAGTTGTACAAATGGCCCTTTTTCCTTTTTATGCTGTCGATTTACAAGTCCTGTTTTGCTACTTTTACTGCTTTACTGATAATTGTTTTGTTTTGTGTGGAAAGTAGGGGCAAGTAGAAATTAAATTACATTTTGAAGCACTTAGTGGCATCTAGTGGTCATGTTGTACACTGCAATAGCTGTCCTCACCAAAGGAGGCACAACGCTGGAAATTTTATGAAAAAAGATGACTCCGGGTTTTTTTTTAATATTAAACAATTTTAAGTTTCAAGTTTAACAATTACCTATGAATGTTGAAACTTACACAAGCCAAATTCATTAGTAAAAGTGACTCATGATGCTATGACAACAGTGGTCTGAACACTTAGAGTTCTTATATGTAACAGAATTAGTAACATACTAACCCATATATATATATATATATATATATATATTTTTTTATTTTATATATATATATATATATATATATATATATATATATATATATATATATATATATATACTTCATTGTAGTATTAGTGCACTACTTGAAGATCATTTAACATTTTAACCTAATGTAATGCTGTTATGGAGACACTAGAGGGCGCAAATTAACTAGTAATGGCATGAAGATGAAAGTCATAAAAATGGTCTGCGATAATAAAGACGATGTCACTACGTGATTATTCTTATTTGTAACGTTGTAAAATAATAAAAACGTGTAATACAATATAGTGTTCTTTCGACCCACCATCTGGTTTCAACATGGATTCTGCATTAACGTGTAATTGAAGAGCAACCATCACTGTTCATCAATGAAGTTTATTTTCAATATGCATTTCATTTGAAAAAATATTAAATCTAGAAAGTTAAAAATTAAAAAGTTAATCAAAAAGCACTTGTGTCCTATAACTAATAACTAACTTTACTTTGATTGGGTCTGACATACTTAAAATACATAAAGACCATATACATTAAAAAAAACCCCAACACATTTCTTTAATAATACAAACGAAAAATGAGTATTTCAAACTAATAGCCCCCTCAGGAACATTTTTCAAATAATGCCCTATCTCATCTCATCTTACACTATTCATCACAATTTTACCCTCACTCCTTTCTACTACAAATTATTTTCATCACAGTGGCTGAGTCAGCAATAAATTAGAATGTAATTTCTATGGGGCATGTACATATAAATAAAATGTGGTAAATCTGTGGCATTCCTAAACAGTGAGCCCTCAAACCCATGTAAAATATTTGTGCAAACAGAACTATTATTTATTATTGAAGGATAAGGTTTCATCCACCTCTGAAGACAGAGTGTTGTGAAGAAATATATATAATATATGATACACGGCTTTAATTGTGGAATGGTCTTTGGTATGAAAACTACTGGGACGCAGCTTTGAGGGCTTACTGGTTTAGCAGTCTGTTTTATGTGTGTGCAACATTACAGCTTTGAGAAAAACGTAGACAAACATGAGTTAGCATTACATTTCTAATATAATATGACTGGTGATTACCTTTTGATAAGCCACTTTTGGTAATGCTGCATATGTAGCACAAGCCTTGTTACTAGGGAGTGCTACAACATGCCATAAACGTTTATGAGGCATTAATCACATTCATTAAAAAAGACAAAGAAATGTTCTGATTTAATTTAAAACAGTAACAAAAGCTTTAAAGAGTACATGTGACTGAATAAAGTTCCATTAGAAAGAGAAAGCGAAGCAATGAGAACTGCATCAAAAATGATCATAAAATATTTAGCTCATCTGCACATTTACAGTGTTACTATACTGTTAATTTACATGAAATATCTAATTGCAACATTTCCGTCATAACTACAACAGAGAAACGTCTCAAATCCTCAACTCTACAAGAAGACAGAAAAAGATATGCTGCATCCAAAATCAATGCATTTATTCATAGTGAGTATTCAATCTAAAACAAGAGGTAGAGCTATAAAAACAGCATTTCCCTGCTGCAGGAAAAACATGATTAGAAAAACTGAACTGATAACAAAGTTCAGAGTGGTGATCATATGTTTTATAAAAGTACAAGGGGGGTTGTCCATGCACAGCCATAGAGCAGTAGCAATTCCTGTTGATGTGGCAGCATGTGGCAGGAGTTGCATAGACGAGCACGAGTAATTACTGAGTCAAAGTGAAAAAGTCAGCAGTCAGAAAAGTGTGCAGTGTAGTGAAGGAGTGAGTACTTTTAACCAGATTAATAGAAAAAAAACCTCTTTTGTTTGCAAAGTTAGTCTACTCCCCTTTTTTCTCAGCTAGTTCCCTTTTTGTGGTTTATAAGTCTTGAGATCATGCTGAAGAGTAGGATTATTAATAATAAAAGTCAATAGTGAGCTGCGGCACAAATGAGCCAGCTTTGTTGTGGCGCCCTACAGAGACGTTTCAGAACCTCGGCTTTTCCAGTAGAAAGTGTTATCTTCGTCATCATCATCTGGGTCCATGTCTATTCTAATCTGAGGCACAGACTTCAGTGGACTCATCTCAGGGCTGAAACACACAGAGCAAAGATGGTTTTAGAGTTTTTGCACAATTTTGCACTCTCTGAAATGTGTGTGTTTATATAGACAATGGAGTCACAAACTATCACTGTGTGGTGTATAATGTAAACTTGGTTATACTGCATTGCCAGGTTCTGCTAACATCAGATCAGTGTATTCTGCACTGTGGGATAGACTGGGTCATTTGAGCACACAGCAATTGAGCTATAGTCTTAGTGGGACAAGATTAGTGTTGGAGAGGAGGGGGAGGCATCATGTCATAAGTAGAAGAGCATCCACAGGGCTCTTCAGCCTGTGTCTCCCACTCTCAAGGACACGTGCCATAACAAATCCAATGCTCATGACATTAGGTAATATTATTCCACAATGGGATTTTCTCTGTTTTCATCATCAGATATTGTCTCTTAGAAACACTAAACAACTTAAAATGAAAAAGAGAGTATACATTGGCAACAGATGCAATTGTTCTCCTGTATAGAGGGCCTGGAATATGGAGTGAATATTGTGAACAAAAGCTAATCCTCAGACCAATTAGGAAGAAAACTATCTTGCTGTTTGTTGACATCACAGATGTCCTGTGATCACAGCTGCTTTTTACACATTGTCCTGAACACTAATCCCCCCCAGCCACCCCACCCCACCCCACCCCACCCCACCCCGAAAGGTACTTTCGTCAGCACTGTTCCCACAATTGTAGAGCAGATGAGGTAATACAGGAACAACATGTGACCCTCCACATATGACCTGTGGATCCTGGTCATCTGCAGAGGTTCTGAGCATGAAATACAAACATAATCTCTTCTTGAGCTGCATAATCATAGCTCATTTAGCCAAAAGACAAAACAGTGCTGTTGGGCTTGTTCAGATTGATTGTCCCTTCCGAACCTGAAAGGAGCTTTAACAGATGAGGGGCCGTGCCAAATAAAAGATTTTATTGGTAGCTATAAGTTAGGGCAACCAGTGAAGTACCAATGTAGTATGAGTGAAAGAAAACTAAAACTATTCCATCAATTCATTTTGTACACTCAAAAATAAGCATACAAATTATTAAAGCGTTAGTTCATACTTAAGTCCAGTACCCCCAAACCTCTGGAATATAGTCAATTCAAGGCACTGTCTGAAGTGAGATGCGCTTGTTTTTATGTGTTACAAAGAGGAACAACTCACTGATTCTTGAATTAAGGCATACTGACAATGATGAAAAATACTGAGTGTTTGAGTGTTGACAGTTTACACCTGTCCTGCAGATGACACAACAGACCTGGACAAGTAGTCAGCCTGGTAGTAGCGAATGTGCTCAGCATGATGTGTGGTGTTCAAGGAATGCAGGGGACTTCTCTCCTGTTAATGAAAAACAGCCATTAGTGTGAATATTGCTGAGTTAGTATTTAAGCCTTCTGACACAGCTTTAATGTTTTACAAGTAACGCTCTCACAAAGGGGCTTTTACTTGGGTTACATGACTCAATTTTGCCAAATGTCATGATCTTTTCCCATGTATCTTATACAAACAGGTCACATGCTTTTATGCTTTTGATGTCTGTTATCTAGATGTGGAAAAAATACACTCCAAACAATGAATATGTGTTTAACATAAATATTGAGCAGCATGATGAACTGAAAAGAAGAAAGAAGTCAGTCATCTGATGAAAAAACTGGAAATAAAGTCAACCATTCAGTCAAACATTCATTCACATCATAAAGCTTTGAAAGAAAGTTAGAAAAAAGAAAGGGTGAGTTAGTTTCATGCAAAACAAGTCAGGTCAACCCCTAAAGAAAAGAAGAATAGAAGTGAGTAGTAAGCAGCCAGCAAGGCCAACAGAAAAAAAGACAAAGCTAAAGTCAAAAGAAAGAAGTAAAGCGTGTTGCTGGGATGGTTCCGGTTCTTCAGCAGTTCATCTCTACTCACTGTCAGAGGCCTTATCACCTAAGAAGGGCTCCTGCTCCATCATGTCCATGGGGATTTTAATGCTGGGAACTTTCTCATTGTAAGGGTAGTCAGACTGTCAAAGGCAGAACAGGAAAAGTAAAGTGTGACGCATTATGATTTAAACTACACTTGAATTTCAGCACCTTCTTTCCACCTGCTTAAACTCTGCATCAGGTCACGTTACAGACAGCCCTGTTTGTAAAACCAAAGCACTTACATCTTCAGCATCACTGTCAATGCTGCCACGCTTTTTCTTTTTCTTCTTCTCATCTTCCTTTTTCTTTTTGTCCTTCTCTGGTATGACGTCATCCAGGAAACTGAGGTCATGCTGAGAAAACATGTAGTCCATGGCCTTTCTGACAGCCACCAAGGCCAGGATCTGAAATCGAAAAGATTTCCTTTTAACATTCTAAGTTTAAGAACTATAGGGAATAGTTTATAAATGACACTATAACACTTTAATATTACAAAGTCAAAAGGTTCTATACTTCTAAAGACTGTAAATGCAAGAGTGACGTACCATTACAGGGAAGATAATGGCAGCCACAGTGGACTTAAGGATCCAGAGCAACGCCAGACAGAGCACCTGCATGAAGGTGAACAGGTGCACCTTCCTGAGAGGTACGTGACGCAGGTAGATCAGGTCTGGTTGATGCTTTGCTGGCATCAGTAGCAACTTCAAGCGGTCCATGAACTACACATAAATAATACTAACAATAAAATATATACAGAAAGCTCACAGACTGATCCTACTAATCTTACCATTTGAAAATTTAGGAAGAAACATTAGTGACGAAAATGCCTTTACCTGTACTCCATTAAGAGAGGCAACTCCCATGTATAGAAAGACCCCATAGAGCACAGGCATAGGGATGAACTAGAGAAGATTGAGACGAGAAATTTCACATAAGAATGTTTTAAGACTGAATTTCATACTAAAATGTTGTGTTTGTGATTGTATTATGCTGGTTGTGTTACTGTAGTATTATTTAAACAACAGATGGGTAATTCTGATTGCAGGAGATGTCACAGCACAGACACAATACTGATGTTGAGGCGTATAAAGTAGTGTGAAAATAATAAAATAAATTTGCTTATGGAAAAGAAACAATCTGATTTGGGTGCTGCTATGGGGTTAGGACCCCTGTAAAAGGGATTAGCAATACCAGTGAGACTTTCCTGAATAAAGTCCCAATAAAGTCAAATAAAAATTTAATTTAGCAACATTTTGATACTTACTACTCACATATATAATTATTGTCTAATGTAATGTTAAGAGTAAAAATTAAGCGTTCAAATTTACATTAAACTGGACATACAGATGAGGTAAAATGATCATCAGTAACACATTACCTTTAAAATTGGAGACATCAAAACAGACAGTCCTGTTAGGATGAACACACACACGCCAGTGACCCGCTGTTCTCTGCAAACAAGAAACACAACTATGAACTCATTTAATTCCTATGGATTCAAGGGGTTAGAGCTGGGCTTGTAAAGTAAAATAGTGCTTGTTAGTTCAGCTCACAGCTGAGACACCAGGAGACTCCCACAGAGCACACGTGTAAAATAACTCTTAAAAACAGGAAGGAAAACTTAAAAATGTGTCTGAAGTTATGACTGCAACATTCAACTTTAGATAGGGTTGATAGGTTGTGGAATTTTAATAAGATTAAGGCAATAAAAAGGTAATACAACTATAATAAGGATTAACAGAAAATCAGTTGTTGGCTCGGTACAGTTAATCCTAACTTGAGATGTAAATCTGCTTATTACAGTTCTTTAGACTCACTTCTGTGTGTTTATCATTTGCATACACGTGCACTGGAAAAGGGTTACCTGACGCCCAGGAACTTGGGCTGCTCGCCGGGAGCAGATGTTTCTGTTTCCATCTTCAGACTGTCAATATGTGCAATGGAGATGACAGTGGCAGCTACGTACCAGGGCAGACCCATGAAAGAGCAGACCGCCATGAGAACGGCCACCCAGAACAGGTCCAGATGGTAACCTGCCCCTTTCTGAGACAACAAACAAGCTGAGGGTCAGAAGTCACAAATGCTCACAGACGCAGAAAGAAAGAGTGTGCCTCTAATGTTAGAATCAAATTTAAGTTTGTTTATTAAAAAAGTAGTCAAACAAAATCATGTATCTTTACTGGATTCAAATATTAGTGTCTATTGACATTGTGCCTGCATGATGAATTGTAATATTAAAAAAAAAAAGAAAAAAAAAAGAAAGAAATTTAAGGTGCTCCAGCAATAATCCGTTGGGAGCGTATAAATCTATCACAGCTTCAGCAGTGACTGGTTGAACATTTCAAGTACTTGCTTCTTACTGTTCATGTTCACTCACTCCCATGAAACATCTCTCACTCTCATGAGAAGAATGACAAGCATATTTAACTGCCGTGTGAGGGTAACCTGTATCCTGCACACGTGTGTTGTGGAAAATGTACAGGCCTCCATTGTTTTCAACTGATTGAAAGCAGGCTTTCTGCTTCTGTATTTACAATTGATTTGACATTATGTCACTGACAAACAGTGCTAGTTTAGGACTGACCTTAAGTTTGTGCTCCTTCCTGTTGACAATTACAGCAGTGATCTGCTGGTCCATAAAGATCAGTATAGTGACCAGCAGGGCGGGCAAAGCTGATGCTAGGTAAACCCACCAGGGGTTTCCTCCAAACACTGGCACAAACCAGCCTCGGGTTGGGTTGGTTGGCTGAAGCACAATACTCACGTTATTTAATCATACCCTTAAAGTTGGATTTTTACTATAAAAATATGGAGTATGGAGGCACTTACCTTAAATTCACTTGGCACAATGAGTTTAGGAGTTTCCACGCCAACAAGCATATCAACACCACAGAAGATAAGGATGGCCAGGATGATGGCAAAGTCACTGATAAGTTTTCTCACCTGACACATAAAAGTGAAGGTTAGAGGTTCTTTTTTTGGTTTGAATGAGCGCTGAGATATGTGTTTGGGTGAAAGACTTACAGTGGTAGGGAAGAAGGGGCTGGTCTTGAACTTCTTCAGACACATGGAGCAGGTATAAGTCCCAAAGAATAGGATGAACGACATCAGGGCGATGTCCGGGACAAACTTGCAGGCTTTGCCAACCAACTCACCCTTATACTTTAAGCACTCACTTTTTGTCAAGGATGACCAGGTGCTGTTTATTGGCTGAACAGAAAAAACACAAACATACAAGGTTGAAAGACTCTCAAAAACTAGAACTAGAATTTATCTTCAGTTAGTTTTGTTAATGTGACAACTTGATATTTACATCTTTGAGACCAGAGATTTGGTTTGTTTAACCTAATTTCTTGGACTTTATAGCAGATTTAAAAAAATAACATGACACTTACCAGTTCAGTGCCATTCCAAATCCACATAGAAGAACCCTCTAAAGGATCAGAGGCAATCTGTGTATTGTTCTCTACAAAATAAAAGAAAAGGGAATAAAATCATAAAATCATAAAAGTGTTTATCTTGTGCTGTGTCCCACTCATGTGTCTTCGTGTGGTTCATGTGTTTTAATATGTCACCTACTTTCTGATCCTATTCATCTATTAGTGTGTGGACTTCAAACTAGAAAATTATTTGAAGAGCTATTCTACAATTCTTAAAATACTTGCATAAAAATGTATTATTCAATAATTGAGTGAAGAGCACATACCCAGTTTTTGCTGTGGATATGTTAGTAGTATATACAGTAAGCCATACATTGTAAAATGTGCATTTCTAAATAGTTAGGAATGATATAAAAATGTGACAGTCAAGCAAAAAATGTAAATATTAGTCAAAACAGAAGAAAGCGCCTGCTTACCTAATACAACAGGGGCCATGCACAGACAGTCATACTGTGTGATATACTCCATCTGATAGTCAGCGTTAATAGGGTAGTGATGTGCCAACTTGATCATTTTTTTGAAGGCATCATAGATGAAGATGAAGCTGATGAGACTGGCAAAGCCTTCCTCTGTAAAGCGAGTGAAATACTGCACCAAAAAGCTGGCATCAGTGACCACAAGTAGCAAACAGAAAAACGCAGACCACAGGCCAATCCAGAGACGGAACTCCAGGTAGTCAAAAGAGTTATCTCTGACGACAGAACAAGAAATAATATTTTAGAAATCGTCACTGCTTTTTCACAACCAAGAACATTTAAGATACTTCCTCATTTTAATTTGCATGTATATAGTTATATTTGTAATATGCCATATTTTCATTCAACAATCCCAGATGGTTATTCTATGCTTATATTTTAATAAATTATACTTGTTTGAGTGTGTTTGTTTCTTATGGAAGTCTTGCTTTATTTCTGTCCTGTATTGCAGGATGGCAAGGAGGTCAGAAACTTTTGTGTACTGTGAACAGTTTGTGCTTGAGCGTACTTGCTGAATTTAAAGAGCAACCGTTCAAAGACAAGAACAGGGCCCGTGCTGCTCAGAATAGTAAGAGGTTGTCCCGCTAGCAGACAGAAGACCCCACCGGCAATTGCTGTGCCCAGAAAGCTCTCCAATACACCCTGAAGCACAAACACACAACACTTATTCAAACAGTTGTATCTATGCCAAACAGCTTTAAAGATTCAGATGTGCATTTGACCTGCATGTTATCAGTAGCGTCCCCCAGAAGACCCCCAAAAGTAATGGCGTTTGTCACAGTTCCTAGATAAATGAACAGAATGGTTGACAGGGCTTGAATGTGGAAACCGTCTGTGAAGTCACTGATGAAGAAAGGCGCTTTTCTTTTGATATCAAGTATGAGGCCTCCACAAAATCTGCAAACAGAATTGTATTTAGTTTGCCATTTTCAATCTCATCTCGAAAATAGCCTAATACGATCTTATAACTAATTCAAATAAAGAACACATATATTATTATCATATACACATTTTTGTGAATAATTTTCTACCTTCCAGTCTTTTTGAGCTCGTCCCCTACAGCATGTCCCCCTCCCCCGTGACCTCCATCATGAGGCATATCTCCATTCATTTGAGGGTCTCCTCCTGCACCCCCAGAATACATGTTTTTTCTATGAAACAAAATAATTTACAAAAGAAAATCAAAAAACATAGAAAAATACATTAATTACATCTATCTATGTCCACATTTTAATCAGAAGAAAAAACAAAATACAAAAACACACACTGCCCAAATTAGACTTTGTTACAACACCTCCAGGTAGTGCCAACAGCTGACACAGTAACAGGGGTGCAGCTTTATGCATATTTAGCATTGCACGCTTTTCATAATTAAAAGCTTTTCTATACACCTGAAAGATTTTGCAGAGATTCTGCAGTGCTTTCCAAGATGCTGTGAGTTCTGCACACACAGCAGTATGAGCATGTACTGATGCATGTTTAATGCCTTTCACTCTGCTAACCACAGTATGCAGCTAGCAATAATATATATATATTGAAAACCAGTAGATACACTGGTTATTTGTGTGACTTCTACCTTTGTTTACATTGCATCTAATCTGTTGCTCAGAATCATTAAAGTGCTAAAACATGTGACTTTGGTTTAATAAACAACCTGCAGACTAATTTAGAGCCTGAGGGTCTTGTAGAATCGGGAAACACTGATGACAAGCAGTTGAACTCTAACTAAAAGAAACAATAGTTTATGGTAATTTGGTTTAAGCATCATTCACAACACGGCCCTAATATGTCACTAAGTGTATAAAACAATGTCAGCTTTAATGTTTTGACACCTTTTATCAGAGGAGGGTAGAGTCTTGGGGGGCTCTATCCTGATAGTAGGGTCCCACTCTCCAGGTGGAAGTACAATCACTTCGTCCAAGAACTCATCGATACCAGCTAACAGATCTTGCCTGTCCTTGGCCTTATACGCAATGTCATGGAAGATCTGGACACAAACAGAATGTGTAGTGGCATTCAAGTGTGAAAAAGGTCCTTCAAAGCATGCAGTCAAGTGAATGAATGCATTTCAAGGTGAAAACATGAGGACTCACCTCGTCAGACATCAGTGTAGCAATGGCTCTGCCTATTTCATGGTATGACTTAGCTTTGCCCTTTGGTCCAAGTAGGATAAATAAAAACCTGTGAGAAGAAATCATTATTTGCAGTATTACGTATGTAGGTCTTATGAAACTATACACTAATATTTGAATTTGCAATGTTGTTTTAGCATATAACAGATAATACTGTATATAAACAGACAGAAGTACATGTACACTGACTGAACTACTGTACATTTCCTGCACTCATGCCTGTTTAATTAACTCGCCATAACTCTCACCTTGTGGGAACAGGCACCTCGGTCAGCGCTCCCAGCATCACAGCTTGCTGCAAACGAACAAACGCTACAAATGGAGCATCTAGAAAGTCCACTTCCCCTACAAGCACATTGGAGGCCTCTGCGTCTCTGGGCAACTTCTTCATGAACTTGTTCTTCAACTAAAAACACAAAAGAGCCACAGCATATGTGACATTAAATGCTAAATTCACACCAGCAAGCTGCCCACTACAAGGCTTGGTAAATTAGAAGACATATATCAAGCTGGACAGTTCTATTTGACTTAAATACCAAACCATGGCACTGTTATTGAAATAATGTCTGCATTTACTACTGTTGTTTGTTTGGAAGATGAATGAAGACACCTGAGGAAGATTAATATGTCCCTATACTGGACATTTATTACAGCATTACTGTTAAACTGGTAAGACTCATGAATAATTAAGGTACTTAGTAAGAGTATCTCATTAAGGCCACACAAGACCAGCATTGTACACTGCTTTTCAGCATCAACACTAGGATGCAAAGACATGTTCCTTAACACTGGGTTGGATTTCAATAGTTTCATCAACATCTCTACTTCCAATTTATTTCTTCACGATGTAGTTAGGTTAAATATAGTTCTAAAAGTATAGATTACAGGACGCAGGAAAGATTAAATATTTCATACAAAAGCATGCCATTACAGAATGTCACGATATACTAAGTGAAAGATGCGTATAATGCACAGACAGTATATCCCCTCAGAGTATGGAAATCCTATAAACTTGTGACCTTATACTGGCTGCATCCAAACAGATCCAATCAAAGGCTGTTGAGCCTTCCTGGCAAAGAGTCTGTATGTAAATGATTGAGTCGTGAGGTTAACCTGTCTAACTGCACACTCCAACCTGTGCCCATCAGTGCTAATCCACCAAACACTACCCACGTAAGTTGCACTGCACTCTGTTTATACTAATATATTGTCCACCTATTAGTATTATTCAGTGATATTTTTACTGTGGCCATTTCTGCCCTCAATTTTAATGTAGCATCTGAAAAAGTCACTGGACATTCAACAACACATTTCAGCTCCCACAGCAGGAATTTGGCAAGAGGAGCTCCACAATGAAGATGCACTTCCTGTGACTTGACTCGTTCTTCCTCCCGTGTCCCCAGGAGAAGTCACTGGGTCACTCTGACCTCATTTTCTTGTCCCAAAGGGAAATGTCTTATGAGTTTAGAAGCTGACTTAATTCAGGAAATTTAACAATGTGGGGTAAAAGAAAAGACTACTGAAGAATCATTTGCATACTTTTAATAAAATGATAAGAGGACAGCATCTGGACATAGTTTTGAAGGTACAAGAGCTTTTGTCAGCCCACTGACCAGTTTGATTTTTCAGTGACAAATGTCTTCTACCTTTAAAACTATGTTCAGATGCCTTTCTGTTAACTTTGGATTAGATTATGAGATGCATGACTGAGAATCTCAACAGGCATGAATATTTTCTGTTAATAAATATTTCACTCTGTACTTTTTTTTTAAAATGTATAATGTAGTGGCATCTAGAATAGAGTGTGGTCCTCAGCAGACTGACGAGATGATGGCAACATCACAACAATGTTATTTCAGCACTCAGTCCTTTCCTTTTTTCACCCCAGACTGCTCAAAAAGGTTAAATGAGTCTGACAGACTGACCTTTAGCATCACGTTTAGTAACGAAATAATTGACAGTTTCTCTTTTTCTTGGAATTAAAACTCCAATCCTGACCTTAGCTTTTACATGAAAACATGTCAGATGTCCAGAAAAAAATACTACCTCTGACTAATTGCCAGAACTAAGCTTTATATATGATTAATCAATATCATGTTTAATTTTAACTTTAATTTCTATTTGCAACCTTAAGATGCTTTGTCTCAGGTAACGGTCACTAACCTGGTCTTTTTCTGGTTTGTCCGAAATGTCATTGAGGCTGCTGGACGTCAGGTTCCGGTGCGTTGTGGTGGGACTATCTGTTCAACAGCAACCAAAACCAATTAAATGCAATTAACTGGTAAAATGTATTTTCATAGGTGCAGGAAAATTGGCACAGACCCAAGAAAAGACAGTGGCCCAGACAGTTTGCTCCACATGCCACACCCAAGGAATATTTTATTCACCACAAAACAAAAAGGAGAAATTCAGCACCAAAAGAATTATTTATTTCAAACAATCTTCTTCTGGTTTCTTGTAAAGAAAACCTTTGATAACTCTTCAAGTACCATGCCTATGCTGACACAATCCTGGAGTTTACACAGACCATTTTATTTGAATGCTGCAGTTTGATTAATTATATGCCTTAAGTCTTTTCCTACAATTAAAAAAATTCTACGTTTTCCCCAAGCTTATTTAAACAATGAGTCTCTTGCTATCATCTTAGTGTCAGTCCTTTATGTAATGTTTATATAAATGTTCTACATTTAGAACATTTGAGTGTGAGTTGGCAGTGAGCCAGTTGCTCTGACTGATGCTGCGCTGACAAGTGCCCTCAGTCTGTCTTTCTGCCTGCAGACCGTGACCTCACCTCGATCCAGCAGCTGTCACATATGACACTATTCCACACAGGTAAAGATGTCACTTAGCACAAGTGCTGATGCCACTGTACAAACCCCAACCCCCAACCCCCCGGGCATTATGGGTAATAAAATGGTTGTCAGTATGATGCAGCCAGTTATAAATTGTATTTATATTTGAATATTTTGTTCAAATGACTGAGCAAACTATTACATGTTGTATATATTAACATTCAGTCTAATACTGTATAGGTATTACTAATGGTTTTTACTGTTGTATCCGCAATTAAGTAAAGCAAAAAAGTGTCTCAGCAAATTCGCTTGAGACAATTGAGACAAAAGTGAGACAATTGTAAGTGTAGTGATTTTTGGGAACTTACTAAGCCAGTCCATGCTAGTACTCCGCTGAGTGTTCAAGCCCTCCATTGAAATTTGACTTGACAAGCAAGTCAAAGAGCTGTCAAGAGGACTACGGGCTTTAAGTAGCGGCAGCAGATTATCAACACCAGTCCAAGTAAGCAAGAAAGTGGGAAACAGGTGAGAAGAAAGAAGACAGAATAGTTGATAGGCAAACCCAAAGCAAGTGGTTGTTAAGCAATAAAATCATGTTGGCTGTTAAAGATCCTTGTCTGCAATCTTGAATTACTGATTAGAAGGCAGAGTTAGAGCAAAACAAGAGGTGTGTCTTAACATCAAAAAACTTAAAAACCATGAGTCAAAGGACAAAGATAATTGTTCCAGGGAATCTGATCAATTTTAACATGTACACATGTTTTTTGGAATTTATAGGTGACTATAGCTAGTATATAAGGAGAAATTCCCTTTATAGAATAAAACTAACTATAGCAATTATAAATGACTTATCTTCCAATGACTCATGGCTGGTAACATTATTAAACTGCCAACTATGCTATGCACTTAATTACTTTGTGTTGTGAAACAGCTTGAATAGGGCTGTCACTTTGTAATCAAAGCCAAACATAATAACTGACATCTGCGCATTATCTGCATAAATTAATTTCCCAGCTCATTTGTTTATTTCTTTTTGATTAACAAAGCACTTTTCAAGCAATATTACATGTTAAAGTCTAATCCACAGATTAAATTCATTAAATATATATATATATATATATATATATATATATATATATATATATATATATATATATAGTAATCAAGATTTTAATCAATAATCATGACCATAATTTTCTTGAAGAGACTCTCTTTTTCTTATTTTTTTTCTCTTATTTTTGCATGATCAAACAGTATTTCAGAATTTAAAAAAAGTGACAGCCCATTCTGTGCAGTGAAAATTTCCATTATATGTGACAGTTAGAACTATACAGTGGAAGAATTATTTAATGTTAAATGGTGAAATTTAGAAACCTTATTATTAGCCATCTCTCGATTAGTTCTATAATCGTCAAACAGTCAAATTACTTTGTCGTTTCCAATAGCCTTAAATGTTTCCTACCAGAGCCAAACAATATCTGAAGTTTTGAAATTTAAAATGGTAGGTAGGTGTAGTATAGTGTTGTATAAAATTTCTTTGAATGGTTATAAAAACAAAAGACTGCACCAAACTGGCATCACTATTACCGGCTTCCTGGTTGGTAAACAGCCTACTTGCACTGGAGACTGTCTTGCCAATGTCAGCCAGAGAGCGTAGGTTGGACTTCTTGGTCTGGTGGCGATGTTTCCGTAGCAACGTGTACATCACCTTGTCCTTTAGATCTGCCTTCAGCTGGCCATTCTCTATCTGGTTGTCAGTGATCAACTCTGTAAAGAGAAAAGAGGCTCTGTGACCGAGAAGTGTCGTATATTTTGATTGGAACTGAAGACCATATCATTTGAGCACCATAACTTTCAATCATAACACTATCTCTTTTTCCTCTTGTCACTTCTATGATCTGTATTCTATGTATGTTGTATGAGTCAGTTTGTTGCTATTTTTAACTTCATTCATATTTTTCAAATAACAGTATTAATACAGTAACAGCTACACCTAACACAGATGACAAAGTCCCACCAAAAAAGAGTTATTATAGTCTTGTAAAGGCTAAGTTAGTGCCTCCCAGACTGTTATTATGAAAAGCATGGTAGCATTGCACAAAATTCCTCAATCAAAAGGTCTAGTCTATTTTTAAAAAGAAGGTCAGAAGCATGAATACTGTTAGATAGCCGCTTCGGGCAGTTTTTTTTGTGTAGGGCTAGTGCTGCTAATGGCCTAGCAGTCAAGTTGCTTGGCCTCAACAAGGGGCCCAGCCTTGCTAAGTCTGTACAGTCCATGCAGCATACTCAATTACTTCACATTAATCACTTCAAACAGTGGCTCTTCCTCCAGCATGCTAAAACTGGTAAACAATTTGGGGGTGGTACAATGGGATAGGGTGAAATCAACATCTATAAATCTGATATCCCAAATATCTCAAAAAGGACAACAAATAAAAATGCATTTAATGGTCATAGCAACCTAAAAAGTGTCAGTGTAAAACACTGAGATTTTTATTACTTTGACAACAGAAAATAGATATTAGCCCTGTGACTATTGACTGCTGAACTGACAGGGAGGAAACGTACCAACAACCTGAGGCAGAGTGGCAGCTTCCATGTCCAGCATAATGGTGCCCTTCTCTATACAGGTGCGCAGTTCAAACAGGCTGTGTAAGGACAAGGTGGCCACATGAGGTTTACTCCAGCGCTCTCCCCCTTTCTCCACTTTCTCTTCAAACTTAATCCACCTGAATAAAAGGAAAATTCAGTTAAAAAGCCTTGTTAATAATTACACGATTTTAACACAAAAAAACAAAACAAAATACAGAACAAAACAGTGTCTCTGTACCTTGTCATTTATTAAGATTGGTAAAGCAAATTTGGCAGACATCCAGAACACCCAACTTTTGAGAACATTCATTAGTTTTAGAGGCATCTGTGCATGTCTGGATTTATAAACAGGTAATAATTAGCAACAACTTTAGTATCATGCATTTTACCAATTCAAATTAATACTTTTTTTTAGGTCAGTTAAAGTTTTCTGATACACATGCTTTCAATATTACTCAATATATTCCTTAATTCATATTGTTTGTTCTGCAGTGGTCAGCTGTATCGTTTTTAAGCAAAAACCAAAAACTTCTGCATACTTTATTGGTTTGTATTGACTTGAGCCAACTGAGCCAATAGAGCCCATTTCCCCAGAGAGTGCTTTACTCATCTCATACTAATGACGCGTAAACAATCTGCCCAGAGCCTTCCTACCCTCTGGAGCCTGCATTGCAGAAACCTGTTAAAGCTTGTCATGTGGGCATTTTACATGCTACAAATTAAATTGACATACTTTTCAATCTATTTCATCTCACATGTGTAATAGTTAAAGTTATAGCCAAAGTTTTGTTATATTTTAATGGTCTAGACCATGCCGGTCTTACCTGGCTGTCTCCTTCCACTCCATCTCCTGTCCATCCACGGACAGCAGCTCATCCAGCTCGGTGAACAGTTGTGGAGGTGCAGGGCCATCATCCTCCTCCCCAAGAATGAAGCGGATCCTCTCCGCTGCAGGTGAAACTGTAGAAAGAGGAAAAATACTTCGGTTCACAGGTGGGCATTGATGGCCATTGGGTATCGGTTGTGAGTCCTTCGGCTTTTTGTCCTCCGGTACGACCTTTTCATTGACCTCAGGAGCAGATGGAGGCGGTGGGATTTTCACCATCACCTCCTCTTCTTTAAGCTCTGTATCCTTCTCAGTTTTCTCGTCCTCCTGGTTATTGTTGTTGTTGGACATGTTTAAAGACTCCTATTTTCCAATCAGCTGACCTGGTTTGCTTTTTAGATATCAGCTGGCAAGAGACACAAGCTCCAATGCAGCAGCTAAAGCCTCATTACAGTGTGTGGTACATGTGACAGAATCTCACAGTTGCCTGCTCCTAAACTTTGTGAAGTAGGTTTGAAGAGGGGGCCAATGGGGTTTAGGGGGTCCCCTCTGTGACAGTGTCCCCACATCTCACTCCCTCACCCCCCTCAATGTTTAAACAGGCCTTCACCATTGGCCCACAAGCCTTGGCAAAATGCCCTGGAGCCCCTGATTAACAATTAGGAAATGGTCCGCAACCGGACCATTCTGTGCCAGAATCTTGGCTTTCCTTCACCCGTGCACTCATTTGAATATTTAGAGAGCCTAACAAAAGGAGGCAGAGAGACCTTTGAATGGTTCATACATTTATAATACTTCTCAAGAGTATTCAAACACATTTCAAATAGTGGACACTGTCACTGCTACTCTAATAAGTGCAAACTTCATAATGAACTTGAGAGTGAGGTGCTCTCCAGTAATCACAACTCCCTTCCACAAAAGCAGGCCAGTACATGTTGAGAACTGTACACAAACACAAAGCAGCCAGCCCTCATAAGGCCTATTATCAGTGAGCCCCTGCCCATGTCCTTTTGTCCAGTATTATGAACTTAGATTTACACTGTATAGTAATATTTAAAAACTTAACTTTGCAAGGCTTGCCAATGCAATTAGTGAATATGATTGTGGTAATAACAAGGTGTCCCATTCTGATTGCATAACAGCTTGAATTTTCAGTATCCTGACAAGCCCTAAAAAATATGTATATGTAGAAATGTAGAAGGCATCCGGGGCCATCACCATCTGAGTTCTACATAAATAGGGTAGTCTGAAACTCAGGTAGCAGGTAAACTCAAAGTCAGTGTAGTTTTGTAGTGGCCTTAATGACATCACTTTGGTGAAACTAAAAGTGGGCAGTTTCATTCCCTCTTTACTTGACTTGACGGTCTGCCACTGTGAGTCATACATCTTTTCAGTCAGCAGTAAATGGAGGTACCCCTTATTGTGTTTTCTGTGGGGCTAAGACAACAACAACTGGAGGTATGAGCTAAACATGGAGCTGGACGATTACTAGGTAGGGTAAAAACTGTCTACTGGCATGCACACTCACCCACCTCACCTGCATAATAATACCTCAGGACAAATAATTTACATGTGCATTTGACACATTCAGCTGAGTCTTATCCAGTGTGATTTACACTAATTACAGTAAACATCAAAAGTATCCTGATTGATCTAAAAATAATTGTGATTAAAAGTAGGTTAATTCAGCTACAGGGCACAGTATGGATTTCAATGTAGTACGCTGAAGCAGTTGCTAAGAGAAGTGGTTGGGTGTGAGGCTCACTGAAAATGAAAAGGGGTGAGCACAAGCACGAAAAGAGGGGATAGAAATGAAAATCCTATCGTTCAAACACAATTTCAAAGCTCTGTGTGCTCTAGCCAAGAGCCAGGGGCATACAAAGAGCACTTTGTCCCAGGAGCAGAGGCTCATGGGATAGGGGATGGAAGAAGAATGCCCGCTGTCCAGAAGAGAGCTTAGTGTGACTACCACTAAAGGACTGTTTAGTCCCACTTCTGACTTGCATCCTACACAAATACCTTCCATCTTGTGTGACCTTTTTACAACCCAATGTAAGGCTACATGGGATCTAATAGCACATTTATTGTCTGTGACTGTATGTGATGACAATGTAACTTGGCATATCTCATTCAAAGCAGAGACAGGATCAGTGAGTACAGGAAATGTTTTCCATGCCACAGAGTCTGACATTGAGTATGCAGGGCAGCTAGCGCTCAGGGAGCAGAAAAGACTGGGCTTGAATGCAGAGTGACACCCCCAGGGGCTTCCACTGAACGCTCAGTCTTTAGATCCAGACCAACTAGCACTGGTATGTTGTTGTGATAACTCAAGAGGCAGGTTCTGATGAAACTGTAACAAATACCAGCTGGAGGCCCAAACAAAATGATCACTACCCATGTGCGCTGCATGCCATGGATAGCAAACATACATGATATGATCATATGATACAGTTTATAGAATAATGCAAAGATAAAAGTTAATTTTGAAACAGGAAATGTGAGTGGGGTGATTAGGTACTCAGCAATTTATAGTAAATTTATACATATACACATACATATACACACACGTTTAAAACATTGAAGCTTTACTTTAAATTGGCTTTACTTTGAGTCTCTTTGCAGGGCACAGATATTAAGCACTGTTAAATGTGTTTGCCATAAGAGCACAGCGCTGGCTTAACTCAGATAATGGCGAAAAATGCTAAATTTACAAATGTACACCAAATTGTCCTAAATAATTTCAAATATGAAATTTGTTTCACCAACCCTAAATTGTTTAGCTCTGCCCTCGGTTCAAATGTAATAAACTGGCACACTGGGGGTGGTGATAAATAATATGAAAGAAAATATGTATTGTTGTGCCTCTACAAACAATGGAATGCCTATTTGGATTGAATGTGAGGGGACATTGTTGGCACAAGCAATAAAGCTTTTTCTTAGACTGTTATTTCCAAATGCATCTAAATTCTGAAAAAAATGTTCTGAGGTCTTCTGCAGGTAACTTAAAAATAATAGAAAAAAAATGAAGAGAATGTGGGCTCACATTTTCAATATTGTGTGTGCTCTACAAATAAAGATGATATTAAGCACAAAAATGTACATCGGTATGGTCAGGGGTCAAATGGTGAGCAGACACACATGAATCCACAAGACTACACATTACTCCCTGCAGCGGCCATCTGATCAAACAAAAGGATTTCAGTCTGGACAACAGAGAAGCATTTTCCCCCTGGGGCAGCCATGTTTTCAAGAAAAGAAGTATCACAGTGGAGGCCAGAAAATAACAGCTGAACATTAGGTAAACCCCAGGCCTATGAGATGCCTGTAGACTCTATTCAAACAATCAGTTTTGGTTCACAAATAAGCAAAGACAAAATGCAGTTATGTACCGTAGCCTTTTACAATTGTTAAATAAAATGCAGTCTGTAATGTAAAGCATTTATCCCAATACCTTCAAATGCAGACATCTATAAAGGTTTTTAGATGAATGTGTCCATAGTTTAATTTTTGTTGAATATGCAACATCATTGTCAATGCTGACAACCAGATGGGCACACTGTAATCTATTCTCTGATTGGATTTAAGTCCTGAAAATCCCTCATCCCAACAACACATTATACAATCCAGTTTCAGTAGGATAGTCCAGACC
This sequence comes from Rhyacichthys aspro, assembly GCA_036850595.1. NCBI lineage: Eukaryota > Metazoa > Chordata > Actinopteri > Gobiiformes > Rhyacichthyidae > Rhyacichthys > Rhyacichthys aspro. The sequence continues at coordinate 11,426,500 of CM072156.1, forward strand.
TCTTATGTGGAAGAATGTGGAAGAATATATTTAAGATTCTGTGTAAGCATAAAACTGCCAATAGCCTCCCTCTAATTTGATTTAACTGAAAGCAAAGACACTTATCAACTAGCACTTCTTCCAACATTAAGGAGATATCAGGATTTTATTTGTGACTTGACTAGCGTTTCTCAAATAAAAGACCACAGCAAAAGTTAAGCTTACACTTTCACTCCCAGATCATATTAAAGTCACCTAATGTAACCTCCTCCATTAGTACACATTTTTAGCGTGAGCTCTCTGTCCATGCTTTTAGACTACTGCAGCAGTGCCTGAAGGCACATTAGACTTTACAGTGTAGGACAGGCCAGAAAACAAAGGTACGAGCACAAACAGATGCTAACATGCACACAAAGACACATAGTTCAACAAGCAAGGACAAAAGGATAATACACTATCTAACTGTAGTCACACCATCACCATCAGATGGATGTAAAAGCCACCCTTTTCTCATAGAAGTTAATTCTGCTATGTCCAAGCATACTCATCCTTCAATGGGACAAAGCTATTTTTGGGCTTGAAGTGGACTCAGCAACTTCTTTGGGATCACTGGGGCACCAAAGCTTTTTGTGGAAAAAAGTACACAGCAGAGAGACGGACAGGCGCAGTAATGAGACTTGATGTGGGGTCCATCAGAACTTACTGAGAGGTTTGAGAATGTTATTGCTGGCCTCATCGTTGTTTTCTGTGTCTGACTTGTCAGAGGTGTTTTCTGTCACTCTCTCCTTTCTGTCCTTGTGGCTGGTTCGCCGACGGTGACGCCGCCTTCGCCGGTAGCTCTTAGGCACTCGTACCCCAATATAAATGGTGTGGTGACCTGCAAAAAAAGGCTAAATTAATATCATCTAGGCATTACCCACTGACATATTAAAAGCAATGACTTAATTAACCTTGTTTTGACCATAATAATTATAACTTAACCGAAAGGTTTCTCACGTGTCCCCGCAGGCTCAAGACAACATAACAGAGCAGGCTTATGGAGGTTGCAGTACAGTGTCAAATCAAATATTTGTGGAGAAACATAGATAGCATGTAGCAGTGAAGGTGGCTGAACTGACTATATCCCTGTTGTCCACACTGGCATAACAGAACATGCAGGTTTACATACAGAGTTTGAGTTGGCTTATGGTCAATAAAAAGTACACAACACTGTTTTCTGTTAACACATCACAGTGGACACAAATTCTTAAACCATATGCTGCTGGTAAACTTGCTGAGTTTTGATAAAAATGCTAACTTGGGAATAGATTTTGATATGTAGAGCTCAAAAGACAGAATGACAAACAGCTTTTGAAAATATCAAAAAACAAATTCATTGAATTTAGTTTTTACTCAATTAGAAGTCTTGGGTTATAATAGACACCTAAAGGGAAGTTGTGTCAAAAATAATCAACATAACTAGACGCTTAAATACATGACAACAAAATTCTGGGAATTTACAAAAGGCCCCATTAATCTATGTCTTGTATTGTCCGATGAAGCAGCTTGAGTAATGCTGAACCGAGCACCACATAGGACCCAGCTACAAAGTGACAAAACGCTTTGAAACAACAAACAATGATCTCTTTTAAACACAGCAGCATGGATTATTCATGGTTACCACAATGGCTTGACTTTCAGGGTTCATCTAAATTCACTGATACTAATGGGCTGGAACATCACAAATAAAAGATTTGGTAAAAAATATGCAGCCGATCCTCAGTGGCTAATTTCTATTGTGCTAATTAACATATATAATATAAAACGTTACAAACTGCCATAATAATGGACCGTGCTACAGAGAAAAAGCACCTTGATTGACAATTATCTGATTTACAGCATGTTCACAACCTGACAGACTTGTCCTGACAACTTGACAGATCTCACAGACAGAAAACAGAAGTGTTTTATTAGGAACAACATGCAGAAGCTCCTCTGTTCTGCTTATTGAACAACAATTCACAAAACTTGTTTTTCAATCAAAGCAGAAGGAAATCCACTACAAATTCTGGATAGAAGAGTTGGAGACACACAGGGAAATATTTATTATAAGTCTTTGCAGTACCCAGACATAAGCATAAGTGCACACCAGTCTTTTCCAGAGCTAAACTGCTATGGGCTTTTGATCCAGCAGCAGTGGGACATGATGCATTTTTAACAAAACAATGATCATTCAGATAAAGCCACTGTTCAATGCCATTTTAAAATTTGTTCCAAATATGGGGTGATTTTAGATAAATAAAATAGGTCTATAAAAGACAACTCAAAACTAAAAGTTTATATTACTTTTTTTTAAACAGACTGAATAGAAACAGGGAGATTATTTAAATATCAAAGATTTACAAAGCCACATATGAAAGTGTGGCTGTGTACAATACTCCCAGTATACAGGGACATTTTGAGTTGTTCACTCTTTGAGAAGAAATGAAAGCCACTAAGACAAGATAAAGTGCAAAATAATGAATAATTTTATCATTAAATAAAAAAATTAAAAAAACAACAACAACAACACAACTACGGATTTTCAATACTGAGATGTGACCAGGAACAGCTTGAAACAGATGGCTGAACAGTGCCATTGGAAGAAAACAAAGCCATGAGACAGTGTAGAGCTATTAGGCCTGATAGATGTGCAGTAAAAAGGAACATCAAAATGTCTCCACAGCCTGCACATCTACAAAAAAAGAGCTGGGAGAATAAGGAGCCTGATGGAGGACCAGGAATAAAACTTAGCCATAGACAAGAAATTGGAAAGAAAGATTTGCACACTGCCAAAACAGCTCTGTGAAACAACTTCCTTTTCTTTTTCACAATTCTTTTGAAGCTGGCAGTAAAGTGCACACAGAATTAAATGAAATCTTTGTGTTTGCTAGAAGGTTTGTTTGGTGCACTAGATTTCTGAGGACAAGCAACCCTGTGGCCAGTTTCCCCAGTAACTGCTGCGCTGTGACATGCCCACAGTGGAGAGCCTGGCACCATGCCACACAGCACCCACTGAACCACAATACTTACACATACTAAAAATGGCAGCTATATACTTAATTGTACTTATTTGCATTCTAATTGTGTTGTTCTGTTCTTAAATGTTGTGAAGTTGACATATAGATTGATCTTATAAGGCAACCAAGAACTGGCTCATCACTTGTAAAGTTTTCAGAGGCTAGTTTATTCTGTCCCTATATGACCTTGGAGCATTTATACATGTACACATCTATTGTTTATTAATAAAAATCATCTTCCTACTGACCTACTGAGTGAAAATTGAAGAAAAAACAACATACCCCTGGATTTATGCCATTTCCTTTAATCTGCTCTTCTGGTACCAAGTAGTGATCCTATGTGATATCATCATGGAGTCAGACTAAACCCATTTCCAGGGAACTCCATTACAGCATCATTAATTGTTAGAAAACTCTGTTTTTTTTACTGAACTTTTAAACTTAAAAACATTAAATATTCAGCAATAAAACATTTTCCCCAGATTAACTGAGCATTAACATTCGCTTTACAACCAATTCTCTCAATTGTATTTAAATTAAAATATTTACAGTATTAGCAGGCTAGATTCAGGAGTCAACACGTTCAGACATGTTTGAGGACACCGGAAACACTATGTCCCTCTTTGTTGTCCAGTAGGCCTGAGGAGATTAGTGAGGTAAACATGGATCACATGCAGTGTGTTCTACATCTTTCCTGTGCCAGCTCTTTAAACAGGTAAACGTCACAGGAAGCATGCAGTAAGTGTGTGTAACCTGGCCACCTCTTAACACCCTTTTTTCTATATTAGTGAGCTCCTACTTTGACAATACCTAGGCAGTTAAGGAAGTAGTACAAAAATGCCTGTCTTGTTTGCTGATTTAAAACTTTGGGTAAAAATTAGGCACAAACATGATGTGAACAGTATTACAGTAAGACAACTTGTAGAACTGCTTGAATCTGTGGGTCCCCAATCAAAATGCAAAATGGACTAACTATTGTTATTGTAATGTTAAGTGAGTGCATTTATGTGAAACATTTTGTCTGATTGTAGAAAATAAAATAAAATAAAATTACAACCCAAGATATTTTTTCCTTTACAAAAAATTAAGAGAACAGGACATGAAGTCTTACCTTCCACTTCCTCCTCGTCACACATGTGTTTGAGTAAGGACGCCCCTCTATCCAGGACCGCCTCGTCCTCCATTCTGTAGTAGTAAAAGAGGAAAAAAGACTGCTCACACTTTTCCTCCAAAGACAGCGTGGAGCCATAGCGCTTGGGCTCATTGACCTGCAGGAGGTTCGGACTAGGGCTCAGTCTGGTACTACTGGTGGCACTCATCTCCACCTATTAAATATTCACAAATGTCAAGTTCTATAACTCCACCTCCTACACCAGCTTTTATAGACAACTAACTAGCACCAAGACAAAAACCTGTGTCGTCCTTAAGGACAAAGTACGCAGCCAATACGGTGGTACAGTCTAATGGAGTTAATCTGGTGGAGGGGGGTGAGGGAGAGGACAGGAAGGCTCGGCTAATTGATTTTGATGAGACAAAGTGACAGCTGCTGCTCAGTTACATTCAAAATTGGTCTAATTAATATGTAAACTTGTACAAATTGTATGTAAACTTGAGTATGTATTGACATTTATGTATCACAACTTGAAAAACACATTTTAATGAAGTTATTTCTAATGAGCCACACACCCACACACGCTACAAAGCCGCTCCAGCTGGTCAATAATGCCGGCCCCCTCTCCTGTCTCCTCACCCCCCACCTCAGGAAACAAGTGGGGCATCACATGTCTGTCTACTCATCCGCCCTTACAGGATTACGCCAGCTTTACTTAAGTGTCAACACACACATACACTCACGGCCATAACAGGTTGGTGTGTTACACTGCTTTGTAAGACACCTCCTGCCTCATATACATACACAAGCTCCACTAATACTTACCAAACCTTTTACCAAAAATCAGTGAACTGGTAGCTTTATTGCATATAGTTCAAAATCAAATTTGTTACTATTGACTAATTATTTCAATAAAGAGGTGCACAATGTGCAATAGCCTTGTGTGTGACATTGTGTATAATTCACTGCAGTCTGTAAATTACACTGTGTTACACTGACTGAGTGAGGAATAAAATACATTGGTTTACATTACTATAGTTTTATTGGGGCTAAACTTGAGCTAAAATATTTTTTTCAGTGCTTTTATCCATTCCAGATGTGCTGCATGTGTTCAGACAAATAGTGAGGGCAAACACTACCCAAGGGGATCTTAACGGCTTGCCACTAGAGAGTGTATATCCTGAAGATTCAACCTCTGCCTCAAGGATATTTCAGCATGAGGGACTCTGCCGCACTGCTGTGAGGACAAGGTCACAAGCACAAACTCACAACCAAATCAACCAAATCCAAGTATTTTTGTATTTTAAACTGACTGTTTCGACCACTTTACTATTATTATGTTAGGAACAGACAGTTAAACATCTTTGGTCAATTATTAGTAGATTTTTAAATGAGCTTTTAAATGAGATTTATAGAGTTCCAGCTTTACACAGACAAAGCAGAGTTGGTCTATTGATTATCATTCAATAGTGATGCATTGATCACATAAGAAAACTGATAAATGAATCAGTATCTAAGAGCTTTAAAATAAATTAAACTCTGGGCCACTTCCTGTGTTTGGTCTCTAAAAAAATCAATTATTCAGATAACTCAAATAAGTCAGAAGTGGCTCAACTACCATATCAGACTTGAGTGCTTCTCTCTGGGGCAGCTTGTTGAACTCCTCTATTGCCTTCATTGCCACCTATTGAACGACCATAGTAATGACAAGTGCAGCCTGAACTCACAGCCCACACTATCAGATATAAACATACAGTCACAAAATACTTGTCTGAATATGACTAATGCATTACCATATAAATTATATTTTAAGCATGATATGCAAATCTCATACATCATGTTGACCATTATACACAGGAAGTAGACATTTCTGAAAAACATCACTTTTACTTAAGACTGTTACTTTGAACCCCAGTCAGTCCAGCGCAGATAGCATATCAGTGTCTCTGTTCTTGCACAGGCCACAGTACTCTTTATGTATGCTACATAGGAGAGGCCGTTGCCTGTGTTCTGTGTGTCCACACCCTGACAAGACACACGCATAAGGCATCTGTCCACTATAAAATGAGCCATGCACTGAAATGTTCACATAATATGTAACCGAATGTGTCCAGCTTCCCATGAAGCTAATCACTGATGCGACAAGCAATAAGTCATCAAGTATCACCTCAAACTCAAAGGAATCACCCTTTAGATTAATATGTCACAACACTTGTCCCAGTGGGCTAAAGTCTGACTTCACTGAGTATAAGGTTGAAGTTTAAAGCTTTGTTTCTCCAGAATTGTCATATAAATCACTTCAAAACTTTCCATGGTCCACTTGAGTTGGACTGGGGTCAACCGTTACACTGGAATTACGATCTAAATACTGAGCTAAAGTTATTAATAATTATTATACTATAGACACGAACTGAAGCATTTTGTGGACAAATTCGCAGAAAAGCAAGCAAGTTATTTATCACCCATGGGTTACATTACAAAAAGCTTAACCTAAAGTAATCAGTTACTAAATGTACATGACTCTTTTTGATTTTTAACAACTATTAAGTACAATGTGTACTGTTTAAAAGAAGAAAAACCTCTTGTTTTGTTTTTTTGTTTTTTTCATTAGAACTGCTGCTTTACCAGCTAATGGAGTTATTCAAATCCTTGTGTAAAAATACTTGGAGATTTCTTTAGCTTTTGCACTACTTTCGCTGGAGTCTGCATGCATGTTAGTTATGGGATCGTGTTGTGCCCTCTAAATTTTAATATGTGATACATATGTGAGCAAGATGAACAGCAAGCAAAAGGGTCTAAGAAGCGTCATGATGAAAAGGTCCATAAAATAATTCTGTCCTTACAATATGTTAAAATTCCACTTCTTTGTTTACTTGCAAAATAAAACTGTATTAAACATGAAATCTTCTTGACCACCATGTGCTTTTAATGCTCTTGTACAAGCCTGTTTTCAGTCCCAAATGCCTGGTTGAGTGAGTACAGCTTTATGGGACTTACTTCTTCGTAGCGCTCATGTCTTCAGGTCGCGTGTGTGAACCGTCTTCAGTAAATGAGCTGAGCACCGTGATCACTGGAGTGGCAGCTGACGTTTGACTGGACAGAGAGACACACATGCAGTTCTCTTTTGCTCTCTTACAACAGTGAAAAGTGATTTAATGCAAATAGAAATGTGAAATTAGGAAACATTTTTTGTGCCTTTTTTGCCTGACTAGCCTATATTATATCCAGACCATGTGAAAATACAAATAGGGATTCATTTGTTTGCTAAATGTAGCATTAATTCAAGCCATCATCAAGTATACAATTAAAGAAATGCAAACAGGGATGGATATTATGATGGATTCCAGTATAGCCTACCATCTAGACAACAAGAAGACCTGCAGTGTAGTATAGGCTGCTGCCCTGACGTCAGCATTTTAGTAAACATAAGGATTGTGTGAACTAAACTATAAGCACTCATCATACTCGAGTCTTTTTAAACACTGTCCAGACGCTGTTCCGTTGTATGAAGTTACACAATAAGTGAACTAAACTAAACGCTGCGTCCAGATGTGCAGGCACATTATCCAATCTTTTTTTTTTTAATCTAAAATCTAAAGTATTATTACAAAGTTTGTTTTTTTTTAAACGAGGGGTAAAACTTCTAATGCATGCTCAGAGGCATAAAACACGACAGTAGGTGTACGAGGTATCAAGGTCAGAGAAGTTAGCAGAAATATTAGTTCATATAAAATAATGCACAACAGGCCTGTGGAGAGCACAGAGGTACCCACCTGCCGTAGGGTGCTGTCTCTGGCTGGACTCACCGTTGTTAGTGCATGAAGGTAAGAAATGTCCTGGCGCTGCTCAGGAAAGTTTTTGAGCGAAGCATTGTGCGGCGTGTATGGCACAACACGCCGCCTCATTGTCAGGACCATCCTTCTCTCCAAGCCACTCCTCCGGCGACTGGGCTGGGTTTGGTGGGAGGTGACAGCGAACTACCCAACATCAATTTGAGAACTCATCTGCATTATACCCAAACATGCCCATGCATTTTACTTAGGCCTAAATAGTTTTGTAGTAGTAGTAGTAGCATGTTGTCTGTATCTACAATCTAGACTGTCCTCTGCCAACACCAGAAAAGGGTTGTAAGACGTGTGCTCTTTGTACAGGTGAAGTAACTGAAGTAACAACCAATAGTGCCATCTGGTGGAGTTTTGAAGTCACAGGCGCCGAGGGGAGCCAGACTTTCAAACTAAAATATATACCGGGGTGGGCAAACTTTTTGGCTCGAGGGCCACACCGGGTTTTAAAATCTGACAGAGGGGCTGGACCACTAAACTATAAACTAGGATTAATTACATAAGAAAACCTGTACCATTTCTTGCACAGACTGGTTAGTATAATGTTTGGTGGAAAAGTGGTGGCTGATATTATGTTCTTTGAAACCTGCAACAGTTTCTTGGCAAATAAGACATATGGTACTGAATGGGACTTCAGTCAATAATCTCAAATCTGTCAAATATCTCTGTCCGCTCCATATTAAAAACTTTTCTGTATGTAGATATGATGGTAGCTTTAGCAAAAGCACGAGGCATTTAAGTAAAATGGCCAAATATATGCTGTCTTATATTAAATGATAAATACTTTGTAAATGCTTGGCGGGCCACATTACACAGCTCAACGGGCCGCATGTGGCCCCCGGGTCTTAGTTTGCCCACCACTGATACAGTACTTAAATAAATAGGTAAATACCTTACCTTTTTCTTATTATTTTTATTTGATTTCTTCACGGTTAAATATCTTTTCTTGTTTTTCTTTTTTTTTCTTTTTTTAATGAAAACTTTATTATGTTATTGGAAGTTGAGAAAAATAATCCTGGCCAAATTAAACCTACTTTAACTGAGCCTGGTTCAAGTAAGCTTGTTTCAAGGGAGTTTGGTTCAAGTGAGCCTGGTTAAAGTGAGCCTGGATCAAGTGAGCCTGGTTCAAGTGAGCCTGGATCAAGTGAGCCTGATACAAGTGAGCCTGGATCAAGTGAGCCTGGTTCAAGTGAGCCTGGTTCAAGTGAGCCTGGATCAAGTGAGCCTGGTTCAAGTGAGTTTGGTTCAAGTGGGCCTGGTTCAAGTGAGTCTGGTTCAAGTGACCCTGGTTCAATTGAGGCTGGTTCAAGTAAGCTTAGTTAAAGTGAACCTGACTTAACTGAGCCTGGTTCAAGTGAAGTTGGCTCAAGTGATCCTGGTTCGAGTCAGTTTGGTTCAAGTGAACTTGATTCATGTGAGCTTGGTTCAAGTGAGCTTGGTTCAAGTGAGCTTGGTTCAAGTGAGCCTGTCTTAACTGAGCTTGGCTCTAGTGAGCCTGGTTCAAGTGAGCTTGGTTCAAGTGAGCCTGGTTCAAGTGAGCCTGGTTCAAGTGAGCCTGGTTCAAGTGAGCCTGGTTCAAGTGAGTCTGGTTCAAGTGGAGTGTGAGCATGGTTCAAGTGAGCCTGGTTCAAGTGAGCCTGGTTCAAGTGAGCCTGGTTCAAGTGAGCTTGGTTCAAGTGAGCCTGGTTCAAGTGAGCCTGGTTCAAGTGAGTCTGGTTCAAGTGAGCCTGGTTCAAGTGAGTCTGGTTCAAGTGAGCCTGGTTCTAGTGAGTCTGTAGAGCTGGTTTAGTACTGGTTAGTGGGCGGTGTGATTTGTGACTGGTTCAAGTGGTTGGTTAAGTGAGTCTGGTTAGTGAGCCTGGTTAGTGAGTTTGGTTAAGTGAGCTTGTTTAAGTGAGTCTGGTTCAAGTGAGTTGGTTCAAGTGAGCCTGGTTCAAGTGAGTCTGGTTCAAGTGAGCCTGGTTCAAGTGGGCCTGGTTCAAGTGGTGGTTAGTGACTGGTAGTGAGTTGGGGGTCTGTTCAAGTGAGCCTGGTTCAAGTGAGCTTGGTTCAAGTGAGCCTGGTTCTAGTGAGTCTGGTTCAAGTGAGTCTGGTTCTAGTGAGCCTGATACAAGTGAGCCTGTCTTAACTGAGCTTGGCTCTAGTGAGCCTGGCTTAAATAGAATGTTTTGACTAGATCAGAAGCATCTTGTTTTTTGCTCTAAACCATTTTAGCTTGTGTTTCCTCTATCTCTATGATCACTGTAATAGTCTATCAATATTATAGACTTTATGTAAGTAGCTGGCTAGATGAAGATTATCTGCCTGTATAGCCTGTTACAAATTAAATTACATTTTAAAATTATATTTAAATGAGCCAAGGTGTCCAGAACTGTTATGTCCAGAACATAAACAGCAAATATTAAATGTGCATTTATTGTGCTGAACTAAAATTAATTGTTTAATATATGATTTATTTATTTTTTTTAAACTTCAGGAAGTAAAATATAAGGTGAGGTATGCCCTTTTATTGCCCTTGCAGTGGTTACTGTTTTTAGGTCAGTGTAATAATATGTTAAGTGTCAGACAAAACTCCAACAAGTTCAGCTTTCTAAAAGTTCATTTAATATGTTCAGTGTGGATTAAAGTCAAGAAGTAATGGGTGAATAATTATACAATGGTATTTTAAGCATACAATTTAAAATACACTTGGCATATAGTGATAAAAAAAAACCCAAAACCTTTCATCTGTTTTGAAGTGCAGGCCCCTGTATTGCTGGATGGAATTGTTAATTATGTCAACATTACTGTCCATTTTTGGAAACCTACCCACTGCTCTTAAATGTCATAGTTGTAAAGCCTGCATTTGTTATACATGTTTGACCATTGGGAGTATTGCCAAAATAAACTTTAGCAGGTCTTTTGATGTGACGTTTGATGGTTTCCTACATATTTGTATTTTAGGCTAGTCATTTCTGTAAACATGCCCATTCTCCCATGGGACAGGGGTTACACTCTCACTGCTGGCACCAGTGCCAATATTGCAGGCATTAAGGTTTGCTTCATTCCCTGGCTTGGATAAGTATATACTTGAGGCCACTTGGAGCGGTCATAAAACAATGATAAAATAAATGTCTGTAAGAAAGATAAACTAAAATAAACAAATCAACCTTGATGAATACATTATCCAAAATAAAAATAATGGTAACATTTTCTTAAATAATAATAAAGAAAATGTAAAGCATTGAATATATTATATGTACATTACAATGTATGACTAAACCCTGGATATATAGTAGGCTATTCTCAATACGCTGTACAGTAAGAGATGCCTCATCAAATTTTCATGTTTTTGGGTTATTCTTCTCTCTCATGTTCTTTTTTCCTTCTTCTTCTTTCCTTACATTTGTTCTCAAAACACAGTTTTGTGTTTTTATTCATAACACTAAATATTGTCAAGGCTATCATCATGAGAAATCAGTGGTGGGCCGTGCATTTCACACTTAGGTCTTCAGTGACGTCCCACTTACACATTACAACATCACCTCAATATAGGCTAGTCAGGAGCATTTAAAACCAATAAGCATGCATTCACAATTAAGAGTAGGAAACTAAGTTCACAGATACTGTCAAAAATAAAAAATAAAAAGGCGATTTAAAGATGGCAAACAAAATGCCACCAATTTTCAGCGTTTCTCAGAGACTGTGAGCCACGGGTACCGTTCATAGTTGCTCATCTGGAAATGTCAGACAAACCCTTTTCCTTGCTGGGGCAGGCTAGCTAGCACAGGGGTTGGCCGACCTCTTCTCACAATATCCAGCTTTTCGTGAAAGGCCTGTCTTGATGAATGGCGTGGAAAGTATATCTGCAACCAGATCAATCTCTTCTCCTCCTTCAGTCATTATGGGTTAAAAATACAGCAAAAGCTGTTGAATCTCCGGGTTTAGTTCGATATTCTGCAAATTGCCGACTTTCAGGCTCTAGTAAGTGCTTATCCAATCACAGGATCCAGATCTGATTGGCTATTGACACTGACTGTGTCCGTTCACTTACAGTGCACAGGGGCCTGCTCTGTTGATTCTGAAGGTCTCAGGCAAATGAAAGCCAGCTGAAATATAATTGGATAAAAACTATAAAACTATAATAAACAACATTGGAAGCCACTCAACTAAGTGGATATGATATGACATAAAGAGAACAGAAAATAGAGAATAATTTTGTTTACATATTTATGAAAATAAAATAAAATAAATTGACTTTTCTGAGCATGTTTAGGCCAGCAGAGAAGGCCTTGCTGGCCCTGACGGCCCACCACTGTGAGAAATATTACAGAGAGTGGAGATTTTCTCTCATACTATGAGTGTATAATGCACAACAGCTCTTGTTGTAATGCTGTCAGCATTTCATGTTTTCTACTGGGTAAACTAGCTGACTTGTAGTTTCACAAATTCAAAACAATGTGTGTGATCTTTTTGTAAGATTAAGAACTGTTTTTTAGTATGTATAATGTATGTTTTTGGTTCAGGTTTTTGTCATTGTTGTTGTCGACAGTGTTTTCTTGAGTGTTACAACTTTAAGCCCAGAATTTGGTTTCACAAAACTGTAGTTTTAAATCTGCAGTAAATGCCTCAACAGTTTAGAGGTGATAAGCTAACACTGAATTGTCAATGCACTGTCATTCATGCAATGAGATAAAAAAAAAACAAAAAAACAACAACAAAAAACACACATTACAAAAAAATTGCATTTATGATCAGAACTATAATTACACTGAACCATATAATAATATCTGTGCACACATTGGTCTCTCTGCCACAGTAACAACTGGGTCAATATCATTATAAAGTGCCTTTGAGACTTCCTACTTTCAAAAAAAAATCTAAGATTTCCCATTTAACTTTATATTCATTCTATTAAGTAGACCATAGGCTGTTAGAAATGCATGCTGGTCAAGCTCCAGCTCTCTTTATATATTCACTTTAAGCAGATTTTACATGCAAATCGCAAAATATGTCCACCCTGTCAGGGACAAAGTCAAAGTACATTTTCATTGCATAGGGATTATATAACACACATTTTCATAGAGATATTTTGTACCTTTCTTAACAATATGTGTTAGATAATGGGAAAAGTCTTTTGATAAGGACAAAATTACTGCAAAATATTTGTTTCCCGTTAAAATATGCATTAGTTGCACCTTCTTTTCTATATAAAATCTGACTGCAAATACATTTGGTCAAATTTTCAGCCAAAACTATTTGGTCCTCATTTGTTTATTAAGAAATTACACAAAAGATTTTTTTTTTTTTTTTTTACTTTTTTAATAAATTGTTTAATAATAATAATAATAATACATTTTATTTATAATGCGCCTTTCTAGACACTCAAGGTCGCCTTACAACATACATAAAAACACAATAGGACATATAATCATTAAAAACGCTCAAACAATTAAGAACAACATTAAAAACCACTATAGAATACATAAACAGGTCAGTGCAGTTATGGTGAGAGTGAGTAGGCTAGTCTGAACAGATGAGTTTTGAGTTTGGTCATGAAGTGTGGGAGTGAGTCTGTGTTGCGGAGGTCAGGGGGGAGAGAGTTCCAGAGCTGGGGAGCAGAGCGGCTGAAGGCTCTACACCCCATGGTGACGAGACGGGCAGGAGGTACTGAGAGCTGTAGAGAGGGGAGAGCGGAGGAGCGGGCGGGTGTGGAGATGTGGAGGAGCTCAGAGAATATGGAGGGCGAGGTTGTGGATGGATTTGAATGTTAGGAGCAGTATTTTATAGTTGATGCGGTATGTAATGGGGAGCCAGTGGAGCTGTTGCAGGACGGGTGTAATATGATTGGTGGAGGGGTCCGTGTGATCTGCGGGCGGCTGAGTTCTGGACCAGTTGAAGTTTATGGAGCGTTTTTTGAGGGAGACCAAACAGAAGAGAGTTACAGTAATCCAGGCGGGAGGTGACGAGGCTGTGCACAAGGACGGCAGTAGAGGCGGGTGAGGGAGGGCGCAGTCGATGGATGTTTCGGAGATGGAAGTAGGCAGAGCGGGTGACATTGTTGATGTGGGAAGTGAAGGAGAGTGTGCTGTCGAGGATGACACCCAGACTCTTTACCTGTGGGGAGGGGGTGATGGCAGAGTTTTCAAATGGAATGGAGAAGTTAGTGATTTTATTAAGGGTGGATTTGGTGCCGATTAGGAGCAGTTCAGTTTTACTGCTGTTTAATTTAAGGAAGTTTGTGGTGAACCAGGGTTTTATTTCACAGAGGCAATTTATCAGGGAAGAGGGTGGGAGTATGGAATTTGGTTTGCTTGAAAGGTAGAGCTGGGTGTCATCCGCGTAGCAGTGAAAGTGAATGTTATGTTTTTGGAAGATGTGACCGAGGGGGAGCAAGTAGATAATGAACAGCAGGGGCCCCAGTACTGAGCCCTGGGGCACACCTGTGGTGACAGGGACTGGGTGGGAGGTGAAGGATTTGAGCTGGATGAACTGAGTGCGGTCTGAGAGGTAGGAGTGGAACCAAGTGAGGGCTGTGTCTGTGATGCCAATGGAGGAGAGTCTGTGGAGAAGGATGGAGTGTGAGATGGTGTCAAAAGCCGCAGTCAGATCGAGCAGGAGGAGGATGGAGAGTGAACCGGAGTCAGCGAAGGAGAAGGTCATTTGTTATTTTAATGAGGGCAGTTTCGGTGCTATGGAGGGGACGGAAGCCAGACTGGAATTGTTCATAAAGATTGTTACAAGATAAGTGGGTATGAAGTTGAGTGGCAACAGTTTTTTCTAGAATTTTGGAAATGTAAGGAAGATTGGAGATAGGACGGAAGTTATTGAGGTCTGTGATCTGAGCCAGTTTTTTGAGGATGGGTGTGACAGCGGCAGTTTTAAGAGGGGAGGGAACAGTTCCAGAGGAGAGGGAGGCGTGAATAATGTTAGTGATGAGAGGGGACAAAGACGGGAGTGTGGCTTTGACGAGGACAGTAGGAAGTGGGTCTAATTTGCAGGAGGAGGGTTTGGATTTTTGAATTAGAGTTGTAATTTGGTTGACAGAGGGAAGGGAGAATGAGGAAAATGAATGGATAGAGGTAGATGGAATAGAGACAGGTGGAATGGAGACAGGTGAGCAAGGAGCAGAAGGGGGTGTGAGTTGCTGGTGAATGTGCTGGATTTTAGATGTGAAAAATGAGGCCAGGGTATTACAGAAATCTGAGGAGTAGAGGTGAGGGGGAAGTGTGTCAGGAGGCTTTGTGATGTTACTGATGAGTGAGAAAAGGGCCTTGGAGTTTCCTTGATTGGAGTTAATTAAACCGGAGTAGTGTGTGGATTTGGCTTTGGAAATGCAGTCTTTGTAGTGGAGAATATGGGTTGAGTACATGTCCTTGTGCACAGCAAGTCCAGTTTTTCTGTAGAGTCTTTCCAGTTGACGACCTTTTGCTTTTAACTGTCTGAGTGTGGGAGTGAACCAGGGTGCGGAGTGAGTGAATGACACAGATCTGGTTTTGAGAGGAGCAAGATTGTTTAGGATGCTATGGAGGTGTGTATTGTAGTGTGAGAGTATGAGTGTTTATCTCATAAAACTTGAAGATGACAGGGTGGACAATGGCATTAATGGAAACTATGAATTATTAGAAACTACTATTGATATGAAAGAATGATTTCATCCATTAACACATAGGTCAAAACACAGTTAAACACATAGCTCACAAAAATATAGCCATTGCCATATTGCAAAAAACATATGTACCACTTCCTTTTAAGGAATAGTAGTTTAACAATGCCAAAGACTCACAGTCATTTTATCTGACTGACCTGGAGTGCCTTGTACAGGGCAGATTTTCAAGAGTTTCAGGAGAGATGGGAGGTGTCTCTGACTATAGAAAAGCACTAGCCCTTGCCTGGCATTTTAATGCCCGGGGGCCACATCAGGCCCTCGCCCCACCCCTGTCCGGCCCTCAGGAGGCTTGAGTCAGAAAAGGTTAGACAGGTATTTGTGTGTGTTGAGGGTAAGCTGGAATAGACTGTTATTGTTAAAAGTGTATCATGTGCCTGGTAAATGTTTTTAGGATAAATTCTGATTCCTTGATTCAGGCCTTGTTTGGAAGCCGCTGCACTTTCTCAGGTCTCAGTACACATGTTGAGCCTGGTTTTAGAACAAAATTAAAAGAGTGGATTTAAAACAGAGGATGATGCAGCAGTGACAGTGGCATATATTTCACATATTTTTGCTTATAGTTTAAACTTTAAACACTGTTTATTGAGCGTGAGTTCACTGTGTTGGCCCGGCCCTCCACAACAGTCCCAGGTTCTAATGTGGCCCTTGAAGAAAAATTATTGCCCACCCCTGGTCTATCAAGACAATTCAGAACATTCCCTTACAGACATTTGTTTTAATTACATTGAAAACGTTAAATATCATCTCAATAAAAAGGCCTGCTGATTATCACCAAAAAAGTCAATATTGCAATTCTACAACTAGCACAGGGGTGGGCAATTATTTTTCTCCAAGGGCCACATTAGAACCTGGGACTGATAAGGGGGGCCGGACCAACACGGTGAACTCATGCTCAATAAAAACACATACAAGTTTAAACTATAAGCAAAAATATGTGAAATATATGCCACTGTAACAGTTACATCATCCTCTGTTTAAGATCTACTCTTTCCATTTTGTTCTAAAACCAGGCCTGGCTCAACATGTTATTGACACCTGAGAAAATGACTCAATAAACACTAAAGTTAAGTCTAGTCTCCTGCAGAAACACTATTGATAACAGCTCATTCCTTTGTGCAGCAGCTTCCAAACGAGGCCTGAATCAAGGAATTAGAATTTATCCGCAATAACGTTTACCAGGATCATAATATACTTTTAACGATAACAGTCTACTCCAGCTTCCCCTCAGCACACACAAATACCTGCCTGACCTCAGCTGAACACATACAGTTTATGAACAGAGTGAGTGAGTGTTATATAATTGTTGACACTAATTATATATTATATTAAAATGCCCAGGTCTGGTCTAGCATTTACTGTTATATGTTATATATGCATAAGAACTGTTGTAATATGTGTAAAGTTGCCAGAATGTTGCAAAAACTGTTGACGTCCACCCTGTCATGGAAAGATCGATGACAGGGTGGACCATGACAGGGTGGACCATGACAGGGTGGACATTTTTTGCTAATGTTAGCATTTAATGAGCATATGGTGGGCCTTCAGCTAGCAAAGTGATTCAGTGTTGAAGATGACTCTATACTGTTTATCAAACATATTTACAGTTTCTGAAAAGTTGTTATATTATCTAATATTTCACCATGACAGTGTGGACATGTTAAGCTTGACAACATCCAACTACAAACACAATATGATGAAAATTAGAAAATGTGAGTGCAGGACTTTAATGTACTCGCTGTAGTTGTGTCAACCTCCAGTAAAGAAAGATAGAATACTGATGGTAATGTCACTTATTGCATCAGCCAGTCTCTTAAAGGGGCAATTACCCCTGTAACGACGGGGTGGACAGCAATGTCAGGGACATGAACAAAATGTTAAATATTATTATAAGAATGGAGTTTAAATGATCAAAGTCAATCAAACTAGTTTTATTAAAGAACATGTATATGTGAAGAACAATAAGGAAATATAAAAAGTATTTCAATATTGTGTCCTTTAACCACTTTTTGCATTCACTGAAGTTAGCAAAGTAGCATGAGGGACATGCCGAAATCACATCCACCCACTCAAAGAAAGTGGTATAAAATGAGGGAAATGCATTTTAGTAGACTTGTCATTGCACTGATATGTGTGTAAATGTTTGGTCATTTATAACAAAACCTTAGAATTTCATTATTTTATAATATGTTCATGATGATTGAGTGATTTTGATCGGGACACCAAAGGCACTTTATAGTGATATTGACCCAACTATTAGGATCTGTCCCCCTCTATCGTTTGCACTGGAGCGGTACTGGGTCTCAGGGTTGGACTACTGTTGTGCAACACTGATTGGCACACACACCACCATTTTAAGGCTAAAATTAAATAGGCCTATTACAACGAAAATAAAAAATATATAATTATGCAAAACCAAATGTAAAAAAGGTAGCCTTATTTGGCTGCATGTGTTTATGTTTTACGTTAACGGAAGTAATCGAAAGAGTTAAACTACTTCACCAAAGAACGTACAAACAACTGCTAGACGCAACAGTGCATAACAGGCATCGGCGTACTACCGGCGCAAAGGATCATGGGAACTGTCTATCCACGAACACTTCTCCCGATTCGATCTCGACTGTGTTAACTATATCTGGTAATGTAAGCGTATTGCAATTGGGTCGTTGTAGCTGTTTACAAACTCTCGCGAAATTAACAACGTTTGACCGATAATTTAGTGATTTCCGGCTTCGGAAGAGGCCGTGGAGGACAGGACTAAAGGTGGAGTCGCAAGTAAAGGATTTAAAGTGAAGCAGTTTTCAGGACACAGAGGCCTAGAATCGATTGTATGCTGTTTAGCTCAAGGAATGCATAGCCGTGGTACGTAGCCGCAGCTAATGTAAGTGCTGACTGCCAGAGAAGTCTGTGCTGGGTCACATGAAGTGAGTTTACTCTGGAGAAAGACAGGATGGCGGAGCTGCAATCATCCTCGGAGCTTTCGGGAAGTTCAGGAAAGCTAAACTCTTCAGACGAAAACGGACACGTAGACAGCCCGGACGAGACTCTTTCCCCCACTTCAGTGATCTACTTCAAGGAGGCTTTAAACTCGTCCAACGTGAGATTTGGCTCGTCTCAGTCACTGTCACCGACCCCTCTTCGACGATATGACATCCACGTCGAAAAATCCGAGTCAAGGCAAAAAAGTAGGTATTAACAAATGTGTTTATGTGTGTATTTATTGGTTGTTACACATGCTTTTGAACACAGAAACACGTTTATTGGTGAGCGCAGTAGTTTTTCAATAGGATATCACCAAAATAAAGCTGCTTCCTGAGATTTATCAAACAATGCGACATCATCAAAATCTAAAATTGTCTTGGCTGCTTATGTTAAATAAGCAGGCCTACAATGTTTTTATTTTTAGATCCTATAAAAAGACATTAATACTTACTATATTATGTATTTACTGTGATAATGTAAACAAGGTAAACACTGGCTTTGTGCACATTCCAGTGTTGTTCAGTCACTCGTGTGTCATGTGTCATGTTATTACTTTGAGTTACCATGAGAGTCACCATCTGCCTTAACCTTACTCTAAAGTTGCTACTATACACACAACCTTAGTGTAACTAAAGGTGTTGAATGGCCATTGATTCAATCAGTGTGTTATGAGGCCATAGGAAAGGAATAAATAATTTAATGTGATGAAGATTTAGCTCATCATTTTTATTTATTTTTACTTCTAAATCTACATGGGACATTTGTTAAAATTAGAATTTTTACTGCTTTGTTTTTGTCATTTTGAAATAAAGCATCCCTAAACCGGTTTAGTAGAACTGAAAATGGTGGAGAAGGCAGCACTGAGGTCTTTCTCAAAGTGCTGGAAACCTGCCCTAAATCTTACAGTCATAGCCTAATCAGGTTTAGACATTTAATAATAGGAATAATAAAAAAGTTTAAAGCTTATATCTCTATTTCTGAAATCCAACAACAAATCAAACACTAACCTTTTGAATGTCAAGCTTTCCCAATACACATAGAACAACTAATGTGAAGTGCCATCATAGTACTAGGAAACCTTAAAATGTATGGGAGCATTAGCTCAGAGTTGAGCTAAACATTGAAAGAGCCTATGAACCTTTTTCTCATAGTTTGTTCCATCTTAAATATTGCTTTCTAATATAGCTTTCTACAATATTTCAGTTAGAGAGCATAAAGCATATTAGCTGTGTCATTGCTCTGCACTGCTCAGTAACATCTACATCCAGTACTTCAGGCCCCGTATTGGTTTGTTTGGACCAAGAAAGCTTGCACTTTGTAATTGCATTGTCAAATAGGGGGCTGTTGTTTTAAGGCAAGAGCTAGTGTGGATGCTTGAGATTGCAAGACCTTGCTGCCTACATCATTAGCATCAACTGAGTACTCTGGGACTCTGGGCCCTCCCTCCCCCGTATTTTTTTTTTTTTAAACGCATGCACCATCTGCTCACGTGACTTGTGTTGCTGTACCCAGCACCACTGGCAGCCATCTTGGTCAACACCCACCCAGTGCATTTACTGCGGTGCACAGGCAGTCCAATCACAGTAAACTGAAGCTAAGCTGACTGGAGGAGGGCAGTGATTTTTCAGCACGGTTCTCCTGTGCATTTTAAACCTCCGGTCTGCACAAAAGGAATTGGTGGGAAGACAAGGCAGAGGAGGAGGGGAGGAGCATAGAACAGCCTTCTTATCACAGCAGCTTATTTGTCAGAAGCAGAAGAAGAGGATGCAGGCCTAAAGAGGAGGAAGACCCTTTAAACACCTGCTAAAAGCTGCCGTGGCCTTCCCCATCGTGGCCTTTTTCTCGTTTGTTTTGATGCTGCTCTTTCTCTTTGACTCTTTTTGGGCATTCACTGATTTCTAGAACAAAATTTACTACGCCTGTTTCTCCCAGTACTGGTGTTGGTTTTGGTTCACGCCAGCTGAGTCATCATGTCTGATCTGA
The DNA here is from genome assembly GCA_036850595.1 of Rhyacichthys aspro. NCBI lineage: Eukaryota > Metazoa > Chordata > Actinopteri > Gobiiformes > Rhyacichthyidae > Rhyacichthys > Rhyacichthys aspro. Next base: position 11,447,080 of record CM072156.1, read on the forward strand.
CGCCTCAGAGCGAAACGCCAGCTCCTACAACAGACAAGATCACCCAGGCTGCCCGGGAAACCATTTATCTCTGTAACTTTCGTGTTTCTGTCGATGGCGATTGGCTTTGTCTTCGTGAGCTCAATGATATTTCCCTCACTCCAGACCCAGAGCCAGCCCATGAAGGTAAAGTGACCGATTAATTTAGAGCTTGAGTAGCTTTGCTTTGTGACATTAGAGTGTAATTGTCTTTGGGCGTGGAGACACTTAGTACATCCAAGGAGCTGTTGTGATGACCTGTTTGGGCTATGCCATGATGGATTTCAGGGAGTGCACTTTGTTAATAGACAGCAAGATGACGCTGGTGCTTGGTAAGCAAGGCAGGCAGCACAACAACTAGGAAGTCCTCACTGGAAATCTTATAATGTTCTATATAATCTTTCATAAAAAGGTTCAAAAACATTTTTCATTTGCAGTCAGTGTCTGCCTAAATATCAGAAAGTGTTTAGTGTGTGAAATTGTGTACAATCACGGCCATCACACTTATGAAAAATGCCAGTATGTTGTTGTTTACTACCCCTGTAGCTAAATGGTGTGTACATTCAAGTCAGTTTGTTTACATTAAGCACAAATTGTCTAAATGCTACAAACCTATTTGTGTTGCAGGATGTGAGGCAATTGTTTATGATATGATGGTATGACATGACATGACAATTCACATCAGTGCTCCTGTCTCATCACTTGCCACGCCTTTTTTCAGACTGTAGACAGTTTTCCTTTAATACAAGGCCAGGCCTTTCTCCATGGCCAGTTAGCCGTGTCAGCATTACACCACTTAAACATCAACTCCTGTAAATACAAAACATTGTTTTTGTCAAGCCACATTGCGTTAACAGGTTAACACACTTTTTTTTAAATCAGCTGTTTTAACTGAGAGAAGCTGTCTCAGTCAGAAGCTTGTCTTTTTCTAGATATAAACAGTGAAACAAAGCCTGGAATAGGGAGCAAGGTGAATTGTAGTTGTAGTACCACAGCTGACATACAAAGTGAGGTTTCTTGAATCCAAAACAGTAAAAATTCATTTTCTTTTAGTCTTTCATTATCTCTTTCACCCTTTACATGCTGCCCCTTTTGGGCTTTGAATAAATGTATGGGTAAATGTATGCATTACATCTGTTGTTGTTTGCTATTTGTAGATCCCAAAGACCCTATTGCAATCGAAAGGCTTAACTTGATGAACATGGCTAAACTGAGCATTAAAGGTCTGATTGAGTCTGCTCTTAACCTGGGACGTACACTGGACTCTGACTATGCACCTCTCCAGCAGTTTTTTGTTGTGATGGAGCATTGTTTGAAGCATGGGTTGAAGAGTAAGTACAGAGCACTTTACATTTAATATCATGAATATATTTGTACTCTGGTAATACTATCTCACTGAGAGTATTATTATTATGTATTTATTTATATATTGGCAGTACTGCCAGGCAAATATTTCTCCCTGTAAAATCAAGGAAATTAATTTCAATGAAAATAAAATTTCAGAAAAGTCTTAACAAACCTTTTCAACTCTGTGTTTCAATGATCAGCCAAGAAGACCTTTCTTGGTCAGAACAAGTCATTCTGGGGAGCACTTGAACTGGTCGAGAAACTAAACCCTGAGGCTGGAGAGATCACCGCCAGTGTAAAAGACCTGCCAGGACTCAAGTAAGTCTGATATGCTGAATCAATTCTCTGAAAATTTCCAAACACAATGCATTTAAATATAAAAAACTGTTTTTTTTTTAAAAGAAAGGCTAATAATTGAGTGATATGCAACTTTTATGGTGGCAGAACTCCTTTAGGAAGAGGGCGGGCCTGGTTACGACTGGCCTTGATGCAGAAGAAGCTTTCTGACTACATGAAGACCATAATCAACAGAAAGGATCTGCTCAGGTTTGTTTTCAGTGCATCATAAATTAAAAGCAAAAAAATGTTTTCCTTTGTAATTGCCACCCATGTTTTTGTAGTGAGTTCTATGAGCCAAATGCCTTGATGATGGAAGAGGAGGGAGCAGTGATTGCTGGGCTGCTTGTTGGGTTAAATGTCATTGATGCCAATCTATGTATGAAGGGAGAGGACCTAGATTCACAGGTAATATGCTGCATGCTGTACTATTACACAACCCATAATACGCTAAAGAGAACTCATAAAGTAATGCTGTATAATTTTCAAATAGGTTATTCACTCACTTTTCATATTTTTTCACTTTTGAAGGTTGGAGTTATTGATTTTTCAATGTACCTTAAAGATGGTGGAAACAGCAGTAAGAGTGCAGAGGGGTGAGTGTATTGTTTAAACTCACAGATAAGAAAAGAAATCCAAAATACACACTCTTTTTCTATTCTACTGCTACTCTGAAATTCAGACTATTTTTCTGTAGTGTTTGTCAGTACAAAATGTATTCTGAGTGTGGATGGAATTTTTTTTTTGGTGTTCTATCAGTGATGGTCAGATCACCGCAATCCTTGATCAGAAAAATTATCTGGAGGAGCTGAACAGACATTTAAGGTTTGTGATGATCTTAATTTTAATCTTGTGTGAAATACTCATAACTTGATCTGATAAGTCTGTCTCCTTTTAGTGCATCAGTATATAACCTTCAGGCCAAGGCAGATGCTCTTGAAAAATCCAATGCAAGGCTAACAGAAGAGGTAAGCCTTCACTTCACCAAGTGTAGCTGTTGACATTAATACATTTTACAGTATTTGTTTATTGCATTTGAAAAAACAACACAAACTTGGGAGTGTCATTATCTGCATAGTAATGATTATGAAGTGTTAGAAAGTAGAGCCCCCTCAAATGCTTTATGTATTTCATTTTTACTTTTTGTGCTTTCTAACAGCTTGCTGTGGTAAATAACCGGTTCATCACTCTACAAGAAGAAGTGGAAAGAGTAAAAGAGGAGAGCTCACATCAGTTGGAGTCCAGAAAGGTGAACCTCAGGACAAGCACAATTTAAACAATACTGATTTCTGAAAGTTAAATAAAATTGTTGCTCTTGAGAATAAAAATATATGTTGGTTTCCTTTTAATTTAGGGAACAAGAAGTGACTCAAGTGCAAATGGTCAAGCACTGGGTGAAACTCGCAAGCAGCTCAAAGAGGAAACTCTGCTTCGATTGGTGCGTTGCAAACTCATAGGGCCACATGGACTGCCGTTGTCCAACTGCTTTTTTGATTGAGGCATTGTCTTGTTCTTTGTAGCTGTATATAACACAAAAAATAGAAGGTTTAGTTGAACGTGTCTTGCACATTATGCTGTGTAAGTTGGCTTTATAACCAAGGCAAGATGAAAATTTCAATAGTAAGTGGAAAGGACTAGTTTTTGTATTACTGATACAGTTCTGTATGTGCTATTTAAAGTATGTTACTTGTATGACATAATTGAGCTGGATGTGGTCTATGCAGGATGTGGAGAAGGAGCTGGAGGTGCAAATCGGGATGAAACAGGAGATGGAGCTTTCCATGAAGATGCTGGAGAAAGACATTTGTGAAAAGCAAGATGCTTTGGTGGAGCTCAGACTCCAGTTAGAAGACCTTCGAGCAATCAACCAACAGCTTAGCCACAAAACACAGGTGACATTGTGTTCCACAATGCCTTCACCATGATGCTGAAAGTGTTTTTAACATTTAAATAACACCTAAAATGGCTAAACTGTAAATTGTGTGTTTGCTGTTACTGAGTGGGTTGAAAACATAGGTGACTGGTGTGTTAGTGCTTTAAGTGGTTTGTGAGGGCTCACATGCTTTATAATTACAAGCATTTAGGCTACATTAGCTGGTCTACAAGTCACTGGATATTTAGGACTATGTAAGACAAATTGTGAAATAACACAACATTGGGGAGCCAGACAGGATAACATTTTTACATTAAGGTATCAACATTGCCATTACAGACAGATAACACACAGACAATACATATTAGGTAAAGTGGCACATACAACTGAAGGACTATGTAAAAATATGTGAAGGCAATAGCTTTGCCTTCACATATTTTTCACATAGCTCTGTTATGGTAAACAATACAGCAGCCAGTGTATTTGAGTAGAATATTTGCTCTGATAAACTAACAAGTCACCCGTTTTTAATAGCCTCTTACTTGGCTACTTACTTGGTCATTTAGTCTATATGATACCATCCATAACATGACTAGTGTAATTACATACATCAGATAAGGATTAGGAGTACATCAAATATTTCAAACCACTTTTGAACTAAAGGGTGATTTATACTTGATTGCAGACTCCATGAAAACAACATGAAACTACATGAAACATGAAACTATTTCAAATGAGTTTCAACTTTATTTTGATTATGTTAATACTGATTCAGCAGATTGAAAAGAGATGAGATTGAGGTGACTTACATTACTTTTTTTTTGTGTTCTTCAGAGTGCAGAGGCCAGCTCTAAACAGAAGAGCGAAGCCATTAGCCGCTTGGAGGAGAAAATAAACCAGATGTCAGGGACCGTAAAACAACTGGAAACCAGGTGAGTACCTCTTTTCAAAAAACCTTATGGCTTTGTATGTTGACACTGAGTGTAAAAAAAGCTTTTTTTTCACTTACTTACCAAAGCCTGTTTTTGTCCTGTGTGTCACTCTTTCCTCCACATTCACTGTAATTATTTTTCATTTTTTTGGTCACTCTCAATCATTGTTTAGTGACATGGATTTATTAAAGCAAGCCAGAAGTGTAAACTCAGCTGCAGGGAAGCTGCTCCAGCTGCAGCAGACATAGAGCTTCATTGATTAACCTAAACCTAGACACCAACATGCAACCCTGTCTCATATATATAAAAACAAACTAGGATGTTATCTTTTTGTTCCTTATTGTTAAAAATAAAGTACATTCTCTCGCAGTGGCTGTACATCAGCTTTGAGTAGTGTGGACTCAATTGATCCTATTAGCAGCCCTTGCTCCTCGTTTTCTCAGATTTTTACCTTGGTAGGTGTTTCTTAAATTAAACAATATTACTTTATAGCTAAGCTATCATGAGCAGAATGATTAAGGTGATTCACATGCCAACACACACATCCTGGAGACTGGGGTCTGTGGAGTCAGTGATATTATTCCAAAGAATTGAAACTCATTCTGAAGAAAGAGCAGCTTATGTCCTCAAGTTTGATAATCTGTTAATTTAACGAGTGTTAAACAAGGATTAAGTAAACAAAGGGCACAATTTACTAATTTTGAAATGTATGTGAATCTGAGATTGGTGTGAACTGTAGTCATTATTAGGCTAATAAAACATAAAATTAAAACAAAAAGTCCTGCTTCATTTTTTCTGGCTAAAGCTTTAATGCTTTCCACTTTTCAGATCTTTTTTTCTTGTCTTTTAACCATGTTTCTTTACATCAAATTTTTATTTTACCATAAGTTTTTGTAACACCCAACCCCTCCTAAACCAGATGCAAACAGGCTGAGAGAGAAAAGGAACTGGCCTTTGAGGCCAACCGCCTCTTTAAACTGGAGTTCGGAGACAAAATCGATAGTCTGCAGGAAGAGGTGGAGAATCTAAGGAAACACAGGTAGTTTAAATGTCAATTTAAACTATAATTGCTGAAAAAGAAAAAAAATCTTTCAAGCATATGCTTAATATATTTGCTTACTTGAATAACCCATGTTTTTTTTTTAATGACCTTATCATTCAAATTGAACATTCAAATAGTCTCAAGTTTGGATAGTTTTCAAAATTTGTTTTTGCAGTTTTGTATTGTGTTTATATTTTCAGGTCAAAACTAGAGCAGCAATTAAGGAGGCAGCAGGAGCAAAAGAGTGAACATCATGCCAACATTACATCCAGACAGTCTAGCACACCTCAGAGGGAAAAGAAACAGTCTGACACTTTAGCAAAAGTATGTTTTGCTCTAGGCTCTGCTATATATAATCTTGTTATACCTGATGGAGTTTTTCAAGCTGATTTTCAACTGTGTTCTGACTTTAGAGTCCGCCTGAATCTGTAATGGAGAAAAGGGACAGTGAGCAGTTCCACACAGGGCAAGAGGACAAGGCCAGTTTGAGCTCCAGTCTGTGAGTAGTTCGAGTATACAGGTAATCCTATACAGAACATGGCAGGAGAAAATATAATGTTCTAATATGGTCTCATTTAAGGTCTTTGTCCTATCACGAGGATGAACAGGTGAGAATTTTCCTACTGTACACACAAAATAAAGGCATATAAAAAATGTTAGAGTTTACAGTAATTTGCTGAGATTGAGCTATTCAAGAAAAGCAACATCTTTGGACGTTCTTATTATTGTTTTATCAGGAGTCATTTTCACAGATCAGTCAGCCCTCAGTTTGTACCAGATGTGAACAGCAAGACTCCCTTCACAGGAATAAGGTACCTGGAGTTAAGATTTGCAGGTTTTGTTGGCTATATTCACTCGTTGGACTGGACATGTACAGTATGTGTGTTCTGCTCTTTTCTAGAAACAGTGCAAGAACTGCAGTGGTGTATTCTGTGAAAGCTGTGTATCCAATGAGCTGCCTTTGCCTTCCTCCATTCTCCCAGAGTGTGTATGCAACGACTGCTATACCCTGTTACTCCAACAATATGCTTCATCCCCAGCTTGAAGTCTGCTTTTAAGACAGTGAATAGATCTCAGCACATTAGACGTATGAACAACCAAATGTAGTAGACTACTAGAGAAATGCACTTTTTGCCTTGACCTAAAGAGGAATATCCAGGTTAGACCTATGAACTGCAAGGTTTGTCTTTGACGTAACAGTGGAGGTCATGGTTTGTTAAAAGGAATTGGAAATATCTAGTAAGGCATTAAAGGATGTTAGATATTTATAAGAATCATCTCATTAACCAAAAATTTTTATTACGTCCACCATGTGGGCCATTAAGTTTTAGACAAGAGGCATTTTACCGGTTACCAATTTACAGTAGTTATTCATATACTGATTTTAGACTTATTTTATTTGCAGAAGGGTTATACTGGCAAAGGAAATCACAATTGTCAAATGAAATGTAAACGTGCAATAAACGAGTACATTATAATATCAAAACCAGGCTGTTATTTTAATAACAAAGAAACCCCTTGTTATGTTTTATGAATTAACTCTACAAAGCTAAATATGTAGGTAATGTTGGTAAATAGGTTTCTTCTGGGTACTTGTTGACTGGCATTAACAAGAAAAAAAATCACATCATCTCATGCTACATTAACATGTAGAAATTCAGATGGTATCTGTTTTTATTGTCAGGGTATTTCTGCAATAATGGGACAAATTTGTGTTGTAAACCCACACATCACCCATGCTTTGTCTGTATATAACTGCACTTGCCACGAGTGGAGAGTTTGGACCACATTTGCACATTGTATAAAGCATCTTTACAGACAGAATTGTAGAATTGAATAAAGATCATCTTGAAGCTGACAAAGTATCTTGTGGAATCTTAACATGATTTTGGAAAGATTTCCAAAATAAAATTGTAGCTGATCATCCTCCTCGCATATAGTCAGTCTGCCTCATTGATGTAAAGTTTGAAAACTAAAATTGCCTTACTTTTAGACGTAGAAACTCAAGTATAATCAATTATTGTAACACAGCCATTCATCGTTTTGTTTAACAGGAGAAATGTTTATTGGTTTATGTCCAAGGAGACTTTAAATAATACAATTGTCTGTTGTTTCAGGTGTGTCTGGTGTCCATCAGCATTTACCTGTAGGACAAATGAAAATCGATGTGTTCATATCAATCACAGCTACATATTGTACGCATAACAAATGTAGGTGCTTCTTACCTTCTATCAGAATCTGGTTCTGAGTTAAGGAATAACTCAATGTATCTTTCTCCTGAAAAGAACATACGTCAAAAGGTTAACGTACATATCTTACATGTAGGGGTAAACTTAACAGAGAGATAGCAATTATTGAAGTCATTATAAATACATTTCACAAATATATGAAAGGAAACATCTCAAAAGAATTGTATGCCTTAAGCTGCTCCTCCTCACTAAACCTCTCTAACCTATATGCATTCGGTCTCTGGACATGGCAGCCACTGCTTCCTGGTGGCAGCTGAAGTAAACATCGGCTTCTCCACTTGGCCTACCGTCTGGACCAAACTCAATTAGGACTTTAGACACCACCAGAGGGGAGAAGAACTACAGAAAAAACACATGAAAACAGTATTGCATATGTCTATGAATGAAACAACTCAAATTCTTTCGTTTCTCATGATCTTTACCTTGACAATGTCTTCTCCAGACACAGTGAATGGGAGACCTCTCATATGAACATAATGCAGCAGCAAGCCCGAGCTTAGATGGGATCCTAAAAAAAAAAAAGTTTGTAGCTCGGTGACATTTCTTTAAATATACAGGGTATTAGAAAAGTGAATCTTTTTGTCTAATATAGGGCATAACATTTTAGGTCTCACCGTTTCTGTGAGTGTTCTGTGTGGCAGGTGCAGTTCTTAAGTGAGTCGAAGGATTGTGTTGAGGTGAACTTGTATTTGTGCAGCTCCTCCGACCTGTACGAATCGCGTCCCTTCTGCTGGGAAATACTTCAATATATCTGTAAGGTTCACAAAGAGCTCAGCATCAACATCGAAGTCACATTTAGAGGGTCAATTTTGTTTGGGTTTGTCAACATGGCAAACAAGATGGAGGTGGAGTGATCAGTGCTTATAGTACAGACAGAATTAGTGATGTAGCCTCTCACCTGTTTCCTATTACTTCTCTGTCTCTCCGCAAAGCCTCTTCAAGTGCTTCTTGTGAGGTAAACTGCACATAGGCTTCGCCAGAGTTCCTCCCTCTGTGATCTGTGACAATGATTATACCATTCTGCTCTATATCCAAACCTGACAGACAAAAACCAAGTACACTTTTTATTCAACAGAAATGACTAAATTCTACATTTTACTGCATTTAAAGCACTTAAGAGAAAAAAAAAAAAACATTTAAGAAAAAAATATTTTACTTATAAAAGAAAAATAACACTACCTTCAAAAAAAAATTAACACGTGCATATTTTCTGCTGCAAGTTTTTGCTTACCTGAGAAAAACTGGACAATATCTGCCTCAGTGGCGGAATAGGGGAGACCTCTGAGACGTGCCACAAAGTCTGAAGATGCAGCCTCTACTGCTTTTTTCAGGATGAGTTCAGCATCACTGTTTGTCACTTCAAACACTACAAAAAGCAAACTAAAGGTTTACGTAAGTTCAAGTAAGGAATGTGAGGAGCTTGTTTGTATCTACAACCTTCCACATAGCGAGGACCCAGGTACTGCCTGTGCTTCTCCAACGCTTTGCTAATATCTTCCTCATGTTCCATTTCAATGAAGGCTCGTCCAGACGGCCTGCCCAGTCGGTCATTGGTGAGGTGGATTCCTTTCACCCCATCACGTATCCTGCACTCTGGAGCATACCAGCCATTATCATCACCTTCAACACATATGGCTATAAAAGGTATATGTACTTTTTAGTGTTCACATGAAACTCACCAGAGAAGAACTCAAGGAGGTCCTGGGCTGTGCAAGACCATGGCAGACCTCTCACTTGAATAATGTAAACCTCTTTTTTCTCTGATTCCAAATTAGTCTTGTACTCTGGTAGTGGCGGATATTCATCCTGTACTGGTGCCTCTGTCTAAAGAAGACATGAAAGATTAGAGGTAAAAAAAAAACAACCATGTCTTATTATTATGACATGCTGCATCTGATCAAGCAACTCAACTGAAGTTCATATTCAGACAACAGATAGCCTTATCAGAAATCAGTCCCGTGCAAGTAGGGCCAAATCTTATTTAACCCATCTCCTTGAAATGGTGATGGTGAATGATGCGAGTTGTAACGCCTTTGTATGTGGTACACTGAGAGGACTCATGATCTGTAAGAAAACTCACCTTGGTACAGAAATGAAGGAGGCTGGTTGTCACTACAGACTGTGGCTTGGAAAGGCTTTTGAGTCTCTCAGCTCGAGACAAAATCCGCTGCTGAATGAACCCACGACTACCTGACAGCACGTACCCTCTTGATTTAACCCCTGATGACAAGGTTAACTGAGCCACATTAACACTTCGCTGTAGTAAAAACAACAGCAATTTACCTTTGCAAGTCATTTTCACTGGGGCAGACCGGAAGTTTTCTTTCTTTCTAAGCTATTTTTAAGAACCAATTCGCTTCTCCCTTGCTGTCTCTTCTGATGTGCTGAATACAAACAGAATTTAGTTTCTGAGCTAACTCGCACTCACGTGTCTATGTCAAGGGCAGTGCCGGCCGACGCTCTTGCGTCTGACTGTCTGCAACAGCCCCGTTAGCATGCTGGCTAACCGGAAACAGCACTGTCACAACCTTTCACAACAAAACAATAAAGGTGTTGCGTATCACCTTACCACTCTCCCTAACGACCACAGTTAAACAAGAACAAAGGTTAATACTAATCTCACGTCAAATTACGTAAAACTATACCTTCAGCGAATTGCTAACCATTTCTTGCGATACTAAATGTCACAAATCGTTGTCCAATTCGGTTAACACACACACACACACTTGACGTTTGAGTTTGGGGAACTTCCTGTCTCAGCCTCCTTTTTCATTTTATTCACACTGCCACCGTGAGGTTGTGCGATGATCAGGTGCTCGGCCTAATTAACATTAATGTTCTAATAATACATCCATGATCATTATTTAAACTCAAAATCATATCAATGACCAAATCAGCTTTTATTGACCTGTCCTGAAGTATTTTTATTAATTAAATGCTGCAAAATTATTCCTCACAGTGCCTACTCATGTGGTCCAACACAAATGCACATTATTATTATTGCTTCACGTCACATCTCAGCACTTGAAGTCTCTAGGCTCATATTTTCCTCAAACTGGCTTATATGTGGAAACTCAAAACACGTTCTTTTATGCACCAATTACACATAATAACTTGTAACCCTTCAATGTATTTTATTTTAGGACTTATTTTTGCAGGTTGTGTGGTATTAGAAAAGACTAGATGTGTTGTAGAATTTTTCAGTAAAGATTACACAAGTATAACACCTGAGACTTTCTAGAATTGAGGGCTCAGCTTTATAACCAGTTTGACGGTTTACATGATTCTGTTTCCAGTTGGCTACTCATTTTGACATGAATAAGGATGTCTTTGGGAATGTAGCCTTCAAACAATCACATCTTACAAACCGAAATACAAAACTGTAGGAGATATCGCGCTAAATCTAGGTTTCAGTTTTACCAATCAAGAAGCACACATGAAGAAACATGGATAGGTCAGTTTTGGAGGTGTGTGTGTGTGCGTGTGTGGGGGGTTGTTTATTTGGGACATTTGTTTTGCAAAATCACTATCGTAAATGACGTATTTTAAATAATGTGAAGTTGTTCAAGCTGACTTTCCCTTAAAAATGTGAGAAGACAGAAGATATCAGGTCACGTGACGGGCTCCGTTATTTCCTGCAGCAGAGCTGGGTCTGCTCTGTGCCTCCAGTCTCCGCCAGCCCTGAACCTAACAGCGGTGTGCTCGCTCTCAACGCACGGCAACGGGAAGAAAGGAACTCTCCTTACATGTCCGAGGCCTCACCGTAATCCTTGCATAAAAGGGACGACGGACAGGAGCATACATCCATTATTTCTTCTATTTTTCTGTTTATTGGCGTAGTAAAAACTAGTACTCGTAATGGCGACGGCTGCGGTGTCTGCCCCTGCTGGCTGCGGCCCCAGCCCCGGGCCCGGCACGGAGCTGGTCCGCGGGCAGGCCTTCGACGTCGGCCCTCGCTACAGCAACCTCTCCTACATCGGGGAGGGGGCCTACGGGATGGTGTGGTACGTGTACAGGGCTTACCCTTATCTGTCTTTTCCAAATAAATTTCAGCTGACACTCTCGTTTACCTATAAGAATGTGAAGTAGGGCGAACAAACATAGTGTCAGAGCTAGATGTAGTGTAGCTAACAGCAGCAGCACCGATTCAGCGCTAGTTCCGCCACATCGCCAGGAATGTCTGTTGCATTTTTTGTAGTTGTTTTTTTCGTGTTATATGACAAGTTTGACTAAATTGGAAGCAAAGATTATACTATAACTAAACTAGACTTACTTGTTTACATTTCACTTTAACTTTCGTTTCGCTATATCTTTAAAGCTGCTGCAAGCTCTGAAATGTGTTTTTCTTATTCACGATTAAAGCTGCAATAGACGCGTAATAGGGTGTGTGCAGCTCTCCAGTTGCATCTCACAGCGATTTTGTTTCCGACCAAAAAATAATGATTATAGAAATACATCGATATAATCTAATCAAATACATTTGACGTCACTTAATTTCGTATAATGGAAAAGCATGCCAATACAGGTCCACCATGACTGTAGTTACCATGACTCCTGTAGGTTTTGTTGCCATAATATTAATCCTGCAGAATAGCAGTTTATCAGAATTTGGCAATAGCCATTCTGTGAATCCCCTTTTTTACAAAGCTGGACATGTTAAATTCAGTCTACAGGCAGTACAGGAGTTATTTTTTCAACCTTACTCAAATCAGTCTAAAGCTGTATTTTTTATGTATTTATTTTTTTGCATGATTATACTTAATCACAGACAGTTGGAGGGGCCGATGCAAAAGTCTGCACTTGTTTTACTGTGTTTCTTGAGACATGTGGTTTTCACTGAGTTACTGCTGTTGCTTTGATGTGCATCCACCTGAGCAGGTGGTGCACAGTTTATTTAGCAGACAGCATTGAATCAGAAACGTCTTCATTTGGCTTTTGACTTGTGGCTTTGACTGCCCAAGAGTTTCATGCTCTTTGTATTTTATTATAAAATGAGGGTTTTACTGGGAGGCATGTGACATCATCAGAGTGCCTCAGATTTTGAAGTGTCAACAAATTCCAGATTGAACAGAAATTATACAATTTATCTGAGATACTGTATTCACCAAGTGACTACCATTCCAGTAAAAAAAAAAACACTTGGGCAATTAACAATACCAGTATCAGTTTGTATGATTGCTAGTATTACACTAAACTACGCTATTGTTTTATAGATATGTGCATATTGTTGAATGTCATTGCATTACAGTGGCTGGAGATAGGTTAAGTTGATGATGGCTTTAGTCTCTTTAGTCACCATGTAGTTATTGGGGAATGCTGCCAAAGTAGCTTTTGTTTAGAGAAAAATAAATAATGATGGGCACCTTTCACTTGGCTGAAGTTATGGTTATATTATACTAGCACTAGCTGTGTGTTAATCTGCTCCATTACTCTAATAAATATAAATATGTAGAAAGCCAGCTAAAACCTGATTTGAGTTTCTGTCCTGTTTTAGCCTATTATGCGATGTTTGGGTCAGTTTATCTTCGGTTGTGTTAATACTATTGGCACTTCTTAACACTATTGATGATACAATGGTGTCATAATGTTTTTTTTCATTATGTTCTATAAAGAATACTACGCATGTCAAAGTAGAGAATTGCATTGTTGTGTTTTGTTATGTTTGTGGAATTGACTCTTGCTTGTTTCATTTTCACTCCTTGACCTGTCTGATTCTTGGCTACTGTTGATGTTCTGCCTCATTCTGCCATGAGCCGTCCTCTTGAAATGCCACCGTGGCGCCCATCTCCATGGCAACCCCTCTGTCTCTGACATCAGTATCACCACTCTACAGCCAATAGGAGAAGGAGGGAGAGAATGAGAGCCTTGACACTCAGAAATCCTGTTGTGCAATTCAGAAGGCGATGTAATTTGTGTGATTATAGCGTTGCGACCAAGATGAGCATGATGACTTCTAGGGTTAAGAAGCATGTAAGACATTCATGCATACTGTTGGGTTTTTTGAAGTAAAGGCTTAAATCTGCATATTCATTCATGCATTACACTCTTCTAGCATATACCATCTGCGTGTTCCTGATTGTTTTTTTTCTCAAATTTGTCATGTAAAATTTGGTATCACTAAAGCAGCATTTTCTGAAGTGGTCAGCTGGCTTTGATGTTCTCTCTTAGTGTCTTTTTTTAGATCAGTGTATTGTATGCCTGCAGTGTTCAAACAGAAGAGCTTTGAGTACTGCAGTTTTTGACTCCTCTTTTAAAGCTTAGTATGGCTCATCCAAGCACAGTGTCAGAATTTCTATCCTGACAATCACTGGTGCCATCTGCTTCTTAGGTCCATTGCTAGAATTTACTGGTTTTGGTTCATTAAAGAAAGCAGACTTGTTTCCTTGTTTATCTTTAGTTAGCTAGTTCAGTTATTACTTTAAAACAAGTAATATGGCGTGAGTTATGGAGTATGGACCATTTTTGGAAATGTTTTGTGCAACCTTGTAGCATGTCAAAAATATGTTTCATTAATTGACCTGTTATCTATATCCGTTAGACTGCAGACAAGTGGAATCTATGACCTTGATGATAACATGCTCAATTAAAGATAAGTGTTTGGTCAACACACGAAAGATGGGCTTTATTTGACATAAAAGAGTGGCACAATACACTACACACTTATTGGTAATGCATGTAAAATATAAGTGATCTTTTCATGTTAAGCATGTTTTTGTGCACAGAGCTGTGTACACACAGTGCATGTTTACTAAGGCAGACCTACTGAGTTCCAAGTCATTTTGCCCAGGCTTGTAACCGCAAGGATTTTTCCTGTGGACAAAGAACACTGCTACATTTTTTGAAGTTTAAGAAATAAGGTGTGATAAAGATACCTATTGTTGATGTGCTATGTCAAAAATAAAATGCAGTCTATTCACCAAAAAGGTCATACATTCATTATTCACAAATTTTTTAGATCATATTGTGTGAAATATAGTTAGTTCAGATAGGTCATTGAATTTATTGTAATGCATGTTGTCCTTAATAGTGAGCTTTCAACCCCTTGAACTTTGTCATGGTAACAGAACAGCCCTGTTGCATAACTCAGTGGCTGCAGTGTAGGCCTTGTATTCTTGTCTCCTTGGAAACAGAGGCCCCCCCCCCACTCCTCAACCAGAGCTTTCCTGAGCTCTGAGCATGCTCGGTCAACAATACAGAAGTCGAAAATGCAAAAGTGATTCTTTGCATAAAAGAGTGCACAGCTCTTATCGGCCCATCTTTTAAGCTAAGAGGTGAACATGAAAACAGGCCAAGGTTTTTCTATACTGAGTTAGTTTACAATTAAGATGTAAGATGAGTTTTTCACATACATTGTTTTTATTAATTTATATGTTTTATTTTCTTTCTTTGTATTTCAACAATGACCTATATGTAGCATCCAAGTAGACCAGGTTGCAAAACTACAGTGGGCCTGGCTCTGTTATAACACTGAGTGATATAGCAGTGTGCTAGGGTTGTCACAGTCAGCTGATATGCTTAACTCACAGCCACCTGTAGTAAGACAGCGCAGGGGTAAAATACATGAACTGATTGCTGTGGATGATCTTCTTGTAAGAATATAGATTACAAGTCCACTTTCCATTGATAAGACTTCCGCAGTACAACGAGGTCCACCCACAAGTCCGTGCACTTTGTACTTCCTCAAAAATCCCTGCGGTTACAAGCCTGGGCACACATACATACATACATACATACATACATACACACACACACACACACACACACACACACACACACACACACACACACACACACAGACAATTACAGTGTTCAAGAGTGTGTTTACTATTGTACTATCACAAATTGGATCAATTAACTACACAAAAAAAGACATTTAATGATGGTTAAAACTACAGTAGTAATATATTTGGCTGTGTCAAATAGGTGGTTGCTCTTGGGAAAAAGCTGTGTTACTACTCTGCAGGGGTAGGTGCTGGTGTAGAACAGTTACATAGAGAACTGTTTCCTCCCACACACACATGCACGCGTATGCCCATGAACAAACACACAAAAGCACATTCCTCTCACAAGTGGAAGGAGGGTCACTCATATTTCCTTTGCAGAAGGCGGGCAGACTTGTGTTTACATTTCAGTCCTTACACCCCCGTCACTATAGCAACTCATTTTCTTATTTTGTCGTTGTATGTGGGTGGTGTTCAGTCACTTTTGTTGTTGGTACTGTGCAGAATCAAAATCACTGCTAAAAGCTAAATGAATGCGGAGATGCTTCAGGAGACATTAAAACATGCTTTTTTCTAACTTGCTAAGCTTTGTTTTCTCATTTCACGTATTGGAGTAAATGTAGCAGATATATATATGTATATATATATATATATATATATATATATATATATATATATATATACACATATATATATATATACATATATATATATATATATATATATATATATATACACACACACACACATATATATATGTATATATATGTATATATATATATATATATGTATATATATGTATATATATATATATATATGTATATATGTGTGTGTGTGTATATGTGTATATATATACACACACACACACAATCAACTCAAAATTATACTAAGAATGGACAGCTTATGGTGTGTTTTGTAAAATTCAAAAATTAGTGTGAGCAAGCAAACAGAGTTGCACATCCAACTGTGGTTGATTTTGTACTTGGACTGCTCTCCTTCCTTGTGGAGGAGGTAGTGTCTCCTAATAAGGGCCAAGATTTAAACATTGCTTTGTACACTCTGTCTGCTGGCAGTTCTCTCTTGCTCTACTTTTTGAGTGTCCTTGTGTAAAATAAGAACAGACATTACATAGTTTCATAATAAAGAAGATTTTCATGTGTTGTTCATATAGGCTTACTGCAAATTATTAGGTTTGGAAAAAGCGAAAGAAATGCTGCTTATTCATTCAGTTTCTACTGCCTTTCCCAGCTGCTTTAGGCATGAGGCGTGGTAAACCCTGGATGATCGCCAGTCACTTGCAGAGCTAACACATTGGCATATGAGACATACCCACACTAATAAGCAACTATTCCCCTTTTCTTCATGCTGTGAGGCAGACGTAACCACTCTGAAACTCCACCCACTGTTTTAATACTTACTATTTGCTGTTATAGTGGCTTAATACTTTTTAGTATAAAAAAATTGTTGATATACTGTATTTAAATTGTGATATTTTTCATGTGTTTGTTTCAGTTCTGCATATGACCGGGACAACAAGATCCGTGTGGCTATTAAGAAAATCAGTCCTTTTGAACACCAGACTTACTGCCAGCGCACGCTGCGAGAGATCAAAATCCTTCTGCGCTTCAAGCACGAGAACATCATTGGAATCAATGACATCATCCGAGCTCCAACCATTGACCAGATGAAGGACGTGTATCCTTCTGGCTTCTAATAACTGGGCAAAATGTCCAATGATGTTATTGTGCAAACAATGTAAAGTGTATGAACATATTGGGCTGTTAATGGCGGTTGTCACTGACAGTTTGTTGCAGCTGAAGAGGGGCTTTTTGTTACATAATAGCCACTTGTCACTATGCTTTTGGCAGGGCCTCTATTTACTGTACTCTAGCAGCAAACTGTAGATCCTTGTACTTTTTTGTAGAGTGTGATTTTCATACATTAGTTAACTTGACTGAGTGATTTCATTCATTTAAAAGCCTGCATGCAAAAAAAATTTGTGGGGGCAAATAAAGCTTAAAATCTTGTTTATTTTGTTATTTTATTGAATTCCCAAGTGGTATAAATAAAAATATGTGTTATTTTACAAGTCTGTCGTTTAGGATCTTTAACTCGGGCCTCTGCAGATATATTGTCCAGGACCTCATGGAAACAGACCTGTACAAGCTTCTTAAGACTCAGCACTTGAGCAACGACCACATTTGTTATTTTCTGTACCAGATTTTAAGAGGGCTCAAATACATCCACTCAGCTAATGTCCTGCACCGTGACCTGAAGCCTTCCAACCTTTTGCTTAACACCACCTGTGATCTCAAGGTAAGTTTAATGAGCTAAATTACAATCTGATTTTATTGATATTTTTTATTTCTCTGACTGAAATGAATTTGCTTTGTTATTTAACGCTTGAATGACATGTGTTCTTATAGATCTGTGATTTTGGTTTGGCCCGCGTGGCTGATCCTGACCATGACCACACCGGTTTTCTAACAGAGTATGTAGCCACACGCTGGTACCGAGCACCTGAGATAATGCTCAACTCTAAGGTACATTCATGGTGCTTTTATTCATAGTTTGAATTTTTATTTAGCATATTTTAGTTAGCTGCTTGAAAAGTTACATACTTTCATCTGACTTTCAGGGCTATACCAAGTCCATAGACATCTGGTCAGTTGGCTGCATCCTGGCAGAGATGTTATCCAACAGGCCAATTTTCCCTGGAAAGCACTACTTGGATCAGCTTAACCACATCTTGGGTGAAATTCTAACATTATTGGTCTAATCTATAAATTATTCTGATGTAGATACAAAGTTTGTATGTTTCTTTAAAAATTGGTCTGTTTAACTGTTTATTAAAGAAAACACCAGCTTTATTTTATTCATTCAATTTCCTCAGGGATATTGGGTTCTCCTTCTCAAGAGGATCTCAACTGCATCATCAACATTAAAGCCAGAAACTATTTATTGTCTCTGCCTTTGCGGTGCAAAGTGCCCTGGAATCGCCTCTTCCCCAATGCTGATCCAAAAGGTTAGATGCAAGAAGGCCTTTTCCCTTGGAAAATATGTACTGACCTCAGTTTTATTTTTAATGATAATGTTAGGCTTAATTCAGAAAATGTTGTAGTGGTGACCTCTGCTGGTAAAATCAAGTAAATGGTTTTGGTATTCTTAATCAAGTGCTGATAATCTAACTGGTTTTTCATTTTGTTGCAGCTTTGGACCTGTTGGACAAAATGCTGACCTTTAACCCTCACAAAAGGATTGAGGTAGAGGAGGCTCTAGCACATCCCTACTTGGAGCAATATTATGACCCTACTGATGAGGTGTGGATTTAATACAGCAACTGCTTTAACTTTTCTATTGGTTATCTTTAGTTGTAGTCTTGACTTATTTTAATTTTCATGTCTGCTATGATTTTTAGTTTATGCACAGGACTAGTTGTCACAATTAACACTTTAGGGAAAATTTAGCTAACATGTTTTTCTGTGTAGCCTGTTGCTGAGGCCCCATTTAAATTTGACATGGAGTTGGATGACTTACCCAAAGAGACACTAAAGGAGCTAATCTTTGAAGAAACTGCACGTTTCCAGCCTGGCTTTAGATCCTAACACCTTCCACAGGTGAGCTAAACACACTGCGGTCAAATTTGGAGTCTAAAATCACTGACATAAGGTCTTGACTATTTTGGGGGGCTAGCCTGAGCTATACCTAGCATTTCCGACATGATCTTAGCCACACAGGCAGCCGCTGCCTGACAGGTCACTTGTTTTTTTTATAAATTTTCCAATCCTCTGTTACTGTGTGTAATTACTGTGACATCTTAATTTGAACTGTGGCACAGGTCCCATTTATGCTGCCTTTAAGCTGTTTGTTGTAATTGGAAATGCACTCGTGACTAATAGGCTTTAGTAAAGACTTTTTAAAATTTTAGTACATGTTTGTCTTTTATCTGCGTCAGGGTATGTTTCAGAGGATTTCAGTGCATAGCTATGGATGAAGTAAAGCCATTAAAATGCATCCCATGTATCTAATGATAAAGCAAAAAAACAGACCCAGGAAGTGTTGATAAATGGCAGAGAAAAAGAGCCTAAATATGGTGGCAGAATTACAGGATTTATTTCTGATTAACTAAATAAGCTTTTATGACTATCCATGTATTTATTTTGTTGGGGTACTTTGTCGCTGGGTCTCCCTCAAAAAAGATTACATTTTTAGCTTACATGAACAATTTAAAGTTTAAGGTGTTTTTATGTTCTCATCTTCTCACATTGTGTTTCCTCCCTGCAGATGAATCTGTGGACTGGCTTTTGAATTGCCTCTGCTCCTCCCCACCTCCACACTGTCGCTGTGATTTTTATTTTTACTTTTTTCCCTCTCCCGTTGTCCACATCACCTCGATTCCTTGGGTCTCACTCGTCAAGTCCACTTTGCTCAGGAATGGCGTCAGGAATCAATCAATCAGTCATTCTTTGTCTTTGACTCTCTGTCTCGGAGGTGAAGGGGGGAGGGTTCATATCACAGCTTGCAGTGTTGGGGTGGTTTTCTGTTCAAAGCCAAGATCAACTCGTATGTGTGCGTCAAAGGCTCTGTTTGGCTCTGGCTATTCTATTCTCTTTTGTCTAGTTAAGTGAAAAACTAGCTGTTGTGTTGTGGTGAAACTGTTAGAACTGTGCCTACAATACACAGTTGACCTAACGAGCAAGCGGGCTATGCCAATCAGTCATTTAAGATCTTTAAGATTTCCTAAACTTTGTCACACAATTAACGAGATTACATTATCTTTGTTTTTTCTTTCACCTAAATAAAATCAACTGGTTTATGCAAAGAAATCACTGAATTAGCCAGAGACCTCTTGGGCCAAAAGCCATCACTTGTTGAAGAGGATTCACTCTTTCAAAGCTCTATATTTTAACATAGTGTATGTATTTTAAATCCTTGACACACACACACACAGAATGCCCAAAAGCAAATGTATACATATAAATATAAACGTATATTATATATAGCATAAAAGTCTTAAATATTTTAATGGCAAAAGTGTGCAGATGGAAGGTAAATCAGACGACATCTATAATCGTTGCTTTATTCAGAACATCTATAAAAATGACCATGTTATTATTTTTTTGTGGGGCTTTGATTTCAAGTCAAGTTATGTATGGAATACCAAGTGGACAAAAACCAGGAGCAGCGCTGTGGGTTTTTGCCTTAGCCATGAGAAACTAAAGGAAACGTCTGCTTATTTCCTTCCAGTCGTGTACAGTTTGTGATGTTTCATACTGAGAGGTTTCTGTGTCTGGACAAGAAGTGAAACAGTTTTGTCTGGAGGAAAATGAGGTTGTGCCTCCCTTTTATTCCTTTTGTTTTCTTTTTGTTTTTGTCTCTCTTTTCCACCTTGTTAGAATAATACTGTGCCCTTTGCATGACTGTTATAAGCTCTGTATACAAAGATGACAATGTTAAGTGCCACTCAAGCCAGGCAGATCCGACACGGAGAGCCTGTGCTCTTTCTGTTCTGACTGCGGTATATCACACTTTCCAATCACATGGTGCTTTTGTCCTCTTTTTTGCTTCAACATTTTGCCTCTTGTTTCTAAAGAGTAGGACAGTTTTCAGTCTCATCTTTAAGCCATTTGCATATTAAGATGTCTTGTTGCAAGAGGAGAATAACCATATATTCATATTAATGCCAATTACAACACCTTTTTTTTTTTGGAGAGAAATGAATAGCTCATCTTTTTCTAATTTGATTTAAATTGCATAATTTTATTCGGATTATTGTTGACAATGTCAATACAAAGTAGAAAACACAGCAGCAGAGGTCAAGACCATATTTTTACATGTCAGTAATTGAAGACTGTTGAACTAGAAAATTGTAATTTCACTTGCAAACAGACTATGAATTCAAAGACTTTATGTGCACCTCAAAACAGATTTATCAGCGCATACTTTAAGCAATTATGTTGTCGAACGGCTTTTGTTCATTTTTTTGGTACACATTAAATGTATCTTATTTGTGACACGACCTATTGCAAAAAATGTAGTAAGATTTACTAAACTTATACTGAAGCAGATTGGACTCTACATCTAACCCATTCACCCCAAGATTCTGCAAGCACTTAGAAGTATAATGGTCAAATTTACAAACCCAAGATCATTATTCAGTATATTTTTTCAGCTTCAACAACATTGTTCCTGTACAGAGATGGGCTCTAGACTAGTTGTAGGTCCTAAAAGTGCGAGAGGAAGCTCAAGATTATCTCATATTTGTATTCATTCATTTGAGATTTAAAATGGCAAAATTGCCCCGTGAAAAGGAATATTTATCAGTCAATCAAATCTCAGTGGGAAACGCCAAATGACCTTTTTACAGTGAATTTAAACAACAGTAATTCCATAATCAGTTAAATTCTGTCGATCATTGTTATTTATTACACTGTTCATTGTTTTGATATTTTGTTATGGATTTTAAAGTTTCAAGTATTGTTTGAAATTTTGTTAAAATAGTGTAAATTACATTCATACAACAGAGTCCACAAGGAAAAAATAACTTCTCAGTGGCACGGCATGATTTTGTGTGTTAACAGGTTAAAATGTCTAATTTGCATTATTGTTGTTTAAAGTAGTTTGAAATGAATTGGGGGAAAAAAACGAAATAACCATGCATAAATTTCAGAGAAAGATACCTTGTAAAGAGTATATTTGCAAAGCATTTGAGTAACAATCTTTTTGAGGAGAACTGTTGAGTTTGTAATCCAATTCAACTCATAAATAGTTTCCAACAGATACTTGGTATCTCCTTAGGAAACTAATGCAATATTCAGGTTTGCCCAATATAACTTTAATATTATTTTAATACAGTTGCACATTGTTAATGAGGCCTGCTGGCTTCACACTGAGGTTTACCTCATGATGCCATTTTTGACCAAAAGTAAATTTGCAGAAATGACAGTTTTTGCACTCACAAATTTCATCTGAGCAGACGTCTTGTAGAATGTGAGGTGTCAGATTTAAAGTGTGTCCTAGTACTCCTCACATTTGCTGTATACAGTACACCTGCCTGTCACATGATTTTGAAATGCACTTGCTTCTACAGTAGTTGGGACTTGTAATCCGAGGTGCCTGCGGGACTTGACTTGCCTGTAGATAGTTTTTTCTGTGTTCAGTGAGAGCATTAAGGGCACTGGAAACCTGGGATTAGTTGTAAAAGCTTCTGCTGAGTTCTATGTGCAACCTGTCTGTTTGTGCCTTTTTTGATAGTCTTGATATCCAAGATTTGATGTGCAGCTTTTGTTTAGTCGGGAACCTGTTGTAATCGCAGTATATGCTCAATAAAAATGAACACAATCAAGGAGGGGCGGGAGGCATGATGGGTGGGAATGCTTATTTTTTCATTTCTGTAAATTTTTAAGACGTGTTGCCACAACTGTGTGATTTGTGACTGTATTGAAAAGATGAAAAGCAAACATTTATATTTTTGACGTTACCCTTTTCCCTTGAGCCTTTTTCTTTTGACGCTTTGTGCAAATATTTTTATTGTAAAATGAATGTTATGTTTCTATCGACACTAATATTGTTTGAGTTGTCTCCGGTGGAACTACTTCATTCTGTATGTTTTGATCAATATAAACCTTTAATTGTGTACTTAACATTTTGGAAAGAAAAAAAAAGGTATTTGGTTGTATTTTAAAGGTTTCTGTTAGACCTGCCATAGTAATTGTTTGAAAGTCAGTTTTACTTTGCTGTTGTGTGAAGGATTTGACTTGAACGAAGCATTTCTTTGCTATTATTAAAAGACTGACTGTCATTTTGAAATGTTTGTCTTTTTGCACTTTGCAACATTTAAATAATTATTGAACAGTTAAACTATTCATTCATGGTGCATGCCACATTCAAGAAAAGGTTTTTTGACAAGGCATCTGGATGTTGGTTTGAGGTGAATACGTTTCATCCAAGTACCTTGCCTTGTCTTAAAAACCTTTTCTTGAATATGTCCTGAATGACTGAGAACCTCCACAGATACATACCTTATTAAATGGAATAAAAGTAATATGGAATTCATATGGAGCAAATACTTAACGCTTCCTGGTTAAGGGAGCAGCGGGATTTCACTGCCACCTAGTGACCATATACAGTGGTGCATACATGCTGTGCCTCTGTCATAAAATTTCAACAACGGCTTTGTGTCTATGTGCAAGAATTTCAAGGCAGGAAACCAAATCTAGACAGGCTACAAGAAAACGTGCAGGGCTCCAAAGTGGTGGAGTTCTATACTTTTTGATGATCACAAAGCAATGTTTTTTGAAGTGGCTACAGGCTTGCTGTTATAATCTATGGCCAGTAAATTCGATTGTGCAGGCCTTTGGGTTGGATTTCCCTCAGTGTGTGTCTAGAACACTACTGAAGAGCAAAACTTTAGTTTAATTAGTAGTTAAAAATCGTTCCGAAAAGTCTGCATGCACTGACATGCACTTTCTCTGGCAACTCTACTGCCATCTCCTGGGTAAAACTGGTTACAGCCTCCGCAAATAATAATAAAAAATTAGAATATAGCCCATCACATTTTTTTGTACATTTATCATCTAGGCTACAGCAGGCCAAGGGGACTCACTCCTTCATTGGGGCATGACAAGGTAAAGTAAGCCTATTTCATGACATGATTCATTTTTTCATTCATTCATTTTTCATTTTTTTTTTCATTTTTCTAATCCTCATAGGGAAATACAGATGTCACAACTTTTCAAACTGACTAAATTAAAAAGCTAATTGATTAATTGACTGACTTTACAGTCTTAAGGCAATGTAAAGCTACCATTACATGATCTAAAGCCTATATTTATATTACATCTGTTATTGTCTATAGCCTACAGCCTGAGATGCTAGGCTACTGGAGATAGTGGAACAAAACTGCACAAAACTAGATCATATACTTTATAGTAGTTGAAGACTAACTTAGCTTATGTGTGCTAGAGCAAGTGTTCAGTTCAACTCTGCTTTCACAGTTCTGCCCCCATGCTTCTGCAGATGAAGTCGATTTGCTTTTGAATCTTTCCCTTTTCCAGACGAGACTGAAGGTCTGTTATGTCCTTCAGTGACTCAATGGTGTCCTGCACAGACTTGAACCCTGTACCAAAGGATGAAGTGTAAGTATCAGTCAGTAACAAGTTTAACTGTTTTCACTGTCAGCTCAGCAAATAATGCTTTAATTTCATTCTCTTAGTTCATTCAGCTATGAACAATGAATAACAATATATATATATATATATAATATACAATTATATGATAAAAATGTTTATTAATTTTGTATTGTAATAGCTAAATGTTCAATGTTGGTTTAACGTGTGAAGTTTAGGGGTAAAGTTTTAGCACAGTAATAAAGCAGTGCTATGTCTCTGAATGTCTCGTCTCGAATATTTACGGCCCTTATCAATTATGCATTGCATCCTCATTGCATCGCTCCTCGTCTTCTTCAGTGTCCTCATTCTATATTGAAAATAAAGTGATGAATGAATGGCTCTGCAGAACAGCGATCGACTGAGTGATGATGTATAGAGCAGTTTAACTCTGCCTTTATTCAGTGGGGCAGCCTTAGTCCCTTTGTTTAAATCTACAGTGAGTGAAAGTACTGAAGCCTTGAGGTCTAGTGCCATGACTCTGGGAAATGAGGTTTCACTTGGCACTGCAATGAGACTGGAATAGATGTCAACAGCAATTTGACGCAGAACTGCATTACCCAGTCTATGTTACATAAAACAATTGTAGCTCACACACATGTTCTCATTTTCTTTTGCCTTTGAAACTGCTTGCATGTAATGGTGAACAATGTGTGCAATATTTACAGAACAAGTCAATGACAGTGTCTGTCTTCTGGTCCTTGCTGTTACCTGTCAATACTGGAATATTTAGCAAAGTGAAAGCAAAATACACTTTGCTAAATATATATGTACAAAACTTCAACTTTGGCAAATTTACTGTAAGTGTCAAACTCAATAACATCATTCTATTCTCATTTTTATTTGAGCTCTTTTTAACCCTCGCTTGTGTGTATCTATTGGTAGGTCATTTTTCCTTGACGTAGGCCTATATGGTAAGGTAGACATACAGTAGCATGCACATGTTTGCTCTCTGATGACAGTATGTTACAGACAGAGATCACGCACCTTTGTGGTATTTCTGTTTGAGCAGCTGCAGCTCATGATGAAGGCTGGTCTCCATTGAGGTCATCCTTTTACTGAGTTTGGTTTCCATGCGTTTCAGCTGGTCTGCATGAGCGGCAATAGAGAAGTCTTGCAGGGTTTCAAACCGCTCCACACGGGCCTCCAGGGCATGCAGTCGGTCAAGTAATCGACACTCTGCCTCCCGCTTAAAGCAGAACACACAAAGTCATTATATCATTTTATCGTTACTGGCTTAAGTGTAAAATAGCTTGAATAATAAATGCCACTCTCCTTTCTTCTATAGCACAAATCTTTCATTCTGATGCTGTAATAGAGCTTAAGCTTATAGCTAAAACCAGCTGAGTCCACACAATCACTGAAAACAGTTCTGTTGTGTTTATCTACTCAGGTAAATGACAAAGCATTAATCTCCTTGATAATCTGTTGATAACTAGCGTATTTCAGTTAAGTCCTTTCTCTGATGAGTCATACCACTACGTGTGACTGAAAATAAGACTCTTTGCAGCAGCAGCCACCCGAAACAGACCTTCAACTCTGTAACTCAGTGGTGTCAAACTCAAAGTGGTGAGGGGCCGCGAAAGTTCATAAGAATCCTTTCAGGGGCCGAAGATGGTGATACTTAAGAAGCTTTTATTATATTTTGAATGTGAGATTTCATCTTCATTTGAATCTTACAAAATCACACAAACGATAATTTCCTCCTTTTATGGAAACTGGTTTTAGTTGGATTTGAACAGTTTTTAGTCAGATTTGAACAAGTTTTAGATGGATTTGAACAGGTTTTAGTCAGATTTGAACAGGTTTTAGTTGGATTTGAACAGATTTTATTTATCTTTGTAGCAAAAATAAAATCTATCTAAAACATTCACTATTCAAATTCAATGAATAAAAACTAGTGCCAAAAATATCATCTTCTAACTGTATTGAAGGGCCACATAAAACATTGCAAAGGGCCACATTTGGCCCCCAGGCCTTGAGTTTGACATGTGTGCTGTTACTGATGTTAGCACTTAAAGGGTTTAGTGCATAAACAGCTGAAGTACCGTTTTGTCATGCAGTTGGTGGTTTCTTTGTTCAAATGACTGGACAGAGCAGTGTAACTGTTGTTCTGTCCACTTCCTCAGCACATTGGACTGCTTCAAAACTTCCATCATTTTTGCTGAGAATCTGCAAAACAGAAGACAGAACAGACAAAATTACATCATTTATAACTATTTTAAACAACAAGAGTGGACTATATGATGGCAACTAGCATCATTTAGTTGTTTTCATGCTGCGATAATACTAGAGATGACCAAACGGACACTGTGGGTAGTGAATGAAAATCAATGTATGTGGAGTGTTTAACTGCCTCCAACCTTTGTTTTCTTACTTTGACAAACTTAAAGATAAAAGTGGTGACAGTGTAAAAACCCCAAACAATCGCACGCAAACTCAGACAATTTACTGTAATGTGCCAAACTGCTTTTTGCTGTTGAACTTTACTCACACCACAGGCATGTTTAGTTTCTGAAATGTTGCCCTGATACAAACAAACAAATGATTGCATTCTACTGAAAGCCACTACTGATAAGTGCTGCTACTCGTTTTCAGTGCATTTATATAGTTTATAGGCCTGTATAATTTATAGTATGGAAAAAAAAACATGCTATAAATTTGGCATATTTATTTTACTGGGGCTGTGAATCAAGTAAATCAGGTCTCCCAATGAAATGGGAAGGAGATGACTTGTAATGTTATGCTATTAGGGATAATGTAATTTACTTCTATGTTGCAACTACAGTAAATATTGAAAAATTACATTGGATTAATTAATAAATGCTTTAATAGTAAAAAAGATAGTGTTTGAAAGTATTTGAAAATGTAAGACACTGTAGAAGAGGAGGTCTATTAATACTGTCCAAGTGTTAACGATTGAAGGTAACTGAGCCATTTGGGAGTGTGTAGAATAGCCTTACTGGGTTTCTAGTTGTTTAACCTGGTTGTGCACATCAGACATGAAGCTCTTTTGTCTCTGGGACACTTCTGCCAAAGAGACCTCCAATCTGCCAAGGTCACGATGCAGCTGCATATATCAAAACATAGAAATAATATTGTAATGTAATACTGCAGTATTCAATTGTACCTCTGTAATCTGAACTTTCCCCTTTGCAGTTTCTGCTGA
Organism: Rhyacichthys aspro; assembly: GCA_036850595.1. Taxonomy (NCBI): domain Eukaryota; kingdom Metazoa; phylum Chordata; class Actinopteri; order Gobiiformes; family Rhyacichthyidae; genus Rhyacichthys; species Rhyacichthys aspro. Next base: position 11,474,934 of record CM072156.1, read on the forward strand.
ATCGAGTTTACTGAGCCCCTGTTCTACTCCAGAGCAAGCTTTGCCCTACTTTCTCTGCATTTTCAATTATCTTTATGGCACATGCTTGACCAATGCTCCAAAGCTAATGTGCTCCCTCTGCAGTGATTTACTCTCCACTAAAACATTAGGTGTAAGAGGCAGTGGTGTTTGTGTGTTGACCTTTAAGTGAGAGCCTCAAAATATAGACACACTGTATGTCTCCTTTCACTGAATGTTTCCCTAATACTCTTAAGTGTTCATAGAGAAACTTTACTTCATTCATTCAAAGTTTAATCCAAATGAAGTCAGAGGACTGCCTTACATGGTGTTGTTAAAGCTGCTGCTTTGTGTCTCTGCTGACTGTCAAAGTCTTATATAATAAGTGAAAGCCTCACCTTGACCTCCAGTTCTTTAATCATTACATCCACAGCTGACCTGAGCTGAGTCACTTCCTGCTGCAGGCGGATGGCATGCCTCTCCCCAGCATTCACATTAGCACTCAAGTTAGCGATACTAGCGTCACACCTGAGACATGAAAACCCATAAATGTCCAAAAAGGGGCAGTGCAAATAAATGGAGATTGACTGAGTTTGTGTTTAAAGAAAACATCAGCAACACTTTGCAACTGCAATATGATTTGTTTTGTGGACTTATCTAACCTTGTAATCATAACAAAACAGAATATAAGGACTGTAATAAGTGTTCATGCGAATATCAGCATTTCAATTCAACTTTTGTTTAATCATGTTAGCCCAGTCTCTGCAAAGACTAGTTTTTATTTATTGTCTGAAATAGAAAGAAAGCTCATTTGCCAAATTTTGCCGCAATTTATTAAGAGTCCCAGTGTGAGGTTTAGGCTATTTCCCAGAGGAGCAATACACTTTGAAAATTGAACATTAGGCTCTTGACCTAATGGTTTTTTTTAATGACACACACACAATTAGTCTCTGTAGACCTACTGTATATCTGACTCTAGATAATCAGTAACAGTAAAAAGCTATTCTGAATGTTCTAAAGTAATCTAGCTATAGAAAAAAACAAAATGATGATCATGTAGAGACCTAGCTGCCTGGTTACAAAATTAAAGCTTAAAAATAAAAGACTAAACACATGCAGCGTGCAACCTATGTAAATGAAAACATATGTGTTACTGTAATAGTGATATATAATCAATGTTGAGTCTTGACCATATAATTAACTCTGTATATTCATTCATTTTCTACCGCTTGGTCCCGTTTGGGGTCGCGGTGGCTGGAGCCTATCCCAGCAGCTTTGGGCCTTAGCCGGGGTACACCCTGGACAGTGGCCAGTTCGTTGCAGTAACTCTGTATATTTATTCTCATAACTCCTTTCCTTTTGGAAGCATACCTGGCTACTCTTCCTCTCAAGTCTCCGACGCCAGCCATATTCTTGTGGTCTAGGTATTGAACCGCCTGCGTGGTTCCAGATGTAACTGAGTCACGTTGTGCCATTTGCCTCTCCAGAGTCTGCTCAGGGAAAACACATCCAATTTGACTTTGATTGTCCCATTCTTCCTCTAATGCTCTGTATTAAAAGAGTGTATTTAAACTATGGGTACTTAATCTCCCTCAGTGAGAGCTATCGTCATCTTCTTATGAGTGACTCACTATTAAAATGCACTGCATGTGTGTGGAGTGTCCATAATAATACAAGATACTCCAGCCTGTCATGAGAGCCAGTGGGGACATGCTTATATCACATTAATTTGAATGAATTATTCAATTTATGACTTAGATTATTACTTACTCCAAAGGGCAGAATTAATTACATCCATATAATTTAGACAAATTGATGAAATGGTATGCACTAATGGAGCTGTGTATGTTGATAAGTTCACAGCTATTATTAATGCTCTGCTTGGCCAAAGATGAATCCAAATGCAGACTTATATCATGGGTCACATTTCATCCACCCAGCTTCATGTTTCATTTACATGGCTGTGTTTATTTGATAGAGCTATAAATAATATAGGTTTCATTTTGCTTATGTCAACAAAATGGCCATTAGCTGGTGATGTGGAGTAATCAAAAAGGGATTGTCCAGGCATTAGTATATCTAAAATAAAAACAGTGTGTGTGTTACCAAATCAAACATGAGAATATGCACAAGGCTGTTATGTATGTTATAATTGCATAATGTACCTGTACGTTCAGACTAAGCTGCTTCACAATGGTTGTTATAGTGAGTATGTGGCTCTCCAGTAGCCGTCGGGACAGAGCCTCGGCCTGAGATGACTGCAAGCTTGCTGCCACTTCTTCTTTGATCTTGAAAGCCTGCTCCAGCAGCACCGCCAGCGTCCTTGCTTGACTGTTCAAGCGACCATTGAGGAAATCAGGCCTTAAATCGGAATATAACATAACCTTTTTTTTAGTGCGTTATATAAATAGCACAAAGAATATGACTGAGAAATATACACTGTCAATGTAACAAATAGGACTAGGACTGTATTGTCTCCATACTCTTATGTCATCCTTAAACCGGATCTCCGATTGGATTAATGTAACTGTGGGCTGTGTCTCCTCGATGTAGATTAAGGCTTAATTTGATTTGTGTGATTCATAGCAATGTTAGAGAGTTCTGCAGCGGTTACCCAATCCTAATCAGTAGGAAAACCTTTTATTGTAAAATATAAGTAAAGATTTACCTGTTTTTCATCTGAGAGGGTTGCAACTCCGACTCATTCGACAAATTTGACATTTGAAACAAGAAGTATTCCGCTATTATAGTGCTGCTAAAATAAACACGCACAAGTACTCCCGTGCCAACTTAACTGTTTTATTTTCTAATCTATAATTGCTACTCACAGGCTGTTCCTTGGAGTAGCCGTCTCTTTAGTGCATGTGTTTGTGTGGTCACTTGGTAACACTGCAAACTCCTTGAACGGGTTTGCCTGTCTGTCAGTGTGGATTTGTCAGCACAGTAATGCTAGCAAGATGCACTATAAACACAGTGTGGTGAAAGTGGCTCACTCAGCAAAGTATGGAGCAGTCTGAAAATCACTTTACTTTTACCTTTGCTGGCTAACAGACCAATAAATAAAAGTCTTTTCAAGGCACAATTATTGAGATGTTTGAGCACAGCTTTTTCATTCATGTTTTTCCACCAACACAGTTTTGTTTACACACCAAGGGAAGTCATGAGTGGTAGTTGGGTAGAATAATATATTATGTCTAATTACTTGCCAGTTATGGTTAATTAATGATGCCTTAGTATAAGAAGAATCAAATTTGCATAGCCCCCCTTGGGATAGTTATTAATTACAGAACATTAAGCCAAACATACTTTAGAGGTTAAGTGTGACGTACTTAAAAAATTACACATGCACACTAGCATGTGATTAATTTTCATCTCAGGTCCTCTGATTAGCCCTAGTGTAGTCTCTTTGAGGAGCAAACATTTCTGCTCACTGAATTTCCATCTAACATAGCGGGTCCAGACATTTAATATTACTGTACTTTGAACAACTGAATCATATTTAACCATTAAAGAGTATTGCACATGCATCATCAACAGGGCCTAGGTGGCGTGGCCAGTGCCGACTCATCAGTTATCTCTGCAAACCTAAAGGAAACGTCAATAAGAACTGTAAGTGTTTGGCTCTCACACTTCCATCTCCATCTACTTAGGACATTTAGGGGTTCAAGCCAGTGTTCTCCTTGATGTAATTAAACTGCTCTATTCTATTAAAAACATTCATAATGATTAATCTGATCTAAAACTACTTTAAAATTCAAACTTTCTGCTGCCAGTGTGAGTGAGTAATTATAGCTGCCCTAAGTGTCCTTTACCCAGGGACAAGGCTCCTATAAACTATCACACATCACTGATTATCATTTTCCCGTCATGAATATCTCAAGGATAGTAGTCTGTAGGAGCTTAATCTACATCACTCCTACAATTGATAAGAAGCTCATTTCATTGTGGGTCACATAAAAAGGCCAAACGACAAACACATTTGTGAATTCTAAATTTGCTCTTCTGCGACACTGTTTTTTGCTTGACGCACTATCTCAGAGGCTAACTTTATTGCACCGCGAGACAGAAACTGCCATGCCTCAATGTGTTTGTTATGGAGAAGACTGTTCATCCTAGTTAGGCTGCTGTTCCTTGACAAGGGCCAGAGGGAGACTGTAATTAGTTATTGTTCACATCATACACAGGATCTAAAAAGACAAGGGCTTGTTTTTTTGCAGCCAGTGTGCATTGAACATTCACTGCTGCCTGACTTGTATGAGCAGAAAGATTGGGTTTACATTTCTTTATGTGTTGTAGAGATCACATCAGAGGGGCGACTAGAAACCCTTAACACAATGCTAAACATCACCACAGGCAGAATGGGGATGTGTTATGCAACTGCTGGCACAAACGTTTTGCAGCCAAGTGACATGGTTGACCAGAGGGAGGCGCGGTGCACTCTCATCCTCTATTTAAATATAACAATTAACAGAGAAGTTTGATAAAGCTGGGAAATAGACTAGAGACGACTAGACCTGCAGCAACTAAACATTTACGATGGGTTTTTAAACCTGACAGAATCGTTGGAGAACTTTATCGAATCCTTTCAGGTTTAGGATATTGTGTGACTTTATTTATAGTGTTGCCTTCAAGGGAGTCGTAAAGGTTGACTGAGAGATTAACAGCCGTTTCTATCTCCACACAGTGCGTCTCTCAGCCTGCTTGGCGCTCTCAGCTGATCATCAGTGGAAGGCATCGTTTCAGCACACAGAGTGGGTTCTCAGGCTGGCTGGCTGCTGTACCGGCACTATGGAGCAAAAATCTCCCAAGGCCGAGTCGGGACAAGAATCTATGTCCTACCAGCGCAGGATGTGGAAGAATTTCCAGGTGAAAACCAAGCCTTGGTTAAGCCCGAAACTAGGGTCAGAGCGACGCGGCGGAGGTGGTGCTGAGGGCAGTAAAAAGGAATCGGGTTTATGGATGTTTAAGCGGAAAAAGAAACAACTGGACCGTGTGTTTTCGTCGTCGCAGCCGAATTTATCCCAGTCTTTTGAAGGAGACAAGAAGTCCTATGGCTTAGACTCGGTTCCCAGTACAAGCAGTGACGGGCAGTCCCTGCTCGAGCCCCTTGGCGCAGCCTCTGGCGCCACGGGGAGCAAACCCGAGTTAACGGTGCATGGAAGCCCCAAACTGCCCGTCTCTCAGCTCATTATGCACCAGCAGAAGAGCTCCTCTCTCGGATCGGCATGCTTCGAGAAACTGGTGGTGGACCCGGCCACTCTGGAGCTAGAGGACGAGCAGCTGCGTAAAAACGCAAGTGATTCTGTGAGTAGAGACACGTGTTGTAAAACACAACTCATTCATTAAGCTATTAACTAACTGGGCTATAATGTCTAGCTTGAACTGATGTTGCTATATGAAATCAAACACTGAAGACACGTTTTATGCTAATGGAGTTGCAATGCTCGAATCATGTGATGCGCACATCGCTCCGACAGTGGCTGCACGGGTCCTTCTCGTTGCCCCGTGGATTGTAGAGCTCTTAGCTGTTGCTCACAGGCACAATGTCAACACGAATGAGTTTACATCACAAGATGTTTATTTGACCGTATGTCAGCTTCACAGTTCCACATAAAACTGACGAGTCCCGTCCTGTATAGGTCTGAACCCTTGCCCTACTCGCCATCTGTCAGTGTCCTTGCTCATAGAGGCTACATCAGACACACTGCACGTGCGTGTGTTCTGGAGGTTCCCGTGTTTATCCGACTCATGACAGATGATTGATTTTGCAGTCACCATTATGGCTACAGATTGGTATGGCAGGTACAGAGCACCCCCAGCACAACATGCTGAGTCAGAGTGCTCAAGGAGAGGGAGCTCTGAGTTGAGGCACATAAGCGCGCAGCAAAGTGAGATAAATAATGAAACTGACCTGGTATTGTATGTAAAACCCTGTTTTCAGTTAAATTTGAAATATTGTATTTGTGACTCATTCCTTCATCTGCAGCCTGGCTCCTGGTTAAATATCAGCTGAGGTTATTTTTAAATAGCAATTCTATTTATAAAATGCTAAATTTAGAGTGAGGTGTGCTTTCATTTTCAGGTAAATGCAATTTACACTTCATTAGTTACATAATACATTGTGGTCTCATTTTGCCAGAAAACCTTTAGTCCACCTCTCAGCTTGGACCAGAAACTTTATATTGATCTCAGTATGAAATAACATTGATTTAACTGCCCACAGACACGCAGGGCAGGGGGTAGTGGAAAACAGGGTGGGCTCATGTGTTGGTACGACATGGTTATTCATGTGTCACAGATGTTTTATGGTCTCAGTATGATTTTGTTTATGATATATTGATGTTGGAGGCCATACAAGAGAAAGACATATAATAATCTCCAGTTCACTACAAGACACCATAAAAAGTGTAGAAAAAAGACTGACATCATACCTACCACACATTAATGTAGCTTAAACTTGTGGATGTTCACCTTGTAGAACTAATGCACTTTGGTGCTGGCAATTTTTTGTAAGTCAGCAATCATAACTCAGCGCTGCAGAGCTTTATAGTCATCTATAATCCAGCATTAGGTCAGTGCACACTATTACTTCACATTACTTAAATGAGAGCATACAGCTCCAGGCTGCAATTTCATAAATGAATTGTGAATTTATGGATCACTGTGAGCAAGAAATCACTGTTGTTGGAAGTAAGTGTTGGAACATTTCAAAGCCTTATTTTAAGTAATCCTGTCTTGAAGGCATACAAATATCCACAAATAATTACTTTTTGGTTTTAGGGGGGGTATCTTTATGATGAAATAAAACTAAACAAAAAGCAAGTCCTCATTTTAGGGCACTAATGAAATTGCACTACTGACTGTTCTGCAGCAGAGAATTAAGACCAGACCTTATAAGCAATAATGTGTTTACTTTTATTTTCTGAACTTTTGTGTCTTTACTTTTCACTGTGTTCCTGTATGCTCCAGTCTCTGTCCATGGTGCTCATCTGTGCAGTGAGACGGAGACACTTAAAGGTTATTGCTATCTACTTTCAGCACTCACATGGTTTCCTTCACTCTTTATGGCTTTCCTTCTTCTCACCTGGAGAATCTGAAAATATTTTACATTTACAAACCAGGGCAGATGTTTTTTGTGTCATGGTAGGACACATGGCTGTACATTATATTCAGATTTGTGAAAAGTATCAGGATAATGGTTGTTTGCAAAGAAGTAAGTTCAATAAAATGATTTGTTGATTAGAAATTCTTTAAACAATATAACCAAATGGCTCCATTAAAACCCCAGCTCATATTCTGTGAAAGGTGCCAGGTTACTATATCTTTATTAAAGGTAAACTCTTATATTTTTACGACGAGCTAGGTTGGCATGTGGATGTTAAGAGAGTGAGTGCAATTTGAAAACAGCCTTTTTATTATTTGGAAGAGTCCTTATGTCAGCTCAAATGAGGAATCATTGCAGCTGGCAGGACTCTGGGCTGTAAGAGAAACTGACATGCACGTGATTGATGCTAAACTGAAAACTCTCAGGGCATGAGCCAGGAAAAATAAAACACTCTGGCTTTGCCAATAGCCGTCTGATGGACAGAATGTAAAGATGCTGATGATGGGTTGAGTTGTCAGTTTGCAGCTAAGTGTCTGTAGTAGTGCGTGATGGTCTCCCACGCAGCTAAGTGTGCTTGTTGTCAGCAGTGGATCTTTGTGAATGGACTCAATTGTTTTTCATGAAGTTACAGCATACGTAGGGGAAGTAAATGTATTTGTAGATTGGACCTTTTTACGAATGAGGTTGTGTGATAACGGTTTAGAGGTGCATTGTCTCTTTGCCCACATTTATCTTTTATGTGCACTTCATTTTATTGACTACTTAAGTGATTTAGTTAGTTGATTTATGTTTAAAACGATGTAACCACAAAAAAATCACACACTTAGTCCCTCGCCTAAATCACTTTACTTGTTTCGCTGATAACATTGTTTAGTTTTTGAACAATAGCCCTGTGTCAGCAGAGTGTCAAAGGAAAAAAACAAAAAACAAAAAAATGGACAGCCAGATTACGGAATGACTGGAAAAAAAAGTCCTGATATTACATTTTCAAATTCCTGTTTTCTGTAATGTATTTTTGTGCAATACTGACATAAGCACAGTTTACATTTGAAGGTAATATTTGAACTGAATTTCAAGCCCAAATGATCAACCTGACATGCCTGCAGAACTCTGAATTACAATTAGCCTTTCATTCTGTCTGCAAAATGAATAAAAAACACAATGTCCTTATAAACTGATTTTGGTTTGCAACACTTCTGTCCTATTATATGTCTCTTGATCATACCGGATGCTACTTCAAAAAAGTTAGTAACCAGGACTTACATGTTGACCCACTAGTGTAGGACTTGTAGGTGACTGGTACTGCAGGACATTTATAATATTTGAAATGATAAAGACTATGTTCCATCCAGACAGTCAGAGAGAGTAACAAGGTAGCTGATAGAAATGTGTCAGCTTTTATTTGATCAATAAATGAAGGCAGACTATAAAGATCTCCAGTCTGAAAGATAGATTTATTATCGGTAAAGGTAGTCCTAAAAGGCTTAGTGCAGGAGGCCAATGTGTGAGTTTAGAAACAGAGAGTTCAAATTAGTTGGTCTGTCTGTTTTTTTATGAAAATCAAGGATTGAAGATTGTTAGATGCACAGATGAAAGTGACGACAGATTAAAAAAACAGAGAGAGCGCTAAAGACAACAATAACACAACACAGGTGGGTCGTGGTCCATTTTCGCCGGACACAACAAACAGTGACCAAAGGCTGTGGGATGTTTTCCATATTCTCCATGCTAATGCAATGTAGATGATTTGCAACTCAATGTGGACCCCACATCCTCAGTGGTGAGTGGATATTGAATATTTGCAAATGAGGTTTTCAACAAAGATGAAGTGTCCCAGTATTCAGGGAATCTCAGTCCAGTGAAACAGATATAAGAATCGAGTGTACCGACAGACACTAAATGTGCTTCTAGCAGATGAGTGTTTGCATAATGCACCACGATGTTTAATCATTAATGTGTCAAAACCTGCAAATCGGTTATTACAGTTCTATGGTGAGATTGAATATGATTTGCTCATTTATTTTTTTTTGACATAAGACAAAAGTTAAAACAAAAATAGGTATAGGCAAATAAACAGTTAAAAAGGTGGACTGAGAATTGATCCAGTCTGCCAGTTTTAATGCCTCTTTAAAGCACTGTCATTGTCTTTGTTGTGAAAATGACCTTAAGACAATATGTGAGCTCTATGCTAAAGAATGGTGCAGGACAATGACCTTTCTGGAGGGACTGGTGCAGTCCATTAGTTTTGGCTGACTTGGAATGATATATTTGTTTAATGATGCTCTATGATGAGAGGAAATTCAAGATTTTCCAATCTATTCTAAGAAGTGGTCAATAACAACAGCAATCAGTTTGAGTATCTTATCATTAGCACATTTTCCCTTGTTGTGCCATTTAAACTTTCCAATGATTATGCAGATACCATATCATGCAGTGCCTTATTAACTCTCTCACTTTTCAGGTTAGCATCACAGTCAGCCAGTGCACAGTTCTATGCTTCATTGAATCCATCCAGAAGGATGCATTTCATCAGCTGCATATTACAAGCAGTGCTCGTTGTGTCATAATCTTTATTCTTCCTGAATAATGACAAATATGCTTATGTGAATAAATTACAATATTACTCACAATACCAACAACATACAGTTCTTGAGCACTGGGAAAACTGTAAGGCTCATCTGTGTACCTTGTAGTGTTATGGTTTGTAACATTGAGGACATGGCACCATCTACTGGTGATGTGACTTTTTACCCTTGGGACTCGTGACCAGTTGTGTTTTGAGGGGTTTCCCTCCTCTACCTCTTACTGACACACTGCTTCTTATTCATCAATGCTGATACACACATGAGTAATCTGCTGAAACTGTTAGAGTTGAGAATGTTTACACAGGTTGCTTATGGCCAGGTGCTGCAGTTTTTCTTGCTGGATGCTGTTGAACTGTGTCTGTGATGCTGACTTCAAAGAGGTATAACTGCCTGAGTGGATTTTTGTGAAATTTAAATCAATGAGATCAGTGTTGTGTCAAAATCACATTCACCCATCTCATTTAACCATCTAATGAGCCATTAGTTACTTCTGTATTTGTCGTGTTAGTAAGAGACAACTATTATCTTGCACTGTTTATAAATGATGTATGCAAACCACTTTCAGTGATGATAAACAATTTACGTAAAACACTGTAGGAAACAATACTATGCTTTGGTGGAACTGTTAATAACACAGTTAATAACAGTGTCATACTTTTATTTGTTTGTTTGCTATAGCATGCCATATTGCATACAATGAACCATTTTGATTGCATTCCTAATATCTGGACTATGTTGAGTTTTTGGTGTTCATTATCTAGCACAGGGACTTTTTTACTCAATAGGGCTTGTCTCCTCCTCTAACAGGTGGCTGCTATGATTATAACCACAGGCCCTGGCTTCTAAATAAAGCTGTGTCACATCACAGCATTACTCATTATTTAATTCACTTCATGTTTATACTCTGTGTACTTCTTTGTGTCTCTGGCTCATTCTTGCCTCTTTTTTCTCCATCTTGTTTGTTCCTACGCATCTGTGTCTCTGTTTCTCCTCATCCTTTACACACCATTTACAGTACAGCAGACTTGTAAAAAATCTATACTAAGAAGTGTGAGGATGTTGGAATCCCTAATGGCCCGGTCGGATTTCAGTGACAGGCACGTTCCCCTCTAATGTGTTCATTTATTGTGGTGACATTGACGCACGGCCCCCCTCTTCTTTGACCTCTGGGCTTAGACAGAGATTCCATTTTTAAGTCTGTGAGCATATCTGTAGCTGAGTGACAAATGCAGTTGGGTGCCCTGCTTATTCAGTCTCACGGTGCTGAATACATGTTTTTCTGAGACTCCTGGGATTATATCGGCTTCATCTTTTATCAATGAACTCCACTGATTCTCAGGTGAGCTCGAATCACATTGTCTATCTGTAGTAATTCTATTTTTCATATGTAGCGTACTCCATAATTTAACAGTTCTAGATTAAATCCCATTGACTGCAGTACTTTTTAACAAGGATTTTCTTTTTGAAAATGTTGCCTATTGCTTTTCGAAGTCAATGCTATTCAGGAATTACGACTAATTAGGATGAGGGCCGTCTTGTAATGTGTCTGCAGAGCTACCAGAAATGACAAAATTAAGAAACTGGGCTGTAATGATGAAACACATGACCTAGGGCAAGGACTAATATCCTAATGAAGAGCAGGTAAGATTGTATAATTACTGGAGAAGAAGTCACACTGGTGAGTTTGAAAAGACCAATGAAACCCCATGGCTTATAATGAAACCCTGTGGCTATGTGAGTGCACTAGTGGGCAGTGTAATAATGAAAGAGAATGACTCACTTGGGTAAAACTTGTAAGGTTTGCTACTACGGATTTAGAGTGTGGGCCTCTTTCCAGGTCTGTAAATGTAGGCAGCAGCGATGACACAATGAGTGGGGTGTTTGAGGAAAAAGTCTGTCCTGAAATGCTTCTTCTAACTTCTAAGTTCTTTTCTGCTTCTGTAGTTGATGCTAGGTAGGTTTTTTTGGTTACAGCTTTTAAATAACCCAATGTCATACTGAGTAATTTGATCCGGCTCTTTAACGGTCGTAAAGTATTGTTTTTGCTTCATGGATACTGAAAGAAATCACCAAAGAGACATCAATAGAAATATATTGTTTCTCCTCTGACAATATGCCAACATATAATAGCAAAGAAAAGGCTATTATCACCCAAAATATATTGGAAAAGTAAATGAGATGTCATCTCAGTGAGAGGCAGAAAATGGTTTCAGATGAGAAAACAGTGAAATAGCACTCTTGTTACAACAAAACAGATGATTACGTTGCTTTTTGTATTTCTTTATTTATAGCTTCAAAAAAGAACTAAAGATTAAGTTCCTTCTGGAGAAGTTCACATGAAAGAAAACACTGTCTCTAAGTAGCTCGTGTCCAGAAAACGTCACAAAACATCATGTCAATATTTCTCTTTTGTCATATTGTCTGACTTTTAGCCCGTTTCTTCCTCTAATTCACTTCCTTCCTCCAGCAAAGGGATTACAAAACCAATTACAGTTTACAAAACTTTCCCTGTGGAGTACATTTTAGATGTAAATTTATGCTGAGGCTTGGGACCAAAGGACTATTCTGCTTGGTCATAGGGAAATGGACAATGTTTCAGCTAATGAAAGGGCACACACTCATCCCAAGGCCATGAATCCCATTATTTGTTTACAAGGTTTGAAAACTTTGCTTTTTCTAAGTCACGACCTTTATTGTCTAGTGTATTGCTAGTGAGTCAGAAAATAAAATAAAATTTAAACTGAACTGAATAACAAAGGTAAATAAAATGATACAGACGAAATACTCACATTTTTTTAGCTGTGATATTTGCTAAAGAGGGTGCATCATCACCAATAAAACCTCCTATTTATCTGTTATACAAACTGGACAGAGTGAGAAATAGCAGTTCAGTACAAGCAATTACCCAAAGGTCAGCCATCTCCTCATCCCAAGGTCCTTTCATTCAAGTCAACAATTTCTCTGAGTTAGTCCGGCCTGTGTGGTTCGGATGCTGGAAGGCAACTGGCACTGTGGCTGCAACCGGAGACATCACAAAGGAGAGGGGAGACAGTGGGGAGACACAGTCAAGACTATGGCAGCCATAACGAATGATGAAGTAAGCACAGTGGAGGAGGGATAGACGGGTAGAGTCAGTGTCAGACGAAGAGAGAGGCGCAGACCGAGAGAGGAGTAAACAAAGCACAGAGGTAAATCCATGTATAGATCGACGGGAAGCAGTGGCTGTCTCAGGAGGGGGTTTGTTTTGTTGGCAGACACCAGGGCATTTCAAGCTTTTACTGAATTAGACCTTTGATTGGTGTGGAGCTTGCTTTGTTCTCTGCCTTTTACTTACAGCTATTAAAGTGTCCTTTTGCAAAAGTCCACACAGACTTAATGAATGGTGACAGACTCAACATTTCCAAATTTGACATCAAGCATTAAGAAAAATAAAACATGACACCATAATTAATTGAAACTTTACACAGCTTCTTCCTTAATTCCAACTATTCTATCAAAGAAATTATGTTGCTATAATCATTTGGCCACGAATGTCAGAAGAGAGACATGTTAATGCTTAGTATCTGCTCCAAAATGTTTAAGGTTTGCAAATACACAACCAGGGAAAAGGATGAAGATAGATAAGAGCATAAGAAAGGACATTAGTGAAACAATAGGGCGGAACAGCATCAAGAGTCTGCACTGAGGCCAAGCTGCTGGTAGTTTGATGCCTTGTTTCCTGCTGAGAAGTACTGATCTCTGTAATAGTATCCTCTTTGTACTCCCAGGGCTGCTTTACATTCTGTTAATTGAAGGCTGTTTAAATTCTATAGCCTGGTATTATGTATGGACTGGAGTAAGCAAATAAAACATAAATAAATCATTATTTCAGCCTGGTTAAAGATCCATACAGTACCATCTTCCTTAGCACTGTCACTGCCTGATAGTATGATTACGTGAGCGATAGATAACATGGGGATGAAATGTGGACTGAATGATGAAATGCATGTGCTGTATATGCTCCACTGACTGAGCATACATATCTGTGTGTGTTCTCCAATGTGTGGTGAGTAATGAGCTGACAGATGGTGCACACTACAGGGTTCGCCTGTGCTCACATGCCAACACAAGAGATTCACTTAACGAAGCGGCGAAAGTCGCACGGGTGTGTTTGTTTATCAAATATGTGCATTTGTGTTCGTCTGTCATCCAGGACGAGGCTGGAAGGTTTTTGTGTTTACAGACGCATGCAGCTGGAAAGTCTGTACACTCACTTGGGACATATTCACTGGAAACATGGCAGTGCATACAGGCCAGTGCCTAAACCAGAGGTAATAGCATCTAGGGCAAGACCACATCAGTGAAATTACATGTGTCGCTGCATTTATAATAAATATTGATGCTGACATGCCATTGTCAGGTGCAGAATTAAGATGGGTCCAAGTTTGTGTCTGAGAATAAATTAATTTATCTAAACAAAAAAGTAATACATTCTCTCTTTGTCCGTTTTTTCATCAAATAAAATAAAAATCCTGCATTTGTGACTCTATGGATTTCTAATTCTAGTTCTGACATTATTTGCTCGAGGCCAAAAAAATGTACACCCCCAGCAATAAACAGATGCTTTGTAGCCGTTTTGCTTGATCTTAACATCATCTTATTCTCTCGTTGTCTGCTCTTTAAGAAAATGCACAGCTGTTGGGTTTCACTTTTTTAGAACAGAGACCACATGTTGTGTGATAATTAACTTTATGTCCAGAATCATTGTCCTGTTACATCAATTCACTGAACCTGGCAGACAGCCACACTCAATAAACGTGATAATTAATCTGCCCACCTTCGCTGCAAGGTGCTGTGAAGTGTCTGATCTCCCTCACCTTCACTGAACAATTTCACTTGACTTTGATTTGCTTAGAGCATTTGTGCAGTGGACATTTTCTATAGCATCCCTGAGTATTCTGCATTGGCCACTCTGATCCTTCACAATTGTTATTTTGAATGTATTAGTTGTACAAGTAAAGAATGTATTATAGTTGAAGTCAATGCCTGACAATGGATTTGGCTTAAGGACAATGCAGTTTATTACTGAGTGCACTGAAGCATCAGAAAACCATTTTCTTGTTGTTTCTCCTCTGAAAGATGTTGTTTGTTTCCCCTTCTCTGTAGGTCTTTTCGCTGTTAGAATGACAGATTTAACTCAGCGACTCAAGTCATCACACGTGCTGACAGCTACTATGCCACACACATGAAAAGGACAGCTGCTGTGCCCGAACTCACATAGACATATATTTCCATAAAGCTTATTTCAGTGAGCTTCCAGTTTTGTTGTGACTCTGCAGATCTGCTGATGCAGGAAGCTGCCTGGCACCACCCTGCTTTTATCCCCCGTTTTCCCTCCGTAACACATGCCACTTTCTCTTCCTGAACTAACATAAATCCAAAAACTGCTTTGTGTGTCTGCCCCTGTCTAAAAATGTTTCCATATTATGTCAGACAGCATGCATAAAGCTAACGGGCAGCCCACATAGTTTGAAAGATGAAAACTGTGAAGAGGCTTGTCTTTATATTATTTACAGCATACCTATTTACTATTTAGAAATCATGATACTGTTTGCAACAAAACATGCTGGGATGTTTAAATACACAATTTTGTGTAATTTGTTGTATATTGATGTTTTCAGGACAAATAATTAGACTTTTCTTCCCCACACAGTATAATTTACAGTTTATTTGGCATTGATTAACCACCTAAGTGGAAAACCTGATCTACCTTGGCATTGCATCCTAAAGAGGAGCTTCCCAGTCAGCAGGAAAGTTGTGGCACCATAGTATTGATGCTAATGAGTTTTAAAGGGATGGCTTTAGTCCTGTGTATTGTTTGACCTAACCTTGACTTTACGTGCATTTATGATTTTGAAAATATGTCTATCTTGTCTCTTCTGGTGTAAGTTAATTGCTGTTGGTATCATTTTCCACATTCAGGCAAATGGCAGCACACTCTTTGTTTTGAAGGAGAATAAATGAACTGGCTTTGTGCTGGCGTTGCTGACAGAAACTGGTCCTGATATTACGGACTGACCCATTCACAAGTGGGTATGGAACTTCTCCTGATCAAGCCTATTTCCACTGAAAACAATCCTACCTGATCAATCAAAGCCATTCATATATGACAGGACAGGCTTCATGTGATGCTTTGTTTCTCTGATTGGTTGGAAATGTATTCTGTGTTGCACCCTGACTTTTTACTTGGTGGTATGTCAAACCAATTACATTTAGAGTTAGTTCAATCTGTGTCCATTTGTTGCCCCCCGGAAATCCAACAAGACTAATTGATCAGACTAATTATTTATATTGAATAGAAAGATAATTAGCTTGCTGTTTTCCAGGCTTTTCTTCCTTTTGAGATTGTGAAGTTTTTACCGTATTTATACTACTGTTTCCTTGTGTTATTGATCTTACACACACGCACACACACACACACACACACACACACACACACACAAGAGTGTTGTTACCAGTGAATATCACCCAGGCTAAAACTCTATTAACCAGCCTGTGCAATGAAGGAGAATCAATGCGTTCATGAGCACACAGCTCCCATAAGAGGCACAACCACACAGAGCAAATTGAAAAGTCTAAACAGAATGCAGTTAAGTCTTCAGGGGGTGGGCTGACACAGAGAGGACATATAATAAAGGATGTTGTTACAGTAGCCTGGCCAGCCATCCAAATGATTTTTCAATGCTATACATAGAATTACTCTTGTTCCTCTCTATTCAAGTTGGATTTTCAGGAAGCACACCAAATGGATGAAGACTAAACAACATGTGAAGGCAATTGGATGGACACACAACTAATCAGAATTCAGGGCGCAGCACCAATACATACAGAATGAACTAGCTGTGCAAACAAAAACACACAACAAAACAGAAAACAAAGCATTGCATAAAGCCATTTTAGATAAACAGTAAGGCTTGGCTGAATTTGGATCCAATGGGAAGGGCTCCGTACCCACTTCACTTCACTAAGAACTGAATAGGTCTAGCTGGCCAGGGTAGGGTCACACAGTATAGCTAACAATAGCCACATGAAGAATATTTATATTGCAAAGACTGCTCAAGCTATTATGAAATACAATAATAACCAGCACATTTAATAACACGCATTATATGTACCATGACTGTTCGACTATTCAACAGCAATATTATAAATCACACATATTTCTATTCTGTGCAGCTCAGTGTTCATTTGGATTTTCTGTCCACTTTTGCAAAATACTTGCATAGTTGGTTGCTTGGCTCCTGTCACTAATACAATCAGATATGTCCACCGAGAACAGCAAGTGTTTGCAAGCTCAATCCTCAACACATTTTTTCTTTTTTTTTAATTGCGTCCCAAAGGATTAGTGAGTATCTCGGCGCTGCCATGTGCCTGAGTGACAGAGTGTCAGAGAAACACCCAGCAATCTGCATGGCTGGGAGGTGGAGTAGGCACGACTCGCACAGCTGGTTGCACTGTGACTGTGTTGTGTGTGTGAAGCAGGTATGGAGCGAGCGTGATGTGTCTCTTATAGGGGAGTAAGCCTGTAGCAGCAGCAGTAGTACATTGGAGCGTGCTCTGTCTGGATGTTAGCGCTGCCTCTCTCCGCCGCGGGACGAAGACTGACTGTAGGTACACACACTACACCACACGTGTTACACACTGCTGTCTTCCTGCTATTTTCAATGATTTCTCTAAGCCGATGTGTTTTAAACCTATGTATTTACAAGCATTGTGAATGTTTTTCATTTGGAAGCAGATAAGGCAGCTGATAAAGGGATTAAAGCGTGGTGTTTATTTGTGCAACATTTCCATCACTTGCATCTTCACACATTTGCATGCAGAACAGATTTTCCTACTGGATTTCCCTAAACCCGAGTACCTGCTTTGTTTATATGGCAGTTTTTCACCCAGGTCTTTCCACTGGAGCACATTGGCTGTGTGTCGTGTCTAGTTTCCAGTAATGTGGAACCTGAGCTGGCTGCTTGTGTGACATGACATGGGGCTTACAACAGAATGAAAGATGAGATGTATTGAAGAAAGATTCTGCTTCTGTCTTTCAAAGTACACAGGTCGCTGCAATTGTGGAATAGCAGTCCTATGAATTATGAATATTTTTGTACCCTATCAACAGTGTGGTCCCTGGTCCACACCCTTTGCCTCCAGCCGCAGTCGTGTTCCCTTAGTTTCTAAAACGTGCTCAGAATAAGACCAAAATGGGCAGCACCAGGGAAAATAGGGGTGATATGGAAGAAAGAGATAGTGTAGCAATACAGCAGCGTGTGAAAACTACTGGGTCGTTGAGTCAGAGCACATGAAAACAGATCACACTAAAGAGGAAGGAGTAGCTTGAGGAAAGTTGAGATGAATGATCAAATATAAATAAATGCCACTCTATTGATGTGTACACTATTTTGTGTGTCCCCCATAAAAGTAATGTAAGAAAAGCAATAACCAGTAAGATTATCATAATAGTGTGTTGTTCTCCTTTGGGAATATTGTAAGTGGTTGTGGTTTTTGAATTGTGGCTGGTTCATAATGTATGCAGTATGTAATATCAATAATGCACTACTGAATAGACAAAAAGAGACAGAATGCCCAAAGATAAGAACCAAGACGACGTATTGTTTGTCTCCTGTGTTACATCTAAGAAAATAAAATCAATGCCATGACAAACTACCTTCAGCTCATACATTTCAACATTTTCTCCCATTATAGAGCCTAAATTAGTTTTCAGAGAGTTACAAGAACTTCTTAAACATGACTGATTACCTGTCGGTGTGCTGCGCCTGTTTGCACAATTCACTGCAGCAATTGTTTGGGAGAGAAGGATATCCCTGCACTTTCAGGCTGTACACAAGGATTCTGGAGTAAAACAAAAGATAAATTATCTTAAAATGCCATTCAAGCTTACATTGAAAAGAAAGTAGTTTGAAGCTGCTTCATGGATGTGCATTTTACAGTCCTTGTGTGTGATGGATAGTTGCAGTTACTTCCCTCTGTATGGAAATGGAGCAATGTGAGGGTTGTTATGCAAGTAGGTAAAGTATAGGAGCTTTCTTACTGCTGGATTTCAGACAGCTTTTCAAATAAATGAATATTTCCAGAATTCTGCGATGAGGGTTTTTTTTTCCTAGTCAGCCCTTGAGATAAGTCTGTTGTGTGAATTTCGGATTTTTTTCCACCATAA
Organism: Rhyacichthys aspro; assembly: GCA_036850595.1. Taxonomy (NCBI): domain Eukaryota; kingdom Metazoa; phylum Chordata; class Actinopteri; order Gobiiformes; family Rhyacichthyidae; genus Rhyacichthys; species Rhyacichthys aspro. The sequence continues at coordinate 11,493,829 of CM072156.1, forward strand.
TCTGTCTTGTGCTCTCTTGAGTTGCTAACATTCTTTTAGTTTGGACTGTTTTTGAGAAAATGTAATGGTGTATTGGTATGCTTTCCTTCTTTCTGGCCCTCACGTGGCAGTACAGAGAGGTATTACTGTGGAATATCAGCATCTCATGCATGTCCACTGCTTTAAATGCAACAATCAATCAATCAATCAATCAATCAATCAGTGAAGTGTAGCGTGAGGTTGGAAGATGCTGCAATCAGTCCTTACAAATATATGCAATTAAAACTGACATCCATCTGTTTGTGTGCAATGACAGCCTTGAAATGTCATGTCCAAATTCAATCAAAACATTTATATATGGATATTGTTGTACATATGGTAAATAATTCCGTGTGCAAGTGAAATTATAAAGCAGGGTTTCTTTAATGGGACAAATGTTGAGATAGACTGGCGTTAGTAGATGATTTCCTGAGAGTATGTCACAATAGTAATTCCACTGTTCTTCATTTCTAATTTTTATTAAACAGTAGAACACGTGTATGCGTCGTATGGTGAAGCTGTTATTGTGAGTTGTGTTGGTGCATCAAATACGAATGCAAGCATTTCTTGTTTTTGTGTCTGTTTATGAATTTGCTGACCGGGACAGTGCACTCCACAGATCAACATGTTCCCAATGGGTGCACAGTGCTGTTGGTGAGGCGTGTCAGCGGGATCTCGGACTGGCATTGACTGGCTCTGGTCGTCTGACAGGTTGGCAGCGGGATGACCAGCTTGTCTGGATGACTGCCATGTCAGCACCACTTGACGATCAGAGCTCAGTCCACCAAATTTATGGACGACAAACACGTGAAAACGCCTGCTATTCCTCCTCAGTTTGCCAATATGTTAGCAGTGTAATGTTCTTGATCTCGTTGAGTCATCCGACCTTCTAGCAAGTGTCTCTATGTTCCTTCCTTCTCAAGTTTGGCTGCGTTGAGCTGCCTGTCTCTTTCCGTTTTCCTATCTTCACAGCATGCCACTCTTTCACTCCAGATGCTCTTGATTCAGCTCCTCCCATATCCTCTGTATTTCAATGAGAGATCTTTCCCTTTCATTATTTATGGAGACTGGCTGTGTTGTGTGGTTGTCAGATGCAGCAGGCACACATGGGGGGTTCTCTTGTATAAACCTGGATGCAATTCAAGGCTAAAGCTGTGTCTCTTTTGTTCTAAAAGTGAGAGTGTGCTTGTCATCCAACCTGTGAAAGTAATATGTCACACCTTTCATCGTGTGTTGCCCTTCACCTCAATGTCTCACCAACAGACGTTTTAATGGAGTTGCACCAGGAAGTGTTATTGACACATTTGGCACATTTCATTCACACCTGTGACATAGTTTATGGTTAAAAGGTCATAGTGTCATTTACATGAATACATCTGAAGGGGGTTTAACTGTAGGAGTGAATTAAATGGAGCATCCTAAGCTTTATTTAGGACATCTCTAGTAATTATTCCGCAGTGTATCAAGATAAGATAAGAGAGATTAGATTGGACTTTATTGATCCCTCAGTGGGGAAAATCACTTGTGACGGCAGTTCACAGACAGGTAAAGCACAAAAAGTGAGCATGCAAGAATAAAATATAAAACATTTACAAAACAGAATAATAAAGCAGACAAAGCCGGGTGTGTTAAATTAACAAAGACATTGCAATAAACAGTCCAAAAGTCCAAAAAAAAGTTGTATTTTTTGAATGGCTCTGATGTTTGAAAATAAAATAAAATAAAAAAAATAACTAAAAGGTGGAGCTCAACACTGTGGCGATATAAGATTGAATACTCTGTCGATTGAATTCTGCATTTTGTCCGTGCAAATTGTGATTATTAAATATTTGGATGTCAACAGATGCTAAAGAAATGCTTTTACCTCTATGATGGTTTTGGATGACATGTTTGCTAAAACAGCATCTGTACACCTTCAAGAGTAATGGCTAATTGTATTGGTCAATAAAGCCCCTACACTTGTCAATAAGAAACAAAGCTAAATATGTCTAATATAGCTGTCTAGTATCAGTCTTTCTGCTTTTAGATGCTGTGGTCTTATGGCTCCATCTATGTGAATTAAAACCACTGCATTCACTGTCAATGCCAAAAGTTGGCACATGTTTTAAAATAGAAACAAGTTGTTCTGGGGCATCACTCTAGATTTAGATTTGAGATGATTTCAATAATTCTACTACTGTCTGCAACAGTATACAGCTATAGCTTCAATGTGCTAAATATACAATGGCCAGTGGGACAATCCTGGCCCTAGTGTGGACTCACATGGGATTGCCTACTGTAACTCTGACTTACCCCTGGAAAAAGTAGAAGAATAATCTCTCAAACCAATCCTGAGACACCCATTGAGCTCCTCTACCAAACATACTCCTATTACACATGACACAGGGTAACTTCTTCATCCTTGGCATCAATATGGAAAAGGCTCTCTCCTTTGCTGGTCTTATAATAATATAAAGCTGTGTTGATTAACTACAAGGCAAAATGGGCCAAGTGGACATCTGGTACAAGGAGAGACAGCACATCTGGCTTCCAGCATATTTATAGGGTTAGCATTAGCCAAGCGTAGAGGTCAGTGTCAGAGATTAAAGTGCACAGAGGGCAGCTGGGGTGACATTAAGAGGTGACCCAGATGCACAAGCTGATTATGATTTCCTGCTCCGCTCCTAATGTGATCTTAAAACTTGAGGATATTTCTACTTAACTACCTTTTTTCTGTATAATTCTTATCCCTTATTATATCTCTGTCTTTTCTTTCCCTTATTACTCGCAGACTGTGGGTCAGTGGCCACAGCAGGAGAAGGACAGGCTGTGCTTCATGTGCTTCTTTTAATCATCACTCCACATTTAATATGAACGGACAGGGATGAGCTCTTGTCCGTGGTCATTATCATCTCACGTGAAAATGTGTTTATGATTGTGTTAGACCTATGCATAGTATAGGCATTTATTAATGCTGTGTCAACTTCTTTCTGATTCATGTTTAGAAATTCAATAAGCTTTAACAGCCCTAAAGAGTGGTTATCTTATTAGCAGTATAGTTTCTGTATACTAATTGTGCAAACAATGTTAAACCAAGATCATCACTAACCCAATAAGGATAATCTACACAAATGCATTTCAAATAGGTGTTGTAATAAAAATGATCTTTGTGCATGGTCACATATAATGTCAATACTCCTGATTAAGGCTGAAACTCTTATGGAATTAGTTGTTCGCATTAGATAACCCATTGTTTTCATTGCAACAAATCAAGGAAAACACCACCACATGTTCTCCATAATCTCATGTCTGATGCAGATCTATTATGTAAGCAGACTTTTCATCTTTGTACTGTTCCACTTCCTTCAGTTTTAATAACCCTCTGTTTAATCTCTTGACCTTTAGAGCTGGACGTCCTGAGTAAAGAAACTATAATGAAACTATAATGACTGCAAACTGACCTCCATTTGCCACAGGTCTGACAGTACTTAAACACATCAGCACTGCTATTACCACAACATTATACCTGCTGCGTCAGGAGAGCCATTACCCCAGCCTGAGAGTCACTTCAGGCAGCTACTGTACAGCACACTGCTAGACTCATAAGCAAGAAAAACACCAAATCCACCTCATTATTTAGTCAAGTGACAGTTGGCTGTCTGCCTGCTCGAGTGCAGCACTGTCATATTGCACATTATCTTGCTGGCTGTGTATACTCAGAAGAACCTCAGTAATGACTTTTAGTTCGTAGTATGTTTTCTGATATGAGGAAAATAGATATGCACATATTTTTACATTTCTCACAAAAAAATCAAAAAACGTCTACTTCAAGGATGGACTCATATTATTGCAGATGCTTTGAAAGTTCTTATTGAAGCAGGCTTGGAAGGATGGAGATGATTCACTTGCCATTGATGCACTGATGGCTTTATTGAGTTGCTGCAGCCTCTGAGACTGAAGAGAAAATGGAAAATGAATTACTCAGCAGTGTGTGGGCTCTCCAGTCAGGCATTTTAACTTACTTTCTTTAAGGTATCATTTAGGTAAGGCTGTTAAAATGTGAAATGAAAACTGAGTTGAGTGTCGTTGTTTCTGCAATACATGTAGCAAGCAACTGGAAACCGCAGTCTCAGTACATTTCCCTTCAATCTTTCCCACCTCCATATGTTCTAAAATTAGACGGGTACATAAAAGATGCATTTCTTCAGTCTAATAGGCCTCCCCAGACCTCAAGAGCCTTGTGTCTGTGTTAACAAGTGTCGTACTGTGTAGATCTTGTTTTAACCAAGTACTGTACATGACACAAAAATATGTGTAGGTGCTTACATTCTTTCATCTTCAACTCCTTGAAGTATGTGTTTGATGGATGATGCATGTCTTGTGCAGGCAAAGCTTGTTAAGATGCACCGTGGCTGAAAATGAAACCATAAAGTACAAAAAAGGATCACTGTGTTAGCTCACTGTATGCTGGTAATTTTTCTCAATGTGCAACAATGTGTGTTTGCTGTTGTTTGGGCCGGATGATTTGTGTGCCATGAAGTGAAAACAGAGAAAAGGTTCATGCTTGGTGGAAGGAAGCATCATTTTTACTAACACAGAAGACCTGTCATAATGTCTTTGTTAATAAGCAAAGCAGGAAGGGATTATTGTAAAGTAGGAACTGAGTCGCTGCCCCTGAAAATTACCTGCCATTAATATGAGAAATGAGTCTGTTTCACCACAGCGCCCAAGGCAAAATACAAAAGTCGTCCTCCATGAAGACACCGCCATAGTGACACAATAAATCCAGGAGAAGAAATGTATTACTCACCAATGGAGAAAGTGCTACTTTACTCTTAAATGTAAAATGTGAACTTTCTCAATAATCTCACAGTATATGATTTGTACTAAATTTGAGCAGAAGTCAAGTTTAAACTATAGGGCTCTGCTTAATTATATATAACCTTTTATATTTTGCAAAAGAATCCTGTGCCTTTATTCTTTGATGGTTTGTTTTAATGTTGTGCTATTTTTCCTCTGATTAATAACCCTGCGTGAAAGCAGATTGTGTACATATGGGAGGACATCTGTACTAGACCAATTTTGGCAGGTATTTATATGGGTAATAATGGTTTCAAATGTTTCTTAAATCTTTATTTATGATGATCCTTGGCTGGTTTTTTAAAGTACTTCAGTTTCTTTTTTGAACTCTCGAGAAAAAAGCTGGACAAAATATTAGTTCTTACATTTGATGAACCCAGATGGTGTGAGCTCGGAAAATGCGTCTGTTCCACTGCCTGTAATTTTCTCCATAACACGGCAGACACATCTTCATTGATCCTCTTGCACTCTGTAATCCCTTTTTAATCCTCCTTTTGCTCCCTTTTATGTTCAATGTAAGAGTGCAGGTGCTGTGTTTTTTACTGTAGGGCACAGACCAAGTAAATGTTATAAATAAGATGCAGTAAACATTTTATGGATGACTTCAGACAAGAGAATACAACACAGAATGGTTCTGCAATACATCTGTCCTTTGATTACTGTGTCATATTGTGCCCTGACCTGACATTGTGTCTCAGTTACTGTTAGTCACTATCAGAAGGAAAAGGACTTACTGTTACTCAGGCAGTGCCCAGGAGTGCTGTCCAATCCTATCTGTAGCACCCTCACTTTGCTTCATGAAAGGACACACAGTTCTCCTATAATACATTACAAGCACCGTTGACCTCTAGTTTATTCAATCTACGCAAGCCACAACTCCCCACTCCAGCTATTTCCTGAGCTGTGACACCTGTTACCCAACAGATTAACTCCTAGATTTGAGAATTATTTAATATTTTACCCCTTTCTCCAGAGGAGCAGCTTAATTTTCCCTCTTTCCGGTGTTTCCCAGTTTGACAGCAGGTGCCGAGATGCTGAAATCGTTTTAGGCTCACTTCCCTGTGGACAGCTGTTTCCGTCTTCACACAAACACCTTCTTATAAACCTCACTTTATGTTGGAATATTTCTCTGTGTGTTAATAATACATCAGGACATAAGACTAGTTATTAAGTTAGTTGGAGAAGGTAATGGATGCTGCATAACACAATGCACAAGACACATATTCCCACATGGCAAAAAGGCAGCTCTATAATTCCAGTTCATCACACCAATTTTCTATGTAAATGTAATAAATTATGCCTTACCTTCTCGTGGATATTAAAAGTTATGCTAATTTCTTTTACAAATAAGAATAACAGGGAAAGCCTGTTTGCAAGCTGCCAGGCATTATTCTAGAGGGAAATATGTTATTAACAATTGCAGAATTACTATGAAGGTCCCATTAGGGGGAGATTGTTGAGCTCGTGATTTTAATTGGACACTTCCTCTTGGGTCTTTTCCTTGTCTTGTTTTGTTGTTTTCATCTTGACCCTTTTTTGCGATGCTCAGAAATCTTGCTGCTCCTCTGTGGTGGGATTTTATCTCGTGCCTACCTTGGTGGGCCGTCAGTGGCTCAGAAGCATTTTTCTCTCTTCATAGATATTCTCAGCCTCACCTCAGAGACGGTATCCTGGAAGACATGAGAGAGTGCCCACACGGGGTTCAGACAGGAGAACAGGATGAGCGAGGGAAGAAAGGATACATAGGGGATCCCAGAGCATAGCAACCTCCAGTATGTGGACTACTAATGGGTCTTTGTCCCATAGGGGGCTTAGTGTCAAAGAGGAGTGCAGCACTTACCTCGGGGTAAAACATCATGTGCAGAGACCACATAGATTGCACAACCATCGCGATGCTCTGGAGAAAATTTACACTGTTGCATAATGTCACATGATAAATGACCTGTTGCCTTATGCCTTCAAATCTAAAAAAAATCCTCCCTCTTTTTGTTACAGTAAGAAAGAAAGATGTATTGTGTTGAGTTGATGTTTGCTCATTCCGTGTGTATGTGGTAAATACTGTATATAACTCTACATATTCTTTTTACAGGGCATAAACATAGTGGAACCCAGTAATGCAGAGCCCCCGCCTCGGCCTCCCAGTCCAGCCATGTACCAGCTGGATATCATCCTAAAGAAAGGGAACAACCTGGCCATCCGGGATCGTACAGGTGAGGGCTGTTAATTTTGTCTTGTTACCATGACGCATCAAGCTAAATAATAAGAGACAAGTTGGGTATCCTCATTTATCACTCACAAAATGAATACTATCCTATACTGGTCACATCCTCTATCCTCAAACTGCTACACAGAGCAGTGCCAAAAATGTTTTTATGGCTACTTCTAGTTCCTACTTCAGTGCATTATGTTCTTTTTTCAACTCATTGTGAGTGAGATAGAATTACAAGGCGTGATGCTGCACATTTCCTGTGCACTGTGGCATGAAATGAATTATGCTCATGGCTTAAGACAGAGCATTGTGATATTTTAAGCTAGAAAGTTGATATGACTATGATCCTCTCATTACCTCACTATAATGGGACTAAATCATACTGTAAGTCCTCCCATTTGCTACCATAATCTGTAAATACACAAGGGTTTAGGGATAGATCAGTGATGGCTTTGTGAGGACAACCCACTTGTTTGTGTTTAAATTCATGGTTATGTTTTATAGCATTAAAAAGCCACCGTAAAAAGCCTGATAAATTCAAATGGTTTGGAAGGTGATGGACACTAAGGTCTCATTAGTGGTTGGAGGAGGTGCACTGCCGACAGACTGGCCGCTCTCTGCAGTACATTTTACCTGACTTGCCGTCCCTCTGGATAATGAGCATTGGGTTCCCCGTCCTGTCCTCTGCCAGACTGCATCCAGACAGCTCATTACAGAGACAGAGTGACAGACACACAAATAACATGGGACTGATTAATATCACTCATCTTGGCAACACGGCAGTAATGCTAGACAATGCTGGAAGCTCTAAATAAAGGCGTAGAATGTGCATATATACAATAGAGAGATGAATTATTAGGCTGTAGATATACTTTGTTTGATTAACCACCAATACAGTAACTGAACACAAGCACATGACATCTGATGCATCCATGGCGCTGGGCCACAAAAATGATGGCGACACATGCGAAGATTGAGGGTTTTTTTTTTACCCCCATTAATGAAAAAAATTGGATCCAGATTTGTTTGCAGTTAAGTCTCTGAAACTTTCTTAGTGCTATGTTTATATAAATTTCAAAGTATGGGAGGAGCTATATAGTGATAGTGTATTGCCTAAAATCGTCTTAAAATAGTCCCTAAAACAAAGGCAGAAAAACTGAGCATTTATTTCCGCATTCTGACTTTTTCTCATTGTTGCTTGATGAATGATGTATTTTTTGGAAAACTCTGACAGAAAGCAACTGATAATTCTTCATTTAATCAGGTGCATTTCTTTTGAAGATGTATTAATAGTCAACTAATCTTCTGTGAATCAAACTATTAAAATCACTTGTGTGTCAGTTATTGCCAATCAAAAACTCAAAACTAAATTTGGCCTGGGAACACACAAATGTGTCTTTTTATTGTACATTTTTATTGCAATACTTTATGATAGAGATAATTAATTGTAAATTAGGAACCTGTATGAGATATTGACTCATGAGTCAATGCCATATCCGTCAGGAAAACAGCTTGTGTGTGACATTGATTTCTGATTCAACAATTACAGTGCTGTTCTGTTAGTGTCTTCTATGGTCGCATATGCATTTAGTCTGCACTATGTGTAATAAAGTAGAGCTATTAATAACTAAAATGATCTTTTCTGGTGCACATCAGTCCTAAAATGTAAAAACAGTGTGAAAGGCAGACACCACTGCGGGCATGTCTTGAATTTTTCTTTTTTTTTCCTTTTTTTTGCCTTCTCACCTCTCAAATTATTTTTTCACATGCTTGTCCAGCTGTCTTCATTTTTGTTAAACTACCCAAAATAATGTGAGTGCTAATTAGGTCATCTAAAACTTATATACGATCACACTGCACATTAGTGAAAGTTCAATTTGGTGAAAGGAGGACAACAAAGTGATTTCTTCTCCGTGTAAACAAAGACATGTATTGTGAATAACTGAAATGAGAAAGTCTTCCACTGATCAGTCAGCTCTCCCTGATGGACTCCCTTGTCACTGCGGCTCAATATATCCTATACGATCTATCGAGGAGATTGGATTCTGGGTAATGGGAAACCCCTAGAGCCGCAGCAATCCGTCAGTTCTGACAGGACACATAAGGCAGGAGCACGCGGCCGGTTATCGGAGTGTGAGACCATTCCAGGATCGCAGCTGGTCCATGACTGAGGGAGTTTTATGGCCAGCTCCTACAGTTTTCTCCTTTCCTGTTCTCACGGCCTGACAAGCATCACTGAGCTCCTCTATTGAGTTCAATAACTTTTCCTGACAAGCAAGGCGCTGACCACTTCTGAAAAAGTTTGTATTAGAAGTGTAATGCAGTGGAAGCCAGGCAGTTTAAGTTTAAAATACCAGTAAACTTTTTCTGCAGCAGTGAGTTTAAAAGGTTTTGAATTCAGACTGTGAGACAACAAGTTCTCCTTTATACTTGAGATTTACTGTGCGGGCATACAATAGTAGTTCTTTTTATTCTATAGGCTTGCTTTGCCGTAAGTGTGTGTCAGTGTGTTTACCCGCACAAGCCTCCGCAGGCATTTTCTTTTCTTCTCTTTTGCCTTGGAGTTTTGGGTATGTTTGAGATTCTGCCTCCCACCCAAAACTGTGCACGACTGTGCTTTTGCTTGGCAACTTGGACCTTTTCAGATACAAATTTCATAACAATAACTGTGTACAGTGGAGAGAATGGGTTAGCTGCATGTTTCCTGGATGTCTCGTGTTTCAGAATAACAATAAAACAATAAATGTCTTTTCTGTGATTCGTTTACCTGAGTTATAGATTGGCAGTTATCACAAGCACACTTTAGAATTAAAATTATGTCACATACACAATTTAACCTGGACTAATTTGATAGTATATGCTGTGCATGAGCTGTTATTTCAGTTGTTTTAGCCATTTTTAAGAACCAGTTACTGTTCGTGCTTTGGAGTGATGCAACCCTGTCACGTTTTACTCAATTAGTCTGGTGCATTATTCATAACTGCAAGTTAATAATATCTCCCTGGATATTTTTAGCACATGACTTCACACAGTCCCCAGTGGGCATATTACCAGTTAATAATTCTGGACCATTTGTCTGCCCTGTGCTGATAAAGAGCCATTGATCATGAATGTACCATTTGTAATATGCAGGGACTGAGGATAACAGATGCAGTGCTGCTAAGTTCATGTGCATGAGAGAAAGGAACTTGTAATTATAATCATGTTAATAATATGTTTTAGATATAGACATAGCTCTGACACTTGGGAAGCCACATGCAAGCCAATATTATTATAGTGGCACAAAAAGTGAAGTCAGAATATTTTTCATCATCATAGTTGGCAACTGGACTGGCTATTTGATTACTACAGAACAATGCTGAAGGTGATGTCATATCCTTCACAGAGCCAGACACAGAAATGCAGAGGTGAGCAATGAAAATCCTGGAAGATGTTTTTAGTTCATTTTCACCGTTAAGTCTAGTCAGATTTATTTTGCAGAATTTCTAGCATTAAAACAAACAACACAAAACAAGTATTCCAGTCACATACTGGTCTGGCATCTGCAGGGCTCACTGTGATCACCCGGTCGTTTCGTGGATCCAGGCCATTAACTGTTCTTTGGAGGTAAATGTGTGGTGGATCATGATTTCAGCTGCTGCCAGAAAGAAAGAGAGCTGCTTTCACAAACAGTCTATCAGGGGCTTTTATTGTGTCGTGTCTGTGCACCACACCCAGGGCAAGTGCTTCGGCTGACTGCACTGTTGTGACACATATTTACTACCCCATACTAACTGTGGTTGGCTTTAATAGCATCTCCTTGGATTTACACTTTAACATGGACTACTGTAACATGGAATACTGTTTCTAATTCTCTGTACCACTCTGGACTCTGGAGATATATCATTTGATTTATGTACTATTTAATAAAAAATCCTACATTTCTGTTATAAATAAGAGGGTTCCCTGAAGTAGTCATGTGGCATCCTCTGTTCCTGGTAATTCTAATGCCAAAGATTGAACAGATTTTTGGGGTGTGTCTTCGCTTTTTTGGTTAAGGATCAAATTCATTGGAGTCTGTGTGGTTGGCACTCTGTTGTTCACAAGTAATGCTCCCACTTGCAGTGAAAACTGAAACCAGGCTTTAGTTATGTGTCCAGCCTGCTGATAACCTTTCAGTTCTTGAGTGAATTTGGAGTTTTGCCATGTGCTCCTCCGCTGTAAGATTACTCAAATATAGAAAGGCTTTTTTTTAATTTGCTGCAACTCAGCACCTACAATTTGGAGCTAGTTTATCAGCACCTGACACACATTCACATCTTAAGTCTCCTTACACAGCACACTTCTTTGACAGATTTCCTTCTGGCAGGTTCATAAGCAGGAGTGTTCAAATTATTAATCTTTTCATGCCTTTTGGGTATGAACATGCAATGTCCAGTAGACCTCTTGAATGACTCAATCACTATTTCAGAGATAGCTGCTTATAGCTGATTCTTCTTTATGAATTCTAAAATGTCACACAGAGAAAGTATCCCTTCACTGTGCTCTACTTACTCCCATTAAAATTGAGCCTCCAACCCCATACACCTACGGAAGCCCTGAACATGCAAGCAAAAAAAAAAAAAAAAAAAAAAAAAAAAAAAAAAGGCAACACAAAAATTAAACTAAAAAAAAAAAACATATCTTTGTTTGGAAAAAACATTTTTTTAAATGTAAAACAAAAACAAAAAAAATTGGGGGTGGTCAACTCAGTTATTTTAATTTTTTTTGTAATTTTTTTCTTTGAGTGTTCAAAAAAAAAAAAAAAAAAAAAATATTTTTTTTTTTTTTTTGGAGGCTCTGAAACCTTTGCTAAAAAAAGGCTTGGCCATTCAGAGCCACTGACAGAAAATAACAATAATAATAATACCGTATTTTCCGGACCATAAGCCACTACTTTTTTCCCACGCTTTGAACCATGCGGCTTATACAGAGATGCGGCTTTTCTATGAATTTTTCTTCAGCCCTCAGGGGGGCGCTCTAGCAGGAAGTGCAAAAACGAGACAAACGAGGCAGCGGTAGTCAGTACCATACAAACAAGAAAGCACCAGTTTTTATTCTTAGCACATGCAACCCAAGACGCACAACAGCAAAATACGGTAATATTTTTACACCCTCAACCCCTCATAATGGAAAACAAATGAAGTGACAGTGGTTTGGTGTTCAGTAGTTTCAATGCTCGGGAGGAAGATGAATAGTGACTTGTGGTTTCAGTGCACGGGAGAATGAAGCGACTTTAATAGTTGCGCAGTTGTGCTTTAACAGTGCGCAGGAAGAAAAGTGACAGTGGTTTGGTGTTCAGTGGTTTCAGTACGCAGGAGGAAGAAAAATAAAGCAACTTGGTTTTAGTGCACAGGAGGAAGATGAATAAAACCATCAATGGCTTTTCTGTTTTGTTTGATCAGCACTTTTACTGCCGTGTTACAGGCACTGTTCAGAAACAATCAGTTCAGGTATATGAATAAACAATTATGGTACAAAATCTTTCTATGTAAATATCTTATTTCTCAGCCTGGATATCGGCGGCTTATAGTCCGGTGCGGCTTATATGTGACAAAATATATTTCTTTTAAATTTTAGTGGGTGCGGCTTATATTTAGGTGTGCTCTATAGTCCGGAAAATACGGTAATACAAAATTACACTGTGAAAATATCATATTATTTTTCCTTTGCCTTTCAAAGACATGAGAAGAAAGACATAAAAACAAACTTTTTCTTTTTTTGGGAATATCGACCCTTTGGGACTCAGAAAGACACGTATACACATTTGAAATAATAACACTGCTACATCATACTTTTTGTGCTTAAATTCTGATGTGGGAAGAGTGTGGAAAAAATGTAAGGGAAATCATAAATTTAGTGTTAATTATTGTTACTAGGTGCTTTAATTACATTCATTATTGAAGAGTATATTAGCCAAAAAAAAAAACAAAAAGAAAAAAAAAAGACATTTGAGCTCCTGCTTTCTGTAACATTATTATCCAAGAATCTTTTCTCTTGCTAATGAGTACCAGCAACTTGAACATAGTGAAAGCTAAGCCGTTTATTATCTTGTCTGCTTGTTGTCAACCTGCCCCACTACTAAGCCACTATGGTGTCTTGCATGAAACACTGTAGATTATAGAGCTTTGGTGTCTGCCCTATTATAGCAGTGTATGCAAAGGTTCCACTACAGAATACAAGTCAACTCACATCCATTTCAGTAGAGACACTCTGGATGATGAAATAAACCGCACTGTCTCTATAATGTGTCTGCGTTAGAATTGTTGGATAATACGATTATGTTTTCTCTCAGGATTTGCTTAGTAATCACTTCGGTCACAGAAGCTGATCTGAGACTTTGAGATACAGCACGAACAATCACATCAGTCCAGGTTATTGTTTGACCAGTGATGCTGCTGTCGTATATATCTTGCCATGCACACACTAATTGCAAACATTAATTGATGACTGATTGACGCACAAGGTTGATAAAGTGAGAAGACAGCCCAACCATGTGTTCTGTTACAGCTAAATGTCCAAACAGCAGACACAATGCATTTTTACTAAATATCATTTTAATTTCAAGGGGTTCAAAACAGCACATAAGTGAGTCAATGGCACCACCTAGTGACGAACGCAGAAACTATCTAATATCATCCGGAAGTGCTGCAGTGAACCATTAGTCACATGATTCATGAAAACACAGCTTACATCATGCATCGACTTGTCTTATAACATACATTGACCTCCATGACATTAATTCTGTTGCTAAATGTTACACTGTTTACTATCCTCCCCCAGGGACCAGTGACCCATATGTAAAGTTCAAGATTGGAGGGAAGGAGGTATTCAGGAGTAAAACCATTCACAAAAACCTCAACCCTGTTTGGGATGAGAGGGTAAGCCTTCTGGTAGAGACCCTAAAGGAACCTCTGTATGTCAAGGTAAACAGAAACAAATGCAGTGCTGCTGTAATAGAATGTAAATGTCTAAAACTGTGTAAAATAATCTGGGGTAACATTCTTTTGCATTGTGTCGGTTCAGGTTTTCGACTATGACTTTGGATTTCAGGATGATTTCATGGGCTCAGCTTACCTTTACCTGGAGTCACTGGAACATCAAAGGTAAACCAGTCAATGATAAGTAGTTGAGTCTTCTTTTCTTCTCTATTCTTGCTTTAATGTTCTATCTGGATGAAATCTTGTCTAAGACCGCCCTCTGGTGGCACACAGTAGTAAATAACCAGAGGCCCAAGCGTTAACTCTGCTGTTCAAACAATGGGCCATAGGAGTTCACCAAAAGCTTTGTGCAACGACATAATAATACCACAGTCAAAAAACAAACAAATAAACAAATACCATGGACATATTATTAATAGTAGATTATTTATTTCAATAAGTCAACATATATGGCAACACTGAATGACTATCTTATTGCCAGTTTCCATAAAATCATGTAAGCTTAAGTCATATTAGAGCCTAAGTATGCACGTGTTCTCTGCAACATGAGCCCAGGTAAACACTCTCTGGACAGGACAGTGCTGCTGCTCCCTCTGGTGGTCATAATTTAAAATGACAACGAGAATGCAACAATATTAAAATGGCCAGTTCTGTTTTCATGTTTGTTGCAGTGAACCCAATTTTAAACCATGCAGTTTTCTACCTACAGCTTATTACACATTTGCAGAATGATTCATTGACAATATGATTTGCAATATGACTGGCATTAAAAAGATTTGAGTTCTAGATTTGATTGAAATGTGTAACATATATTGGTGCCACTAAGCTTTTCATTTGCCTGCACACAAATTTAAGGCTTCATTTCAGTGGTGGATTATTTTGAAACACCATTCATGAATAAAACTTTAAAAAAAGAAGAAAAATCCTAATTTTAATATAATTACTCTTAGAGATCTTTCACGGCTGTCTTTTTGCAGGACCCTGGACGTGACTCTGGACTTGAAGGATCCGCAGTATCCTGAACATAATCTTGGGAGCTTGGACCTGGTTGTCACTCTGTCACCAAAGGAAGGAGACATAAGAGATGCTGTAAGAAAACTATGCCAACCTTTGAGTTATAGGACATTTATTTTTCTACTGATTTTTGTAACGCTATCTTAAACATAAAAACACATGACCTAATGTTGCAAAGAAAACAAGTTTTATCCATTGCTCCATTTTAGGAGCTAAACAAATCAGTTTTAGGTTTAGTATAGGTGTTTTGGGTTCATCAAGAGTGGGATCTCAGTTAAGTGAACTGTGTCACAGTGCTGCTTAAGTGGATTATTCAGTTGCACTGGAACTCTTCAACCCAGCAAATACATATGCATAAACACAAGTGTAATTAATATGTTTTGTGGAAAAGTTTCATGTTCAAAGAGCACTGGATTCTTTTCCCTAATTATGTTGGCTTGTTCCTCTGTGGACATGCTCAGTGTTTGAGAGTTGCATTTATTTCTGTTCAATTATTTGTTTAGTTAATTGGACCCCTGCATGCTTGATCCGGAACAAGGCAGTGTCATGGGGGAAATATTTTATTCCTTTTGATCTGATGTCTTAATTTTGCTGCTTATTTAGTACGGCAGTTCAGAGAGTCCATATTTGACAGAACAAATAAACTCTTTTTAGGTTAAGCATCATTTTGGATTTCGCAAACTGTGAGGAAAATTAGAACAAGGTTATGCTAGTGCATAGCAGATGCTCTCTACTACCACCTACTGGTTAAAAAGGGAAATGGAGGAGTCCACAGCTTTAATTTGAAAACCTCCATTAAACTGCTAATAATAATGTGACTTTTTAATCACCATGCCCTATTTTTATTAAGCTTAAAGGGTCACCAATTTTAGTTCAACATGCATAATTGCATTTTACACATTGCTTCTCATGTTTACTTATTGCTCACTTAACTTTGCATGACTGACAACTGCTCGCCTTGAATTAACCCTTCCCTCGCTAGGCCCATGCCCTTTAACCTCTGACCCTGCAGCTCTCATTTGGAGACAGTGGGGGGTGCTCTGTAACCGCTTTGTCTCATTTACAGACCATGCTTTTGAGAAGGAACTGGAAACGAACCAGTAAGGTAACCTAAACCAGCATGAAACTCCCTCACCCACAAACTAGCAACTCTACTGCACTGCATCTCACCTGTCCCACACTCTTCACTGGTGTCTTGGTCCTGTTCATGGATGGAGTCTCTCTGGCCCTCTCTTTATTACTTTTGTTCTTCCCCTCCACACATAGTGGTATTAGCATTCTTGTTTCTGAGTTCTGTTGATGTCCTTATCTTCCACAGGCTGCAATAGATCACAAAAACTATGTTTTCATACTTTTCTCCTATGTATGTACATACTGTATCATGTATACCTGCTGGCAAGTATACATGTGGCAACTTTGAGTCACAAAATTACAATTTTTACAGTATAAGGCAGAGATAGGCTTTAAAACTATACAAACGTTTGCTTGTGCTTTGCATCCTTTTATTATAAGTGATGTTTTACAAATATTCTTTGGAATATTTATATTTTGTGAATTGCAGCTGCTGTGTGTGAAATAAAAAGGTTTCCATTTTTTGGAGGGATTATAAAGGAGTTTTTCTCAAAGCAGCCTGAGTAGATTTTTAGAATGTTTTATGACTCCTTTTACATCAAGTGAAATTATTTGTTTGCCACATTGTTTTTCTTACATTTTCCATTAGTCGTTGTTGCTTTTCAGTTCATGTGAATGCTATGGGCAGAGGGAGGGAGTGAGGGAAAAGCATGCAGGTGGCATGTGACACAATAAGAACTGCCTGTCACTGCTTTCTTTGCTTGTAATACCTGATCTAGAGCAACTTTTAAAAGTGCACATAAAAAGTAAACATCAATGCTATAAAACTGAAGTTTACCCACCATAAACCTACAGTATAAAGTTTGATATGCACCAGGAGACACTGATCCATATTTGAAGTGTGCTTAGTTCTAGCTGGGCAGACGTCCTGCTGTATCGTGCTTCCCAAATCTGAGCCTTTGAAGCCTCCAAACTGGGCCACCCCGCCTGTGACTCGGGAATTAGCTCAAACACTAACAAACTAGCTACTGTGTTACCCGACCAAAAAAGGCTCTGCTCCT
Organism: Rhyacichthys aspro; assembly: GCA_036850595.1. Classification (NCBI taxonomy): domain Eukaryota; kingdom Metazoa; phylum Chordata; class Actinopteri; order Gobiiformes; family Rhyacichthyidae; genus Rhyacichthys; species Rhyacichthys aspro. The sequence continues at coordinate 11,511,000 of CM072156.1, forward strand.
GTGCGGCTTCCTGCCTCCTGACTCATACATACACTCTACTTGGTTATTTTTAAACAACCACTTTTTTAATGAAGCATCTGTTGAACAAGATGCTGGAGATAATAATTATGAGTCAGGGGCACAAATACTCAAGTCTTTCTTTCCTCACTGTTAACTGATTTATTTTGGTGCATGGACTTTTTGCCAAAGCGCTGACAAAGTTGACCCATCTACAAGGCCACATTAGTTCTTAAATTGAATCTTAGTGTCTGTTATGAGACTTTGAGGCTCCAAATATCTCTCTGCGTGATTTATCTCCTGCTGTGCTTTGGCAAAAGTATGCACACTCTGAATCCAAATAGCCTGTTTTTTTTTTTGCAACACAAAATGTGGAGCAACAATGCAAGAAAACAATTAGGACGGCGCTTTAGAAGGACATAACACCGACCTCTCATTATTAGCATACGGCGCGAGAGAACAGGCGAAATGATAGATACGGCAGTTTCTGGATGGGAGGTGGGCTGTATTGCATGGAGCTATTCGCATTGTTTAATGTCTGGAGAATGGAAATTAAGAGGCTCCGTCCCCAGATCAAAGGCCCACGCTTGTGAGGCAGGGTTTGTTCAGAGTTTAATGAAATTCACCCGCAAAACAAAAGCTATGCTAATAAATTCTCCCTAACGATGAAGGAGGAGAGGGAAGGAGCGAGGGAGTGTGAGCGAGTGGTGTATTTGTTTGACAAATAAATACCCTGCCCTTTGTTTTGGAGAAAGATACTGACATGATTCAAAGGGAGGTTAAATAGGCCTGAAAGTGCTGAGAAAACTGTAGGGAAAAGTTGACTTAATATAGTGAGAATAATCAATCTGAATTTGGAGTGCTTTCAAGTTAGAGCAGAACCAGTGGGAAAAAAAACCTCACTGTGTAACAACTTCACATTCACTGCTTATATATTAAATTTATAAAGAACCAGAGACCTATGTACATTTTTTGAGCATAAGAGCTACATCCAGTATCAATACAAATAATACTACCGTTATGAGTAGTTTTACAGGTTTTGTTTTAAAAATTACTGAATAGAAATGTTCTGTCTCTGCAAAAGAGCAACCGACTAGAGTCCTTTGTTCATAACATCAAAACAAATGTCATTTATTTCATTTTATGCCTGTTCCTCTCTGTGTCATCTTCTGTTTTTGTGTATATCCCCCTTTCTTCTAAATCAATCGATTAATGCCAGTGTGTGTCTGTGTGTTCGGATGGATGCTGTAGTATCAGAGTATGCGCCTGTCAGATGTGCACAGAAAGGCCCAGCTGTGGAGAGGTATCGTCAGCATCAGTCTGATAGAGGGCCGCGACCTCCAGCCCATGGATGCCAACGGGCTCAGTGACCCCTATGTCAAGTTTAGACTGAGCCATCAGAAATACAAAAGCAAGGTGGACACATTCAGATCATTCACTGTTGGTCATGTGACAGGGTATTTGCATACAATTGCTGTGCTACTCAAACAGTTCATGTATTACCTTTTGTTTTGCTCAGACAATGCCCAAAACCTTGAACCCCCAGTGGAGAGAGCAGTTTGATTTCCACCTTTACGATGAGCAGGGGGGCTTTGTGGATATAACAGTGTGGGATAAAGATGCTGGTAAAAAGGATGACTTCATGGGAAGGTAGCAGATGTTTTTGTTGTGTGCCTATATCAGAAAGCAGAATATACAATGTTTTGATGTGTATATGATTTTTATGTTTGTCTTTTGTACGTTTAGGTGTTCAGTTGATCTGTCGCTCCTCAGTAAAGAACACACACACAAGCTGGAGCTGCCGTTGGAGGAAGGTGAAGGTGTGCTGGTGTTGCTAGTCACACTCACAGCTTCCGCCGCTGTTTCCATCTCAGACTTATCAGTTAACATGCTGGACGACCCGCACGAAAGGCACCAGATCACACAGAGATATGTGAGTCCTGGTTAATACAATATATATTGTACTTTTACAGTTGCCAAGACAAGGCCTATAGACTTTTTCCCTCTCCTTAGTTTTTATAAACATTTTATAAATATCTGTTCACTCTTGGGTTGTATGGTGGCAGAGTGGTTAGTTGGATAAATTAATATATAAATGTACCCACATTTCTCATTGCAAACTACAAGAATTTGTCCTGATGTTGTTCACTTTGTGGTTGCACCACATTGTACCACAAGTGAAGGATATTCAAGAAAAAGACTAGTATTGGTTTATAGTGTCAACTGGATTTCAAACTGTAAACTGACCTCTGGATTCATCCTCAGTGTTTTGATTCTTCTCAATAAATCTTAATTATTCATTAATAGAAGATGGTATTTTTTGAAAGTACTGGCTAAAATATGACAGAAAATCTGTCAAGCTTTACTAAAGTAATAAAAGGAGCAGCAGATGAAAAAAGAAATTGAGTGATGCACAAAAGAAAATAGTAGGAAACAGAAAATAAAAGGTCAGAAAAGAAAGATGAAGAATCATTCTTTCAAGTGAAAAAAATATTTGAAAAGGTTGGTTTGTTTCTGATGCTGTGATTCACTCCAACAGTATTGTACTGTTTTTGCATCAGCATCCTGCAGTGTGTTGCACATCTATGATTAATGCACGGCCGCTCACTTATTTGTGTGTAAAATGTCTTGGCTTGTTGTCTACTTGTCACTGATGTGAGTTTGGTGGTGGAAAGAAAGCTATATTAGAGAGAAAGAGGGAGCCCTACGGCCCCATCTGCTACAGAGGCCCTCCACTCGACACAATGCTTTCTGCCTAGGTCTTTGTCTTAGTCTAGTTAACCCTTTGCTCCCTGTCATTCTTTTTTATGGCACAAAGACACATGTAATGATACACTTGCTTTGAACAGATATGACAGCACTGGCATAAGTGTGCATGGTAACGATATCTCTAAAATATAAATATAATATTTATTCTCCTAACATTCTTATTGTTATTTCTGACTTACAGACAAAATGGAAGATTTGTTTATTCACTATTGTACCTATTACCTTTGATAGGAGAGAACATTTTTTCCCATGAGCACTCAAGTGTTAGTGCATCTCTTACAAAGCAGTGTGATTTCTGTAAACAGTGCTTCCCAGTGGTGCTTGTTCATGTCTTGCAGTGTGTGTGTGTGTGTGTGTGTGTGTGTGCCCGTGCGTGTGTGTGTATGTGTGAGCACCAGCGGCGAGGCTCCACGGGTCCAACGCAGGTGCCACGACCTACATAACCATAGAACGGACTTACTGGTCGACCACAGGAGGTCAGCCTCACGATTCTGTGCTGCAGCAACCAGCCTGCATCAGAGGGGGGAGCTCTAGGATTGATACACACATGCTCCAAAAATAAGAGCAGGAACAGTCAGGTTGTGAGTGGGTAGTTGCATGTGTGTGTAATAGGGGCCGAGAGGTAAAGGGTGAGGGTTGCGGAAGGAAGGGAAGGCGTGTAAAATGAAAAGAAAAAGCTATTTCACCTTTCACAACTGGCACAGACCCCGTTTTTCTGCTTGGGTAAAGGCAAGACATTTCCCTTCCTTCAACTACATCTTTTTTTACTGCGCTCCCTATTTCTGTGCCACTCTTTGGGCAGCCTTGGCTCTTTGTCTGTCAACACTGTGGCCCTCAGTAAGCTGAAGGGATGGAGAGATAGTGTGTAGAGCGAGGTGGGGGTGGCAGATGAAGGGGCATAGTGAGCTTGGATTGAATGCCTTCTCTCTATTAACATATTCCTTTTGCCCACACTGGCTGTTTTTCAGGAGAAGAATTATCGAAGATGGGCCTTATCAAAAAGCACTGATAACACCAAGTACCACTTTAATACATAACAGTGTAGCTCAAATCCACCATGAGAGGAATGTGTGCACATGAGGAAATACGTGTTCTTCTGCTTTGCACATTTTACCCACTCATGCTATCTCTTTACGATCAACTGTGCAGCTAAAGTCTGCACAAAACAACCACTAATGGTCATCACAAACATGCACAAAAGCCCTGCAATCCTCTGTCTATTACTATTTGATAGAAAGACAAGGGAGTATGTAGCAACACAGGCACAACACTGTCATCATCACAGCTTGAGTAGATGCACTCGAAAAGAGAACTGAAAACAATTTAAATCCTAGATGTGCCAGAGCTCACCCTGCTTATTATGAAGATACACTGTGAGTAAATGTGGCCCAGTCTTTTACAATGACATTGTATCTCACCTGGTCACAGAGAGGTTACTGTGATACATTGCAAGTATATTTAAGTCATATTAACTTTAACCAAACAAAACAGTCAATAACAGGCACTTAAGGAGTTGCTGTTGGTCCATGGCTCATTATCGTCTCTTTTAGTAACATTGTTGAGTGTATATATTAATTGTACATTGCAGTCTTTTATTATATACCTATTAGTTACATAGGTTGGCTAGTTGGGAAACCTGTATACACCACATGTATCCATGTGACTGAGCACATATACACATTTCCTTCTAACTACTTTGAATGCAGCATAAGGCAAAGCTGTATGCAACCTGGTCCAATACACTCACTAAGAGACTGTCTTAGATGTATTATTGCTCACCGTAACCTTTCCTTCATCACTAATTACTGTTCCCAAGAAGTAGTGGGGGACAGAGGGACACAGCGAAGAGGAAAAAGGAAGAGATTTATGCATTATGATGGCAAAAGAGCACACACACTAATGGCTCTTAATGGGCCTGAGGTGGCCACAAGATGGGTGCATGAGAGAAGGAGGACGTGGTGACCTCTGCTGAAGTGGTGGCACTTTACCACCAATGTAGATGAACTCACACACACACCAACAATTCCTCTCCAGTTTATTGTTCTTATTGAGAACAGGCCACAACCTGAACAGGAAGTACAAGGTGTTGCAACAAAACAAAAGCTTCAAATTGAGAGCGACTCTTGACTGACAGTGATCCTGACTTGATGAACAGGAATCACAATTGGATGTGGAAGAAACTGTTACGATTTGGTTGATATTTGAGGACTTTGGAGTCATTTGATTTAATGTCCCCTGAACTGATTGGCTGTCGAGCAGACTGTGTGTGTGTGTGTGTGTCTCTTTGTGTGTGTGTGTTTGCGTCCGAGTGTGAAATGTTATTTGCAGCCCTGATGAAAGGTGACACGATGCAAAGATGACAGCTAGTCATAAGCCTATGCCAGAGCTGATTCATTTGTGCATTTGTGTGTGTGTCTGCGACATGTGACAGAGAGAAGAAGACGTCATAGTGACAAGACGTCAATCACAGATCGGACGGGGGTGTATTTTATGAAAGCCAAGTCCGTCCACCCCTTTTGCATCCTCTTTATCATCAGTCACTCCCTTCTTTTCATCTCCTCCGTATCCTTCTCATTTCACCTGGGCAGAGCCATGCCGTACAAGGCCTGATGTTTGCCTGGAGACATAAACGAGGGGGTGGTGACTGGTCTCAGCCGTTTTCTTCATCTCTACCTTGCTGTCTACTCAATCTACTGTCTGTGATTCTGATATGGATTTGGATCTTCGTGGAGGATGGGTTGCTTCTTTCCACTAATCATGGATTGAGGCTGAACATTAAATGTTCCCTAAGGGAGAGTATATATGATAGAAAGGGGGATGGAGGATGTGGAGGATGGGTTTGGGGAAAGAATAATTCTGCATTTATATATTAAATAAATAAGGTTCATTGTTATATTTTTGAGTTAAAGGCACGGTTCACATCTGGGACAAAACAATTAAGGGCCTGTTTGGAGTAGAGGCAAGTATACTGGAGAAAGAACAAGGAAGTGGTGAGCAAGATGAGATTTATTTAACACCTAAAAAAGGCTGTAATAAAGAGATATATTGTCTAGTAAACTCATATTATACTTTTTTCTTTTTTGATAGTTTGGGCATTTCAGCCAAACAACAACAGAGGAGAAAGAGAGTTACCCTGATAAAATAAGGATAGCATAAACATAAACGCTCTACTTATTCATTTGAGTAAATACAAAATTATTCAAATGAAATGCAACTTTTTTCCTCCTAAATTTTATTCACTTTCTTCTTTTATGTACATCACCAAATCCAACTCCAGTGTTGAATCCTCCCCAACCTGCCTCCTGCCAATTGAGAAAAAAGCAACAAGTTAGACCCCTTTAAATTGAATTGTTTGTTTTCCCGCCTAACTCATAAACACAGATGGCGACATAGTGACCAGCATCAGTAGAAAACAGATGTGAGTAACTTCTGGGGAATGTTATGTCACACTATATCACTAAGTCAGTTGACACTTGTCGACCATTAGTCTGTTTCTTTCTTCATGTCTTGGCCTTTCTCTGACTCTGCAGCTGTATCTTCAGAAAAATCACAGAATCAAATTGAGAGTTGCTCCCTCTCTCTTTTCCCCTCTCTTTGAGTCTTTCTCTCTCTTTCAGCGAGTCTCGTCCCCCTCCCTTTCTTTCACTCACTCTCCCTTCTCATCTCCTTTAGACGGCTTTTGGACAATGATATCGCTGGAAACAGGCAGAGTCTGACAGAGTTGGTAATAATGAATTAAGTCTGTAGCCCGGCCCTGACTCTGAAATTTAAATTATAATTACTCCTGTGGGGATGGAAGGGGTTATTGCCAAAAAGAGAGAAATAAATTGAAGTGAAGTGTATTTCCACTCTGCTTTTAAGACACACACACACACACACACACACACACACACACACGCTACTCAATTTGGCCTTGGTGTCGATTCATGTTTATACCTGTGACTTTTTGATTATGTGTGCATCTCGTTCTGTTCGGTTGATTGCACTGATCTGTACATTTCTTGTTGCATCTTTGCAGGATCATACTGTATGTCTTTACAATATGAAAACTTAGATATGGCAAAATTCGCAGTCGTGATTATTGTAATTCATCAAGATCATTAATACTCAATATAAAAACATTTAGTTAGCCTTTGTTTTTTTAGAGGCTACATATGGCTTACACCTACCACCTCCATAATAAACTCTGCGCACCATAGTCCTCCATAGTGCTGTTTACATCTTGTGTGTTCACATACAAGTATATCCTACAGCTACTCAAGACCAATCAACATTCAGGATGCTTCAGGCAACTCATAATCGCATGAATCCAAAATCATAATTATAAAATTCAATTAGACACCAAAAGCAAGAGTCATTCTAGTACATGCTGTCAGCTCTAATTATTTATTATTCATTTTGATTTGATAAATCTTCTATTTAATTTCATAATGAATTTTAATGATAACAATAATGTTGCTCTTTTATATGCTCCTTTAACAACTTTTTTTTAAACTCGTACTCATGTGTGAAATCACTTTCTGGGCTAAATGTAAAATAACTGCAGCCAGCGCTTTGAAAGAAGATATGCAGTGAGTGAGTAGCACAAAAGAGAACAGACTGACATTCTCCAGATGCCTACAGTAATTTGAATTAACTATTGATCTGTGAGGTAGATTTATGTTCCTTTAAAAAAAAGAGATGAGAAGGCTAAAAGGAAAGACTTGAAAAATGTCATTTCATTTGTATACAGCAAAAAAGGCAAGAGATTAGACATTCCTACTTTCTTGGAAGCTTATGTACAAGTCATGGGGCTGAACTTGTGACATATATTTGTTCTACTTTCATTTACATTGTATTATCTTTGACCTTTTACAGTTTACGGCTGCACATGACACTTTCTTTATCACTTAAGTCCAATTTCATTAAAAGTTGCACAATATTTCAAGGAGCCATCTGTGCTATTCAGTGAAATTAGATTCAGCTTGACTATAAATGCCAGCTGTACATTTTCAAATAAGGCCTGTTAAAGGACATCTTCTACCCTTTTCCCTCGTACTGAAATGTCAGGCTATTGACCTGTCTTCCTCTTCGCCGCTAATTTGCAACGCTCTTTGACCCTTTACCCCTGTTTCAGAGTCTGTGGAGATCCTTACACAACCTAAAAGATGTCGGCGTGGTGCAGGTTAAAGTCATCAGAGCGGAGGGACTGATGGCGGCAGATGTCACAGGTAAGACACATCACTTTGAGTCGGAACAGCAGCGCTCTTAGCTCTGCACCTGTCTGTTGAAAGCAAAAACACACCAAAACATTTGCTGTTCTTTGTATTCAGAGTCGTCAGTTACATGCTTTAAATAACTTCTGTAACTTTTGCTGGTCGTCCGCTATAAATCCATCCAAAGATAAAGTCAGGGGTGTCATTTTGTTTAAAAAGGAACGGTCTTCATCTGGGATAAAGTCGTCTTTGTGCGGTATGCTAAATTTGTCTTTGCATTTTTATTTTTTTTTCCCAGAAATGATACAGGCTGCTCATTTGAATAATAGAGGAAAAAGTACACATTTGAACCAACAAATCTCTCTCCCTCCCCCTTCACTTCTCTGCTTGCTCTCTCTGAATCCTCCATTCTCCATTAATTCTTACTTTTAATTAGGTCTACAGTGGACAGGCCTAGTTTTTCACTCTGCATTATCTAGTTGAGAGAGAAGGAAGCATGTGTGTCCTCCTGTGAGTGTGTGAGGGTTTTTTCTTTCTTTCCATTCGAAGCAGCCACAGTCCCATTAGCAACAGAGTGGAGCTGGTTGATTTGGGTTATTGCGTGGAGCGACCTGAGCGGCCGGGAGTGCGGGGCTAATGGCTCTTTGGCTCTTGTATTTCACTCAGAGCTGAAATTTGCTCGCTGACCTCGTCGGAGACCTCATCATTTAGTGTGAGCTTTACGCATCTGTCAAAAGAGTAAAACTGTAGAAATGTAATGTCTATTGGCTATTTGTTTGCCTTTCATTTGCTCTCTAATGGCTTGACATGGACACACGGAGGATTTCACATTGCTTCTTTTTTAGCCTGTAGTGTTTTTTAAATTACTGCCACAAGTGTAAAATGTATGTGGTGTCACTTAGGGCAAATGTTTTATAAATCTAAAGAACTCAATATGAAGATATAATTGCAATACCACTTTTCATTAGATTAAACTAAAGACTTAGTTCTGTTCCAATTGTTCCATTCACACATACATTTTATAAAGAGCTTTAAGACCTTATCTATCCTTTAAGGAATGAATATTCTCTTTGACTACAAATTAATTCTGCTTTAAATCATTTATATATTTTTGCACACTCAAGTTATATGTAATATAATGCATAAATTGCCCAGTTAAATGGCACCCTTAATTATTTCATCACTTAGCAAATACAAAGAAATGATATTCAGTTGTAAGACATGATATGGACAGTGCTCTATAGTTCAGCAGGAGAGGATAATTTTTCTATCCTTTTCAGTTGGACTCTGTCGCTCGGAGTGTGTGTGTGTGTGTGTGTGCCTTCTTGTGTGTGTGTGTGTGTGTGTGTGTCACTGGCAGGAACAATATCTCTGTGAGAGCCACATAAGAGCCCTCACCACATGAACACCGTATATTAACAGCCCAGACCAACAGCGGGTCAGGCGCAAGGTGAGAGCCAAACAGACGGACAGACAAACAGACCCAGAGGAGAGAGGGAGAGCGAAGGGGAGGTCAGCGGCAGAGAGAAAGAGTTCGCCATCTCTCTTCCATTCATTCTGCCGCCCTCCTCCTCCTCTGTGGCTCTAATTGAAGTGTTTTTGTGGAGTAGCTCCTCTCCAGCGTGAGTAGGATAACTGAAAATAGTCTCTAAAACCAACAATCCCTTTTGTCTGTCAGCTCTTGTCTGTCTGAGTGGAAGCTGGACTGTTAGAGCATTTCAGTAGTGACACACATACAGTACACTGTCAGCAGCAGTACATTTCCAAGTAAATCTTTAGAAACACGCATGCCAAAAAAAGGAACAAAAAGTGTAGATTGTCTTCACGTAAACCCTTTTGGTTCAAGTCAGTCTTTGTGTAGCTCGATGACATCTCTTAAAAGGCAGGACAAAGACTAAGGTCATTTTTTAAATGCATTTTTCAAGAATCAACTAATCTTATATAATGTGTTTGTTGGAGGCCCATGTTGGGATAGGCAGCATAAATTAGTCTTTGAGATATATGTGACCGAAAATGATGAAGCATATTTCTCCCTGTGAAATATTACATAAATAATAAACGTGCAATCGATTCTTAATGGTGAATAATATGATTATACAGAAGTATGCATTTCTCTTCAGACCCATCACTAAGCCCCCTGCAAGGCTATTACAGCAAAGCGCGCCTCTTCATCTCAGTTGTAGTATATTCATCCTTAACACTTATCTCATGGTGCAGTGAAATGAGTTTGAGCCCGCGTCTCGATGCGAAGCTCGGTGCCAGCGACGCCGGGAACAGCACCCACAGGGTTTGGGCAGTGGGGGTGGGCTTTACTCGGACATTACCTGGACGATCGCTGAGTGGCAGTCAAACCATAGCGTGTAATCGGTTAAGACAGCCGCCTCTGGTGCTTGCAGCCAATAAGGTGAAAGTTCATCACCAATGACAACTGCTGCACCTCCACCGTGTCATTAAAAAAACTGAATATTAGAGAGAAAGCGGGGACTTGGGGAGAATTCATTTCCATATCATAAATTGGGTGATTGGATTTAAATTTAATCAGAGCTGATTTGTCGTTTATGTTATGGAAGCAGCGGACTGTATGTATTTTTTGACATGAAGCGTAGGACTTGCATTAAGGATTAGTCTCATCAGTTTTTTTTTTTTTTCTTCTTGGGGTGCTGTTTTCTGCAGGAGTCACATCTGTCAATATCCACTTGAAGCGCTCTACATCAATAGAGCAGCACAAACAGATATGAAAGGCAACACCTACGGCTCAGCATTGATCACACTGACATTTACTTTGCAGCCCCACTAAATGTCCTGCCCTTGTCACAACATTTACAGAAAATCACACCAATCCATGACAGCCACACACACATGCAGCGGGGGACTCACAACTTAACTTCATTCAATCTCATTATGTTTCGCTAATTTTTCAGTATTTCCAATAATCTCTCTGGGAAAATCTTTTTTACAACTTCCTGACCCAGCCTTTTCAAGTAATAAGCAGGAACAAACAGCACAACAGCTCCCAATAGTTTTAATAAGAAATCATGATCAAAGCTAGAATTAAGACTTTTGTTGTTCGTAGTGTGTTTTGAGGCTAGAGAAAGGAGGCGGGCTGCAGGCGTGGGGAGCCACTCTCTTCTTCGTGTACAAAGAAACTCCAAGATGAGACTTTAGTAAACAAATAGAAAGTATATCCATGTATAGGGGCTTGACTGGTTAGATAATAGCTTACAGTATCATAATATATAGTCCACAGTATGGTATTCTCAGGAGGAAGGACTAACTGTGTGTACGCTCACACTGTGCATAATACGCTGTTACACAACTCGTGTAAATTTATGACAAAAATAATTTGAATGAATTACCATTAATGAGTATGAGTTATTAGAGAAATGTACAACATACAGTTACTTTAAACGCATGGCAAAGTAAAATGTGGATTTTATATGCTTTCAGATTTATATATACTGTATATATAATATTATTTTTTCTGCATGATTAATCTACATTTTGGGGTTGTTTTTTTTTTTTTGCTAAATTTGTATCGCTGATTGTTGCTTAAGCCTTAGTTGCTGTAAAATGCACTATTGATTCACATTTTTGCTGTCAACAACACAAAGCAGAACTGCACTTAATATTCTCATAGGCAAAAACTTAAAAATAGGCAAAAATCTACAAAAATATTTTTTTCACCTTTTTAAAAAATGTCGTACCACACCAGCTTGTCCTTGGAGCTTGTAACCACTGTCTATTTATATATATTATTTAAATATATTGTTGTATAATCAATTCAAAACCATTCAGATTCATACTGAAAGGTAGTGGGATATTGTGTTTTAGTAATGTCTTTAGTAATTTGTTTTGTTTTATTTTACTGGCAGGTAAAAGTGATCCATTCTGTGTGGTAGAGCTCAGTAATGACCGACTGCAGACACACACAGTCTACAAAAACCTCAATCCTGAATGGAACAAGGTCTTCACTTTGTGAGTGTTTTCTTTACTTCTGTGCATTGACTAATGTAAAAGACACTGTTACATAAATAAATGATAAAATAAGTGTGTGAGTAAATTAAGCAAACTTTAACTGTTTACAACATTTTTATAAACAATAAAGAAAAAAATAGATTATTATATTATTAAGGTATAGGTTTTTTAGAAAATATTAAAACATGTTTTCTAAAATTATAGAAAAAAAGAAATATATTTATAATGTTGTGGACAGAAAAAATGTCACAGTTTATTATTTTTTAACATTAAGAGGTATACATTTATCCAAATAAAATGCATACTTAAACATTTTAAAGTGTCCTTAAATCTTGAGAGTTTATGTCTTTAGTAAAATATCCACATAGTCTTGGTAAATATCTGACAGGGTTTGTCTCTTGTTTGTCTCTGTGTGTGGTCCAGTAATGTGAAGGACATCCACTCGGTCCTCGAGGTCACAGTTTACGATGAGGACCGTGACAGAAGTGCCGATTTCTTGGGAAAAGTGGCTATTCCTTTACTGAACGTGAGTCAAATGCACTGTCTTTGTGCATTTCTTTTACTCCTGGGAATAACATCAAGTACATAAAGAGAAACGGAAAGAATAAAAACACATAGCGAGAGATATAAAAATCTGCAGTTATTTTCTGCAACAGAAGAGACTATTTCACAAAGAAAAAGAATTGACAGAAAAGTGAAAAAAGTGAGACTGATAGTCAAGAAAAAAAGCAAGTGAGGTGGATGAGAAATGATGGGAAAATGACACTGATCAAGAGAGAGAATGCTGCCATTTGGAGAAAAAAAAGACAGACGAGTGTTTCTCTGATTTGAACCAGTCTGGAGTATATGTGTGTCTAATATATGTGTGCTTTTCTACAGTACAGTATGATTCCCCAGGATAGTTAATTTCTGTTTGACAGAGCTGAGCTGCTCTGGGTAATGAACAGGTACTTGTCAGAGTTGCCACAGTTGTTTTGGGTTCCCTGTCAGCGCCAGCAGCTGGAGTTCAAAGGTGGCCCGGGAGCCGATTCAGCCGGGTATTGCCAGACAGACGCCTGTCATGTCCCTCTTCCACAGATCCAAAATGGAGAACGCAAAGCCTACGCCTTGAAAAGCAAGGAGCTGACAGGGCCAACAAAAGGGGTCATCTTTCTCGAAATAGACGTGATTTTTAATGCTGTAAGTCCTTTTTTTGATTCACTGACTTTTTTTCGTATTTTGCCCCGACTCCCCATTATCCCCTCTCTATCCTTCTTTCTTTCTCCAGCAAAGCACCCCCCATCGGTGCCTGTACCTCTCCCCACGCTACTGTTGTCTTTATTCTGTTTGTCCCTCCTCCCTCCCCAGCTTCCATCTCATCCCTCGTCCCTTGTCCCTTGTCCTGATTTTGGCTTTAATTATCGAAGACTCTCTCTCAGCAGCCTTTGTTCACACAATCACCATCACTGTGTGTGTCCTATAGCGGCCATCTTACAGCTTTCTTTGCCAATCATCAGCCTCTGACATGAGCGACGCTTACTAACTGCTATGTTCTCTTAGTACGCCTTTTGCTTTGTATGTGTCTATGATGAGTTCAAGACAGTTGATTCTCACCATTTGCTGTTGACGATGTGTCTGTAATCCATCCCCTAGGTGAAGGCTGGCCTTAGAACATTGATTCCCATTGAACAGAAGTACATTGAGGAGGAACCCCGAGTGTCCAAACAGGTACATCAGCAGCCAGTACTTCTCTTACACCAATCCAGCTCATTTTTATCTATGTCTAGCACTGAAGCCCCTTATTTTGCTGAACTGTCTGAACCAAAACCAACACGCCTGGGAGTGGCATCTTGTAATGCTGTGTGGGCAAGATACAACAGATACAACAGGGTGATTGAAGGAAAAACAGCATTTAATTTTTCCCCTCTTTTCTGCTTCTCATCTCGCCCCCCTCACTTCCACTCTGAGTGGTGAATAGAAATGTCAAGCTGTCAGCTCTGGGGTGCATAAGTAGATTGGCCATCCTTATAGTTGGCCCTCTTTGCCACTGCTGCTTTGCAGTTCATTGTCACGCCGCTCAGTGTGGCGGCACCACAAAGGGCTGAATAGCAGAGGCTGGCCCACATCACACATGTCATATAAGTGACCGTTTGGGCACAGCAGTCAATGCTACACCATGCACAGCCGAGTGCAGCCCTGCCGCCGCCGCTGCACCACTCACATACACGGTCCCATGCCACCTTTTTGTCAGCCCTCCATTCGTACCCTTTCCCTCACTCTCAGTGCCCTTTCTGTCCCTCTGCTTTTGCCCACTTCAGATTTTTCTCTCTTGTGTGCAATCCTTTTTTCATCTTCATTTCACCTCTGACTCACAGAGATGACCCATGTCAACGTCTCGCAATGATGATGTCACTGGCTGCTTTGGAGGGATTGCCCCGTGAGGACTCCTTTTTGTGTAGTAGCTCCCTGCTGTTGCTTTTTCCTCAGCATGCAGACATACTGAGAAAAAAAATCCTGAGCAGCCTGCGAAACATAACCATTTAATTTTAATTATAACACTTGAATTAACAAATGACTTCTCCACTTTTCCTGTTTTAAGGAATAACTCAAGGCACTCATAAAATGTCACTTTATAAAAACGACTTTTCTTATTGTGGCAGTTACGGCAATAATGAGCCATGTAGAGTACAGCGTGTACATCAAGTGCATGTACTGAGGAAGGGAAATGGATGATTCATAGTACTGCTGTCCTCAGGGTCCCTGTGTCCCCAGCAGGACACTGTACAGTCATCATCAGTTTGGCAACAAAAAAGCTTTTCATAATTAAACACAGAGAAGAAGTGATGCTTCTCTCATCTAGCACCAAAGGGGCCAAGCTAGACATAACTGCTGGCAAATCTACCCGGAAGCACACACATACTGTACAGACAGTAGACCAAGTGGTGTATACCACTGAAGAGGCGTCTTCAAACACACACAGTCTTCTAGAGAGTAAAATAATGGCCTAGAATTTTTGAAGAACAATATGCAGAGACAGTTTGTCCTCTGGGAGCACTTTTTCCTGGTGTTGACCTGATTGGGTGGTTGGCGTTCTGTGCTGCTATTCCCTGAATGGTGGGTAACCCAGGGGAGGGCAGCAGTTAGCCAGCTCTCTCTCATCTCTGGCCAAATGCCTGGAGAACCCTCAGGGAGGAGAATCCAGGGACTGTGTTAGAAACTGTTATGATTGTACTTAACTTTATCTCCGAGAGAGTAGAAAACATTGTGAGTCAGCTAGTCATACTTTAAGTGGCCATTTGTCCTTGGCGGTAATCTACATCTGCACTTTTAGTACAGCGTATTTAGTATGTTCCTCTAGGTCTTGAGTGTTATAATGTAGTAATCTCGAAGCCAAGTGAGTGCAAAGCTGCAAATATTTTACCTGTAATTCAACACTAAACACAGACTTCAATTAAGATAGAAGTATAACAACCCTTTCTCTTTATTCTGAAGCGTTCTCTTATTTAAACTGTTTGTCCTCTGTTTAGCTGCTGTTACGCAACTTCAACCGAGTTCGCCGCTGCATCATGTTCCTCATCAACACAGGCTGCTACATCAACAGCTGCTTCGAATGGGAATCTCCACAGAGAAGCATCTGTGCATTTGTGGTACGTACGTGCACTCACCGAATATCAGAGCATCTTAGAAATAAGTACATGTATGGTGGACTTACTTCTTTGTGCTTAAGTTTACCTTTAAGTTCAGTCATTTTTCTTCAGTGTAGATGAGTGATAGCAAATAGTTGATGTTACTTTATTCTCCTACACTTCCACATATGTATGCCCACTCAACAGACTGTGAGGTTTAAGATCTAAAAAGTACTGAAATACATTTTTGGCTTTAAAATGAAAGTACACATGGTAAATATATACAAGTCTGTTGTCAGACAGTTGCTTTTCGTGGATAGACAGTTGGTCTTGCTGGGTAAGGCATTGTAAATGAAGTCCAGAGACATTCGGATGGTTAAAAAAAAGTCCACTGAAGTGTGACAAGCTGTTCATGCAGACAGTAGACATGGCACTCCTTTCTCCCATCATCCTCCTCTTCATCTTCGTTATTTCCACCGTCTCCCTCTTCTACCTGTCATCTGTGTGGTATTAAAAGGTGAGGTGTAATTGGACCACAGAGCTATTGGTAAAAGACATTGTGTAGTGGGCTGGTGAATGGCTTTGTGCAGGTTCCTTCCGTAAAAATGACAGAACAGCCATTTAATCCCGTCTCCTGTAGTGTTTTGACTTAAGTAGCTACAGGACAGGTGGGCCCGCCTCACCTGACAGCAGTTCCATCTCTGTAGAAGCCTTTTATATGTGTATAGCAGGGCGCAGTGTCAACTCAAGACATGGGTCAGAAAAGACAAAATATTGATCAGTTAACATTTTCCCAAGGCATGCTTTGCTTGTATTTGTACAACTGCCTCTTTTGGAAATAAACCAAAAATATTGCACAAAAAAGGAAATTATTGCAAAACCGGTCACTTTAGGATTGCCAATCTACATTTTGAATGGAGAGGCCAGCACACAACCTTGGATAATGTAACCCTTATGTCATGACAATCTTCAAGCCTCTTAAAAACATTGTGTTTTATAGTACTACCAAATAGTGCCAACTATTCATGTTCTCATTGGACTTACTTAAATTCATAGTATTCAGATGATGATAAATGATGTATCTAGGCCAAGGACGTGGTGTTTTATAGTTTTTTAAAAAGTCTGAAATTTAGGTGTCATTGTGCTTTCCTCCCCCGCTCGCTCTTTTGGGAGTCTGTTATTGTAGAAATATGCACTTAGCTAAAAGCATCCGAGTATTTGGGACCCCTCCTCCGCACACAGGTACTTCCTCCCTGCCTCCATTTCTTCATCCCCCTCTCATTTCTCCCTCACTTCGAGAGGCCTCTTAATCACTTCGCTCATCTCTTTAAGTGGGTTTTTATGGGGGGCCATCTGGCCAAGGTGGTGCGTTCATGAAGGTGTGCGGCTGTGTGTGATTATAGGCATGTGTGTCTGCTCACATGTGCACGTGCTCTGCTTGTCTGGCTGTCTTTCTAGACAGATGTTACACTTACCTTTCCAAAATGGCTGTCGCTGCAGAGGTGGAGTTGTGACTAATTTACCCTGTAAAGTTACAAATATGTGCACTTGTGAACTGCTAAGTGAGCCCGAGGCAAAGAAATGAATGTGCTTGTGTGTTTGAGGAGGTATATGAAAATGCAGTTATCGTAAGGTGTCAGTTTTACAACATTCCCTCGACAAAATCACTCAAAATCACTTCATGCTTCCTTCCTCTCCTTCTGCCCAGTGCTGCAATGCCAGCCGCATGTACACATTGCCTATTAGTGCCAGCTGTGATGAGTGTGTGTTGTGTGTGTTTGTGTGCGCGAGAGAGAAGCGATACAGCGTAGTCTCACACGCGGCCTGCTCCTCTCTCTTTCACACCCACACTGCTGTCACCCACCCGTCCCGACAGTGAATCAACCACTGTGGCAGCTTTGCCTAAGGCGTTGGCACAATGGACGGGACTGAAGTTACCTCCTGTCCTGCATGACGGCTGGTGTCTGTGTGGACGCGCCTGTGTCTGCACGGGTTGGTCCTCATCTTCCTGTCTCAGGGTTAAGCGTCATCTTCCTTTTTCCACACCTGCTGGCAGACTTCTGTCCTTCCATCCCTGTTTCTTTTTATCTCTCGCCTTTCCCTCCCAGAGAGCCGAGGCCATTGTGGGCTGCGCAGTGTTGGGTTCTGTTCTCCCGCTCCTGCCAGCTCTCCCTACGGCCTGCGCAAGACAAGGCTGTTATTGCCCCAGGGACGGCAGGCCTCAGCAGCTCTTCCTCCAAACAAATTTGCTGTAACTTTATCTGCAATTGGGCCCAGAATTGGGAGCAAATAGAGGCAGCTTTGTGAAGCTTGGGGAAGGGCGAGGGCAGAGAGCTGGGGGTTGTTGGGGAGGCAGGGGAAATGATACCGGGCTCTTTTATGTCAGGCAAAGTAGGACTCTTATCAGGAAGAGAGCCCAGACAAGGGAGCTACTTCTAGAGGAAACTGGAGCACCTATCACCTGCTTTGCATTTAGATAAAAATTCACCCTGCTGAAATAAAAAAGGAAAAAAGCAAAGACAGGTACAGAAGAAAACTACTGGAGTGTATATGTCGCTGTGTGTGTGTTTTCACATGTCTGGCTTTCAGTTTGATACAGACACACATAGTACAGAGACACCAGAGCAGTCAGTACACACCACTCCAGGTCTCTTTAAATTGCTCCTTTGACTCCTCTTCAAAGAATATGTATAACTTTTAAAAGTTTTAAAGTCGGGAGTTCGTCTTTGCCCACAGCAAGGGACAGCTTTGAAAGATATGCCTTCTCATTTTACTGCTCTCCTGATTTGCAGAATGAATGATAGTTTAAAACATAATGGCATGACTAAGAGAATACCAAGTCAGCATAATCACCAGAGATTTCGACGCAACACAAAACGCACAAGGCCTCTTTGACTCTGACTTTGAGTCGTCAGAGATAAAGCACTGCACTTATATTTACTATATAAAGAAATGGAGGATGAGCTGTTTTATGCTATTTCTTGAAAATGACTGGCTTAAATTTAGTTGAGTCATTTAGGCTCTTTTTATTGAGTTGAGTCTGTTAACTAGGAACACGCTCTCTGTTTTACAACACAACAGCAGGGGGCAGTCTAGCACCACAGAATGACAGGTAGGTCCGGTCACAAACAGGACACTTTCTCTCGAACTTAACAGGACTTCTAGTTGCTATCTGGCAACACTTAGTGCCAGTGTTGAAACTGATGAAAAAGAGATAAAAGGGAAGTCTGAAATCCAAACTTCAGTTTCACTCCACTGAGACAGAGCAGGAGGAAAGTTAGCCTAGTGTGTGGTTAATGTAAGCCAAAGTACTGAATATTACCCTCCCACAGAGCCGAGGCTCACAGCCGTACGGACAAGCCTTGTGTTTGGAAACAAATAACACAAGATACATGTCTTAGTACACTGCACTGAGTGCCCGAATAAATCATTTTGACTTTTCTAATGTGTGTGTTTTTTTCCTTTTTTCCCCTTTTGTAGGAAGTCATTAATAGACAAACAAAGATGAAAACAGTAGTCGAATCCATCTACAGACATTTGGATGTATAGTTTAATATAGTTTAGTAGCTCATTTTTAAACTGATATTCTAGTTAAAATAGTAATAGTAATTATACAACATTGTGTAGCAATGGAACTGTTTATACCTTTTTTCTCATTTGAAGTTTACATGAGCCACAATTTAGACAAACCTTTAAACTATATTTGGAATTACAAAATGTAAGAATTGCAGTGCCAACATAGTTAGCAAAAATATATATTTTGTTCCTAGACATCTCAATCATTTATACAAAGCAGGAATTTGAAAACATAGCCATCTTACTTTTAAGACTTGGTTTTTACTTCAGGTAAACATTTTGTTTTTCTTTTTAAATTTCTATTTTGTCTAACCCCATTGTTGACTTTGTATAAAAAGTTACTGAATTAGTCAGTAGATTGTTTGTGTTTTTGAACATTACCACTGGATAAACGACTGTACCTAGAACGGTGTGCATCACATGTGCAGCTGTGGACCGAACAGGCATCGACAAATCACTCACACAGCCCACATAAGATTTAGATTTCCTTTTTCCCTTTTGGTGCGGTATGTTTTTGTATCTTTATTCAGCCCTCCGCCTCTGTGGTCACTGACATCCACAGCAGGCTTCTTCCCACTCCCTTTCCCCAGGCGCAGGGGCTGCTATCTGGTTTAGTGAACTATGAGGGGGTGCCTCTGATCACGCCGTCCTGGTCGAAAGGCCTCAGTGCTTTGGAGCCCCCATTACTCAGCCTGGGGGGCACCAAGACGGGGCAGGGCCGGCCACTGCTGGTGTCCGCTTCCTCCAGCTGCCAGTCAAAACCTGGCCCTCAGCTACGAGAACCAAATGGAGGAGGAATGAAAAGGGACAACAGGTTAAACAACCTTAGGCTAAAAGAAAAGCAAGAATTTTTTTTTTTCACTTAAAATTGGGTTTATTATGCAGGACAATGAGGAGCTATTAAAGGACCATGCACCAAATACAGTATGTATAAAGCACTAAATGCCTGCAGTATTTATCGCAAGGTGTTTCAAAGAGGCATTGTTGTGTGACGCTGTGTGTGTGTGTGTGTGTGAGCTAGAAAAAGTATGTTATTAATAGCCACACGAGTAGATGTGAAACAAAGTGAGTTCCTTTGTCTGAGTGATGTTTCTGCACTTCAGTGACCCACTTTACTTAGGTAATTCTAGTGTTTAACAGCTTTACACATGACACATTTTGTACATTATTACCACTTTAGAAACCTGGATAAATATAGCAGCAAGGAAGACGACGGCAAAATGGGCACATGCTTTACTGTATGCAAAGTACAGTAAATGCAAATTTTTTCCTAACTTTTGCTTGTTATATTAAGGCCAACAAGGTTATAAAATGGGTACATGAAGTTGTCAAAGTGCAGACATCAGCCACTATAAGTTTTGTGTGAGAAGAGGAGAAGTTTAGTTTAATTATTTTTATGGGTTTGTTGTTGTGACTTTTTGTCGCATTGATTTAGCGGTGCACGTCTCTGAGTGTGTGGGTGAAAGCCAGACAACATTACGACGTTGTGCTTCACCACAAAACCAGTTGAGGGGCACATGCGCGCTCTCCATAGGCTGTTGAACCCCATATCCACGTTAACCTTCCACTGGCAATAACAACAAAAAGCAATTCTCGCTTCTCAGTCTGTTTCACTTACATGCACAAATAAATCTGATTCTCGATTATTAAGTCCTCTCTGTTGTTGATGTCATTCAGCCAAACATAATTGGTACAGACCCATAAATCTGTTTTGTACAGTTAAAGTCTCAATTTCACTGATTTTTAAAGCCTCTATTGAAACTGGTTGTTAAACATGGTTTGCGTCTCCAGCCACAAGAATTAATCTCTTATTTGCTGTATCTGAAATAATGGATTTCATGTAATTGAATTTGATAAATATGCTTTGAAAGGAGGAGGAAAAAGTATTAAGCATGCTTGTATTTTTGTGATTTCTGAACGTACGCTTAAGCAGAAAACTATTCTGTCTTGTTATTTATTTCGACAAAAAACATGCAAAATAACTAATTGTGTGCGTGACATCTGTCAACATTTTCCCATTAGCACTTATACGTTCTCACATTTTTTTCCAACCTCACCAGGCTTCTCTTTTTTGTGTTAAAGAGCCCTGCCAAAATCAATTGCAAGGTTTTTGGAAAGGTTAATTTCTCAGATGGTACTTTCTTGTTTGGAGATGGGATGGGAGGTATCGGGGGTTTATGTTTTTGGCAGATGTGTGCAGAGGAGGTTAGGCAGGGCATACGGCCCTTTTGCAGCAGGAGAAGAGGGTATTGGGGTTTGGAGTGACAAGGTTAGGGACTAGGGGTATGGGGTGCGTGAGGTCAGATGCAGAGGTTCGGCCTTTGAGTGTGAAAGGGTCAGCTTTGCTCTGGTTTGTTTAGAAACAGTACATGACCTCAGCTTGCGGGATGATTGGCATGGAGGGAAGAGGCTCCGACGTCTTGTACTCATCCTCTCCTCGCCTCCTAAAGCCCGGGGTCCAGAAAGCCTTGGGAGGGTCACGGTGCTGAACCAAGGCTCACTGACACCAAGCCTGTACCTTTGTTGAAACCCATTGCATGGCAGTTATAATTCTGCATATGAATGTGTGCTGTTCCCGATGATACATATGGCAAGCGTACGTTCTCAGCCGTTTGCCTCATGCAGGTCAATACCGGGGTCCTGAATGTGAATCACTTGTAGACTAACTTTGGGTTTGTTCTTTCTCTTTCACCCCAGCTTTTTGTTATCATCGTATGGAACTTCGAATTGTATATGATTCCTATGGCTTTGCTGCTACCCTTGGCCTGGAACTACATCCTGATCGCATCGGGAAAAGACACCAGGCAAGATGTGGTAAGACTGCTTCCTTTCTAACACACACACATTTGTACAGTTTGCATTTTTATTCACTACTATACAAAATACACTCGAGCAAAAATGTGTCACATGTATAGATGTCAGTTTTCCTCAGGAGACAAAGAAGATGAGCTCAGTTAAAAATACCTTTTGATTAAATTGTTGCTCTAAAGATTAGGCAAAAATTAAACTTGAAATAAACTTTACAAAAAACTGAAAACATCCCATCTGCCCCTTGAGGAAGAGCGTTCTCGGTGCAATCTCACATTTCGCACTATTGCTTCCTTTCAGGCAAAGAAAAGGGAGAAATAATAGGCTGTCACCTTGAGCTACGTTACGCCACTTACCTGGTACTATATTTATTTAATTCATTTATTTTTATCTTTTCTACCAATTAAATAATGTCAAAGCAATGTCATGGAGAAACAGACATGTTTTAATCATGCCCGGGCACATTTGGAGCGAAGGGAGTGAAAACCAGGCAGAGAGCTGGACTATGGACTCAGCGTGAACAATGAAGTGATTAATTTTAATAAGTGCCTTTTTCCAAGACTGAGTTAGAAATAACCAGTTAACACAGCGCAGATTTCCTGACTGTCTTTTGCGTTCTAAATGTACATATCTTCTTAAAGACTCTCTGGGTTAGATTGAATTGGATTGTGAGAATCAAGAATATTAAATATTGTCATAAGGATGAACTAAATCTCATTGCTATGCCATTCTGTTCAAGTGCCATATCAATAAACAATACATAACATTTAACACAGATAAACTAAGCCGTTCCACTAATAATCTTTTGTCTCCATAACTGTTCATTAAAAAAAAAAAAAAAAAAAGTCATTCAATTCAACAAAGCAGCCATTATGAAGCGGTTAATCTATTATTGTGCTTGTTGTACAGAATGGGATTATTTCTTCGAACTTAAATTCTGAATGATTTAAACTTTAAGTAGGTTTGTTGACTGTATGAAGCACCTCTTTTGTGAATGGCAATATCATTCAGAGGGGTTTCCATCTTCACCTGTAGATGGCGACATTGTTTGACAAAAAAGTAAATCCACAAGCCTTCAGACAAAACCACAGCATGCTGATTGTCCCTCTGCCGCTGCTTGTGTTTACTCAGTCCTAATGTTCTTCGCTCACTGTGCACTTCCTAATTAAAAACAAGGCGACGGAGGTTACATATCTTTGTAATGCGGCAGTCACTTCACATACAAGCACATGTAACTCACACTTGATGCAGAATTGCTTTTTTCCACTTCTTGAAAGGGCCATTGTGTCTCAAGTGCCTTAGGAATTGCTTGGAACATTAATACATGTGGTTGATACTCTTATGGCGTGCGTCTTTTTATGGGACAATACTCATCATATTTACAAGTGGTTGCACAGCAGAATATGGTCTGGCTCCTGTAGTTCTTTGTATGCAATACTATTTCTGTTTAGTACTCACCTCTATGCAAGGTTTGGGCTACAGTCACGTTAGTGGAAATTATTTTTTTAATCTAAAAATTACTTTATTAAAAAGGCCCACTCTGGGATTCTTTGAGAGATAAATCGCGACATTTATAATATTTCCCTCATGTGTAAATGCCTAAAATCTTAAATATTTTATTAAAATTTAAGCAAATGCAGGTGTCTCTTTGCTTTCAGGACTAAAGTAACGTTTGTTGTCGCTGAGGGTCAAAGGTTAAAGTAAAAAAGCTAAATAAATTATGACTGATTTGTAGTTCTTTACATCTGTCTAAGTTGTCAGTGCATTCTTCAGAGTTTCTTTTAATGAGGTAGATACAATGTGCCGTAGACGGGTATTTGTGTCTATTTTTGTCTACCATATGTGTGGGCAATTATGCATACATGGGTGTGCTTACGCATAAGTGTGTGCAGACATTCTTTGCAACAATGCATCCTCGAAAAGTGGGATTAATTGTTGAAGATTAGCACCATTAATGCTGCTTTATTTCCCGTTGTGACTGTTAAGCTGAACAGTTCGGAGCTGCATATGCGACACAAAGACTCAGACAGTCGTCATCTCTCTGGTCTCAACATTGCAGTCTCCCTCTGTCAGGATCAAACCTTCCTTTTCTGCTCCATTATCAACTCTCTGCTACAGTCAGGATAGCTTCAAAATTTTAAAAAACAATGTACGATAATGCATGTGCTTTTTACTGACGTTTGTGTTTGCAAATGCTGCAGACACACACATTTAGAAGCACAAATCCCCAGAGTCATGTCCCTGTTTGTTTTCAGACAGTTTCCCAATGTGTGGCAATGCAAAGAGGGGGAAGAATAGCAAGCGTATATAGCATTGCCATTCTTTACTCTCCCAATTGCCTGTATCTCTCCTATGAGCCCTTATCAAGCTGAAGTCATGGACGACTCACTGTTTCCCTCGTTCACTTGGCAGTGAAAAGAAAAAGGATCAGAGTGAAAACAAGGGAAAAGGCTTTTTAATTACTTTAAACAACACACCAAATTAAAGCATTGTGCTGAGCTGAGCAGGGGTCAGCATCCGGAGAGCTGTGGTTTTTCCAACAGTTTGGGGTAAGAGTAATGCCAAAGGAATCTGTTCATGCACTTTGAAGGGTGAGAGGGGAGGGGATAAAAGATAATCTCTTTATAAAAACTTCTTAATGAACTGAAAGGCCTTGCATCATAAGATGGGTTCAATGTGAGCGCAACCTCACACTCCGAGTCAGGTATATGACGGATAAACAAAGCTGCTATTGCTTACATGTTGTAATTCACAAGTCAGGGTCACCTAGACTTGTATTGCTTACATGCTGCTTTGCAAACAGTTCCTGGATCAGTGCTCCTTGCCCTCGCCCTAACCTTGACCGTTTACCTTCAGAGCAGTCAGAGCATCTTCAGAACAGCGATTAAAGGAGGCGATGCACCAGCAAGGTCGCTGCCCTTCTCTCTTATCTTGTAACATTCTGACCCGTAAAACCCTGATGCTTCTGCTCTGACCTGCATGACACACTTTTACATGCTCACCAAAACAAACAAAGATAGGAGGGGAGTGAATTCTACTTTTGGATGTGAAGAACCATGTCTTTCCTGTTTTTGATCTTTGAACAATTTCTGAAGCCTGTTGCAAGGAAGCTGTCAGTAGGCAGGACTCGGTCAAGCAAAGGACAGTCAGCTCTACTCGGAAAAGAGAAAAAAAGCCTGCAAGGCATGTGTACAAATGTGTGTGCTGCTTTACACAGTAGTGTGTTGGATTTCTTCATTCATATGATGGGCGCTGAGATTAACCAGTATGGACACATCCCAAAAGAAATGCTTCCTCGCTGTTCTGTTGGCCCAGAAAGACCCTTACCAGATGTTATGAAGGTGTTAATTTCAGTGCAGGCTGTCGTAGAGGGCACATACAGAACACAGTGATGTCTCTTTCCACCACAAGATGACGGGCAATTAGGCCTCGTCACACTGGAGGACCATCCTCTTTATCCCATGCTTCAGACCATTACATAGATTCACCCACTGGATCCGCCAACCCATTACAGAAGAGAAGACCTTAATGGCCTGAAGATACTTCACACTTACAGACATGTCTCCATTGGTGAGAATGCTGAGTGCTTCTCAGCCCACTCTACATTCACAGTTTAATGGCATTTTCTATAAAAAAAAAAAAAAATCAAGCATAATCTTACTGCTTAATCTAAATTATCCTTAAACTGACATAATTAACAAAACTTTTCTACTTACATTATAGCCTTAGACTAGTAAGCATATGCTGGCATTACATTTCTGTTCCCATTACTGAGAAACACTCTGAAACAATGTTCATTTTTGCAAAAATATCGGATTCTATTTGAACACGGTATTATATGTAGAACCCAAAAATCATTGCTAGGTTTATGTCTTCTATTTTCTACCCTATTTTTCATCTCAAAACACACTTTTCTGCATCTCTAAACACACCATACCTTGACATCTGCCCTCATTAAGAGCCATGCACAACACAGGTAGAGAAAAATAAATATTAGAAAAGAACAGAGAAATGCAGCCTATTACACCTCAACTTTTACAGAAACTCACACCTCCACTTTTTCCCAATAAAACCTCAACTCTGTAAAGAAACCATGAATGGCAAAGGGAGACGGAGTGGGAGCTGGAGACAGGAAAAGAGTTAGAGCGACAGAAAGACAGAGGCAAAGGCATGCGACGGTGGATGGCAGGCTCTCCTTAGCGCAGAGTCAGACATGGCAGTTGGTGACAGGTGACAAAATCAAAAGGTCATGTCACTTTTAACTGGGAGCGCCTGTGCCCCGCTGATTTCCCCCGTGCCGCCCCGGCATCGGCACGCTCGTCTCCGCTGCTCTCGCTGCCTCTCTGTCTCTGCTAAACTGGCAGATAGGATGGCAGGCAGAAAGACAGGCGACGGGCAGAGTTTGAAGCGGGACGGGAGCATCGGGAGCATCAGGAATGCCACTGCAGAATCTTGGCACAGCCTCCCTTTTCATCTTGTTGTCTCTTTCTCTTCCTTCCCCTCTGTTTGCCTACACTGAACCTTTGTAACTGTCTGTGCTCTTTGCTCAACATCAGCTGCTCACAATGTCTGCCTCCGTGCTTGTTGTTGTTGTTGTTTTGTCTACACTTTCCTGCAGTTTTGACTTTCCAGTTTAAGCCTTGAGCAATAGATCACACATGAAGTGCTGTACATACCAGCGTCTATTCTGCAATTGATGCTAAAACAAAAGAAGTCGCCTGTGAAAAAGGAAATGTAACTGAATATGCTGTATTCACTGGCTATCTCAACGATACAAGTTCTATAAATACCTGATCCCTGCATAAGAGCAAACGCGCTTGCTTATCTTTCAGCAAATGAGACACATGCATTGTGCTTGGATTATAAAATAAGCATCACAAAAACACATCTTTGTCAGTGCTCACAGATTTGGTGTTGCTTTCATGAATATGGAGGCCCCCTTCTCACCTCCACCCCCAGCATCCAGCTCTTGTAGCACCCCAGCCTCACCCCTATCTGGCCCCCTGCTGGGTGTGCCCTGGCTGGGGCAGTGCAGATGGAAGGGCCCCCCTCTGAGGGCCGAGGCTCTGACAGCTTGTGAAGGGCCCGCTTGGGTCAGCCAGACTGCGCCAACAGCCCTTATCAGACGAGCAGCCCTCCCCCAGTTGGCGTTGTAGGCAGTATACACGCACATCCTCACACAGACGTAGCCACGGTGGACAGTGCATACCAAATAGGGCCTTGAGATCCCCCAGCCAGCCAGTCGGCCAAACCTCAGCAGCTGGAGAGGTTAAAACCCCCTCACGTATCAAAGAGGAAGAGCAGCAGGACGATGGAGGGAAGGAGAGAGAGCAATAGAAGAAAACAGGAGGAGAAAGTATATCTTCATGTTCACAAGGATGTCTGCCTTGGCGTCAATTCCCCCTGCAGCTGTCATTGGGAAGGTTAGGAGTGGAGATAGTGAAACTAGGTCCAGCCCTGGAGAGAGTCGACGCTGTCCAGACCGAGAGTGAAAATAATGTGGCTACTTGTTCAGGCAGTGGAGTTTTGCTTGTTCTCCGAGGAGTGCCCGTGTTTTTGTCCAGTTTACTCCAATAAAAGTAGTGCCTGACATCAGCACCGTGTTACATAACCTGTCAGGTAACACTGCTGTGTGTTTTCAAAGCACTGCAGACCATACTTGCATGCTCACCAGCAAATTTCTAGTGACTGCAAATTCACTGGTCCATTCTTTCCCATGATCCTGTTTGCTGCTCTCAGCCACATTTCTTAAATTATTCACAATAATGTTTTATAAATAAATATGTCCCAATATGTCACAGTAGGTACAGTAGGTTCTGTCTATGTCAACTGTGACCTTTTTGACTGAACATGAAGTGTGGTGTCATCCCGTTTATTACTTTTTCTTACATATATCCAGAAATATGTAGGCTAAGCATGATTGTGAGTATTTAGAAATAACATTTTTATATATGCCTTAACTCTTGCCTTATGCCTTAAATCAATGTGCTGTATCAACAGAAGGCTGTCACTTTGTACAAATAGAGGAATTAATAAGCTTTTATTGTACTAAGCTCCTGTTGACTTCAGTCTAGCATAAACTTTTCAATAATATTGAAAAGTATGGTCAAAAGAGTTTCACAAATAGTAATTAGCAGAAAATAACTAAATTATAAGGTCCCACAGATATAAAAGGTGCCTATTACCAGCAGCTAGTATTTTTTTGTTTATATTAGTGATATTTTTCATTCAAGGGAAGGCATAAGACAAAAAAATAAAAATAAAAAATACGATTTAATGTAGCTGAACAGGAGCCAATGCAACATAAATATAAGTATTACAAATAATATCAACCACAAAGGGCAAACAGATGCATTCACACTTTCACATCCTTTTGAACTCTCAATGTCATTGCATTCACTAGTTTGTGTTTTGTATTATCACCATCTCTGTATGCATTTATGGGGCGCAGTGTAATCTGGAAGAGTAGCCGGCATCATTCCTCTATCATTTGAATAGGTCTGAATATGTTAATCCCCGCCTCAGTGGATATTGAATTGACTGGAGCAGCTCTACAGGCAACGCCAGCTTGACACGATCCTGTCGACAGCAAGGCTTTGATGCTGCCGTGCTGTAATGATAGTAATTCAAACAACATGATAATGGGGGGATAAGCAGACAAATGATATCATACACCAAACAGGTCTTAGAAGGAGAGAAAGAATAGGACAAATAGAGTGAGGTAGGGGCATAAAGAAAGATGTTTGGAATTCATCAGGCGCACAGAGGTAATTTATATCCTCCCTTACAGAGACAGTAGCTTTAGTGCACGCATTTAGCCGTGGCAATCTTCAGGGCAGATGACATGTTCCGTGTCTTTTTATTTATTAATTTTACACTGTGTCTCATCGCGGGAAACACGACTTCTCCCTGTAACCAGAGGCGATAGAGGGGAGAGAGCAGAGCGGGGAAGCAGAGGGAGACAAACGACACTATCACTCTCTCTGTCTCTTTAGGTCATGCTTCTTCAGCTCGCTCATGCTCATTCCCTTTGTTTAAAGTTGGGAGCGTGTGCCAGGCGTGCCCTAGTAAAGCCTCTGTGTGGAGGAATCCATTATGTTTGTATTTTGGCACGGGTGAAAGGATTTGGGAGGAACAGTGATGACTTTATAAACAGTTATAGTTTACTTGTTTTGAGATGCTAGGAGGCTTTCAAAGCTTTTACTGTATCAGGTCTGCATATTTAGCTTCGGCTGAGTGCGAGTGTTCCCTTTCTGATATTTGTGTAGCGAAGTATTGAATGTTTCACTAACAGTCAAGCACATTGGTTTAGACAATCATGAACTGGGAATAATAAAGTAAAGATGGAGCAAGTAGAGTCATGTGTACAGCATTTTGCCCTAGTGACTCTGTGCTATTGATAGAACATGTACATTGGCGCACAGCACGCCACGAGGCTGTTCTGAACTCCTCTTTGTTTGTGTGGGAAGCTGCATTTACATAAGAAGCTTATGTCAGCTGCCACTAAGTTTCCCCCCTTATTCCAATGAAAACAAAAAGGGACAAAAGCTATTGTCTTGTTAAGTAATGATTTTTGGATTTCTCCAAACTAGTTTTTTCCATTCTGGAGGAGGTTATGTGGTTATGGTGGGATCATTGAAAGTTTTTTTTTCTTCTTTCCCTTTACTGGGGGTGGCAATAAGAATAGATGAATGGTTCATTTGACAGCTGTAGAGCTTATGATATGGGTGTTTGTTTATGTAAATTTAGAGCAACAATGTGACTTTGTAGTAGTGAGCTGTGATTGACAGAATAAGGGTGGATTGGAGATGCAGCCGTGGTCTGTTGTTTGCAGATTGTGATACAGTGAACTTTGCATGTTCACAGAAATGCATAATTACAGCTACTGTGTCACTAATCACATATCCCAAAGCCCTGTGTGTGCATGTCTGTGCCCAGACTGTACTCTTACAGTATGCACTGTGTCTCTGTTATTGTTGTCTGTTTGTACAGTATATTTGGTGTCTGTGGTGTCTTTGGGTTCAAAAGCTGCCCCAGCTCCTCTCCCATCAGTTGTGAATCAGTGAATTGTGAAGTTGCTCTTTGTCACTAGGCTTCCCTTTACTCTCTCTCGGGGCATCTTTCTGTCAAATTCACTGAAAGTTTGTGTAAAAACTAGAAGGTAAGAGATGGTTGCAAAGGTTAAGGAGGTCAGACGCACGCAATCAGAAAGAGATGAAGAGTTTGCGCCGTCTCTTCCCGCTGTATGCTATAATATTGGCTTTTGTGCAATGCGATTTGACTGGATGAATGGAGTTTAATCCTTAGCCCGTTGAAATTCAAAGCCAAAGCATTTGCTTACATTTCCAGAAGTGTCAACACATTGGAACAACAGAATGTTTCTAAAATGAAAATCTAAATCTCATGACATATTAGCACACACCAATCCAATAGCATTCCATACTCATTAACACTCTAGCCAGACATAAGCACAACAAATCAGCTTTAATACGTCTCTTTGGCTGCTTTGATTATGTTAACCCTCTGTTTTCAAATGTTTATCTGAACTATAGCTGTTGCATAAACATTCTTTTATTTTTCTTTACTGTTTTTTTTCTGTTTTCTCTTTGTCACATCTGCCAGCAAGCAGTGGAGGACCTGCTGGAAGACGAAGATGAGGATTTTGACAAAGATGACAAGGTAATTATGTCTCGTGTCAGAGTGCAGTCACACAAAAACACATACTTATCATATGCACACATACACACAAGAGCACACGCACTTGCCTCAGGAAGGGTTGACACTGCTTCATAGACCGGAAACACAAACAGACGAACGAAATGACTCCATCTTCCACTCCCATCTCCTCCCCCTGTTCAGTTTTTCTCTTTGCCTGAGGCACAAACACATGTGCAAGGATTGCACAACCTTTTCACCTTTTGAAAAGTTTTCTCTGTTGGCATGAACATGGCACATTTCTCACCTGTCCTCCTTTTGCCTTGCTTGGTCTTTCACAGAAATGTAGCAACCCCGCCTCTTTTTTGTCACACCATAGAGAATTTACATCGCAGTCGTCGAGCTTCTGCCCTGTTTCCTGAGAACATGTACCCATATAAAGTGCTTAGTTAGCTATTTAGGTCCCTTCACTGCTCCTTTATGTCCCAGTAAAACAGCATCTGGCCTTGTCCAGACACTATCAGGTAACAACAGGTGGCTGCTTTACTGCCTCCGCTCGTTTACACTGTAGGAAAAGCTACCGAAACAAATGTGACTGGATAGGGTACAGCACTTTGCACAATGTTCCACTTGGGAATGATATTTCAATTGCTACAACACTTTATCCACCTACTGTGTTGTGTGGCATTGAATGAGGTACCATCGTGTTGTGCAGTTTTAAATCATTTAGGTTAACTCAACCAAATTATTGCTTGAGCTTTCTGAGTGAAGTCTTGTAATTTAGTGTGAAAGCCTGACCGAAGAAGCCGGCATGTGAATTACATGGCGTGATACTTGATGCCTTACAGCCACACTCCAGCAATATAGAGGTTAGTAGGCTAAGATATGGTAATTTGCATGGTCTGGTTTGAAGGAACTCTGGCAGTTTGCTATGGAAATTTTGAAGGCCTTTGACAGGGCAATTCTGATATCTTAAAATTCTTTTTGCCCATTGACCCTTTTACACTAAAATACTTATGCACCTCCAGGCTCGCTGCATTGTTGATGGGTCATAACTGCAAACGTGCAACAAAGGGGTTAAAAAAACATTTACACGGCTGCAGATGTTCTAATAGTCATCCCACTCTTAAGTCAGCCAGTCAGGCAATCAGTCAGGCAGCAAATGCACTGGGTGATGTGCACACAAAGATATGTGAGCATTACATTCTCTCCCACAGTGATACTGAAGAAAAGTTCTGCGGCTGTGAAGTTCCAAGGCCGGAGTGTACAGGGGGCACTGACTGAAGATATGCACTAGGCAACCTTGAACATTTTTTTACCCCTTCTTTACATCTGTCCTCCATCATTGCATTTTTCTACCTCCTCTCAGGAAAAAAAAATACATTTGAAAAGCAGCAGATTATATGAAAAACATTTTGGACTTTCATATTGAAATGAGGTGCAGCGGCAGCTTGTGCGGCCTCTGTCAGATTTGGTGCCAAACTGATTATTCCACATAAGAAGGCCTTGCTCTCTGTGCTCACACAGGGCTGGGACGCCGGATAGCACAGCCGCCACAAAGGCTACAATTTACCAACTCTGGCTTCATACATTTTGATCTATTGCTCCCCTCAACTGTTAGCATTTCATTTGCGCTGTAGAGAAGTTAAAAGGGGGCATTTTACTTTTTGCTTCGCCTACATCTCTCTTCCCTCCCACTCTCCTTCTTCCCCTCCTTCAATCATCCCCCTTCCTTCATGTTGAGACTCTTTTTTTCCATCAGACCTGGTTAAGTGCAGAACAAATGAAGTTCCAAAGCTTAACAAATTTGTCTTTTACACGGGATATGAGGCTTTTACATCAGCCACGAGGTATAGCTTTAGATTGAAAGAGTAAGCTTGAAGGACAGGTCAAAAGACCATTCTTTTATGGCACAGACCTATAGGAGAGCAAAGGAAGAAGAGGGAGCAAAAGGAAAGGGGAAAAAAGATTAATAAATGTGCCAAGGCCTCATTTTAATTGAACTTGAAGCATATGTTGCAAGTATGTACAATCCATCCCAGATGTTTACTCCAGCCATGTGCACGGTTCTTCCCAGTGCACCACAAGGCAGCTATTAGCTGGATAACCTTTGCTCCAGAGGCTAAATGGGGTATTACATGGCCAAAAAGTGGAGCACCTGTTTTTCATTGCATAGAGGACCCCTTGCAGGCTTTTTTCCACATGTGTTTTGACTTAACAGATTGTTGGGCAGACGTGAAAAGTGTCTTTTTGTGAGCAAGCACTGATATTAGTCACTTAATCTCAATGAAAGTCCTGCATCTTGACTAATTGATGGGGACGGCTGAGTTGTTAAAGAAAGCAGGCAAGTACATGAAGGTTGAAAGAATGTTAGAAATGTTTTTCCTCCTCCTCCCCGTTGTGTTAGTGTGTGTGCTGACCTTCAGCATGCTGCCTCATACTTAAGGCCTGCAAACACAAAAACACAGAGTGTTAGGGGAATAACCTTTTTACCTCTAGTTTCAGTATAACAAGGTGAATGTGAGTCACTAAAATAATGTTTTTTAAAGAAGCTTTTCAATGTATTTACGACTGAATCAATGTGCTGCCTACGTTATAATAATCTTCAGTTTTGTTGAATGAGATCTGGTTGAATCAGATTAAATGAAATTTTGCTGTAGTGACACCATATACTTCACATGTCAACATACTTTTTCTCTTATTTTATAAACAGCAATAACAGTCATCTGATTTATATGTTCTCAAGTTAGCCCTGGGTAAAAATTTGAATATGTCTAATTCTTAATATATTTTCTTTTTAACCTAAAACTTTGATAAGATCTGTTTTAAAATATACTCATTCAAGTTTTTTTCCCTATTTTTTCCTCCATGATAGGTGAAACAACCTGCCACTCAAGACTGATGATTCTAATTTGTCATACATTTAAACCTTAAACCAGTGTGGTAAAGATTACATCTGTATGACTTTACCTTTTAGATATAAACATGTATGAAGCTCCTATCCTGTGGCTGGAGGGGTTTTACGGCTCAATGTAGCCTGTGATGTCTCCTCTCACCTGGGGCTGACTGTCCAGAGCTGACATAAGACAGTCACCTGGGTCTGTTTGGATTCATAAATGTGCTGTTTGTTGTGTGTCTATTTTCTGTGGGGTAGCATTGATGCGTGTGCAGCGGCTCAGTTGCCTCCCAGGGAGGGGAGGCGGGGGGGCTTACTGGAAAAAAGAGAGACTGTGAAGGAGTGAGGAGATTACCCTCACACGGTTGACTGGTCACTGAAGCGCTAGTGCTCTGCTCAGCTAGGCTCCACTAGCCTCAGGAGGACCTGACATAGATAAGATACACACTGCAATCATGTCCTGCTCACGGGCTTACTGCTCGTGCACTCCCCCTCTTCTTCTCATTCTGTCTATCAATCTGTATCTACCATACACACACACCACACACACATGTCTTGCCTATTTTCTCCTTTAGAATTTATGCTAAATATAAAGTGGGCATTTTTCATTAGTCTGGAAAGATTTATTTGTAAAACTGAATTGAACAGTCTTATTTATAGCTGAGGTTCCCTAAGGCATTTCTCATTTACCAGCAGTGACATCTGTTTTCATCCTAGATGGGGGTCAAACTGTAACCTATTTGCTGCTTCCTCGCTGTTATTTTTGGCCTACTGTGCCACCAGCCTGTGGAGTTAAAAACAGATTAGACGTTGCGATTTCTATAATATAATGCATTACATAGTGTTTATACACCTGGTACACTAAGCCACAGTGGATGAAGTGTCCACAGGTTAGAGGTAATTTAGTCTTGGTCTTATCAGTTTTGTTAGTGCTATATAATATTTCTACCTGAAAATCTTCCTCTGAGAATGATTTTTCCTAGACCACATTATCTCTTTATCCTTTGCATCTACAAGTCCTTGCTAGTGGCTAGTATTAAAAGGCAAATTCAGGTTTATCCCTAGGCCTCTCAGTTATCATAAAACCTGTATCTTTTATTTTATGTTTGATTATGCAAGTACTGAGGGTCTGTGCTTCATGTATTGTTCAAGTTTAGGACACACTTTGTCCTTTGTCTCAGTCGGAATACATTAAAAAACAGTGATATGACTTATCTGCAAATAGAGCTTTGTAGCACCTTCCCGAGCCCAGACACTCCTCTCTTAGTCCCAGTCACGGCACTGCGCAGATCGCTCAGATAACAACATAGCATAATGTAATTGGACTAAAAAGAGCACTGGGAATTATATCAATGCAGAGTGTGACTGAAATGTTGTTCTGCCGAGGCTATTGAGCTTGTGTTGCAGCGGGTTGTCCTCAGGTATCAAGGGGTTCAGCTGCTGAGGAGAATTGGAGAGCAAACAAAAAAAGTTTCAGTATCTTTTCTTCTTGGTGCCTGTGAGGAAAGAAAAGCGTCACGCTGTAAAAGATGCTTTTGACTTTTCCGCTTCATTTTTCTCCCGATCTCAGTGACTCTCTTTTTTTTGTTGTTGTTGTTCAGCAGAGATGCTGGTAGGAACTGCATTTTAATCATGTATGGCTAATAGGGAGGGGAATGGAAACAAAAAGGAGGGTGAAAGAGCCATACAGGGGTATTGTCTCTCTATGCAAAATACACTGCATTGTTTGTCTTTTCTTCTTTGTCACACACACACACACACATCAGGTGAATCAGTTTTCACCATTTCTATTCCCCCCAGATATGTATAACTCGCGTTATCGTCTGCTTTTTCCCATCATTTCTCCTTACTTTTCAATTCATACAGACTTCTTCCCTTAATTTACTTTGTTTAGTACTTTGTTTTTAGAACTTTATTCTCTCTATTCTATTTTATATCATTATAGGTTTAGACTACATCAGTCTTTAAATGGCTTAAATCTGTTAAATCTGTCTAGTTTAGTACAGTTCAGGGTGAAATCTATAAAAACAAGGTGAGTACTAATAAAAGTGTTATGCTTCTTGATTATGTCAATATATTTCCATCTGAGTGTTTTTAAATTCTCTGCAGGGAATTTTGGGAAGAAAATGTTATTATTTCCTCAAACCATAATAAGGTCCCTATTGTTAATGTCTGGGTCATAAAGCAAATGTACTGTAATTTATCCACAAGGAGCCAAAACCTGACCCCTGGGAGGACAGCCGTGATAAAAACCATATCCTCGAGGATATGTTGGCCTCCTGGCACTTTGAGTGGATACGAGCCATGGTGGTAAGTTGGGGCATGTGTGTAGCTCTGGCACGGACTCCCAATGCTGTGTGTTGCTGTCTTCCGGTTTCTGTTTGGCTCTTGCCGTCTGTCTGGAGGCCTCTGTTTGCCGTCTGCGTCCCGTCAGGGTTAATGTACAGTACCTGCTGTCTCTCTGTCTGTGTGTCACTCGCACACCCTCGCACTGCACGCTCTGCTCGACCCCGTCTGTAAGCCTCTGCCTGCTCCTAAAGGTGATGGGGATCCAGCATGGACGGCTGCTACAGTCTTTCTGTGTGACTTCTTGTAGTGTTGTAGTCCTGTTTAACTGCAGGGTGGCAGCTTAAGTTTGAACTGTATGTTTTCTTTTGGGACTAAAGGTGATGTTTGGAGTGACTTGAGTGCATCTATAATTTTGATCTTCTGTGCAGTGATAGGGGCCATAAGGGGTGTAGACTGTGTCAATTGGTAACAAACTGGTAACACACACATTTTATAAATGGTGCTGATTAAATTATTTCAGATTTTTTTCCCAGTACATTTCTCCACACCTTATGACCCACAGGTCACCAATAATAAGCACTCAAACTATGGTCTAATGAGAGTTTTTCAGAGCTGTTCAGATAAGTGTGGTGTAATGTGTGGCTGTGTGTGGTTTGAATGATATTATAAGGGGTTTCTTAAAAGTTGCCACAGAAACAGCGAAACTATTTCATATTGTTAAAGCAAATCCCACTGCTCATTATAGCTAATGTAGCAATGTCTGCTCCCCCAAGCGTTATTGTTCAGAATCATGTACACAAGAGCAGCTCAACCAACTGAACTTTTCGACTGATGAACTATGCATCAAAAGACTATGATGAGCATTCGTTGCACTGTAGGTGAGGAGTTCTTCCTCTGTGCCAACATCCACCCAAAGTTACTCTTTGTGTGACTCTCACTGAATGAGATGCCAGAGATGGCACACAGTCAGCTCTCGCAGTCCCTCATTGGACAGAATTTGGAGCACAACACTTGACAGCAGTGTCGTCTGAATTTGAAAGTCAGACATGTTAGGAGGCAGCCACCACCTTTTCTTTTAACAAGAGTCATAAATCTGTAATGAGCACAGAGAGGATGCATATTTTATTTACTTTTTTGAAGACATGATCCCTTCACTTCAGAGCAATGCACTCTCGCTCTGTGCTTTTTTCCCCTTCCCAAACAAAGTTTAAAACAGTGGCTGTTACATCTGTTTCTATTGCCTGCATGTCTCTGAACATGAATATGTAATTAAAGGTACTCGGAAGTTTGCAAAGTTGGAGATGGTGAAGGTGAAGTTTCAAATGTGATTAAACATATACAACAAAGAACTGGGATGCTATAGTGGATGAATAATAACATTAGGGCGTACTTATCCAGCTTTTTTTAATTTCATTGCATAATTTGACAGATGTTTGTGCCATTGTAACCTATTAATTACTAGTGACAATTTAGACAGTTGTGGAAAATACATGTGAAAGATGTATACATTGATCTAATCCCAGATGAGGAGCAGGTAAGAACAGTGTGGTAGCTTTTTGTTTTATGCTTATGTTAGATTCTTTAATTTTGGTTATTGTTCCACTGTAGGTTAAATGTCAAGGGGTTAAAGGGCTTTATGGCTGAAACCATATATATTTGGTGCAGCTCTGTAACTCTGGCAGATACAGACAAACTGACAGACAGACTAAAGAGAGATGGGCTTGAACAGCTAAACCAGGCCAACAGAGGACAAGAGTAATGTTTTCCCATTCATCACATTGTGCCACACTGGATAATGGGGAAGGACGTGGGAAGGTGAGTGCAGGAGCAGGGGAGCAGAGGTGAGGGAAAGAGGCGAAAAGGGGGATGCGATCAAGCGCACAAGTTTGGGCTGGTAGTCATTTGTGTATGTGTGGCCGACCTTGAATCTGATGGAGTGGCTGGTGTGGTGGAGGTGATGCGAGGCCCCCAAGGGGAGATGGGTAAAGATGATCAGTGGCAAACAACCTCCTGCCACAGAGACACATTAGTGCACACAAACGCACGCTCGGCAGCACTCTTTAGGATAGGAAGCAGAGGTCAAACTGAAAATAAGTCATCACCTCTGTTCCATTTCTCTTTTTCCCTCTTTTTACATTTGTGTATATTTATCCTCGCTGTGGACTAGCAGGTGCAGAGACTAATTAATACTTTGTGTCTGACTCGTCCACCTTCAGCCGACAGTTGTAATTGGGGTTTGACATTGGCTTTTGGGGAGCAACCCTTTGTGTGCAGAGAGAGTCTTAAAGTGTCCTTCATAATCATCTGTCCTGTAGGAGTCAGATACCCCCCTCACATCATAACATGTCCTTTTGTGTGTGTTCACTGCCTGAACAGGGCCATGTAAAACGTGCACAGCATCTCATCACCCAAGTTAAACAGATATTCATGTGTGTATGATAAAGTGGGAGGGAAATGGTGATGTATTCTCCACATTTTTTACATGAATTACTTGTTAATATGGGAGAAATTATTTGTTAACAGCGCAGCACAGGCCCACCTCAAAAAAGGAACATCTGCCTCTTTTATGTGGCTCTGGCACGTTGCCATGTTGCATGATGGTATCTGTGGCTGGTCCCAGGGCCTTTGTCTCATCTTGTTGTCATTTCCTGAAAGAGGGAAGATGCTCTTCTAGGCCATTGGGCATCTAACTTTTTCTTTTCCTTAGGGGCTGTCTGCAAACTCTCAAAGGATTTATCTGTGACTTATTCCCACTTCCCGGTGCAATTAGGACTAAATGGGATACTCAAAGTCTCAGTAAAATCATTCATTACAATTGACTACACAACTTCCTCAAAGTCAAGTGATGGTTTCTTGACATGAAACAGGGCAAATGACGTCTTGCTTCCAAAGTAAAGTTTGCCTGCTTCTGCAGATACTCGATAAGAGCACACAAATTTATGTGACAAATTCAAGATATAGTGTATATATGTATATATGTGTAAATATGTATATATTAGGTGCAGTGTGTTGATAAAATCTATACAAAACAATATCCTATTTCACTTGGAATCTGCAGACATAGAGGTTTTGTGTTCCCTGATTATACTCACACACTAGAAAAATGTACGTTTATGACCATAACTAATTGTCTTTTTACATCATTTTAATTTAACCCATCTACAGTGAATATTAAATATCAATTCTAACATCATTTGTCTGCCATTCCTCATTTCTACTTCAGCAAAGGAAATGAAAAGTGGTGTTTCCCTGAAAGAATTCCTTAACTCTCTCTCTCTCTTTTTTTTTTTTTTTTTTCCTTTTTGCCCTTGTTATTTTTTCCCTGGGTTTGAAATGGAAGGCTTGTCGACTTTCCCTGCAGTTACAAAATCAACACGACCGCTTTCAGATGCCCTTTGGGAGCCACATATTAGCATCCTGTCACGTTTTATATGACATTTCAATTTTTACTGTGCTGCTGGAGTGAAAGAGGCAAAAGAAAAACAAAGAAAAACAGGTGCAATTTTAAAACAGCGGCAATGAGTAGGAGCCACTTGTGGTTCAGACTCATTTTGTTGTGTGATGGGATAGATGCTACTACATTATATCTGTTAGGTTTATCATTTTTATGGTGCAACCCAGCCGGGAGAACAGTGTGATCAGAGGTTAAAACAGTCTCAAATGGCGTTCTCTATTTCCACCCAGTAGATATAGGACAGATATTTGAGTCCGTTGTAATAGGCTAAGTCCTCAGTGACCTCTCTCTTGTTTAGCTCGAGGCCTTGGGTCAGCAAAGAACAAACTGTCTTTGGAAAGTTTACATCTGCACACTTTGCACTTTTGCATATATAGATGTACTCCGCTATGATGCTATCATTCTGGGAGAGAAGTGGAACAGTCGAGTACACAGAGGCATTGTGCATCTCGCCTTTGTTAAATATTTAATCAAGTGTTTCAAGGAGTTTACCACATTTGTTTACCACAATATACCAGCAAGAGCAATGTGGTTAGCCTGACTTGGCTGTTTCTGTGCTTGTGTGTGTGACAGTGTGTATCCCTGGGTTGTCTCTGGTGTCACTGAGGGTTGTTTCTCTTTAACGCATGCAAACAGCTCGCATCACTTTAACGAGCTCTGCCTCCTGTGTCTCGGCTGATAGGTGCGCTCCCATGGTGCAGCCCACTCCGCGCACAGGATGCTAAACTAATGGGTGCTTGGCTCAGATTTTTTATTTTTTTTTTATCTCTCTGCACTTCCACAAACAATGATGCAAACTTTGGACATAACCACAAGAGCTCCATTTAAATGCTATACAAGCAATTAAAACATGAAACTCCCTGGCAACAAAGGACACCGACTCGCTGAACGTCTGTGCTCCCAACCTGATGAGAGGTAATTGATGTCAAGTAGTCTCTCTTTGCCACAGAAACATTTCATTCACAAGATAAAACAGTGCTATATTCACTTTAATTCACTCTATTTTTCTCTCACACTCCGCTGAAATGATATCGGCCCCTAGTATCAACGTTAGTGCCCTTTCACTCCCAGAAGCCCTATATTAAAAAAAGATCATTTCTATATTTTCCCATAATGCTCACAACAGACTATGTTATAAAGCATGAATTTTTAAACAATAAAGTCCAAGTATACAAGGCATACAAAACATAAATAAAATCTTTTATTATCCAGTTGCAATAATTTGGCAGGTACTGTGGTGCGTTGAGGGAGTAATTACAATCACACTTGGTGTATATGAAAAGGCAAGATGCTTGACTTGTAAGGAAGGCCTGTGACACTGAACTGTACATTTGTAGCATGTGCGACTGTGAACAATCAAGACTCACACATGTTACAGACGTCAAAGCATCACAGTTCTTCCAAAGTAATTCAGGGCATGTTAAATATTCAATATCTGAGTCAACAGAAAGAAATGATGTGAAATGCGTGAATTCTGTCTAAAGTGACGCTGGTTTTTAAAACAAAGTTTACTTATCACGTTGCCGCTGGAAAACTGCAAAGAAAGAACCGGGTTTTAGAAGTCAAGGGCCCTCGTTGTCTAATCTGAGTCAGGATAAAATATTGTTTGTAGAGTCACACAGCAAGACCAGGTGGACATATCAACCTTATCTAATAGCTGTAGGGTGTGTGTATGTGTGTGTTTGTGTGCATATTAGGTTCCATTATAAGAACAGGTTGCCTGGCTCCATATGTGCGCAGTGTGCGGAGAAGCTGGGAAAACAAGCTTCTCTGCGGCTCTCTGTGTTATTGCTACCTCCCACCTCCCCTAGCTGTGTTTGAAGACAGGAAATAGGAGTCAGACCGCAGTCCGAGGGGCATGTGGCAATGGTTTATACTCAGGTGACCTCTGACCTCTTCTCTCCACCCCCGTCCGCTCTCTCACACCACTCCCCTGGCTCTCAAACGCTTTCCCCTGAGCCCGGGCCCGAAAATAAAACCTGCCTGACCCGGCCCAACCCGGCTCGACTGGGCCTAACCCAGTCCAGCACAATAGACCCTACATGCTGAGATTTGTTTGACTGAACAATGAAAAACAGATGGACTCAGAGCAAGGGATCAAGAAAAGGGGAAAAAGAAAGGGAGTCTTGTAAAATATTTGCGAAGAAAAATAACCCAGGGACGCTGTCTAATTATATCTATTTGTCTTGTGTGGTTTTGCTGGGGAGACCATGAAGTCTCGACCGCTCCATGATTCATTTTCACATTATGTGATCCTGAATGCGGTGCAAGAGGAGGTGGGTGGATTTTGGGTCAACACAATGGTGTTTTGGGTCTCAGTGGGTAGGTTGTGGTGGCAAAGCCAAGGGGCCTCTCATGTTTTGTGGATGTCGTGTCTTTGACTGTCTTCTTTGAGAGTAATCATAAGGATTACAGAGGTTTACTCCTCTAATGTAGCATGGACCATCCATCTTCTTTGGTAATGCAGTCCATACTGTCCAGTCTAATACAAATGGTTAAATTGTTTGTAAAGACACAGGATTGGTTTCTTTTACATTAGTGTTTGATTTATTTGCATATAAGGCAGACCTTTTGCAGCTCTACAAAGTGTAATGATGCAAAAACTCTGTTATTAATGAGCCGACCTTTACTTATTCCATAGAGTGTGCAAGGTGCAGGGAGCTAATAATAGTAGTTAATAGTTGAGATAGTTGCCTGCTGCATAACTACCATGAGCTACTGTAATAGAGCAGACTCTTTTATATTATGAAAATGCTCAAGAGAAGTAGAATAGAAAATGTTTAACAATGTACATTTTAAGATGCAAGTACCTCTTTTTTACACTTGTGCATACTGATTATGGTTTGAAATAATTTTAAAAGGTGGCTTTTGCTCGGGAGAGGGTTATGGCCTTACGCTGCCATGACGACAGAACACGGTTGCCCTGTTGCACTTTAAAGCATTGTGATTTTAACGCCCATAGTTATACATATCCTGTTCTAATGTGTAATTATAGTAAGATTGAATGTTTGATGCTTCTTTTCTTCTTAGTGTGGCCCTGTGTCAAAAGCATGTCTGTCTCATTCTCTCAACTCTGTCCTGTCTCTTCCTGTCACTCAGTCAGCTGGCAGCTTGTTGATTGTTGCATGACTTCTTCAGTTCCTCACTTTGTTTCAATAAGGGCAACTGGATTGTAGACTTTCGTGTGCTTAGTTTTGTGGTCAGTTTCCTCAGTGTTTGCAGTATTCTCAGGTTCTCAACCATCAAAAGTTGAAAAGGAAGAGCTCTTCATGGTGGGTGACGGCGCTAATAAGGATGATAATGATGTCATGGCTGGTGACATCATCACAGCGTGCCAGCCAGCAGAACAATAGATGGCTCTGCCTGGTCTTTCAAGGCTTCTTGGCAGCACAGAGGGAGAGAGAGTGCGTACAGATTGATGTATCCATTTGGCTTTCAGTTTAATTTCTGTCTCTATTCACATATTCAAATTTTTCTGTGTGAGCTTTTGTAAAGAGGAAAACATTTTGATTTGTTCTGCCGACTTTATATCTCTATTACTGCCTAGAATGAAAGCAGTTTGTCTCTTCATGCAGGATATCCAGTGATTTGGCTGCCCGCTCCAAATCTTTGACGCGTTCCACAAAGATGCCTGTGCCCAAAG
Source organism: Rhyacichthys aspro (assembly GCA_036850595.1). Classification (NCBI taxonomy): domain Eukaryota; kingdom Metazoa; phylum Chordata; class Actinopteri; order Gobiiformes; family Rhyacichthyidae; genus Rhyacichthys; species Rhyacichthys aspro. Next base: position 11,553,862 of record CM072156.1, read on the forward strand.
GCCCTGTCGTCTTTTTTCTTTCTTTTACCTTGCCTTCTGTATCTCTTGTGCCCTTCTTCATTTGCCTACAGCTCTATCTGTCCTTTTACAGGACTCTGAGAGAAAGGGCTTCATGAACAAGATTTATGCCATTCAGGACGTGTGCATCAGCGTGCAGAATGCTCTGGATGAAGTGGCCTCCTATGGCGAGAGGATAAAGAAGTGAGTTGTAAGCCAGCTCTTCAGCAGCTGGCTCTGCTCTTCACTGTTACGCACATCCCAAGGTTTTTTTTTGTCTCGTTTCATTTCTGCAGTGCCAGGTTGCCCCCGCTTCCCATTGCCAGCCACAGTATAGCTCAGTGCTCTTTTAAGGATGCACTGCCAGCCTGACACCTTACCTTCAAGGACAATACTGTCTGTCTGCGCTTTACATCTCCTAACCCTAAACATGACCCCTGTTTGATTAAAGCATGCATATGGGAAAGCATGCATCACATCACCTATTAACAGAAATACACTAAAGCTTGCTCATGCATTGCCTTTAACCTTTATTCAGATAAATACAAAATCCTGGAATTTTGTTGATAGCATTTTGAATTGTAAACATACCTGTAGTCAAAGGTAAAAACATTTTAAATTAAACTGAACTGTGTGTGACATGTTTCCATTTAAAGGATGGGATCCTGTTGATACTATGTGTATGGAGTTGTGATCAATTTGTGCTTGCATTACTGACCTAAGACTTTTAGTAAACACCATTTCCTTCAGCAGATGCTGTGAGAATTTTGTGTTACACTTGTATTCAGATAGATGCAGGCTTGATTTGAAAAGCATTAAATGGCTTTTCAAATTCCTCATAGTGCCCTCTTTAGAGTTTGAAGTTAGCATTGCCATGTCTGTTGCTCAGTTCTTCTTTTTTCCTCCTTTCCTCTTTTCTACAGCACATTTAACTGGACTGTGCCTTTCTTAAGCTGGCTGGCCATTGTTGCTCTCGGAGTGGCCACCATCATCATCTATTTCATCCCACTACGATACATAGTTCTAATATGGGGTAAGATAACATATTTTTTTAATTAATAATAAACATGTTTAATGCTTTTGTCTATGTTAAAGCTTTTTTTGCAGTTTTTTTTAAAGTTCAACCTTGTCATCACCTGTCATTTCTCTGTTCCTGTAGGGGTTAACAAATTCACTAAGAAGCTACGGGACCCTTACACAATAGATAACAATGAGCTGCTAGACTTTCTGTCCAGAGTGCCCTCAGATGTACAAGTGGTAGGTGAACTTTTTACTTTTTTACTTTTTACTAAAGCTCGGGAGTTTTGTTCCTAGGCTGAGCAAACCTAAATGGATAAAAAATTAATGTTTGGCGACCCATGTTTTCCAAAAGAGTCAGACGTGTTGATGTCAAATACACTGCTACTGTTAAAGGCAGTACAGCTCCCCTAAAGAGCTCTAAGAATGGTAAGCCAATTTATAGGCTTGTGGTGTTATATCCATCTTGAATTGTAAAGATATCCAAAGTTGCAGGGATAAAGAGATAGCGTAGTGTTATATGCACCATGTGCTCTGTTGTATAAATCAACATTTTTTAGTTATTTAAAAATACATGTACTTGTTTAGTTTTGAGATAACTTTAATTGAGTTTAGTTATTAGAACTTGATTGACTCCATACACTGAAATAGCCAACTGTTGCTTGCCATCTATGCTAGTAATTGGAACAGAGTGTAAACCAACAGTTAACCAGCCCCATGCGGCTTTGCTTCTACATTAACCGTGAGATCAGATTAACTTTGTGGCTCGAGACTACAGATGCTTCGTTAAATTTGTAAAATATGTGTGTGTGTGTGTGCGTGCGCTTGTGTGTATGTGTGTGTATGCTAACTTTGTAACGTGCTGTGCAGCCCGGGACAACGTGCAGTTTAAACAGCAATTAAGCAGCAGCTTGTGAAAGTCGTTGTGTTATCCAGCACCCATGGTGTCCGCTGCGGCCGTTAAGCCCCGCTGTGCAAAGTTCAACCCACATGCAAAAGTCTACATATACACACGCATGCAGACTAAGGCAGAACGACCTGGGCCTCTGATACAACCAATCCCCTGCCACATCAGCATTGACACACTTCCTCTTTGATTGCTAGGTGCCCGCAACTTCTTTTATCTTTACAGGGTCATAATCCTTGCTCCCCTTTACACCCCTGCCAGCCCCCCGTGTTCTCCCATCTCAGCCCCTTGTGCACTTTTACAGTTTCATAGCTTTCAGGGGCCTGCTGCAGTGGTACGCACAAGGCAGGTAGCCACGTGTTTAAATGAGCCCAAGATGTCCCCTTTGGTGCAGTGCAGCCACCTTACACACCTGGAGCCTGGGGGTGCAGAGGAGGGAAGGGGCCCGGGCTCGGCAGGTACGAGGCCTTTACAAGGCCTCTAATGAGGGCCTGCTGACTGGGGGAGGTGAGGGCAGACATGCTGCTTTGGTCTGATGCCCATGCTGCTGGGCTTGTGCCTACTGTATAAGTAATTCTGTAAGCGCTACTGTAACGGTTATTGCTGCAGCTGTTGAAATGGTAATTGTTGCCAGGTTTCACTGACAGTTTGGAGGTTCATTGAGCAGGAATGGTGAGAAAAGGAAGACAATAAAGGAGGCAGTAAAGATAGAAGCAAAAACAGAAATAGTAAAGAAGGGAATAAAAATAACCATGTAATTGCTTAAGATGCCAATTTATTGCTTTCTGAGGCCTGCTCAATAGTGTCACCATAGGCAAGTAAAAATGTTACCAGTGTGCTGACATCTTAAAAATGACTGAAAAATGTGCTAATTACTTTGTCACTGACTACAAAGGTGAGCCTACTGTTCATGCCGTGCTCTGCATTTTTTGGCTAAAAACGGATCAGAACGTTCTGCTCTGCGGTGCATCCCATGCTGCCTCTGGTGCTGGGTTCACCTCATTGACTGTAACCCTTTACTGGGTCAGAGTCCTCCCTGGGGATTAAGCCCCTGAGGCTTGTTCGTGACACAGGGAGGTTGTGGGGTCCAAATGGAATGTCCCCCTCTCGGGCACCTGTCCATGGCACCCACTGGCATAAGTGCAGGGGCTCACTATTGATGATGCTCTGGATGACTAACGAAGTGCTATTTCAAGGCCCTGGTTCGACCTAACACACACACACACACACACCTACGTGCTCTCCCTGCAGTAGAGTACGTGAAGTGGACCGGGGCGCTCACTGCAGTGTTGTGCAGCGTCAGTGTAGTTTAAAAAGACAAAGTTGTAGTGACTTAGATGCAAAGGGCATTTACAAAAGGCATAATCAGTCCCAACATGCAGTACATGGCTGTGTAGCAGTTGCGATAACACTAATATAGCGTGGGGGCTATATTAGTTACTTATATTAACTAGCTAGACTAAATCTTAGACTCGCTTACATGCCACTCTATTCTCTCCTTCTGTTCTGCATGAAACTGCCTTTAATTATATCCAAGTCCATTTAAATTTTCCTTGGATCTATCAAGACATTCAGATAGTTATAATATCAAACTTTATTAATCCCTTTTGGCTATTTGCTGGATGACCCAACCACTAATAGGTCCTTCTCTGACACTGGACCCTAGAAACACAGTTGAAGAGTCTTTAACAACTCACTTCCCAGAAGTGTAGGGTTGCTTTTAACCAGCAGAATAGTTTACTTAAATCATTATGTCCCTCTGTGAGCGGTGATGTTAAAACTTAGCCTTGAAGTGTGTTGTACTGTCTGTGTGAAAGAGTTACTCCCCCAGAATAACAGTCTCTTGTATCTTGGGTTTTGCCTATATAAACTATCTTTATGATCATTATCATAGAATTTTTTGTGTCCTCTTAAACAAGACCAAACAGAGCACCTTTATAGAGCTAAGTATTCCCAACCTGGTGTTTGGGAGGTGTCGGTGCACTAGTATGTTTTACGACACCATTAGCCATGTGAGCTGGTGAGTGCATAAGTAGGGCCAAGGCAATTAGCATGCCAAGTGGCCCTTTATGATGGGTGTAAAGAGCTGGATCAAAACCCTGTACAAAAATAAGCATGAATTCCAATTTAGAGCATAATGAACAGTGGGGAGTAAGGTTAATATTTTTGGACAACAATTATGTTGGGCATGGAGCCCCACTGGACAGAGAGGTTGGTTAGTTTAAGGTTGAAGCATTGCCAAATGCCATCACTCACATCAACCAGAGGTCTCACTCTCCTTGTCTATGTCCTTTCCCACTTTTGTGACAATTTGAAACATTTCTCTGCATGTAGCCAATTAGTCACTACAACCACTGTAGCTCATAGGCAAAACGTTTTAATACTTTATGATATTATATATATATATATATATATATATATATATATATATATATATATATATATATATATATATATATATATATATATATATATATATATATATATATATATACCATATCATTCTACTGGCTTATGTCACCTTGACATGCCTTTTTCCACAAAAGTGGTGCTGTGATGTGCATTAGTTTGTTTGGTACATAATTGTTTTCTTGGAAACACTTAATAACCCTTGTGTGTCGTTCGGCTTCACAAAAGATGAAACCTGCTGAGTTTTGTGTTTTCAGTGAAGAGAATGGCAGAGTGTCATTAAAGTGTTAACCCCTCGCCTTCTTTACCTCATTTATTTACTCCCCTGTTTGCCTTTTTATGCTCTGTCACCCACCTTAGTTGTGCCTTGTCTGTCTGCCCACACGGGCAACATCAAAATACTGTGAAAGGTTCAGTGCAAGAGGCAGGAGGAGAATGAGAGAGAGTGAGAGAGGCAGAGGAGCAGGTCCCAGGATGCTTTGTGGGTAACACTGTTAAACGAAGCATGGTACATGGCGCCCCTTCAGCAGAGCACACTTCAAAGCCTGTTTTGCACTTGTACTGTCAACATTTGGAAGAGGAGTGAGGGTGGTGCAGCCTTTGAGCTGTGCTGGGTCTTTACCAAGTGCCTCTCCTGTTGATGTTCCCTTTAAGCTCCCATCTCGTGCAACCAAATTGCTTATGTGCTCGTCGCATTACCACACTTTTTTACTTTCGCCCAATTCTGGCTTCTTTTATTTTACTAACGTCCCACTTTCTCCTCGCCTTCTTTGCCTTTTTGTGTTTTTGTCTTTAACTAGCTCTCGCTGTCTGCATAAGTTTCCTCCTGTGTGAGCTTGTGTGTGTGTTGCGTGTTATTAGAAAAGGTGAGCGTGGAGCCAAGGGTATAGCATCATGCAAACATGTCACCTGGAGGGCTGAATTGATCCTCTGATGCATCTCTTACAGTTGGCAGCTCTTCACACAAAAACAGCTTTTTGATTGAGATATTGTTTTTTCCCCCCTCCTTACCCTTTCTTTTGGTTGCTTCCCTTCACAGAAACAAAACCATACATTCTACTGACATGCAAACTTTTCTTTTCTTTGTCTGCACTTGCAAGAAGTTTTGTTTGGACAGAAATGTCAACTCTGAATTAAATTGCTGTGTTCCTTTTTGCTGCTGTAGGCATTTGGCCATGTAATGGGACCACTAACAGTCAGTGATCCCGCACAGTACCTGTCCTACTTTTGGATAAGAGGTAGCTCTGTTCAAAACAAGTGAGAATGGTGGATTTTGTCATATGGAAAAAATATTGTTGTGGGCTGTGTACATTTTATCATGTGTCCTTGGATGAATTATAGCATTCAGCTTCAGTGGCTAGCGCAGAATGATCTTGGTCCTTTGGGTTTTGACTGTTGTCTGCTTTAGTTGGCAGATCTATAAAAGGGTCCACACCCACATGAGAACAGTGTCTGTCATCAAGTGTCCACATAAATCCTCCTGCCTCACCCACTATTTCTACTGTTTTGTCTCTCGTTTCTTGTGTTGTTTGCCCTAATCTTTGGCCTTAAATTTTTTATCTTTTTCTGCCACAGATTTGTCCTTACTTCCTTTCATTTGATTGTGTTGAATCTATTGTTTTTGGACAGCTGAATACTAGCATGGACAGTAAGGAATGGACAGATCTGATTCAGCAAGAAGCATCGAGAGCAACACAGTCTTGGCCATCTTTAAAGCAGCTGAATGGGACATGGTACAGTGCAGTTTGGGGATTTATGTGTTAATGGTATCGAGCTAGCAAAGGTATGAGGTATGATGATAGAGAGCTCACACCTGTATCTTTGCATCACAGGTTTATACACACAAGGCAGAGGATACTAGGAGCCTTCACTGAAACGACAGCACAAACCACTAGAAGATACATGATAAAGGCTTGTTACCAACATACGCTGAGAAACGCCACTGTTCCCGTCCACTGCACACAGACCCACCAAGAGACAGAACAGAGGAGCCACAGTGACGTCAGTTTGTTGCTTGCCTGGAGAATCAGAGAGAGTGTCAGTCAGTCAGACAGGCAGAGTAGCCTACAGTACATCAGCCTGGAAGGGATCCCACAAACGATACTAGCTCTTTGGTGCCGAGACTGTTAAATCTCCTGTATTTTTTTCTATTAGTATTCTGATTTAGTGGCTAGTCCTTGTCAGTGTGTTGAATGTGTCTAGGATTGTGACTGCATTCCGTCTGTGCACTTCAGAAAGAAAAAAAAAAAAAAACTACTGGAGTGACAGTCTCTGGTTCTTCACGCTCAGCCACTGTGATGCTCTCTTTTCTGAGTGTCCATCAGTTAAAAGCAGTTTGCTCGGCTGTCTGTCTCCATTCAGAAAAAATCTCGTCAAATTAGGGGAGTTCTTAAAGAAATGGCAGTATTTGGCCAGCTAATGGATGATCTGTGGAGGGTGTCATTTCCCCCTAAAATAGTGAAGCAATAGTAATAACACAAAGTACAATTCAAAAAGTAATTAAAATACGCTGTCTGATGTCTTCTTACAATTTTTTTTTTACCTGTAAGGAAACATTGCAGTAGAATAATAATTTTTGGTATTTGTAATAAAGACTAAGATTTAATATTTAAAAGTATGAGCCAAAGGGAGGCACAGCTCCCAGTTTTCTTATGTACTGTATAGTAAGGCTCCTTTTGGTTTCACACAGTCTATTAAACTTAACCATAAAACTTCCACTGATGTCCACAATTACTTACATGGTCCTCTCACCAGTTTAGTGGATTTAATATTCTGTTTTATGAAGAGGAGTGTGTTGCCATGTTTACTGTCACTAAGTGAATGTCTGAGACATTTTCTGATGCCAGAAGTGCAGACTAAGACCTTCACCTTTTGTGTGCTCCATTATGAACTATTTTATCCAAACCATTGTCAGCTGGTATTGGTTTGGACAAATTCAACATTTCTGGAGCATGACTGGAAGCGTTAAAATGCCTGAAAAGATAAGATTTGTAAATGACAGCCTCCTTACTTAATATAAGCTGATGTTATCTACTGTTAGAAGAGAAGGCCGTGAAGATAACAGCACTTTAACTTGGACCTTGGTAGACTCCCTTTTTCATAGTAGTGGGAAAGAAGAGTCACAGTTTGTCCTAAAAAACCCTGTCAGTAATCAACAATACCTGAATGCCATCATAGTTGTTTTCATGCTTGAGCTCAAGCACCAGTTTAAGACACAATTTGGTTCAAAAGGTTTACAGTGAGTTCTCCCTTCTGTCTCGCTCTGCCCTTCCCTCCCTAATATCTTTTCATGCAGAGATGACTCTTGTCTCTCCAAGCTTTCCCATGAGCCCTTGCCCTGTTCTCTGTTTGTTTGTGTGATCCCTTCCCTTAGGCCACTGTTCCACATCTGTGGAAGTCCGTGTGTATTTGTATTTTTTGTGTATCTCGTCTGCGTGTGAGCATGAGTGTTTCTGAGCTTTGAACAGTGTATGTGGACTGTGTTGTGGTGTGTGTGTTGTGTGTTGTAATCAGTGTGTAATCCCTTCCCCGAGGCCACTGTTCCACACAGCTGGACCCAGAGAGCCTCTGGAGGGTTTGTGTGCTATTCAAGCATCCTTTGCTCTTTCCACCTGACCGGTTGGTGTGTGTATTTGTGTGTGTTTGTTTTAACAGGTGCAGTACCGAGAGCTGAAACTGGATCCCAATCCCAGTCCAAATAAAAGAAAGAAAAACAACCCCGGGTAGATGACTTTGTCCACCCACCATCTCTTCTCTTCTCCACTTTTCTTTTCTTGGTCTATTACTGGACACTGAAGAACGATGGAAGACAGTACCAGACCATCTCGGCTCAGCTACCCTTCTTCCTATGTTCTTTATATTGTGAGGTACTGACAATGAACAGGATCAATTCCTGAGATGAAAAAATTATTTTATATGAAAAGACACAAAGTGTCTTAAATTATTTTCATCATTACACATTTGATAGCAAGCTTCAGTTGATGGGATAACCTTCTTCTCAGCTGTGTGGGCATTTCCAGATCGATTCACCTGCCACATAGTGTCATATATTGACTAAAACAAGTTTGAAACTCACTTTTCCAAAGTTACATTTTTGGTTTAGATGCATTCATCAAAAACAGAAGCCTTATCCTTACATTTTACATATTCACAATGCAATAGACATTTTTCATTATTTATTAAATGCTTTTTGTAAAGTGTTTATATTTTTAATTGTTTTTTATACTTTCAGCTTGAATGTGGTAATGGTGTTATGTTCGCTGCCAGTAATTTGAATCATCTCCACTTAACTCTGCCAGCCGAGCTGATTAGCAATTACAGAGGTAGCCTCCAGATACATTCTCTTCCACAAACACACAAGTGGACAAACAAGCTGTAGGCTTGTGGAGGCATCTGTGTCCACAAAAGCTTTCTAAGCATTCAGGAAAATGTCTTCCTGTTTTTACTTGTATGTCACGACCAGTAAGAGTTTACACAATAGTTATTCTCATTTCAAATTTATCACCACTAAATGCCCAGATATTTTTGCTGTAGCCAGACGTTTTTGTCAAGCACTGTCTAACAGCAAGTCAGTGAGTGAGTCAGAAGGTGCAGCAGACCAAGCATGCTGTCGAGGTGTTAATATAGATGTCATACAGTCTATGCAGAGTGTCACCAGGCAGGAAGGCCTTTAGGCAGCCACAGCCCTAATCTTGTTTGAAAGGCTGGTCTCTTTTCCTCTCATCTCCCTGTGTGTGTGTTTGCCTCAGTGGCCACACACCGCAGCATCCATTTACTGACAGATGCACAAAGAATGCACAGGCTATGTTCTACTAGCTCTCAGATAAAACCGTACATCCCATTTGCACTTTCTCCCCCTCTCAGGCGCATACACACATAAACATGCTTTCTCTGATGCTGTGCCCCAGGCTGGCCGCCCTCTCCATCTGCCCCACCTTGTGTGCCCACAGCTCAACTTTGATCTGTCTTTTTCACACACAGTGACTTGTGTATGTAAACTGTGTGTACTGTACGAGTGTTTGCACGTTTATACAATCAAAGACATGTTGCTTTCCCTAATGTTGGTATGTGTTACGATTGTATCTCCCCTCCAGCTGTAGACTGATGTGCAGATTCAGTCTGTGTGTGTCAGCATGTAAAAATATGTGTGTGTGTGGTCTAGCAGAAGTGCCAGCTGTTATTTAGTGCCGAGTGTGCTGGTATAGAAAACCAACAGTTAGATAAGCAGCAAGTCACTTTGTGACAAGACAAGGCTCGGAGGGGACTTAGGCCGGGGATGTCAGTCATACAGGACCATATTCTTGTGTGTGTGCACACTTTTGATGCTATTTTGGATCCCTCCTTTTTGTCATGCTTCTCTTTCTGCGGTTCCCTCATTCGTCAGTGAGCGGGGTGGTGACCCTGTCTGAAGGGATGGTCTCCTGGGTTTCTCTCTAAGCATCTGTTGAAAGATCACAGCTTGGGCTACATCGGAGAAGGTCTGCTCTCATCCTTCTGATCCCTGCCTCTCGGTCTCTTACCCCCTCTCCATCTTTTTGCTCCCTTTTGTCTCTGTGTTGAACCCGCCGCCTCTTAACTCCCCTCTGCCATTTTGTCATCCCCTCGCCCTGTGTAACTGCTTGCCATTGCCTCTACTCTCTACCACCCACCCTCCCTCTTTACCCATCCATCTCCATGCTTAAATATCAACAGGCTCTGATCTGTCACTCTAGAGGGCCATTGATTTTGTTTTGTTGTTTTGAGGAATCCACTTGGAAAGACAATAACAGACTGTCCCCCAAGAGCAGCGACGCAGACTGATTATAGCTTCCTCAACAAACACACTCTGCTCATGAAGAATGGCTTTTTACAATGCCTGAAGGGACTGTTTGAATAGCTGATATGTATGTGTCTACTGTATGTAGTTATTTTACAGCAGTTTGTGGTAACTATTGTATGGTATTACAGTCTAATACAATTTTTTTAAATCATTTTTGGTTTTGGCAACCAACCAAAGTATTTAGTTTCATGTAGAGAACATTTAGATCAAGGAATGTATCAGACTGACAGAAAAAAGCACTTTTATTTGCACCAAGTTAAAATGAAACTTATTTATTTTTCAAATGATATTGTGCATAGTTAATTACATTCATTTCTGGTTGTATTTTATACTGTATGCCTGTTAATATTATAGAGTAAGTGTATGCCTGCCTTATTTTATAAACTAGTCTTTTTGAGCCTGTATTGTTGCCTGCCTGTGATATTATTTTGGTTTGTTCTGAGCAATGACAATAGAAGATGAGCGACTGCAGTTACGTCGTGTGGGTCAAAAGGAAGTTGTATATTTCTGGTTTGAGAAATGAAATGTCTGCTTATTTTGGAAAAAAAAAGAATGAAAATCAAAAATGAGATTAAATATTTTTTAGCACCTCTTAAGTGTGTGAATGTTTTTCTAATGGTTTAATGACAAATGGCACCATAACTGCAGTGTTAAACATCACTTTATTTATATTGCAGATACAAATGTAGTCTTAAAAATTTGTAACATTAGTAAAAACCGATAGAAAACAAACAATTGAACTCATTATATTATATAATAATTGTATATTCACATCAAGCAGAGGCTGTGTGCAGGCCCAGATGAATCCTCTTTAACTGTTGGATGTGACCCTTTGCCCTGGTTTCATGTGCTATTGAAGAAGTTTAGGATTTTGTGTGCTGCTCAACAAGCTCCTTTCCCCTAGACTTTAGATCCTCTAGTATCTCTATTAGAAACTGTGTGTTTTCTCCTCTACATTCTCTGATTGTTTGAGACATCTGTCCATCATAACAACCTCTGCCAACATCCATCAGTGTCTTTGCATCTTCCAGCAGCCTCATGGCACGTTGGTCTGTCCAACCTGAAGTCAGTTTCTGAACTGAGTGCATCTTTAAGGCCCTGACCATCTTCAGACCCAGGCTGTGAGCCCTGTCACCACTGTGGCTAAAGCCAGACAGACCCTTCTCCTGCTGGTAGGAGAAGATGAGATGTGCCAGCAGACATGAGCCAGCCTCCAGGAGAGTCAAGTTCAACACTTCTGTTGCCTTCTTCCTACAAGCAGTGTCTCCAATCCGGCTGCTATTAAGGAGCTCTTCTCTCTGACTGGCTTCAGACACCAAGTCCAGTGGCGTCCGACCATTGCCATCCTTCTGCTGCAGGAGAACTGAACCTGGTGGGAATAAAAGTGAAACATCAGATCTTTACCTCATTTTGTGCATCTCTATACTACATATTTACATTAGTAGTAAAAAATACTACATTTCTTTCTGCATTCAGCACAAAAATGTCAGTTAGATCTATTAAAAGCAGTCATTACTTAACCCCCCCCCCCCTTTTTTTTAAAGATGGTTTTTCATTGGTGATTCAATTATAACTTAGTAGGCAGCTACAAAGGTGGTGAATTCACTAAATTCAATTCTAATAGATTTTTAACAGCACTTTGCTCTAATAATAGAAAGGTTAATGAATCCAACACAAACAGACATCCTCAACCTCAATGACAGCAGCGCCACATACAGCCAAACCACGCTAGGCAGCGTCATTATGAAGTAAGGCGGAAGAGACACTGCACGGGTCAATGGCAGGACATAGCAACAGATATAAATAGTGCATAGATGCACACAAATGAACACATATGTTGTACAGTATACACACAGACAATCATTCATGTACACACACTGTGAACTACAGAGCTTAAGTGAACAGCTGTTTTCCCACTGGGCCTCGGTGCCAGCCAGGGCTTTTAGCTCACTTCAGCGCTAACTTCAGCTGACACCTTGTCTTAACTGTGTGACTGGCGGGTCACATTGTGTTTGTGTAAGAAACGCAGAGGGTTAGTGACCTGATGGAGGCTCTGCTTTCTTGTTAGCTTCTTGATGTAATTCTCCAAGCTTGTTGCTATCTTCAGTTGCACTAACAGAGAGAGCAACTGGATAAAAAGGGAGCAGAATGAAGGATGATGGAACACAAATAATTTGAAGCAGCAAAGCTTTTATCCAAATCTAAATGTTCTTGCACAGTTACTGAAGTAAAGGTTCAATGAAAAATGTGAATAAAATACAAGACCTAATCTCCTAACCTTGACTTTAACCTTTTAAGACCTACACCTTTAAACTAAAACTTAACAGCAGTCACAGCTGAACGCGTCCCCTTCCGCAAAGCCAGAAAAGTTATAACAGTGACATTTACTGTCTCTCTTTTGAGTTTTGTCTGTTCAACCTCAAATCTATTTTCTAATGTCAGACAACCTGTGTGCACTTAGACAACACAGAGCAGGTCAAGTCAAGTGTGAGCCCTTTGTTTGCTTTGAGATCGACCCATTTCTATGGCAAACTGCTCTTGATGGCACTTGACTGTTCAACCTCAGCAATAGTGCTGCCACTTGTGAGTGAGTTTACAGCTCTGTAGCGGCTTAGGGTGACACACATGCAGCTCAAAAGCTACTTGATACCGCTGTAGCAGTAGTTTCTCTTTGACAGACATTGTTGGGTTGCAGGAAGCATGTTTTAAAGGTGGGGCAGTCATGCGAATGGTAGACTGTGTTTGCTGGTCTCTGACACAAACACCACTCAGTAAGCCTGTTGTACGCCATTTGGCCTTTCCGCAAAACTAACACAGCACCTCCCGGTATGAGATAATCGGTAAGAGCTCACGTACGTAGCTGTTAGCTAAGAAGGTCAGTGCACGTCTACCTTTTAGCGCTTCAAGCCTTGGTGGCAAAAACTCAATCTGCATAAAATTGTGGCATTAATCTACATAAACTTTTACATAAGTGAGGACATTTCAAATGCGGAGGTCAGGCATCAGGGGCAGCAGTCAAGGACGTAAGAGCACCGATTTGATCAAAGTGGCCACAAGAGAAAAGTAGAAGAGGGAAGGGAGCATGAGCTTGTTCACAGTGGGTCATAATCACCAGGTTTCTATAACAAGCTGTCCTCGCTATGACACTCATCTAGTAGGAGTGGCTGTAATGTGTGAAGACAACCAAAGTGTGACTATGCAGAGGCTCAGTTCCACCAAACCCACGAATACACAAATGAAATAATATCAACTTCTTCCAAATACACATCAGTTTTTTTTCCTGTTCTTTCTTGTTCTTTTTAGATGGAATTTGGCAAGATTAAGAGGAGGCAAAAAGCAAGGCTAAATTTATGTAAGCAAAATAGTATTACATTAAACTAATTTGGCACATGGTTCTTCATTTTTAATCCATATAAAAAAAATACAAAAAAGCATCTAAACTATTATATTTAAAATAAAGCAAATTTCCATTTCATTCCATTCTCAATATAATTGTTCCTTTTGCTCTACACACTGCTCATTTCTAAGGTCTGTCTCATTTTTACACTATAATTACTGGTTATTTAAAACATTAAACCACATAAGGAAAATAGATGCAGGTGCGTTTAACTTCCACACACTTCATGCTATGAGACCGGCGTCTGGGGAATAGCTTTACAGCAAAGACAGCGACTGATGTGAATCCAGGTATTGGGGCTGGGTGTCAAGATATTCTGCGGTAGAGATAAATGCAGCACCTGAGGGAATTACATGAGAGCACAGGGTAATTACACTGTCCTTTGTGTGTGTGTGTGTGTGCTTGTGTGTACACGACTGTGAAAATGCCCGGCTTAGACCTGAGCTCCGAGGCTAAAGCAGAGGGAGGGAATTCACATGGCGAGAGAATGCTACTGCCTGATGCACCAGCCAGATGCAGTCACACACACACACACACACACACACACACACAGATCGCAAAGCCCTTTGGCCTTTAGAGGGCAGGCGAAGACAAGAAATATAGACTTGTGAGTGGAGGAGGGGAAAACTGGCGCAAAAAGAGGCAGGGAGCGAAGGGAAAGAAAGATGCAGCTAGCCCTCCCCCTATGTCTCTATGTCTCTGTGTCTCTGGTCTGAGGCTGGGGCTGAGGCAGACAAGCTGGGAAGCAGGCAGCTCCACAGCATGGTAAACATCCTCTCTCCTCTCGCTTTCCCCCCATCACAGGCTGAAAAAGAGAGGCAAGCCGAGTGTGTGAACTGCAGCCAGGGGCACGGCAGCGCATATCCACAGGGAGCAGCTTGCTAGCTAGCGACTAGAAACCACAGCAAAAACAACAAGGCCGACCGAGTGAGGCACCAAAGCAAGCGGCAGAGACACATCAAACGCCGGGGAAAAGAAAGAACATCCACACTTGAATATGTTTAAATCCTCCTCCACTGTAACGATTGCGTCTGATAATAAATATACATAGGACAAAGAATGTCATTTAGGTACAAAAGAAAAAGAAGTGATAAAAATATTAGTCAAACTGGTATTTTCAGATCAAAAGTTGGAGGTTTGGGCTGTTTTGAGTCCTAATAGAATTTAGATTTTTCTGTTTAGCCCACATATTTGACTTATTAGGTCAGGATGGTGCAACTGCTTAATCCATACAAGTTTGTTTGCTTGCTGTAGCAAACTGTACAATGAAAGTGCCAATCGAAGAGGTGTGCTGAGGGAGATATTATCTATGGCAGAAGTTACCTGTGTTCTTATGCGGCAACAAGGTCAGAAGCAATAAACCTACATATAACCATTAGATTCTATCCATCATATTTAATCTGTATTTTCTGCAGAAGTAATATTAATAAATTAATTATTAAACTATCACTTGCCACAGTATAAAAACACAGCATTAAAAACCAAAAGCTGACATTTGACACACTCACTATTTCCTAATGTGTGAAACATCCTGTTAACAATTTAACAGGAAACTAAATTTAAACTTAAACAATAATAGTTGTAAATTAATGCTCAGGTTTGGTATTTTAAGAAAAGAAGAGCAAATACATTTAAGCAAAATGGAGCTGAAAATCTTTTGCACTATGATGACCTGAGCCATCAAAGGGTATATATCATCATTATTTGCTCAAATCATTCTCTTTGTGATTTTTATTGATTTTTTTCATTTAATAGAAAACTAACATTTTTTGCTGCCTTTAGGTTTGGGTCAAGAGCTTGGCCATGATGTACAAACTTCATGGTCAAATAAAAAAATCTCCAACATGCCACTTTTCATTTACAAACTGGGTAAATTGAATACACAAAAACCAACAAATCCTTGAAACATTTTTGTTTTCAGCAATAGAATAGCATATTTTAGGACTAACCCAGTCTCAGTTATTATGTACAACATACACAACAACATATGGCATTAAAAATGCCTTCAAGTGAAACAGGACAATGGAATAAACATAATACTTTGTTGTGTTTGTTCACTTCTAAGGCTTGCTTTTTATGACCTTAAATACACATTTATCAGTCTAAGCATAAAAGGCTTAGTAATAACTGAAAAAAAATATTGGTTTCTTTGTTCAGTTTAGTTCAGTTCAGTTTCTTCACTCAATATATTTATTATATACTGATTTATATACTGAGAGAGAGAATGCTTCAAACCTATCAAAGTACCTCATAATGAAGAAACAAGGGTTGGTTGGTGAAGGGAATGGGGAAGGAAGAAGAATCTTTTCACTAATTCCCAATGAGGGAAGTCCTTGAAATAAAGCCTGGAGATACCTGCAGTTGGAACATCAAGACAGCCAAAAACCAAGGGCTCCACACACATCCTCACCTCTAATAGAACTAGTGCTTTGCTCCTTACTCCTCACAGTTCAGGACCTACGGGGAAATAAGTGCTGTGCAGAATGAACATGAACTTTCTTTGCCGTGTTGACAGCGAATAGGCCCAAGTGGATCAAAAGCACTACCTGTGTGTTTGTCTACAACAGAGATAGACAAACAGACAGAGACAAGCCATGACTGAATACCACGGTCTAAAGGGACTGTGTGCTTCCTGTGCCACAGAGCAAATGACGTCTTTCAGCTCCGCTAACACTTGTTCACATTAAGATCTGCAGGGACTGCTGAATGTTGTGCATTAGGCATGTGTTGTACGCTTGTGCACGCAACTGAACTCAAACTGCAGGGACCACTGTAGAGCAACCTCTCTTGCCCTGATTTCAACAAGCCAGCCTTAGACAAATGATAAGAGTGAAAAATACTGTTATATATACATGAGAGATTCTTCGTGTGAATGTGCGTGTTTACAAGTTGAAGCAGACTTGCTGTGCTTACATGTTGGTGGGCCGCATTGACAGGATGCCATCAGCGATTGTGCTCACATAGCAGAGTGGTGACAGCGTCAAGGCTCTTTTCTTTATTTCTCCGCCCACTTTGCTTACTGACACGCCTCCTGTGTGTGCTTGTGTGTGTCTGTGTGTGCGTGCCAGGTTTCAAACTGCACGGCTCCGGGTCTTTTTCCATTCCAATCAGGAGTACCGGCTGCCCTGGCCACCCTGCAAAA
Organism: Rhyacichthys aspro; assembly: GCA_036850595.1. Classification (NCBI taxonomy): domain Eukaryota; kingdom Metazoa; phylum Chordata; class Actinopteri; order Gobiiformes; family Rhyacichthyidae; genus Rhyacichthys; species Rhyacichthys aspro. The sequence continues at coordinate 11,570,549 of CM072156.1, forward strand.
ATCTAAACAGCTGAGGAAGGGGCAACATGCACACTTGGAGTCCCTTAATTAGAAGCCAGAACATGCTCATTACAGCATTTCAGATTCAGGGAAATATTTTGCATGCATACATATTGAGTATACACCAAAATAATATAGCCAAGGACACTTCTATACTGTGTGAATATAAGCCAGGCGCACACAAATGAATACCAACCCACACGTTCTCAAACAGAGAGGGTCATGTGGGGCGGCCTTGGGCAACAGGAGAGGGAGGGGGTAAAGCAGAGTCAGCCTTGCCCTTAGCCATGGCATCCTTTTCTTGCCAGCTCTCTAAGCCTTGAGGGGGCTGAGGTAGAGGGGGGTGAGATCCATCAGTTCCTCCCCCTTTTTACAATTCAATCCTAAAATGCACATTGCACAGACCTAGAAGCAGACAGGCTTACAATAGGGTGAGATCACTGAAATCAAGGCTTTGTTTGTGTGCCAGTGTTGCCCTCTTTGGCCTAGCGAAACCTTGGCAACCAAGTTCAGCCAGTCTATTGGAGACAACTAGGACAGGCTGGTTGAATGCCTCAATGAAAAATATAGTTCTAGGAGATCTAGCAAGCACTCAGTAATGAAAACACACAGGATAATAAATAAAAAAGCAAAAGCAATGAAAATGCATCTGGCCTACTAGCCTGCTTTCCCATTCTGGGATAGAGCAGCAATTCTCTGTGGCCAAAAATTTAAAAGCAGTCTGATGTATGGGTTTTAAAACTGCAGGCACAAGCACAAAAATCTGTTCTGTTTATAAACTTGGAAGGAACTTAAAGATTGTCTGAGATAATTGACTAAGATGTAGGCCTAAAGACAAACATTTAAAAATACAGATATTATTCAAAAAGCGATACCAACATCATCTTCCACTCCAAATGCGGAAATAACACAAGTGTGAGTGATTTAACATGCACAATTCACAAACAAACAGAAGGAAGCCTTTTCCTTAAAAGTTTGATCAGGTCAAGTATTTAATAGCCTTGACTTTTAGAAGATGGAAGACTTGGATTATGTTGGTAGTGTCCATGGTAACACAGTGGAGATCACAACAAAGTAACCAAGTAAGACAGTAAAAGCCTGGAGTCAAAAGAGGACCACCTCCCCACCAAGTCCCTGCTATGGCCTTTAGACAACCCACCATCAAGGTGTGAGGAAACGGCGAACAGTCAGGAGAGAGTCAGTGAGAAAAAAGTAGTAGATTTCAAGCCTGCAGGTATTTAAAATGGAATATTCTCATCTGCCTTGTTCAGTTTGGTCCCTGAGAAGAGACCTGGCCTAGACAACAGGCCAGACGTCTGGTGTACAGACACACATACATAGACACTCCTCTCTGGCTTCTAATTTTACAGATACAGAAAGCTGTTTCTTCATCTGACCTCTTTTAATTTGCTCTCCTGTTACTGAGAAGGGAAAAAAGCACTCTTGTTTCCTCTCCGGGACTAAACAATCCCAGTCTAATTTATTTTTGAGGACAGAATATGTACACGTGTTAATGGGAAAGTCGAATCAAATTAACTATAATTAGTCAAACTGAGAAGTGAGCAGAGGCAGAGGTATGTTACTTGGGAGACTTGTTCAATGCTGGCAAATGACACCCCTCCCCAAACTCTTTAAAAACACACACATTTTACGCTGCCACCTGCTGTAGTACACACCTAACACCCCCTTCGCCAGAGCTATGACACCCGTCATGCTCACTTCAACCCTCCTGAGCTCTGGAGATGTGGTACACAAACACACAGACACCAAACTAGCTCTGTTTTGACACATTTCCACAGAAGAGTTTTGTACATGGCAGATCCTGACTCCTCTAATCATGTCAAAAAGACATTAACAGACATCTTATGAGCTGCTGTGGTAATCTGTTTGGACAGATACTATGGTGAAAGATTGCATATGGATTATGAGGACAAGCAATGGGGCAGAGGCAGAGATCATCTAGATTTTATAGAGCAAGGAAGCAGATGAATGTAATGGCCTCTAGGGCCCTGAACTCCATTCTATTTGCTGTAATATACAACATGTTAGAAGTGTTTTGTGTTGTATTATAGTGTCCATATGCTAAAGATAAAAGGCCCTTAGTGTGAAAAAAGTGTGACCAAAATAGCAAAAATTAAAAACAAAAACAAGGCTAATGTGGAAAATCAAAGCCATCAACAGGTCAGTAGCTTTTCCAGAGGGCTGTTCCCACTCATGGGGTCAAAAGCAGCTTTCAATCTGTCAGTAAGCTCTGCTACATTTGCTGGCAGCATTAAATTAAAAGCTTGTCTTGGCTACAGCAGCAAACCGCAACTGCATTAAATCATTAGCTAAATGGCTAATTCTAAAGATTAGCTCTATTTGCAGCCAACTGTCCAGACATGTTAAAGGTGTTTTATTTTGAGATTATATAAGTCCATCAATGTGACAAGTACCATTTAATTTAATAGTCTTGAGACTGACAGATTAAATGGAGTTATATTTCAAGAACCATGTCTCCATCTGTCCATCCTATTATATATTCAAATGGATGACATAGGGCTACATGGGCAGGGGTACATAGAGGTAAATGCACTTCACCAAAGTAACTGTGGTGCAAAAAATGTCAATTACTTAATGTTCTTAAAACATAACAAGCAGTTTCCTTTTATACTCAATGTTATGGCAAAGTCAATATTATAAACTAGGGCTGTTCGATTATGGATTATCACAATTATTTTGCTTATTGCTAATTATTAGACTTGGATTTATGGAACAAAACAGTGAATTATACTTAAAATAAAAAACTTATAACGTATAAATAAATAGCTTAAAAAACAGAAATAATAGTAAGTAATAAATAAAAACAAGTAATAAATAATCGTTTTTTTCTAGATTACATAATTTTGGGAGTTGAAATTAAAAATTTGATTAATTGCACAGCCCTATAACAAACAACTTAAAAAAACTTTTCTACTTTTTTCTACTATCTATAGCCTACAACAGCCAAGTCAAAGTAAAATAAAAGTACTTCAAGGCACATTTACTATTTACTTACTTCTGCTTCTTTAACTATTAACTTGAGCTCATTATTCTGCACTTAGAAAAACATTCATCAGACCTTTTTCTCCAGTTCACGTATAACTACATTAATGCAGTAATATTCACAAGTTACCTGCATGTTCCAATAGCATTTTGGCAATGTGGATGTGTCCATTGAGCAAGGCGTCGTGCAGAGGGCTGACTCCTCCCACTTGGCTATTGACAACAGGGGCAGGACGGTGACATAATAAAACCTCCACACATGCAGTGCTGCCATGGTTGCAGGCCTCATGCAGTGGTGTCCAACCAGCATGGTCTAAAATGGATACACACACACACACAAAACCCAAAACACTTAGATTAAATTGACACGTGACATAAAGGCAAAGCATGACAGAGGAAAAGTGTTTGTTTTTTTTTTAGTTTTGAGAACAGTTGAGATTGGAGATATATAATATGCTCTAGTTTCAAACAAGGTTGAAGGTGCACTGAGACTTGTACTTTAGAAGTAGCCAAACCTGCTTTGATTGTGGTTAAGATAATAATTTGAGTCTAAGTAATTGAATCGTTGAATAGTCTGAACAAAAACAAGGAAACAACATTCACACCACACCCTGGCTCTGCATTATGACTTTTGCAGTATGTACTATTTAGAATGCTGTTTTCTATTACTTAACAAGACTTCACCTCTTTGAAGGATTTAAACAATCTTGCAGAAACACATTTGTAATAAATAAATAAATGTGTACTTCTACTGGTCTTCACTCTAAACACAATGCTTAAGTTAGTTGTAATATAAAGGCATTTGATTTGACATTTGAAGAACTAATTAACACAGCCCTTGTTTAAGGCAAAGCTGCAAGGTGACAGCAGTAATTTTACCATTTCCCACATAATTCTGCCCGGTCACTTTTGGGACATCACCTCTTGCATAAGCCCCCCAATGAGATGCAAGTTTATTTAAGCTGCTTTTAAAAGACAAGCCAACCCCTCAAAAATCTGAGAAAGTGTTACAAAAGCTCAACATCGCCGTAAATGGACGCCAAGTCATTATATTTGACCTAAAGGGACAAAAGAAAGTCATTCTGAAATATCAAACAGAGCTGGATTCACTCAGCTAAGTGACTGCAAATCTATAAATCGGAGTCTTCAAACCCACCCCGCTCGTTCTAGACACACCCGTTTACATTTTAGCTAAAGGTTAACCTCGATGATGACGCGCACATACTCCTGTTTCTCCCATCTTTTTTCGCTGCAACGTTAACTGCTGCTCGACACCCCAGAGCAAACGGTGGGAGAGAGGGAAGATGACGGTGGCACAGGGGCTACAGAAAAGCCGAAAAGCGAGAAAGTCTTACCTTTAACGTTTATGTCTGTGTCAGGAAGCGCCAAGATCTGAAGTACCGTTTCCACTTGGTTCCTCTTGCAAGCTCTGTGGAGGAGGGTCTCTCCTTTGGCATGGACACACACAACGGATAAAAAGAAGAGCCGGAAGACAAGAGAGAAATCCAAAATTAGGGTGTGACCAACGTCCTGCCCATTGTCCCTCTCCTTATGATGAAAACACCAATAAAATTCACAGAAATGTCCCCAAACACTGCAAAGGAAAAAACTGACCTAAAAAAATGGGACCTGCCAATGAGAAAGCTATTTAAAAAGAATAAGGAAAAAAGGAGGGAGAACTTTCAGGGGAAAAGGCTTGAGAATAAATTAAAGATGGAGTGTTGAGTTAATTTGGCTTACTCATTCTTTCTTTTCTTCTTATGTCTCTGCATGCGAACAAGTGTAGCAGTGAGAAAGTAGTTTTGCTTCCTGTCCACTAGTCCTATATTAATGTTATTTAAGAGGAAGTTATGGTACACAGCCCAAGCACAAAGCCCTGAAAAGGATTCTTCACAGACCTAGAGTTCAAAAGCTCCACTTGGCATTTGCAGTTGTCATCACGTGATATTTAATCAGCTAACCACCAGTACACAGCAATGCAAAAAGAAAAACCTTTCATGGATTTTATTTACATTTTTAAAGACAACTTTACCCCCCTCCATTTGCCATTTTTCTGCTTTTTATTTCATGCCTGAGTTTTTTCTGATACAATATTAAGTCAGGAATATATTAGCAGACCAGAGCCCCCTCTTTTCATGTATGGCTGAACTTCAGAGGGAAGTTAAAGGCCAAGCATGAGTGGCGCTGTGCTTGCCAGTATAATACAGCACTGCAAAGCCCATAATAAATGCTTTACTAGCTCACCCCAGGACGCCACGCCTGTACAGGGGGCTCCACTCCAGCGCGCACAGAGCAAAGACTGGGGCAAAAGGAGGTGCAGGGGGGAACAAGGGCGTAAAAATAAAGGGGTAGGACAGAGTAAAAGCCTTTCATGCATTTCAAAGAATGCAGTGAAAATATTGAAAATGCTCCATCCTATTCATCCTGGCAAGTTCCTTTCTTCCCGGAGATGTCTTAGCGGATGCATAAGATGTATAAAATACAATGAGTTCCTTTTGAAGAGGTTTAAAAGAGGGCAACAAAGAAATTAGTGCTTATTAAGGATAATTGATATTTTCCTGCAAAAAAAGCCTGTCAAACATATGCAAGCTAATGAGTTATTTAAACAATGTCAGCTTGTTGATGTTCCAGAGACTAACAGAAAAGAATGTGTTATCTATGCGGTGTATACAGTATAGTTTACAGGTATTTTAAGGTTAGGGTTTAGGAATAGATGGTCGAAACATAAGATGAATTTCAAGATTCATTCAGATCAGTTCATTTAAAAACTTTGGAGAAGCAAATTAGATCATGATGGGCTGCCATAGTCTTTTTAATTAATAGAAACCACTGCAGTGTAAAAAGAAAACTCAGCACAGGAAGTTCTTTAAGCCGTGAGACCAGAAGTTTTGATAACTATTTAATTGTGACTTAAGGAAACACAAAAAAATACAAGTGTCCTTTAACCATCATTATAGCAATAATAGATAGTGGCACCTTACTTCATAGAAGTGTGCCCAAAAAAACACTGACGAAAAAACACAAACTACTAACCGTACTGTAGAAGAAAATATACCGTACGCTGCTAGTCTTACCTAGTCCACTATTGTGAACCCATTTAGCATTGAATATAGAGATTTTATCACTATATTACTTATGTGTCCTTCATTCTTATTATCAATATATATGTACAACCACAACCTAATCCATGAATATTGATATGATAACAATTAATGTATATAATAATTATGCTATTTTAAAGAGTAAATGTTAAACATGGGATGCCTCGCTGGCTTACCCAGTGGAGCATGTGAGTCCAGCTTGGGTCTTTTTGCTCTGTGTCAGTCTGTGTCAGGCCAATAAAAAAATAAATAAATACAAATTTTGAACAGCATCAGTCTTTATAAAAGTAGGGTGGTGTTTTTTCCATTGTAAAAAGGCCAAAAGACAGTGGAACACTGCCTAAACTCAGTTTCTAATGAGTAAGTTGTGCTGTGTGGCATGTCACTGTTCTACATGGACTGCTTTGCTATTACCAGGCTCTAAAACGCTGTGATTAAACATCCATTCCACTACACCCCATGTGTACACATCCTCGCAAATGCCAGGGCCAATCCATGCACTGTTAAATCACTTTAATGGCTCCAATTTGGACACAACGCCTCTATTATAGGGGTAATTGCATGCTCAGCATTTACAAGCACGGAAAGGATAAATCTGCCTGTCCTTTTCTATAAATCCCCTGTTTCACACTTTAATAGAAAAGTTAAATGTATGTGTTGCTCTTTATATCCCTCAGTCTGCTTGCTACACTCCTGTAAAGCGTCACTTGGCCTGCTGATTGTTGGAGCAAAAAGCTGCTGGAAGCCTTAAACAATGCTATTTGTCAGGAACGTGTAAAAATTGTGTTGTGTGCCAGTTATTGGATCTTGAAAAAACTATTAGAGGACTGCTGTCATGCTTTCAAAGAGCAATAGTAACTCTCAAATAACATTTAAAGGCAAAAACTCATCTTTTCAATTAATTTTAGCATTATCAGACAGGAACATAAAAGCTGCAGTTATGTTTTTTTTCTTCATGTAAATATGCATAAACAAATAGCACATCTTTTTTATGACGGTAAGCAAATGCTCTGTTGCACACACATTCAAAATCATTTTGGCTCCACTGCCTTGTTTTTTTAATTTGAAAACTTTATTTTTTCTCAGTGAAAATCAGAAAAAAAATTAAAGTGATCACAGTAATCAATTAATCATTCATAAATTGTACTGTTTACTTTTTTTTTTTTTTTACCTGCCTATGCAAATTTTCATGTGCCAGTAACTTTTGGTACTTCTTCTGTAAATTCACAAATAAAGTTGTCAGAGGATATATTTTAATACAGGTTAACTTGGCTGGATGTAAAATTGACACAGAAGCCAAAACAAGCCAATTTTAGCATATTTCAGCTTAACCTCAGCAACTAGTGGCAATCTACACTTGACATTCACAGTTTGGTTGGGACTGAAATCCCTACCAAACTTTCAAAAGCAAATGCAAAATTTGGAAAACAGAAGTTCATCCCAAATCCCTGAACTCCTCTCTGCTTCTTTGACAAAGACACCAAGGTTTCAGGAGACGAGACAAAAGCTCCAAAGCAAAAAAGTGCAGCATGCAGTAAAAAGAAAGAATGAGCATACATATGATATGTGGGGAGTAAGAGAGCAAGAACCGAAGGAGGGAGACGGAGAGAGAGAATACGATGGGATGAGAGGGCGAGAGGGGAAGATGCTGTGCTGATGGTTCATCAAAAATTAATGTCGACCGCATCGGTATAGGGATCACGTAGTGGAAAAACAACACATGCCAACAGCCTTGAGTCTCCTGCCACAGTCCTCCCTCCTTCTCTTCTTTTACACCCGCTCCCCTCTTTCGCTCCGGCACAGGGTCTTTCTGATCAGGTGAAGGGGGAGATATGAGCCCTGACACCTTGGAGAGTTCACAGAGAGTGCCATGCCTCTAATTGCAGGAAGTTCCACCAGTGCGGCCCATTGTATATCTGCTGTGCTCCCCTAATTGCCGCAATAATATCCCTAAAATGGAGATCTGAGGCACACTGTGAGTACTAATATGTGTCATTGTTATTCGTGGGAAACCCATTATTTCTATCTGTGGCATTTATTTATCTATTACTGCTTTAAAGATGGAAAAAGACACAGCAAAAAGCAGGGATCTGAATTTAAACATGGTGGTGATATTGTTGCTCTAAACCTGCACATCAGGCCTATTTATAGTTGAGTTAGCCTTACAGCTGACTACAGAGATGCAAATCAATCACTTTCTCTCCATACATTATATGCTCTTGATTAAACAGAAAGTGATGACAGAGCTATCATGTTCCTCTTTACTGATGACCTGGTGTTGTGCACTAGTCCATTAAAAGTCTGGCCCTTGCAAATGTGCTGCTAAATCGCCAGCCTGATGTGTGTCTTAACTCGTGTGTCTCTTACCTGCTACATTGACTCGGTTCAGACCTCTGAGAATGTTGCCTTTCTCTGAGCTATATTCACTGTATCTGGCCGAAGTACTTTCAATTCTGTATGAAAAAAGAAGATAAAAGAAGATTAACTACAAAGACAATTTTTCATATATAAATAATACATTAACTATATGAAGTCCAAAGTTTCAGAGATTGACCATAAGTATAAAAGTAAGGAGACCTAATGCTATTGAAACTAGAACAGGCATCTCTGCAAAAGAAATGTGTCATTAGCAAATGAATCCCTTGTGGCGCCGTATCATCTTATATGAAATCTGACAATATCTGTCAAGCTCCTACTGTGTTGGCCACACACACACAATCCTTCACTCCCGTCTCCAAAGCACTTTTCCTCCCACTTAACGCCTCAAACGCATAGACGAAGGATTCAGTGTGAGCAAGCACATTAGGAGGAATAACTAGTAAAAGAAAGTGAAGCCTCTTCAAAGTAGTGGCGTGCTAATAGCTGTGGGCTGTCACTAGTCCTGTGAGTGGGTATAGGAGATCTGCCTGCATGAAGCCTGACAGGTGTCTGCGTGTATATGTGGTTGCATGTGCGCGTGCGTCTCATTGAAGCGGAGTGCCATCCGTATTACAGAGAAGAGGCTTGTTCCCTGGTAATTGGCTTGTTCAGAAGCCAGGAAGGAGCTCCCAGCAGTGAGGAGGAAACACACGTCCTGTCACGTTGCTTGTTATTAGCAGGGACAAGGCAGAGAGGAGATGAGATGCGCTCTGTGTGTGTCTTTGAGTCTATAAGTGTGTCTGGGAAGAGGCCACACCATTTTTCATCTCAAACCAGTTCACCCAAATGTGTCCCCTGTCCATATAGACTGGCAGTCTGGAACCTGTAGAGGTTGACAGTACTTGGCTTCAGTCTCTTCCTCCTGAATGGTCTGTTCTAGGTGGCCAGCATGTTGTCAGTAAGCTATCAGTGTTGGCCTGGGGCAGCATGTGCCCTTGGAGGCACACTCTCAAGAAACTTGTGAGCAATAATGGAAGTAATCAGTATGTCTAGAACCACTGCACAAGCTATGCATTATGTTTCATCTGAGAAAAAGGTAACAGATCCAACTGATAAAATGTCCCTTGTTTTTGCTTTTCTTAGCCTTTAAAATCCAACTGGTATTGTCTATTAAAAGAAATAGAGCCAATATATTGTCTTAATAAAGTGATAACACTATTGCTCAGTGCTTGGTTAAGAGAAAAAAACCTTACAGTAATTATAGCTTCCCTTCTGCTTAACACACACAGCCAGCCGGCAAGTTAAAAGCTATTGAAACATTCGGACAGCCTGTCAGCTTGGTATGGCTTGGACTTGTTCCCTGGTGCCAGGTTGTCTGTGGTGTAGAAACACACTAGTACTCTTATTTACTTCTATTACAGCTGCCTCAAGTCACTGCACTGTTCCTAGTACATTAATACAGTCAGATATGAAAGATTAAGAGATCATGCATCTACCCTGAATCTTTATGACCAATTTTAAGCTTGAGATGTTGCCAGGATTCTCTTCTTGATTAAAAAGGCAGGTAAAAAAGAAAGTGCTCCACATGATTTGTTGTGAGATGTTGTTGCCTCAGATATTTATATTTATTTCTGTGATTCTACAGGGTTTTTTTTATCTTTTTGTTTGGAGACTGAGTTATAAATACTTTCACATGATGTTTGAGGTGAGGTGACATGTTTCATCATCTCTGAAAATAAGTATAGTGTGAATTTGGGATTTTTTATTTCATTCTTTTCTTTTGGGTCAAATGATTTTCTGTGCCCTTTGGCATTTCTTTATCTCAACCAAGCAGAGTGCTTTGCTTGTTTGATTCCGTTTGTCACGTGACCATGTCCAAAAAAAGTAACCCAAAACTGAAGCAGTAAGTAAAAAAGCAGCAGAAGTGGTAGGAGGAGGGAGGGGTGGGGTCTGGTCGTGCATGAACCAGTAGCCTTCGTATGAACCTGCTCCCTGGTGACTCTTGCCCTTCTCCAGGCCAACTACCTGCTGGTGGAACAGCAGATGTCTGATACTGAGTCTATGTCTGTGTGTATGCGAGATTGCCTTCAAGACAGCACAGGGATTTAGTATGCGAGGGCCGATCAAGAAAGGTTAGGGAGGGGTGAAAGCCAAGAGCTGGTGTTCGGTTCGGAAGGCAAGACACAAAAGCCTGATGGGATATCTGTATGTCTGTCAGTCTCATGTCCAAACCAGACTGAGTGTGTGTATGGAAGGGTCTAACCTCCCTATGCACCCCTTCTGTCATCCAACACACACTGATAGGATCAGGCCTGGGCATGACCCATCACATGCCAGCTCCTCACGCTCTGTCTGACCTCTATTTGCCTCTCTCCAGCTTCCCCTCAATCCTTCCATTCATGCATCTGCACTCCTTACCCCCAGTCACACACACACATCCTCGATCCAGGTGTTCCTTTGTTTCTTTCCACTCAGGTTTCTCCCTAGTTTCTCTTTTAGCCTTAAAATGTAGTTGTGAAAACTTTACAATACAGTGCAATCCGAAAAAGAAAAAACTGCTTGTGAAACAAAAACAAGAAATAACTCCTGCAAACTCAAAGAAAACAAACAATACAGACAATTTAACTATTTCTATACATGTCTGTGGCATATATCAACAGATAATTTACTTTTAATGTCTTAAGGTACATTTTGTAAAAACACTACACAGAAAACAGTCGTTGTCAGACAGATGTTTAAACCTACCCACAGCCTGGGTCAGTGATGTGGTGTCTGCAGAAGGAGGATTCAGTCTCGGTGTCAGAGGGAGACAGGGACTGACTTAAAACTTCCAGAGCTGGCAAGTAATGCAGCATCTATCAAGACAGCCCACAAGAAACACGTTATGAAAAAGTGGCAGTAACTTCAGGGTTGGGTTCTCTCCCCCAGCTATCCAAATGTCATGTACATGTACAGGTGAACTGGCTAATGTAAACTGTCTATATTAAGTGAATGTGAATGATTGTCTGTCTGTGTGTCCACCTCATGCCCAAAGTAGCTGGGATAGTCTACAGCCAATTGTGAGCCCCAACTGCTTACTTTTCAACTTTAATAAATGCAATTTCTTTTTTGTGTGCGTATACTACACAAGTACAAGTATGTTTAAACGTTTGAGACACACACACCATTTTCTTAAGGCAGAGGGGATCATCTCCAACAGTGGATCCATTTCTGCAACAAAGATTCCTGAATATGGAATCAGCTAAAACCAACTTCAGTCTGCTAGAAGAAATTTTAGCTACAAGCTCAGCCAGAACATCTGGAGACAAACCTACAGGACAGGAGTAAAAACATGGTGTTTAATATTTAATATAGTATATATCTATGGTTTTTTTTGTTCATTCTTCCTTCTATTTTCACCACATACTGTGACTAATTACTGCAAAATGTTCTGCGAAATCATTCAGGCCCTTTTCCACGAGAGTCTGGTTCAGTTTGAAGTTGTGGTGACACCAAAACTCTACCACCACACACAAGAGGTCCTTGAGAGTGTCTGCCAAATGCAGCGCCTGCTTTTCCTTCTTCTTAGAATTATCCTGAAAGGTAAACACTGTTTAGACACATCACCTTTAATATTTCAGATATAAATGTTGTGAGAAATGAGATCATAGTAAAAACGGTATGGCATTTCCCAAAACTTACCTCTAATGCAGCCTGAATCAGTAGTTGTGTTAGTTGTTTCACAGCACTTGACAAAAGTGCTGAACGCTCCCACACCGTCCAAAAGGCTTCTAATACTAAAGACCCTGATGCTGAGGCCTGTGTGACTTTAGACACATGAGGTCGAAGGTATACCCTAAGTCAAGGAAAATATATTTAAGCATTGCAGCACACAAAGGAAAATGTATGATACAAAATAAACAATTTGCATCTGCTGCAAATAAAAAAATCAGATGAAAAGATGATTCAAGTAAGGTTAAAATAATGAGTCAAGTCCATATAATAATTGCTGTTACCCAGTGGTGATAGCATGAAGTTCCCCCTGGAAAAGCTTGAGGAAAAATGCCAGCAGGTCACTATGAAAATGCAACAGAGTTGGCAAAGCAGGTCCTGGGAGTGGATGACAGGTGACATCTCTCAACAGGCAATAACTAAGTGACAACACGGAGAGAAAGAGTAACATTACAGTACACACTTAGTACTGTAGTTTTAATGAATACTGCAATATGCTCCTACAGAAAAAAAAATCACAATGTAGAATTATTTTTGATACTATAGTATACTATAGTATACTATGTTAACATGTTGAGTTGTTTACCTAATGGTAGACTCTAGAAAGGGCCACAGCCCTGTTTTACAACAAGGGCACTGAAACACCTTCGAGAAATATTTTTTTAATGATTTAGGAGCCATCCATGGAGGATTTGTAACAAGCAGCCTATGCAGGACCTGCTGAAAATTTCTCAGGAAGACAGATGTGGCATTACCCTGTTGCATAACAAGAAAATGTAGTTAAAATCATTTTTAATTCCTTGACGCATATTAGAGAAAAATATTTTTTAATTAATTATCAGAATGTGGGAACTCATGCATTTGGTCATACCTGCTGTGCATATTCAAGCAGTGAGACTAAATATGGTGCTGGTGGAAGCAGGCCGGGAAACAAACCACTTCTGATTGAGTCTAAGGCTTCAATGTAGAGACCACACTCTATCATAGTACCAATTTGGCTAAAGTCTGTTTCTGTGGCCTAGAGGAAAGGAGGAACAATCTTAAAACTTAAAAAGAATATGAAAAGCAGAAGAAAACATGTCTTACAAGTAGCACAGAGCAGGCAGAAAAAGGGAATGGAGGGCAGAAGGGTAATGGAAGTTGGAAGTGAATCACGAGTTCCTTAGGGTCATTTCACATTGTCAGCTATTGGCAAAAACATATGGACTCAGAAGAAAGTAATGGAAATACATGAACTCTTATAATAGCAATCTTATGGAGATCCACTTGGGTAAGGTATGGACAGGACAGTGGAGAGTATTGTTAATAGCCCTGCCAATCAAAACTTTCAGATCAGCTGACAGTAACGGTTAAATCCTGACCTGGGTATGATATGCCCTTGCTCTAAATGTCACTTTCCATTGAAATGTATGACATAAAGGTAATTGAATGACCTGATCTTCTTGATGAAACACAGTAATTTTACAGATGTGCAGTGGACAGGGTTTGCGTATGTGTGTCTACCTGGGACCGTGGACGGTGTGGGTCATGGTAACCCAGAAATTCAACAAAGCTGAGTCTTGGCTGGGACTATAGAAAAAGACCAACAATAAATCAAATGCTGGCTGTTTCAAAAGATACATCATATTATTCATTTACTATAGACTAAGAATTAGTGTCACTGTTTTTTTCTGCTCATGTACACACCTCTTGTTTGATTAGACAGTCCTTAAGCTTTTTTTCAATCTGGGAAAAGTCAGTAACAAAACTACCCTCTGTCTTAGTCACATCATGTTTTATGTTGAAATTCATATCCAGATAACTATTCTGTCAAGAAAAAAAGCAAAACATATCAATATTTCTTTAAGAGCACAATTTTAAAAACTACTTTACAAGAATTCTGCACACAATTTGAATGTAACAAAAATGTCATCTAACTCACTCCAAAAAGATGCTGGACAATGTGACTAAGAGGGTAGCAGGGAGCATCATGGGATTTTAAGTCTTCTGTAATTGGTTTAGCCATGACATGAGTAATGGAAGCATAAGAGGGAGGACTGCAGTGGTAGACTTTAGCCCTTCCTGCTTTCAAGATCCTGGTCAATGTACGTAAAATCAAAATATGATTTAAAAGCACAAAAAGCTGCATGGAAAGGCAGATCCTAGTTTGAATTTGACAGCTTACCGTTTGAACATGGCCCTGCGGGCGGGCCCTTGAACCATCAAAAGAACTCTCCATCCCTGAAAAGCCCCTGTTAACATCCCGCTGGCAACCTTCTCTCGCCACTGCCTGGCAGGGTAGAAGGTGGATCTGGTTCTTGTGGATATGGCCACCTCATAGGGTCCCTCAGGGAGCCAAGATCCATTTTTTACACTGTCCAAAATATAGTCTGAGGTAACAACCCACTTCCCTAAAAAGAAACAGTGTAAGTAGGTCTGGCATATGCAAACTCAAGCAAAGATAAACAGAACTATTGTTTGTGTAGTAATCAATGCATTCTTTACCTGCAGCACAAGCTGCAAGAAACTTTTCATTAGACAAAACCTGTGGAATTATGAGATGAGAGCTTTCATGCTGATAGACCTGTAAATGAAACACAAATGGCAAAAAGGCATGTATCAAAGCAATGTCGTGTCAACTATAATTTGATCAAACAAAATGTAGTCTTATTAAATACAATGTAAAAACTCCACACTTATTGGTAAGGTCATTTTATTGCAGTAGGCTAAAATTATCTTAGTTGTACAGATGAATAATATCAAGGGAAAATTACATTGATAGATGAGACCTGTCATACTTACTGAGCCACCTATATATCTTCCACCGAGCTTTAGAATTCCTTTGATTAAAACTCTCTTTTTACTTGGGTTCTTGATACCAGATATCTGGAAGACATACTCTGCCATTCTATAATGGAGATAAAATAAAGATCAAGTTGTTAAGAACACAGGGTCTTAATAGTCACATCAGACATTTGTTTATACGTACATCTAGCCTTGTTCATCTTACGTTTAACGCAGCTGAAACATCAGGTCAGTAGGTTGTTACTTGTCATCCCAAGTGACGACTTGCCAAAACTGATGAACTTTCGATGAAATAAATTGTTATTACCCTGTCATTGCTAATTTACATCGTAATCAGCACTAATGGAGGACATTGACACAATCTTGTTTCTGACGACAAACAAGAATTACGCGTTCCCCGCGAACCTGTTCCCCGCCGAGACCAGCCGCGAACACGTCTTCTGATCGACAGCTGGAATATTTGGTCTGTACTTAGAAAGGGGACAATCAGAACAAAACAGACCACCACAAAAAATTTCACCTCATCTTTCTAGAATCCTTTACCGAAAAAAAACTATCAAATTATTTTTAAATAACCATGTCACGGACTTAATGTATTAATACTATATGTACATTACAATATAGTCTTGATTTATAGTAACGCAGGCCCCTATTCACTTTTTCAATTGGATCGTTCCGACAAGCGGAAGTTGTCTACGATATACTTCCGGGTTGTTGTTACGGACGCTTTTTATCCCGGAAACAACAAACGAAACTGGATTTTATGCTGCACTGATTGATGATCTTAGAAATGGGCTAATTTGCGTCAGTATATGTTATATAAATATATCGGTTTATTTGCGATGGAGAGCAACCTTACATTTTAATCTAGCGCTTATTGTCGTTCCGCGACAGAATTTTATCCACATCATAGTCTCGGATTATCACATGAACAGGAGCACCTTGTCGCTTTTACTACATTTATTCTAGCTGTTAATCTGCAACGTAGGTTTATGCCAAAAGATGAGTCGCTGTGAACGGTGGTGCTATATATTCTCCCAATGGAAGCTCAGTAATTGAAGGTGCACGCTTAAATAAGTTTTTGAAAAGGTAAGGAACACAGAATGATATCAGAGTTGTTGGAAAGTAGTAGATCATAGTAACTTTTACATTATACGACAAAATAATTATACAATGATGTGAATCACATCCACGATTTGCATCTGTTTATGTGTTCTTTTGAACAAAAAGCTTGTAGCATATGTTCTAATTGTAAATTAAAATACACTTAATTGAAAAATCTTTAGCAAACTGCAGCTTCTGAGTTTCAAATGTTAATATACTGTAATGCAAACATTCATTGTACTAAAAGATAAACCATATATAAAGCAAGTAAGATTTATTTGATTTGCCCAAATCAGAAATATTCATCTGGTATTGGGACTTGGCTTTATGGGTGGATCCTTTAATGACAAGCACATCTGTTAATAACCACGATTTCAAGCTTGACTGATTTAAAAAAAAAAAAATCAATTTCAATATATCAAGCTACATTATATACCATTCATTATGTACTATTGTGCACTTCTACTCTAGCTTGTTTTAAATTGTCCCGAACATTTTGTATGTCAAATTATTTTCACTTCTCTAAAATTAATGTATCAGAATGTTCTGGGTAAAGTCAAAAGCTGGTCCCCATAAAGTTGTTGCACAGTTTACATTAAACTATGTTTCCGCCAAGGCCTACTTGAAATGTTTTTTGTTTTTTTGTTTTTTTTTAAATCCTAGAATATGCATTCATTTATTATGTTTCTGTTGCTGCTTACTGTTAGTTACCCCCTTTAAAATAATGTTGACTCTAACTTGACATGCTTTAAGTGGCTTTAAAGCACAGCTGCCTGGGGGACGTGCTGCTAAATATTTCAGGACAAACTCATTACTGTAAATGGGCCTGTGTGTTAGTCTGGCTAGGGTAGACAGTCAGGCAGCACCAAGAGAGATAGGACAGTGATGTGCATTTTGCATGTATGTCTATGTGAGTGTGTTTGTCTCTCTTCATAGTGATTGAGTCAAGCAGCATCTCAGTGCCAGGCCGAGTGTCCCTGTTGCAACACCGTGTAACACACATGGGCTCCAACAACATCTGCTTTGTAAAGAGCTAATGACAAGACAGTGGAGACTAAAGGATTTAAAGTATAGTACTAATGAGGCCCTGTGTGCTGCTGGGAGAATCCCGACACACACTTGGATGTACACACACTTATGTCTTTAGCAGATGATGGTTGGCAGACCAGGAGGTAGACACCCAATAGACTGGAGTGTATACATTTAGACTATCTATCCATCTGCCTGATGACTAGTATGGTGTAAGATCTATAAGTAAATGCACTGCTGCTTAGAATCACAAACACCGTCTGATTCAGTTCATATAATTACAGTGTTGAGTTCCTAATCCCTGGATTGAGAATTTCCCTCCCTTTCAGCAATGATCTGTATAGACAGTGGCGCAAAGGGAGTATGATGATGGGGGGAATCGGTAAGAAAGAAAAAGAGCGGGAGAAATAATAAAGGACAAGCTTAACTCGGGGGGCTGTCAGTGGAAGAAAATAATATTTGTCCAGCTGGACAGGCCTCCCTTTGTGCAGGCTAAATGAATGTTGAGCTTCCTGTCTGCCCTGTCAGGGAGAGTGGCATAGACTCCATGCAGCAGCAAAGAAGCGGCAAGGAGTGCGGGGAGCTGTTTGGAGTTTGACAAGGATTATTAAAATCAGAGCAGATGACGAGGAAGGGGCGAGAGGCGGAGTGTGAGAAAGCCAAATTGACACAGACACTTTCCATTACCTTCCACTTGACTCACCTTGATGACAGTGTTGATATGAGACCCACCAATCATACATAAGTATGGGATTGGTTGTTAGCATAATCGTTAAGGTGTGTTTGGGGGTCACTTTTGACAAAGACATACAAAGATGAGTTGTTCATTTAAAACCTCAATTAAACCATATAAGACCATCTCACTTTTTCCTGTGTATTTTGGCTGAAGGTTGTAGCTGTAGGATTTGATAAGGCATTACACCCTCTCAATTAGGCTCTTGTTTGAGGGAATATGTTGTTAAATGACTCAGGTTTGTGATGTGTAACTTGACTGTAACTTTATACCTAAAACTGTTGTTGGTGGATGTAAACTCTGATTATTTAAGCTCTCTTTTTGTAGAACCAACTCTGATTATACCTCAACAAAGCCACATGAAATGTGTGTGGGTATATATAATATATTTATATTTATATATATATATATATTTTTTTGCTTCTGACAGCTAACTTCCGGACTTGATCATGGAATCATCAGAGGATCCTCCTGAAGATTGTGCTTCTGTGGATCTGCCTCTTGCAGGAAAATCCATCAAGCTGGACTTTGAACATCTAGAAGATAAAGAAGAGAAACTCAAACCTAATGCAAACAGGTCAGTCTAAGTAGTAAAAGCTTTTAATTTTGCTTCCAACTTCTATATCCCACAGTTTTTCATTTATACTAAAACTGCAAAAAAAAGATTAGACAACTGACATTATATTTATCTAATGTATATTACATGATGTAATATGCAATTGGTATTTGCTGTCTTCTATCTTCAAAACTAAGCTATATTAGGGTGCCCTAAGGCCATATTTTGAAAACAGATATTTATAATGCGCATGAAAGAATAATTGTTAAATAAAATATTATAGGCATCTCTACATGATTTTACCTGCAGATATTGTTGTGGCAAGTTCTGCAATAAAAAGTGCTAGATAAACAAAAATAAAATACAAAGAGGAATGTATTGGCAAAGTCAATTGTGAAGCATCACATAACTATTTATTTATAAATCAGACGAATTAACTGGAAAATCATACAATGTTACAAATTGGTGCATGTAGAAACATGTCTGGGATGGCAGACAAGGATAGTTTTGGAGAACAACTAGATTGATGAAGAGACTGTCATCAGGGGAGAGACGAAAGGAGAGGATCTATATTTCAGGTCTTTCATTGTGTGTGACGTTGTGAGTCTGAGGGCAGATGATGAAGGACAAACTAAATGTAACAAGTGAACAAAGGCTCACTTTGGCACCATTAGTGTCTGGAACTCATCCCTTCCACACTCTCTCCCTCTCCCTCCCTTTATCTGTCTTTCTTTCCTTCCTCCTTCTAAATGGGAACATAATAATTGAAGATTCCACATCTTGAAACGAAAACCCTTGGGTAGGTAATTCAAGGCTTATTACCGAAGGCCGGACCATTTTTCTGCTTTCTAAGCATTAAAGGGTTATTTTGTGTTCCTGCAGATGGGAGAGGGATAACCATTATGAGAACAAAGCGTCCAGATAATGGAGAATGGGGCTAAAAATAAGGCAATCCTCCTCTCGCTGTAGGGAACCACTGGTCAGTGTCTCTGTCAGGCTCCAACTTCCTTCCTTCAAGACTACTTCAGGAGAGCCCTTATAGAGTCAAGACAGATCCAGGGTCCTCCTTTACCTCCACCAGGGTGGGCTGTAAACATATAAACACACTCAGACACACATTGACAGACTACTCACCTGCTTCCTAATTGGGACAAATTACGGAAGTTGAGTTGAGCAAAGAAAAGGGGGGTCAATAACTGTGAAGGACTTAAACCTGTTTATTGGTCAAAGTGACTAGCCTATACCCAGTTCTCAGATGTCAGAGATTTGTCTAAGAACTGCTTCCTAATTGAAGGAGATTAAGATAGTCTGACAACGGAGCTGGCTCTCCCAAATTGAAATGCTGTAATCCATTAGTTTTCATCAGATGGGACAGTGGCTCAGTGAAGTGTTTAGGTGAGGAGCAGTGGCCCACCAGGAAAAGACCTCTAATGAAGTGTCAGCACGGGCCAGGAGACTGCAGACAGGCCTATAGCTTGACACTGCTAAGGCAAATGGCTCTCCCTAGTCGCCTGCCAATCTTGATCAGGGTACAATGTCAATACTTAAATTTGCCTGTGCACGATTGTGTGTATCAAGTGTTTCGGATAATAAGCATTTTGGGAATGTATTCAAGCAAGTAGAGTGAAAAACCCTTTGTGCAAGGGTTCTTTTCAGTGAATAAAAATACTGATCTGTGGTTCTCACAGTATGTAGTTGATTTTGTGTTAAGCTGTGCGTGACACGTGTGTTAAGTTAGTATATCAGCTGTATCACTTTTCTGGTATCACTGGCCTGGCTGGGTGGCTGGGGCAGCTAAGGGGTGAGGGCACTAAGTGGCCGTTGGACCGGGCCAGGATGGGATCTGTTTCAGCTTGTTCATTCAAACCCTTTCCCTTCACAGAATGGGGCCCTTTGATGGAAGAGATATTTAGTTCACATGCGGCTGGTTTGGCATTGACTGAAGCTGGAGCTTATTTGAAAAGGATCTTCCTGCCCCCATAGCCTCCAGTCCCCCTCCTCCTGTTAGAGGGTAGGGGAGTGGAGCACGACAGACAGCCCACCCACACTAAATTAATTCTGACAAGGAACTTAAGATAACGTCAAAGCGCTGACTAATCGTGGGATTGGGTTTCTGTAAGTCAGGGAGCTGTGAAATGTGCCATCATATCTAATAAAAGACCTCCGGTTGCTCTCGCGTGGTGGATGTTGGGGGGGGTGTTGTTGTGGTGTCGGCTGATTAAGAAAAGAGCAGTCGGAAAAACAATTACATTTCTTTAGTGGTAAAAGTGCGACTGTGTGTCAGTTGCCATAAGATGGACATGTTTGTCAAGAGGCCTAAGGAATCCTTTTCTTTTGGCTTCCTCTTCCTCTTTTCTCAATTTCTTGGTCTTTTATTGAGTTCTGTTTCAGAGTTTTTGCCATTACGGATTCGTCTATTGTTGTATTGCCCAACACAGTAGAATGGCTTTATTTTCTGTGAGTTCTCTGTTTTCTGCCCATTTTTACTTACCTCCGCTTCCATTCTCCTCCTGTCTCTTTCCCTGGCGTTTGAGCAACTGGCAGTGGAAGTCATCAAGTTCGCAGCTAATCCTGCCAAGTTGATTAGGCTGCAGGTAGCTTTCACACTAGCGGGCAAAAGGTCACAACATTGAGGAGAGCTGGATGGACTTCTTGACACACACTATCCACATTGACTTTATGACTTACAGCGCAAGACCCTAAGGAGGGGTAATTGAAAGGCGAGAGTAAAGAAAATTAGGAAAGTGAGAGCCTGGAAGGGGCAAAATTGCAGTGCGAACGACTGAAAATACATCCAGGTGGTAAGAGTTTGCTATTTCTGTGTCATGTTGTTTAGTTCAGTGAAACAGGAGCATGATAGACACTGGGACAAGGTACAGGGTACAAATCTAAAAGCCATTCTCCTCTTTGTCCAATTCTATGACTTCAAATGCTCTCAGGGCAACAGTTTTAGTTCCTCGTTCTCTTTCTGTTTCATTCACATATGGCAAAAGTGAGTCCCACAGAGTACCATCAGTTCCCATCCCACTAAGTGAACTGCAGTTTAATTTGACCTCTAACTATCATGTAAAAAAAGACACTCAGTTCATAGACACTGGTCTAATTACATTTTCTGTTTTAATGAACTTTAGTGGATAGATTGCTACAGATGGAGGCCCATTTGAAACCTGCTGTCTGCGTGAAGTCCTGGGGTGGAGCCCAGAACGCACATTCATGTTTATGGTGTACAATAAAGACACATACAGGGCTCTGTGCTGCCAGTCAATCTCTTGCAAAAATTCATTAAAAAGGAATATCATTAATTAAATAGAAATCCATGTTAACCATTAAAAATCTTTATTCCCTTAGTTTTGTCTTGGTTTGTAATGTGTAAATTACCTGTAAACAGACTCTATGGTGTTTGTTTTGTGACAGTCTGATGGTTAAGTTGTTAATTATTAATTGCATGCAAAAAAAAGTAGTCTTCAGTCAGTTCACAAAAGAGAAGGAGTGATTAGGATGAGGTTTGTATAAGGTACTGTTCTCTGTGGAACATAGCACATGGCAGCAGTCTATAACATTTTATTCTCTTGTGATTTTGCCCTCTGAAACTAAAGTGTGTCAGATTGAACGGTTATTTAATGTGTTGTCATTGTAAGACATCTGGATGTGTTCGTGGCGCAGGAGCAGGCAGGAGGCATTTTATAGACCTGAGGTAGAGGAGAGGCTGTCTGATGGGGCACTTTGGCTCCGTATCATGGATAGAATGCACATACAAAAGTTAATAACTAGTAAATTAATCATTATTTGTTTAGTTTTAATGAATATAACAAAAGCATTGGGGATTGAATGCAGCTTAAATTGTAAAACTGATCAATTATTCATTAGTTTTTTTGTTTTTTTTTTGTTTTTTTTTTGGTGGATCAATACTACAAATCAGGCTGTACAAAGTCTCTGCTCATGCACACTTAATATTGCACGATAGTGTGCAGTGTACGCAGTTGAATGTTTAATTATGCAAGAATGTAGACACGCTGACACACAGAGACACACCGTCTTACATGGGGAAAATATATATGCATTGATTTGCATGGAAATGACTAAACATGTCAGGCCCGAAGATGTCATTTCTAATCTGTCATATTAAGGGGAAGCAGAATAGCTGATGCAGTCTGTTAAAATCAAAAGAGCTGCGTTGGTATGTGTGTGTTGTGGGGAGAGTAAGACGTAATATGGCAAGTAAGAGTGTGTCTCAGATGCCTGCCGATGCCTTGAACGCCACTTCACACCAGATGCTTAGCAGGCTCTCACACACTGATATATCGATGTCTATGTTCATTACTGTTGATGCTCCTGCGTCTTCCTTCTCGCCGTACAGACAGTGAATGAGACTAGGAGAGAGTAAAATGTGACAGGCTGCTTCCAAGTGCATCTTTGATGTGGTAATTTTGTGTTGCTTTGACTGTAATATGCTTGTTTTTGTCTCTTTTTACTGTTTGTATGAAGCTTTTGGTTATTTTACACTGTCTATGGTGATATAATCTGTCAACCATCTTTTTTAATTATACTTTTTCAGAAGATCGTGACAGTGAAATTGTCTCGTAAAAAGGTTTCAAAACTCAACAGGGGCAATGCCCCTCTTATGGTGTATACCGTGCATAATTGTTCTGTCTATCTTATACAGTTTATTTTACTGTTTCCCAGCATCAAACAGTCGTTGAAAGAACTTCAGGCCAAAATGGAAGACCTTCGATCAGAAAGTCCGCCAAACTCCACCGAGTGCCTTAAATGGTTCCCTTTTCGAGTGCACTTCAGGCCTGTTGCAACCGGGTATCAGGAACAACTAGACTTTCTCAGGGCGTTGGTAAGAAAAATGAAAGTGATGAGCTGTGATTATTATTTGTATCAATAGTAAACACTGAGCTTGTATTTCTGTATAATAGTGCTGACTGTGTATTTTTATACTTTAGTTATCAGTTTATTTGTTTGTTCATAAGACCTCGAGAGGTCAAATCTGCTGCCATGGACTGCCTAGTAAAATTGGCTTTAACACTGCCAATTTTTTTTAATCTTCCACCTGCAGTAATATTAGCCTCTCCACTCCTTCTTTGCTTCATTCAGCAACTGTACTTGAGCTCTGAAGAAGACGGAAAAGAGGTGGTGACGCTAGAACTTCTGGTGAATCTGTCATCACGTTGTGGTGTCTGCTTTCCTTGCACCCCTTCTGCTTCCTACTCATCCACCTCTTATCAGCCTGACCTGATTAACACAGTCAGAGATGAGTCTTCAATCGAGGTAAATTCAGTACTTTTTTTCAAATCAATACATATTTTATAAATGCCTAGACTATGTAAAAAATCATGTTCAACTGCAGTTATATAGTAAACTAATATGAAAAAGTAGAACCTTAATTATTATACCTTAGTAACTGTATATGACAAACTATGTGCTTGTTAATGATCAGTTTTTGCTTGTCTAACTGTCACTTTTCAGATTCAGACAGTTTGGGATGATGTGCGTCTCCAACTGCGCCGCCACCTGCTGGATCGACTGTCTGCTCACGTCCCAGAGCATCCAGAACCAGGCCACACTTCTACCCCGTCTATCCCTGAACGAATCTATTGTCTACAGCATCTGTTCTTCCTTTACCCTGAGTCGGAGGTGCTTGCACATTATCAGGTGTGGTAAAGCAGTCGCAAATCCTAAGACATTAACGCTGAGTCCATGTCTGACAGATTTTTTTTTAATCTGACCTACCATCAGGCCCTCAGAAGCCAGTTCACAGTGGCACTTCTTCATTCGACCTTGAGCTCTAGCACAGGCGGGGAGACGGGCTTTGACAGACTGGCTGTTGGCTTCTGCTCCGTGGTACCAGCTCTGACCCATGCTCTCAACGAGGAGCTCCATGTCCTCTCTCGATTTGTGGAGCAGCACACCATTTTGGGTTTCCTCAGTGCAGCTTACCTCGGCACTGTTGCAAAAGAACTGCAATCGCTGATGGAGAAAGAAAGTGAGACAGCTTTGAGGGACAACACCACGCTCACCAGCAAGATAAAAAAGTACTCTGCAAGGTCCCGGCCTGCTGTAGGTAAGTGATTTGCACTCATTTTCTTCAGTTAAGTGTTTGTTTTGTTTTTTACTTTTTTATAGTCTTTGTTTTTTTCATTTGCAACTGCTTTTTTATACTGCCCTGTCTGCTGTAGGTGTCACTTGCTTTATTCTATGAAATAAAAGAACTATGAAAGAGCAGCATACAGGGCCAGTATTGAAGTAGTTACTACCTCAGACATTAGACATTGTAGACATTATTTACAATATACTTAAACTGTAAAATCATGATGAGCCCCATTCTATGATGCTTATGACACATTCAAGGTCTCTCCACTCTGTATTCAGGCTAGATTTTATATGCATCTACACCTTGAACCTAAAAGCAGTGCTAACACCTCTGATAATGCACATGTGTTTAAGTAGTATTAAGTGCAAAGCAGTAATGAAGATGGGAAAACTATAACGTTGCACTTATTTTGAGCTCTGACAGGGCTGGGGAGTGAAAAGAACAACGTGTTAAGGAAAGCTGATAACAAAAAGCAAAGATCAACTTTTTTTTTTTTACAACATTAATATGCACACATACATAGTTGAGAGAGAAAAGGATAACTGTCACTCTGTGATAGAATAGGCAGTGATGTTACATTATATATTAAGACTAGAGGGGAACAGACCTTCACTCTTCATGTCACTTCTGATTTTTGAATCCCTGTATTCCCTTTGTTTGTTTTGGCCTATTTAAAGCATGCTGAGGGTAAAAAGTAAAATGTGTGTGCCATTGTTTACTTTTTCAAAAAAATGGTGCACATGTCAGCTTCCCCGTGGAATGGGAAGAAGAGGGCTTTTACATCTGCCATTCTTCGATAAACACACCACCAGCCTCCCTCCATGTCTCTGTTTCCATCTCCCTCTCTGGTTTTTACTTTCCCTCTCCTTAAACGTGAGATGAGAGGAGGCAGCCAGGATAATTGGCCATGCGTCAGTTGGGCTGTTTGATCACGTAACGCGGCGGAAGCTACACACCTACGTGCCGCTCAACAAACCGTCAAATGTAGCACCGGAGGCAGAACATGGCTCCAAAGGGAGCGGGGGACCCGTGCTGTGTAATGATGGTAAAATGGAGCAGTTTTGCCTGTGCTGGTTTTTACGTGTGGATGTGTGTGTGTGTGTTTGTATCAGCTGCAATTCAGCTTTGAGGGATACAACCGGGATTACATTTTTATGTTGTTCACATTTCAAATCTCCTCCAAAAAACTCCAAACCCACATATTAACCATCCAACTGCCTGTGGCTCCTAACAACCATATCTTGAAAATTAATCCTTAATCTACTTTCACACTTTACTATATACAGTATTCGCCATGCCTATAATTGTCAAGACAATTATAACAAAGGTAAAAAAGTGATTTTCATACATATTCAGTGACTCTTTAGATCTCTTCCTCTTCCCTGCTGTGTTATTGTTTATTTCTACACTAGAGGCAGGCAGTAGGTATATTTTGATAGGAGCCATGCATGGGAGACTGTACCGGCTCCCAAGGGAGCAGCGCTGTCTGTAGCATCAGCCACTGTCAAACCATTGAACCATTTAACAGCTTTCACAGCAAGACCTGCCTCCTCTTTTAACCCCACTGACTTAAAGGCAGGCTCTCACATTGTACCCTAGACACATGTAAAGAGTCTTAGCCTCCTTTATTCTTTCATCCCTCCTTTACTACATTTTACATTTCAGTTGTCCACCTCTTCTTGTCTTCTCGCATTTTCTCATAGATTTCCGAGTGTAATGGGCTGAGCAGAGGAACCAAGGATTACCTCAGAAAAGTTAGCTGATCAGGAACAATAAGTGATTCGAACCTTCACCTAAACCTTACTAAATCTATAGTGTAAGCCAGATCTGCATTTCCACACTTTAAAAGCATATATTGTTAATGAATAAAACTCATCCAAGCACCTGCTCCACTTTAGCTCTTTTCTTGAAATTGCACTTAAGGTGTATACATCCCTTCTACTGAGTGAATGTTCAGCACATAAGGTTAATTTTTATGTGATTAATTCAAGATTTTATGTTATCAGATATTGGTAATGTTTTGTCAGCGTACTAATTGTATTGTAAATCACAGACGAAGGTAATGTCTTTAGCAGTATAGTGTAAAGCGTTGCTGCCACCATCATCTGTACAGTCTTAATATTAATTATTATTTTGCGTGTGGCCATTTAGATAGGCATGCATGTGCTTTCAATCACCTCTGAGCAGCTTGCACATACAGTATCCCATTTTTCTTTGTGTGTGTGCCCGCGCATTAATTGCAAACTTACTTAGAAAATGTGTGATCAAGAGTCAGTTAATACCTCCCTTTTAAAAATGCATCATTAAATTTCCATATGGCATCAGTCATTTGCATATGTATACATGGGAGATCAGTGTTTTTGTAGGACATCAAAAGCTTTCACATCCAACTTCTTTACACACACACACTCACACACAATTTATCCCCCAATAATCGACCACAGGGGTGAAGTCGGGGTTGTGAAATTCTGTTCAAACACTTTGCAACCCCATTCTGATAGCACTGATTTGAATTCCACTTCTGCTAATTTCCCCATATGACGAAGTCGGCAGCTCCCTATAGATAAAAAAAGGATTTAGTTAGTACATGTATAGCAGGCACATTCACCCCCGCTGCCAGCCCCTCTTCGCCCTTTCTGGCTCTTTGAACTCTTTCTTCGAGAAAGCATAGCCTATTCAGCGGGGAGAGAGTGTGTGTAGTGACGCGAGATAGCAATGTCGAGGCTCTGACTGGCATTGGAGGTGCTTGTGGGGATTGAGGCTACTTGGGAATGGCGTTTGTTAATATTTAATAAGAGCAGCTCCTCACTAGATCATATCTCTGCCTGAGTTTATACACACTGTCAGCTGGGGATGTGCACCCGCATGCTGCCATGTAATTATGGGCTAGGTAGGAGGGTGTGTGTGTGTGACTGTGCACACATGGGTGAATGGGTTTCCAGTTTATGGATGATGCTTTTTTATGGTGCTCTCTTTCTGTGTATTTGTAGATGATGAGAAGCCCTTGTTTAAGAAAGTTACCACACAAAGCAAGAGGTTGTTTATTGGTTGTGATGAGAAGACCTGGGTCTTTTTACAGTGGTTGTGTTTATTTTTGTTTGTGTGTGTGTGTCAGTGCTATTTGTCTCAAAATCATAGTCCTAACACAAATAACACAGAAAAGAATATGTTTCATGGCCCTTGAGAATATGTATTATGCGTACCATTTATTTTCCCTATTTCCTCTGAGTGGTCACAATGGCTTTTGTGTATCACTCTTAAAAAGCTCAAGGATATGAACATTTTCCTTGCACCATCTATTGAGAAGGCACAGACAGAAATGGCAGGCTTATTGAGAGCAGACAATATTTTGTGATGAAGAGTCGGTGTGATTTGTGGAGAGCTTGTAAACAATAATAGGAACAAGGGCTTTAAACAAGTGCTTTTAATGAAATGTTTCATATTCTTCTCCTAGACAGCTTGGTTCAAGCACAGAGGATAAGTCAGAGAAATCTTAACCCCTTTATCACTGCCGGTTTGATATTCACAACAAAGACTCCTCTAGGAGCACTGAAAAACAAACTTGTAGCTGAAAAGTTTGTCTCAATACCAAAAATATAACCATCGCCAAAGCACTTAACTAATTATTAAGGAAACTCAATTCTGATATTTCTACTTTTGCTCTGTCAAGGACAGGTAGCCCCTGCTGTGGCCTGGTTGGAGTGCACCCAGGGAAAGGGCCACAAGAGACCAGCACTTGGGTAGTGTGCTCTGCACATGTGTGTGCATGTGTCAGTGTGTATTGGAGAATCACAGCAGGAAACCTCCAATAATAAGGCTGTCTGAAGAAGCAGTGGGCCGCAACTGACAGAGAGGACCCTGGTTGTCACTAGGCTTAGCAGGCGGTCCATAGTTGCTAATAGCCCTTCTATCCCGATACACACATATTCATGCACAATTGTACCCTAGGGCATACGCAAGACCCTACTTGCCACGCAAGACATCACATATACACACAAAGATGCACAAAAAGAACAGTCTGCATTGTCACTGTCAAAGAATATGATTTAACTATTATGATAAGAATGAAAGTCTCACAGAAATCCATATACAACAGAGACTTAAAGTTCCAGTAAATCTCAAGAGCTTAAAATCTCTGTCAATGTAGATTTTTGTTACATAAATTATGGCCCCTTCTCCCATGCATACATTTATTTGCCTCATTCTTTATTTTTTGGTTTGGCTGATGGTGTAGTATGAAAATGTATGTAAATCTACCTTAAAGTAACAAATGCCGACATTACATTGTAATGTGTTGCACAAAATCTACATTTGCACAGACAGAGAAAGCTTCGAATAACATTTGGATCATGTGATATATAACTGTAAGCCAGTTGGGTGGTGTGGCTAGAGAAGCAGACTCCTCCTATGATGGTCCAATTTACACTACAGACAGACTGAATGTGTAGAAGAGAGTAAAATGAGGGACAGAGTATAAGAGAGAGAGGGATGCTTTGCTGGAGAGAAATTAAATCAGTGGCTAAATTATTGCATGATTGCCCATTCCCCAAAGACTTGGGCATCATTTGGTAGAAAGTGTCTAATAATTGGTTTTCGGCCATGTCAGACACATACAATTCCCCCTACTAATGGCTCTGTTAGGAAGAACTGGGCCTCCAGGGTCAGCGAAGGACAGAAAATAGCCAGACGACATAAAGCACCCTACACTGTTTTCTTTTTTTGTGGATAAACCAGGGAATGAAAAAGAAAGAAAAAGACGCAGAACAGGGGAGTGATGGCAACAAGGAGAAAGTGTGTTTGTGTGCAAAGAGGAAATGAAGTGGCAATAAGAGCAGCCAAAGGGGAAATGCTCTTCACCGTGAGTTTAATACATCAGACTGGGGATTTGGCAGCCCGCCACACAGCAATTGTTTACCTTTTTGCTCACTGGCTGCATCTGTTCTGTTTTGTAAACGGCACTAAACTATTCGCCCGTAAACACCGGAATCAATAACAACTGCTAAGGGAATTCCCTTATCCCACCCCTCGCTCTCTTTCCCCATGTTTTCATCCCATACCACCACCCCTTTCCCTTCCTCTAGATCTCCTCCTCTCTCTCTCTGTTCCCTGCCAGTCAAGAGCGCTCTGAGCACATTTGTGTGTGTGCGACAGGAAGAGTTTGTCGTGGAACCAATTGTGGAACCCACAGGAGAGAGAGACAAGGAGAAGACTGATGGCTCGCCAAAAATACCTGCTCTGTTTCTCTTCTCCTTTTGTGTTACATTGTTTTCAATTGTTAAAAGCTACAAACGGAAACTAGCCACTAAAGACCAACTGGAGAGATGATTTTATTTAAATATTTGATATTCTTCTGTCTATGCATAACAATTCCTAATTCTACAAAAAAAAAATTGTGTTGCGTGGCATACAGCCTCAAATGTTTGTTTATTTTAAAGGTCTCTTGTAAGATTTATTTGGCTTTTATAGTTATCACAGTAATATGATTAAACATTGATTTCACCTTTGTTTGTTAGAACATCCTCTTTACACTATAATGTCATATCAAGTAGCAATTATATGAACATATTTTGCCCTGTTTTCAGCAGTGGCTTTCAGCACCGCTCCTCTCTTATTGATTCTCAGTACATTGACCTTTGGTTGAACTCTCCTGGCTGCTGGTGCCCTTACTCATTTCTGCACTATGAGACATGCTATGCACCATGCTATATGACACACCTGGGTGCCTTTAAGCACACCCTTTCCATCAACTGACTATGAGAGCCTCCATTTGGCCTCACTGTTGTGACAAAGGTATAATGAGCTTTAGATGGCTATGTACTAGACTGCTATGGCTATAAGGCTATTTGGCTGGGAGGACAACTATAAATACCTATATAGCATGGATGGCAGAACCCAATGCAGACAAGAGCACTGCTAAACATCAAGGTCATGTTCTGTGAGAGAAGAAGTGACTGTCGTTAGATCACACATTCACTTAAATAAATTCTATGAAAAAAATAGTTAGTGCTCAAGATGAAGTGGTGCATAATGGTTGCAGGCATTTTAAGAAGCGAGTGTTGCCTGGCACACTTAAGTGATACTTTACTTACTTTAAACAAAACATTGGCTTCTTTCTTTGTAGTATGTCCCTGTCTTAACCCAGTTATAATGTTTACTCGTAGGTTTTTGTGTAGTTTGTGCAACTGACTTCAGAGATAGAGCAGTGGTACATCTATGGATGTGGAAGCTTGAAAATGAAGCTGGCACATGAGTGTCAGCCAGGTCACACATGTACAGATGCAGTATAACATTGTCTCTCTAGCACAGACTCCCAATGGACTCCATTATAGAAGATCTGCTGTGCTGTGGACATATCCAGCTTAATTACACACACACACACACACACACACACAAACACACAATTCCACACATATTTAGACACCCGCCATATAACAATGCAATTTTGTGTGCAAAATACGCGTGCACACTTGTAAACACAAACTTGGGGTCAGAATATATTTGACGATGACCATGAAGTCTGGTTGCAGTGGCAATTATCCTGCAAGACTGACATGTGCGTGAAAGCATCTCCTCAAAATCAAGTTAGTCATAATGACTAGCATTACATGAACATAAACATGTGTGCAGGATGCCAGACACCCACACTCCAAAAAGACAATGCTCATAAACATGCATGCGAACATACACACATGCCCAAACCCACAGTGAATCATGCCTCATGCATGATTAATCTATGACTCCTTGGGGACAATGTGTTGTCATATTGTCAGATTTTGTTTAACAATATGGGAAGATTACATTAAGATCCAGGGGCAATAACATTACAATTATTGAAAAGGGCCCCCTCTTCTTTCTTTCTTTCTGAACACTCAATCATCGGCTGGGTTTAAGAGTCAAGGCTAATACTGAGCTCATCCATTCCCAAATGCCTTTGCAAAAGAGGAGCTCATTTAGGCGGACACACAAAAGTATTTGTGCATGTCTCTGGGAGTATGGCAACACATTTCCTAGCTTCCCATTCTCCAGCTTAATGCGGAACATCCCCCGGGTGATGGCTTTGGCAGCCTCCAAAATGGGAAATCCATATTTGCCAAGGGGGTCATCGGCGGGTTAGGGGGAGAAAAGTTTTGTGCCGAGAGAGAAGCACGTGCATGTGTGACTTCTCTGGGAACAAAGTTTTGCATATTTTTCACTGTCTTTGTTTATGCAGTGTATTGGGAAAACATGAATGGGTTGATATTTATAAAAGGTGTCGTGCTCAGCAAGACTTGGGGAGAGGAGGTGTTTCTGATGAGTGTCTGCAGGTTGGAAGGTTGGGTTGAAGACCTATTTTCCCAGTGTTGTTTATTCTGCACAGTTCTTACTCAGCCATATATATTAACAAGCCTATATTATATTCTCCATTGTCTCTTTTCTTCCACAGCAGCTGTAGAGCTTCCCATGAAAAGCAGAAGCTTCAGTTTGACCTCCCACCAACTGGGGGCATTAACTCAACTGGCCTGCATTCTGCTAGAGGTTGAGAAGAATCTAAAAGAGCTGATCAGAAATATCACCTACATCAATTGTACTGGACACTCTCCTTATGTCAAAGGTACTACTTTAAAAACACATATGTAGCCTTTCTAGTGACTGTTTGATAAGTAAATATTGAGTGAACACTACACACAGCTTTTCAAACACACACAAGTGTAAACATGTTATATTTCTGAAAGTTGTGGAGTTGTTTCTGAAAGAAAACACAATTTTAGTAGGGAATTATCTTGGGGGTTATTTTTGAGCCTTTACTATCTTTTTCCTCTCACCTCTTTGAACTGCCAGTGCAAAGATGTTAAATGAAAGCTTTTGGTGCATGGAGTAATTTCCATAAAGGTTACATTTACAAAAACAAGACTTGCAGAAAGGCTCAATTTACAGAGAGGTAAACAGCCTTTAAAGGGCAGTTATCCAAATCATTAATTCTAGGCAATCAAACTGCTTAATTACCAGAAATTCATCAGATGGGCTTAAAGGTCAAAAAGTGATGCGCTTGCTACTTCCTCCTTCTTCCGTTCCATGTGGTCTTGTTCGGCTAAATTGCCTCGCCTGGGGTCTCACTCTTCGCCTTCTGATTAGGAAACTGTGGCCTTGATGTTCACGCTTTTTAATTGCAACCCAACCCAGGACGCTGAACGCTTGTCTTCCTGTCACTCCCTCTACACTTTCCACCTCCTCACACATTCACACAATCTGCCCTTATAGAATTACTCCATTTGTGGTTGACCATATTTGGGTTCAAATCAAAAGCTCCAAATTTAGACTCATAAAGCATTCGTGATTAGCATTTACGGCGTGTTTCTTGGCCCTCTGAGGCATGAACAGTTATTCTGCTGTCACTATGCCTTAGTTTGGCCAGAACTGACGTGACCCATATTTTGCTCAGAGTTGTGTGTAGTAGCTTTCATGTTCATGCAAATGGCAGGCGGCCCAGCTTTTATCATATGATATCATACATTATATTATGAATCATATGGAAAAATGCATGGCTAATAAAATGTTGTACTTGATGTTTGCAGAGAAGACCACATAGATTTAGTTTCATCACAGTGAAGTTTCTATATGCATTTAGTGATGTATTTTTTTTTTTAGATTTTCTATAATGTCCACTGATGTCTCATTTTGCATTTCATCTTGTATATTTTTCTCCCTAAGGCATTTTAACAAGAAAACACAACTTAAACGTTACAGCAGATAACAAAAAGACCACAGACTCACTTCAACTACCAGAGGTAAGACAAAACTGTTACCAAAGTACATGCTGCTAACAATTATACATTGAGTAACTCTGTTTGTGTTTTGCAGGCACAGAGTCTAGTGTTTGACTGGAGGTTGGCGTTTAAGGGATTGGTCCCTCACATGGCTCATTGTGTTAAAGTGGTACTGGATGATATTTGTTCCAAGAGTTTACAGCAGGAGGAGGCCTTACATTGTTCAGGAGAATGCTCTGTGACCCTGATTGGCACAAGAGAACTTACCCCCGGTGCTACCAGCAATTGCTATGTCAACAAAGTGGACCCCTTATACCCCAACTCAGAGAGAGAGATGCCAAAAATGATAGCTCAGGTACTTTTTGTTGCACGTTTTTTTGGATAGAGTTTAGTTTCCATCTGTGGATTTTGCCCCATTTCTGACAAATGTTTTATTCTTGATTTAAAGTGTCACAAATGTATCATAAATGAAAAGGTTTAACAAAGTGGATCTGCAGATCTTTATCACTTTCTGAAAGGACAGGACCAATTATATATCTGTTTTGCAGCTATTGCAGTAATATCATTCCAACTAATTTGGGACAGTCATTACAAATGCTCAAGGATGATGATCTCAAGACAAAACCTAGGTTAGTGAAATCCTGGAATCACTGAGGATGATATTGTAATGTGATAAAGAGAAAGGGTGCTGTAAGTTTAAACTACAGAGCATACAAAAGCATGGGTGCTTTACAAAGGCAAAAAGGCTTGAGTTGAAAACCTGATGAAGATGACATGAAGATGAGTGTCAGAAATGAATAAGAAAAAAGAAAAGGCAGAAGGGAGCAAATGGTCACCAAAGCCTGGCTTCTATTAAGAGATACTCAAACCTGTGAGATCACATATATTTACATATATACATTTAAATGAACACTATTGGTTTTTAACGCGCAATTGTTGTTTTAGAAAAAAATAACATTGCACTTGTGTCTCATCATCACTCCTGCTCCACCCCCTAAAACCATTTTCACTGATCTGTGGCTCTTAACACTAACAAGTGTCAAAAAGTATCTTTGCCCCAGACCTGTACAAAATTTACTTTATGGTAAGCTCTTAAAATGAAAGCTTTTCAATGGCATACATGCATGAATTTGAATTCAATAATTAATATATATGTATTCATTTATCTTCTTCCCCTTTGTCCAGTTAGGGATATACTGTATATGTAAATGTCAAGTGCATGTCAAATATCTTGTATATATCCTGTCGCAGACCCTGAGACTGACCATTTTTTGTTTTGGGTGGACCCTGCTAACCTCATTGCTATGTCTGTTTTATAGCCACAGAGGTGCCTTTTCAGTATTCTGCCGCATTTTTCCATTTGTTTGTCTCGTACAAATTCTTCACACACACTAGCACAAGCACACACACACACACACACACACACACACACACACACACAAGCACGCACACATGCGCACACACAGGCCTCCATAGCACTTAAAACTTTACACAATCTTATTCACCTTGCTGCAGTAGTCCTAGTGGGATTGCAGGCTTTGATCTGAGCTAGTTAAGGTCTCAGCCTGACTTCAGCATGGATCTGAATGCATGTGGTTGTTTTTCAGTACCAGAGTATGTGTTGTAGATGTTAGAGATTCTTCTCCAGGGTCTCTCCATCAGCCCCGTAATGCGGAGTCTTATGTCAGCCTCTGCTCTGTCTCACTCACTCTCACTAAGCTAAGCTCTTAATGACTGCATGTACTGAGATATTGACTTAATTGTCCAAATGGCCATTGTTCCCCAGCCTCTTAACCCCAGTGGAGGCTTTTATGGAGCAAATAGTGTAAAGAGACTGTAAGGCTGTCAATTGTGTACTCCTGAAAGAGCCGTGATCTGACAGAAAGTCGAACTTCCCGATGAGCACCCAGTGTAAGTCCAGTAATGGTGGATGAGTGGCTGATTGATTGAATGTATTCATGTAATTATGAGTTATTTTGATTGCTTTGTAGCTAATATAGGTCTATTTTGTTGCTGTGCATTAGAAAATGATAATAAATTCATCATTGTTTTGAGGTGCTAGCATTGTTTGAGGACAATGCTAGTCCTTTGGCCCTTTCAGTTTTAGCTTGTCATTGGGTAAAACAGCAAAGGCAGGGGTTATGACATAGTGCTGCAGCTGTACAGTTGGGACGGTGAAGAAGAAAAAGTTTTAATTAAGCAGTTCTTATCTACATTCTATAGCTAGAATCACATACCCTGAGGGAAAAAAAAGCATGTATGCAGCTTTGTTCCACAGTTTTTGCATGTGGATAAATGAGATAAGTCTTCCATGTTGCTTGGAAAGTGTACAGAATAAGCCCTACTTTTTGCACATTCATAAAACAGCCTGTTCACTCTCTCTCTTCACCTTTATTTGACCCGTATGCTTTTTCTTCCCTCTCAGCACATTTGACTCCCCACCTCTCTGCCAATGTGCTGTAACATTTCTGCCTCGATGTGACTAACATGATGCATGTAGTTATGGAATTAGACAAGTGCTGATGTATCCTCTGAAGTAAAGGTTTTATTTGACCTGAAACATGTTCAGCAGCCTATTGGAGAGCATGTCTTTATTGCCTCTACATCTGTATTCTACATTTGTACTGATGTTTGCGTTTCAGCTGTAATGGCTTGCACAAGGTTAGGAAAAATGCATGCATAATACCCAGATCAATCTCAAATCTTTGTTATTCTGATAAGAAAGTGTTTCATTATTTAAATCTAATGAGGTCTCTTTCTGATATTCTCCCACTGTTGTCTGACAGATTTTCCTTGGTGTTGATATCATCTTCTTTTGCCTTTACCTCTTTCTTCTCATAGTTCTGTGGAGCTATCATGACGGAGCTGAATGCCTTACTACCTTTAGCAGCAGCCTGCAGGGACAGCTTTGCCCTGGAAGTTCGAATAAGCTTTGTAGAGGCATGTAGCAGGGCAGTGTTTGCCATGCTGGGCCGTTTACAAGAGAGAGCCCAAGAGGTACCATCTCATGCGCCTCTGAAGAACCTGCCTGCTCTGCTGGCCACTGTCCTTTATGTGCACCATCGACTAGAGCACTACCTTATCCAGCTCAAGGATTCAAATACTACTGCAGCCAAAGTGTAAGGCAGTATTTATGTTCTCTGTTTCTTAAAGTCCCCAGAATCTCCTTTACGCAGCTGGCTCAACCCTGCACCATTTACCTCCTTTAAAATTATATATTAATCTGTTATTTCCTATTATGAATAGCATTTAACCTATTGAGCTCACTATGTAAATTTAATAAGGTTATAGTGACAAAGATTTTATTCCTTTATGCTATAATTTTATTACAAAGAAAGGACCTTACCAGTGGTTTAGAATTTGCTAATATGGTACAGGCAAGTATCCTGCTTAAGGGGAAAAGGCATAAAAATGATTGACAGACCGTAATGACACCCATATTGTGTCTACATTTGGTAGCTTTTTATGCCTCATAATCCTTCCCATTAACCTCTGCTCTCTGCAGATCCCCTCTAAAGGCATCCCTTGTGCCTTAGCTGCCCCTGTTGTTCCACCTCTGGCCCTTTGCACTCCTCCACCTGCACTTGCACTGTGCCCCCTTTGGTCATAAAATACTTTTTTCTCCCTAGCAATCCTGTTCCCTTGGTTTTAAGCCCTCAGCACCCCTGTTAAATGTGTCTCTGTGGAAACCGTTATATTAGGAAGACTTAACAGATAAAATGACACAGATTAAGTCATCTTAATCTTTTCATGATTTTAGCTCATCTTTCTTTTAGAACTCTTTGAATCTACTATAAAGTAGTTACTTATCCGTCTGCATTACAAGAATGTTTCCTACTAGACACTTGACCCCAACAGTCCTTGTCTTTGATCTCAATATTTTAAATATTAATGATGGAGTATTTTCTGTCATTCCGTTTCCTCATATATTCAAGTTTTTGTTTCGCTCCTCTGTGCCTAGACCTCTGACCTTGCTGCCTATTCAAAAGTGCCAAGATGTAGCAGAAGGTCTAAGAGAGCAGCTGACTAGCTACTGTATCCAGGTTTGTTCCACCTGCCTTCTACAGGATGCTGAGAGCCACCACTGGGATGACCCTAAGCCCTTCTTTGAGGTAAAGCACTTTGTCTATCTAAGCAACCAGCCTTCACAAAACGTAGTGGGAAGACTTTTTCTTGTTTATCTTTTAATCAAAACTTACATATGAAACAGCCCCAGAAGTATCTGTACTTAATTTGAATTCTTTCATTATAAAAAGTTTGAATTTGAATGCCAAGTGTGTAAAAGGGTGTTCTCTGTAGATTGTGGAGCTTTCTCGCTTCTGCTTTTTAACTCTTACAATGCACCTTTACCTCCCACTCTGCCTCTTCTAACCAAGCCTTCTATTCTGCGCTCCCTGAGAACATCTGTGGCTTCCATGCTGCCCCCAGGGCTCCTGGGATTCAGCTGTCTGAAGTCTACAGTCTACTCTGGGACTGTCTGGAAACAGCATAGGGCCTCTGGAACTCCCCTACCTTTATGCCCTTAAACCAATCTAAACCTCCCCTCTCTTTTATACTTTACCTCGCTTTTGCCTTTTTTCCCTCTTTGTTCTTCTCTCTCGTTCTGGGTCACTGGTGTCAGACAGACCTGCTGAGAGCAGGTGTGTGCTTTTGTTCAACCATGCCTGTGTGCATTTGTACAGATGAATGCATGTGTCAGTGTGCTGTAGCAGCCATGACATGTCTTTACTTGATATGTGTATATATCTTCATTTATCTATACTTCTGTTATAGTGTGTATTTTGGATTTCAAACAGTTAAGCATTCCCCCCCCGAGGGATCATTTCCCAAAAGGTTTATTCAGTAATGTCATTTTAGATGTTACCATTTAAACAGTTTGTTAAACTGTATTTTTTTTTATGTATGAGACCAGTTAAGGAAGTAATAAGTAATTTAGAACATGACTCATGGCTCATATTCACTTCAGTGCCAACACAATAAATTCTAGCTCAAAAATTTGTTTGTGTTTTTTGCAGCATCCGTTTTCTGTTTCAAATGAGGCCTCACTGATGCCAGTCATGCCTACAGGGAGTGTCTTTATAGTTGACCTTGATTTTTAAATTTAAACTTGAATGGACAAAACCCAAACCACACTTGTTGTTTTGTGGGCCCTTGTTTTGGATCCAGAGTCTGTGTCTGGGTTTGCTTTGCCGAGTCCACAGGCAGTGTATGGGGGTCTAATCCCGGACACAGATTTTGGTTACGCTCACAATCAGTCACCAATCCTTAAATGACTGGCTCCAGGGGAAAAAGGAAGAAAAGATGTAAAGTTGGATGAGGTGAAGGGGAAAGAAAATGGTCAAGGGGCTAATGAGATGAACTTTTGTGTCTGGTGATATCCCGTGACTCTTATACACTGTTGAATGTGGCCTTGTGTAAATACTTGAAGGTGCTGTGGATAAATCTTAATAAATACTGTTACATATTGTTGCAGGAGGTCCAGATAATAATCCTTTTCACTACCTCTGCCTTCTCTTTCTTTCATGCCACTCTTATCTTTATTCAGTGACTTTCCCCTCTTTTTTCATTCTCTCTTTATTGTTCTGTCTAGTTCATGACTTTAAAGTAAAATCCCAGTTGGGGGGGGGTGAAGCCCAGGTGCAGAGTGCAGGTGGCGTGACCACTGAGAAAACCTGGTGCTGACAGACCTAACTCTGTCACTTCTTTACTTTTTTCTTTCTTTTTTTTCTGCCTATTTTTATTGCCTTCCCTTGGTTTTGTTAGCTTTCCTTCTCTGTCAAAGTCCATATGATAATGTATTTCTCTGTCTAACCTCCTGTGTTCCACTTTCCTCTCATCTACAGGGCGAGCGCTGTTCCTTTCCAGTGCAGATGTGGTATTACTTCCTGTGTGGGCTCCGCAGTGATCTGTGGCCTGTCCTTCCTGCAGAGATGTCTAAGGAGGTTCTCGGAAATGTGCTGGCAGAGACTTTACAGTTACTGGTGCAAAGATATACTTTGGCCCAGCCTTCATACAAGAGACACCTGCAGATTAGGTACTAAAGTCTAAGTCTTAGTATGGGTGGAGCCAGATCAAAATACATTTGAAAAATTTATGCAAATTAAGCTAAATTGTTTATTTTGCAGTCCAAAAAAAGAACAACTACCAACCATCAAAAATAAAAAAAAAACACAAAACAAATAAAGTACTTTCCTGGCTGTTCCCATAGTGGCATATATATTTTGTGACATGGGCACAAACCTGTGACATGACTTTTAGTTTTAGCTGGAAATTAATAAATTGAAAGATGTGCCTAATGGCATGTTCTGTAGCTAAGCTTAGGTGAAGTGATCAAGAATCTTTCAGACCTTTCACTGTTGTTTGTGTCAAGCTTTAAAATCTATTCCTCACACATAAACACTAGACATAGGTATGCCTTTTATATACTTAGTCAAAGCTCAGAGACATTTTCACTTCTGTGCTCAAGTGGTCATGTGGCAGTCTGGTTTCTCTCCATAGGCTTCACAAGTCTCACACTCTCCCTGAATTCAAACCCTAAAAGTCCTGAAATGCCTGTGAACAGATGAAACCATGACACTAAGTTTGAGTGCAGTGAATATGTACATCATTATGTGATGTCATTACCAGGAGTGTTTCAAATGCGTTGTTATTGTGCAGTGGAAGGATGGGCACTCTTACATTTACATGCATCTACTTATGACAAGCAAAATTTACCCTGGCAAACAAATTTATTCATCAGTATAGGTTTATTGGGAGTGTAATGCAGGTGGTGTACGTTTCAGTGTCAATTCACTGAAGACTTAAAAATATATTTTTTAGCCATTCCATATGAGAAAGTTTTTGTTTCCATACTAAAAAAATCACACTCATTTCTGCTTTGATTTTAAGGTGTGACATTACAGCGATGTTGCTTTATGTGGAGGAGCTGTTGTGGAGTGTTTGTGACCGTCCAGAAGCCGTGGTGCACATCAACTCTTCCTCAGCATCTAATCTAAATACTGTTAGTTCAAAGTGGCCAAATCTTATCCACAATTTGTGTAATCATCTCCTTACTGTCCTCGTTGTTGTCACAGCACCGCTCTCTCTTTTGTACAGGTCAGTATACACAACAATATCGGTATGCTTTGAAATGACACCAGGAAATATTAGTTACATCCCAATAAACATAAACAGTCCCTTTTGCACACTATGTTGGACAAATCAGGAGTCCAGACAGTAGGTTATGGTATGTTTCAAAAAGCACACTCTTGAAGGGACGGCATAATCTATGTTAAACATTATATGCTGCAATTTACATTTTAAATACATGACTTTGTTCAATCTCCGATATTCCAGAGCATTTATGAATGATCCTGGCGTCACAATACAACATTCTGACCACACTGTCGTCCGATGGCTTAATGCTATTGACCCTGAACTCTTCACAGAACAAGTCCTTCAGTAAGTAAAACAGCCCATGTACCTATGTATATTTGAATCCAAAATTGCTTTTTAAAAAAAAAAAAAAAGTCAAATTTTTTGCTAATGGTTTCCAAATCAACAAAGAAAACTGTTACTGGTATATGGTGGTGTATGCCTATGTGAATCTGAGTATTTATGGTTAAGTGTGTAGTTCCCTTTGACATTTTGACCTCTGTGGTGCAATCACTCTCTTGCCCACCCTTGACTCCACCCATCTCCCCTCTCATCTTCCTCACAGCCAGAGGTAATGTCATTGCTCATTGATGGAGCACAAATCAAACTAACCCCATTTCTGTAACTCCTAAGTATTGTAGAGCTGAAATTAGTTTATTTTTACGACCTCTTTATTTCTTTGCTCCCACCCTCTGTCTGCATTCAATGGGGCCTGCCAGAGAACACAGGACAGATTCACAGTTTCCTCTCACAGGTCATATTTCTCTTCGGCCCATTAAAATAAAACCATTGTTATTGTTGTTAAATAAAAATAAAAAGACAATTATTTTAAACAAATCATACAGCATTACAGGTTATAATTAAAATATAATGCTACGTATTCCTGATGTGTGTGGACACATATGGGCTATGGGAATTTGACCAATTCATCTGGGTGTCTTGATTCTGTAAGCTGACCCTGTGGTGCAGCTGGGTAGATTTATCAGTGCAGTTAAAAGAGAATTTCTTGAGGATTTGCAGTCCCAGTTACATCATAAATTGCACTGTCAGATTTAGGCGTAGTTTTTTCAGTCAAGCAGCAGGGCGCTCTAGCATTCTGGCTTAAATAGGATGGTTAATATCTGGACAGAAGCCTCTCTTTAGCCTTTGCTATTGCCTTTTTCACCCAGACAAACTCATTCTTGCCATTATAATTTATTGAGATGTATAAAGTAACAAGCAGGCAGTCACATGTCAGCATGCTTTCACACTTGCACACATACATAACCACAATCACAGGCACTAAAGGGTGCGTGCACACACTTACGAGAGCACACAGCAAGGACACGGCTCATTACCCACAGCTGGCTGCAGCCTCTTGGTTATACAAAAGATGTAGGAGGGGGGGTACTGCTGTATATTCATGTATTTGGCTGTTTCCCAAATGTTAATTTGCTTTTAGCTGGCCAAGATTAGAGCTTATTCCATCCTGGTGCTCATACAAGTTCAGGGAAGAAGAATTTGCAAAGTGATCTGACTGAGTCATATCCGTGAACTTCAGTGAAGTTGTAATTTTAGCATAAATAGCATTTCATCCTGGAATATCTTAAAGAACTCTTCTTTGTCTTCCTTGTGTCAACATAGAAATATGTTTCATCTTTCGCTCACTGCACCACTATCTGTATGCTCACCTGTCACTGCACAACTGTCAACTGTGTTATTTTTGTTTTGTTTTTTCTCTCAGTGAAGGCCTTAAGGACCAGGCAGCGTCTACATGTCAGTTGAGGTTGCTGACCTCTGACCCTGGAAATGATCCCAGGATGCTTCTCTGGATGTTGCTGTACAGAGACTGTCACCTGCCCAGAGTACTTCTAAAAAACTCTTGTAAGTCTGTTTCTAATCAGGGTGATCATGTTCTTTTACAAAAGGCTTAAAATAACATATGTTCATTTTTTGCATCTGACCATTACATATAGATTATTTTTAAATGATAATTCTACAAGGCCACATGTGGTAAGGTATTTACCACAGTGTTAATTATGGTACTTCAAGATCCTAAGTAGGTTAGATAGACCTTAGATGAGTTTTTTTTTTTTACATTGTATTAAGTTATCATCAGCATAATTTTTACCTTGGTCATCATCATCACTAAATCAATAGTGCACAGTAATAAACACTCAACAGGCACAGGCAGAGCATGCACGCTGACCTTTAAAGATTTTCCCTTTCTTCTTCCCTCCACTACGCTGGCAACAGTCTAACCTTTAAAGACTGTTGTGCACTCGCACATTATTTCACATTATAGCAACCTCATTAATAACAACTTTCACTGTCTCGTTCTCTCGCTTAGTCTGAGTCCGGCTTTGAGGCTTTGCAGTGCTTCTCTCTGCATGCTGTTGTAAATCAATGCTAGAAGCGCTGACTCTCGTGTGTTATCATGTTGACGGGCTAATTAACCAGGAAGCAGACAAACAGAAGAAACAGCGTGACTGAATGCCCACTACACTCTCGTAATCCATAGTATAGGATATATAAGTGTGTGTAGGTGAAGGATTTAGTTTGTTACAACAGTTAGTTAGTTTGTAATTTTGGCAGTCTGTTTTATTTGTAATGTAAAAAATTTGTAAATTGTCCGCAGAGAGGGCACTATGTCTTGCACACACACATTTTTAATCAGTGCATGTTTTCAGTCACAGAAGTTTGGTGAGCGGGCTATTGTGAGTGGTTAACTGGTTGTCAAGGTAAACAGATACTGGCTGCATAACGGGGTTGGACAAGTTAAGAGACATTAGAGAGATAGGGAAAAATACAAAAACAAAACAAACAAAACGTAGTGGAAGTATTTGTACTGTGCCAGCGCTACAAACTCCACAGATATGTTCCAAGAGAGCATCATTCATTTATTTTTTTCTTTAATTTTTTCTGAAGTCAGTTGATACTCCATTCAAAGATCATTATTAAAAGCCACCTAGTTAACCTACTATTCTCTCCAGCACTCCATGTGAAAATGAATACCATTGCCTCTGGTTGTGTGCATTATTGTGGCCACAACAGTGAGATCCTAAATAATTTTTCCTTGAGGACCAATTACCTGGCAGACAGAGAGCAAGACGCAGATATGACCTTCGTAATGTCTCATAATGGATTGATCGTGGGTCACAGTGGTTAACAACTTTTGAGTGCACAATAAAATGTGTTATTAGAGAAAGTGCAAATCTCTTGTCATTTGAACACTGAGCACGAGTGGTGCTTCTTACCTGCCTGTTATTACACAGGCTGAGATTGCTGGCCTTATAATGCAGCACCTAATTTAGCCCTGTCATTTTAAAATAGTCCAGTATTAGTCAGAACCATGTCTTGCTCCTCTCCATCACAGCGCCCCCTCATTGACTGCTGCGTTGCATACAGTCTCCTATTCAAATAGCTGTCATCTCCCACATAGCAGACTGACAGACCGCTGGATGTCTGCCACCTCTGGAGCGATGGGCCTCTCCTCAGCAACCCCTGTCAACTGAACACACACACACTTGTAAGGACACATATACAGACATCCATATGGGTTACACATGCACACACACCTCCATCCTTAGCCCTTATGCTCAGACACAACCCCCACAAGGACACCCTGTCAAAACCTCTTCCTTTTCACTTCCTGTCTCCATGAGCTGCGGATCCCACAGCCAGGGGCTTTGAAATCTGTTTCGTTCCCTGTTTTTCTGTTCTGTTTTTTCTTTTTTCTTTTTTTCTTCAATGCAACACAGATGTGTTTCTTCCTCTTCTATTCCACAATGCCTTTTGTTCACTCTTTCTGTTAACATTTTTCAAATTGGGCAGCCTTGACATTTTTTCAATGTGTTATTGTGTGCTGAAATCAAGATATTGTTTCATAGGATTGGGTTTTATGTCTTCCTATGATTTTTTCTTTGCTTTCTTTTTTTTTTTTTTATTAGCACTATACATCTCTACGCCATATGTACTAAATGTTTGTATATAACTTTATGAGCAATTAAGTTAGTCTGTTTGCAAGCCGTAAGTAACTATTCATAATCACATATTAAATCTCCAGACTCATTTGTTTGTATTGTGTTCACAAGTGTCTCATCCATGTTGATTATTTCAGACTTTTGGCAGGAGACTGATATTGAAATATCTCCAGAAAACCGTGAGGCAGGAGATAACTTCATGGTTGCACTGTTCAACATATTCACTTGCTTGAATGATGTTCCAAAGGCCTTGACCCT
The DNA here is from genome assembly GCA_036850595.1 of Rhyacichthys aspro. Lineage (NCBI taxonomy): Eukaryota > Metazoa > Chordata > Actinopteri > Gobiiformes > Rhyacichthyidae > Rhyacichthys > Rhyacichthys aspro. The sequence goes on from CM072156.1 coordinate 11,615,144, forward strand.
AACTCTTCAGCCATACATGGAGAGAGCAGACATTTGGGAGCATCTCTATACACTGGCAGGTGAAGTATATCAGATGTTTCCATAAAGTTGCCCTTCAAAAGTCAAACCTGCAACATACCGTTACACTGGATGTTTTAGGATCAGCATAAATAAAGGCTCATCCAAGTGCTGCAAAACCTTATTAAACTACAGTAGAATCTAGTCACAGAGAAGCAAGTAAATTCTTTAGGAGTGCACAATACATAAAAAAGGAAAACCATCAGTATCAGTTTATAATGCTGTTTTGTTTTTTTTCTTCTAATTTCTGTGCTTTTTCTATGGTCTACAGAGCATAACCAGACCTCTTGCAGAGTATAGGGCTCTTACTTGTGATAATTCTGTTTCCTGGGTGAATGGTAATTATTGTAACATAAATTAGGGTGATATGTAAAGACTATTTGGATGAAGATATAGTACGGGAGGGGTCGACAGAGAGGAAGGAGAAATAGACTGTGCTCAAGAAAAAATCTCAATGTCATCCTATCATCATCCCATATCCTCATAGGGTAATTACTTTAATTATTGACTGTGCCAAATCTTTGTATTATAATTTTGGTTACAGGATACCCCAGTGCCCCATTTTCATTAAAAAGTGTTCTATGAGTTAACTTTCATAGATTACACTCAGAATTTCTCTATTTCTTCACTTTCACTGATGTTTCATCAGACAGTAGCAGGTTTTTTCAAATCAATACACTAGTCAATACAGTAGCAGGCGGTATAAAGTCTGAACAACAAGTGACTTTGAAAAATAGGTCTAGGTCTCACCTGCCACAGAATATTTCTCTCTTAAAAAACTATATCATTTTTGTTTCGCTCTCCTCTTTTTGCAGGGGTCTAAGGTCACACATTTGTTAGGCACCTCTAGAGATTTCTGTGCACTCCAATTGCCCCAGCTATACTATATCACTTTCTTCTAGCCTTTAGTTTTTCAGCCGACAGAAAGTTTATGCCGTCCAGCATCATGTCGGAGCTTATAGCTCAATAGGAGTAGGATATTAAAGGTCAGTGCAATGAAAAGCAAAGAAAGTGCAACCAGACTTTTCTTTTAGTCCACATGGAAGATATCATTTTATAGAGACATAATTTAATTAAGTTATTATTATAAATGTATATTTGAATTTAAGGTGCCATAGACAGTAAATATAAACTACAACTTGCCCTGTCAAAATCTTTTTTCTTTGTACAACTTGCAGCTATTCAGTTGTTCATACTTAAAATAGCATACAACTTTTTCTCATTCTTAGACTTGACACACTCAGCACCAGCAGTGATCAAATGTCTTAGAGAAAGTGTGATAAAGTCTACCAAAGGCCTCCTGGTGCGTCTGAACTCCATGGTGGTGGGTTGGCAGGCCACAGCAGATCCTAGTGGGGAACTGTGCAAGTGGGACATACCCGAGTGTCTCCTGACTATAGTACCTAAGGAGTGGAACTATGTGTCACAGGAACCCAGAGGAAAAGACAAATGTATGTACAGACAGGATACGTATGAAGTATTTTAATGCTAAGCATATTTTAGCTATGCTTATCAAACTAACAAGTAGCATTTCCTTACAGCTGTCATTGCCTTCATCATTCAAGCCTTATCTCTAGTGTTCACCAACCTGCCCCTGGTCATTGAAACTTTGCCTCTTCCCGTTCGGTTGTTCTTCTGTGAGGCAGAGAAGCACCTCTCCCAGTATGCCCGGCAACTCCGCTCTGCAGGCCTTTTGATTTGGGCTTTGCTGGGTTGTGTCATCCAGAACTTGGAGGACCCAGACATGCTTGAACAGATCACTGGTTTAGCCCTGAATCATCAGGCAAAGGAGTGCTTGGCACTGTTGGCTGAATGCCTGAAGGCAGCTGTTGGGATTCAACACAAGGTAAGCAATGTTTGGTTTACTGGCATTAATAACAATAATATTATTCTATAAAATGTCATGTAGCTTAGTTTAATGTAAAAGGTTGGACTGTATTTGTGTTTGATGATAAATATTATAATGTAAAAGCATAAAAGACAAACTTAGCACTGATGTTTAATATATGATTAACATTTGTGTGTTGTGACTTTCATTTAAATTGTCATTGTCTTTGGAGATTCACATTCATCCAGGTCAATATATAAGAAAATGATAAAAAAAATAAAAAAAATAATAATAAAAAATACCCTCTTCTTGCTAACGATTTTATGTGATGTCTATGCTACTTTGTTCTGTGGTTTTGCAGGGTGTCCCCAAACCCACTGTGCAGAAGGTGCTACGGACACTGGAGGAAAAAAATCCCAAGTGGGCAAACATGGAGCTGCAGAATGCTCGTAAATTCTGCTTAGAAAGGTGAGAAAAAGCAGCAAGGATTAGACTAAAACAAAAAAAAAAAAAGGTCTTCCTCTTACTGTTAGTTCAGTGTCTTGCCCAAGTAAACTTTGAAAATGTGAACAAGAGCTGAGGAAATCAAACTGACAACCCTGCAGCAATAGGTAAAAGCACAATTGCAGGCTAAGGTAAACCCAGCTACTCAATACAATAGGGAGTTTTGTGCACAGTAACAGCATATGGAGTACTCAAAATACAGATTTATTTATTTTTTTATGTCAAATTAACTTGACTTCATGGAAAAAAGTATTTATATATTTTATTGATATTGTTTGCTATATTGTGCCAGGGTATCACTCATACTTTTAATCAAGCCATTAAATTCTGATGTATAATGGCAGTGTAATCATTTTTCAAAAAAAAAGCATTTGAACATGAACAAGATCAATGTATTTTGCCATGTTGGGGTAGATGATGGACATGCTGTCTGAATGAGTGGCCTGCAGGCTGGAGTGATGGGAAAACAGCTTTCACTTTGGGCTGTACTGTGACCTTTGGCACAGCGCTCTGCTGCCTGTTCCCAGAAATTGTGTCCATTGGTTACTCACTTCATCATAACAAACTCTGAGCACATCCATCCTCATAAAAGCGTAATTTAGGGCTCAACTGATCATGTACAATTAACAATAAAGAATGAAATATATAATAACACTGACGATATTAGGCTCAGTTCTAGGAAATGCTGTGTATCTCAGCTAACAGGAAGAGAGAGGTTGTATGTGAATGAAAAAAGAGGAGGGGGGGGGGCCTGAGAGGGAAAGTGAAAGAAGAGTGATTATGTATCACCTGTCGGAGGCATTCAGTGGGATCATTACTATTCATTAAACTAACCTTCACAGGGAAGTGACGCCTGGCTTGTAAACAATCAGAATACAGTGTGAAGGAATGGGGAGAGGAGTGAATGCAATATCTCTAAAAAGCTGGCAGTTTTACTGGCATCTCACACAGGCACACAAGTGGAAGTTGTGTATATGTGGGCATTAAGACTGACATTCAAGGTATTAAGCTTTAAGATTTTTTGAGGTCCAATAATTTATTATCCCACACCATTAAAGATTAAGATCCCATAAATACAGGAATACATGTCCAGTCCAAGCAACATTTGCCCTGTTTGAGCAAACAGGGTACTTACCAACCCTTGCAGTCTCAACTGTAACCCCCTCCCAATGCCACCCACCTTGTCTTTGCAAAGTAATTTGTAGAGGAGAAGATTATTGTTCTCCATCATGGTGACCCTGGCTGGGCTGACGGGATGCATACACAGATGAAGATGAATGCAGTTATTCCTTGGCGGAGGTCTGCCTCTTTCAGGGCACATTGGCCCTAATGACATGATTGATAGGCTGTCCCAAATCCGGAGGGGCCCTCATTAATCACCCTGCTGACTGAATCCAATCATCTGCTTCACCTGCACAGTGATGGACAGGAAAGGATACAGCGCAGGTGCTGACACGGATGCACAGCCACCATCACCGACAACACCACCGCCGGGCCGCCAAGCAAAAGAATGAGAGGGATGTATGGACAAGATGGGACTCCTCTTTCTTTTCCTGCTCTCAATGTCAAGCCGCCAATCGCTTCCTGACAGGCGACAGTGTTTCTGCCACCTTATAATTACAAAGGGGAAGAGAGTGAGTGCGGGAAAAAAGAGAGGCAGAAAAAGAGAGAGAACAATGACAGGAACTGTATGTGAAGGAGAATGTTTGATGGACGGTAGTATCATATCCATCCATACAGGAAGGGCAGGAAAATGATGCGGGCGTCTGCCAGGGTTGCAGACTGCACATGCATGAGGACCTTGACACAGAATTACACACACACACACACACACACACACACACACACACACAAACACACACACATTCCCGCTTAAAACACACACACCAATCATTTTTAGTGCACTGGTATCCTTCAGTTAAAATGCACCATGTATCTCATGAATGGTAATGAAAACATAGAAAATGGTTTTGTTATCAGTCAGTCAATAATTACGATTTTCTCTCACTTTTAACAAAGTCATACTCAGTTGTTTGTGGCATGTGTTAAGTGTGTTTTGTGGAGAAGCTGGCAACAAATGCATTTTAAATTCATTTGCCCTCTGGGTTAAATGGCTACTTTACAATTAAAAACATTACTGTTAAAACTCTGCAGTCATGTTTAGTTAATTTTCCTGCAGCAAGTTACCAATTTTATTCTAAATTCATACCTGAAATAAGACATTTAGCCAGAGGTAATTCACACACTTGTTGACATGCCTCATCTCGCTGTTGCCTTTCTCCTTCCACTGTTGTTTTTTGTGTCCCATCGTTACTTTTACTATTGCTTTTTCTCTGTTTTCTTTTTTTTCTTAGTGTATTTGAGCAAGAAAAGGAGAGTAGAGTCGCTCTGGCTGAACTGACTGAGCAGAAAATAGGCCTGATGCTGCTGGAGGTCTGCCACAAAGCAGGTGGCAGCGACTACCTGAGGCAGATCTATCACATCATCCAAGGCAATGAGGTAGGGAAACACTCCCTCTCCCCAGCAATTAGGTGGCTGCTGGCCTGAGGCTGCAGGCTGTTCACAAGGGAGAAACAGAGGGAAGAGGACTGCTGCTAGTGCGCAGGCTGCTTTTCTGATCTTCTGGTTTTCGGGTGACCTCAAGGGTCCATGCCTAGAGTGATTTTCACGTAGAGAAGAGGGAGCCACGTGGAGTTGCCACATTGAGTTTAGAGCTCATTCAGGAATGAAACGTTACAAAAGAGCCCAGGTGTAGTACAGCTATTCAAAGTAGAGAAAAGTTTTTTGTTATTTTTTTAAATACTACATTTGACATCCAAAAATGAAAAGAAACCCTTATACTAAACTTATATGTACATGTAAATAACTTGTACATATAAGAGTAGTGTAAGTGTTTCTTTTCATCTTAACATATTACAACATATGCTGAGCTATATTTAAACTTTTGTGTAACACCATTCCTATTCTTTAGACAAAATACATGCACAGTCCTTTTCTGTGCATAACATATGACAATTACAAATATGACACTACTGGTGGAAATGTAAGCTACATAAGGCCGGGACAAGAAGATGCAGGTCGGGGACAGGTTAGACTGGTGGTGAGGTAGAGAATACAATAGAGATTTAAATAAACAAAAAACAAAACAAACCAACAATGACGTTTTAGCAGCTCTCTGAAAATAGCATTAATAAACACCCACATGATATATATGTATAAAAAAGAACACACAAATTACTGTCATGCACACACAAAAGTATCAATCATTAAAAAAAGTTGTGCAGCTATTTAAGGTGCAAGTGGAGGAGAGATAAGGGTATCGCACTTCAGTCTTAGGTGGAGGGGACTGGAGGAGTGATGGATTTAACATCGTGGGGGGAAAACTGTTTTTAAGTCTGTTAGTTTTAGTTTTATTCAGTCTGTATCTTTTTCGGGAGAATATATGGTGACCAAGGTGAGTACGGTCCATACAAATGTGACTGGCTTTTGTTCTTGGAGTCGGCCAGTGTAAATGTCTCTGAGGGAGGGTAGTGGTGAGCCTATGGTCCACTCTGCTGCCCTCACCACCCGCTGCAGGTCCTTCCTGTTCTCCTCTGTGCAGCTGCTGATCCACACAGTGCAGCAGTAGGTCAGGATGCTCTCTATGACTGACCTGTAAAAGTTGGTGGGCAAAGGCTGAGGAAGGTGAGTGTACTTTAGCTTCCACAGAAAGTACTGTCTTTGTTGAGCCTTCCCCACTGTATACAGAGGGCAGGATGCTGAGGGTGCTTAGATCTTCTGAGGTCCACTATACGTTCCTGAGGCTTTGATGTGTTTAAGTTCAGGTTATTGGCAGCACACCACTGCACACGATGCTGAACCTCTTCTTTGTCGGCTGACTCTTTGTTACTAGATATCAGTCCTACTATGGGAGTGCTGTCAGCAAACTTGACAGTGGTGTTGGTGGACTGAATGGGGCAATACTTGTGAACAGAGAGTAGAGAAGCAAGCTGAGGACATAGCCCTGTGGTACCTGTGTTAAGGAGGGAGTGGATGATGTGCAGGTTCCCATCTTTATGTTTTGGGGTGTGTTACTCAGGAAGTCCAGGGTCCAGCAGCACAGTGAACTACAGAAGAATTTTTGGACCAAATTGTCAGGGATAACTGTATTATAAGCAGAGCTGAAATCCACAAACAGCATCCGGACATAGGTGTTCTTGTCTAGAGTGCCCATGTATACAAACACTCTAATGTACCATAAGCATTTTCTAAGCCCCCATTAAAAATACTAACAAAGGTTACAAAAATGTGAGAAGCTTTAAAATAAAATAATAGTAAAATAATGTTTTACTTAACGTGAAAGGTTCTGAAAGCTTGTTATATGTGTATTTTTGTGATTTATTGTCTTTAATGGTGTCATAGTGGTGTGCTTAAAGCAAGTTACACATCTTAATAATCCTGTAACTAATATAATATAATGTTGACATCCCTGCGCCCGTCTAACATTCTTCTTTTGTTTCCTCTTTGTTTTCTTCTGATGCAGGAGCTGTTGATGTCTAAATTGTGTGAAAATATGGACTCCAGTAACACTTCTTCTTTGGTGAACTTTGCCATTGGTCATGAGAGCCATTCAGATGTTCCATGTTTCAGTCCTCTCTACCAATTTGAACACATTGGCCAGGAGAAACTGGAACAGGTTTGTCTTTGTACTAACGGAGATATTCTTATGATTATGTTGGTTCTAATGTCTTGAAATTCTGTGCTCATGTGGTATGCTAGTGTGGAAGTTGGTATCACTTTAACTTTTTGCCCAAACCTGGGGCTTAATGTTGAAGGTTAGTGAATGTCTGGGTCTCTAGTGAACAAGGTGTGGTGGTAACATCTGAGGCTGTGAGGTCTTTCTGGGGCTCTGCCTCCAATTCTCTGTAGGTCTGTCTTTTTCATGTAGAAGGTGAGAGGAAGAAAAGTGCACTGAAAAGGTGAAAAGATGAGTGCATTTCTCTGGGCTTTTGAACATACGTACCCTGAATAAATCCCCAGGAGAGCCACTATGATGTTCACTTAATTGTTAGATGTTTTTCCCCTTCACAATAAAAAGTATGCAACTAGATAAAATACAAAGTTTTACATTTCTGTGACATATAAAACAGTCATTTTATTCCTCTTTTTCCTGATGTTAGAATAAATACTTAACATTAATAAGGTTTATTCCTTAAGTAGGTGTTGGTAATTTCTTGAGTGGACTAGATGTACAAATACATTTGATGATGTGATTGTTTTTCACCAACAGACCTGTTTTAATCCTTAGACTTGTTTTGCCTGTTTGGGCTTATCACGGGAAGCCGCATAGCTTTGCATAGAAACATCCTATTAAGAGAATGATTAAAATGCCTTCTCCGCTTGAGGTGCTTGTGTTGTTTGTCAAATAAAATAGAGGGAGGGGAAAAAAAGTTACATCCATCAATCACCTATAAGGAAAGAGCACAGAGTGGATGGATGGATGAAGGGAACGAGTAGAGTTCTCCTCCTCTTGTCAATAAAACTCAGCCTGGAGTTAAGAGTGACATTTTGGCAATCAAAGCAATCTGATTTTTATTTGCCTTCCCAAAGTAGTGCAAGTGTGTGCATTTGTGTGTTTTAAACAAAAGAAAGAAAGGGGATATAGGATGGAGAGGTAGAGAAAGAAAAGAGAAAGAGGTGGTGGGGGGCTGGCTGGTTGCCATTGAAGATGGAAAGAAAAAAAGCACAGCAGTCAGAAGAGTAACGACTCCCTCCCAAAATTGATTTATCTTTCTATAAATGATGGCTACATCCCCCCAAATGGATTTATAAATTAATTGCTGTCTTATTGGAATAAAAACCTTCTTGTGCGGACATGATTGATCGCCTGGTGTCAGTGGCCTGCGCTGGGGACCCCCCTCCTCTTTTGTTAGTGGGTCCCAGCTGGAGCGGTAATGCACTGATGGTATTAACCCTGATTAATAACTAACAATACGCTATCCTCATACATCAACAGAGTACTGTGGTCGACTGGGCATGGGACTGGCCAAGGCTTCTGCCAGCAGCTCAGGGCACGAGCGGGGTCACCTTCACAACTCTGCTGAACAACAGGTAAAAGGAGTATTTTCACCTGTTACACTTCACAGGAGAAAAGTTCACATAGACTGTAGATGCATACATTTGTCAATATTATTTTTAGTGTACTTATTTGCCATCAGCAAATTCAGGTAAACACTTTGCTTTAGCATCCATATGGTCCCAAGCATGGTGATTGTTGGTCTTCTTTAATAACTGTATACATAGTGAAGTATGGGGTTGACTGGGTGACACTGGAGTGAGTTTATTTATTTTTTATTTACTTGAACAAATAAAGCTCCAGTCTACAATTAATATGTTGTAAGATTCAAAGTTAACTGATTTTTGTTAAATCATACATTGGGATTGTATACTGTACCTGCTCCTAACCAGCTGATTATATTTTATGCGGGTATAGATATATATATATATCATTAATGGTGAGTTATGGATGAAGTGTCTATGTTAATACTCTCTCCAATGATTGATTTAAGTGAAGAAAGGTCTGCTCCTTTAGTCCCTATAGCCATAGACAAAGACAGACTGGCTTAAGATGAAAAAAAAAGAGTGGTTATCTCAGATCTTGGTCACCTGATTGAAGAGTTTTTGCCCAAGTCCATCAGACCCCCCTTCTCTCCCGTTCTGCTTTGCAATGGGCATAAATATTTATGCAGGTATGTGACACATATTAGATGGCAATACTTCAGGCTGTTCCCTGTTCTCCATTCACAGCTGTCACACTGCCAGCTATCAGGGAGCCATGGGGCTACTGCACCTTGTCTCCACGCCTACGCCCAATCCATTCTAAATCACTGCCATTGTAACACACGTACACCTTTCTAACAAAGGGCAAGCTCTGCATCTGCCAAGGACACAGGTCTAATAAGGGTGAAGTACGCAGCTCGGTGCTGTGCTCTGATGAGCTTCGTTGCTTCAATGCTTCTACCCTTCCTCACACACATACACACACACACACACACACACTATTTATTCTCTTCTTATATGCTGCTTTGTTGCATGTTAAAACAGATACTGTCATTGCATGACTGAAGCAAATTAGTGTTGGGCATCATGAATAGAAGCTGAATAGAGTGAATATAAAATCAGATAAGAGAAAGACTAAACAAGAGATTGGACTAGTAGTTTGAGTGACATGGTGAGAGAGCAGTCAGTATTGACAAGAGACCAAGCAAGAAGGCAGGGGAACATGGAAGTAAAAGGGGTTATACATTGTGTAACTTATCCTAATCTTAAAGTATCAAAGTGTCTTGGATTCTGTCATTTGCCCCATTAGCCTGTCTTTGTTGGGCCAGAGGAGCAGATTTCATGGTGGATTTGAGGAAAGCCTGAGTTGATACAATATGCTTGTTTCAAAGCTGCCGACTTTTCCTCAGCTGTCAAACTTTTCCTCAGATCCACCTCATGTTATAGGGAGCAGTTAAGCCCATTGATGTTTAATCAGTAATCTATGTTTTAGTCAGGATCAGAGTACTTTTAGTATAACCACATACTGAAGCAACCAGGGCACCTCTCACAGACACATACTTTTTAGCCCATAAGTCTAACAAAAACATAAATGTTAAGTATACACTTAAAAATGTTAATTGTGTTGTCTAGTTTATTTTACATCATATTTTACCCATCATCATGACCTTGTAATGTTATGCTGAAGTACCTACGTTATAAGTTTAGTCTCCCTCAGTCACTTCCCTTCTTTACACGTAGCCAGTAATTTTTTTTGTTCCCTGGACTGCCAGAGTTTTCTGTGTGACCTGTTGGCCTCCTATATATTGTTACAGTGGCAGGACAGTTATTGTGCCCTGGGTTTATATCACATTCTAATGGAGCAAGGCTATGAGTTAAGGGCGCAAGGCTTTTACACCAGGGCTATTAAATCACTGTTCAGATGACTTCATTAGGAGTGCAGCACACATGCTGAGACCCTCGTGCTCACATAAACACACACACACTTGCATAGACTTTCACCCTGCTACCTTGATGGTGTTACATCTTGGCCAGGAGACAGGAGCGAGTGGATTTATACAGGTGTGTGTGTCCTTCTTTGTCACCTGTCACTTGAGTTCCCTCAGCACGATGGCTCATCCATCATCTGCAGATTGAGCTTTTCAGCAGAAACCAGACTGATTAATACCACCCCCCAGACCCCCAGGGTTGCCTGGCTGACTGGCTGACCTGGCCTCCTCACAGGCAGGCTGTTTGAATGGATAGACTTAACAACTTACTGGTCACCCAACTTTTTGGGCAGATATTTTTATATCTAAACAGGAGACTAGCTGTTAGTGAAGTTGTAAATAATCCTTTATAAATGAAAGGTAACCAGAGTAGTTTTCTAAACTATGAAGCCTAAAGAGGACAAATCTCTGCAAAACATTTATATGAAAAAAAAAAAAACCCTTCTGTATCAACTCAACTAAATACAGTTTTCCTCATTTTCTTTATATCATGTTTTTGATGTCCTGAAAAGAAGAGAAGTTTCTTGTCATTGCCTAGGTTAACTACGTACTTAACATTTCACCTTGAAGAAATTGCACATTGAGGGTTCTTTTTAGTTGTTATAATCTACAGATGGAAATGTGTTCAGAATTCCATATATTTTGAACTGTAGTTGTAGGTGAGACTATTGTAGAGGCATAGACTCAAAGCTCTAAGTAATTTAGCCGACACTGAATAGTTTCACTTCAACTAGTGATTTGTGAATGGTTAGCTTATCTGCTTTGTCCTTGGTCACCTCTTGAAATCCTCTTTTCTTTATAGAACATTCGTTCACTTTGTCACAGCATATTTTTATATGGAACAATCAAAAGCGAACCTAACCTCTTTACAGGTTTGAATTAATGGTACCAATGTTGTCCCTTCTATTTCTTTAATTGTGGGCAAGGCCTTTTTGTGAACTGTAATCATTTGTGTCATTTCTCCTTCCAGTTTATTAAAAAAATAAAGCATAAGAATTAAACTATCAAAAGAGACCAAATACTTTTACCATGCTGTGCCAAGGTGACTTTAAGAGCTGGAGTGTTGTGTGTCTGTGTCATGGAAGGTCATTTGACCTGGTTGATAAGGTGTTGCCAAGTATGAGAGATGAAGCTGTGTGTGTCACGGGGCGGCTCCTCCACTCCATCATAAAAACCTGATTTCAACCAAGGACATTCATGTTAACATCTACAATGCCTGCCCAGAGTGCAGTGCACCCTCAAAAGGTGGAACTATATATGTTGTACTTATTGTAATTTCCTTTTTTGTTCATTTATTATTTCATATTGCTCTTTTTATGTAACATTTTTTCAGATTTTGTAATTTAGCATGGTAAGCCACACTGTAACTACTGAACACTAAAGCATTTCCACTGCATTGTCTCATTGTTGCTGTTACCCCCCAGGTCCATAACAATAGCAGTTTGTGGAAAAATGCCAGTCTGTGGCATTCTCTTGCTTGAGCGACTCCTTAAATTGCGGCGATAGACGCTTGTGCTTTCAGGAAGTGGGCAAACGCCATCTGTTCATGGGCGCTGCCATATGGCAGGCCTTTTTCTCAGGGAATAAAATAAAAACAAATATGTCAGAATGTTCGTCTTCCTCCATGGACGCTGATCAACCTAGGGAGAAGCTGTATCTCAGTGTGTCTGGATTAATGGTCTTACTTTATGCTTCAGGGAATAAGAGAGGGTGTGTTTTTAGTATAGCAGATATGGTGTGCAAGTGCATGTCCCTGAATTAAACTGTGCACTAATGTGTGTTTATGCATCTGGAAGTATTTTTACAATTTATCTCTTTTGAATAGTGATGTTGTCCTACCATCTTGAACATTTGGTTGCCCCAGTATTTAAAGCATTAAACAACAAAGAAGTAGAGCTTCAAGGTTAGCCAGAGTGACATTTCATGGCTGCAGCTGTAAAAAAAAAAAAAAAAAAAAAAGCGCTCTGAAACATCATCAGACTCTCCATAATGCAAGGCCAGAAATTCAAAAGACTTGTCACTTTTGAAAATCACGCTAGTGTGATGTGTCATTGAGGAAGGGCTTCTTTCTTCTCATGTCGATCCCCCTAAGTGTGTCCCCACCACTGACTGACAGCTTGGGATGGGAGTTTGTGTTGGTGTAGACAGAATACATCTTTTGTCTGCATACATACACAGAGTTTGTTTTCTCTCCACTAGTCCTGGACAACTGACACATTTAGGTTTTCATTAGCCCTAAGCAGGTGGTGAGGAGAGCCTGTACACAATTTGTTCTCATGTCTGCCAGTTTGCATCCACATCTGCGCTGCGCCAACTTGTATACTGTATTCATATCGTGGAGAGCTTACAAGTGTCTGTCTGCATGCGTGTGAATGTTCAACTCCTATATTTCAGTGCGTGTGATATTTGGGGGTTTGGTCCAAAGGCGAATAAATCAGTGATGCCTGGGATAAGGCCGTGGCCCCTTCTCAAACTGCACAGACAAGCTGAGAGGCTCATTAATCAAACGGCCAGTCACAGATGTGATGGCTTCCACACAAACCGCCAGCAGACTGTGAAAGTCACATCCAACAGAGTCAACTGTCAGCCAGGCAGGCTGCACTTTCCTCTCTCACCCCGCCTTTCACTTTTTCCCCTCTGTTGTATTTATCTCCCAGTCTCTCCTTACCTTCTTTCACCTCCAGCATGATACCTTGGTTAATACATCTGAAATACTTGTCTAGTCCCTCTAAAAATGAACTAGAGGGTCAAAGATAATTTATCTTCACAGATGGATTTGGTCACTATCAAACATTTTCTACCTATTCTCTTTTAAAGCTGTAGGACACCTGGAATGTATACTGTGCCATCCCTGCAGATGTTAATACTTCTCATGTGAAGTTGACATGTTTAAATCTATCCGTGCTCACCATGTTAAATTGCTTTCATATTTCATTTTTACAATGTTTTGCACTTAATTGTGCACCCTTCAAATCGTTTTTGGAAGCCAAATTAATATAGTGTAATGTGTTATTCCACAGAGGTCACCACTGCAGCATTATAAAGTCATAGTACTTTCTCAACAGATGTTCTTCTATTTTACTGTAATTTCACAGCCTTCCATACAGTTTCACAATGAAAAGTGTCATAGTCTGCTATGAAACCCTCCATAAATTCATGGAACAAAGAAAAGGCCATCTGATCTTAAATAAAAAGGACAGGTCCCAAAGTGCTGCTGAATGAAATATTAAATAAGTTAAAAACCACAAAGAGATTGTCACACAGATGAGGTGTTTCTGTTGCAGTTTGAACTCTCTGTCAACCATTCAACAAATATTAGCCCAAAATATTTGTTCTTCTTGGTTTTCTAACTAATACTACTAATACTAACTTATAGTGCAAAAAATAAGTGGGCAGATTTCTTTTTCATATGCAAATTAGATTATCACAAAATATTTATAAATACCTAACTTCACAATCCTCTGAGCATTTGTTTCTGTGTACTTTCTCTATTTCCAAAAATTGTCCTAGGAAGCTGCTTAGTCACCCAGTTAAGATGGACTGGGATATGGTTCAAGACATGGTGGACTGTTTGACGTTGTTGCCATGTTTCCTGCCGGTAGACGTGGTAGACTTTTTAGCTGACTGCAGCAGTCCATTGTCAAGGGCCAGAATGAGACCGTCTGTTCTAGTCCATCATTGTATTCTTCTATTTTTTGCAACTGTGCTTAAATTCCATGTGTCTTTGTGCTGTCTTTTTTGCAGACTCTCTGGAGATGGTACTAAGCTTTAGCTTGCAAAAATCTCTTGAACTGGCAATAAGCATGTGTTGAAAACTTCCATTACTTTACAGCATGTTTATCGTACAGTAAAAGTGTGACATGGTATTGTGAACTAGGCTTATTATAACATTTTGTGTATTGCATGTGTGCATTTGCTTGTGTTGCAGTTGATGCTGGCTGTCAAACAAAGTAAATACAGTATACATAACCTTCACTGCAAGTCAGTCAGGATAGGCACATCAGCTGAGCACTTCCAACTTAATGGCTGTTTGTGCTCCTGCGTGATGACGGAGAGGGTTTGTTTTGCTGGTGCATCACGAGGTTGTTTCCTGTCGCCAGGCTCATTAGCTCATCGGCAGCGCCCAGACTGCCCCAGCCAATCGCTGCTCTCTGCCCAGCTCTGCCATTTGCATGTGGTCCAAGAAGAGATAATTAGAGGGATCTCTGCCTGTCACTGTTAATCTGGGATTTAGTGAAGGGCTGTGATGCCGACATGCTGATGGACTGACACACTTTTGTGCACATACACAGTGTGGCGTCATACACTGGCACAAGATTTGAGATTAGACTTGCAGAAAATAAGTGCCTACTATATATTATAAAAACCAAAAGAAATTCAACAAGCGCCATATTTATTCTCTTGTCTGTTGCGTTTGCAGTCTATTAATTTGTCTTACTCATTGCCAATATAAATGTGACCTTTTTAAAAGGTTTTACTATTTTTTGTGAGGTTTTTTTGTTTTTTTTTACAATAGACTGTAGAAGAGCATGTTGGCTCAGTGGCTGTTTACACTAGTTGTACTATGCTGTTGACACAGGTTTTAGATCCCTGTTCAGATAGTGTGCTTGTTGCTTCCCAAACAGACAGAATGCTCAGTAAGCCTTTTGAACAAGCCCAGCTGTCAGCCTTATACTTCCACACAAGCACTCGCGCTCGCACATCCCAACAAATGTACATGTGCTCATACACTGGCACATACCCAACCACACATGCCGAAAGCACACTTCACTGATTGGCATGCCTCCTGTTTTCCCATAATTCCGACTGATTTATCCAATCAATCTCACTTGGAGCGCCACTAAAGCGTTGACTAATATTAAGAGTAGAACATGCAACAATTAAAACATGCTTCAGGTAATTACAGAGCCGGTTTAGCAGCAAACAACTGAAGCATTTTATACATTCAGCCTGTTGCCTGTATGTTTTATTTGTACCTGTTTAAAAGTTAATCAGAGGAAATGAGCTACATCTGTGAAAGCTACTCTATTTAATGCACGAGTTAAATAATATGTAAACTATCACATCATTTGTGAAATGTATTGTCCAAATATTGATTCTGTTCACGTAATTTAATATAGAGGCCATTACTACTATGGAAGAACTTTTGATTTTCCTGTGTAAAAGGCGGAAAGGATGCTCTTGTCACTGCTAAACCCTATTTTCCACCCAAATGACAGCTAGTCTTTTTGCCCACTATGGGACTGTTTAATGGTGCATGTTGAGAGAAAGGGTGAGCACTGTCGCTGACCTCATCTGTCCCGCTTTGTGACCCGGTGTCACCACTGATGGCACGTAATAGTTGACACTTGACTTTAGGGGCTCTTTAAGTGCCAAGAGTGCTGGGGCATTGGATTCATATTCTAATGTGGCCATCTTTGTAGTCTATGCCTTTAGCTTCTGTCCAAGTGCCCTCTCTACACTCGTTCCCACTTTTTCCTTATATTTACTTCTTCATCGCTGTGTGTCTCCTTCTCAGATGAACACACACACAGAGTCACGCACGCAACAAAACACTTAGACCTACTCAGACACTCTTTTGCTGAATTGAAATGGCCTGGCCTGCCCTTCTGCCCCTGTACCATTACAGGTAAGCACTTGACGCTTGTCTTGACAAATCCATGGACAGCGAGGGTGAACACTCAACCTGGAATCAGCACTCTTATGTACACTTGTTCACTCAGCGGTTGCCTCACATGCTTTTGTGCAGGGACAGAAAATGAACTTTAGTCTGCAAATTCACTCCTGGACCCAAATTTCTAATGCCTGCTTCTAACATCATCTATTATGCTTCGATGGTGTTAGTCTGCTTAAATGGCCTTATGTCATAAAGCAAGACATAACAAGGTAAATTACATATTCTGCTTATGTCACCATACGTATACTTGAGAGCAGCTTGCTATTACTGCAGTGTGACCCTATTGCCTTGAAGGTATAGGCAGAAAATGGTTTAGCTTGGCTTTTTTCCACAGTGATGTCAAGACTTCTTAAACAGCAGTTTGACTTATATTTAATCAACATGGATGCAATATATCGCAGGTGTCAAAAGATAACTACATGCATGCGGTCTACCATTACTTTACCTCACATATTTTGTTTTTACCTTACCAATATGGAGCTCTTTACTCAATGTTTCTTTCAACTCTTTCTCCTTTTACCTGCTCACCCCCCACCCCTCACTCCTATCTTAGAGAAACCATCACGGGTCATGTTTTTCTGAGTCTTTGATCATTGAGTAGTCTTTCAGTATGTTGACTACAAGGCCTCTCACCTCCCCAGTGGTTGTTGCAAAAGAGGGGGCACACTTATCTGGCTTCTATGATGTTGATGGTTGAAAGCATTTGCTGATGTTGAAAGTGAGCGTGTACGCGCGTGTGTGTCCACTCGGCCGTGATGAAAGACTGTTATAGCACTGCTTTATGATCATGTTGCAGATACATTGTAGTTAAGCTGGTTGATAATAAATGTGTTTTATACATCTGTCAGAAAGATAACACGTCATGTCCCTGATAACATTAGGCAGAAAATAAAATCCCCAATCCTTTCTTATATAGCTTCAATTTAAAATAGCTTAAAAACTTGAGATTTTGATCTCCTACTACCCCAAGCATCGCCTTCAAATCTATTTGTTCAGTTATTGCATAGAAAACTTCCTTCACTGTGCTGTAATGGTTTTGTCCTTAGGGCACAAACTATGGTTCAAATAGAAAAAAGCTCTTTCTTCCCTCAGTCTTTATGCATCTTGTGTGCAGACGATGGCTGGGTGTCTGAGAGCTATGCTGTTCTATCCAACTGCAGAATTCTCCCCTTTGTATGATGCAGAGGATGGCCTTGATGTGACAGCTCGCTGTGTTAGCCCAAGTTGTTTTTGACAGAAGACAATAAAAAAGAAGGAGGAGAGGAAAAATGAAATATAAAGGTAAAGCACTGGAATTTTTCTGGATGTGAATGGCTTTTGCTAAAATCAATTTCTTTTCTTTTTCATTTTCCTAAAAAAACCCCAACAACAACAACTTTGTTACTCTCTGTTTCTTACCTTTGTCATGACTGTTAAGAACAGCCTGTTTGATTGAATTTGCCTCCTGAGACATTTAGTGATCTTGATGGATTCTTAAGATGCAGGACTTGGGCTTGCTGGAAGCATCTTTTTAGATGTTTTTTTTCTGGTGACATTATGGAAACTGCTGTACCCTTTAGAGCAGACTGAACAGAGAGTATTATTTGACATATACTTCTGTTACATGCCAGTCTATAAGAATGCCAATGACAATCATAAGAAAGGACATTTAGATTACTGTCGAGGCTCCCTGCCCTGTCTCTTTCTATCTGGCCTCCTATCAGTCTGGCTGTTTTATAATCTGTCTTCTCTTCATGTTGTGTAATGATGAGTAGCTGGTCAGAAGGGTATAGAGTATTTGTGTGTGTGTTAATGGGAATCTTATGATTCAGGTTTGTGTGTCTGCATGTGTATCCAGTCTGTCTGCCCTTTTCGATTCAAAGTGTGACCCTAGGACTGTACCTTGCAATCATTCGGCCTGCCTCTCCTTTCTGTCTGAGTATTCCTCCTTCAGCCTTTAAAAGAGCCCTCCTTATCACCATGTGGTAGACCTTCTCTGTGCCCCTCACTGTTCTCAAGGTTAGCCTCACTTCACAGCTTTTCTCTTTTCCACTATCCTTCATTCGTGCCTTACTGGTATCTATTCTTTTGCTTGTTACGTAGAGTCATTCAGAAGTCTGGATGTTGGAGTTTTTCCCCTCCTACCCTCTCAAGGTGATCTCTTCCCGTGTCCTTTATGTAGACATCCACCAGCTCTCCATGTATACGTACATCTGACAAAGTACTGGAAGTTGAAAGGTTGCCAGACTCGACCCCCACCGCACACTTGCACCTTTGTCCTTTTATATTTCGCTTCTCTTCACCTTGTCATCAAACACGTATATTCTTTCTCAGATCCTCAAGAAAAATAGTCAGGGTGATAGTCTGAGCCACTCATCTTGCATCTCGTTTTCGAGTCTTGTTTGTCCCAGAAGGCCTACATAGGTGAAGAATTTAAAGTTGCATACCTAGTGAAGAGGTGAAATGAAACCTCAAAGTACTGTCAGCAATTGTGTTTCAGGGTCACTGCCATATATGTTCTGTAAAATCCATATATGCAACCCATTTTCTCCAGTTTTGTGTGTAATTCACAGTTCCATTTTCAGTAACATTTTTGTCAAAATATATTCTCCAAAACTAATGGATCCCAACTAGTTAATTGTATCATTCAGCATACCTCTGTTCAAAAGTATGATTTGTCTCAGTTTCTCACAGATTTCATTAAACCAAACAGATATTTCTTCTTATGATCTATTCACAACTAAGTATTAACACAGGTGTACTTGAGACATACTTTTTACGCAATGATGTGAAACTGACCTAAACCTATTCTTTTCTGTCCTTTATTATTTTATCAGCTATTAATATTTCATTAACACTATTTAACCTTTTCATAAAAACATAACCTTGAATTAATAAAAAAAAATATACAGCTTAAAAAGCACTTTTGATGGTTCTCTGACATAAAAAGAAAGAAAACCCCTGGCAATGTAACCAGCTTAGTATACACCTCTATAAGTGATGGGGCACACTACCATCTCATGACATCAACAGAACTCTCCACACATCAACTGCATGCAAGATGTATATTGAGACATAACAGTCTCATCAATTTTTCAGCAAAGCAGTTGTACGCAGAGTGCGGCGTTCGTGGTCAAGTCATAAAAGTTACATAGTGTTGCTTTAAATACATATATGTCCGGATGGTGTCTTCTGCCGGAGCTGGTTGAATGCAGTGGAAGGCCAGTGTGGGCTGATATCTGTCTCTATGTATATGGATCACTGAGAGCAGATATGGCTGATATCTCTGTCATCATAGCATCTCAGACCTGACAGCACCGATCATAATCAGCGCCCCTCTGGCTTTCCCTCCTGCTATCTATTCCCCCCTCTGTATCAGTGTATTAAACCAGGTGTGCTGCATCTGTATTTTTGGACTTTTTTCAGTGTTACACCTCACTCTTCATGTCTTAACAACACCTCTCTTTCTCACTTGCCTTCACAGTAATGGTGCACTTTGGGAATATGCACTGCATGCAAGGGGAGTTACTGTTGGGAGGGATTCTGCTGTTATTTCTGTACAGTGTAGGGCATGTGTTTGTTTGTGTGAGTAGGTGGGTATGTGTCAGAGACCATTTACAAAGGGATCAGCCCTGGGGGTGGCGATGCATTGCTGCAGAGGATGGAGACCGAGGGGAGGTAGAAGCGAGCTACTTCACAGCACATGTTGCAAACAGCCAACTAGCTTGCCTCACTTGGCTCTGTAATACACGGTTCAGTACTTATTTATTTATATTTGGGTTGGAGGGGGGCAAATGTATGTTCAGTGGCATTGGATATCAGTGACAGGAAGGATCAAAGAGCGACACCACAAATGAAGCTGTCAAAGTGGCCCGACAACCGGGTCCCGAGGCGAACATCCCTCGCTTGCACATTTTATTATGATTGCAGTGAAACCTCACAGCAAGGAAGGGAGGAGTGAAAGGAAAAAAAGAAAACCATCATCTTCCTACCAGAGACAAAGTAAAAGACACAAAATGAGCACTGCTGTATCATTGCTGTTCATGATGGAATGAATTATGAATGTGTGCAGGGGATTAGAAAACAATGGTAAAAGTCCGTAGGATTCTCGCCTAGTTTCCTTACTCTCAGCCCAGCAACTAATTAGCACTTTCAACACAAGTGTATGATCTCATTAATGTGATTTCTGCTTATGTAACGGGTATATGCACGCACACTTCCTAACACACTCCAATTGCAGGATTATTACATAAAGCAAATGGAGATGTGAATGAAAATGCATTGTTTATTGTTTCTAATACATTTAGAGAGATGATCAAATGCTTTTTACATGTTGATACTGCAGTCAAGCCGGAGGTTTAGCTGACAGCACTATTCAATGTTTACAGCATTTAAATCAGGCTTTCCCCTTATGTCTTGCATCAGAGCAATTTGATAATGTGTGATGAATATCTTCAGTCACGGCGCCATAGTGTTGACTGGTCACATCACAGACATTTTTTGTAATGCCTCAATGTGGAGAAATATTCTAAGTGTATACTGGAGCTGTAAGTGTGTAATGTTTTAAAAAGCAGGTTATACATTTTTTACATAATTGCTCAGTCTATTTGTATAGTGGATACAATTCACATCAGCTAATTAGTATCCACACACTGAGATATAGCAAGAGCGAGACAGAGAAAAAAAGAGGGGGAGGAAGCAGAGAGAGGGTAAGGGTAGATAATTAGACCGAATTAAGCCATCTCTTTTAATCTAGCCTCTGAAAGAAGGAGAGCGAGAAAAAGAAAAAGGGATGGGGTGGGGGTTGGGGTTCTGGGGTGAGGCTCTCTGCCTGTCTGGCACCGGGTGTGAATGTGTGGGAAAAGAGGGGCCTGGTGCCTTAGCCTCAGCAGAATGGATCAGCTTGTGTTTCTGGGTCTCGAGAAGTGTCCCATTGTTATGATGTCACTGCAACTCAAGAAGGCTGACCTCTGAACCCTATGGATTCATTGCAGCCTGCTGCAGCACCCCCTTACACCCCCAATCAGATCCAAAAGGGCCAGATTGCCGCTGGGCTCCCACTAGGGGGTACCCAAGCCTTTTGCTACGGAATTTGATGCGCTCGCAGCTTTGCTATGTTATAATAAATTCGCTAATAAATTTGGAGGTCTATGTTTAGTAGTGGTTCTTTTCCTCACTTGCCTTTTCTCGATTTCCCTCAATCCCAGGCATCCTTGGCTTTCTCACTTGCTCTATCTTTCTTCCTCCTGTTACTGTTGTATCTTACTACCCATGTATACAGCAAGCGCCGCCAGATGTCGCAAATACATCATCTGAGGGATGTGGCGGTGATGGAAAAAAGTCAAGGCACGTAGGAGTGGGGGATGTGAACCGACTTGAGCTCTCAGAGCGTTTGTGTGTGTGTCACTGTATGCCAGCATTCATCTGCACACGCATGAGTGTGTCTCTGTTTTGCCCTCGGTGTGTGTTTGCGTGCATGCACAAAAGTGTCTCCCTTTGTGCACCAACGCATGTGTGGAGGTCACAGCAGGTCAGCATATTGTCCCTCAGATGTTTGATATTTTATGTATAAGAGGGTGGCTCGAGTGAGAGGATAAGCACGTTCCTGACAGAAGCATCTCTCCACCACAATCCGCTACCTCAGCAATGTAGAGCCCAGAGTCAGATCAACAATGGAGGGGAGCCGCCTGGTACCCCGAGAGGGCTGATGGGAGGATGACTTGTAAAGGTCTAGGACTTAAAGACTGGGATGCTCTTTATAGAGTTATAAATAATTACGTGTGAAATCAAACTAACAAATGAATCAATAGATGATCATGGTCATTTTTTCTGTTGAAGCATCTGTATCTTTTATTGGCCATTAAAGGGGAAGTTTAAAGCCAGTTGGGGCAAAATGTCGTGTTGGACATTCCCTAAAGTGGAGCTATCCCGAACAGCCCTTCTCTTTTTCTCCTTCAGGGGTAAAAGTTTACTGCCAGCTTGCTTTTGTAGTCAGCCTCAAAAGATTTGCGGCAGTCAGCATTAAAAGGCACAGATCTAAGGAGACGCCTCCAACTGAAATACCTACAGAGGGATATAGGGATATGGGGATGGGGGGGGGGGGGGGTAAACTGATACAAACATTAAAGACAGATGTTAAATGCTCCTCTTTATATTGACCTTGTAACCCAAAAGACAACAACAATAGCATCACAATTCTAGTCTACTAAAGTAACTAATCAGCGCATGATGCTTTATCCCATTGACACTTTGATTCTTTCCTCTGTTTTTGGCCCATCTTTTCAACACTTTTCCATGTTTGTGTTCAGTTGTTAAAAGGATGATTTCTTTATTCCCTTGTGCACACAAACACAAGTGCACAGACTGGTTACCAGGGTGATGATGTGGCGGATGACATCATGCCTTGACCGTGCTGTCTAGTGCTCTGGCGGGGTTCATAGGATGGTGGAGGAGCCTGGTGCAGCACTGCTTACTGCCTTTCCCTCCATCTTTCCTCTTTTTCATTCCCTCTTTATTCTTTTTCTCTCTGGGATTTTAGCATTGGCTTGTCCAGTGTGCCTTGTGTTCTCTGGGAAAAAGATTAATTATTCATCACACAGCCTCAATTAAATTTGAATTCAGCAGTTCAAGTAACCTTTTAGCATGGCACATTTATTATTAAGGCAGATGCTTAGGCCCTGTTTAGATTTAGAGCTTATCGGATTCTTTCAGCCTCTTATCACATAGGCAGTTTACTTGTGATGGCTGTGAGGCTTGGCCTTGACTTGGCTATAATGCAATGGGATATATTTTCTCCAACTGCTTCTGGTAAACATTTCTCACTGTAAATTTCCCTTACTGAGAATTTCTGCTGTGCACTGAATATAATATTTCACTCTTTAAAGTCCATGTCGCTCTCATTCATGTTCTCTTCCTGATTGGGCTTTTACCATTTGAAGAGGCTATCCAACAGAAGACATAATGCCATTCTGACCTGGATTCTTGAGATCTGTGAATACTTTGGGAACTTTACCAGAGGCAAATATCTTAATTCATTGCCATGTCTGTCACATCTAAGCTACAAAAGTGAACAGAATGAAAAGCCAATAACCAAATAATGACAAAATCTTATCATATCATAAATATCAAATATTTCTTGTTGTGACCACAATTAAACTTTACTCAGACATAATTCACTATACAGTGAGTTATGCCAGTTCAGTCTGGAATATGCTTTGCAACATAAAGAGACAAGAATCAGCCTTGGCGGATGTGTAATCCCCTTCCCCCAGTTCCTGTATCCACATTTCTGTCTTCCTCCATTGGAGGAGGTGGTGCTTTTGTCAGAAAGGAGCACGGAGACCTCACAAAGCGCGGAAGATGTCACAACAAACAAAAACAGCATAGTAACCCTCCGAAATCTAATCAGGAGCCATTGATTCGTGCACTGAATAGAGACTGAGTACCTTGAGAGTGGCTCATCCAATAAGGCCATAGATGCCTGGCAGAGGCCTTCACAAGCCAGCTGTATAGTTCCCTATCATTCTGTTTTCACCTTAGCGTCTACTCTATCATCCCAAGGATGATCCAATCATCGGTCTGCTCCAACATTTTGTTCTTTTTATTCACCTAATTTGTGTGCCTCAATCAATAATTTCTTCATTCTCATTTTATGTGCGCAGTACTTTTTTCCTCAAGTGCACACTAATGGATTTGCTTTGTGGATACAGGTAGACATGAAGCTTTAGTGCCTTATTTACTATTAGCTCATAAAGGATGTTTAAATCAGGCAATTAGGCACAAGGTAATCCTCCACTTTGTAAGTTTACCTTGGGTTTTCACCTTTTTTTTTTTGTTGGACAGCAAACATTTAACTAATGGAAATGTGTAAATACATATAGAGCACAAAAAAATGCTTCCTTTCAATTTCAGTTTCACATTCATCATCATTACTGTTTTGGGTTGTAAGGAGAAAAAAAAGAATCCTATTAACTCATATAGGAATGTGTGACATTTCAAACATTATTTAATCTATAATTCGCCCATGCCCTGCTCATTTTTTTAATGCTCAATATATTGCAACAACTTTGCTCTTATTATTTGTAATGATACTTTGGCATTATCAGGCAGAGGTATTGATTTTGGAACCCAAAGCATTTATTGTGGAGGTAAATGTTATTATTTTAATATTGGACTCATGCTAATTAAATAGAGCGTAACATACACATGAGAATGTGAGCTCCAGGGGTCTCTCGCTTTCATTCTCTCCCTCACTGCCTTTGAGCCATGCACCTTATACTCTAATCCTAGCAAATGTCAAAAGCCTAGTCATGACTGCTGTTCGGCTTTGATTTGGCCGGGTGGGCTTTCTTGAACTGCTCCCATTTTTAGCAGCATGTTTCTAAACTGATAATTCAGACTCAAGGTTATAGTTTCAGAATTTTCTTCACTTGCAAGAATCCCAGAGATCTCTCGATCCCTTGTTTTGTGCCTCTTTTACAGTCCTTTCCTCCACCAGTTGTTTCACTCCTGTTCTGCTCTTCCCCAACTCATCATCTCAGTGCAGCGTATTAATATTTCATTGATTATTGAAATATTCAAGCGTGGCTCCATTGGCGGCAGGCCAGCCTCTGCAGTGATGAAAAGCACTGTGGTCTGGTGGTCTGTCGGCTCTAGGAGAGGTCAAAAGGTTGCATTGTTTAGAATTACACAACGTAAGAGTTCTAAACACTGAAAGTATACAAAGGAGAGCAGCAGCATAGTAAAATGTAATATATCAAACAGGTTATGACACAGTTAAAGTTTTTTTTAATTCAGGAAAATAAAGACGTGAATGTATTTTATTTATTTTTACATGTTCTCACTGTCAGCATCTTTACTTGACAAATCTTAACAAGCGTCAACTTTATTTATGGTCTTATTATAAGCTTGTCAGTCATTTTTAAAGCTTTTAAACACGCATTTCAATTTCAGGAGGAGTTTTTTGACACATACTGTTTTAACTAAGTGGAAAAAAAAATAAATGTAGAGGAGGAGGTGCCCAATATTCTATTCCTGCAAGACCCAAAATGAAAGTTTAAGTGGCCCACAGACAAGACGCAAAAACAACTTTTGCCTTGAGTGAAATGAAAGTGAACTTCAAAAATGCAAAATTAGGCAAAGTTCCTTTAAACAAATGACTCTTTTTGTTTATATTTGTGAACTCTTCAATTTTATATCAGTTTAAAGCAAACAGAAAATGCTTTGAGAATACAGTATATTTCTATCGCATTTTAAAAGATGAATATGCTATAGTATAGGTTTGTGCTCTGTGAGGTTAAGTAGGGGTAGCTTGCCTTCTTAATAGACGCAAGGATCAGTAACCATGTAGCTGTTACTATGGCAACCGACCCATAAGTGAGGGCGAAAGATCTCGAGAATATGTGTGATGTGAGGTCAGACAGATGGACGGGAGCAGGTACAGTGGTGCTGGGCTGGAGCTTTCCTTGAATTGCGGTGTGTGTGTGGCTCCCTCTCCATCTCTCATTGAACCGTCTGATCAGCTGTATTAAAACAGGAACTCTTGCTGAGCAGGGTTACAAAGGGCAGCTATTCACTCATCACAGACACTCTTCACTGCTCTCGCGGCCCATGTGTCCGCCTGTGTGTGCGTGATTGTTAGTCCTTGGACATTGTTTAGTGGGTGTGTAAAAACTTATTAGAGAGTGATGTAGGTGTGTGTGTGTGTGTGTGTGTGCCTAGCCATCCTTGGACAAAGAGGTGGGGCCCTTTTTTTTAACACCCTGTCAAAGGCGTTACCAGAAAAGAGGAGGATTTTAGGGTGGCCTCCCCCCAACTTACAGATATGAAGCTGTCATGGAAAGAATAGCTGCATTCATTGAATGACACTTATTTTCTCCCACTTTACACAAGTGCAGTGAACAAAACAGACAGGAGAGCAGCTGAGGAAGACATTTTCTTCGCTGTCGTTGGCAATGACAGACACGCACCAATTACTTTAAGTCCAAGCAGACACCAGGAAAACTGCCATTCCTGCTTAGCTTTGTTAATTTAGTCTTACAAGCTGTCTCATTTTTTCACTGCAGGTGTGCGTGTCTATGTATTGATTTGAATTAACCCTAGTCTCTGTATTTCTGGTCTGATCTCTATTTAGAATTGTACATGTTATCAAGGTTGTCCTCTAGCTTCTTATAGGTCCCGACTGACAAGTTATTCTCGCAGTGTATACTATCAATAATGTACCTGTCTTCTATAAATGTATTTTTTTCTTTCTTTAGTAAACTATGCACAGGGTTGTTCTGTTATAAGGCTACTCTAACATTTTCAAAACGCATAATTTGTCCTGACTTTACACTTAGTGCCTGTACTTTGCAATGTTTGAAAACTCGTAATATTTTGTTCTACTGTGAACGGCAAAAATTGAAAACGGTAGCACAGGCACCTGCTCTGACTACCTGGTCATTACAACTCATTTTTACTGACATTACATCTATTGATTATTATGCTACAATTAAAATGCACAGCAAGCCAAAAACAGACTTTACGAACTGTTTTTGTGGTTGCTTCTGGAGTCTTTCTATTTGCGTCTTGTCAGTTTGCCCACTCAGGGTTATCTAATAGCTTGGCAGCAATGTGTCTCTCTATCTGTGCCATGTGGCTTGTCCTTATCTGACCACCGCTAAATTAAATGTCCTTTTGGTGCGGAAGTGGGTGACGGTGTTTCCCTGTAGCTCGTCTTACCTCCCTCTGCCGCCTCCTCCTTGCCCTTGTGGCCCACAGCCCACTTTCCCACTAAGACCAGGTGTCCCTCCACACAAGAAAAGAGTGCATCTTAATCAGTCCCAGATTTGGGCACGCTACATAAAACAGGACACACACATGCACAAATAACACACAAACATCCACTTGCGCTCAGCAGAAACTCACCACCAAGCATTCATCTGTGCATAGTCTAATTAAACACGCGCACACAGAGCCTCACGCACACTGCAAGGGGCACCCCACAGTCACCCTGCCGTATGTCTAGCAGTGACACTTGGATGACACCAGCAGCGGGATTATAAGTCATATTTATTAGCCTTAGCACTGTCCATGCCTAAGGAGAGAACTGGAATTGACAACACTTAAACTATAATAATTATGCAATGTTTTAATGAAGACAAGGGCTTTTTGAGATCTGGGTTAAATTGTTGAAAAATGTCCTTTAAGTGGGACATGATAATCAAATATAATACAATCATTACAGTAAAAGCAAGAAAATATGCTTAGCTAGTGGTTAAGTGTATTTTTTTATTCTTTATCTGCACTGCATTACAGAAGACAGGTAGCCAAGAATAAACCTTCACACGTTATGTTTTTTTTTTTTTTAATATATTTAAATTCTGACGAGTAACAGATAAGGATGAAAGGGACCTTGGTATTAAAAGTCGAAGAGAGTTAAAAAGGGAAAACAAAGACGCTGGTTCCATTTCTTTCTTCCTCTGTCCCTATTATCTTGTTTTGATGCTTGAGGGAGACAAATGAACTTCAGGTGCCTTGAAATCTCTTAATGAACTCTATTTTACCCCTCAGTCTGTCCTGTGCTCTAAGCTGGCGCAGCAGTAGTTACTTTTAGATCTCTTTGCTGCGTGATTGGCTACACTTACTGTATGTGAACCCAATCACTAACTTAGGTCACATTAGCTCTTGTGACTGCTGAAAAGAATTTTAGCCAAAGGTGCTTTTTTGGATCATCTCTACTCAAGCTTAAGGTATTGAACATCTCCATCCATCCATTTACCCATTTTTGCTAAAGGTCTTTTTTATTGCTTACAAAGACAGTGAAAATGTAGATATAACTATTGTCTGTCATTAATATGACTAAAAATGTCTTAATGTGACAACAGTAAAATCCCTGCAGAGCATTTATAGAAATATATAAAAAGAGATAAAACAATGGCTATAAACTGGGAGGGTTGAGTGGCCAACTTGAAGAAGAAGAACCAGCAAATGAAGAGCGACGTAGATTGAAATAGAACATATGTTGGGCTCAGACAGCATGGCTAGTTTTCTAGCTTGCCCGCGCTTTTTTATCCCACCATAGATCCATATGGATTTGGCCGGCTGGTTGGCTGGCTGGCACCGTTGGCTGCTCAGTGGTCCTGAACCAGCCCATTTGAAAAGCCTGATGTGTTTTATTTGGGTCTGCTTCACACTGTCATCTGCACTCTTATATGGACGTAATTGAGAGTCAATTCTAATTTTCATGGAGGCAAGCTGAGGGTAAAGGAGAAGTGGAAATTCATGGAGTATTGCACATCGTTGTTTAATTCCTTTTTAACTAGTGTCTAAAGAGCATTAATATGTTTGACCAGACAAATGAACTGAATCTAATTGTTGTCTTCTCATTCGTGCTGCATTTTGCTATAGCATGGAGATATTTCAGTCAAAAAAGGCGAGTGAAAGTGACATTTTGTTACATTTTCAGGTTCCTTTATTGTTTTTATATCTTTATACATTGAAAATGGTATAAATTTGCAAAACGTCTGTACTTCACTAATATCAGTAGTGCTCTGTGCCAAGTACTCAATGGGAAAAGGCTAATGGCTAAAGCGAACGATGGTTGGGAGGTCAGGCCCCTCTAATGATACCTCCTGAGGTAGTTCATATGTGTGTTTGTGTGTGTGTGAATTCATGGGTATGTTTACATATTAATGCCATCCTTTAGTATCTGTGTGTTTGTTATGTGACCATTCCGATGTTTGAGGGGCATTGTTGAGTCGTAGCTCATGGCTCCACTGTTACAACACTCTCTGACACTGTAGCCCACACTAACAGACTGCCAGTGAGGCTTTTTGAGCTTCAGTATGGCTCTGGGGTTAGCTAGGGAGCTGTACAGTATGTGCTGGGGGCAGGGAGCAGCTCAGCAAGGCAGGGCCCTTCTGTTTGCCTGTCATCGCCTTGTGCCATTGGGGGTTGAAAGTGCCAGCGTGTGTGTGCGAACGATGCAGTGATGCGGGTGGGCGCACAGCCGAACGGGCACTTGACTGGTGCTGTGGCACTTAGCTAGCGAGTAGCTGCTGGTTTGGCTGTGCTCCAGGTTAACTCGGCATGCTGTGAGGTTTTTTGTATCCATGTGCGCTGGGTGATGTGGCACCAGATGCCACTCAACGTGCCCAAATCCTGTTGACATTTGGAGCGTGGGCAAACGGGCACACAGGAAGGAAGCGGCTAAAAGGAGGGAAATTTAATTAAGTTGAAACCACGTCTCAGATTGTGTGACAGTGTTATGGAAAAACATACATGTTTATTCACTCAAAGACTTCAACACATTTTGTTTCTAGATTATTTTTAAATAGTGCCTGGAGGAAGGTGGTTGTTAATGTATGTAATGGATCAAGGTTTAGAATGGGAGATCTGTCAGGCAGGGGACAACTATATCAGGAATTTGATTGTGAAATGGGCATGTGCACTGGTGAGGGAGGTAATTTGATTAAACAGATTGGCAGATGGAGGAAGCAGTAATGGTTGGGTGATAGGGGGATGCCAACTCCTCCTGGCATGGCCTTCACCTCTGATCCTGACTCAGATGGTGTTTGAAAGCCAAGCCTATAATGCTCTCCGAGATCATGTAGTATAATAGAGGGTCACATTCAGAATCAAGAACAAGGGCTGTTAGAGCAAGA
Source organism: Rhyacichthys aspro (assembly GCA_036850595.1). Taxonomy (NCBI): domain Eukaryota; kingdom Metazoa; phylum Chordata; class Actinopteri; order Gobiiformes; family Rhyacichthyidae; genus Rhyacichthys; species Rhyacichthys aspro. The sequence goes on from CM072156.1 coordinate 11,644,859, forward strand.
AGAAAAAAGACATTAACAGAGGAAGAAAAAAAAATGGAGGTTGAAACTAGTTGATGTGGTGAGTAGGTGGTGACGTGAGGAGACGCCTAGCAGGGGGTGACAGTGTGGGTGGTGTACTGTACAGGGCAAAGCAATGGCACCATGTTAGAAAACCCCTCATTTTTATTTATCTTTTTAACTGTGAACTTGCCAAAGCTATTTTTTCCTACTAGTAAAAATAACACTTTGTAATCACTTTATTGGGGTGTTATGTTCGCACTCTGGCATTTCTGCAAGTCTATATTAATACTGTTTGTGTAATACCAACAAACCTCTATGGCTTTTTAGTTTGTATTGTCACTATCAGAAAAAGATTCTCACACTCTGACCATACATACCTTCATTTTGGTTTTCATGACCTTAAATCACTTAACACATTTCCCATAACACCTGCTCAGCAACTCCCACTAAATATCTGCTATATGTTTACCTCACAGTCTGCATTGTCTGTGTACTGCATGCTTTTTCTCGCAGCACTCTGGCCCTGTACATATCAGATTTACCTAGAAATGTATTTCTTTACAAATGCTGAAAAGAAAATAGTTGGAGTTTGTATTGTTGAATGTTGTTTGAATTTGTTTTCACAACTTAATAAATTTGTAATATAAAGGATGTCACAAAAGTTTGTACAAATTGTGTAAAAACCCAAAATACAATTTAGGGCTTTGGAATTTAACATGATTTTTTACCCAGCCTCTTTTCACCATCACATCATCACTTAACCTGATACTCTATCAACAGCCACAAGTACATCATAAAACCTCTCCTTCAAAAACTCAAAATTAAGGGTTTTTAATCTTCTAGAGGCTTGTACAAAAACAAAGCTATGTGAACCTATTTGGACAGTCCCCATCATGGTTTTCACCAGGCAACACACCAACACAGGTGCACACGCACGCACGCACGCACACACACACACACACAGCCTTATTTAAATGCAGAGGGCTGGGGCTGACGTCTAGCTGCTCGGGTCTCACAATAATTATTTTAAATTGCTACGAGGAACACAGGTCCTGGTGGGATATATTACCTCTTCTCTAACCAGAGATGAATTTCTCAGTGCACATACGTACACTGCACCTCCTGGCTACACATATTTATAGATAATATACTGTATATGGTATGTCCGTGTGTGTTTCTGTGTGTGTATTTCACTCTGGCAGTATGATGTATATATTTCAGGAGACTGAGCATTAATTTTTGACATGTGACAAGGTCATATAAAGCATCTATATATTTAAGTGTGGACCTATACTGTTTGTTAAACTAATGGCCTGCTGAGTGTGTCTTTACATTTGAGAACTGCATAAATACGCATTTTTATCCGAGTAACATGCTGTACTTGTAGATGCTTTGTTTAAGTGTTTAATCAAGATATTTTCTAATCTCTTTGTGGCTGTTGGACCAGCTGTGTTTGAGTTTGTTCAATTCACCACTGTACTTATGAAGAGACACTGAAAATTGCCTATTCAATTAGTTGTAACTAAGCATCAAATTGCTATAGAATACAGGTGGCACACTGAATATGAATACACTATCTGAATGGAAGTATTGGTGTGAGCTACAGTGCAGGTTACCAGTCAAAGTTCATATGGGGCAAGATGTACAACTTCAGCAGAAAGACAGAGCTGGATAGTGAGGTACTCCCAGCCCTTATCCTCACGTTCCTTCATCCTTCCTTTCTCCATCCATCTCTCCATTTTTCTCCCTTCTTTAACCCACACCTGAACTTGTCAGCTCTGTATTGCAAAATTTTCCAGCAACTCTTCGACATCTCACTCTCGCCCTGGCTGTCAGAGAGCGCTGAGGGCAGAGAGAGAGTGAGCAACTGTACTGATGAATCCTCTCAGAGAGCACAGAGTTCACCTCTCAGGTAATCCTATAAAAAGCCAAGGTGAGTTGCTCCTCTGCCTTCCACTCATTATAGCATCTTTACCCTGCACTGCAGCCACTGCATTCTTCCGAGAGGTATACTGGGCAGGGGGTTGTGCGGGAGGGGCAAAAAGAACAGGGAATGGGAGACCTCACATGCACGCCGTGGTTGCGTGTTGCGCCACATGTGCCACATCTGTTAGACTTTTTGTACCCCTTCTTGCCTTCTCTCTCTCCCTTTTTCTCTCTAGGTCCCTCCTGCCTTGCCTCCTATCCTCTCCCCTCTCAGTTTCTTTTTTAATCTTTTATTCATAGCTTAGCAGGTGATGAAAAATTTATGCCCTGAGTCTGGCATTGAAATAAATGCAAAACGAAAACAGAAGCAGTTTATACTGACAGTCTGAATATCTCTATCTAGAACAAGGCTGCTCGGTGCAAATCAGGAAGCCTGGTGCTCTCCTGTTAACTCTGCTGTGTAAATGATGCTTTGTGGCTTCCTGCGATGCCAGAAGATTAGTGTGTTTTGTTTTTCCCCCTACTCTCCCCCTGTCATCTTACCAGAAGGGAGGGAAGTGGGCACTTTTTTTGGGCTCCACATTCCAAATCTTTTCAGTAACTCCCCTCCCATATCTAATCACCCACCCAGCCCAAAGCCCCCCACTAGCTTGTTTTCTGGGTAGCCGATCAAAGTGGGCGAAGTGTTAGATTTGTTGTTCTACATGGCGATTGTATGTATTCTCAGGTGTATTTTCAAGTGTGTGTATGTGTGTAAACCCTAGTTTAAAATGAGCTCTAAAGTCTGCAGTCTGCCTTGAAAACATATCCACCCACACACTGATACAGATGCACACATTTCAGTTGGCCCTCACGGCTTTAAAGAGGGACTATCCCTCTCATTGGAAGTGTTATACAGAGGTGAACTCTCTCTGCCAGCACTGGCATATTGCTGCTGTTGGTTTTGGAAGTGGTATCCCCACCTCCCCCCTCACCTTCAATCCACCCTTCATTTAAATACACTGTCTTACATGAAACAGAAAAGGCTGCTGTATTTGCACTATTAAAAACCCATATATAAAAGAAAGTTGGACAGTCTTCATTAGGTAATTATTGAATGTTTAGAGATATGAAATAGAAAGAGAAACTGTACAAAAGCTTGAGTTGTGGACTCCTGCTGTCAGCTGCAATGATGTGTTATGGTGCTGAGAGTGGAGAGGCCAACTTGGCCTCGGCCATGGATCTAACTACTGATCTGATACTCTCTGACAGCCAGGCAGAGAGAGGGAGAGATATAGAAATGGTAAGAGAGGTGCTGGAGGGAAAGAGAGGAGCAGGAGATTAAGGGCAGAGAAGAAGGGATTGAGAAAAGTTTGATGAGTCAACTACGAGAGAAGAGCAAGGGGTGAGCCTAAAGAAAGAGAGACTGACATCCCTTCCCTAATCTACACAGATTTCCATGATTGTATCATTGAATAGATATTGGAATTCAGTACAGGTGGTTAGTGTAATGCTTATAGTGATAGTGATATAGTGTAAAAATGTATTTGATACACTTAACACCTGGACACTGAAATCAATATCACTTAATTTCTATAATATAAACAATATAGTTCCTGTTTGTCTGTAGCACTTATGCCCAATCTACTGTACGCTTGAATTCTGATTATACTCCACACTCACCAGTCATTGCCTTTGTTTTTTCTCCAAATGGCAGGCATGTTTTTTTGTGTACATATGCTTGAATTTTTCTGTGTAAATTGTTTCTTACACTGTAGCTCTTAATATTCCAGCTACAGCTAGGCGGGGTCCTGTGGGAATCATCATCAGGCCAATTCTTGCATTAGACTTGAGGACACTGTACGTGAATGTGTGTGTGTCCCTGGCCTTGCCCCAGTGCCACTGTGCCAGTCGTTGGCAGAGCGTAGCAGTGTGTAGCAAGAACGAGTCGCCCAGCAATTAAATAAAGATCTCTAATTGGCTGCTTTATATTAGGGTCAGCAGCTGGAAAGAGAATAGTGGTTCGTCACATGCACTTTCACACAGTCAATATGCACAAGTTTGTGAGCGCACACTGCCACGCGCTTATGTTCACACTCATATATTCACATACACAAACACGCAGCTCCTGAACAAAATTCAATTATTAATGGACTGATTGCTCGAGTGGAGCTTCTCTGGGAATCTGAACCTGCCACACTGAATAAAATAAAACCACTGCTTTACATTTTCATTATACCAAAACGTGTTTTAAATTGCAAATGCATTTCGGAAACCCAGTGTTGCCACTCCTTCCTTGCTTTCCCCCCTTGCTGTCTCACTACAGCAACCCTCGCCGCCCCCTTGTCCCATTCCTCACCAGTTACACATAACCATGCATGTGCACACACACTAACACTCACATTTTACTGCGTGTATGTACAGACACCATTAAGCAGTCTTATTAAAGGAAAAGGGCTGTGTGTTTGTGAGAGTTGTGTGCATGAGGAAGTGCTTCTGGGCCGTAGTGGAGCTTCTCCGCTTATTTGCAATCAGGTCAGACACACAGCAGAGCCACATTCACCACTGTCGCCTCCCACAAGACTCCACTCTTTCCTCTCGGATCCCTCTATCTTTCTACCTCATCTGTCCTTTTCCCAGCACAAGTGAAATAGCACATTTTCTCAAGAGTAGGATGTCTCAATTATCTCTGTTGTAATACTGAAAACCTTCCTTTTTGCTGAGTTCCCCGTGTTCCTGTCTTTTTTCCATTCATGTTCTCGCTTATATTTTTATTCATTATATATATTTTTTCACTTATCACCTCAAATAGCAACTATTTAGCTTTGCTAACTTCATTTTAAAAATAATGCATGTGTAAAGTTGTTTTTCTATGTTTTACATAATAAAGCAGTCTATCCCAAAGGATTATATTTAAAAAAAATACTTTAATAATTACTGTAATATCAGTGAAGAAGAAGTCCCAAAAATGCCAAATGATTGTATTTGTATTTGTTTGTTATCAGGAGGTGGTACTGATCACGGTAATCTGATCAAGTACTCTGACGTATACAGATGTCAAAGTTTTTATACGTACATGTGCCCACCACATACAAAGGCCATACAAGGCTGTGAAACAAGGTCATTTGCATCTACAGACTTTTTTTCTCCTCTGTAGACTTAAACACTGATATACTAATACATACGTCTCTATAATCTAATGTTGAAACTTAGTACAGTGACTTTTATTATCTTTACTTTGGCATCCTCCCAGTAATGGTGATGGGGACCAGCTGATACAGAACACTGACAGTAAGATCGTTCCTGTACAGCTTGTATGTACATGCATGTATGCATGTATGATATTTTGTCCTGGTAACCTCACTACTAACAGCTGCTTCCCTGTACACTATCTATGTATGTGCCTATGTGCTGTATTTACATGCACTGAGCTTACACACATATACATAGCATGTCAGTTTGTGCACACACTTTCTTTTTTATGTACACCACCAACCCCCACCACACATTGCTGCTCTTTCTTTATTTCTGTATATTCAGGCTGTATACTGAGAAAGAAGGAGTGAGAGAGGCGGGTAACAGTTATGGAGGGGGCACAGAGGCTCATGGGAGATGTGCTAAGGGCCATAGTATCACTCCACTGTCTCTCAGGGCACATTGTTTATGCATGGGGCCACATATGCAGCAGGTTCATACACTCACTGCATACTCCCAGAGATACTGTAAGGCTGTGTGTGAGCGTACATGCCTTGTGTGGCTTCAAAATAAGGAAGCTTGTTTTGAATTGTGTTCATACTTGTGTTTTTGTGTCTAAGAGAGGTTCCCATTGCCACTGCAGCCCACAGGCAGGATACTGATCTCATTCTCTGTAGTCCCCTCTTCTGACATGTCAGCACCCCACCAACCCTGTTTTTCACCTTCACAGTGTCTCTCTCTGCTTTCAGGGGAACTTTGGACAGAAATGTATGCATTGCTGCATATGTATGTAGTAATATTTAGGGGATGTGTGTTAGTTTCTGTCAGTTTGCAAGTCAGACAAAAGGAGGGTCAAGTACTTATGGCTGCACTGTTGCTATGTGCCTCATTACATGACTTCTTTCATTAAGCACAAACTTGTGCCACAAGTTTGATTAACAGTCATTTTTTGCTCTGTGTTGATGTCCTTTTTCTGTCCTTCTGTCACCATGTGTTCTCATAAATCTTTGCAAGCAGTAAAATTTTGTGAAGTCACAAGCAGATAAAATTTGACGTTACACGAAAAGTTTGATGAACCATAACACTGAAAATTGTAATAGTTAAGAAAGTTACGTTAAATGTAGGTTCAAATTAATTTTGAACCTACATTACCAGGAAATAGTCAGGAATATAAATTCCCTTGTTGAAAAGAAAGCATGTAAATGTGTAGTGATTGTGTGCTACTGTTTTATAAAACACCAACCCTAAATAGATTAAAGTTAAATAACATGAAGAAATCTGCTTAATCCAGCTGTCATATCCGACTGTTAGCTCAGGATGCCATGAGGTAATGGAGGACGTATCAGAGAGTCTTCACACATGTCATAATCTGCGTGGCCCCAGGGCAATCCAGCATTTCCCTTTTCATCTTAATAGTTATCATAGAAGATATCTGTGTATGCGGTGCATAGATGTTTGCAATGCATCATGAAATGACATTTCTCTTGTGTAAGTGTCAGTCAGGAGCAGCTTTGAAAGAAATGTGTCATTGCAGCCTTGACAACAAGGTGGCACTCTGCACTAAGACAAATCCCCTGAGGCCTTTGTATCCCCTGGAGGACACCTTTACCCAGTGAGACTCACAGATACATAGACAGAGAGAGGCACTGACAAGCAGGCAGAAACAGAGAGGTGTGGGGTGTCTTGTGTGTGCATACAGTTTTTTGAATGAGAGCCTGTGATCTGTTTATTTGGAGTTTCTTCTGGCCTATAGGTTTGTGGTTATACATGCAAACATGTAAAGTATGGCATTTTAGTAATGAAAAAGACTGTATAAAGATAAAATATGACTTATTTTATTCAATATTTATTTTAAAATTTTGTTCATCCTCTGTTTTTCATGGTGTCTGAGACATTCCAAATACATCTATTGGTCTGGTGACTGACTTTGTCACATGAGTCAGATTTACTAGTCAAGCACCGAGAATCTCCACAGAGAGCACGAGGTTAAAACATCAACATTAGCTGACAAGGCACTGCTGGTGTCCCAAAGCAGAGTGAACGACTACAGACTCACTTTTTTCCTTTTTACTAAACAAATTTGTCTAAATTCTCTAAAGTAATATATGGAAGACTGCGATAAGTCATTGTAGTCCAATAACGTGTAAAAAATGCTATTAATAAAAAAAAGTGTCAAAGCCATAGGTGAATCAGCGCTCTGCTTCCACTGCATGCCAATTTCTTTTTTTTTTTCACAACATCCAGGGATCAGTGTGTGAGGGTGCTGTTTTCACTGGAAGGAGATCACTGGCAAATGTGCCCACAGCCATCTGCACTAGACCTCTGATGGCAACATCTGTGATACTCTGAGACACACACGTATGCACATGCACACACACCGTGCCCATTATCATCCCATGAGAAGTACACACTTCTATGTTGTCACAGTGCTGGGATGTAGCTGTCATATACTGAGCATATGGCACTACCCCTTCCCCCAAACCTTAAGGTCCAACCTCAGATGTGACAAGTTATGTAGAATTAGTCTCAATTCTTCTCCGTAATAAAGGGTAGTTATTCGCATTATGCTGAGGTCACTCTCATAGCAACTGTCAAATTAGTGTGCGTTTTGATGTGATGCGGTGATGAGTGATTTTCAGCCTGCAGTTCAATAAAGGCTGATTTGTAATGGCTATGTTGAGTTGAGAGTCGATGGTTGAGGTCATTTAAAATGTGTTCTTTCACACTGAGGGTTATTATGATCAGACTGGGCTATGGAGCTGATAATGCTCCAATCGTATTTTAAACTGACATGCCCATGTGCTCTTCAGCCACACTATCCGTCCAGTCTACATCGCTCAAGAATTGCAAGGTGTAGCAGTGTGGAAACTGATCCCATTTATATTAAAAATGCTTCTTTTTTTTTTGGCTATAGTGAAATTCTCCTTAGTGAGTTGCTACTGTCAACAATGTGACCCATATAGTGCACAAAAGCCCAGCTTAGTCAGTCGCACGTCTAGTTGTCACCATTGCTCTGACAGTATTTACTTTACAATATATATATAAAAAAACACAATTTCTGTTGAACAGTTAATTAAGACTAATGTCCTTGTATCATTTCTATAACAGTTATGGTGAAATGTATATTCTTTTTGTCAGTTTGTTGTTGGCATGGACCACCTGCATTACATATGAATGTAATTATGACATAAAAAACCTTCTTTTCTCTATACTGCATATATTAATATTTTAGTCTGTGTATATGGTGGCCTAGGGTGTACAGTGGGCTGTCAGACAGAAACTAATCACCTCTCTGTAGTCAAGATTGCATGTTCTGGGGCTAATTTTCCTGCTGCTTTAAGGCCTGATTTGTCTATTGCCACGATCCATTGTTAGGATTTTCTGCTATTACTGTGATCACTATTATTAGGACTTCAGCTGTAAATGAATAAAAAGGTTTAGATTTTTCCCTTGACTCAAATAAAACTGCAGCAATAGCATGTATTGTTATCCCTATCATTTCCTAATACCTACGTTTTAAGATTTAATTATCTGTTCCTTTTAATCTTGCATAATTATACTATGAGCTAAAACAATTAGTTAACTTTAGCTGATGTCGCGTGTGAAACAGACCATTTTTTGCTCCGCTTCATTTACTACTCTCTCAACTTATTTTTTAATTTTCTTATATAAATTTGAACAATCTATATGCTTGATGCGCTATAGTTCAATTTGTGGGATTTTACTGGACATTTGAGCTGTGTTGGATGACGTTAAATAGTGCATGTTTTTTTGTTGATTTATAAGCACAATGCCAGGCTCCCAATCCCCCTTCTTTTCCCTTTCCCTCTTCGTGCTATCCGACCCCAACCCCACTCCTCTAAAAGTGAAAGTGCTGATTGCTATAAAAGACCATACAGACACGTTGGCAGCCATTATCTATGGTTAGAGAGAACCAAGTAGAGAGCCAGGCCTTTTATCCCGACGACTCCTCTCTTTTCTCTCCGCGTCCCCCTCACCCCCCCGCTGGTTTGTGTATGTCAAAGCTGCGTAATTTGGCCCAACGTATGGCCCAGCGTGCCACAGTTAATGAGGGGCTGTTTGAGAGTTAAACGCACATGAATAATCATCTGGGAGCTGGAGCTACACAGAAAAGAGAGCGTTAGATTTGAATATGAACACATGCAGCAAGGGTAGGCTGACTAAGTGATCAGAGGCGGACTGCATACAGACTATGGTACATGTCCAAGAACTGAAGTCCACCTGTAATGCTCCATCCTTATTTTGCTATATATAGGCTATATATGCTCTATGTTTGCTTTAGGCTCACAATTATCATTAAGTCACCTTTTTATTGCCTACGTTATCTTTCTTCATTACTTAACATCTGTCTGTCCCAGAATTAATACTTTTTTCCCTGTGTTCCCCAGTGCTGCTCAAGGATACAACATTCTTCAGGATGCAATTAGCTCTATTGAAAAGCTGGCTTCTAAATGGCTTGATGTTGACATGTTTTTGAGCTTGTCAGGTGTTTGCATGGCTCAAAGCTGGTAGAGCACGCTTTATGAGAAGTAAACACATTTGCCCACTAGCAATCTGCAAAAAATAAAAAAAATAAAAAAAATCACAACACACTCAAATTGATTTTTAGATGAACTTTTTCTTGTAGTAACTGTTCTTGTGTAGAATATATTTACAATCAATCTGTTATGTTTATTTGCTACTTTAGTGATTTTTTGAGTAATCTTTGTATATCTCTCTATGTTAAGTTACTTGTTAAATTCCTTATATTAGCTTATTCCTACTTATAAGATAGTAGATTTGACTTTTAATAGAATAGTTCAAATAACAATCTGTCTCACACTAATCGTTACATTTTGAATACATTTATTACATTCATTATTTGGGACATTGCTATATATACTATCTTTGCTCTGCTAATCAAAAGCAATACAGTACTTGAGTAGTCTTTTATCAAATACATTTGTGCACTTACTTTATGTATTCACAAAAGTCTTGAGTCATTTTTATGCAGGATTTTACTGAAAAGATTTTTTTTTTCCCCCCACACCTTTGTCATTCTATAAAACAGATTGGAGCCCACTGCGTCTGAAACCAACATTCCTCTGCCTTTATTTCACCATATTACTCCCTTGTTTGCATAGGAGGGGCATTTTTGAGTGTTAAATTTGAGGATGGGACACTGGGCCAATAATTATAGTTCCATACAGATTATGACTACTCTATTCACCTCTGAAAACACACTGTGCTATTCTCTTAACTGTTGCAAATGAGACACTCCAGAAATACCTAGTCAAATGTTGAGATATTACTCAAGTGCTGATTTAACACACTAATTAGAGCGTGGAGCAGGGGTGTTTAAACACGCAGGGATCCCTGTGCCCCAACAAAGACCCGCTCTGCCCAGCACCAGCTATCAGGGAGAAGGAGTGTAATGGCAGAAGTCAAAACAGGGCCATTCATTTGCTCTTGTTGAGCTAAGTGCATTCTTGGCTCACAGTCGGGGGGCATCGCACCAGACTGTGCGGTTAAAGCCAGAGAGCCCATTTGTGGAGGCAAATGTCACCATGTCACACCGCCCCGCATCTCTGCATCTTTCTCTGCGCCGCTGGTACCCTGCCGTGCCCTTCAGCTCCAACTCTTCCTCTATATTTGCATCAGTTTCTCTGGCGTTCTCACTTTCTATGTTTCACTCTCAACCCCATCATCATGTCAGTGCCTGTCTTTCAAATCAGTTACTACTTACAACTGAAGCCCATTCTTTCTCCACATTGTATTTGGCTCAACAGCCCTCCAAATGTTACTCTCGTGGCTAAACATGTTTTCTGTCTACCTTTTTGGCTCTACGTTTTTCTTGCCAGTCATCATCCAGGCTGAACTCTAAAAGGGGCTATCTTTTTGTAACATTGACATCTCTCTCACTCTCAGTGCATTCATCTCTTCTGCTTTCCCCGTCCTCCCTTCCATTCTTCTCCTGTCACCTAGTGGGCATTTTCTGGTGTGATTATAAAATAAAAAGTGAAGCTTAACTGAATAAGAGTCATCAGGACTAAGATGAAGCTTGATCTCTCTTATCCTTCCCATCCTTCATTCCTTCTTTCTTTCACTTGTGTATCACACAGGCGTTTCATCTTTCTGCTCGCTTTGTATTGAAACTAGAGTGAGCACGGTTTGTATGTTGCCACTCTATCACAAAACCAAACAGTGTGCGTGTGCTGTGGGCCTGGCAAAATGTTTTATAAGGCAGTAACCGCGTGTGTGTAGCTGCCAAGATAATGAATAGGCAACGCAGCTCATGCATGCTAATGTTATGTTGTAAGCAGTTTTGTTGACAAGTGCTAATACTTCTTTCATACTATCATCAAAAGCAGCTAATACAACAGCCATTACTCCACAGCACTCCATGCAAGACATGATGGATTGTGACCTTAATATAGGTTAGCCGAGTTTTGAAAGTTAAACAACCTGCAATAAATCACAGAATTATTACAATGCGCTTTAATTGGTTAAGGACTGTTTATTTCCTAAAGAGGTAGGAAAAATTGGGTTTCTGCACTTTTTAATTTGCAAAGTGCATTTTCATTACAAATGGCAGTTTAATATTACCCTCCTTTGTCATGCAAAACACAACACACTGGCAATCTATTAATTGGACAAAAATGCGGTGCCAGCGTAAATCCTCCCCTCCCTCCCTCTCTGCCTCTCTCTTTCTGTGCCTCTTAGTGGTAAGAGCTGTGAACATCTATCAGAGGCAGTGACCAGGGAGACAAAGTTAAACACTCCCTCTCACTCCACGGCAGCCTCTATCTGATAATGAAAATACAACAACAGAGCGGAGTAAAAATAAACTCGAAATAAAGATGACAAGCCATTGTCTGCACTGTGTCGGTAGCTTATTAAGAGATTGTAAATAAGAGGCACATGCGTGGTAATTATGTCTGCCCCCTGTTGGTTTTGGATTTCAGCTCCTCTTTTCAACAGGCATATGTGATTCATATACAGGTTAAAACCACAGCTATTTTAGTATTCACAAAACAAAAGCTCAATCCAATATAACAGTAATGGGGTCACTGCAGTTCAGTATACCAAACAGTTGAATGGTGGTTGAAATGCAATATAATGTATGAACTGTAGTAATGTTTTATTGGCCAAAATCAACATTGCAAAAGCACAAACACATCTTTTAAATGTAACATATTCAACAACATTTAAAATTGTTTAGATTTCTGTCCAAATGGTGCCACTACATGCAAATTGTCGTGAAATGAGGTTACAATTTAAAGTCATTTTGATTTGTATAAACCATGTTTCCCTCAAAGCCTCAGACCACATGTCTCTGCTGCAGAGAGAGACAGTAAATCAGTCAGTTTTGGCTCTTTTACAAATTTTGGACAGATTTAAAGGCTGTGCTGTAAAAACAGACAATTAGCAAAGCCATATGCAACCATTTTGTTGTTTGAATGTCCCTCTTGTACATTGTGGTCTTTATGAATTTGAACTACTTCATGTGGGGGATTTCTTTCTGCTATCATAGCATTTTCTCGTATTTTTCTTTCTTCTGTGTGATTGCTTGAGAGTTATTCTCTCAAAAACATCCATCCAATGTAAACAAAAAACTAAAATGGTGACAAACACGCAGCAGAAAGTAGGTTGTTTTTTTTAAATTAAAATTCTGCTTATAGCTTTAAAGTAAGGATGACAAGTTTTGTTGTCTGTTGTGATCTCTGGGGTACAGGCCTTAAGACATGTATTTTATTTATCTAGTTGCTGGTTTGCTTCTGTTGTGACCAAAAATGTACAATTTTATAATTAACAAAGAAATGAGCAGTTAATCATAGTATCTTAAAGCAGCCCTGCGTAACTTGTAGCCAGTAGTACCACGATACTTTTACCCTAAAAATATATGTTCTCATAATCATTCAGTGGTTCTTAGACATGAGATTGGTAGAATCATGCATATGTAACTTTACTTTTTCGCCGGGATGTGTTCTGTTTGCGAGACAGAGGGTGCAGAAATAGACCAACGCGCATGACCCTACCATTTCAGAAGAACCATTTTTTTTCTTCCAAACTCGCCGGCTCTACTCCATCCATAAAATGACTCTGCTGTCGTAACAACACAGAGAGTCTGTAGAGGGATCTACGCCCTCTATTGGCTAAAACTTACACGGGGTTGCTTTAATTACTTTTCCCATTAAAAATCAGTCACTATTTAATCCTATATGTGTGTGTTAAATGTTTTGATGTTCACATAAGGATTAAACTGTTAAAACAATGAAATGTAAGATAACAGTGAAAAGTATGACTCCCTGATGGCGGCGTTACGACAATGTTGCCAGCTGGCTTTGACAGGATGGCATCCAAAGATGTCATAGTGCTGTCCTCTATGTGTAACCCAAACCCTCATAAACACTGTCACGTGCACACCACACACACACACCAGATCCCCCTCGAGGCCATCATTCACCCGTCATTCTTCGATGCCTCGTAGACCAATCAGCCGCTGTCTCATGAGACACAGTGTCACACATTTAAGGATGCATGACAAAGTGCTCCTTGATTTCCCAGTGGCCGCTGTCTGGAGCCTGCTCACGCCTCTAAACATGCACATACATACACACGAATGCAACATGTCAACAGCACCCTTTCATATGTGATAGAAGATCCATGTCATTGGGTATTACATCAGCAGCGAGTGAAAGGCTAGGATGTTGTTGCATTTGCATTATGGGTAATACCATGGTAGTACAGATAAGGAGAGCAACCGAGTTTGGCCACATTATATGTTACATGCTATCAGGTATGAGGGTATATTTTGGGGGATTCTGGGACACCCCAAGACTATATGTAACATTATATTAGCTGTCCATTGATTGTGGGATTTTCAAGTTGACCGATACAATTCATTAACGAGAATTTTTTTTTTTTAAGTTTTGAGAATACTTCACTTACCTCCAGTAAATGGTTGTTGTGAGAGCTAAAAGCAGGCATTTCTGGCTCTCAAACTCGTGTAAGGTCACAACCATTCAGTTGCCAGGTTATTTTGGACTACTCTTGGTTTGGGATCCATTCTACAGGAACATCTACAGCCCACCAGCCCCCAGTGTCTGAGAGAAGCCTCACTTTCATGCTGACATTTCCAAACAAGAAAAGAGCTCTGTGGTTGACCTGTGTCCACTTCCTCTCCTCCTGTGTTTTTCAGCGCCAGTCTGTTACTTTTTCTCAGTCGTGTGTATCTCATATAGAGCTTGGCTAAATAATGGGGCCTGTGAGCCACTGTAGAATGGTTTTGCTATTAGAATAGAGAGGAGGAATTAGTAATAGCAGTAGTCTGTTCAAGTTGTACAGGTCTCGAAGTTGCCTCTGCATGACCCACAAAAACAGTTATTTTGTTCAAGGAAAAGGCATTTTAGACCCATTACTGAAGCGATTGTGGCTGTGCACTCATATGAAACAAGACAGGGAGGATAGGGGTAAAGGCGAGAAAAGGTATAGCACCAAAGCTCAATTGCAAACATGGCTTTTATGCTGGATGAAAGCAGAACTTCAATTGGGGAGAGCTTTCAGGGTCCTGTGTATGGCTTGCATTGAAGAAAGGCACACAGTAATATTACAAAGCCATTTGTGCCACACTTTTGCACAATTACAGCCTTTTCTCTAAAAATACGTTGTTTATAATAGGTGACTGAGGCAACAATTGCACTAGGGTAGCTTTGAAGCCTGGAGCTCACAGAGTCGAGGCACAATGCACCGAACATTCATGACAATGAAGAAGAGGATTATCTTTATAAACCAACAGTAAATCACCATTTAACCAGCAGTGTGTGGATCTTCATAAATAATGCTTTACATGTGTGAGTGTTTCTGTTTCATGAATCTTTGTACTTGAATCGATTAGTTGTTGTTATTTATGTATACATTTATGTTTGTACTATTTAGTGTTGTCTTCAGGGACAAGCAGCTACTAAAGGCTGATGTTTTGAATTCAGCTGTAGTCAATTTTTAACCAGTTATGTGAAACAGCAATTACATTTGGCACAAAGCTTTTGTGCATCCAAACCCAACTCTGTTTGGGGTTTATGTGAGATAAGTCAGTCATAAATCAATTTACCAAAGCATTTAGTGTGAGCCGCCTTTTCAAACAGAGTATTTTTGTAATAGAGTAATCCTTTTTAATAGAAAATAAACAGACCCACACTGTTCGTTCTATAAGTTTGATGGATTAGCTTTCCGGCTGAATTCTATGGATGACATCCTGGAGTAAAAAGTCCAGGTGTGGTGATCCTTTTTTTCTAGCTCTCAGACAGCTGGAAATTGAAGGGAAAAAAATGCAAAACAGTAAATTAGAAAACAGTGTAAAGGAGTAGCGCTGCAAAGTAAAAGTAAAGAAAATACTAACCCTTTGGTTGTAGTTTACAGTTTATCCTGAATATAGACAACCCATTTTAATTTGGCCATTATTTTTATGAATTATTTATTTTATTTATTACCATTACTAATAGTAGTAGTAGAGTAATGTCACTTCCATTTGTAAATAAACCAGCCCTCCCTGTTTCCAACATGAGTGATTCCTTTTATCCAGAGGGGCTAAGTTTGGGAAGTTTCCAGTAATAGAGCTCATCACTTATCACTCATTTGTATTTCATTTCTGTCACCCTTGACTTTCTACATCACCCCACCCCACACCAACATACCCTTGATTTCCTGAATGTAAGTTCATGAGTTGGAAGGGGTCAGGTGTAACTCACCTGGTGTACTGCAGACAAAAGGAGAATGAGTGTGAGTGAAGGTACTGTGACCACATCTATTAGTCTCTAGTCAACTGTTGATAAAGCACAAGCCATGGCCATTCAGCACAGTCTACTGTTGTCATAATCCAATCACAAGGTGTGACGTTGTAGAAGTGAAAGTACCTGCAGCCTGCATGAGAGGCAAGTCTGGATGCAAGTGAGATCAAACACCTGGCTTGGAAATCTGCCAGCTGCCTATGTTTGGTTGCATATTATCTGATTCAGCTATTTGTTGTGTTGTCTTTATGCTTTGGAACAGGTCCAATAAAGAGAATAGGAAAAATGAGCTGCAGTGCTGGATTCATCTCATGGTATGGTACTTTCTGACTTAAATTCCGCTGCACTGTAGAAAATGGAACGCTTACTCCTGAGTTTTACTACATTATCAGGGCTCGTAGTTAAACAGACACACAGTTGGACGTGCACATGCATACACACACATCATAAACGTGTGGGAGTCACACTGACTTACTTTCTTACTCTTTCTCAGACACACTCTCACATAGGAAACACACAGCAGTGCTACCTTTTCACAAGATCTCTATCCTGAGGATTTATAGGTCCTAATAGACATTCCTTGCAGTGCCCTGGATGAGATGTCAGAATTGATGGCATGCAGACTTTTATTACCTGGTATGGTGTGTGTAATTAGGTTAAATAGATGGGGTTGGACACGCATGGTAAAGGCTACATTTCTCACCCTGGCTGGATTTATTGGCCACGCTTCGCTCTCCGAGGTCTGCTCTAATGCGCTCATTTGCATGGGGGCACATGTAGCTGATGTGTGTGTTACTGTTACGTCAACTGCTAAGCACAATGACAGGGGCCGGCTTATGAATAGTTTGGTTCAGTGGTTGGCAACGGCCTGGGCCCGCCAACTGCCTATTAGCTATGATATGAAAGCTGCCTGGCAAGTGTTAGATTGATACTTGACATGTCGAACAAAGCTCATTGTCATTGTAATTACTATACGTTGAGTCTTAATTTCATGGTCGTCCATATTGCCAGCATGATAGGGCTGTCTGTTACTTACATCTTCAGTAACAGCTGTCTATTCAGCCAGTGTATCCATCCGCCTTTCATATGTTCAACAGTCTCAGAAATAACGACTTCATAATGACTATAATCACTACAGATGTAATTATAATGCATAGCCACTGGTACAATCAAACAGTATTTTCTGAAGAAACATACCACTTTTTTCTCTCTCCAGATGTCCAATCAAGTGTAAATCACACATAAACTAATAGCAGAGGGCTATATATGTTATGACCTGTTCACTCAATAGACTTAAAAGGAATCACTTTATACCAGTTACTCTGTCATTTGCTGGAGGGCCCGTCCCATCTGTCTGTTAAGGACAAGCTGATAATGAAGTGTATTTGATGAAGTAAGTTGATAATGAGAGCTAGCTGGCCAGCAGTAATGACAGTGTAGGAGCAGAGACAGTGGCAGTAGCCTGCAGTGCTGGATGTTACTATTCAGACTTTTCTGACCTTCACAGATTCCAGTTTCCCCTCCAATACCCATCATCAGATTGAATCATTGAGGAGGCATGTGTGCTCGCGCTTTCGCAATTGTAGCATTGTGTGTGTATGTGCGCACAGTATGCCAGAATGATCTCATTCACTAAGGTCCACCCCCCTCCCCCTTATAGTTTAAGGGGGAACAAAAATAATCTTGCAAAGAGGGACGTTCACATTCACACGCATTCATGCACACAACCTGATTCTGACTCCAAGGCCAGGCAATTGGCTTGGAGCAGCTGAACCATGTTACTCCACACACGCACACCCAGTCCCATTTCCTTGAACCTGGCGACTTGCCTTTGCATCAGGACAAGCTCTATAAGCCTTCCTAGTGGGGCAATTTGTCTAATATCTTTTGCATCTCCCTTGTCTATACCTGTCGAGTATGCCTTTGTAGTTTTGATTTATATGTTTTAGTTTAAATTCTCTTTTTTGCGCTTTTATCCAGGTTTGTTTTAAATCGAAGTCAGTGATATGTATTTTGATAAATAATAGTTTGAAAGATTTATTGCAGAGCTTTCTGGTAAGCTGTTTATTCCAGAGTTGCCGTACAAATGTTGGCTATAGATTTTTGTTTCTTTGATGTACTGCTTACAATCCATTAATGATTTAATTATTGGTCAAACGCAATGCTACCTTTAAAAAATGACCAAAAGTCTGTAAAATGACTGTTACTTTCATTTTAATGCTCACAATGCATCTCTCTCCACTCCACCCCCCCATGAGGCAGCATGAAGGGGTCTGCTGAAGACAGGGCCCATTGACAGGCTAGAGTGGCAGTAACTTATTGTCTATTGATGGAGTGTGACAAATCATGTGGGAACGCAGGGGTGCATGGCAGTAAGAGTCAGGGTGTTGAACGCTGCTGCATGTGTGCTCGCAGAATACATATATCCATCTGTGTGTTTCAGCGCATGCAAGCCCGCATGTGTTTGTGTGTAACGCCTTAGTGTGGGGCAGGCGGGCATAGCCGGGACCCTTCACAGCTCATTTAGCCCAAATGGGGCCACCTGGGTGGTGAGGGAGCTCAGCTGGGCGGCCCTGGCACTCCGGAGCCCTGCTGACAGCCCCCAAATATAGGGGCTCCTTTGGCCTATTAATCAACTCAGCCACTCTGACAAATCACCACAACTATGACCTAATGAGAGGGTGAGAGAGGAGTGAGGGAACGGAAAAAGGTAGAGACATAATGGAGGAGGTGGTGTATGGATGAAGGTGGTGAGTCGGTGCGGATGGAGGCTAAGGACTGACAGAGAGAGCAGAGGCTTAATGAAAAGGAAATGAAAGAAGGAGTAGCCTGACATTGCAACTGGCAGTGCGGGCCATGGGGGTAAGACATGAGGTAATAAGAGGAGAATGCTAACACAGTTGTCATCCTTAGCTGCTCTGCTCGCAACAAACCAATTGATTTGTTATGAAAGCCCAAATCATGCACTCCAAAATGTAACAGAGTGGATTAGCAAGTGCCTCCTCAGTCCTACTTCTCCTTTGCCAGAAAATAAATTAGACTATTGCATTCTAGACATTTTTTGCAGACTCTTCAGAGCAAATTAGACTTGAGAAGACGTTTGAGCTTGAAAGCAAACAACATTGATGTATGTCTCCTTCTCTGGTTCCCACCCTGAGGTGAGCTAGCATCTAATCTCTGCACTACCAATCTGGGGTCCAAATCACATTAGCTGGGATCAGAGGTGAAACTGGAGCTTTTCAACAGCAGACTGTTCTCACTAATGAACCCCCATGGCCATCCACTGCATATTACTGCATCACTGAGTGAGGGGGAGAAACTTTTGCAATAATCATTATGTAATTGCACAATGCCAGGCTTTCCATTGCCCTGACATTTTCAGAGCTCGATAGCAATATCTTTATGCTTCTCTATTGGGAATATGTTTGTAATGGCTTCACTGTATATGATTGATGGTTTTCTGAAGCCAAGCAATCTACTTTATTGTAATTATATAGTGTACTGTCCATCAGAAGTTATACTACAATATTACTTTATTTTCTGAAATGAATTATGTGTTGGGAACCGAGATTGACTTGGGTGACATTTGTTTATTATTTTGCTGAGCTGTAAAGTCAATCACTATAGAGAATACAACCATTCCCATGTCACTTAGCCACACTCTGTGCTGTACCAACTTTTATGCCTTTTGCATTCGATTCCTGCTTTTAAAAATGTTCACAGAAGACACTAGTAGCATGTGTGTCACTATGCAGCATGCCCCATAAGATTGGTGTGAATATTCAAAAGCAGTATCTTACTATTGACACATACCTGTCTAGCTTGCTGTCCAGCTAGGATCTATGTGATATACTAAGCCCCATTCTGTCTTGCACATTGACTAGTCGAGGATGGAAGGCCTATAACAAATGCATGTCCCTTCCATTTTTTATAATAATGCAGCTACAGCAAGACTTTGGTATTAAAAAAAACACACAATTTCAGGTATCCACACACTATAATTAACACATAATTATTTTAAAAAACCAAGGTGGTTAGCAGTGTCACCCCACAGCAACAAGGTCCAGACAGAGTTTAAATGGTTGACAATAGACTTCAAACTAAACTTCAAATGTCTACGATGTGAGGCACAACTTAAAATGCCTTTTAGCCTCTTCTTATCTCTTTCATACTGCTGTTGGTGGCAGAAAGAAAACTGAGATAACACATAGTTTTCAAAATTTTATTTTACGGACAGAGGGCGTAAAATGGAGCACACTCGATAAAGATCTAAAGATTAGGAAGGAGCAGAGCAATAAATTATGCAAAGTGTTTGAAAACACACACAGCTTTAATTAAGTGACATTTTATTTTAAATGAGGTGACAGGGAGAATTTATCCCCTAAACCTTCTAAAAAATGGCAAATCGGGTCATTGCAGGAGTTTATTGTTAAAAATAGCATTAACAGTCACATTGCAAATAAAACCGGTTAGTGTCTAAGATTTGATTCAACCAATTTGACCATTGAATGAATAATATAAGCTAACATTTGCTCCTAAGCTACTACTGTACATCTTCCTATAAAAATCAAGTATGCTGAAATATGCAAGTTATGCATAGTGGCTATGGAAATGACATGTGGGATGGTTTGAAAAGTTTTGTTAAATCAGTGTCTGAGAGCAAGGCCTTTGTCTGAGAATAAGTCGTCGCTTCTCAAGCCTCAGTGCTCTATAGAAGTTTATCTATGCACGAACCACAAAGAGCATACACTGAATAAATAATAGCTGATTTCCGTGTAGCACACTGAGGTGAAATCACAAGAAACATCCTTTATTCCCGCTATATACTGTTCAGCGGCATGTTCGAATAAATCGTTCGCCGCGTTTGTGGAAAGTGTGATTCTACGGTTTGTCGGATTCAGCTTTGTTCATTAATTTATACATCATATTTTATGCATTTGGTTGCAAAAAGAATAAACTTGTATGCATCTATCTAACTGAGAACATGCAATATACAGTTGGGTGATAGAGAACTATGAACTAAAAAAAAAGTTAGCACGTTCACCTCTGACCACTTGCCTTTTCCAGTTTCTACACCCATGCATTGATCAAATGTTCAAAGTTGTTTATTTTAAAACCATACACCGAATACAATACAAATGTTAATATTGATTTTTCTTCAATTTTGCACATTGACAAAAAAATAGCAAGCTTTAACTTAGATTTTTTATTCTATTTTCCGGCTCATGGAGTGAGACACATTGCTTCGCTCAAACTCTTGATCCCAGAGACTTGCAGGAACTCTGGAGCAGTTAACTGGTGCCTGCTTTGCTACCTTGCTACCGGGTTGAATGACTTGACTGAGTGTGTGCCCTACTGCCTCAGCCTCCCCTTGTTACTGGAGCCACACTCAAGAAGACAATGATGGCAGAAGGAAGATGGTGGTTATGAGAGACATAAGAAAAGGTTGTCACGCTCAGATTTCAGCATATTGAAGTATTTAGACCTGTCACGGACCGCTGTGTTGTATCTAAGGCCATGTAAACACAGTGGTGGTGATCATATGATACAAGAAAAAAACAAAAACCTGACTTATTTTAAGGTACTTTTTGGTTGCTTTTGGGGATAATTGTGCTATATGTGGTGCGAGTTTGAGAGAAGTGTCGCGTTCGTCAGGTATAAACAGGACAGGGCTGAAAGGTGCCAAGGAGGTTGGCTTCCTTAACGAAGAACATTGGCGTAATGATTCCCAGCGTAGCTCAAGTGAGAGAGGTCACAAACACACACGCACACACACACACACACACACACAGGCAGCCATGTGTGCTTTTCTCTGTGTCACAACCTTCTCTTGGGGGCTGTTTCAGTGAAAGGTGCCAGCCTGCTCAGCCAAGCCCCTAACAAGAGCCAAACAGTCAAGAGAGTGAGCAGGAAGAAAGAAAAGGTGAGGTTGAGGTGGGGAAAAGAGTGGGTGAAAAGGGGAGATAAGAGGAACAGAGAACTGTCACCCTCCTGGGACAGATGCACGGCTCAGTATGGATGTGGAGCAGTCACCTCTTGTGCTGCACTGACCACTTGACTTAACACTGAGCTGTGAGGACTTGGCAGGTGTTTGGATATTTGCTGTTGCTCTTCTTCTTGCTGCATGTAATAATACACCTCTCTAACAGCAAGGCTTCTAAATTGGAGCTCACCGTGTCAAACTCAAAAGCACACTCTTTTTTTTTTTCTTCGAGCGGGATTTGATAGATGCGAGCCATAGAAGAATAGAGGGCCTATTTAAGGAGTGCACCAAAGCAATAGAGTATTCCCAGTCACACTGCAATGGACAAGCAACCTAATGATGTCTGAAATACCGGCACAACAGCTATGATATGCTGTGATAATTGCTACCCTCCTGTCCACAGTACAAATAAACGTGGAATCGGTAGGCAAACACATTAATATGGAAATGTCTACATTAATTTGAAGCATAGTCTAAATTATTCAGTAATTAAGCCACTGCAAATTTACACAAAGTTCCCCCTGGTTGACTGGGGAGAATAGTGAGGAGCCTGGAACAGACAGGCTCAGGGATGTGAAATATGCAGTCACATGATTTGAGAACACATAGCTATATTTGTCTGGATGGTACAATGGCATCTTACTCAAAGGCTAATTTGGACCACACCACACAAACAGCAATGCAACCCTAACTAAGATTTTTGTTACATACTGTAGATACTATATACATGCATTAGCAGACAACTATCTTAATCATCTTACCAGTGTGTTTTTTATTTTATTTTACATTGACAAAGCCTATTGATATACAGTACAGTATAATGCACAATTCAGATTATGAGACATGTTTCTCATTGGAAAAATGTGAATGTGATATAGTTTGGAGCCACACAAACTCCCTGTAATTTAAACATTAAAAAGATCTATTAAAAGTTCAGTTTTGACTCATTATGTGTCTATTAATATTATGCATTTGGGGTGTTTCTATAAAGCCCTTTTAACCTTGATGTGATGCATTTATCATTGTTTGGAATAGAGATCTTAAATGACACTGTGTTTATGGTTTGGGGCATGTGTCTTCCTCTGTGTATGTGTGTATGCATAATCCTTAGCTGCGTATGCGTGTCTGTGCTCAAGCACGTACGAGCGTGTCAACTTGTGTAACTGTGGATGTCCTTTCAAAGAGCCTTCACAGATCTGTCCGAGGCCCTTTGATCAGACGTTCCATGGCTGGCTCGCTCTCAGCGGCCCTCAAGAATGAAGGGTGCGTGCTGGGTGGGAGACAGGGCTGGTTTGACATGGATGAGGCACTGGCTTTGACCTGCACAGCCTCACAAATACACACACAAACAGACTCACCCACACACACACAGACATCAAAATGAAGAGATTAGCCTGTGATTCATCAAAACTTCAAGGTGAACTGTCTTTTTCTACATGCAAAGTCTAAATTTACATGACTATGGAATGTCAGAACCAAACTCTTTCAGCTGATGCCAAGGTTAGTTGGAACATCCATTTGTTCTTGTGTATTGAAACTTTGTCGATTGTGATGCCACCCATTCGCTTTTTTTTTTTTTCGTCTATTGCATATTTTTTGTCCCTGTTGATTTAGTGTGCCTTGTAGACTCTGAGTGGACATCACACTGGATTGAGATTGATCACAGGTGGGGTCTAATGCTGAGTGGCATCAACTGCACCACATGGACATACTGTAGACCTGACATTGAGTTGATCTGACAATAGAATGGATCAGTGTAGAGGCTACTAAGTCAGAAGGTAGAGCATAATCCCTTCTGTCAAGTCTCTGTCTCGTCAATATTCAAATCCAGCTGGCTGTCCAATGGCTGTCAGTTACAATCTCCCTCTGGCTCATGGCCTAGCAAAGGCACATATCTGAATTGAATTGGATGTTTGCTTCTCAATGGAAATTGAGTTGAAGAGATGACCCTCTGCCCTGTATTGTGAACTTGTCACTTACCCCGTAGATGGTAATGCAAAAGCTCCCTTATAGCCCCGTAATTTCTAAATGTTGTTTTCTCATACTTTTCATAATTCCCCTTTTAGATTATCTTGCTGTTCAAGAATTTGGCATTGCATTAGTCTTTTACTCTTCTATGAGTGAGTTTGAATATAACTGATTTTTTAATGGAGTGGTAAAAAAGTCTCTTCAGATTAGCTTTTTTTCTTTTTAATTACAACAAACAAACAATCAAATGTCTAATTTTAGTATTTAGCGAATGTGACGCTCATTGTTTCAGTGTAAAACTGTATGACATCCACACATTTCACAAAAAAGCGTGATAATGCAAGATCTTTTTTTTTTTTTTTTAAAAAAGGGGTATGTTTGTGAGGACCTTTATTTTAAATAATGGAACTTGGAGTCTCAGTTTGGGGTTTTGATCTGAATGATACTCTTTGAAATAATTGAGAATGGTCAACTTAACATGAAGATGATAAAATAGTGTACTATAATCAAGACTGTAATGCCAAATAAAATTGTAGAAATTTTACTAAAACAAGTTTAATAATTTCTTCATCAACTGGACCACACTCACATTAAGCTGAAGCTGCTTCTCAAAAGGGCTAAAATGACAGTTAGTGAAGGAGACATGAAGCAATATTCTCTCACACAATCTCTGTTGTTCAGTCCCTCGCTCCCTACTTCTCTGACACATGTCGCCCCGGCATGCATGGAAAGACCTGACCTTTGGAAAGTTTAGCACTTTAAATATTTAGGCTTGGGTTATGATGGATCCTCCAGGCCCTCCGGCAATGTGTGAAGCCTCTGATTAGGGCTGCTGTCAGAGTCATTTAGCTGAGTGTCTGGCTGTCGGTGGCACTCTCTGTTTGACAGGCGAGCCTTTTAAACAAACAGCGGTCCCAGTGGCAGAGCAGCCAGGGCACCCAGCACGGCACAAACACCCCACACTCTGAGAGAAACCACTCAGCTCTCTGACAGCTGCACAGGAAACCACTGGCCACTGTCTCCCATGATCTTTCAAGCTCTTCTGCACACTCAAACTTCTGTTTTCTTATGGCTATTGCTTTATTTTTTTTTTTGGATAAGTTAAACACAAGGCTTAATTTAACATACTGACTTTTTGCATTGGGTCTGCGGCATCCCTTTATTAGTGCAGCTTACATTAATGTACACCCGAAATACATGTGAACCATCCTTTTCATCTAACTCTGAGACAATCTTGCATGGCATCAATCCTGTAAATATATGAGTCTTAATATGTGTGTCCTATTCAGTATTCAGGGGAAGAGCTAAGTCAGCAGCTCCAGTATTAATGCATGGGAAATGAGCAGAACCCATAAGAATTAAAGGGTAAGACTCCCCTTATTAAGATGTAAATTCTGGGGGAAAACTTGCAGAAATGAGGATACAGTGAAGTTATTGTCAACTTTAGCCTACTTATGCATTTCTAAGAGGCATTGTTGAAATTAGATACAAGACAGAAACCCACCTTGTGTATTTTTTTCGTCTAATTTTCAGCACAACACCAACCTGTCTCAATATGCTACTCCCATACTTTATGGAACAATTTACACTTTTGGCAACATTATCTTGTGACAGTATACATGGCAACTATTGTGGTAATTCAATCTCTCTGTGTCTCGGTGTGTGCGCTTTCGCCTCCCCTCTCTTTTGCTACATCTAGCTCTCTCTCATTTCAAATTTGCACTTAACACCTTCCTGGGGAAAGGCTTCTCATTCATCAATGGTGTTTGTCCCGGTGACAAGTAGGGCGCCTCCTGCATATCAATATCAGCTAAGACAATGCTGAGCCTGTAACCTTCAGCTAAATGTCATTCTGCTTAATCCTATTTGAAAATTAAACATTGAAAAACCTTTAGCGTACCTTCCTGTCTTCCTTCCTCTCTCCCTCCCTCCTTTATTGGCCACCATTCCTCCAGCTTTCTGCTCTCTCTTACTCTCGTCTGTTTTTGTGCCATGTGACATTTGTATTGTTTGGTTGTTTGTGTGTTATTTGTATCCCATTATGGTTATTTAGTCAAACTGAGTTTAATTTTATGTCACTGAACGAAATAATATAGGAGCAGTCTGTCTGCCCTTCTGCTTGAAGCCATAAAAGCCATCAACATTTCTTGTTTTTTTGTGTGTGTTTTTTTCCTTTGTGACAGACAGTACGCTTTCTCTGAGAAAAAAATACCACTCCACATTCAGCCAGGCCATAGCTTTACATTATGACATGATATATTATGTCCAATGTTTGTATTCCAAAGCAGATTTTACCATATAGGAGAATCCATCTGAGCCACACTTTAAATCCTTGCATGGTACTGTCAGTGTTACTGTCACATGTGTACACATTGTGTTTATGCACCGAAAACAACTATATTGTATATGTTTAAAGATACATGGAGGGGTTGATTAGGATAAAAGGTAAATCAGAGATTGAAATGAAAATGAAACAATTTGTAGTTAAACATAATATAATTCTCCTTTGAAGAAAAAATGATGCAGTTGTTCTGGCTGGCATGACTGGCTTCATCCATTTCTACATATAGATCTGATTGACCATGAACACTTGTTGAGGGCTTTTATTGGAATTCTGGGTGAGTGTGACTTCCCTCGATCTCTTTCATGAAACCCTCTGTTTACTGTAAAAAAAATATACAATGAACTGACATTATGTGAAAACCTGGAAACAAGGTATAAGGTTCCTTCATTTTACAGATGACAATAATAAAAGTCTCCAGTTTATCAGAAAAGCCAAAAGAACATCCCTCAAGATACTGGGATTCCTGCAAGTTTGTAACAGAGTGTAAGTGTGTGAGCTGAAGATTGTATCACAGCAGTGGAGAACGGTGCAAAGCTGACCTGCACAGCATGAGTGAAAAAGAGGTGATAACTTGAGAACTTTACTGTAAAAGTCTTGTAGCTAGCTGCAGTTTTTTAAATATATGTTGAACACAGTGTTCCTCACACTCTAAGCCACGCTGAGTTGTAAACCTGTTATGTGTGAAATATTGTGTATAAACTGAGACATACTGTGCATTCAAATATAAAATTAACATGCTGTTCATAAACAGTTGGTGGGAGTCTGGTGGATCTGCTTTCCTTTAAAATAACATGTTTGTTAGCATTAGCACTAAAAGCCATTCTCTGTTTCCCTGTGTTTTCCAGGTGGGAAATGCGAGTCGATGCAGAGTTGGAAGATGGTGAGAGAGCAATGGTAGAAGAACTTCAGAAAGTCTATTTTGTTTACGACACTACCTTGGGACAGCGGGACCCTCCTGAAGCTGATGAGAGACTGGCAGAAGAGACCCAGGGGGAAACAACCATCTGATAAAAGCACTGCCCAATAACTGTCC
Organism: Rhyacichthys aspro; assembly: GCA_036850595.1. Lineage (NCBI taxonomy): Eukaryota > Metazoa > Chordata > Actinopteri > Gobiiformes > Rhyacichthyidae > Rhyacichthys > Rhyacichthys aspro. Next base: position 11,672,074 of record CM072156.1, read on the forward strand.
ATGCTGCTTGAATTTTTATTATGTTGTAAATGTTTGCTTTTAATGCAAAGTTGCAGCTCTCAAGACAGCAAACGTGCTTGTGTGTAACAGTGTGTGTCGGCGTCATTTGCTTGTATGCTGCCACTTGATGTTTTTCGAAGAAGAAATTGTGAAACAACAAAAACGCACAGGCCTCAGACAAACTCTCTTTTTTTAACGCTGCATCAGACACATTTCATCTTTTTGGAGCACATCTCCAGAAATCAGTTCTGGGAAATGGTGAGACTGGATTTGTTTGCCTGGGACAAGATGGGACTGTGTGATCATTTTAGGTAGTTGAAGTTTCTAGAGATAGCAACTGTAAAGACATTGGTGTCAGCATACTTCCTTCTAGTTTGTGTAAGAGAACATCAAATGTTATGTTTGGAAAAGCATTCGATGTGTGTTTGATACAGTATGTCCCAAAAAATGGCCCTTGTAATATCAGTCACTGTTTTATGCAACCTACCAAAACACTTATTTAATATAGAACACTATGATTGTATATTTTTGTGGAGTGTGCATATATTGATATTTATGAAATAAGAATGATTTAGAATTTGAAATTAAAATAAGAACAGATTCTTGAGAGGACACCAAACCACCATTACCTTTGTACATTTTGATAATGTTATTTTCCTTTTCCTGATTAAGTTTAGTTCATAAATAGTTATATTACAATTTTCTGTTGTTATAATGTCTTTGATAGTTTTTTATTGCCCATTGCCTTGTTAAGTAAGGTTATCCAGTTTTATTTCCATAATACAGGTGATACATTCAAAAGACGTCTGTCAGAAGGCTGACAGTCGGTTAAAATATACAAAATATTTTCAGAAGAAAAATAGCACAAGGGATTTAATATTCTATTGTGAAGCGCTCAATGAGGATTATCAAGCTGACATAAACATTTTTGAATCCCTGAGGTAATAATGACACATACAGGATAAACAGTAACAGCTTCTTAACTCACATTTCCATTACAATTAATATCCCTTATTCAATAAAAGTCTAAGAGCTGCAGAAAAAAAAAGAACGTTGCTTAGCTATGCAGATTTAGGAAAACAGTTGTCATAAGCAGGATTGAAAAGTTCTAGTAAGTCTATTCCCCTAAACATATGCAGACATATAAAAACATGTCTAAAATATTTGTCTGGGATGACCAATTCTTATGTCAATGCCATACAGGTGTCATGTGTTCTTTATTTGGGTCTCCCTTACCAGCATCTTTGGTGCTCTGCTTTAGGAAACAGAGTAGCTCAGTTCCCAAGAGAAACTGCTTCATCTTCTAGTGGCTGTCCATAAGTAGGGCATCCAGCTTGAGTTTAACCAGGACACTATATGTATAACTCAAGAACAATTTATGATGTCAGATGACAAATAAACTTTACTCTTTGCATTCATGTATACATGTTTAAATCCAAGATGGATGCAGGTAAGTGAGAATGATGTGGTAGAAAAATGAATGAATGACTGAAAAAAAAAAAAAAAACCCTCACATTGCTACAAAATATATCATTTGTTATATAGTGTAATGTGTTTGTAACACTCGAAATAGCTGTGTCCTTGGTAGTAGAACAGCAGGAATATTGAAAAGGCTCATTTCTCAGAGGGAGTCCCATCCTTTAAGCATGGTCTTGTTTTAAGAAAAAATAATAAAAAAAAATCTTCGGATAAATAAAGAGCAGTCAAACAATTCCATTGAAACCTCTTGGTGGCATGTACAAATTGCCTTCCATACCATAGTTAATAAAAGGCACATTTAGTAATTAATTGTTCAAATGTACATTATTACATTATTGCATTGATAGACCTATTATTATGGTAATGTTTTCTGCAAAAGACACATCTGTATGCACTCGGATCCTGCCGCAGCTGCTGGTGCTACTGTCTCTTTAAATATCACTTCCACTCCGTTGCCCCGGTAACCCGGAAGCTTCACGTGCTCCATGCGCAGCTTTGCTCAGAGTCCTTCCTGTTTCTAAAAATCAAGGAAGCAACCGCGAACGGATAGTCGCCTGCACTGATGGTTCGTGAGTTCAACAAAAAGCATGCATGCATCTGCAGTACACAGGTGTTCCTTTGCGAGCTTTGCACCAAACAAAAATAGAGCAAATAAAAGCATGTGTAGTATATTATAGTGTAGCTTCTTACTGTTGTATTGCCCTATAGAGAGCCACTGCACAGATTGTAGAGTTTCACAAATACCAAATAGTTGACAAGTATGTTTGAGAATATCAGGTACGTGCCCGAGAAGTGGGTTAAACAAGAAATAGCCTACCATTTGCATAGCTGGTTAACTTTTTGTTACACGTGTGCAGAGCTGGCTGGTAGCTTTTGTCGCCTTTGCTTATGTTTACCAGGCTAACAGTAAACCTGTTTTGGTATGCTAACTGACTTGTAATATTCAACAGTAGTGTACATGTTAGCTCCTAATGTTGTGGCAATGGCATAGTGAAATCCTTAATCAGATGTGAACTTCTTATGTTGACATAGGTAGTTTTGGTTCTGTACAGTAATCCAGGTGTTATTAGCCTCGCTGTAAATGTACCAACAGCCATTCGAGGTTTTGTGTTCCGTTTTTATTGACAGGATGACACTCAGAGCGGCTAAGGATCCATGCTCCTTTATCATTGTGCTATAATACCAGTCCTGAAACTCTGGATCACTATGGCCCAGGTAGTATCTCAGGAGGAAAGGGAGAAGACTACAGCACTCAAAGGTGAATATCATAATCCAAAGAGAAAAAGTAGTGTCACAATCTCACAAATAGCTTTAAAGTTACTGTGATCTGTTAAATGTACTATAATATTTTAAATCCTGATTTCTGACTACCATAAATATTTTTGTACATAATATGCACTGTGTTCTTAAGACCCACATCATATATTACTTCAAAATAATTGTTTGGAAAATATCTAAAGATATATTTTCTAATGTATTATTTTTTTCTTAGATTTGCTTTCAAGAATAGACTTAGATGAGCTGATGAAGAAAGATGAACCACCGTTTACTTTTCCCAAAACACTGGAGGAGTTTGAATATGCCTTCAATGAAAGTAAGCATTCATAAATATAAGCGCAACATTGGTTGAATTTTAGTCTATATAATATATAGAGTGTGTAGAGAATGTAGGGTCTGAATGATATGAATGAGAAGAAACTGTGGGAAATATTCTGCAAAGTTGTAAACAAACAAGTAATCTTCTGTATAGTATTGAAATTGAAACTATAGTGAAATAATATAATTATTTAAAAAAGTTAAATAAAATGAAGACATAACAATGGCAGAAAGTTAGTTTTCTGTTTCTATTTTTGTTGTGTAAAGAGCTGAGCTGGACCTAGAGTGGTCTGGGTCACAACAATGAAAAGGGCTCTTTAATCAGACCAGGCAGAAAGACGATGATAGTGTGGCGATGGAGGTTCTTCTGGCTCTTAATATTCCCCTGTAGTTGTTTCTCCTGCTCTCTCACTCCCTCTGTTCTCTGTCAGTGTCTCTGCTGGCTGTCTGGCTGGCTGAGTGGGGGACATGTTGTGTACTCTACGGCCCGTCAGTAACCTACTCAGCCTTGCCCTCCGCCTGACGCAGTATTTGCATAACCTCGCTGTGCCTAAAAACAGAGACACCCGAGACTCACCCCCTCAGCCACCAGTGTGCCACCAACCACTTTCCCTGCCTCACCAAGTCACAGCTCAGTCCCCCATGCAGCCAGGAACACATTCAAAGACTCTGCATCCTTTCTCTTTTTTTACCCTCTTTCTTGTGTCTTCATATTGGTCCTTGCCCACTCAAAATCTCCCACAAAAACACCTACACACACTCAGCACACTGCACTCACAAAATAAAAAGACATATCCAACCATCCAACTATCAGTATGTCTCACCAGTTTACTCTCAGACTTGTTTTGAAGGATATCTTTTCTATTAAAGCCACAATAGCCCTCAGGCAGTGTCTCTAGTATGTCGATTCACAGTCACTCTGGCTAGCAGGCATTTCTTTAGCTATACCCAGGCTTCCTTTGCCTGAGACAGGTGGAACAAAAATGTTAATTTGACCATGTAATGATTTGAATACAGACGAGGCTGTGTACAATAGTTTGCAGGTATCTTAATCACTGAAGATGATGGCTTCATCTCACTAGCCCTCCGGTTTTCCATTACTGGAAATCCAAGGTTATGTACACCTAATTAAGCGGCCAAATTGAGAACAGAATGCTAATTATGACTGAAAAGGAGAAGAAAAGTTGGGAAAACGTTATTCCTCTGAGAGGATGCGTTGGGGGAGGCGATGAAGCTGATCACCTCCACCCCTCCCCTCAACCCACACACATACACACAGAAATTCTCTCTCCCCAGACTTTCTGTTAGATTTCATTTATAGCTCCTCTCTTTCTTCTCTTAGGCACTAATGTTTAGATCATCACTCCACCATGAATGCATAATTGATTTTCTTCAAGGTACTTTTGTGCACTCTGCTTTACTCTAACTTTATGCCCATCTCCTGTGTTTCCTCTCAGGCACAAGTCTGCTTTTTAAACACAACTTTGTGACAAACAAGCTCAGGGTTACAAGTTGTCTAGCTACTAACCATAGAGCCATGTGATGCCACACAAAGTCTTTTAGATTTATTGCATTGATCAGGGGGTGAAAATGGGGGTGAAAATTTACGATGAAGAATTCTTTGGTATTTACATCTTACAAGAGGTTCATGTTGTGAAGTAATTCAGAAATTATGAGAGCCCCAGGCTTATGCAGGTTAAGTGCGTACACTTTTTTGTGCTTTGGCTCTCCTAGATCCTGCAGTTATAAAGGTCAAAATTAAATTTAACACAGCTTAGTGTTTTATTGTGTTGTTGTCTACTGCAGGATAGATGGGCTCATTGTTAACGTATAAACCAGACATTTTTTCACACACACAAAAAAGATTGTTATCTGTGGTAGTATTTTAGATGAAATGAAACCTGGATGAGCTTAACACTCTTTTGGTTTTCCTGATGTTCTGTAAATTATGATTGCTTAGGGGTTATTTTTATCTCCCAGATAGTTGTGGAGTGTCGTAGCTCACTAGAAACAACTCCCACCATTTGCTACTTTGCAACACCTGATCTTTCTGCCTTAATTTAATAATATGTGTAAGGAAGCTATGCTGGTTACGGTAACTGGCTCGGACTCAAAGAGCATCCTCAAAACAATTACAAGTAGCTGTTGCTCTTGGGATAAACATGTGCCTCTTACTGACATACACGCGATACTTTTCACCCCTGTGGTAGGACTCCCTGTTAGAGATTTCAGGTGGAAAAGGCTGGAAGGAGGAGAGAAAGGGGAAGGTGGATGAGTGGAGTTAAAAGGGCTTTTAGGAAAGAGGGAAATAGATTTTTGCTATACCACCTGTCTGATCCTGGTATGCCAGACGGCCCAGAAGGCAGCTGGAGTCGTGACGGGAGGAATGTTTCTGCATCCACAGGAGTTGTACCTGCCAGAGTGGGCTCTGAGAGATGAAAAGGGAGTCATGAAAATGAAAATACACAATAAAACCAAAGGACTGCTCTTAAGCTTGATTTAGTAATTGATGTGTGGGTTTAATGAGAGTCTATCTATAGAGACCTGTGACCTGGGTTTTGAAACTATTTCTGCTTTTAGGTCAACTACTTCACAGATATGGAATGATTGCAGAGACCTTAATATGTGCTTTTACTTTATCATTGAATTTTACTTTGGATATCGAGAGTCCTTTAAATGAATAAATATAAATAAATGAATCTCTTGTAAATAGAGTTTATTTGGCAGATTTACAGTATATAATATCCCTAAACTGATCTTTTGTCCACAGAGGGTCAGCTCAGACACATCAAGACAGGTGAACCTTTTGTGTTCAATGCCAGAGAGGATCTCCACCGCTGGAACCAGAAAAGATATGAAGCCCTTGGAGAGGTAACATGTTACAGCTAAATAGAAATCATAATCATGCAGCCTTTTGTATACACAAAACTCACTTTTTTGTGCTCAGACCAGTCCGTATATACAAGGTCAATAGTTTGCTTCCTAACACAACATAATTTAAGCTCCAAAGAGGTATGTTCGGGAGCTCTCGTTTCTGTCAGATTAAAGTCAAAAAGGGCTACAGGTGTTTAAAGGTCAGTGTGCCATGAAAAGAGCAAAAATGGACATTTTTCCCTAATCATCTGCTTGTCATCTTATGTTCAAGGTACAGGATTATTTAATGTCTCACAAAACCCCAGATAAAAACTCACTCATTCAGTATTGTTTACATTTTCTCCTCGTTTTTCCTTCTGATTTTTTTTCTTAAACATCTTGTATTAATTGTATTGTGTTTAGTGGAAAATGGCTGTTAGTAAAAACTAAGAGGGTGGGTGTTTAAGAATTATAAAATGTCTGAAACCTGCAGGAATTCATACATCTACATTACATTAACCCTGCATAATCCATTGTTACTTCAGAATTGCTCAGTTGTTTTACATTACACACTCTAAATGTCACTTCACATCACTCATACATTAGCACACACAGTATGCATTAAGATAATGAGACAAATGTTCTTTTGTAATCAATTTTTCTCCTCTATTTGCATCCACTACACGCTATGTTACTTTTAATTGTTGTGCATATTCTTTGAAGTTCAAAGCAAAGTGATGCATCCATTTGTGGGATTACCTGGGTGTTTTTATTATTTCTAATGCAGGTATACAGGAGCTCCTTTGAGAACAGTCTCCTGCAAAGGCTTTTTTCTACTTTCTTTTGACTGCTTAAGCTCTATCTGCCAACATCTAAAAGGGCTCAAGAAATAAACATTTGGTTGCAGAAAAGTACTAAAAGAACAGAACACAGACATTTCAACAAATTCAAACATCCAAGAGAGCAAACATTCGGATGAAACAATCATCTTTAAGCAATTTGTATGCAAATTGTATCCTTCCTGTCATTAAAAAATACCAGACAAACCTTTAGAGAAGGAGAAAGAAAACATTGTCAATCAGTGTTGATACACATTTATATCACGTGTATGAACAATGTGCCATGGATTTACCAGAATAAGCAGAATCATACAAACTGTTGTATTTAGGCCACCGATGATTCAAGAAAATGCATACTGTGCCTCTCTCATACAGTACAAATGTATTGTTATTTTGCTCCTAGGAAATATGCTCTATTATAAATAGATACAAGATACAGTCTTTGGGTGTAACTAGGTTATGCTGCTTAGTCAGCTTCTATGTGCATGAGTTGGATTTTGTGGTGTACAGATACACAGTACTGTCAGTCCAAAAGATGTAATCAGAACGTAAAGTGTAACAATCTGTGGTTCAGCTAAATATTGCCCAGTATCAAAGTATAGTAAATTCTTTGAACCTTTGTTTGGGGACTTGTTTACATTGCAGTTTAGTCAATACAATAGCACAATGGTGGCATGATTTTGCCCCACAAATGAATAAACTGGCAGCATCTCTGCCCCCTAATGTTCACTTAGGTTTCTGTGCCTCCCGTGGCTCTCTTCATCTCTTACTCTTTTTTTTTTCTTCCATTCTTTGTCTAGTTATCTTCACGGTCCTAGTGCATGTTGGAGGACTTGGTGTGTGTCTGTGGATGTTTATGGTTGTGTATGTATGATAGGGGGCTGGGGGAAGGCTGTATTGTCAGACACATCACAGCACCAGATGTCCAATTTGCACTTCAGCCTCGTCTGAATGGAGAGACGGATAGAAGGAGGGAGAACGAGGATGTTGGTGTGATGGCCTCCAACCAAAAGAAATAGATGGGAACAAAGTGTGAGTTCAGCTTGAGTGTAGTGAGTCATATCTGTTCTTTTTACATGTAGAAAAATCATTTACAACAATTAAAAAGGTGAAAACACGTAATGCAGTTCAAGTTCCATTAAAGTTTCACTCAAGGTCATCTGGTAAAATACTGCCATTGAAATTAATCTGTAATGAAATTACTTAGGATATATACTAGCTATTAGTTTACTGTCCCATATGAGAAATGCCAAGTTACTTGTAAGTTTAAAAAGAGATTGTTAGTTTGATCAAAGGTGTTCATAGAGTGGCTTTACAGGTGTAATCCAGTGCAAGCTAACCGTGTAACTGTGTGGCAGGGTCACCTCAGCCCGTGCAGGTGTCAATCGTAGTCTAATTTCGGTGATTTCTGTGATTCAGTGATGAATGTCTGTGATAGCAGGCAAGCATAGGGTCTAGCCCAGATGGAGCTCTATTAAGCTGTTAATAAATGAGGATTCTTCACTGCTCTGCCTGCATCTGTGGAATGGAAGGCACTCACAAATTTTTCAACACACACACACACACACACACACACACACACACACACACACACACACACACACACACACACACACACACACACACACATGGACACACAGAATCAGAATATTATAATGATGTAAAGCTAGCCAGATGGCTGCATTAGAAAGCTCTCTCTCTCTCAGTCTTTCTCTCAGTCTAGTGTGTTCTCTCTCTTTGTCCATTATACCCCTATTACATTTCAGTGAAACGTGTGGTTTGATTGTTATGCTCAGAATAACAATATTATATAAGTATCTTATCATTGAAGTGTTTCCCTTAAAATATAAATTTGGATTTTCAACAGCCACATTACTATTTTTATCTTCCATAAGTCACATCTGTCACTTCTTTCAAAATTTGCCTTGGTTTTCTTTATTTGTTCCTCATCTACAGAAGTTTACTGTATTCATTTTAGGCAATTTAAAGTTATCTTTAACAAATGGGGAATAAAGAATGTTTTTGGTGGTGTATGTCATCATACTGTGATGTCAGTACTCTAACTATTGTGAGGCCCCATAGCAGTCACAGAGCGTTTTGCCGGAAGTTAATGGGACCTCTTTGTAAATGACAGCTGTCCACCCTGATTCACTGAGTGCTATCATGTCTCCATTCCCAAAACACTTCATCAGTGCTTCTCCAGCTTTCCTGGGCAGAGAAGAAGGACCAGACACAGACAGACATAAATGGTTACAGGGAGTAAGTGAGGTGCAGTATCGCTGATGAGAAAGAAAGGAATTGGACTTGGGGCAGAGGGAGTGGGAATGTTATGAATAACACACCAGGTCCTGTAGCTCCCAACCCGGTATTTAGTGCTGACTGTGGCATACAGTGCCTCGCTGGAATTAGTCCTGTTAGTCTCTTGGATAACACCTGAGGAGGTCATTACAGTGCTATTAGGGTAAGGAGAGGGTGGAACAGAAGTCAGCCATATCTACACCAAGTGTAAACAGTCTGTCAGTCAGTCTGTGCCTGAGAACTTTGTCTTCCCCTGGGGAGCCCTGTATCCTCTGACAGAAGAATGACAGAGACCTCATGGGAAATACACCAGTCTCTCTCTCTCTCTCTCTTTGTTTCTTACTTGGGCTGACAGATCACAAATTCACAACAATAGAGCCTATTTTGATACTACTTTCTGTTGGTACATAAGGCCGACTTAAAATAAACAACCTTTCTATTGCCTGCACTTCATTTTCTCCAGTGTCTCTGAGTGTGCTTTGCTCTTGTTGCTACTGTTGTTGTTCTGTATTGTTTGAGGGGATCTTCTTTTTTTTCCTTTTCTTCCTTTTTTTCTATTCTCCTGAGAAGAAGGGATGCTTTCCGGGGTGCAGTCAGTGATATGGCATAGAGCAGCTCTTTTACTCTCATTATATAAACAGCTTTTGAAGCCTCTTCTTGCTCTCTGGTTTTTATGGCTAAGTGGCTTTTGGAGAGGGTCCTGGACTTGTGAGACAAGAGGTGTATGTGTGTTAGTAATGTGTACACACAGTCTACACAGTACACTAAAGTCTTAGACTTTATACATTCAAATCTATCAAATATACAAGTTTAAAGGCCAAGTTTAGAAGCTACATGATTAACCCTTAGTGCAGACAAGTGTGTGACGTGACTTGACAACTCATTTTATTCATATACAGTATATATAGTATTTTATTGCTGATGGTTCTGAAATAATATTTGTCTTTATTGCATCACATTGTCTGAGTATTCCCCTTTGTGTTTGTTTTCTTGCACAGGACACATTTTTTAGTTATCTTTTGTTATTAAAGTTAACATTTAGTTTTAGCTTTGCTGAGTAAAACTGGGTATTATTGTTGTAATCAGCGGTGAAGACCAGGCAGCAACATATCCTTTGACACGTGAACAGTTTTGTGGGAGTTTGTTCTGTCTGTATCACCTTACAGCCATAGAGCTCCTCATTAAGACCTTGGCCCTTTTGTTCTAAAGGATTGTTCTGGGGAAGACCAGAGGTTTGAGGTGATGTCATAGCCCACCCAGTTACAGGCTTTTTATTAAGGCCACTCACTGGCTTTCTCCATCTTCATCCCTTTTTTAATTTACTTCTTAACTGAGCTGAGGTAAAAGTCTGGCGCCTGGGGACTACATCTTCTCTTCTTCTTTACTCCCTCTGAACTCTCATCTTAGTCCCTTCCTTCCTTCCTGATCCCGTCCTTCTTGCTTCATCACCACAATGCTTCCTTAATAACTACAAAAACACAGTGGGATCAGCTCATTGGCACAAGGTTGAGTTTGGTAATAATAAATGATTGCTCGTAGCTAAAGACTAACTAGTCCTGGGTAAGTTTGCAACTATTGTGTGATTAATAAGGCAGTGAGGGATTATCATTAGATCTTGTCATAATATCTTAATACATAACTTGGAACGAGCAATATTTTTGATTAAATCAGAAAAGATAATGACTATGAATATTGCTAAATCTGTTGTAGCCTTTGCTCTTCTTAATTTGACATACTTCCTTTATGTCTGAAAGTGTGTATCTTTAATGTAGCTTAGAGTAATGCTGCTACAATGATAGGATTTAATATCGCCTTTTTTTACTGTAAGTTAAATGCTGCATTTTAAAGCCATGCGCAATGCTATTGAATCAATTGTGGGTATTACTGATGCTGCATGCTTCTTTGAGCCTCCAATGTCGACAGTGTAGGCACTCAGTGTTGCTTCCTGCTGGCATTTCATTAAGCACTAATAACACACAGGTAATTAGGTGACAAAAAGACTTTTCTTGCTGCACTGATCAGCAGCTGAGATGTGGTCCACAAGGTCTCACACAGCAGGAAGGTGGCTTGATGCATGTTTGTATGTGACTCAGCGTTCTCAGAGTTCTTGAGCTATATGTCTGTCCACTAAAATATTTACTAATGCTTAGGTGTACAAATTGTGTTTTATTATTCGTACGCCTGTTTTAGCTGAAAAAAAGTAAAAGCAGTGTTCCTATGATTTATTTCATAATCACACTGAACGTAGGACTACAGCGCGAACCAGTTTTACAACAGCTTTATTTCACAAAGCTTTTTTTTCTTCATATTTCTGTTCCTCTTGTCTCTTCCTTTTTTGATATTCAGTGGTTTTCAAGCCACCTGAGGCACCGAACAAATAACATAGTACAAATGAAATTTCCTGTGAGCCTTATTGATGCTCATACCAAGGCTTGGGATCATTTTAGTCTTTATCAAACCAGCTGGCATTTTAGTAAATTAGCTGTGCTTTGCAGGTTTGGTTAAGGTAAGCTGGGGATGTATGTAAGCCCCTATAGACCACCTTCATCTTAGGGTTATATGGTTGAATTGATCATATCACAGGTTAATCTGGTATGTCTGGTAGATTAGCTTATTCTTTCATGTTTGTAATGACATATTTTAGTAGGGTAGCATTTCTATCAAATTAATATTGTAATTATCATCACAGTAGTGTACATTTTGACTTTATTCAAATTAGAATTTAACCTTTCTGTATCTATATGTAATATATAAGTTTGTTTTTTTCTTGTGGCATTTTTGAGTCTTATTTATAGTGTTATGAGCAATCACAATGCTCCATTGCTGTAAGGCATGTCACTGCTGTAGTGTTTTGGATGTGCACTCATGCTGAGTCAGTTTGTCAGTCTTTGTCCCAGTGTCATGACCTGTACCCTGTCACACTTTGTAGCTCTGACGCCACAGCTGAAGCTTCCTGGTTTAGTTGGCTGATGCTAACCCAACTGGGACTTTACAGCTCAGCTGGACTGCATGTTCCTCTGCTCTGTTTGTGGTCGCTCCCTAAAACAGGATGTTGTGACAATATGTACAGGACAAAGGGTCTGTCTTGACATGTGCTGGGGAAATAACACTGCAGGAAATCACACTGCAGCACTGTTCACTGTAATTTCTCTGTCTTTCTAACACTGATGAAGAACAAAATGAGTTCACAGTGCTTTCCTTTCTGTTTTCTAAGCTACACCTACAAAAAAAAGTAAAGGAAAAAAAAAATAAGCAGAATGGAAAGGAAAGTTGCTAATGTCACCGAACCATGAAAGGCTTGGCCTGGGGTTGGAATGACTCGGTATACAAGGTTCTTTAGTGCTGTGGCTGCGGGGATAAACATAACTTACATCAGCCTCTGTGCCTGTACAGGAGATTTCCTCTCCTGGCACTTACAACCTCAACACTCTTGCTCACACTGTGATTCCCACACACTGAAAAGTATGATGCCGGCCTTTTCAAGTAGCTCATCTTCATACATTCACTGGCACCAGAAGGCAAAGTTGAAAGATAATATTTTATTTACAAGAATGAGAGAGATTGGTATTACTTATAAACGCAGAGACACAGAGTTATATTAGCATTTTTCTGTAGTTAAATTATCATCAAAATAAAAATTATTAATTGTTGTAAACTGTATTGTCATTTGTTTTCCATCTTTTTCCCTTACAGATCATCACTCAGTATGTTTATGAGCTGTTGGAGACAAGGTGCAATATGACTAAACAAATCCTGCCAGTAAGTACACAGGGCAAAACGACTTCTTGTTCTTTGATTTATGCTCTTGAAGATTAAAGAGAGTATTAAAAATGAAAATTGACATAAATGCCAAGGCTTCCACTGTGATCATGATAGTGTCCTGTTCAAATAGAAACCAGAAAAAGGGATTGCTTGGAGTCAGCTTTCTTCAAATTTTATCAGTCTTTGTCTTTGTCTTACTGTCTTCTGGAGTGTCTGATTTCTTCCCTTCCTATTCTTGCCCCATCCTCTGCCCACATTCTTGCGCAAAAGTGTCTCTCAACAAATTAACTGTATTGTGACGTGTCATTTCAAAGAAGCTGAGCTGCAGCATGCTGATGCTTAATCTGTTTTGCATTCATTGTTGGTGAAGGGGACTTTCTAGTATGCCATCAGCCAGTTATTCTTTGCCTAGCTTATCCAGGCTCAGAGCACACACTTGATCCCTTTCATTTGTTGTTGTAAGCATGTTTGTCTCTTTTTGCCCCCCTTTACCTCCCAATCCTAGCTTTTTCAGTGTTTATAAATCTCGTGATCATTTTTCAGGCTGCGTTTATAGGGATGTTAGGTAGAGCTGGTGTTTAGTGCGTAGCGCTGTTAGCTCCAGCACTAACAGTGTCCATAAATCACCAAGCCAGAGACACAGCGCCTTTCATTAGCCCCCATACACTTTTACTGGTTTATCTGCCTGCCCTATTTATCTCATTATTCCTCTGGAAAATTGCTCTGTTCTGCTTTTCTGCTGCCCACCCGCCTGCCTGTATATGGTGTGCATTTGTGTGTTGGCGGTAGGTCTGTCCACCTGCATGGCATTGAACTAGTGACCGTAGATTTTAAGAAGATTAACCACCGCCAAAGTGTAGGGAAAGGGAATGAGGGAGCACAAGAGAATTAAGATTTTCTCCCCCTCTCCTTGGATTAAGTTCTTGCAGCTGCCACCCATTGCTTTTTATGGACAGTGTTTGTCTCCCTAGAGATTCTTCCAGGCATACACATATGCATAGGTTGTGGACAAAGTTGACCTGCAGTTTCTTCACTGTCTAAGTAGTCTTGATTTATTTTTTTTTCTAAATTCTTACCTTAACACAAAATGACCATAACTGTTTAGAGAAATCAGTTCCTGTGACATTTACAATTTTGTCATTATGTGTCTGTCAGGTAGATGCAACAGAAGATGAGCCCACAAGTTTTATCTATCTCACCAGTGATGCCCTGTCCAACCCATCTAAGCTATTGGTGCTGATCCAGGGCAGCGGTGTGGTGCGGGCTGGTCAGTGGGCCCGCAGGCTTATCATCAACCAGGATCTGAACTCAGGGACGCAGATCCCCTTCATCACCAGAGCTATAGAGGTAATGAACACAACAAAAGAATACAAGTTTCTAGACATTAAAGACATTTTATTCTTTGATCTAAGTTGAGTTTTAGTGGTAATTGTGTTTGCTTCAGTTCATTGACAATGCATACATTTTCCTATACTATACTATCATTATTCAAGTCTTTAACAAGTATGGTATTTGAAAGAATCTGGGCCATAGTTGGATCCGCAATGTTTTGAATTTTACCACAAAATGTACTTTTCTTGAAAATATGTTGTTCTGCTTAAACTTCATATTTACAGATCTTTACTAGATGTTTATAGTTAACATACTGTGGCCAGTAACCAATAAACAGATGCTAGTATGCCTTGTAAAAAGTGAATCACACTTTTACACAGCTGTTTTCTTTGAATTACATTTACTCTGACAGGTACAATGGTTTGAAATGGCAGGGTTGTACTGAAGAGAATCAGTGTGAGCTTTGGAGAACCTTTAAAGTGCTCATTCATTACTCAACCCATGTTCTTTCATTCTAACAAATCCTTATTCAGACATCTGCTTCACACTTTGCATGCACTTATGTTTACTCTCTAGAGATGCTGGCAGCTCAAGGACAGTGACATTATTAACATTGCATATTCTTAATTGAAAGCTGAGGGCAATACCTGTAAAGGTGAATTGTGTGAGCAGGCCTCATGTTGGCTTTATGTGCATATGTGTGCACATGGAAGTCATGCTATTCCCACAGCCTAAAGCTAAATGACAGGTGAGAGGAGCTTGCTCCAGTAACAACCAGAGAGTGGGAAAAAAGTGAAAAAAATGTAAGATTGGGGAGGAGGTTTGTGGGGGTGCAGAAGACCGGGAAGCTTCTGATTGGTCGAAAACGGACAGAAGTGGAAAGAAGAAGAAGGGTATGGAGAGGATTGAAGCAGGAAGAAAGAAACGAGAGGGCGAGGGAGTGACTGCAAATGGGGTGGGACTGGCAGAGGAGAGATGGGAGTATAGAGGGAGAGAGTAGGCAGAAGGCAGGCGTCTGACAGCTCCACTACTGGGAGAGGGCCTCTTAATGACAGCTTATTCCTTCATGATTTCAATTCCTGACAGTCGACAGGTCTGCTTGTTGCATCATGGCAGCTGTATCATTACCTTCTGGCCCTGTCAATGCTCTGCATCCTGAGACTGAGATGGTGGAGGTGGAGGGTGCCAAGGGGCTTGAAAAGGGGGTTAGTTGGAGAGCGAAGGAGACAGAGGTAGTATATTGGGAGGACACAGTCAAAATAATTGAAAAAGGGGGAGTGAATTGAAAGATGAGATCATTATTAGTTATGCTATCTGGTCTGTATATAGGAAGTTGTTAGAGTCTGAGTTGCACTTGAGTTTTTTGACTGAATTAAAAAGGTGGTGGCTTAGGACTATTTGGGTTTCTTACATATTGAATCAACTTTGCTTCATATTTTAGAACTTATTTCACATTCAGATAGATTGAAGAGTTTCTAATAAAAATTGCTGTGTTTATTTACAATAGAGTATACTACTAGCATCCGTGTCTACTCATTTTTCTCTGTCCTTTTCTCTCTCAGTAGGTAAGTTGTGTTGAAGAAAAGGGTGTGTGGTGTTTTTTTAAAAGTGTGTCAAAAGCCTAGAGGTTTGTATCTGCCCAGAATTTAAATAGGAGGCTGAACGAGGGCAGTCAGGCAGACAAACTCAAACACAGAAATCCTCTTTTAATTTCTGTCATGCTCCTGTACACCAACCTGCTGGATGATGTCTTTTTCAACATCAGCCTCACAGGGCCTGTATTCTTTGATAATATTCCTCTTTTTTAAATTATAACCAGCACCTTCTGCACTTTTCTTGTTAATGCCTTATATTTGCACATGATCTGAATGAACCTACTCTCTGTATACTGATAACTTTTGTAGAGAACATTTATCTCTGGGCATCAGGTGGCTGCTGAGTCCAGAGAGAGATCATTGTATCAATTTGGCCAGGTTTAGCCAGAGGACAGTTTGTGGATGTGTGGAGGGGTCAAATGATTCTCTGCCTTGCCATGGCCTTGTAATTGTAACCCTCCAAGCAACTTGCACACACCTCTAGGTTGGAAGGTCCCAGCACATCCCGCAGCTTAGATCAATGTACTTGACACCTTCAAAGGTGGGTGCGGGGCCTGGACTTGCTCTGAGGTTAAACCTTTTTTAAATAGCCTCCCGCAGGAAGGCAGCTGTCAATAACCCACCATAATTACCGGGGCCAGACCCGCCAAGGGCTCGGCTGCACGGGCCAAATTAAAAATTGATCAGAAGGAGAGAAAACATTATTTTGTGCTGGTATCCCCTGTCTTAACACCAATGCTGCCGTGTGTGAAATCTCATCAGTTGGGACCCTACATATCTAGAGACCTTTTTTAGCTACAGTCTTTGCCACCCCTTCATCCAGATCAACAATACTGTTTTGTCTCTGTTGTAAACATATTACTTCCATGTTAGGTGTCTCTTTCTGTGCGTGTCTGTTTTCAATGTGCTGAATGTGCGCATACTCTGTGAGTGTGTAGCTGATTGTGCTCCAGGTAATTGTTCATCCTTCCCTATCTGAACACAGTGTATGAGTTTACATGTATGAGCACCTTGCAGCAGTGTATTGATCATAGTCTCATTGAGTTGGTAGGAGCCTTTATTTGTCAATCAGAAAATGATAAGTAGAAGGTATGTTCATCCTCAGGGTTCTGTGAAAGAACACACATAGCTATTATTTCACAAGACAATGATGAATGTGAACAGGGTTGAGCTATTACTTATACACTCACTCGAGGTGAAAAACAATCAGGATTCAGGACTCTGTTTTGGGGGGTTTACTATCATTATTAGTGGCATCTGTCTTTAGATACAGTACAAATTTGCGTGTGTGTTGGAGGAAGGATGCATAGTGACCACACTGAAAGCATAGACTGCAATTAACAGTAAATTTGTTCAATTTATTTTTGGGTAGGACATGTGGATTTTAACACACACTTGTTAAAGAGTTTAGTATGTAGTTTCTTCACATTTATGGTAAATACTCATCAAATCTCAAACATACACTTTAATTTTTAGATTTAAATAAGGACTACCTCAATATTCCCACCATGGATTATGTGAACTCTTTGCAAAAATGTATTTTATTTTGTTTGATGGTTTTTGTGAAAATTGTTAGTTGTTGCATGCTTTATGAATTACATAAAAAGACAGCCCCCCATGTGTTATGTATAGGCACACAAATACATACAAAGTTGTGTTTTATATCAGTATTGTAATCTGTATTATTTGTGTTTAATGCATGACTTCACTTAGATTCCATAATAGCTGCATAGCTGTAGAAAACTAATACCCTGTAGAATAAGCAAACCTGTTTTATGCTGTATATATATATGCACATTTATGTAGAAAACATAGGATCTAGTCTGTTGTCATCTTTCATGCTACTTATGACACCGTTTAGCTCAGGGGACAATGGGAGGATGAAAAACAACAAGAATGGGGGAGAAAGACTTTGATCTAATTGTGAAACATTATTTGCAAGAATATTTATTAGCCCACGTGTGATAATGGAATGTATTTTCTCTCTTGAAATTAACAAATTATATCATCAAAAAGCTTTGTCTATGTGTGTTTCTGAAAATGTGTGTGCGTGTGTAAGGTGGGTAGTAGGTCATTGGCAGCTGTAGGCTGTATGTGCACGTCCCAATGGGAAGGTTTTGTTTAGTCTCTCATCCAGAGGGCCCTAGGCAGTGTGTGGTGGATACCTCTTCACTCTCTCCATGGGAACACTTCTCTTTGGCCAGTGTGCACATACACAGCCACATCTTAGGCAATAGTTGGTACAATTCATCAACCTTCACCGATACATGTTCTCTTCTTGGTAGCGCGAATACATATGATTCAGCTTTTAGCTCTTTTTGGAATCTTATACGTGTTTGAATTAATATTACTTGTATTCACAAAACCACACGCAAAGGTGCTTTAATCTTCATGTGAAATTTACAAGTACCCTCCATTGCGGCAGGTTTGCAAAGGTTAAAAGTGCTTCGCTGTGAACGTACCAGGAGGAAATTGAGTTTTGCAAGGTGCTGGTGGTGAGCACATAGGTGACTGGTTGTGAATTTACACTACACTACGCACACTATGCAGAGATACACACAATCATCCAGTGAGCATCTTTTAGGGTCAAAGTTGAACTCTGGCTGTAAGCTCTCCAGCGCTAGTGTCACGCTCCTGGACTGTGCGCTCCCTACTTTGATCGATGAGCGGGAACTTAGAGCTTAAATAGGGGTTACCAGGGTTCTAGGGGAACACTAGGGTCAGAGGAAAACAACAACATATCTTATTTGTAATAGTTTTAGTGAGTTTAGTGCCACTTGTACGTTTAGAAATGAAAATACATGCTAGAAGGAGACTCTGGTTTGCTTGTTACTTGACATTTTTAGAGTTGTTTTATTAAGCAATATTTTAGCATTAACATTAATATTTGCCATGTAGACTTTACATACAGCTTCTAAATGATCTTGCCATTGCCCAGAGGCTCATGGTGTCTTGTTCTAGTGTCTGCTTTTTTTCCTGTCCCTTTGTGTGACCGGGCAGAGTAGATGAAATCTTGCTGTAGCAGGCTTATCTGTCTGGTTGGAATGATATTGTTCTGCTTCCTACAGATGTGAATGCACATTTCAGCACATCATAAACATTGTGTATTAGTATATAAAGGTATATGTTCTTTTGTGTGCTTGTAAAAGGAAGATGGACGGACATTAAGTAGAGATGGCATCGAGAAACACATTTGTCTGTGTCTTGTTGTCTATAGTATCACAGTATCACATTTGTTTCTTTATTTCAGCTATTATAGTCTATAGTCAAATTCTTTCGGCAATAAAGGCACATGTTAATGCCATTTTAATGTCCTCTGTGAATATAGTCCAACACATTCGGGATGTGAGATTCATTTCAGTGCCAGGTGTGAAGGAGTCCTCACTTTTGGACTCTTTTCTCCTCACAGTATACTTTCACAAAATGCTTAGGTCAGGACATACACCTCCTGCCAGAACCACAGTTATACAACACGTTCAAATCTGTCCTCACCGTTTACGCTTTACTTTTTTCTTGTTAAATATGTCATTGCATTTTGTCGGAGTCAGTACCAAACCTGTGTATTTTGGTCTGGCTGGCTTCCCCTTTATCTGACATTAAAGAGCCTGTGATAGGTGTTATTATCTCTGCATATGGTGACAACCCTAACCCTCTTAGGAGCACACTATGCGATGCTTGGCTGACTTGTTTGCGCTGATGTCAAGTTTTTGCGGTTAGCAGGCGGTTACCATATGCCACTGTGCTGCTGTCGCCTCTGATGTCAGTCACATGAATGTCAACCTGAGCTCTGAACACAGTAGTCTGTAGAGCACACCCAGAAACAGCCACACTGACAGAACACACAGTCACTCACACACACAGAGCCGTGTTAGGTTTTGTCGCCAAAACTTAAATGAAACAAATACATACATTTTTCCATTTTCTTAAATTTGTTGGTTTACATTTACAAAGTCAGAGAAGTCGAAGTCTAAATATAAAAATAAAACAAGCTTGATTGAACCAGACAGCATTTCTAGTGTCTGTCTTAACTTAATTTTTCTCTTAACTTTCTTTGTTTTTGTTATCATTATTTAACACAACTTGATATGTTTTTTATAACCAAAGAAGATGCATATGTGTGGTTACTGTGAAGGTATTTTTGTACCTCCCTTTTTCTAATTCTTGGTTATTATTACTTCTCTTGCTGTGATTTGCGCTCACCTCTATGTATTCATATCTCTTTTATCCAAAGTGTGGAGTCTCGCTGTGGCCTTTGACAGATCAGCATGACATTATGTGACCATGGAGGGTTGGGCTGCTTCTGCATTCTACTTGGTGTCTCTGTCTTAGCCTTGTCTCACAGCCTCTCTCCATCTCCCTTTCTCTGTCCTTGTCTAAATTAAACATAAGTTAAAGTGCTGAGCAGCAGCTCCGATGGACAGTGATAAAGAAGTCACATTATAGTAACAGTAACATGACATGGTGCTGTACGACCCCAGGGAATGACAAGAAAGGAGGGCACCATAATCCATTTTAATTTCACTGATATCATTGTAGTGAGACACAGCGCACACAAGAGAGCATGGCAGTGACTCACACAGACAGAGCGAGAAAGTGAAATGTCTCAGACCCAAGACTCTGCTATAGCTGACTGCAGTGTCTTGTGGTGACCTAGTTGCAACCCCTTTGAAGTCCACAGGCTGATCTCTCTCTATAGGCTGCAAAGGAGATCTGCTGCATACAGCTTTATTAGACTGGGACAGAAATAGCGAGGTTAATCTAATTCGTAGGGTTCCTAATCTGCCCTTAACCCCATAGACACTGCTAGATATGCATGGCTGTGTCATTTTTTTGGGACACAGTCTTTATTATGAAGTTTTGATTTAGACAATAAAATTGCAACTGCTGTGTGTGTTTTTGTATGCACCAAGTATTCGTTTTGGAAACCCCCAGCATTAAGAGACAGTGGTGCATTGTCAAGAGAGCTGACCTAGAATAGCCCAATCACTCTCCATCCAACCCTCTGTCTGCCCTCTCCTGTGATCATCACACTGCCAATGCCGCAGTCTGTACTGTGTGTGACCCAGTTCAGATGCTGGTGTCGCCAGGCTTGCCCCTGGTGAAAGAAGACATGGCAGGGCACAAAAAACCTCACATGTAGGTGTTCTGTTCAAGCACGGCTGTGGGCTTCTGAGGAAAAGCTTATAATGCTTTGATATACTTTAAACATATTCACTGTTTTTGTAAGATTTAGTAAAGTTTTACATTAAGAGTGTATTAAACAAACAGAGCAAATGCACATGCATGTCCATTTTTTATAAATAATATGTGGTGGGATACATAGTTCATGGAAATTCATATACATGCACAATATGAGACATGGCCGCTGTGTGAACTCTCTCAATTATCTGGAGTCTTTCTGCTGAACCCCTCCGTCCCTCCAACGCAGCGTCTTCCCACCTGCTACCCATTGAGCGCTTGTGTGTGCAGACATTCTCTGCTGGGGGCATGCTTAACCTTTTTCCTGCTTTGCAACAGGAGGAGACACACACGCACATACTCTTCTTCAAGTTGGGCTTCAATTAAAAATACACTTCACTTTTTTCCCTCTTCCTTTTCTCTTTTTTGCCTTTCTTTCATTCCATCCTTTGCCTTCTTTTTGAAGTTAGCCTGGGGCCTCGCAGAGCCTCATCAACCCTTTGCCTTGGCTAGATTGCATACAGGTACCCTCTGTGGCTATTTCAAATGACTTAATTAGCTTCTGAGTGCATGGTAGAAGGCTTCTTTTTCCCCTCCCTTCCCTCTCTCTCACATACATACATAGTCCTTCCTCCTGCTGCATGTCTTCAGAGAGGAAGAGAATGATTGAGCCCATGTGACACATTTAGTCCCTTGCCGTGTGGTTTCACTTTCTAGGTCATGCTCTGGCTGTGAAGCTGACTGCCTATTACCTTATAGAATAAGTACTGAGAGTCTGTGTCACTGTGTGTGTATGCATCCGTGTATCCAGCTACACATTCTAATGCATGACTATGTTTTTTTTTGTTCTACATTTTTAACATGAGGGCTGTATCTGCTCGTCAATTTAAGTGGTCTAATATTATTAAGTTCATAACTCTATTACCATCTGACCAAGTGAAGATGTGTCTTTTACGTTTAAAAGCTCAGACACAAAGTGTGCATATTTTCAGGTAGACATTCATGATCAAAGCATGTTCAAGCATTCCCTTTTAAACTGACAAGTCAAGGACAAATCCCAGTGTTGTACTAACAGTTCACATCCACACATCTGTGTCAGTGGCTACACAACCTGTTTTTTTGTCAGTTTGTACATAGTAGTGTAGATGGTGTTTAAATGTGTAAAAATGTTTTAACAAACAAGCCATTAAACTTGTCAGTGCCATTTATACAGTCCCGATCCCTCTTTTTCCATCAGTCAAGGTCTTAGAATTGTGTGAAAAAAGTTTTTGCCATATAAAGCTTTATTGTAATGAAGTGCCTGATGGAAAGATGTGGCCACAAGGATATGATCATTGATGGCCATCAATGAATAAATGAGTTCTTTGGGCCCTAAGGGTGTGGGTGAGATCTCAGAGGGTTTAGGAGACCTATGTACCTGTTAACTTGTGGCTCGCTGGTGCACTCAGCTAGCTGGCAGGACTGCTAAATTAAGTTTGGCTGTGTGGAGAGCCTGTGGCATTAAACACACACTCAAGAAGAAGCTGTGGAAGTCAGGCCTTCAGCCACACAAGAGTGTGGCACGCACACACACACACACACACACACACACGCTCCTGTTCATATCCACACTCCCATTACCCAATTTTAATTGGCTAGCCTTCCTCTCTTCTTTGCCATCTCTCTCTTGGACAGGCCTACAGGCCTGTTGATGCTCTGGCACACAGCAACTTGATTTGGTGAATGAGAGAGAGGGAGAAAGCAGCAAGAGGCTTTTAGGAGGAAGGATTTTATAGAAAAAAGCAACAGAGCAGTAGACAGGTCAAGCAAAATTATAGCCATGGCTAAGAGACAAAGATATTTCATATTAAATATATATATATATATTTCACATTGTTCATTTGTTTTCAACAGCTCCTTCTTAGGCCACTTTTTAAAACACAGAAGGTAGAGAAAGGGATGTCTTTCTCCTTTCACAAGCTGAGGAGTTGTCATGAGCTGTCAGCCAGCTTGTTCTCCGTGTGCCTGTCAGTGCTCTGGATAGGAGCTCTGGGTCCCAGCATCCTGCCAATTGGTGAACCGTGTGTGATTGTGTGGGTGTGTGTATGTATGTGTGCATGTTGCCCTCAGAACACTTTGTTGAGTGTGTGCTGCCGTGTCAGTGACACATTGAGCGGGTTCTATGGGAGTCTCCTGGTTTCCCTCGTGCTGTGTTTACTCCATCTGTTTACTCCCCACAAACACTCTCAAATCTATTACCTCTCTCCTTCTCGATTTTCACTCTATCTCTCCTATTTACTCCTGACTTCTCCTGACTTGTCTTTTTAAAACAGTGGCTGTGTGGTAGTGTGCTTGTGTACCTGTCGACAGCCAGTGCTTGACTCTCCCACAGCAGGAGGCAGAATTGAGTTTCTTTCTCTGCCAGCCAGCCATTTTTGCTCAAGAGCCAAAACACATTCATTTTGTGGATAAATGATACCACTTACACATTTCTTATCAAATAAACTATAAATTGCCATAAAACAAATGTACACTTGAGGCATCATAGTTCTTCTTTTTTCTTCTTTTGTTGTAAGACTGTGTAACTGTCAGTCTGTTAGATGCAGGGAAAAAGTTATTCCAAAGCCTAAGCTAATGTCAAATGATTAACAGCAATTGAAATTTGAGCAAGACTTTGAATATGAGTTCACAGATTTTAGCCCATTTACTAGATAATTACCTAATAATCAGCATTTGATTTTTAAATCCACACTAAATCTGAGTGCTTCCATTCCAAATCCTGTTCATGACCCTGCACTTGAGTTTTGTAGTATCAGAAGCCAAAAAGAGAACAAGCTTGTAAGTCAGTAGGTCTTGCATTAATATTGACTTATTTTACCTCTGTATTGCTATTTGTAGGTAACGACAAGGCAGAACTGAATAATCCACCAAATTTGTTGACACATATATTTCTGCTGTATAAAGTAAATAAGTAAAATGATTATTTAAGAGGGTTTTTTTCCAATCATCATAGTTATCTGGAGAGTTGATGCAAACCCTTTTAGATTCAGATTAAATAAAGCCATTGTGATATTTCCTTGTACTTCTCTACACTGCATCGCCTCAGAAACAACTTCATTAGAGTGTGTGCTCATTATGCGACCCGTGCTATGGTTTTATAATGTCAGTCCTTAGTGTGTTCGATGGTAAGAAATGATAGTTTACATACCCTATGCCAAGGGCACCACCAAGGGCTCATGAATGAGAGATAAAAAGGAGGAGAAGTGGGGCAGGAGGGAAAGGCAACGATATCATCCTTGTGACTGGCTAATTAGCCTGCTGCTATACCAAGCCTTAGCTGCAGGGACAGGGTTCAATAGTTCACCTATCCACCACTGAGTTAGAAAGATGGTAAAGCTGGATTAGCTGCACTACCAGCCACTAAACTCCAGTATTACAAGTGCATATCTTGTTCAACAACTTGAACATCACATCAGTTTAAAAAGCTGAACACTGTGTTTCCATTGAAAAAGTTCCCATGTGCTGTAGCAATCATAAAACCTGCCTAGTGCATCCCATTAGATTCTTATATCAAACTTTACAGAGAGAATGCACCTATATTACTGTATGCACCTATATTACTTTACTTCACAGAGCTCAGACAGCAAAATGCCTTTGTGTTTTAATAGCCTTAAATGATACATCTAATTCTGTCACTAGTAAACCTTATGTATTAAGTCCCTACCATGCCTTTTTCTTGAATGATTATGCTTGCCTTGATATTAGAGTTTGAGCTTTTTATTCCTTGGTTGTAGACGCGTCTTGTTGCTGGCAGAGCAGAGTGTGGCAGGGCGCACTTGGAGGGCCGAATCGGGCTAATGAAGTTGTCAGAGGCGTGTAGCATCGAGGCTGATGGGAGGGCCTGCCAGGCAGCCAATAGTAAAGCTGAATCTGTGATCAGCCGAGCATGATGGGAGACCACCCTGCACAGCCAGTGCTGAGGCCCGACACAGCCTCCAGATCAAAGAGCTGGCCCTCAAATTCACCAACCATTAGAGACGGAGCTCACAATTTGTCTGCTTTAACAAACGGGTAACAATGTTTAAATATAGAGTAATAATATCACACAAAGTCCACATTTTAAGTTATCTGTCAGGATTCATATATGAGTATATGTATAAAGACAAAAACACATCTGAAGGATTTCAACCTTAAAGGAAGATGGCATGTCCAGTGTAAGCCACACTAAAATCTCATTTTCTCCCTGCACTACTTTCTGCTTGGCTCATAATTGCTCTGTGATGTCAGGTTCTCAGTCCATGTGTCTTTTCTGCTCCTCTTCATTGCCTCACTTTCTCTTTGTTACGCTCCATTAGTTAAGATATCTCATTAATAAGCACTTCTGTTGCCTGCCTCCTGGTAGCCTCTAGTGTTAGCTAGCTGCTCCTTCTCTCACCCTGCTGCCTCTCTCGTTCCTTCCTTCCCTCTGCTCTCTGCTCTGCTCTCTGCTCTGCCCAGGGTTCTTGTTTGAAATTCAAGAGTGGTGCAGTGAGACTGCAATAACCTACATTCAGATCTCTTCTTCTCATGCTCCTTTCTATATTTATGTTAGCAATGTTGGACAATATCTCTTGAGCTGTATATTTGTAAAGAAATAAATATACCCATGGTTCATAGATGTACTTTTAGATAAATTTTGTTTTTTCTTTGGTTCACTGATTTTCTTGATTCTCGTGATTATGGCAGGGCACAAAGGGAGTTCAAGACACTAGAATGTTTACCAAGGGTTAATTTAAAATGCTGATGCCTCCTGGCTCCACCTTGCCTTGTTTCTCATTCTGCACCATCCTTCTGTGTGTCCCAGAAGCTTTGCATGTACATGGGAGAATGTATAAGCCAATGTGTGGCACTGGAGGCACAACTCTTGTATGCCCCGCTGACTTTTTACTGAACTTTCTTCTGCAGATTAAAACAAAGGCAAGGAGAGGAGGCGGTCTGAGCTGATGAGACAAAGTGAGCATGCTTATTTGTGTGTGCTCAGAGTGTTGTCTCTGTCTTCATTAAAACCACAGCTATGGAGCATGGATGTGGCAATGTGTACACTTCATGTGACATATATTGGCAGAGAAACAGTGCACGGGAAACTGGCTGCTTTGCTGGTGGAGACCTATAGGTTCACAGCTTTCAAAGAAGAATTCATTTCTTTCATGGACAAGATGTTGATGGGTTTTATTTATTTATTTATTTAAATAACTCCCTTTATATTCACTACTTCTCATAAAGAATTATTTTGTTTTCTTGCAGTATGTTTTTTCAGTTATGTAGGATCAGAGAGGTTTATGAGGTGAATTTTTTGCTGACTATAACTTCCCCCTCTTTCATAGTTTTCAGTCCAATAAAAGATAAATTACATTGCATACATTGTGTGTGGTTCTTCTACTTTATTAACTCTTATTATTAATAATATTCTTATAAAGCACGCTCTTTTCCATGTTTATTTTTGTGCTTTTTATATCATAAAACACACAAAATACTATGTTTGAAACATATAATATATAGTTTGTAGCAAACCATCTTAGTCTGTTTGTTTGCATGGTTAAAAGTTCAATGCTTAGGGCAAGGAAATGTTTAGAGCGGGGAGAAGCTTAGAAAATGAGAGCCCAAGACGAGTGATTACTTGGCATGGATTTACACAAAGGGTCAGTACATGGGTTTAAATGCTGGGGCAGCAACTCTTGAAGGGAGCTGTGTTTTGTGTACAAGGGAAAAAAAAAAGACAGAAGGGCAGATGTGATACTGATGGCATGCAGTGCTTCTCTTCTCTGTCTTGAATAATCATGATCCTAAGCTGCTTCAAAAAGATGAGAGTATGCGTGAACTGTAGCTGAACTGGAACCTGCATATGAACCAGGGCTGGAGGTAGCCCAGCCCGGCAGCCATCCCCATTCCCCAGGCGGGAAATCCCTAAAACCTAATTGATGCTGAAGGGAAACTTTTATATCCTTTTAGATGCATATGAAATTGGTGGTTTAGATGCAAATTGAGTGAATAATAATAATTTGTTTTTGCTCTAAATTCAAGATGTATGAATGTATGTATTGATGGAGAGAAACACAGATGCTCACAGGAGGAGAGAGATGTAGTCAGGTTTGGCTGGTAGGCGAGCACAAGCCCTTGCTGGTATTACCTTTTTAGTATATAATCTACTTTTCCTTTCTGTCACTATATTTTTCTCATCTTAAAATGTCATTCACTGCCTGTAGTCAAGGGCCGTCCTTTATCTCCTATTTTTGCCCCTCTTATATTTTATGTATTTTTTTTTTTCCAACATATGATCAAAAGTTTGAAGAGCAGGATTGTTATACCTTCTCTGACACACAGGTGGCAGTATACAGTCAGGCTAGATCAAGACACACTCTCTCACCTATGCTTACTCTTGTCTGTCATAATTGGAGCTGGTTTTGTTGTGTCTCTGATGTCTGTCCATTAACCTGAATCTATGTCTGTCTATTTTATTTCTCTATCGCTTTACCTTTTAGCAGTGTGCCACTCAGAAAAGTAAAAAAAATGTACTGTATTTTGTACTTTTTTTTTTTTCTTCTTTTTTTTTTAACGATAAAAGGAAACTTACTCTCCCAGTGCTATTCTCATGTATGTCTTTTGTTTCCTTTCAGTGACATTCTGGTGATTAAATGTTGCTGTGATTTTATTGGATGTGGCTAGTTGTTGTACAAAGTCTGTAAATGACCAGTGGGATAAAAAAAAAGCACTGTATTCTAGATGTGAGTCAGAATCATGGAGTTGGAAAGCGAGATTTGCTGATAGATGCACACGTACACTCTCTGTTTGCCCCCGATCAAGGCTGTGGCTTTGAGGGACCACAGGGAGATCATACTCACAGAGCCTATGGAAATAGACGGCTTTGTCATTGAAACACCCACTACTTTTTCTCCCGAGACTAGCCGCTGTTCCAGTATTTTCACCTCGGACAATATTCTTCTGCCTGCTTCCTATCATAAGCAAGCATTTACAAGTTGCTTTGGCGATAAACTCTCCGGCTTCACCAACTCTGTTCGGCATCACTCATTTTTGCTCTGAGTCAACAAATAAAAAACTTTTTAATACCGGGTTCAACTCTGAATATCACTGAAGAAACACTTCTCATCCCTGTTTCTCTTGATCATTTGTCTTTGCATGTCTACAGTAAAAATTCTGCGTTATATTATAGTTATATATAGTAAATTAAAATTATAAAAATAAATATATCCAAGTTAGTTACCTTTATTTGATGAATTGAGTGTGTAAAAAATACATCTTATTTTAAACCTGCATTTTGCTTTTTCTCTTTTCAACACAGCATTTGCATTAGATTGAATGGATATTTTCATTCTCTAATTTTGCCCTTCTTTGCCTTCAAGCTTAGGAAGAAAACATGTGTGTGACATGTTTAAACCTCAGTGTGTGGTAGATGAAAGTAACACAAAAGTAAAAGGCGTTTCAGTCTCCACTATTACCGGACACCTGGAGATTGTCCTTTCTGTCTTTGGCTTTCTCTCATGCTCATGTCTCTGCTCATGTTAGCCAACCCACCGCAGGCTGGCACCATAAGCAGATTATGAGTAATTGTAGATGTGTATATTTTTTGAAGGGGGGTGGTGCACCCGTGAATGGAGTGTCCCTCCCCCATCAAGTGGCTTTGCTTTGCCTGTGTGCCTCCCCTGAGCTTGAGTTTGATTCTTTCAGTAGCATCTCTGTCAGAGATCAGACCACGCTCTCCCCTTGGTTTATTCCCTCCCTCTCAGGATTATCTCAGTAAATGGACGGGTTTTATGCCTGCGCCCATGCTGGTGATTGTAAACATATATGCATAACCACACATAGCAGCGTTCTTATTTCTTCTGTAATGTCGAACAGTGTATTACACCTCATAATATGCATATTTCAAGTTGCTGACTTACTATGCCCAAATTAACCATACGTTTGCAGGGTCAACCAGGTGGAGTAGAGGTCAGTCTAAGCTGTGGTTTTCCCAAAAAGTAAAACCTGAAAGTGAGGACAGTCTGATTTGTAGATTTGGGAATCTGTAGAATCCAGAGCTCTGATGCTGCAGATTAGATTGACACAGCATAACAACACACAGGATGGGCTTTTCAACACACCAGTACAGTGACCATGACTGACTGCACTCAAGTGATGACATGAGGAAAAAGGCGTGTGCACTTTTCTGTTGGCAGTGTAAACTTTTCACCCCATTTTCTCGTGTGACTTAAACCAAGTTGGCCTAGAATTGCATGCGCCTTGCACCTGTGTACAAATTCTGTGGGCTTTAAGCTGTTGAGTGCCTCCAGTTTAGACAATTATAGCTCTACCAGTCAGTTCAAGGTCACTTTTACAACCCCATTTACTTGCCATTAAATCTGTTTTTTGTTTAAATACACTTGTTTAAACATTCAAAAATGATGTTTCAGTTTTTTGTAGTCCAGCCTTTTGATTTGCGTATGATATTTTGTTTTTCTAGTTTTGTCGAGTCTTGTTTGCCAAGAGCTGTAGTCACATGGGCTCTTTGCAAACGTGTGTATGTGTTCTTTGAGTTTGTTGCTTTGCCTAATAGCACTGTTAAGTGAATGAGGCCTGATGTTTGGAGCTCATTTAATAGGCAATGCGCGTGCATGTGTCTGCACTTGTGTGTGCTCAGTCTTTAGCAGTGCGCCACGTCTCAAGCCCCTTATTCTTGGATAATTGTGCTGCAAGTCCTCTGCCTCCCCTTTAGCCTGAAAACCAAGCTCATTGCAGCCTCGAAAGAGACCCCCCCCCCATAAGGAACAGAAAAAATTCCAAGTTGTCCTTGTGCATAAAAGTAGATTCTACTCTCCAACACCTTTTCAAATTAATATTTGTGATGGCCGCCATTCTGCCAGCCCCAGTTTCTGTTCCCCGCCTTTGTTCCTGCGTTTGATGTAATGGAGGCAAGGACAAAGAGGAGAGCAGGCAGAGTGTGTGAAAATGGTAGTTAAGTGGGCTTAAGGGCTCCTTCAGTACCTTCTGAAAGGCCTGGACCCTGAATAGGACCCTCGCACTGCTAAGCTGTAGTGCAGTAAACAAGACAGGTCCAGCACAAAGGTGCGTCTCAAATGAGCACAGACACCCTCCTCCTCTGGTGCCTCACCCCACCCTCCCATCCAACTCTGACATCTGGCCAATCCAAGATCAGTTCGCACTCCCACTCTTAGTCCCCTTTATTTTTTCTTGCCTTCATATCTTTTCTCTTGTCCTTTACTATTTGTCTGCACTTGCTCTCCATGTGCGAGTTGGTGTTTTGTTGTGTTGGTCCCGGCTGGTTGCCTTACTCCCCCTAGCCAGCCTCGTCCCCAGTGCTTGGGCGGTTCGGCTCTTTTGTTTAGTTAATTGCAATGAGTATAATGTACTTGTCTCTCTGAGGTCCACGAAAGACAATTAGACAATCCCAAGAATTTAATGAGACACCACCAGACCCAATCCCCTATACTCTGCTTTGAGAAACACCCTGCTCTCCGTTGGCACACTGTGATGTAGTGTGGAGGGGGTTGTTCTGCAGGTCGCCTGTCTCTGTCTGTGTGTTTACCAGATTGTTCGTCTGCCCATCAGAGAAGCCACTAGAGAGAGAAGACCTGGAGAGATGAAATAAAGAAGAAAATATCAAACAAAATAAAATATGCTGTTTAAATTCTAATTCTGCGTTTACATGGCACATTCCCAGTGCTGTTACACGAAGGAATTCTCAACTGAACAACTGTCTTCCTGGATGGGACAGGCTACCCGGGAATGTCCGTGTAATTATTAAGAGTGATTATCCTGTTCACTCAGTGAAGGGACAGAGCACTTGACAGTGTCATCCCTGAAAGGAAGAGCGATAGCTGGGGGGCCTGGGTGATAGACCGAACCCTGGGTGGCCCTTTAAGGACTTTCTCCCAGCTTTCTCTTTCTCTCTGTCTTTTTCTGTCTCTATTATTACTCCCATGGTGTTCCTTTGTGTCACATGTTTTATCATATTTTTTTAAAACCTCACTGCTCTTGATTTTGTCGAGGCCGATCCAGCTTTTAAAACAGGAAATATTTGTAGGTCATTCTTCTGGTCACCTTACAAGGAAAATTTATTAATGATCACTGAGTAAGATCACTCCACTTAAAAAAATATTGTCACATTGGAGAGACCTTTTCCAGTTTTTTTTTTTTCATTTGTTTTGTTTTTTTTCCTATTCTTTTTTTTTTTAACTCAGTCTGTCGTCCCTGTTCTTTTTTTCTCCCTGGCTAATCATGGTGTTACAACAAAAGACGGGGCTCCATTATTGCATGTGTGCGTCCCAGAAGAAAGGAAATGAGAGCGGGACAGAGGCTGGCCGTGGCCTGACACTGCACTATTAATCTTCCAGTAAAGCCTTGTCAGGCAGAAACGGACACAAATGGATCACTCCCATTAACTGGGGGAGTGTAGGTAAGGGCTTTAACAAGCGTTTACCAGAGTCCATTTTCTCACTAATGAAGAGGGGGAATTCGCGACCTCCCAGCCAAACCTGCCAGACCGCACTTAAAGGTCTGGATGAAGGAGAAGAAGAGGGATGAAGAGCAGCAGATGAAGAAGAGACAGGGAGAATATGTGAGCCTGGATAAAAAGCTCTACTCACTAACTTGACCCATCGTAACAGCCTCCATCTTAGGCCTCCTTACGATTCACTAGCCACTTCAAATAGACAGCTGTATTTTGTCTTAAGGGTCTCTGAATGTTGTCATGACTGTTGTGGGATAAATAAGACCCTTTTTTTTCTTTTCCCGCGGTCTTGTGCCCAACCTTTGTTTAACTTCCATCTTGACCTTTTCAGCTAGCAGAACACCCCAATCAAGTGTGATTCCACAAATACATTTACTTTCTCTAAAAGGTATTTGAGCCTAAGGTTGCACTGATGTCACATTGTTTGACATCCAGTCTTTTGGGACAGTTATACAGTGCCACTAGGGGAAGCATCCTTTTATGAGGAGTTAACATTTATGCACAATGTTTTAAATATGTTTTGTTTTGTTTTTTAATCCTCTCAAGGTATCATATCTACGGCCAGTGTTCTGTCCACATATCCTTCAAACCTGTGGGTACTGTGGAGGAGTATGCTTTAGCATGACAATCACTCCCAGAGGGCTGTGTATGTAATGCTTATTTACTATGGGACAATAGAAACCCCTTTTTTATTTCTCCGTGCATGAAGACACTTCTCCAACCTTAACGTAAGACAGGGAGGCAAGTTTGGGACATGATAACAGGAAATGTGCTGAAAAGTATCAGAGGACAGGTTACGGTTGCACCTGCAGGTAGTGCTTTAGGGTATGTAGGATGTGCATTATTAAATAAAGAAACAAGAATTTAAGAGTACCTATATAACCTACCTGAAGACATGTTTTGCTATCATGTCCTCTGAGTCCTGTATGTCATAACACCGAAAGCTGACAGTCAATTATGCACAAAACAATTGATATGCCAGAGATTTCGGATCGATTGATGCAGTTGGCAGTTGTTTTCCTCTGTGGCAAGCGACTATTAACAATGAGAACTTTCCTACTTGAGCCAGATCACTGAAGCTTGTGTTATTAAAGAGATAGCAGCCTGCACTGACCCAAGTGATACCGCGACGTGAGCGAAAGCTGGGAGGAAAAAGAGGTGCGGCCCAGCCCGTTTGTCTCTTATCGCTGGGTCTGTGTTCTACAGGCTCCCAGGGGAAACCAGGAGATGAGACGAAGACTTCACCTTCCTTCTTCAAACACCCCCACCACTGTCTTCTTTCCCACTTTCCCACTCCTCAGCAGCCCTCCGCTCCCACCCCCATGCCCCAAACATTTTTAATTATATCTTCTCCCAAGTAGTGCGGCTCAGTAACCAAGGAGCTGACATTGATGCATGTGCTGATAAATCTGCAAACACTGGAAACAAGATTAACAAAGATTTTGAGAAAAGGGTGACAGCTAATTTTGCGCAATGGTCGGCGCCTCATTCAAGAGTGATGTTTTTGATAGAGCGAGCCACGCCTGAGAATTCGCACTCGGCAATGAGGAGGGGGGGGCACGAACGTGGGACGAGTTTCGCGGGATTTGCACTTTTTAAATTGTTCTTTTTTTTTGAGTGATCAGTAATCTTTCTTAGCCTCTTATCCTTAATATTGAGCTTGGTTGTTGATGATGCACATAACTTTACATTTGAAATTCATAAATATGTGTGTTCTTGATTATCAACATAATAGGCTTTACATATTACAGTTCATAAAACCACATAATAAAAGTAACACCAATAATAAATGCGGTATTCTAGCAACTGCGGAATAGAAGGACTTTTTTTCTGATGTGTGTGTATCTTGTGTCATGCCAGTTTAATCAGTGTGATCTAATCAGGGCTGTGTATTGTTGAAAGGAAACATGCCACTCCAGGCCCGTGGCCTTGGTGTGTCTCTGAACTGGCTCTCAACCCAATGAGACACTGATACACACTCCTCTTAGAGAGATATCAGTCTGTCTCATCACTCACACCAACACACACTCACAAGGAGCCAGAACAAGATAACAATCATACTTCCACAGCTGATTCCCTGTTTTCTCATTGAATAAGAAACGCCATCTTCCTTTCTTCTCTCTGCAGCCAATTTCAGCCCTTTACAGTAGAAACATCTTGTAGAATTCTTTTGTTCTTTTCTCATTGGTTTCTTTTTTCCCTCTATATCTTTATTATGTGATGCTTCCACTCCCAGAATCGCCACCCCAGTCGTCATCTGCAGGCATGTGACAGCTTCTTTTACTTTTGTTTGTCAATTTCTTCCACTTCTCTCTCTCAGTGTGGCGCTACCTCTCTTCCTCATCTGTCCCTCCCTCCATCTGCTTTCGCTTTTGTTTGCCTGCTCTCTCTCCCATCCCAACCTGATAATGAGGAATGTGGTGTGACCCTGACCTCCACCGGTCCCGCGACCACCTCTGACCCCTCCAGGTGACCTCCAGTCCCTGTTTTGACAGCTTGATTAATTACCCAGTGTTATGATTTATGAGAAAAGCAGTATGTAAAAATAATAGACAACAGGTGGTCTTTAAAAAAGTGGTACATTTGAAAGAGCTTGTAGTAAAGATTGCTGTAATGGTGGGGTTGAAAGGTTTGGTCAGGGACTGTGAGAGAGAGATCAAGAGAGAAGAGATGTGTTTTACAGCCGCTTTCCTTGGTTAATTGCTTTCAACCATTTTTGAAGGCTACATCGGGTTAATAGGAAAATGTCCATTGCTCCATGCCTGGTTTCCTAGTTACCATAGCATGAATTGCAGCATGTGTATTGCTCTATGGTGAGAGGATGAAGGGGATTCCAACATACATGCGTAGCTCCATGTGTGTGCTCTGAAGCATAAACCCTGCCATGTGGTAATGACACTACGGAAAATGTACTCCCAACACACTGAAATGCATGCACACATACAGATACACTGTATTCTCTGCCACCTCTTTTCTAGGTTACATCCTGTGAAAATAAGCAGAGTAAATGGCAGGGCAGAGCAGTCACAGTGTTTACCCTTCACACTTCAAACACAGCTTGTGATTGGCTGTGGCGACCTGCCCTGACTTGTGGACCTATGGTGCAGCTCCACTTAGAAAGAGGTCACCCTCTTGGACTATCGGAGTGTGTGTTTGAATGTTTATAGTTTCCTGTAAATTTTCTCGATCTTGCATCATTATAGGTTCAACTAATTTGCAATGTGGTTCACATGTGAGCAGACTTTCCATTTGAAAAATCAAACTCACAATTAAAAACTGTACTTTCCTCTACACATAAACATTTATAACGCTCTGTGCTGTCCAGTCTAGGTCACAATAACAGGGCAGAGGTGAGGGGGTCCTTTGACCTGTGGAGGTCAGAGTGTTCCTGTGATGTTCAATAAGATTAATACCCTGAGCCCTGCAACACAGCCCTTTTATTCACCACCAACAGTCCTTTACTGAAAGATGAAACTCAAGAGATTAACCAAGTGAGTTCAAACACAGCATTTGTACAAAATTTTGTGTAA
This sequence comes from Rhyacichthys aspro, assembly GCA_036850595.1. Classification (NCBI taxonomy): domain Eukaryota; kingdom Metazoa; phylum Chordata; class Actinopteri; order Gobiiformes; family Rhyacichthyidae; genus Rhyacichthys; species Rhyacichthys aspro. The sequence continues at coordinate 11,707,019 of CM072156.1, forward strand.
TTCAAGAAACAAATCCATTGTCTCAGGCTTGATGTTTTTTGGTAGGGATAATCAAATATACTGGAAACCCTTGTAGACCCTGGTTTCTTAAACCTGGTCTTGAACCCACAGCGAATGGGTTCATATGTGTTTATGTGTCTGTCCAGATGGAGAGGTAGAAACAGTCCTACTTAAAATTTCACATTATCCACCTGAGTTAAATTAATTTCTTTAATTTAGAACTTTCTATTTCATCACCGACATTGTCTCCCTTATGAGCACAGTTCTTGTGGCCTCATGGACAGGGTTGCTCCTAGGATACTTTCACTGTTCTCCCTTCTCTTCCTGATTTATACATTAAATAGTTAGGCAGGAGGGCAGGGAGGCACCTATCATTTCATGATGTATATCTCTATCTGCCCTCATTAAAAATACATGTGTATGCTTAGGGGAGACAATATAGAATATATAAATCAAAATGCTAACGGCATCAGAATAAGCCTTCTGTATTTATTTCCCCATAGCTTTCCTTCCGTCGTCTGAGGACCCGTTGCACTTACTGTATTTCTTTGGTATACATGTAAGCACACGCTTCATTCCTCAATATTAAACTTCAATTAAAATATTCATTTATTGTGTTAATATGCTCCACAGATGAGGAAACCCTCTCTGTTTTGATATTTAGTTTAATACTGCTGGTAGTGTTAAATCATCTTAATACCTGATAACCTTTGGTGAGGAGTTTACATTCACTGTAGCATCTTTGCAAATGACATGCAGCTCTGTTTAAAAAAAAGTTGACAAATGACTTGTGTAACATTTACTTGCACAATCGATAGCTCTGACAATTTCCACCTGGACGGTGATTAATGCTATACCCACCCCCAATGTAGCAACCCCCAGCCCCAACCCTGCACCTCCCTCTGTGTGTCGTGCTGAGAGCAGATGAAGAGGCCCCCGAACGATGTGTGTGTCAGTGTTTGTGTATGGGTGTGTATGTTACTGTATGTTTATGATGATACTCAAATACTTCCTCTTGATCAGCATGCAGCACCATTAAGCACCAACACTGGCTAAACCGATTCACATATGCTGAGTTTGGTAAATAACTATGATGCATGCTTGGCCTTGACTTTGCACTGGGTAAGTTACTCAACCCTGTCTGGAGTACGTCTTTTTCTTTGTCTTCTTACCGAGTTGCTGAAAATAGACAGGTCGGGATGAGAGCGAGTTAGAAAAGTGAAACACATAGAAAGAAATGTAAATGCGAGCTTGAAAAGAAATGGAGGCATCAGGGATCAGAAGCTGTGCTATTCTCTTCACTTCCTCCACCCCACTGCTCCACTTTGAACTCATTTATAAATATTCAGCTCCACATATAAACAATATCCAAATGAGCCAAGACATCCATGCCAAGGTTAAAAACTCTGCTTCTTATTACAGACACGACTACTTGACTAGCTTTAAGGGCTAGTCTCATAATCTGACCCCAACTATTTGTACTCATTAGGATCAAGAAAAAGTTAATTATTATCACAGAGTATCATTTACATTGACCAAATTAGTACAGTAAACACTGACTAGAGTCTTTGAACTGAAAGTGCACTTTGAATTGAAAAAAAAAAAACTTAATTAAATGTTAATCTTTTTCAAAGAAGAAACCACTGCAGCAGGCAATTTGTTCAAAATTAACTCAGAGGGCAGATGAGGAGATAAAGCTTTGGATGATCTAACTTTTCTGTTTAACATTTGTATTAGTTGTTTGATTACTATAGCCTACAGTACTGTGGAAGGCAAAACTATACCCATATATTCGCTGTAAAAATATTGGGTTGCGTGTAAATGTGGACTTGATCTTTCTATGTAATTTTTCTTTGGCTACATAAAAAAAAATAAAATCTGCTTTCTAACTACTCCTGCAGCCCCATGGGAATCCCAAGTTATCAAGAAGATGATTGATTTTGTGCTGACAGGCTGATGGCAATGCCGTCTCATCCGCTTGTACATTACCCCAAAGATACACACATATCTTTGCATTGCCCTGTGGTACAGTAAGCAGTCTCCCACCTTCCTGCTCGTGGAGAAACACAGTGTTCACGGGGTGTTGAGGGGGGGGTCTCAGACTGGTGCAGTGTTAAAATGAGAAAGGGGGCACTGTGACTTAATCTGACAGAACTGAGCGATCTGTGTGGGATGTCTGCCTCAGGGAGAGGGAGAGCATGGAGAAGAAAAGAGAAAAGAAGGGGATCGGATGGATAAAGGGCCTCTGCATGCAGAAAAAGCTCACGTAGAGATGGAGACAGACAAGGTCACCCAGAGCCGGGTCGCCCTGACAGAGAATGAGCCTACTAAAATTCTATTTACCCTTTCTCTTCATATTGAGGAAAAACATGGGGTGTAGGTGCTGCTTGAGCATTTAGTCAATTAAATGTGAACAAATTCCGGTGCCACTTTGTCACTTCTGTTCATTTTCTTTTTTTTTTTTTTTTTTTTGGTAGCTTTTTTTTTGGTCGGCCATTGTGCCTTCATTCCACTCAAACCTGACTGTATAGCCTGCAGACATCCCTCCCCTTCTCGTGCTCTTATTGGATATGCCATGCTGGGTGACCCTTTTCCCCCCGTCAGTCAAGCCTGATCAGCGAATCGGGAGCTGTGCATTGGTGAAACAAGGAAGTAAAGAAATTGATGTTGAGTAAAGGAAGCATCGCTTACCCCGATCCTAACAGGCAGTAAACTAAACTAATAAAGTGAGAAGCTGTCTTAATGGACACCTACGGGCTGCATTCTAACTTCTCAGATCCTTTACTGCACACTCCTTTAAAAATACATTAACATACAAGTGCTTTGCTTAAGATGTCATTTACAGGTTACTATTAAACATACAACTTTGCGTACAATCTCAAATTCATACAAGCAGACCATGCACTTTTCTCACTGCATGCACCCGTGACCGCTATCAGCCATGCTTTGTACCTGTCAAGTGCTGTCCTTTTCCCTGTGCCCAAAGCTCTGCCTACTACATGAGAGCTCTCACATCAAAGCTAAGCTGAGCTCCACACGCACAGATGAAACACCCTCTCACTCTGGCCGCCTCGCTCCCTGCTCCTGCACATTAGACACATTTCATTTCATTACAACACCATTGGAAAAAATAAAAGTGCTGTCTTAAAGAGACGTCTTATTTACACTTCCTCACTTGTGCCCTCATACACGTGCAGACACGTACAAACTATTTTTTATTTTTTTTATAAAGAAAACCTATCAATCTTTTTAGAAGGATGTACTGTCAATACTCTTGTTGTATGACATTAAGTGTGGCATAAAGCTATGAAAATGCTATTAAATATGTTTTAGCTAATATTTTTAAGTAGTTTGAATGTTGCTTGTGCGTATCTTGAGTAAGAACAGAGGAAGAGCTGATGATCATTTGACCAACGCTGGTTTCCTTAGCATCGGCAGCCTTTGTTGTGTTATCTGCTGCACGACAGGCTGACAAAGAAAGGCTATGGAGCGTCCGGCGCAGGGTGATGGGGTCGGGTACCCCCTCTTTGAGGGGTCGGGGCGACCCTCTTGACCGCTGGCCTTTGGGCAGGCGCTCAGTGTGGTGGTGGCACAGGGGCACCCCAGGGCATGGGAAGAGACTCAGCCTGCGCTCTACAGCAGAAGGACAAAACTTACCCAGATCTAGACGTGTGTGTGTGTGTTATTTAAAACAGTGTGTGCATAGAACAAAGGCAAAATGGCCCAAAGTTTGCAGTGTGTGTGAGAGAGATTTAGCTGTATAAAAGCAGATTGACCTAAGCATGCTAGGTGCATTTGTGTAAGATCCACACTTTGACAGCACATCACAGCACAATAATCAGATTTAGTTAATGGATTCAGTTTCTGTGTCCATCTGTCTGGCTGTATGTGGGAAAGAAGTAACAGTTATTTTTAAGCACAAAGAAAAGATGACCTTAGTCAAAGTTTATAGTCAATAGATTTAGCACTCACAATACAATGGAAACCTAGAATGCTGAAAATTCTCTGTGGGAGAAAAAGTTCTAAAACGATTTGTTGACTATGTGCTGTTTAGTTTCAAAACAGTGTTACTTGTCAGAGGGCAATGTTGTGTTAAGTAAAAAAAACAACAACAAAAAACACAACAACACAAACTATACATTGATCAAAACAAGACAGATTGTGACATGCTGTTTTGTGTTTGGTTGATGCAGAGAAGACTGATGGGAGGAAACGTCTGGACAGGGAGAGCAGTGTTCTCCTGACACCAGTACAGACCTCTTAGTGGTAAATGAAATGATGGTTTCCGACATAGAGATGAACTTCGAGGCCCTGCTCCTCCAGACTAAGTACCAGTAACATCGGTTGCCTTAACAGCAATGTTCTTCTGGGTGACTGGACAGCTGAAAGGGTTAGCTCTGTTAACGCTGTTAGGTTAGGTTAGCTTCCAAAAAGGCTATAGGCTATAGGCCACTAAGGCTAAGCAGTCCAAAGCTAAAGGCTAGGAACCAGGCCAATTGGGGTGAGAATTAGTATTCTTAAGGCCAGGAAGGGTTACGGACCACAGGCTAGAGTAATAGCTTTAAGGGCTACCCATGGTCGTAGGCCACTGGAGGCTGGCATTAGAACACGTGGACCAGTGTTGCTAAACTATTAACTTTTGGCCCTGTGAACCAGGATTAGAGGAAAGTACGAGTACAAGAGGGTTTTCCTCTGGATCTTTATGTTGTAAGGTGTCTGTTCATAGAGCCATGTAAAATGTCTCTTTGGTTACAATGGACATATATTTTATTTTACATATATTCATTTCCATTACCTTTCAAGTTTACATTTAATATTATTCTAATGCTGTTACCTTAGGCTAAGCTGGGCAGTTATTTTATTAAGCTGCCACCAGTGGGCAGTGGCACAAAGCTGGTGTGAATCTGGTTTCACTAAGTGTATATCTCTCCTACCCTCTTTCTGTACATAGTCTACTAAATATACATTATGTCAATGTCAATTTAAAATATAGTTTTTAATTAATTGTTTGACAAAAAAGTATACATTGACATTTTATAAATTTGTTAGAAATATGTGTCTAATTGAATGTACTATTTCAATGACTGTGTTCATGTCTCACTTGCTTTAGTAGTGTTGTTTCTATTCCTAATTAATTCCTATATTATTTGTGACTGATAGATGTTGTGCATGTGCATTGAGAGGGGCGAGGAGTCCTGTCTGAATTTGAGAGCAAGTGAGAATCAGGCTGATTTTATAATCTAAATAAGTGAGAAAGTGTCATTTTGCTGTTGTCAACACACGGCAGGTGTTAAGAGAAGGGGTGTGTGAGAGGTTTGATGGCGATGGGCACAGGAGGGACGCACACGCTGCGTCAATTCAAGACAAGCACATTGTGTTATCACTTATTAAGGAAGAGAAGCCCAAGCTGAGCGACGATGTCTCTTACAACTCTGTGTCACATCTCTTAAAGGCCTTTCTTCACTGTTGCTATCTCTCATATTCTTTATTTTTGTGTCTGTGTGTATGCACATGCCTCAGCAAAAAATCCAAGGCCTGTTGTCTGTGTGTGTGTATTCACAATAGGACTGTGTGTAAGGAGCACAACCAAAGTGAAACAGGAATCCTTCCATTTCCTGCTTTAGTTTCAGAGTGCTTGGGACAATAAACACAGTTAATTAAAATGGCTTCAAAGTTGAAGAAGTTACTAAAAGCTCTATGAAAACTTCCTTTTCTTCACAACACATTTCCTCTGCCTTTTTTCATTGTCATAACCTTGCATACCAGTTAATTGTTTGTTTCTTTTTGTATTTATTTGTTTTTTAACAATTATATATATTTTTAATTGTTTAAAACACATAATTGTCAGTGCATTTTTCCGAGGCCTTGAACTCAAGACATACATTCTCAAAAATGCAGTTGCTCCTACACTGAGTGATCGTGGAATCGATTGGGTTTGATATTAAGTGACACGTGACCTTTCGACTCACTAAATGCTGCTCACTGACTGATACCACCACAAGTGAATTCCAATTTCTCAGTAAATTCTTTAGCCACTCCTTGAAGTACTCTCTCATCCATGTCTGTCTTACATGGGATTTGTGCCGATGCATGTTTTGTCCCTTTTTCAAACACGCGCACAATAACTTTTGTGTGCGTTTTTTTGTTTCGTGCATTGGCAGATGTCGGATTCTGTGACAGATGCAATAAGGACTGTGATATTGACTTTGTACAGTTAAAAACAGCTTTAAGTTGTTTATTAAATCCAAACTTTAAATTAAACTTATGTAGAAGTGTGGGCATGATGATCCCACATGAAATACAATTTGATTGAATTCATTTTCCTGTATTTCAGGAGGGCTATAGTGTGATGGTGCTGAACCCAAATGAGAACTACCTGGAGGTTGAGAAACCAGTGACATCTTCTCCTCTGGGCCATGATGAACCATTGGATGAGCCTGCTGAAAAAAGGGAACGCAAAGATGACAAAGAGGGAAGCAAGAAGAAAGAGTTCTATGAGAAGTACCGCAACCCACAGAAGGAGGCAGAAACTGAACGGATCCCTATACGGGTAGGTCGGCACAAGAGGAAAGAGCTACAGAAAAGGAGAAAACGAAGGAAGTATTTGTGCCGGGACAGAGAGGCAGAAGGATGGATGTTCATCTAAAGCAGACATGATGGGGGAGGAGGACAGACTGACAGTTTAAGGGTGTAGGAGGAAGAAGACGGCAAGGCATAGGTGAGAAAATGGGAGGTATGATTTTGGACAAGTTTGATAAAAGAAGCAAGAATGTGATGAAAGAAGTAGGATGTGAGGTAAGAGAGGAGACTAGAGAGGGAAATGTTAGGTAATGAGAAATGGAGGATGGGATGGTGAGGGAGAAAGAGAGGCTCTTGTGTGGTCAGCCTGTGTGTGAAGAGGTTGGCTGTGCTCCAGTCGCCTCTCAGTGAGCAAGTGTTAACCACATGGCTACTTCCCTCTCTCCCTCTTTTCCTCCCTCTCGTTTTCGCTCTCATATGGTGGGCTGGTCAGTGCAGCACTGGCCCTTCACTCTTGTTGACCGCTGGGATTATTATCTCCCGAGCGCACACTCTGCACACACACAGCAACATTCTTATCATGCTCCGCTGATGGCATTGCCCCTAATCATGCACACACACTTTTTATGAACACATGTGGTTTTGGGCACTGAACTCAGCCAGTTCACTTTGTGGTCAAACAATGGAAGCAGTCCTTCACATCAGTCAGGTTTTTCAAAATGTGGTCCAGTTGAAATTTCTGAGTTTCTAAGTACACCATTTTACACCAGGGTTTGAATATGTTTTCAAAATAATTATCCTAGTAATGCATGTGCACGCAAGACAGATGAATCTATATATGACAAGAGTCTGGCCTGCTGTGGGACCAGCAGTCACTGCTGTCCAGAGAGGTTTTCTCACCCTCCTGACAGTACCTTCACAGACACCCTAATAAGGCATTATTACTGGAGTTGCACTGCTCATTCCATAACATGCAATGGTATTTATTTATTTTAATTTTCTTGACTTGAGAAATACTTACACATCTGTATTTTTACACATCTTTACACTTGAGGAAGTGAATTCAATTACGAGTAACCATGATAAGTTGAACAGTAGTTTTATATTACAGCAATGCATGCACTAAAAAGGTAAAAATGTTTTATGATAATGTTTATTGCAAAGTATATGTCATGGCTTAATGGTCCACAAAGGTTGAATTCTGAATAGTGATTTTTGGTAGTATGCAGAAGGGAAGATTCTAAGGTCTATTTCCCTCCTTCAAAATAATCATACAGTGCTAAGATAGCAAGATTGCCCCCCACAACATTCTTAAGTATTTGAAATAAGAGCTGTAGTTTTGCATGTATGTTTTGTATGTGTTTGTGTAATGATCACCAAGATGCTTAAAAGACAAATGTTTTAGAATATACTTCATAATGGCAAGACAAAATGTTGTCACGGTGAGCCTTCAAACAGTCATCAGTGTTACACACAGGTCATGAGTCTGTGCATGTGGACTCTGAGATTGGACCTTGGGGTTTCTAGAAAAATACACTTGTCCTTAGATGCTGGGATTGCGAGAATCGGGGATAAAGATTAATGGGTGAGCAGGTCGACTCTGTGTCGGTGCCACTTGAATTTTGACCTTTGACCCTGAAGTCAGCAGGATGTGTGCGTGTTTGACCTCGCCTCCTCCTTCACAGCTTTACTTTACTCTGTTCTGCCTCTGTCCAGCCCAGAGTAATCTGTCACACTCATGTACACACATAAACATACATTCTGATGGGCTAGGGCACACACACAGTGGCAAATAAAAGCCTGATGAAGGTGGAAAAAGAAAAAGCGCTGAGGTTTTAACGTGGGTGTGTGTGCCCGGGTGCCCGCGTGCCATTCTCCTTCACCTTTGTTAGTCAGGGTGGGTGGTGGATCAAATCAAACCTCTTTAGCGAGGCTGTTTTCATCTTTTTTAAAGAACCCAGCCAAGCTCGCAAAGCACACTTGCAAAGACACACACACACACACACACACACACACACACATGAACAATGCTTTTTCTTCTATACACCTCACAGTCTTAACTCCTGCTGAGATGCTAGACCACCTGCATGTTGCTATTCAGATACACACATTCTATCATACTTTGTCATTCATCATGTAATGGAGTCAGAATTATTGAAAAATACTCAAGTCTGAATTGATACCTGTGTTTAAAAAGAGTTAGATACAATGACAATGTGCATCCACTCTTCTACAGCCCTCTGATAGAGATGTGTTGATTAATACGCTTCCTTACACACATTAATAAGCTCTTAACTGCTTTTAGGATTCTTACATTTTAGCCTTGGGTTCATAGTGCGCAACCTCTCAACCTTGTCTAATCCTCCTTCTCCAGATGACACACCACTGCGCCATGTTTTGAGGGATGTTGGTTAAGGGCTGAGTGAACACAGAAAGGGTTGGGGGGGGGTATAAAAGTGATCGCAGGGATGCTGATGAGGATAACGGTGGGGTGAGATGGGAGTGGGAGGGTGCATTCTTAGCACTTTGCCATATAGAAGTTTGGGAGTTCACTTTACTCTGAATTTTAGCAGTAATCCAGTTAGCTATTTTCTGTCAGCCAAGCGGAGGAATGGCAGGAACAAAAGGCACATTCATGGGCTTAAGAAGCTTCCAAAGAGTTCACCCAAGGCTGGCTGGCTGGGATTAGGCCAGCAGGCCCTGGAAAGAAGAAGGGGAAAAAGAGCAAAAGGGAAAAAACAGAGCTTTCCCTTTCTTTAAGTACCAGATATAACTGTTTTTTATGTCTTCCCATTTTGATGCTATTGTGTATTTTTTAATATTTTCTGTTAATTTTAGACAGGGAAGGGAGTGTCTGAACCTTGAATAAAAAACAAGATATGTATTTACTTGACTGCAGGTTGTATAGCATCAGACTAGGTTTCTGAAAAGAAGGTGCCTCTCTTATATAGGCCTAGCAGTTCCAGAATCATTTATTCCCATCTGCAGCTGTCCACAGGGGTAGGCTAAGATTCTTGTCCTTGTCTGTTTTTAGCAGTGATGTCCTGTTCCCATTGTACTACAATACACCCTGAGGATTCACAAACATGTATACCCACATACACGTACCAGGACTTGATTCTAAACATTAAGACATGGACACAGTGACATACAAGAAGCTAATTGTATTCAACATGGATCTACAGTGTTTCCCTTTGGGAGTGGGTTTCTGTTCTTTGTCACCTTCACCCCTTTTGCCCCAATCGGTGGCCCACATGCAATTATACAGACAGGATTTATTTGACCTGTGACCTGTTGTCGTGCCAGGATGTAAGGCTCAGCATATCCAAGGACAGGTAGGGACTTGATTAACCTTTGAACCTGGTCAAAGGATAGGTCAATGACCAGAGCTATGGAGCAGCTTACCTGCATGCTGCTGAAAACAAATTGACTCAATGTCATCTTTACTTGCCTGTACTGTGCACTTAAAGTAAGTTTGTATGCATCTAGTTTTAATGATATTTTTTACACTGTTTTTAGGAGCAGTGTTACGCAGAACAGAATGTGTTTCACTTCTCAAACTTTAAAAAAAATCCACTTATTAGTGTGAGTATATTTTACATGTGTGCCTGAGTTAACTGTAGCAACATCTGTTCATGTACACGTGATTGTGTGTTTGCTCTAGGCAGAACCAGTGTAGCTATAGTCTCAGATCCCTGCTCCCAATCTTCTAGTCAGGTCAACCATCAAACACATCCATCCTGCCCTCCCTTGCACCTTCCTGCACACTGAGCCTTCTCTGTCTCAGTCTCAGCACACAAACCTGTTGTAGATACAGGCTGACCCGAATAAAGACATACACGGACATACACACACCTCCACACACACGCAAACACCACCTCAGGGTCATCCTGGAACAAACACAGCCTTGTCTGCTTGCCCGCTCTCCTTTGCCTTATGTCAATTAATGGCTTGCAGTAATTTCACCTGACAATCCGGGCGGCAGCGCAAGTCTAGCCAAGATGTCACAGCGATGACCTCTGTGGCCTGGAGCCGCTCTTTTCTAATAAAGAATCTCACAAACCCACAGCAACTTCCTTTGTACTTTGTTAATGAGTTATTGATTTGAAACAATGCCTTGGCAAATATTGTCAGAGCAGACTGACCCCACCAAGGTCATGCTTTTTTATTGTATACAGTCTGAGCACGCTAATCTGCACGTGCAGATCGCCAGTTTTCCTCCTGACTCTCTCACTTGCTGTATGTTCCCCTATTGAAAAGTTGAATAGCACACCTACACATTTCTCTCTCCCAGTCTACCACTCCCTCACGCAAACACAGTATCCCCCTCTTGTTAGTCTTGCACATTTTCACCTCATTCTCCCTTTTCTCTGTCTCTTCTCACATCATTATATTCCCAACTCTCCATAGGCTCTATACCTGCTAATTACCCACAATGCTATAGTCATTATTTTCCCATCTCTGTCGCTAATTTGCTCCATACCTTCCTTTCCCTCCTTCCTATCGGGCCATCAGCTCTCAGACAGCTTCTAGCTAACTTCAGCGCTCTGTGTGCCTTAAAAGAGAGGAAGACTGAGACAAAAAGACAGGACTGAAAGAAAAAAGAAAGCGACAGCAAAGGAGCACACTTCCCTGACATTGATTAAATTGGAACTGTAAACAGATGTCATTTAGGTCCAACACGTCACAACAACAAACTAACCTAATATAATAATCATTTGCCTGGTATAAGCATGCAATAATGATTATTGCATATTTAATATAATTAGAGGGATTAATGACTAGGCGAGGTTGTGACAAGGGAGCAGAAGTGACTAGTCAGCTATTACAGGTGGTCAACAAAGTCTACTTTTAAATAAAGATGCCTCAAGTAAAAGCTGTATCTAAATTAGAACTTAAATGACTTTACTTTGAGGGGCTTTGCTGTGCACATGTTTGAGAGCCTGAAGTAGTCTATATAGAAATTATTAGTTGAACGTTTTACATGTATATTAAATGTCTAACTCAGAATTATTACTGTTATTTCCTGCATTTCATTGGTATCTGTCATTGGCTTTTGTTAAAATTGTAAACTTGAAACAGACAGAAGGTGCTTTGATAAAAATGGCAATATAAAACAAAGAAAGACTGCTTATAAGAGTAAAGTATCCACTTTAATACTACAGTGTCCGATCTGAATTAAGTTGTCTAAGGATCCCGTGACACTGTCCTGACACTGCTGGCTTCCACTGAAAGCTTTCTGTGTGTTAAAAGTATAATAGCTCTTCTCCACTAGAGTTCTTCCGGTCCGTGCTGCTGGACATCTCTCGACTATGAATTCCAGCTTCTTCGTACGTTTCCCCTAAAGTCTTGTGTTTGTTTTTTTGCATGGCTGTAAAGGAGGAGCTGAAGGGAGGAGCAGGGAGGTCTGAAGTGGTTGTTTGTCAGATTGTGTTGATGTTGTTAGATTCATTGTTTCCTGTGGTGGTTGGACACTGGGTTTTGTTTGGCATTGAGGCTGTTATTCTGGCTATAGTGCAGTGTGCCTTACTTTTCTTTTACTCCTTCTCTTTGCAGTGAATAAACATAGGGCAGTGATTAGATGAGGCTACTTTAGAAGGAGCGAGGTTTTCTGTCCGTATGTGTACACGTGAGTGTTTTAGCCTTGGGGCTATGTTTATGTGCATGTAGACACAAACTTCTGTTGTCTATTTGATTGTATATGATGCCCTTCCAGAGTATGGCCTTGTAGTTTGTGAATTAGTTGCTGCTGTTGTTGAGCTATATTGCCCAATAGTGTGTACGTTTGTCTCTCTCTTCCTCTTGTTACACCTTTTTATTTATTTCTGAATATTAAGCTGTAGCTGGAAAGTGTCCAGTGCTGAAAACATCAAGAGGCCTAATTCCAATTTTATATTACACCAAGGGGAAATTATGGACCACTTTATACTCAATAAACCTCCAATCCCAAACAGTGCACACCCTTAAATGTCCCATGGCAGTCACGGCTGAAGGATGCTGGCAACAGGTGTGCAGCTGGGACGCTATTCTGACAGTGCTGGCAGATGCACACACAGAGAAACAGTGTGAAAAATAAACTAGGTTAGATACTGTGCAAGGAATGGTGACAGGATACTAGTCTCACAGGATAGGCAGCTCTACTGCAGCTAATTAACCCCAGGAAATAATTGCAACAGTTTACAAATACTTGGTAATTCCCTGCACTGCCATGCCAGGTTCTCTGTCACTTTGCAATCCGTCCCTCAATGTGGTGGCAATGTTTATAAGGTTTGATAACAAAGTATTTATTATTGATCTAATTTGTGAGCTATGTTTGGTTTTTGAGATCAATGTTAATAATGCTGTAGATGTCTTCCTTATGGTGGATGGAGGCTGTGGGCTTGTGCAGTGTGTTCTGGTGGCACCGAGGGGAGAAGAGGAAGGCTTCAAAGCACTTTGATGTCACAGCCTTTCAGACAGACAGCTCGAGTTCAGCCAGACTGCATGTGCATGTTAACAGACACTCGTACAAACACAGGCTCGTGCACAGTGCTGTTGGCAGAAGGGCAGGGCATGGCCAAGTTGCTTGCTCTTGCATCACACTCTGTGAATGGAGGTGGATGCTGACACTACAACCCTTTCATGCTAATCTCGCAGTAAACACAAACACTCTGACAGGTTAATTTACCTCAAGACAAACACCGCAACAAAAACACACATCAGCACATAATCAAATGGTACAACTCTGCACACACTTGCTTACATCCTTGCATACTGGAACACTCTATTAAAAACATTTTTTTGAATCACAGGATGCTGTACTCAAAAAAACCCTTTTTCACCGGATTTTCTATAACAGGGTTAAATATATGTGTTGTGCTGGTTCCTCAATTATCACATTAAGTAAAGGTAAAGTTTATCTCAATTTGACAATGCACACTTTAACTCGTAAAAAAATACCGTTAGAAAAACTAAGAGGCTGGTCGCTGAAAACCCTCCTCTGCCCTTTTACTTAATATCTCTAATTATTTGTTTCGGAGTCACATGAAACACTTTGACACTAAATTAACAGTTGGGCTCACATTCTTTGCAGGCCAGCATGTTTATTTCAAGATGGTCTTTTTCACTGAATATACATTTATATGCTAATTAAGGTAAATACCTTATTTATGTTTATATTTTGATTGATTGTAGGTATTTAATAGGGTGACATCATAAATGCAGTGTTGTTGTAATACATGACAGTGGTGATACAGGTGTTTCTAGTCAACAACAATGTGCTGTGTACAGTGTAACCTCTTGTGGGGATGTACAGTTGATTCCTATTGTAAACCAGACAGCTTGAAAGGAAATCAAAGTCCAGAATCAATGTCACAAGTTCATTAACGTATGCCCTTTTCATGCCTGTACTTTTGCTATTGTTCTTTCAAGCCATGGATAAGTGCTTACCTGTGTGGTTAATTAAACATGTCTTCTGGCCATGGGGGTGTGTGCTCTCACACATGTGTGACGGCAGCCATGCAGACGAGATTGAGGACATATGTAGATGCAGACTTGTGTGAGTGTGTTTGTGTATCACCACTGTTGTTTTTTTTCCCGTTGACCTTCCACTCGTGTGTTCCCATTATGCCTCTACTGGCGTATAGATGGGCCATCGATTCAGCAACAGGGTACAAATTAAGATTTAAACGTTACGTCACCTAGCCTATTGAGTTTTACATTTAGGGCATTTGCAATATGCAAGGCTTATTGATTACCTGAACTAAGGCTGTTCATGGAAATCACCTCAGGTCACTGACACTTTTTGTATTTATTTTAAATCTCTTTCTTTGTGTTGACCCCAGGGTTCACATTTTGAACCAGTAGTTTGATGACTCTTTTATAACATCAGACTATCATCCATTCTATTTGACTGTGCACAACATATATGTACGTTTCTGTTCTTTTCAGGTAGGTTCTAAACTGGATTTACTAATTTTGTGTTGCAGGAAAATGGCTCTTCTGAGGAACATGTGTTGTATGTGTGGGACCACTTTGTGTCCAAAGCTGCAGCCAAGAATGTCTTCATCATTGCCCACAGCTACGGAGGGCTTTCTTTCGTTGAGCTGGTGAGTGTTTTTGTTTTCCTCTTATCCCTTCTACCTTTCTATAAGACAGGGAGACATGCTTTAACGCATGCATTGTCCCAAAACTCACTCAATACAGGTTTACAATTATAAACATGTAGTACATAAACACACACAGATTTTGTAGACAGGCAGTCAAGTGAAATGTGTTATAATCTTTATTAATAATGGATAATGTTTCATTTTTGCTTGTTTTCCTAAAACTGCTTCACTAAACAAACGGGTAATTCTTTATCCTGGGGCACTCTGCACCGCCTCTGCACATCAAGAACTGGAGTTAAAGAGGACAAAGACAAGGGCTGGGTAGAAAATATGTGAATGATAAAACAGTAGGTTTAAAGATTGTAATTTGTCATAATTTCATTCTTTTGGGGCCATTTTGTGAAATAGGGCCCCATTTAAAATCAATGTAAAAGCAGACAGACATAGTCCTGATGTCCACTACAGAGGGCATTGAATAAATTAGCTGTTTTTCAGATGAATATAATCAAGCTTTTAGTATTATTATTATTATTTAGTATTTCTTTTGTCAATAAAGTGTGCAATTTTATGAGAGCGGCCATTTTGTAAAGACAAGAAGTGGAAAATGACAGGCCACACCTTATTCTGTGATGTCATTGTAAAGCTTATCTTGACCAGTTTAAGAAACAACAGACTGAACAAAGTGACCTGTATTAACTAGGAGAAATACACCAGAACATAATGTCCCCTACAGAGAACAAAAATGAATTGTTCTAACTCAGGAGGAAAGTAAGTTTAAGTAGTGGGATAAACTGTGGGATAAATTGCACTATTGTAATAAAAAACAATTCATATAATGTAAAAAGATTTAATTTACTTTTGTCTGCATGTTACATATTTTAAGTTGTTGCTTGGTGTGTGTTGGTGGCCTTGCCCTTTTACTGTTATTACTCCGCTAGCACACAGCAGTGTAAATCTTCCTCTGTATGATCTAAAAGTTAAGCTACACTTTCACTCTTGATCATAACTCATTTACGACTCACCATACCATATTGTTTAGGACATATCTCTTTTGATCAAGGAGGAGTGGATAAGGGGTTGCAGTACAATAAAAATACGGCAAGTGGAGGACTAAAGGTGGCCATTTGTCCCACTGGTGTCTCCTGGAATATTTTATTTCCTTTCTTCCACCTACTCTTTTTTGTTTAGTATTTTGTAATTTTAATTTGGCTGCTAAATATTCATGCGGTGTTTTGTCCGTGACAGCTCCACATTCTCCGGGGCTTTCTCGCTGTGTGACGAAGACTAGCTATTCCCTCTATTTGTATCTCTTTGACTGGCTGTGTGTTATTTTCAGTCGTAGACTTTCTTCCTTACCGTGTGGTACAAGGCCTCAGTGCTTCCTTTAATGTGATATCCTTGTCATAAACAAATATAAAATAGAAAAAAACACATTTGCATTTATATATACAGTTAGTGTGTGTATTGCATGTTTATTATCAAGTATGAAAAAAAAAACCATATACTTTTAGTCTAAACTTGATAATGTATAGACCACCCATTGGTCTTATTGTTACTATTGATATCATGAGCTCAGATGTATATCTATCCTCAGTCTAAGATATACTACAGTCCAAATACAGGATGAAAATCAACTCTTATAACATGTTATTGCTGCATATTTGCTCTCTGTCTCACATAGCTTACAAACTCACATGTCTACACACAAAAACATATACATGCACTCACCATCTACTTAATTGAGGAGAAAGTGGTCCAGCGGGACAGCATGGGAGGTGTGTGCGCATGAGCAGTAGAGTGGAGCCTTGCGGGATGAACCGTTTGACACATGAGAAGACCCAGAGAAAACAAGCTGTCTGTGGGTTAATTACTACTCCCCTTTGCAGTTAATAAATACATTTCTGATCAAGCACATCAAAAAGGCCAGCCATTAATTTTTCCTGCTCGCTCCCTTGCTCCAGAGCATGTTAGCCCCAGTTTGGAGCACTCAAGTGTTTCATTGCAATTTGATTTCTTTTAAAACACTTCACAGTGTGTACTGACTAATTATAGATACATCAAAGAGTAGCTAACTGCCTTTGAATGAGAGTGCGAGAGGGAAAGAGAGCCTGGCGCTGCAGGGGAAGGCTTCCCTCTCTTTTTCTTCTGCACCCCCATCCATTTTGCCCTTTTCTATGCTATCTTTTCCAGTTATCACAGAATCTGTCCATCTTGGTTCACATTTTTACAGCTTGCTCTGTCTTTTTTTCCCTCTTTTGAGTCTGTAGCCTGCTCTGACATCTGCTTTTTATGCTTGGCCAGCTTGTTTCTCCTCTGTCTCTTGTAGCTCATAGTTTAATGGAATATATTGTATGTCATGTTCTGTCAGTTGTGTCACTCTTCTGAACACAGTGTTTTTTTCTTTAGTCATTGGATCCGGCTTGTCGTCCATTGTTTATAACAGTAGTTCTGTAAATACTAATTTATGTCTTTATGTTCTTATGACTTTATTTAAAACCAAAAGGGAAAAATACCGGGCGTCATCTTTCTCCGTTGGCAGCTATGAGGAGGTGTGATAAGCAAATGGAAGTGCTGCTGGTTTCTGTGTTAAGGAAAGGGTTGCCTAACCTGTTCACCAAATGAAAAAGGAGCACCCTTATTGGATAGGACAGGGCCGCATTATATAAGGTCTTATGTAAGAATGCATCTGTCTCCCAGTACACAAATGTGTGGGTGCCAACCAGACAGCCCTGTAGCCGCAACAGCAGCCCCTCAAAAATATGATTTAGGTGAGCAGTATAAACAGGCTGTGCACTTTCAGTACTGTATATAGTTTTAACATATCGCACAACGCCATCTGTTCCTAACTATAATGAATATGGTTGGCTTTCCTTCTGTTGTTCTTAATGTTATGTGTGTATAAGTGTTGTCTCTAAGGCTTGGTGTCAGTTGTGGGAAGACATGCTTAAGGTAAGAGACAGATATAGAGGATGTACTGTGTCCTTGTGGACTTCAAGACTGCACCGGTGTGTGTAGGATGAGAAGGATGAAACACTGCTGGGTGAATCAGTCTGAGTTGGAGAAGTTCTACTTCAAGGGACTCAAGGAAATGATTCCATTTTCTGCCTTTGACATGCTATAGTTAGACTTAATTACAAGTTTAGCAAGCATCATCTCTGTCCTTTCTGAATTTGTTGTGTAAACTTTTGGTTACTGTATAAATTATATATGTCTCTTAAGCAGCTTCTCTTAATCCTCTGCTTGTGTGAGTTGTTTCCTTTACCAAATATAGTGTATTTCATGCAATTTTTTTTTTTCTGTTGACAATTGCCTTTGTCATCCCAGTCCTGTTGACCCTCTGGGCAGTAGTGATGCCAACTTAGCCCCTGTGCAGGACTCAGAGTCTGGCAATAGTCTGTTCAGCTCCATGACTGGCATTCCAACAACACACTGAACACTTGGCACTCTGCACACAACCCACTTCCCTACCTTTTTTCTGAAAGCAAATATTGACAGCTGTGCAGTGTTTTTGTGTAATATAGGATTTTTGCTGATCTTTGCAATTTTGTTTCCTAACATAGACAGAAAATACGTAATGATAACAGTAGTGTTAATTTCAACAACGTTCATGTACTTATCTATTATACATCCATGTAATAAAAGATTTTTGTTTCATAAACCTTCTAAATATTTGGGTTTTCTGATTTAGTCTTTAATGATTTGTTAAACCTCATTTGAGAGTATCATTGCACAAATACAAAATCTAAATGCAACCTCTGTAATACATCTCTGCTGCTTTCATAACATAACTGCTAGCTTGTTTTTGCTTCTGGATGGGATGGAGACAAGGTTTGGTTTTATCTTAAGGTTCTCTATAGCTGACAGGCTTGATGTTTAACACTAGAACAGCAGTTTCCTGTGTGGTTGTCTGCCTGGATGTTCTTGTGTCTGTCTCTGTCTTAATATTTTAGATATACTGTACATATTGTCAGAATGTGTGTGTGTGCAAGATGCCTGTGTGAGTAAGTGCATGTTAGCCCTAGCCTGAAGAAGCCTGTATCATTCTGAGCAGAACAGCTTGGTGGAGAAGCCATCAGAGCCACGTTAGGAAAGGAGAGGAGGGGAGGGTGAGAGGCAATGATAAATGGCTGGGGCACACTAGCAGAAATTAGTGGAGCCGTATGCAAAGCTGTGGCGTTTTGTTTGATGTGAAACAAAAGGACCACCATGACAAAAGTGCCTGCCAGCTTGCACAGCAGGACAGCAGCCCTCAGGACATACACCAGTGTACCAGTAAAAGTGTGTACTTGTTTTTGCCTGTGTGCACTTGGATTGGTACACACTTGCTGGTGCATGTTTGTGGTAATGCATCCCTATCATTTTTTTCTAAGCTGTCTATACAATGTATATTATCCTTTTCTTTGTTTTTGTGCTCCATTGGTAATGACAGACAATGGCTTGCCTTTTGTGCACCGTGAAAAGACACGGTTTCCTCCTCAGTTGAGCTACAGCATATTTGCTCTATTAAGCGGCTGAAATATAGACGTCTAATTTCTTTGAGAATGAATAGGCATCTTAGAGAGCGGCTCTCCTCTTAACATAAGGATGTAAATTGAACTGTTTAAATGTCACGGCTAGCAAGCTGATTTGATTTGAATTGATTTGCTTGTTTCAAGAAAAAAAGCACCCTCCTTGCCAAACCTTAGGTGTGCTGGCTGCCATAGATAGACCAAGGTCTTTCTTTCCACCTCAACAACACATTGTAGGTCTTCTGAATTCTTCTATCTGCTGTGATTATGTACAAATGGCCTTCATTTGCCATCCATTTCAAAGCTGTAGTGCTGCATTGTGACTAGAGGCAGATGACGCAGACCAAATTACAGCGGGTTTGCTGCCTGAAAAGGATACTCACACAATAGGCTTTGTGAAGTATTCCCTTCAATACGTTGCCATTATTCTCACCTTTGTTGGTGTTTCTCTATGTTTCAGGAGCATCTTTGGTCTCTAGATTACATTTTTGGCATTGAAGAGGAGTGGAGAGGTTGAAAATACTCACCTCTTGTCTCAGTCTTGCTATTCCTTTTGACATAGAAGAAATGTATTTATGTGGAAATCTGCTGTATTATGTATTTATTTTTTTCTATTTTTCACAGCAGAGCAGTTCTAAAGACATTTGTAAACTTTTGATCATGTGTATATTATACTTTGTGTGCTCAGTTATTAGACTATGTGACTAACCAGTAGGATAGACAAAAATGACAATGTCAACTTACTACTCGCCTGCTCTAGCCTTGATGAGAACTTGTAGGACCTTTTTAACCATGAGCTTTATGTAAGGTATGACAATACACGTCTTTGAGATTTTTTTCTTGTTTAGTATCTTACTCCTAAAAGGTTTCAACAATATTTCTTTCATTTAGTTCCATGTTAATTGTGTACATCAATGGTTGCCTCATAATTTTACATACCTGTATATTATATATCTGAAACAAACACAGAACTTAATTTGTGTTTTGTAAAAATTTAGTTTAGAGGTTTATTCACATTTGGATTCACTGACAGCACTGTATTTCCTCAGCAATAAAGTCAATCTTCAATAATATTCATCCATTCATTTTGTACCCGCTGGGTGCAGACAGGCTGCAGCCTATCCCAGTTGTTTTAGGTGTCATGTGGGGTACACCCTGGGTCATTACCAGTCAATTGCAGGGTCAAAACTTAGAGATGCACATTTCCAGCCAGCCATTCACTCTCATGTTCAGTTACTAAGGGCAGTTTACATTCACAAGTTGACTTACATATCTTTGGATGGAGGGAGACCCCAGGGTACCTGGACAGAGCCCTCTCTGACACTGTGCATCCCACTATTTGCCTGATAAAGTTGCATAGTGTAGGGAATATAATATCTTAATGTAATTGTGATTAGATCATCCATGCTTTGTTGGTCCAGAATAAAAAGTGTCATATCTCTTATTCAGTTCAATACGTGTCCTCTGCCACAAATGTTCCAAAACTCATTGTAAAACTTTGAAATGGCTCATGGACTGACACACATGGACAACATGTGCATTTATATCCAAATTACACTTTGCTTGACCAGCAAACAGTTTAAAGGCCAAGTATCCTTTATACAGGTTGTCATGGTTACCTCATCTTTGCATCCACTCGTCAAAATGCTGAGAAGTTGCTATGGTGATGTAATTGAAAACCGTCACATTCTAAACAAGTATTGTTTAGGTGACCACTTTAAAGTCACTTCTTGTCTTTTATTTTTTTGAAGATATCTTTTCATCTATATTCTTTTCTCAATTCCTTTAAGGCACATCATTTTTTCTGCCATTAAGTGATATGAGAAACTAACCCTGTTTAAGTTCATTCAAGTTCAGTTAAATCTTAAGGGATTCATCATTACATATTTACTGGCTAAGGCTGATCTTGCTGTAAGGTTCTACCCTCGTCCCATTGATCTAGTGCGCATGTTCACTCCCGAGGTTACGGGACGTGCTTCCATTTGCATAAGGCCCTGGGCAAGGTTCTTTCCACCATTGATTGGCCTGTCCATGAGCGCCCCGTGCCTTCTCACATTGATCACTTTGTTTTTTTCCCGGAGACAGTGCTACTCAGAGTTCAACTGCAGCACCAGCATATCAGACCTGCCGGAGGAGGAGAGAGAGTCTAGAGGAGAGGGGAAAAAAAAGGGAAGTAGGAGTCAGAGATGGCTAGATGGAAAAGTTTACAGTCAATATCACAATAATTGCATTTTTTTAGCTTTTAGCATTTTTAGCATTCTTAAGGTACATTGTGCAGTAAAACCAGACTCCTCCTTTGGCTTTGTGCCCCCTCAGCCTGTGTCATCCTGAACCCAGTCTAATTTTCAAATGTGTTTCAGTGTAAAAAAGCCTCAACTTTCACTTCACATTCTATAAAAAGTGACTTCTCACTTTCACTAGCACAGCTTTGTCGTTTTGGTACTGCATTATTCTGTTAATCTTTTTTATAAGAACAGCATCTTGGTGTATATTGGATCCCCATCACCAGTAAAGCCACAAAATATATCTCACAATTATTGTTATTAACATTTAATGATAAACAATCATAGGATCTTTATCACAAAGCACTGCCTGAACCTCAATAATATGGAATTCACACTTTGCATGTCAAAATGATTGACCCTTTCAGATGTATACCCAGTTAAAGATTATAAAAATGTAGCCACACACTCACAGTAGTAGTACTAGTAGTAGTAGTAGTAGTAGTAGTAGCAGTTGTATGTATTCTTGTAAGATGGTTGTACACCACACAACTTACTCACAGTTACATAAAATCATTTTAATATTTAACATATTTGGGGTTTGATTGTGCAGTTATAATTGTCATTACATTTACAGCCTTGTTATGTATTCCTCATTGATCGTGAGGCCCTTAATACCTACATATAAGCTCATTTGAATGGTATGTACGTGGCAATGTGTGTTTATCAAATGTAGTTTTAGTGGTGACACATGGCGACTCCGTTCCCATAATGCACTATGTCGTCTTTGTTGTGCTGGGCGAGAGCAGTCGGATGCTTTGTTCGCCTCTCTCGTTCTCTCCGTCTTGTTTCGTCACAGCTGACGTCTGCCTCTGTTTCCTTCTCTCTATCCCTCTCTTTCTATTTCTCCTCTTGATCCTCAGTTCTTCCTATTTATCCCACTGTTCCCTTCTTTTCCTCTTAACTTCTTTCACCGCTTTTTACATGCCTAATTTTCCTAGCCCAAGTATGTGTTGTTATTGTCACCTTTCACCTTCTTGCCATTAACTCCTTCAGTTTTCTTACCTCTAAATTCTCTTCCGTCATTGTGCTTATTTTTATGGTCTTTCACCATTTATTTGCTCCTTTTAAATTCAACTATTTAGCCACTTCATTCTTTGCCATCTAATGTGGGTGCTTTATTCCAGATTGACCTCACCACTGGACACACAGTTTTGATGTCCTTTCAGACTCTATTCAGATAAATCAAGTCTAAAATGCTGTTAGTTGATTTAATAAAAACAGATATCTAAAGTGAGATATCCTCCACTAAAATCTTGTATGAAAAGCCAGTTTCCTTACCTGAAAACATAGTGGCACTAAATCCATTAAGAGCACCTTGTAAGATGTCCCATTTCCTCTCGCTCTTGCTCTGCGTTGCCGTTCATTCTCGCTTGCTTTTCCAACTGCGGCGTTTCCATTCATTCACCTGCTGTGTCTGGGTGTGTCAACTGGTTACGACCTAGGTCACCTTCAGCAGAGAGGGAATACAAACGTTTGACGTGAGGTTTGAATGTGCTAAAGATGACATCTCGACAGCTCAAATGAATCGCTTGTCACATGTCTTTTTTTTTTTTCCCCTCCCTCCCCCTTGTTAATTCTTTCATAAGAATGCATACAATATCCGAAAGGAATCCTAAGGACATACAGGGTTGCAAATTGTCACACAGGCATCACTTCAATTCAATCCAGTTTGCTTTTCTGTCATTTCTTTTCCTTTCCCTGCCATCAAGATTGTGAATAGTTTCATTCTAAAGCGAATGTAGGAGGGAAGAGTGGGTTCGAGGCATTGAAAGGAGCGAACAGCTAGGAGGTTCCTGGTGCAAATGTCAGTGAACTCTCTGACTCAAAGGTTGAAGTTTAACCCTCTTGGTTTTTTCTCTGCTTCCATTTCACCCATATTCATTCGTTTTAGCTTTTTTTTTTTTCTTTTCTCCCTCCAACTCTGCTTCTCTATCCACAGCCGCCTTCATTCTTCTGCTCCATGTTTTTCACCGCTTTCAAAGTTCTTTGTACGGTGTTGGTATTCTGTGGTTTTATCGTTTTGCCTACTCCAAACCCTCAATACCAGGGTCAAACTATTCTTTTTTTTTTATTTACTAAGGAATTTTTTGACTCAATGCATCACCTGTAGCTTTAGAGGCATGTGTTTTTTGCACAGTATTTAAACAAGGTGCGCATTAGGATTGGCAAGAAAAGAAGAGAGCTACAACAGAGTGCCTTAGTGACTTATTATTCTCTGCACTTTGAGCTCAGAATACTCCATACGGGCTATTCAGTTGATCTATATGTAACTCTATAGCCTTCCAATACAGGCCGTTTTTCATGTGTATGTTATAGTTTTGTACCGGCAGTAAAAACCTGTTTAATTTTTTAAGCCTGGAAAGCTGACAGTGAAAAGAGATGAACTGTTTTATGTGCCATTTTAAGGCTTTATGTGCTGTGAAATGTGGTGGGGGTTATGAAAGAGCAAAAAGAAAGGTAGAGACGAGGTAGGAAAAAGAAACTGAGAGATTCCTGGTGTGGACCAGTCTTTGATGTGCGACACTGGAGAGTAGATTCATGTTGGCTATTGCATATAAAGCTGGGTGTCATGTTTGCTGGGTTAATTTTTAAAGAATCTATATTTCTACTCCATATTGGCCTGGCAGAGCTTTTCTTTGTCTGCCCCTAGTGAATCAGTGTTTGTCCCTGTCTGGTGTATTCTGCCTTTTATGGCTAGGAACTGGAGTGAACCCAAAGTAGAAAGTCCTTAAGAAAATAAATATATATACTTTTAATTCACTTTAAAAATTTACCAGGAAAATGGAAAAACTATCCAACATTTATAATGCGTATTACTATGCAGCTTTACAGCTTTTGTGTGAGAGTGTTTGACACATCACAATCTGACAGTGGTTTTCATCCACGGTGGCCCTGTCATTCTTTCTGTCCTTTTCCTCAATGTCCGATATTAAAAACATGTTGATTGTATCAGCCATCCTCGTCACACTATACTTAACACTGAGCTCCTGCCTCACTTTTTCAAACTTACCCCTGAACTTCAGTCTCCTCTTCTCCGTCCCTCACCTCTGCCACTCTTCCCAACCTGCTTAATTCATGTGCTTTTCACATTCAACACCGCTTCTACCTTGAATTCAGCGCTGTCACCTACCACTCCGTTCCCCTGTTCTGTATCTGTTGGTGAAGCGGTGCTTGGGGTTAGTGTTTGTTGATCTTGGTCCGATTTCTCTTTGATGAAAACACTAGGGGGCACTGCCTGTCCTCTGTTACCCCTCTTCTTCCTGTACCACACTTCACTGTATCTGTATTTTTTGTCTCTGTTTGTGTGACCATGCATGGGTTGCTGTTTGTGTTGGTATTTTGTTAAAAAGCAGTGGCTTGTCTTGATCTGCACTCAGACAGACAGCGAGGCATGAAGGCAGGCAGCGGGTCTCTGGTGGTCACTAGGGCCAGTGCTGTGCATCCATCTGAACCTCCCTGTCCCTGTTTTCAGCCCTCATGTCTGTGTGCTGAACCCAGGGGTGCGGGTTAATGAAAAGGGTGTGGACCACAGAGAGAGGCGACAGTCATCTCCCAGACACCTCTGCTCACCTCTGGCCCGGCGAGACCCTCTCTGTGTGACAGGTCCCCCTCTCCTCAACCCGCTCCCCATGTAGACTCTCTGTCCCCTGGGCTGCGATGTGTCGTCTGGTTGTTCGGTGGCCTGTGAGCACAACTCACCCAGCATAGCATAGCACTGCACAAATAGAATAAAAAGAAGTATGGTGAGGCGGCGCGTTTTGTTGAGAAGTTATGTCAAATCATTTTAAGAACTCCGCATGATCTCATCTCATGGCAGTTTCATCGTTATCGGAGTCAGATAACAAAGTTAAATCAGTTTTATTTGCAAGACATACAAAGAAATCAAACATCTCATCAGTGTTTGACATTGAGTGTGACATTTTTAAAGAGAAGACCAAAATCTAAATCCTAAGCTTGTAAAAAACAGTTGTAGAATGGCAAATAAAAATTGTAGATATTCATCCTTAGTTTAAAAAAAAAAATCCAAAATTTATAATGGAGCATATATTTTTTGCTTTTGTGATACTGCCCGTGCGTGCATCGTATCTTATTTTATCTCATCCACATTTTAACCGTCGCTGTTTCTAAGAGTGCTCTTGTGTGTGAGTGAGCGACTGTGACAAAGTAATTCCCCTCGTGTATCAATAAAGTTTATCAAAGTTCTATTTAAAGTTAAAAGAATGTCAGTGAACTTTGAGAGCACAACAAAATAACTATTCACTATTCACACTTAAAGTGGAATTTATCGAGTTAAGAATGAAATTAGTCAGCCGTTTAAATGGGCTAAGCATTTAAAGCTAATAGATAAAAGTCTAAGACAACTTTGGGTGGAATGAGGAATTTAAGTTTCTTTACGTTCAGAACTTTTGACAAAGTTGTACCGTATATAGACACGGCAGCAAAACTTTTATTTATCCTTTATTCAATGTAAACAACGTGGTTAGTGGTCACACTCACACCCCTCAATTCTGTTAATGAACATGATTGTTCTTGACAGAAATTCTGAATTATTGATTTGTTGTGGATTTTTTTCCTTCTTTTTTGTGGTAAGCAGACAGCTGATGATGGGTGTTTGATAGTGCTAATTGGCAGCTCCAGCCCATGTGGTGTGCGGCTGCTGGTGGTGGGTTGGGGCTGGGCGAACTGAAGCGCTGCTATTGTTTAGAGGTGTCAAACCGAACACAGAACAAAGAGGACGGGAGAAATGCGCCGTGCTCGCCCATCAGTGTGTGCCGAAAGCTGCACACGCACGCTCATGTATGAATATATACTGTACGCAGACACATATCAAAAATACACAAATATATGTCTGACCGCATACACAACTTACTACCTGGAGTGTAATATTGACTCGGAAAGGCACACACTGACACTTATGCACACTCTCTCAGAAAAACAGCCTGAAAATGACAAGATAATCACCACATTCAAACTTACCTTCAGCTCGGCGTAAATGCTGCTCTCTGAGATAAACTAATAAATATACTGTTTTCTTTTCAAATGTTCTCCAGTGAAGGCCCTAATTACCATACTCTGACAAAGACCTGACAGAGGTGTAATAGTTAAAAAGGTAATTTGACTACAAGTAGGAGTTTGGGTGGGGAAAAGGGTCAGTGTGGCTCTCCTGAAACCCCCCTTTCCACCTCTCCCTTTAATGGTTTATTCACGCTTTTAGAGGACTTTTTTTTTTTTTTTCCCTCGCATGATTGACTGACAAGGTCTTTTTCCGAAATAGCATCTTCAGTAATGAGAAATAATTGACTCCCTAATCAAAAAAAGGTTTATAGAATCCACAAACCCAACTGTAATCTTCTGTGGCATTTCCTGCAGAATTGACGGTCCTCATCGCTTCAGGCTCTATACCACTTTGATTTAATTGCTTTTTTATAAGCTTAATAATATACTTTATACAGAATAGTGTGTGTGCTCTGTGTATTGTTGTGTGTTTGTGTATGCACAGGTTTCTCAGCCTTCTCTCAGGCTTTGTGTTTAATCAACAATATCACTTGAAAAAACACTTCAGCGAGAAAAGGACTTTTAGTGAATTTTACATTTAATTCATCAAGGGAATTAATGTTTTCTAGGTATTAAAAAGGGGTTTTCTATGTGTATGTGTGTGTACATGTGTGTGTGTGTGTTTTTTTTTTTAATGCATTCTAGTTTTAAAGTGTAAATGAAAATATGTGCAACAGGGGCTCTTTTTTACTTTTATATATGTATGCATATGTCTTTAAACAGTTGTAAATTTACATTGTTTTACATAAATATTAATATTAACAGTTATTAATTAATTCCCAATGTTCACATCGATGTTAATGTCTACTCTATTATCAAATTTTTAGACTGTTAATTGAAATATACTACTGTTTGTAAAATTCACATGCACCACTGAAACATTTTCATTTTTTTTCGGTGTAGTTTTTATGGATTAATTCAATGACAGATTCACTTTGGGCTTAAATAGTATGAAACTTAACAATTCAGGACAATAAGAATTAACTTTTTCATGTCTGTGCAATTTGTAAAATAGCCTCAACACGTCATCTTTCTTTAAACTTCTGATCATTTTTTTTGGTCTCTCCTTTAAGCACAATCACATGGTTTCTTCATAGTTTCTCTCCATTTCTTTGTCACTTTCATTAGCGTTGTCTTTTACTACTCCTCCCCTTTCCTCTTTCCTTAAACTTTTTTTCCCTCCTGTCCGTGAGCAGCTTCTCAGTCAGGAAAAGGTCGAGTGGCCCTGGAAGTTTCGACAAAACAACACCCTTAAACTCAGCGGGACACACACACGTACACAACCTCTAAAACACACCTGATTTGCCTTTTCAGTGCTGAGCAGCTGACTCCTCCAGATTTTATGTTTTTTGTTTCATTTTCCTCTCTTTCCTCTTCAACATTGTCAGCTAAGGTGAAAGCAGTCCACAGAGATATCTGAATGTTGTCATTAACAAGCTCCATCTTTTCAAAACCCAGTTAAAATAACTGAGTTTTAGGTAACGGTTTGTGCATCACAAAAGGAAATTAGAAAAAAAGAAAAATCATTTTATCTTTTGAAAGGTGATAACTATTATACATTCCAATTTATGTAGGGCTCCTAACACCAAATTTAGAAGAAATGGTGAAAATTCCACATCATAGCTTGTTTGAATTTTCTCACTGCACCCCAATTTAGAAATTTTGGCTGGGTTGCCAACTGCAATCTCAGTTAGTACAAAAAATCAGTGTTTATCAGGCCCTAAGGCTGTGTGTAAGTCCCAGCAATGGACAGCAGTACCCGATGGATATTTAACACATTAGCTTTGGCAGAGCTGAGAGTGGTGTGAAAACACACTGATTTCCTAAGTGGCAATCATATCAGCCTTGCCGTCAGAGAGGCAGCAAAGAGCAAACATCTGTGTGTGTGTACTGGATATGTGTGTGCCCACTAGAACATGCTGCCTGTGCTAATCATTAAGACTTTGGTGGATACTGATGCTAATGTATACATACAAGTGTAACTTTTTAATGCATTTTTGAATGCATTATTTGTGGGAATTTTAACTAATTAAACAAATCATAATTCTCTGCCCCTTTGCCCCAAGATTTTAGTCTTCATGCTGGCCGTCCTGCCAGTCTCTTGGCCTTTCTGCGTCTGCGTATGTCTTCTCGGCATGTGAGTGCCTCCCTCAGTCTGTCTGTGGTTAGCTGTCTACTCTCAGCGCTCACTTCTCCTCCATGTCAGTATCACCCTGAGTTACGACACAAAGGTCTTAGCCTTCTCCTCCTGCCTCCCTTGTTAGGCCCTCTTACTGCCCCCTTCCTCTGTCAGTCCCCTTCTCCCACTGCCTATCCATCCTCGTATCCAGCCGAGAGTCACCCATCCGAAACTATGTTAAAACAGGGTCGGCCCCCAGCGTGCACTTAAAGGCTGTCCCTTTAACCTGCTCTAAAATACTTATGGCTATTATTATAGCTTATAAATCATTAAGAAAGTTTAATTATATGAAAATTTCATGGTGGAAATGTGGAAGCTGACACATGGGAAGGGAAATTTAATGGGCCAGCAAGTCCCAGCACCATGAGGAAAAAAATATTGAGGTTAGGTTTCTATATTACAGCATTGCCGGAGGGTTGGGAGACAAGGAGAAAGACAAGAAAGAAGCACTTTGAGAGTGAGAGAAAGGGAGAGAAAACAGAAACGCTCAAAATAATGAAGCCTAGACTGTTTCTGACAGGCAGAAGAAACTTTCTCATTTCAATAGACCAAAGCTAGTTAATGTGGTCAGTTGATTTGGGAAAATGAAGACATTGCCCATTGTACCATGTGCTGGTTTTCTTAACTAAGAAGTCTTCTAATTAACACTAGAGCTTAATTAGTCACTATGCCATAATTTCACTTTGTTAAGGGATATGGCTAATTAGAAATTATCATTTTGAAAATGTCTGTAATTGCTGTCACTGAACAATATGAACATTCTTCTCTACTTTTGTTGTGGAGCATTGTCTTCTTTGTTAGTCATGTCAAAATCAGTGCAATGTCAGTATTATAGAATTGTTGATATAGTTCAAGCAAGAGACAGCTGCAGAACTGAAGTCTTTTTGCTTAGGTAGAAATGCAAATGGATAAACAGCTGGGAGTTGACATCATTAACTGTGCAGGTGTTCATTATAATCTATTTATTACCTGTTGTAGATGCTATGATAATACAGCACCTAATCTCAGTATTTGATTTGTTTATTGACTGTGGACGACTTAAATGCAATTCCCTACAATTATAAATGGGATTACAATTCACTAGAAGAAAGAATACATCTAGATTTTTAGACCTTTTCAAGAGGCACTTCAAAAGGAGGAGTATTCATTAAAACAGCCAATACCTCATTCCCAAAACCTCTGTCTTCACTTCTTTTCAATAAAACTACTTTATTTTCTTTAACAGCTGCTGCCTGGCACTAGACTGCCATTGTTTAGAAGCAAACGATACAGACCCCCCTTCCCTCCATCCCTCCTCTTTGGCCTCTCTCTATCCTCAGTTCTCCCTTCCTCTTGTTTTCCACGTGGGCACAAATGGGGCTCAGCGCCTGCAGCCCTCAGGTTTCCTGGCACACCGCTCTTCATCCTCTGCCTTTTGTTTTCACCAGTGGACGACCATTCTCTACTTCTGCTGTGTCAGTAAATATTTATTGGCCTTCCTTTTCCTCTGTGCCTCCACCGATAATTGTGTGTGTGTCTGTGTGTGTGCGTTTGCATGTTCTCCAACAGGTACCCAGCCATGCACCAACTCCCACTGCCCTCTGTCCGTGCTGTCACTCATAGAAGTTAACAATGCCCCTGTCTTACCCTTTGAAATCTCACCCGGTCTGTCCACCCGCCGGCCCCCTGTTCTTCCATCGTGCATGTGGCATTCAAGGAAAAAGGAAGCAGAGGAGGAAGTCATTGCCGTTTTCACCCGCTGCCTGCACCATTGCCATGACCACATGAACTGAAGAGTGAGAAGGGAAAATACATAGAGTAAATGCATGTGACCTCCTAAGCACAACCTCCCTAAACACTGAAACATACTCAGGCACACACATACACAAAAGGTGACACTCCCTGTTGCTCCCTAAGGCATTGTGCCCTCATGCTAGAGAGGGCTTCCTTCCTGCGGTTAAGACAAAGGAAGCCTGGGACCGACATGCGACCTGGGACTGTTACTTCAAAGCCACAGGAAGCGCTAGTGTTGTCTCTTCCTGTGGAGGGTGTCGGAGCGTGGGGGGCCAGCTGCCTGTGTTTGTACAGCCAGGCATCAACAGGGAAGAGTCTGTCTGCACGCGTGTGCTTGTGTATCGTACCTTGTGGGAAGAGTAGGCCCTAAACACACTCTTAGTCAATATCCTGTGACCTGTGATTGGTTTCTTGTAGTCTATTGGCGGCATTGGTTAGAACACACTTCATGCCAATCTGAATAGTCTGGTCATACAAGCCAGCTTTTTCTAAGGATCATCAGCTTAACCACTGTTTGTCAGTAGGTCTATTCCCTTTATTGATTTATGATAGAAAAATCACTGCCGCTGAATCCCCCCGCCTATTTGTTTGTACTTCTAGCCCTTGTTCTGCCTTTGTAAAGTCTACACATGCTTTCAGTGTGTGCACGTGTGTGTGTTTTTGTGCTCCTGTTCCAATGTTGGCGTGTAGGCATATGGGGGAGTATGTGTTATGCCCACACCACGTGTTTTCAGATGTTCCTGTATGCACTTGCATACATGTTTGTTTGTTTGTGCTGTGTTGCCCTGGCTTCTCTACTGCTCTTCTCTTGCTCTCTGGCAGCAACGGGACAGTTAATCAATCAAATATTTAAGCAGTGCTTCAGTGCTCAGTGGGTAGTCCTAGATTATCTGTGGCTGTTGGCAGTGTGCGGCGTAGCCACATCATAAGCCTCCTCTCTGACTGGCATCGTCACAGGGGGCCCTCTCTGACTCTCCCTCCCTCTATCCCTCTTCCCCTTGGCCTCTGCTCAGTATTTTCCCACTTCCACCAACACCATGCATTTTCCTTTTTTACATGCTCACTCATACACTGTCATTCTTCGTGTATCTGTTGTCATCCTATCTCTTGTTTGCCGCGTACTCTCACCATGTATAATTGTGGCTTTTCACATTGACTATCTGACAGTAAGCAGGCCCCTTAAAGAGCTCTCATCTTTCTTTCTTTGCCTGTTTTTCTATTTTCTCTCACTCTACATTCTTTCTAGGGATGGGTCTGCCTGTCTCCCCATGGGGATCTCCATTGTGGATTACTATTCAGTTTTTGCCCAATTATCTAGTGGCTTTCGCTGCCTTTGACACATAATTATCAAAGGCCTAAATAATTGTCTTTATTATTGCCGGTGTTTAGATGTTGCATCAGCGGAGCAGTCACGAGCAAAGGAGCGTCACGGGGAGAGGAGAGAAATGAAGTATTTATCTCAACCAGAGATTAGCTTAGCATGCTGTTAAATTATGTCTCGTCGCCTATTTCAAGTCCTCGTCCAGATAAATAAACATGATTAATATGCCCTCCTTTCCTTGTTCATACACAAACCCCGCACATAAAAAACACACACCCATCACATATCACTTTCTCTGTCAGTGGTAAAAATAAGATTATGCACAACAAAAAGGCTCAATTAGCTGGCTTTGTGGCAGGAAGCAGCTTCAAAGGCTAAACGCTATACTATGCTGAGGGCCATGTGAGAGGTCAGGTACAAGATATAGTGTGAATGAATGTGTTTTAGTGGCTCTGAATACACGGAAGAGAATATGCCATAGAGTTTGTGAAAAGGATCATAAGCAAGGAATTGTGAAATAAAAGGGACAAGGATTATTAAGTAGTGAGTCTTGTTATAGGGACTTGAGAAAATGCCAGCTGTGGTTTTGTCCCTCCACATTTTAACAATCAGACCCATCCAGTGGTGCACTCACACTCTTTTAGGCAGATTCGACTGGGTGTAAGGAAAGGGCAGCTGGGAGGAACCAAATGTCTCAGCATGTGTGAGTTGCTTTAAGCTGAGCAAGTATTTCCACATGTTTTTGCCTGACCGCCACAAGATTGACCAAAGCTGGCTGTTTTCATGTTAAAGTTAGTTGGTGGTTATACAATCATTTAACACATTGCAATGTTTACTGTTGTTGATGACCGACAGCACCGTAAACAGAGCTGTACACCGTGTGATATCTGTGCTGTGTCCTCGATGAGCGCATGATTAACAGCCAGTTGTACATGGGGTACGGTATGTAGACACAAAACACACACATGCTTAACAGCTAGTATATTTCAAGACTAAAGAAACAACTTAGAGTTTACACGTCCATTGTCAGGTGATGGACTAAGCTTGAATGTTCCTAGTTTACTTTCGCACTTCTTTTGGCCAATGACCTGACAATGTGGGGTAAATTTTTATAGCAGCTTACACAGTATTTGTATATCATACCCATTTGATCAACCAGAAATGTGTGTTTTTCTGATCCTGGGAGCCTGCTGTGCATAGTTAGTAAGGGTAGTGTCTATTGTTTCGTGGCTTCTGCTAGCCTCTATACTCTGGGAGTGGCCCAGTTGGCTATAGTGCCAGAAAACAGGACCTTGACTGACACCTCCAGTATTAAAAAGGTTGACTTTGCTACTCCCACGGGCCCATTTCTGCCAGAGGAAAGCTTTTCAACCAAGCGTGGATGAGAAGGAAGTAGAGAGAAGTGTGTTACTGTGAATGTGTGTGATTGTGTTATTTGGTGTATTTGAGTGAATGCTTCTGTGCATACAGCACTGAGTCTGACTTCTTTTGTGTTGTAACATACAGTATGTATCAGACTAAATATGATTTGTAATTGTGGCAGTACATGCCATCTCTTTACTTCAACCTGGTAAAGACACACCAGTGAAAGAAGTGTGGGTTCTTAGTGCTTTAAGAGATTCCATTTATCTCAACACTCCCACTTTAATTTGTCCTGGCAAAAGAGAATGTATTGAAATGCTCACCGTCTTTTTGATGCACAATGGCTCTTATTTTTAACAGTTTGCAATACATAAGTTCAAAATAGTAGTGTATACAATGCTGTCACAATGTAACATACTATGTTATGGCATTATTAAATTGACATTCCCTTAATAATGCTGTTGATTGCAAACTTTAAATTTCAGATTTTATTTTATTTTTTCATTTAATGCCGTAATTGATAATCCTCTATTTTATCAATGGATTTTAATCTTGCAGAATCCATGGTAACAGCTATGCTTATCCAGCCCCTTTCCCCAAGTGAGTGTTAAGCTATTGTTGCAAATCCTGTTTCCCATTCTTCCCATTTTTATCTTAAAGCAAAAAAGAGTGAAATGCTTGCTCCCAAAGACAGGCTACTGTACTCTTGGGGTGGGCCCATCGGTGTGGGAAGTCTATTGTAGTCTGGTAACAAGTCCTTTGTGTGACATTTTCCTTGGCATTGACATTCAGAGGGGAATAAGAAGATGGGCCTGCAGACGCCACATTCACATGCGTATGACATGTGAAGGGAAAGGGTATTAAGCATGGGGACCAAGGTATTTGAACGTGCACAGGAAAGGACGTTTGCACACAACGTGACAAGGACATGCTTTGGTGGAACAGCTCTTTGATATTTCACTTTATAACATTATGGTATACACCAGACCGAGTCTGTATCTGCCGGCTCACTGAGTCATTGCTATAACAGTGTTAGCAGTAATCTATGCTACACATTAAGTATTTAGACAGTAAGCTATTTAGATTTTCATTTATGTAAACTTGTTTTTTTCTCACGCAGGACCCTATTGCATTGTGTAAATGCTTTCTTCCAACCATAAAAAAACTGACTAAACTAAAACTCCTTTGCTTTTTGTGGCAGATGAATCAGAGAGAACTAGAAGTGAAGAACAAAGTGTGCGCTGTGGCTCTGACTGACTCGGCTCATAACATCTGGCTACAGGACACCAGTAAAGCCACGCAGGACTGGATACAGCAGGTAACAGGCACTCATTCCCTTGACTAGAAATTCAGTTCAGAGTTAAGGGTTGCTCTTTGAAGCCAAGATTTGAAGACATATTTTATTTTTGTTGCTTTCATTGCTTACAATCTTAATTTGATTAAGATTAAGGTTTTAACAGGCCAGTTCCAGGCAACATTATGTGTGTGACTGACAGCTTGCTCACCTCTCACAAACTAAACATACTCACGTCACAGTTACTTGAATAGTTGAGAGAATTTACACTTGTTCTAACAGAGTCGTGGTTCAGAATCAGTCTTTATTTAGTGGCTCTGTGGAGAGGTTGATGGTCACCCTTCACATGACACTAGCACTCACCAAACACATGACCAAGGCATGTATTTAGTCTTCTTATTTATTTATTTATTTATTTAGATTGGTTGAGAGACACATGCAAGGTGCTGTTAGCGCAGAGGAAACACTGTGTAAAGATGTGTTTGATTTAATATTGAGTTATTGTCTGAGATTTCTACAGAAAGCCATACTTGTGAACAAGTATTTTGTAGTCAAATGTGGGTATTAAGGCCCTTAAGTCTGCTACTATACTTACATTTGTTGTTTGTCACTGTATGAGTCATCATTTTGCTGAAAACTCTTCCTGACTAGAATCCTCAGAAACTCGGTTTAAAAGCAGGTGTAAGCAGAGAGTAAAAGTTGTGAGTGACACACTAATCACATTTGCTCATGTTGCTCTTCCATTGCTTTCCTCATCTTATTCACACAAATATTGATCAGCTGCTCTCCTTTTTCTATGTCATTAGATCATAGCCACAAGTATTTCAACAGTTTAGCATTGCCATGCTGCTGCTGGAGAGAGAATAAACTAACAATAGATTTTTAGACAGAATTGAACATGGCCCTATTAAAGGCCTACTGTTGGGATTTCCATACCGCGGTATATGTGTTACCCTAGCTGCCGGGTGTAAAAAAACGTATTTTTTCACTGTGAGACTCCCGCTTTCTTTTTTTCTCGGTTCATGTCAATGAATAACTTGGACAGTTAAACCACCTTGGTGTGTCTGCAACTGGGCATTCATATATCTAAGTGTGAATGCATTTGTGGATGTGCATGCAGTTAAGCATGTGAGATTGAATGCACGTGCACATGTGCATTTGTGTTAGCTTCATTTTAGGACTTGCCCTTTCTGGTGTGACCTCTGCGCCATACGCTGCACCTGGGCTCACTCAGTATGCACATACAGATGAGGACCAGCCAAGACCAGAGCTGCTTCAGAGCCAAGGATGCAAATGTCACACACACATACACACTTATGCACACACTTTATTTGTATTACATCCTGCTTTATATCCCTTGCCTTTTGTTTGTAATATTTCTGTCATCTCCCATTTTGCTTGTGTATTTTGTTTTTGTTCTCAGGTGTCTTCCTTGTTGGTGAATGTGTGTGCATGTTATTTGACTGGAACTCAAGGTTGCAATGGCCTCTGCGCCTCTAGTTTCTCTCTTCTTTTTTTTTTAATTTGAGAATGGTAGTCATTTCAGACTGACTGCCAAATGTGCTCAAACACACCGTAACTCACTTCAACAAACTTGGAGATGTTTATGAAGCGACCTGGGCATGGAGCTGAATAATGCCCTGCTTGGTGTATAAATAGGGGTGCCCATTTGAGTGGGTGCATGAAAAGTCAGGGTGCCTTGGCAATCCACTGTTCCATTCTCGACAGACAGAGATAATCCCCTCCCTTCAAAGTTCAAGAGGTTATTTGATGATGGGATAAAGCAATGAGAAGACGATAGTAAAAGGGAGAAGATAGGGTTCAGGGATCAGTGCCTGCTGGGCCTTGTTATATAGGCCAAATAGGTCACAACAGGGGCAACCCGCGTCACGCCCAGGAGAAATTAAATACACAGGTGGGAAGAGAATTGAGAGGGGCAAACAAAAAAGATGCAACCTTGACTGGGAATGACCAGAAAATGGGTTAAAAAATAAAAGATGGGGAACTTTCAATTATTAAAATTCCCATCTGCCGCCAAGAAAGCATGAAGCAAAGGTGTGGAAAAGAAAGAGGCAGGAAGCTCCCTGAATGGAGTGAATACAGATAGAGAAGCTGAGATGAAGAGATGTTTCTGGAGATAGATGAGTAGCATAGTGAGGAGAAGTGAGTGAAAGAGAGAAATGCGAATGATGGTGTACAGCTGGCAGCCTGTCACAGTCTCCAAGGTGTCTCCTGTCACTGTGCTGGCCTGCTGTCACACTCTAGTGGCCTGCCCAGAGCACACGTACACACACACATACTGAGTACACTACAGTCATGAATAAACCATCCTAATCCATAGAGTTTATACAGCAACTGGAGGAGGTGTGAGAGAGACAGGCACACTCAGGGTGAGCAAGAATTGATACTTGGGACGAGTTTCTGAGAAGTTAAGTTGCAGCCTGTCATGTGTGTTATGGTTACAGTCATTGGATTTAGTTTGCCGGGCTTGCAGGGAGAAAAGGAATAGATTTCACATTTGAATGGAGCTGCAGCTGTATTTTTTATCTTTTTTAAACTTTTTGTACTGTTGAATTTTTGCATCTAAATTATTAGGAAAAAACAAACACCTCTATAACATTTGATGAAACAGGGTTATATGATATTACGAAATATTTAACTTTAGAACTTTAATAGTGTTAGATCAGAATTTACCTTAACATCTTTTGAAGGACAAGGACAGCATGTCACCTTTTAAAGGCCATCTGTCTGACAGTAGTGCTAGATATGAAGAGACCTTCTTGGACCCCATGAAGACTCCATTAGGTCATCCTGTCATCACTGGTACATTTGGCCGCTATTACAGCCTCACTGTGTGCATTTATGTTATATATAAGATAATTACACCCATAACCTTAAAAGCATTCCTTCCAAAATACAGGGCTAGTGGTGCTCCTATTAGCCTAGTCATTAGCTGTGTCACCTATCTCTCCTATATAAAGGGTCTTTGAGTACTTTTTCTGAGAAGCTAGTGATGTGTAGTAGTGTCTCACATTTATACCTGCACAACAGAGGAGTCAAATGTGTTCACGTTTGTTTCTCTGTCTGCTTTTACTTTAGGATATTGATCGACAGACAAGGCGCTTGAAGTGATGATGCTATGCGTCAGAGGCAGCCGATGTGATGCGCCATCCTTTTGTCATGTCGCCCTGCTCTAATCCCAGCCAGCAGGCCTGTCTTTGTATGACTGCTGTTATGCCTGTGGTCTCCCACAGCTCCGGGGCTGTGTGTGGTGTGTTTGTGTGTTTGCATGTGTGTTGTTGCCTTGACAAATCTATTCAAGTCCCGGCCTCCATCCCGGCATTGGTGGTAATAGGGAAGGTGAAGGGGGAGGGAGGAGGGTCTTTTGAAAGACTCTCCTCCTTCCCAGCTTTCCAGCCACCTTCAACCCAATGATCCACAGCCCAGTTGACATCTTCCTCCAGACAAACTGAATGAATTAAAGGAGAAACAATCAGAAACTTGATGCAGCAGTCAATGAGCCCCACTGCTCTGTGCTGCCCTACATCACTATGCCCTGGAGACCAGACTCAAAGGAGAGCATCTAGAGCAGAGTAAAGAAACTAAAATTCTCTGTTTGCCACCTTTTACAAAGATGACTTCATTGCTTTCCTAAACTGACCCTGTTTTGTTTTATTGTCCTAATTGTTAGTTTTGTTTTATAGCTTCCTTGTTTTTCACTTTCTTTTTATTCAGATTCATAGATTTTTAGGAGTAATGATTTGAACATTCAGTTCATCGGCTGAGGGAGTGGGGTTGCTGAGGGCAAAAAGTGTGGAAGCATGTGTAGGTATTTGTGTAGGTTTTCACGTCTGGAGGACTCTCATCTTGGTGGGAGACCCCCTGCAATGCAATCACTGACCCAAACACACAGACACACGTGCACACATAAGCATGCACTGCACTGTAATGGCTGTCAGGGGGCCAGGGTAAAAGTAAACAAGGACAGATAAGCAGTGATTCAGAAGGACGCCAGCTGCACATTCTAATCTCTTTACATTTTCTCTTTCTTCTATTGAACTTTTATCTTATCTGGGGAACGTCTTCTCCAAGCATGCCTTCTCAGCCTCCCTCTTTACTTCTCTCTCTTCTCCCTTGTTTTTGTCTTGGCCTTACAAACCTCAGCATACCAATGCCCAGTGCACAGTCAAACAAGGAAGGAAAAAAAAAAAACACTCTTTGATCTGTTGTCATCTGTCGACTCAGGCAAAACAAGATTTGTAAGTGTGTACTTTATCGTTTACAATGTACATTTTTGATAATTGATACACACAACATAGATAGATTTCGGCACGTGGAAAAGACAGATGATGAAGACAACAAAAAATGGATGAAGAGGTCTTCTCTTTTTTTTTGACAGTGGAGTTGTCAACCACAGGGGTTTGAGAGGACTAGGGGTGTTTGCAGGGGGTTATGGGTCAGCAAGCTGGGCAGACACCCTCCCCCAGGGCACCCACTCATCCACCATGGTAGAAGGCCTCAGCTCTGCACCACAAACAACCGCCAAGCTGTCTGAGCAACATGTCACAATGCTTTTAATTGCTCGTTCCTGTCCACCCCCCAGTCTGCCATACACACAGTTTATTCTTTCTGTACTGTCTCTTTTCTTTCCAATTCCCCCTCCCTTCCCCTTCATCTTTTTCTTTCTTTTTTTTTTATTTTTTTATTTAAAACTAAATAAATAGACTATTTCAATTAGCATTTATTTCTTGCTCTCTCCACAGAACTGTTGTAACTGGGTGTCAAGTCCAGAACCTTTAGACACACCCCTGGAGTCCATGTTGCCAGATTGCCCCCGAGTCTCTGCAGGTAACAATTGTTCATTTCTGAGAAAGTAGACTGTTTACTCTCACAGTGCCACACAACAACCGCAACAAAATGATGTCCTAAGATATGCTGTCTAAAGGTTACATAACTAGTGGTAAAAGTAAGTAGCAGTTATAGATGGCACGTAGAACAACATTTACTCTAGATTTCTGCATTAAATTGTGAGAACAACACATCATCATACATTTACAAATGTGTAACAGATTTATGAGCACAAATGTACATGTTATCATCAGCATGTGTTTGTACTATGTCCAGTGTCAGGCTTGTGTCATTACTGTTGACACTGATGACATTTGTGTATGTGGATTATGACATCTCAGGACATGCTTGATGCTTTTTTGAAGGATCATTTTTTGAGATGCTTAAAAAGACAATCACCAATGTACAGAAATAGAGGCTTTCGCAAACACGCTTCTAAAATGATGCACTGTTTGATTTTTGTTCTATTTCTGTTGCCTTTGTCGTATCTATGCTCTTTCTTTTTCATCATCTGAACTGTCTCCTATCTTCATTAATCCTCTCCTGTGGTGTTTGGCTTCCTGTCCCTGTGCCCTCTCTGTTGTGGACTGGCCTTGATGATGTCACAGTCATCATGAGAATGTGTCCTTAATGTAGGATTAGGGATGAAAGCTGTAATCCTCGACATGACTGTGGATAAGAGCCTATGATTGCAGCGTTGTTTGAAGAGACACACATACAGCTTTGTACACACGCATACATATTCCCACCCCTTTTTTTGTTTCAGATTATGTTGTTGTACATTTGTACGTAGCTAAACAATCCACAAACTCTGTACTTTATCTCCAGTTTTCCTCTGTAACCTCTCAGTAGTATCCTAGTCAATGTATAGGTCATCTGACACATGCTCAACATTACAGTGAACAGCGCTATCTCAACTTGGTCACTAAAACATCATGTTCCACACAGAGCTGTGTGGGTGGGTGCCCTTAAGATCTACCAGTGAATCAGCTTCTGAAATGTCAGCTAGCCTTTATTTCAAAACCCATATAGCATTTCATGTTCAAATGTCACTTTTTTTTCTTGAAGTTTTATGTCTTCTACTGTTGGTCAAAAGACAGTAACCTTTGGGCCAAGCTTTCAGGGCTTACTTTTGAAACTCCGGGTATGCCTGTCATTGTTCTGAACACTGACCTGTTTGACATAGTGTCCATCTGTATGTCTGAACTATTGACTTGTGCTCTATTGACTTTTACTATTTGAACCAAGCTGAAAAGATGTGAGTTTTTTGGCATGTTAACAGAGCTGCCAACTCAGCTTGTCTCTGGTCTTTTGGTTGCAGCTTCTGATGTCAAAGGTTGACTCGGTCATCTTTGTGTCCTTGGCAGCCTAGCAGGTTCACAGGCAGCAGCCATTGTGGTCAGAGCCACAGCAGAGCCACAGAGGTGATAAGGTTGAGAAAAGGTTGAGGGGAAGGCTGTCAGGACATCATGGGCCAGAGCTTCAATCAACTCACGTACAGCTCCCAACAGTCAACTTTTTTTCCCCCTGCCATGACTGATGTTGTCCTGGTTGCCATTGCTATGGAGGCAGTTGCATGTGTGCTGAGTATTTACTGCAGGGTGTGTGTTTAGCAATAGACGACACACATCATAATCCTATTGTCATACACATCACCATGCTTTTTTTGTGCAGACCGATTGAGACAGACCTAAGGCGACTGCACTGATGTGGAGAAAGGAGTATGACAAGTTTTCAGTATTTTATTTCTTTTTTGTTAAAGTATTACATTAAAAAACATTTCCATCTCTTTTGACCAATAACTTATAATGAAAATACATGCAAACAGTGAATACCTGCATATGCCATAACATTATTGCAGTTTAAGCTCTTTGCTCTAAGTATATATGCTCTAATACATATTAATTTATCATAGATCACTTTAATTCTTTGCCTAAGTCCCAGCTTCCTGTGCTGTGCAGTAATGTTAGAACTGCCTTTTGCATGATGGTAGAAATAAAGCAAAGCAAAACTTATCTTTTATTCTTAATCATCTGTGAAACAAGTCTGGCATACCAGCATGACAAACACAGGAGGGCGAAGAACACATATCAGGGTTGTTTTATTTCTTATTTTTGATCCAATAAATCTAGACCCAGTCTCTTTGTTTAGATGTCTGGGATCCCTGTCTTTTAATTTTGTTAATCTTTTTTCTTTTTTTTTTTTACATTCACTTTTCTGTCTCATGAAAAGAATTTGTTTCTCCAAGAAGGTCAACTCTCTGGCATTTGGTGATGTCCTGGCACACACTCTGAATTTTATCAGTTGGGACCATGCTGTACACAGGCTAAATATGCAGATAAAGTGGAACCAATCTCCTGCTGGAAACCCTTTGTGTGTGTGCGTGTGTCAAAGTAGCTGCAAGGCTCACATTGGAATAAGTTGGAGAGAGGGATGGTGGTTAAGTGGGGTTACTAAGGCCTCCCTAAGATGTAATTAGATGCACTATACACTGATATTTAATGTCACATAAATGATGAAAGGTTATCAGAATTACGGCTATAGTAGATAGATGAAGAAAGAGGTTTTTCTTTTTCTATTTTATTCTCCGCTGCTCACTTGACTTGTTTTGGCATGAAGAATGAATGACTATTTGATCAGTGGAGATGTTATTTCAGCGGTGCAGTACAGTACATAGGCACACACATGTGCACAGACCTGGTCTTGGGTGATTACTCATTGTCCAAGCTGATTATTAATTACAAAGGGAGAGCTCTTTGAAGGTAAACACTGATTAATGGCTAACAAAAGTAAGTTAATGTCTTACCTGTACTTTAATTACCCACCCTGCTCTGTTACAAGCATCCAACACAAGGCTGTAATTAACTCTTAATGGATCGCTGGAAAAGACTTCTCAACATAAAAGCAGTACTATGTGCAATATTTTGATTTGCCCATCTTTCTTACCTTGACAATAGGCTTTCTGTAATTACACAAGAGAATTGTGTTCATTGTTTTTCTACTTTTCATCAAAATGGCAGAGACTTGGCTCAAAAAGTGATGCAATATTGAAATAACAATGGGAAATAATTCCTGTGCAAGGACATGAGAGGTCACACTGCCTTTCTTCTTTACCTAAGGCTCATCCTTCCGTGGCTGAGTGTTATTAATGTATCAAGATACCACGTTAACACAAAGGAGCATCTGGGAGAAAAAAAGCAGACAGGGAAGCTCACCAGTGGCATTTTCATTGGCTCATTCTAGCTTTGACTAGACAGTAACCCTTACCTCATTGAACCACACACTGTTGACCGTGAAACATCTCGAGCTGTCGGCACCTATTCACCACACACACCAAACCCTCTGAGCAGCTCTGAGAGGAAAATCATTGAAATAAACCTCCAACCAATATTTATTCAGCTTGGTTTGGTGGAAGTCCACTACCATGTTTGAAGATGACGTGAAACCAAATCTGTGCGGATATATGTGTGTGTTTTACTTGGGTTTTAGTGTTTACTTAGTCTAAATAAATAGTGTTGAAGGAAATAAAAAAGGAAACTCTGGTAAACCGGACTATAAAACCGTTGAGCTTGGTTCTGTTGAGGTTGGATCAGCCTGTTGTGTGGGTTACAGTTGGCACAGACCTCTTCTAACAATGTGGGGAAAAAGCTGACACCAAAATGTCATGGCTCATGGTGCATCTGCCTAGAATGGTCATTGTTTTCAAATTGAAAAGTTGTGAAATGCTAGAACTCGTCTAATGGCACTTTAATGGTGTTGTTTTGGGGTATCTATAATATGTTTTTTGTGTATTGCAATTTGTGTTTCACTGAGGCATTTCTTTTGGCTGCTATTTTTTTTTCAAATATGAGAAAATCTTTCACATTAAAATCAGTCAGGTAGTCAAGTTTTCCTGAGTTTCATCTTTTTTTCATTAAATTGAGAAATTAAATTATGTTTATGATCTTTATGCCAAATAAGAAACCTAGTGTTGAGTCATACACAGCGGTTGTTATCTCTGCTCTCTCTGTTTTCTGTTTTCTGTCTAGTATCTGAACAAATATTATTATATGTTTTAGTGAAATTATTAGATATAATTGAATAGTTTCCCTTTAACCTGCTATCTCGACAGAGATAGGAAGGTTATCAATACTATATTGCTTATTTAATTTATTCACCTTTAGACTTTATACTAGAGACAAAAATGGCTAAACCCCAAGAGTTTTAGACTGAAATATCAAAATATGGATTTTAGTGTCTTGCTCCAGCTTCCTTGGCTAGACTTCAACCTTCACTCATTAGAGAGAGATTAACACATTGTGTGGATGTTTTTGATTATTTTAGAATCCATAAAAACTCTGATTTGCCTAATGAAAATTGATTCAAAGGGTGCAGATTGAGCAAAACAAGTGGCAGAACAAAGAAAATATTCACCAGATTTTCAGATTAGATTTGTAGTGATTTTACATTGACACAATAGCAGTGACACATTTCAGAGTTTGTCAGGGATACTTCTTTTCGCAATTAAACTTGAGAAAAATTAGATGCAACATTGCCCCTGGCCAATTGTCAGGTTGCACTATTGTCCTGTGATGACAGGGCGATCGTTTTCTTCATGTTAGGTTATTTG
This sequence comes from Rhyacichthys aspro, assembly GCA_036850595.1. NCBI lineage: Eukaryota > Metazoa > Chordata > Actinopteri > Gobiiformes > Rhyacichthyidae > Rhyacichthys > Rhyacichthys aspro. The sequence goes on from CM072156.1 coordinate 11,750,859, forward strand.
TCTCTCTTACAAATCAAAGACTTGGCTACTTTGATGCTATTCTTTGCCTCAGTTCTATGGGACTGTCCTTGTTTATTGATTTGTTGTGGTGCTTTGCTAGTTGTCTGACTTGTATCTTCTTCCAGATTAGGAAGATAAGTCAAGAGAGTCAATAGACATGCCCCTGCACCAGCCTTTAGACAAAGCTTTTGCCATTAGTTTTCTTGACTGACAAAATGAACATGACAAACATCAAGCACAAAATTGTTCAAACTTGTTATTTACTATCCACTCTGTGACAGAAATATTAAGTGCAATTTTCTGTTTTTCAGCCTTGATTGGATCAGGTAGCAATGTTGAGTGTCAAAAGAGGAGAAAAAAAAATGGATGTTGTTGGTTATCAAGTTAAAGAAAAATATTTAAGCCCAGCATTTATGAATAATACATAACAACATATATATAACATTTACATATACTCATGTGTGAGGGACAGGGTGTGACATGATATATACTCACATCTCTTATACAGCCACTGGATTTTCTTTAGGCTATTGTGACTATGTTAAAGTGTGTCTGGTAAACCCATTCTGTGATCTTTAGTTCACCCCTGCACTAGGTAAACTCTAGGCAGGCATTTTTATCCTTTCATTTTCTATATACTGTAGCCATCATCCTGTGAAAAAAGAAAAAAAGAGAGACAAAAGGGAAAGCGCCTGGCATGCATAAATGAAAGTTCAACAAGGTTCAATGAAACACTTATACAATTTGCTGCAATATAGTGAGGTTTTATAATCTTATTATCATCTTAGTACCAGATTTGCCCATGAGGGCTGTTCAGTATTCACTCTTATTAGCTCCACAGATTTGTCCATTTGTCCTTCTGCTACCCACCACACAACCAATCACAAGAACAGAATCTCTAATAAATACCCCCCGCTCTCCTGTTTGACTTCTTTTCTTCTTGCTATACCACCATGTTTTGCCAGTGGCTAAACACCCAGCACTTCACTCAACAGTCCTTTAATAACCGTATATACTTTTTCTGCAATTTACCTTTTATCGCATTTGCAATTACAGTATGTAATATTTCAGGAATATGTTTAGGCTTTACCCTGGTGCTACTAATATGTATGTATGATTCACTGTGCTCTGGTATATGATGAGCTCTGTGTGCTCTTTGCTTTTTTGTTGAAAATATATATCTATACACATCTATGTTGTTGGTTGGTTGCTAATCTTAGTAGGACAGGCCATTGTATTTGTTTATGCTGATAGCGTTTTAATCTGCTTTGGTGCTGCAGAGCCGACTCTTTCTTCTCTGTGTTGTCAGGGTCAGATGGGGGAGCTAACGTACAGGCTACAGTAGAGCGGGCCACAGGCTGCTCTTGAATTCCCAAGCCTCTTAGCTGCTGTAGGTAGTGTCCATCCCTGGTCACTCAGAGGGCATCCACAGATTAGTGCTTCATGGACATGGATCTCATTTGCCCATATGGCCTCTTCTCATTGAGTTGATATAGGCTCTAATCCTCCCAGCCTTTACCCCTGACCTCGACATGTGGCAAACTGCTTAGAAAAAGGAACACACAAACCTGCATATAACGCATTTGAAGGCTCTAACACCAACCATGAGCTGAAAACAAAAACTAAAAATGGTCTGCTGTGCAGTCACTGTGATTGTAAGGAATTTTCTTAGGGTTTGGCAAGATGCTATTATTATATGCTGGGTTTCTGTGGCTATAGATTATTTTTAGGTATGGAATTTATCCAATAGGCTCCGTACGGGCACAGCAAAACCTAACCTATTGAATACCATATGGAGTATTAATCATGTAACAACCAGCTTCAGATAAAATTTAAAACAATCAGTGGCTCTATGATTTTTATTATTTAAATGGGGAATTGTTCAACATGGCCTTTGAACCATATTTGGCCCTTATAGCTTTAGGATATTCTTTTCAATTACTATACTAGTAAGTAAGTAAGCTCATTTGTCAACCACTCATTCATACATATCCATAACCATGGCAATCTGGGACACCATTGTGTCATTGGTTGCTACTTGTTGGGGCTGTAGTGTATTTACAAAGCAGACTTTTGAAGGAATGGTAATTTCTAATTATTATAATTTTCACTATGGAAAAAATTGCATAATTGCATTAGCTGTAAAAATGTTCATCTCATTGTGTTGATATTTTGATATTTTGATAATGTAGACCGCTCATTCTGTGTATAGCCTTAAATATTTGATTAAATTGCGTGCTCTTTTTCTCAGGCATAAGTAGGTTACAATTAAGTTTCCACTTAGTATAAATGTTTCTAAACAAAAACCACAAATATAAAAGCTGTGTAAATATGTCAGTGTGCATAATTACCAGAAATTATTGGAAAATGTAGCAAAATATCCTTAAAAGTCCTTGAGACATAATCACCCTCAATTGGTAATGTTTTTCTTTTCCAGAGAAAAGTATAAGTTATTTATATAAATATGTAAACAGCAGTGATAGTAAATTCTGTGATCAGCCAGGTTGTGAATATGCAGCAGTGACCTTGCATCCCCCCTCTGCTTCACACTGACAGATAAAAATGTATTAACCAGCCTTCTTTTAGACAGCAGACAAATAACTAGTGAAACCAATGTGTGATAGTATTAGAGAAATGTGGCAATTAGAGAAGGATTTTTCTTTTCTCACAGAGATAGCACTAAGGAGTAAAAGGAGTAATAAACACAGCTGGTTTATGGCCATGGAAGCTGCAATTATAAAGTGCTTAGGGAGTTGTTGAGCATATTGTACCTGGGAGTAATGAGATAGACTGCACTGATCTTTCACTGATGCTATGACACTTAATCTACAGCCCTCACTTCTAGCCTTACTTGTTTATCCACCAACATCCTCGGACCATAGTTGGCCTGTCACTGCTCTGGGCAGCACCCAGTGACCTTTAATCGCTTAGTCACCTGATTTCTAGAGAAGGAAGTGTCAGGCACCAAGTTACAGCAAGGGTTTTTAGTGTTTTTAACCCCAAACCAACCATTTTAATTGCCATTGCATTCTTTAGCATTTTTTTAACCTTGTTGTTGAATGTTATAATGACATTGCTATATTTTCACTTAATTTGGGGGATGATAAGTTCTGTTTATTTTTTTGTTTTTCTTTCTTTATTTTATTTTTTGGTGAAACCTTTTCACTTTATCTTCCATTCTTCAAGACTCTAAGAATTGTTGTTATACGTGAAGATGCACTCTCTGCTTAAAGCTGTGAGCATTGGCTCCCATGAAGAAGAATGCTGTGTGCTTCCATGTTATCATGTTGACCTAGAGACAAACTGGTTATCACCTCTGTTAGCCTCTCAGGGTTAAACTACAGAGCCATCGGAAAAACACCACTCCAACTCCCTGCCTCTGAACATGTATGCTGGTCAGCTGGTATGTCCGCCTCCTATCTAATCAGCAAAGGACAGGCAGCTTGTTCACAGACACACATACACACAAGCTGCATTTATGTGCACACAATCATGCATGTTTAGAGATTGTTCTACACATGTACATATGCAGTTGATAATGACCGACAAGGCTGTAATGGCCAGAGCCCACCTCAAATTTCCCAGATTGAACTAACTTTTTGTATTTTTAAGTACTGGATAAGGCCAAGGACATGAAGTGTGGGTAGTGTTAGTTTAGGCTCTTGACCCAAGAGTCCCTTCACTCACCCTTGAGACCCAGTCGCCTATCTCTTCAGTGCCTCTGCCATCCTCTCCACTTCTACCTTACAATTTCCCCACAGAGGAGGAGGAAGGAAAAAGTTTATCTTACAGCTTGAGATGCATAATGGCGAGGTCAGTGCTAGTCCCAAATCCATCTTTGGCGCCATTTTAATCCCCTTTTGTTTGGATTATGAAATGCTTTATTCTTTTAGACTGCATGCCTGCTGACCTTCAGAAAATACATAGTGCAGCTCTCCATTGGCCTAAACCTTGCCCTCTGAACAACATGTGGCCAAATAACAAAACCCTAAACAAAAGAAGTAGAGAAGTGAGAAAGGTGGGGCCTGGTACTTTGTGTCTAAAACGCCTCGTAAGCACTAAGTGAGGTTGGCACCAGCCAATCCAGCCGAGTCTAAAAGAGTTGGGGGGAAGTGAATTGCATTTGGCACCAGGTTGCTATCAGGCAGTAATTAGTATAGCTAACATCCCTGATGAAGGAGTCAAGTCTAGGTCAGAGTAAAAAACTTCAAGGGTCTTAGCAGGAAAGGGTTGGAGGCCAAGCCATGCCCCCTCCATGCCTGAATATAAGCTCATGCCGTGCCTGCTCAGATTTGCTGAAATCTGTATTGACCTTTGACCATGAGGTGTCATATTCAGTCACATGTCAGACTGGCTCCGGAGGGCTACTCTGAATGTGTTCATATTAGATCATCTTGAAGTGAATACTCAAGGCCAACACCGCTTAACCATACTAGGGATGTTATATAACCTTAGACATCCTCTTGACGTGGTTGCTACCATATCATGAAATATTTTTATTTATGAGCCAACCATATTGAATCTGTTTGTATTTTTTTTTTTTTTTTTGGGTGGGGGGTGTATTTCAATGCTTGTTTCTTGAAAGACCTTTAATCCTCATGTAACTGTAATCTCTTAATACATTCAAATTAGTGGACAAATCACACGATAATCCTTCATGTATCCTGATTCTGGACGGAAACATTTTCATTTTCTTATGTGAAAATGTTTATTTACAAAATCATGAGAGATCAAGAATAGTACTGGACTAATCACTGTTGACACCCAGTACATGTGCCTCTGACTTTGTGATAAAATAAACCTATAACCCTAACTCAGCATGGGCTAACTACTTACCATTTAACACCACCACGCAATAGAACTATCCAAACTATGTAGAAATGGGTGCATTTTATTTCCCCTGGCATAGTTTCTGTTTTTTTTTCCGTATTTTTTTTATCCACACATGACCTAAGCTGTTGTACACAAACAAGACAGCCATTAGATCTCTGCACTGTTTGTCTGACCTCTGACCACTTAAACCCCAGCCCCACCCCCTGGACTAAACCCTTCATCATTACCCACCCCATGCCCCAAAGGCCTGCCCCATGCACATCTCTTCTTGGAAATGATATTATGGTGTTTGGATCATCCTCCTCGTCTTCCTCCATACTGTAATCCTATTTGCTCTGTCATGTGTTGGTGTTCACAGATGGCCTGTGTGTGTGTGATATCCAGCTCACCCTCTGCTGTTAGGACTAGCTGACTTGTCCCAGTGACTTTTCTATATATACCAAGACAGAATGATCTTGCACAAAAGAATATCTGAAATATTCTTGGGAAGTTTTAAAATTCATCCTTCTGTCGGCGAGTTTCCCATCCTTTTCAGAAAAAGACGTTCACTCTCACTCCGCCTTGTGCTTGTGGTAATAAAAATGTTAAGCTGGATGTCTAAATGAGTGTAAAATAAAGAAAGGGATGCAACAGGATTGGGTCTGGGGCTGAAGGCAAGTTCCCACCCATTTTGAAGAGAGAGTGACAGAACACAGCAGGGTGAGAGTCACTTGGCAGCACTCCAATAGTCGGCGTCTCGGTGTCCACATTTTGTTCCAGCTGAGTGCCCACAGTAGGCATGGCCGCATTGCCTTCACTCTGACCTCTTGACTGAGGACCACTGCTTGCCTGTCCCCACCACCCTTTTTGATTTATTCTTTTCTTCTCTACCTCTTTGTACTCTAGTAATGACTTTATTATAGCCAAATAGAGACATTTTTAAATTGATCAGACAAAAGATGTAATTAAAATAACTTTTTAAGTGGAAATGATGATCAAAGAGAAAATCTATTTATATATTTAAAGAGAGGTCAATCATGAATTTATTAAATTAAAAACATTAAATCATCTTAAATGGTTATATCTATGTGTGTTGTGCTGCTGTACTTTTGAACTTGGTAGGCACTAGGTCAACTTTGGGAACATAAACGCTTAACTTACATTGAGACTAGGGATATAATAATAAAATCTCACGGTATGGTATTTATTGAGATATTGTAGGGGTGTTTGCAATAACAAATCTGATAATATGACAACCATCAGTCCTTGGTACAATAATAGTTGTCATGTTTTAAAGGACCAAGACTGATATTTAAGTCAGGAGTCACTAAAATGCTTGACCAAACCATTTCATGTTGCCCTGCTCTTGGATTTTAACAATACATATAATATTTATATTCATAATTTGGCTTGTGTTTGAAGATCCAGACCTGCCTGACGTGAATGGTCAGAAATAACAGGATCTTTCAGACTGCTGGCTGTTCTACAGTACGATGCGATTAGATTCCTGACACTCAAGCAGATTTTGGGGAATGTAATGAACGGCACCATTGCTGATCTTCATAGGAAATGCTGATATGATACAGGAATAATTTAAAGGGAATAAAGAAGGGGTGGAGTAAATGGGGGTTAGGTCATGCAGGAAGAGAGCAGAGGTGTTTGTGCAGAGTTTGTCAGAAAGCAGATAACAGGATCAAGATTGGGTATTGATGAGATTGGTGACTGAGCCACAGAGGCTTGAAATAAACTGTTGGAGGCACACGACCAGCCATTACAGTGACACCGCCCAGCCCTGCTCAACCTTGAGCCAGTCAATAAGCTATTATAACCATGCAAATTGTGGCCAAATCAGAGACCTGACATATTGGTGTTATATTTCTGTGCAGCCACCGTGTTATGCATCATTATTGGGAGCCAGGGCCAATATGCATTACGCACTTTGTTTGTTTGAGGAAGGCAGGGTAACCCAGCCATACACAGTATTTAGTCTCTTTGTTCACACCATTTCCTTCTGGTTTCACTTCAAACCCTTAGTGTCTCTCTCGGTTTAATTTCTCTTTTGTTATCTCTCATTCTCTCTCTTTACACATTTAGCAGGACGGCAGCCTGCCAGGTCATTTTCTGTCTCTGACAGTGCGATGCATCCAGCAGGCTAGCATTTGGATGATGTAATTTGGGCTAAAGGCTGTGTAAACACTGCTTTGACCTTGGTTTTAGATCTGTCAATAGGACTGAGTTGGAGAACAGAGAAGAGGATTGTATGGGATTGAGAGTGATGAAGCCTGGCTATGATAGCTGGAAGTCTCCAGCTGACTGACTGACATAGTAACCTTAGTCACCCCAGTGTCACAATTGAGCTAATCTACACATCTCTAATCATATTCTCTCTGCTGTCCTCGGCTTCAAACCTTTTACTCTGATATTGGTATGATCACTTTCTTCTGCGCTTTAATAGCTCTGTTTACGCCCTCCTTACCACAGCTTTCCCATTTTTGGCCCCATTTTCTCAACTATTCTACATGTCAACTATCATCTGCCTCACACACTAGTTTTCATGGGTTATACACAGGTCAGCACAAGCAAACACTGACCAATAACCTAGACAACACACAGATATTGATCTTGTCTGGAGAGGTGATGAGGAGCATGACCTTTGGACCTAGGCTGCACCATTCACAGTATTCTGCTTGGGCAGTGATGTAGAAAGAAATGAAACACAGTAATAGTAGTCCTTCTACACTTTTCTATTGAGAATGCCTTTGGGATGCAGGTGTACAGTTCTTGTCATCTGAGGTACAACTGAATACCTACAGGCACAGTTTTGGGTTTGAGTGTTGGAGTTCTTCCACATGGGCATGAGGCAACATTAAAGAAAAAATATATAAATATGACTGGAATTTTTATTAGGATTCATTGCCTGTAATATTTCAACAGTAGAGGGCAAGTTTTGTACAGTTGGTGCAAGCAAATGAAGTTCCTTAACTGCTGTAATAGAATGAAACTCAAATGTTGGTTATATTGTTGTTGGTTATATGTTGGTTGTTGGTCATATATAAAAACTGACATTTTAAAACAAAGTTTTGTGTTCAATGGTTCGCAGATGGGCAGTGATTAATCAGAGAGGTAACTGTGAAGTAGTTTGCAATTAGTCTGGAAAGCTCTGAGGCATGCTAATTGAATCAGAAAATTAGCAACAGCTCTGTACTGAGCTGTAATAGGCTAGCCACTTGCAGCAGGTGCTAGCCCACTCAGCTGTGGAACAAGGTATTTAAGTCACATTAGCATCAGTAAAAATGTGCCTTGATATGGAACAGTTAGATTTTCTGCTCGTTTTGACTGCTTCTGTCACCAGAAACAACGAACAAGCATTTCTGCGCAAGTACCAAGAGTAATTGATACAATGAAGGTATATACGTTTTTAGAATAAAGTTCTTCCAGTTATGTTTGTGTTTAAATTTACAATAGAATATTATTTAAAGTTAGTTGGTCAGATGCTACAGACTCCAATCACTCTTTTCCTGGGTTCTTACTCAAACTTCTCACCTGCTGTTGCTTTATATCTGGTACCAACTCCTCCTTCCTTTTTTCCCTGTCTCCCCAAGGCTGCTGTTTACGGCCATCTCTGTGTGAAACAACATAAAAAGCAGTGAGAAATGAAAAATTGATCACTTTTGAGCACAGAGTTGCCGTAGCATTCACTCAGCAGCTACGATAGGGAAGAAGAGACAGAGACTATCAGAGTCTTTTTGGGTGAAGTGTGCCAAAGTTTTTTCAGGGTTTCCATAGAGTCATTGTTACGGAGGAGACTTGGGAAGCACAAGATGAGCAAAGGAGGAGAGGAAAGGATGTTGAGAAGTCCCTAGGCACTGGGTGTTGTGCTTCATAGTTCTCGCTTTAAAGCCAGGACTGTGTGCCACACATACAGTGAGAGCACAGGCCATGACAGAGAAGCAGATACTGTGTCGAGATGTTTGTACTTGTGTGAGTGTGGATATTTCAGGCAGAGAGCATAGTCTTTTCTCCCTGGTCTCCTTCAAAATTCAGGCTGCTCAAGCTATGCTAAATAAAAAATTAAATCATATTTCAACTAAATACATTTATTTCATGGATGTTTTACTTTTTTCTTTTTTTTTTTTCAGTAGCTATTTGTTATGGTATACCAAGTGGCTTTATAGGTTGTGCCATGGCATTCTTCTATTATTCCAGTGTGGGAATGTAATTTAGCAGCAATTATGCTTTAGTACAAACTTTGTACCATTCATTTTCAGACATAAAGGCTCCTTCCCTCTTTCAGATTTTCCTTTCTCCCCCCTGCTGGGTTCTCCTTTTCATATTCAACTCGACTGCATCTATGGAGGTAACTGTAAGGTTAGCTTGATCAGCTTTTTTGGTAAAACTTGACCGTCAAACACTCAAAGTAAAATTGTACTTAGTGTATGGCGGTTTCCTCAAATGTCCTGTCCTAATTTGTTTGTGCAATCTCTTGTTGTACTAAATTGAGAGCACACATAAAATTACCCTTTACACAAAGGTCGCATAATTTGTCAGGACACTAATCAAATCACAGAATGCCATTTTTTTTTTTTTTTTACTCTAGAATAATTACTCAAGCCATTTTCCCTTTTTCATCTAGCTGCAGTTTAGACAGACTTGCTTAATGCATCAAAAGTCAAGACTAACTTGTTAAACAATTTCAAATCCAACACCAACTTAGTGCTATTCTTACAGTTATTTCCCCCCTTCCATCCCTCCCTCTGTTCCTCTTCTGATCCCATTTCACACTGGAACCATCACAAGCTTATCCCAATCTCAGGCTTGGCCAGCAGCCCAGTGCAGTGCAGCGCCCGCCTAAACTCAGCTGTGAACTCTCAACCTTTCCCTCAGCACCAGTGCCTGTCTAGTTCCCCTTTTACCTAGACTTCATCTCTGCCTTTTTAGGAGGGTTTGGGATGGGGGCTTCAGTATGCACTGGATGCTCTTATGCACAGTTTACAGGGCACGTCTAAACACACTCAGGGTGTTGAGGAGGACTCAGCAATAACATAAACTCTGTTATTATCCGGACAGCAGCTAGCGCACCGAGCAGTCACCCAACTAGGCAGCCAGCCAGCTATCTAGCTAGCTCTAGGAGTAACACTGCTACCCACTGTCAGTCAAATAACCAACATGCTTCACTTAGTTATAAAGCCACGGTGATTATCGAAACAGCTCGTTCTGTGTATTTGCTGGAGCAATATATTATAGTCTGAATAACCCACACTTTTACCCTCAACACAACCTCTGCTCTTTTTTTTGCCCCCAGCTGCCACTATCGCTCACACACACCTTCTAAGAGTGTATTTCCTCAGTATTAGGAGTTAAAATAATACGATTTGAGTCTTACACAGCCACGTTCAGTACATAGTAGTGAGTACCATTGTTTATCCTGGCATGCATAGCCTTTACATTGCTCATTCTTTGCTGACCAGAGGATTATATGGGGGTCATGATCAAGATGAATGTTTGCTGCTTTAAAAAGGGAAGTTTGGTCATGTATTTTACTGACATTAGTTAAGTCACAACCATTTTTACAGTTGCATAAATAATCAAATGTATTGATTTACAATGTTTTGTGTCTTCATTGTTTGCTACAGTTGCTGAAGGTACGTCTGCTACGATGATTATAGACAGTAGGGAGAAGAGAAAGAATAAGTCTGATGGGTCTAGTCTGATGATTAGCCTTATTTCCACATATGATTACCTCTAAACGTTTGGGACCATGTACATGCATACTTCTGAATGCTGATGTGTGCTTAAGCATCTATGGCTCTATGGTGACACATACTGACTTTATGAGAGACACATCACACTATGGATGACCCTTTTGGATTACACTGGCCCTTTTAAGTACAGCACCCCGATGCAATCCACTGTAAATACATTAAACCAAGCTGCAGTGGAGAAAGCTGCTTATCCAGCCTCTCTGTCTCCTTTCATCTCTCTTTTCTCTCACCTTTTCCCATTTGTTTCTTTTCTTGTTTTCTTTATCTCTGGTTTATTATATTTAGTTAATATTTTTTCTATAGTTCCAAAACTGCCTTTAGACTAGTGACTCTTTTAGAATTCAAACACTGATCAAAACCAATCTCCTGTTTTTTAGTTTTACTGACCGCTACTATCTGGCCTCCCACCGCGCCCCTAATGCCCCTCACCTTGGCTGGCCATAAGTCCTGCATTGGGGTCACTGGGAGTGCCAAAGGTGTGATGAGTGACGTGGCACTCTGGCTGACCCCTGGCAGCTTGGCAGGGCTGCCTCCCTAATGAGATTAGCTGGGTAATGCCGACTCTATGTCTGTTTCTCCTGCCGCCCAGTCCGGCCCACCCTGGGGCCCTTTATTTAGCCAGCAGCAAGAAAGGGTGTGCCAGCATTTGCAGGTCGAGGGCAGGACAGGGCCCACAAGACCAGTGCACTCCCTTTTCCATTTCCCCTACCCCATTTATCAGATTGGGTTTGTATCATGACAATTCTACTTTTGCATTTCTGTTGTTTATCTTGTGTCAAGTCCCTCCATTTCTTTTTTTTTGTGATGGTGAATGTTTTTCTTTTCATTTATACTTCTGTCTGGTTGTCTTTCTTTTATCTCTGCCCTTTCACTGTATAAAAAGTCATAAGGCCCCTTTAATGATAGGTTTGAACAAATAAATTCATTAACACACACACACACACACACACACGCCGTGAGCCTTGCAAAGTGAACCTGGGAAGCTCAGCCCTCATGTATGACTGTCATAGTAGCATAAAGTACAAAGCTGCTCACTATAGCTGTGCTGTGTTTGTCACCCACAAACACAAATTAAGATTCACCTGTAGTAGCAAAGCTGTAATTATAAGCCTGTGGTTGTCATACATATATAAAAGATATAAATACCTGAATGAATGAATGAATGAACTATCTTTTTAACCTTTTTAGGCTCTTTAGCAACCTTTGTCTCTTTGCTAAAGTGTTACTGACGGTTTTTATTGCCCATCATAGCAGTGAGTAGGCTGATGTGCCAATTAAATTCCCACAACTTATTCATGATGACAGAGTGTTATCTTGAGAGGGTCCACAACAGAAAAGGCCCCTATGGCACAGGTGAGCCCCCCTCAGATTTAAGGGTCAGTTTCATCCTGAAGTGCATGACAGCTCCTGTGAGTCTGTCAGTGCCTTACAGTCGCCCAGGTGTCCAGGTGTTTCTGCTTTGTACATGTGATTGCACACTAACACCTGCTCGCTGTGGCCCCAGGCCACAGACAGGTTCAAGTTCCACCCAAACAAACATCCTATATCAATCGCTTATTAGACGTGTGTGTCTCTGTGGAACGTGTGTATGTGAATCTGTGCTTTTACTGTATGCTCCATGTTCTTATCATTTACACTGAGGAGTTGTGTTACTGAGAATGTCAAAGTACAGTCTGTGCTGACAGACAGTCAGATCCCTCTTCACCTTGTGATTGCTCTCGATCACACTTCCATCAGGTTCTGACATTATGTGTCCCTGCTCATCTGTGGCCACATGAGAACATGTGGACAAATGTGTCATCCTCAGCCAAGAGCAATATTGAGAGAGGTGAATTTGCTTAACCCAGTTAGTTTATCACTACTCTATTTCAACAGACACATCAGAATACTCTCTTAAAAGATTCTTGTTCTTTCTTTTTTCCCTCTTTATCTCCCTCAAGCGCAGACCAGGTATACACACTGAAAAGAACAGATATACACATGCGCACGCTGAAACACAGTCCCTCTGCCACTGTATCACATTGCTGATATGAACCTTTAGAAAATAGAAAAGAAATTCTCTTGAATAAAATGGAATTGTATGGTGGATTTAGCAGCATCCATGTTAATCTCCAAAGAGAACCATAATCATAATAGTCATGCAGCTGGATCTACACAAAACTTAATTAACAGAAGACCTTGTCCATAAACGACAGGTCAGGGGAATCTCACCCATACAAAATCCTTTCTAGTCACAGGCATTTCTCTGCATTCTACCAGCTGAAGGTCTCTCTCAGCCTCTTAAATGCTTTCTATCTCTGTATAAATACAGTATTTCTTTGCAAAAAGGAATTTTATATACACCTATGCAACATAATGATACATAGTCAAATTTTAAGAAATTATTTCAGATTTTTTTAAATAAATGGCTAGCAGAGACATACATGTTTATTTAGAGACTGGATTATTGTTAAATACTTCTGTGGATAAGAATGTTAGCAGCTGAAAAAGTAAATGAAACTTCCAAAACAGGGTGAATGTGTAGAATAAATGATAACTGAAGTAGTAAGTGACTAAAGACGGGTAAATACAAATAAAAAGATAATCATTGTATGTTAAAAAAAAAAAAAGGTTGGGCAGAGAAAAGAGCATCCAGAGAGAAAAAGGGTAAGACAATCCCTCTGGATGGGTTTATTGTAACATCACACTGTCAAGTCCCTTATGGGACAGATGCAGACGGCGCACACTCTATGCTGCATGCAGGAAGAGGAAGCTCTGCCAGCATGGGAAACATACAAGAGAAGAACGGGAGACAAGCGGAGCAGAGAAAAACGCGGTTCCCCTAGAGACCAAGTGGGAATTTTGTGCAAGCATAAACACTATGGAGGCAGATAGTTGAGGAGGAAGAGGAGAGGAAGTGGTGAGGAAGAGAGTATGAAGAACAGATGATAAATGGGAGAAAAGTAGAGGATACCGCTTCATAAAGAGAAGTTGAGCAGTAATGCTTCATAGTCAATACATCAATCCTTAACTTAATTGTCTAATGAGGCTAAACCAGAGTTTATGGGAATTCTGCAAGATTTTTTTTTTTGTTTTAATAGTGTGACACAAGCAATTTGCATAGACTTGCTCTATTATTAACTGACTGATTTGACATGTACTATTGTAACGCTGGTGGGCTAACAATAGCAACTATTGTCACAGGTTGGGCCATTAACTAATCCTTGTTATCTTAAGCTTTGAAATGAGAACATTTTGGGCATGTCTGTAATTTATGTTTGCCTCTATAATTTCATTTGGACACAGGAACAGTTACATGGAATGGAAAATGGAATAATCTGCGTGTCTTGTTTGTTAAGGCTTTTCTTTAGTTGAGGGGTCATCAGAGTAACATTATAAAATATGATATAACGACTCACCGACATAGCCATAAAAAGCAATAGGAACCTAACTGCTTTAAAATAATCTTCTGTCTCTTTACACGTGCTGTTCAGCCTGCGTTTAGGACTGTCCTGAAGGGAAAGGAAGATGGCGGGGTTAGGGAGGGTTTAATACACTGTTTGAGCCCTTGGGGGAGAAGGCTGTACAGTTGAACATCAGTGCACAAGAAGAATTACACCAGCCTTCTTTACTGAAGACTGGCTGTGGTGCTGGATCGGACGGGTGTGAGGAGGTGCTATAAAAAGTGAAACCGTATCACTTAGCAGCTGAGTGAAGATAAAGTTGTGTTTGAATTGGGAGGCATTAATTATACATTGTAAACAGAGTGTTAGAAGACCTCTGCTTGTTTAAATTTTAATAAACGGTAGTTTTTATCCTCTTCTGCCTTCCTTCCCACACTTCTTTTTCACCTGCTTTTTCCTATATCTCTATATCCTATATCCCAAGTTATTTCCTCCAACACCAAACTCTAAAAATTAAAACTTAAACTAAAGTCAAATCTGCTTTCTATCTCTGTATAAATACAGTATTTCTTTGCAAATAGGAATTTTATTTATTTATTTATTTATTTATTTTAACATAACGATACATGTTTATTTAGAGACTGGATTATTGTTAAATACTTCTGTGGATAAGAATATTAGCATTGACTGCACACTTGCTAAATAAAAGGTAGTGCTGTATTCTCCCTGTGGACAGTCTTATGGGTTCAGATCTATCACAACTATTTTAAAATGAACTTGTGTAAAATGTCACAGGGTGAAGGTGAATGTGTTGCAGTTTAAAAACACTGTGTGTGTTTATCTCTCTTTGTGCTATTGTGCTTTTACAGAATTGTTTTACTGAGTGTAGCTCCTGTATTTTATGGTAGAAATTAGCATAGTTAAGTTTCTCTTTTTGCTCATTAGCATTGCTTTCCTTCTCACCTCGGTTTGTTTATGAAGCCCAGACCGGGTGCAATAACCCATTGCCTCTCCATGGAACATAAGATGATTATTCTCTGTCTGACTCCACATTTTGATAAAAAAAAACAGGTACAGCTGGGGCTCGAATGAGCTTATCAAAAAGGGTAACTCTTCCCCACAGTTGACAATGACTACAAAGACAAGTGTTTCCAACAACAGTAGCAGCAGCAGACCACTTTGTATTTTCCTGCTGTTTTGTTTGTGACCTACCACTGGCCCACTGCTTTGTTTTTTGCAAAGTTAACTTCCAATCTAGAGACAAGGCAGCTGTTGTTTGTGCTGTACTCTGTACATCATTTTCTTAGGCAGCCATCTGAGTAGAGCTTTTCAAAAACATTATTTTGAAATGAATATACAGTTGCTAGTTCAAATTACATGTAGGGTTGTCTAAAGATTTCAGCGTTACATGTTAAAATATGTATCTCTTTTATGGGAATTCTGGTTTATTTTTAGTTTTATTACTAAAGCAATCATGCTATACATTACCTTAGAAATGAGAAACATGAATTGTCCTTTATTAGTATGCAGGGAAAGGACACTAAGTTGTATTGAAATAAACAAAAGATCACTTTCATATTGTTTGCACCACTGTCACTTAGAGTTAATACACACTGAGAGTCACACTTGCAGCCAGCCTTATGTAGAAAGAGTGCTGCCTGGGAAAGTGATAGCAAGAGAAAAGAAGCTCTGGAGAGTGAGTTATCTGTTTAGATGTCATTGAGGGGCGCCTCTTTTCTCTCCCTCTGACTCTCTCTATCATTTTCTTCTTTCTTTCTCTGCTCTTCCTTTCAGTCTCCCTCTCACTTGTTCCCACTTGCTCTCTCAAATCATGCTTGCCTCCAGTGGTATTCAGACAGTCCAAGGACAAAGTAGAGATATGCTGGGAGCAATGGACTGTCCGTCAGTGTGTGTTTGTGTGTGTCTGACTGTGTGATGTTGACTCTTTGAAGATGTTCTCCCCTTGTCCTGACAGATCGGAGTCTCATCGCTCTCTATTTAACCTCCTGACGCTACGTCTAACACACACACACAAACAAAACACTTTTTTTCAGTCTGCCTTAGCCACATTCACCAACACAATGCAAGATTTAAGATTCTCCTGGAGCTTTGTGCTCAGCTTGCTGGTGTCGAGGTCATGCCCTTGTGTTTAAGGACTGTTACATGTACTTCATTTGATATTTATTGACTTGTCAAGGTGAATGCAATGTTGTTTAGTAGTCTATTTCCATAATGATCTAAGATATGTGTATTTTATTCACATGTATCTGTAGTGCCAACAAGCCAGAGGTCTCTATATTATTAAGTCATGCAGTGTGTTAATGTGGCCTTGGCTTGTCGGGCTAAACCATAGTGAAGTAGATGGCCCCAGGGTCTGTGACCCTGAAACACACACACACCAAGATACACAAAACCAGCCAGATGCCTGACCTCCTCCCCTCATGTCCAAACATACACACATGAAATCTACGCTGGAGACAGTCTTCTCCCTGTGTGTGTTTCTTACATGGCTGTTCCGCTCTCTGAGACAAACAGGGGATATCCTCTTTGTCTTGCCTTGTCCATCACAGGCCATCTCACTGTCCAGGCACACGTGGGTGCTTTTCAAAACCGTCAGTGACCTCTTAGGCCAGGCTCCAAATCTGTTTGCCTACACACATGCACAGGCGTATCCACATACGCCAGCCAAATGGCTCCAGCCAGGTTCCCCTGACGCAGGGACACACGCAGACAGGAAGTTTAAGGAGAGGTTTGTGTCAGTTTGCTTCTCTTAGAACACCTCAAGTCTGACCCGCTCTTGACCAGGCAGCTTCCTCCTTCTCCATCTTTCCATAAACAATCACATCCCTGCAACTGAAGCCGTGCAATAACATCAGTCATTTTTGATGTGAAGCGGTAGCTCTACGTGAGTTAAAAAGGCTGATTCAGAGATACGTTTATGTGTTCTGGGTATTCTTTGATTGCAGGGTTGGCAAAAGCCATCATGTCACTTGGCTGTCTCCTTTCCCCACTATTATTCACTTGTGCTCTTAAATAGTACATAGAGCCATGTCCACATACACAAAAACACAGGCTCACATAAAGAGGGTTGTCCACTGATCTTGTTGAGTGTGTGTCAACTCCATTAGCACATTCCCAGATAGGGCCAGAGCCCTCTTATCTGTGGCGACCCATTAATTACACTTTGTTCCCTTAAGTGATCTATTTCAGACCTGGCCCACCCTCAGCACCCACTCTGCTATCACCACCTCTGGCCTGTTTCTCCCCCACCTGACCTTTACTCCACTGTCCTTTCACCCAACACACACTAAGTGCCTATCTCAATGTATGGTATCCCAAGGTCATGTGACAAATAGCTTATGACAACCATAGCAACGAAATTGGTTGCGTCTGCTAATCAAAAAAAGAGAAAGTAAGGTTTGTGTTCTTTTTTGGTGGGCTTTAAAATTTCAGAACTATCCCATTGGTCCCGTTACCTTGATTTGGTTAGGGATGTAGTCCTTGACCTTTACCTCAACAAAGAAAGTTATAATACCCTAAAATGGGCTAAGTTTAAGAATGTTACGATTTTTAATCTGACCATCTGCTTAGAAACACCAGGCACTGAGAGTGACTCCTCTGCTTCTGCTTCTGTATCAAGAGAAGATCCATGAGGAATGCATCATTTATATTCAAATACAAGTCTTGTATACTATATCTGCGTAAAATTATCCTTTCCTTCACATTTTGTGAGTTGAGGAATGAGGCCAAAATGTAGAACACACTGCCTTACTAAAAATAATTCCTGTGACTAAATATCTATTAATTGACTTAAGTGTACTATTCAGCAATAGGTTACCTTTGGGCATAAGGCTAGTGAAAGCAAACTACTAAAAGCTTTAATCATTTTAGGTCTACCATTGTTAACATTTTATAGAGCACTTTCTCTTCTTCTCTGTAACTGTTTTTATACAGAGGACAAAGATACTTATTGTGAAATGCAGAGACAGAATAGACAATTTCATTATTCCTGATGTATAATATATTTGTACATATTTTATAATGCATCTGCAGTTCCTCCTGCTTTGTGTAGCACAAAGCATGTACCAGTGATAAGAATGAGCCATATTGCTCCGTATAGATTACACAACTGGTTAGTGAAGAAACATTGTGCATAAGGTGCAGGCATTCACTGTGGTCCAGTGTGTCTAAGGAGTTCTCTGACTCAAGGCTGTCTATTCTCAGCCCACTGATTGTGAATGCTGCCCTGTCTTTCTTACAGGTACAGTGAGACCACTCTTATCCAGCTCCTCCTCCACTTCTTTTGTGACTGAACAATGTCGGACATTGTAGAAATATGTTTGTGTGTGCCGTTTTATGTATTGCATTGTTTTGAAGAGCCTAGGAAGGAGTGTGAGTGTGTTTCAGATCTCATTGTGTTAAAGTGCAGCAGCGGTTGTGTGTCCATGTGAGAGAGCAATAAAGTGGTGTATTGAGTGTGTGCTTTGGGTTTAGTTAGAGTCTGTGCCTGTGGCTGTGTGTAAGAGAAAGTTCTTAGCCATGTTGAAGTGTCTGCATGTTCATATCCACCAGGATCTTTGGCAAGGTTGTCTGGCTCTGACCCTTGCCCAGGGATCATTGCCACTTTGAGTATGAGCTTGTGCTTATGTGGGTGCATATATGCATGCACACAGTGCCTCCATTAATGGACAGTTTTTGTGGGGGCCTCTCTTTTCATCCATGCTGCCTTTGAGACACATTGTGCCTGGGCATAGAAACAGAAGCTCTCCATTGGCCCTCAATAGGCCAAAAACAAAACCGTGTCAGGCGAGCTAGCAGCCCCCAAGTGTTTGCCATTTAAGCTCTGACCAATGGTAATGCAGATTGAACAAAGGACCTGGACAGGGAAGGAGGCCCGCACTATTTACAGTGCTAATGTCTGGGTGGCAACAAGGCCCCTCCACACATATCCTTGTACACACACCATTGGTCACTCAATCTGTCTTTCAGTATGTCTCTCTGTCACATACATCCACTGAATCTGAGCTGAGTTTGTCAGGTGTGGTGTGACGTAGAGTTATTTAAGAGTCCTGTGATCATGTCACATTTCTAATTGAATTATTCATCATTCTTCACACTCTCTCTATTACTTAGTTGACATTTCAATGGATAGATATCTCTGAGTCTGAATAAATAGTATGTTTTTTTCATATTTATCAATTGCTTAGTGTTTTATTAAAGGAGGTTAATTAAATTGAAGTACTTAAACAATGATCAGACATTGTGTCTTATTTAGTAGACAGGAATTTCAGTAATTTTCAATCTTTGGTGCAGTTTTGTGTTTAAGAGCAGATTTTTAACTTTTAAAAAGAATAGATAGTAATGCATTCTAAATGTTTATGAAATGCCACATGCAGATGTGTGCTGATATCCATGTCTTTGCCTATTTGAGTAGAAAAGAGTAAAGCAGCTGACATTGAGAGGCACTGATATAGACGAGGCAGTGTTTGAGCTTTCAATTTTTTACTGATGAACAGAGGGGAGAGTTTGACACTGGTATCAAATAGCCAGCACTGTCCTTGCACCAGGGTTATCTTGTAAATACTCTGCTCCAAGTCTATAAAGGCGAGGGTCCTTTATGACGGCCAAGGCCACTCATTCACGTTAAAATAAAAAAGCACTCAGTGTAGTCTCAGTGTCTAGGTAGAGAGGCTGCAAATGGGGAAGGATGAATGAAGGGAGGTAGCTGAAGGGGAGAGCGCCACACAGTCCTTTGTGTGAAGTCCTTGTTGTCACAAGTTTCACTCTTACTGGATTTATTACATACAATTTAGAATAGCTTAATTCAAATTACTGCAATATTTTTCCATCTCTTGTCGTCACTTTATTATGTTTCTATATGTCTTTTCTGTTTGCATCTGAGTAAATATAGAGTTCCTTTTAGCTGCCCCCTGATGACAGTCCCTCATCTCTAGATGTGCAATGACTTCTGCCTTGTCTTTTGTCTGACAACAACTTACAATAATAAGCTGAGTAATTAAAAACAGTGTGAGAGAATGAGATGTACATGTTACTTAAAGATGCATTAATTACAGGTGCATTAAATAGCAGTTGTGTTCAAGTGGCATTGGTGGCTTTGGTGTTAAAGGTTAGATGAAATGAGCTGTTTTTTGAGTCACTATGTTTTTGTGTCTCCTTTAGGCATGTAAATCCTGAGCTCCATATTGTTAATTTTAACAGGACTGTCAACAAATGTATTTTATAACTGTCTTAACGCTGGTTGTCTCTTGGGTGTCCCAACCTGTGGTGAAACTTAAAGGCTTTGTTTGTGGGGGTGGTGATTAAGGAGCATGAATGTGGATTTAATTAATGTTTTGACTGGGGACAACATCGTCATGTTTTGTTACAAGGGACAGAGTTCCTGTGGCAGTTTGGCTGACCGTCTGTCACTTGATGGGCTCTCCCTGACCTCGTCTCCAGTGGCAACATGTCCTGCCCTCTTCAAAAGACAGCCACAAGGGATAAAATGACATTCTTGACCTTTACGCATGTCAGCAAACCAGATGACAACACACATATAACGGACTTTCATATGGATAAGCACACGATGTGAACTGTTGCAGCCAGCACATATTGTCACACAAACCAGCGAGATCATCTAATATCAGAGAGCGGCAGGCGGAAATCCGATCGTCTGACAACCAGGATACAGATAGCGATTCCCCACCGCCGATCCATGCAACAGATAGTTTCCACAAACAGTCGTCTGGTTAAGGTTACACCAGCCAGGACCCACACCGCAACACGCTGCACTGCCTCACATCAAGATAAAACAAAAGCTTGGATTACCATCCCCGCGAAATTGATAAGAAAACATGCCATGTGATAGATTCTTGATGAAAACTTTGACAAGAGGAAATTAGAAAATGTTTGCATCTGCGACCAATAATATTATGCGTATTAGCTCTGAGAGGTATTCTGCTTTTGCAGTGATCACTTTTTGATTATATCGTTGTTCATCTCCTTTTTTAAATTGAAGCTCATTAAATGTTTAACCCAAATGTCAGTATATTTGATTAAGCACTCACTCCATTGTTTAAAGTAATTCAATTTACACAGAAAGTAGCATTGTACATTTCCTTGCCTTGGAGTCCTCTTAAAAATTTGAATATGTATTTATGTTATAAATGAAGTGAAGAAATATGCCCCTTTCACATGAGTGTAATTACAAAACCACAAAAAAGAGTTTGATTCAAATAAAATAGGCCATTTGTACACAAGCAATTAACTGGTGAGGCTTTAAATAATGTAGCCCAGATGGAACCTAATTATAGACAGCATGCTTTGATTTAAGCTTTCTGTCAGAGTATCACTCGAGGCATCACTTTGGCTGTACAGTCACCTAGCGTTTGTTTGGAATTTTGTGACAATCAGAGGCGATTAGCATTTGTAACACCATGTCGTGTTTGGTGCAAAGGGAAGAAAGCATGGCCCATAGCTATGGAGGATTTTCCATGTTTCCTTTTTATTAAAACTCTCTTGTTCCTTTAACTCACTCCACAGAAATGAAAGCAACTAGTGAGTGAGCTGTGGTATGTTTGTGTTTGTTTACGTATGCTCTAGTATATATGTATGTGTCTGTGTGCCATCCTTGAGTAGACAACATCTAAAAGTGAGCAAATGTGTGTGCGTGTCTTGTACCAGAGTGAGATCAAACAGTCAGTCAATTACCTTGAAAGGGCTCCAGTGGCTATGACAGAGAGGAGCGAGCTAAATATCCAGGATCAAATAGTCTTCTCTGTCTGTCACATAATGAGGGAGCTTCAGCTGACAGACAACACAGACTGGTCAAGCACAGGCCAAAGGTGAGGGGCAGGACAGCAGCAGAAGGGACCTTTCACTACTGACCCTGCACTGCTGCGTTCAAGTGAAATATTACCACAGACGCGTATGTGTGTGCCAGCCATTATGTGTCCCCCTGGCTGTAATTGTTCTCTGTTAACCATGCTAATAATATAAACACATTTTTTATTTTTTTGGTTTTTTTTTTATTATTTCCCATGACAATATTCAGTGCTGTGGAGCCTACAATATACATTATTACTGATTTACAATAAATGAGAAACATAATTTCATTCACAATAGAGTTTATTACATTAATGAAATTACAGTGATCTTATTAAAATTCACACACGCTAATTTAGATTTTAATATAAGAAAACACACACAACTCAGTGTTTGCTTTATTTAAACTGGCCGCTGCAAATACATCACAATTACCAAAAGTGCACTTATAATACATCAAATCAGCTGCTCATATAAAATCTGTTGAAAAGTTTTTAATTCAATTCCGCTAAACTGTGGCTAAAGTAGTACTCATGGGCTGTTAATGGTTTTGCTTTACATGCAAGATGGAGCCAGATGTCACCCCATCGATCCCAGCATCTTTTAAAGATATTACTTTGATTTGTGGCATGGCTGAGGTAATGCTCTTTCGCCCTTTCTCTTTTCCCCTTTAGTGGCTAGTGAAACCTGGTCATTGGAGCTTCTCCTCTAAATCAGCGCTCTCAGCTTTGACAACATCCATTAGGTTCAACACACTTTAGCTATTAAAGCAAGGGAGGACGTAAGCTGTTAAAGGTCTATTTAAGCTTGTGTGAGAGTGGGTTTATGTGGAAGAGTGCAAGTGGGGATGGTGGGGGGCTTTACTTTCTCCCAAAGCGTCTACCGTACAGAGGGGCGGAGCTTCACATCAGAGTCATCGGTGGGGCACAGACTCATCTGCATATTGGCACAGAGGAGCCCCCCTGGTGACCCCAAACTGCGATGGGATAGGGTGGAGAGGCTGGCGGCGCTCCGGAGAAGTTCACCGCCAGTTCAGGGTGAACGGGAGAGCACTGCGGCATTGATCGCTTCTGCAAAAGAAAAACAGGACAAAACAGAAGTAAAAACACAAGTGAGAGACTTGATGAGACGAGGGGGAAAAAAGGGAGAAGGAGGAGGTGGAAAAGGATCAGAGCGACTCAAATTGGATATAAATGATAGATTAGAGGTCTGAGAGGGCTCTGTCTTTGTTTTCCAAGAATGGGTGTTATGTTGAGCTCGACACAGGTAGCACAGTCACTGAGAGTGCGAGGTTATTGACTCCTGTGATTGCCAGGCCAGTAAATTTGACCCAAGGCACTCAGAGCGCTCCATTGGCTTTATAGTGTGCAGAAAAAGTCCCTTATCTCACTGTGATCGAGAACCCCCTACATACTCGTTCACACAAATGACACACACAAATACAAACACAAGCACATCACCGCCAACTGAACCCACATCCACCATCAACCAACAACATTACACTTAGCCTCAATCTTCCAATGATACACACATGAGCATGCACACTATCTCCATTAATGCGCCCAGGCAGGGGTCAATCTAATAAACATAGGGTCAGTTCAGTGGTCAACAGAGGCCTGTCTATGGCAAGAGAGCCTCTAAGGTGCTTCCTAATTGTATCCCTGCGGCCTTCTAGTCTGTCTTTTTATAGCCAATCCTACATACACAGGAGTGGGAGGAAGTGAGGAAGGAAGGAGAAAGCCACTAAGTAAATGTCTGGAGGTATTTCTAATATACCCTACCGGTAAAGGTCATTTTTTTATTTTTTTATTTTAGTTTATTTTTAACAAAACCTATAGTTATTTTTGATGTTAAACCTTTCCTTTTATAATAATTCATGTCAGGACAAATTATAATAAAGTTACCTTTAAAAAGGCAATCCGAACCACAACCCTAATGAAAGGTGTACACTGTATGTTTTGGCTTGGAAAGAATCATGACTGTCTGGTCTTTGGTTTGCCAATCCCTCACTCAGTAAACATATAAATCTATCTTATATTTCCATCTTGTAGCACACTACTCTCCCTCGAGGAAGCATGAGGGCCCCTTGGTTTGGCTTCCAGTTTCTGGGATCTGAAATGATAGGCAGCAGAAGTGAAAATAAGACGTTATCTGTTAGCGTTTTGCTGATTTGTTATGGAGCAGGAGCAAGTCAGACAGCAGCTGCAGCCACAAGTGTTTTTATCAAAAATGTCCGATGCCGAGCCAAGGTGTTCAGTGGCAAGACTAGCTGGCACACAAGAGAAACATAAAAACGGCCTTTGAGTGTGCAACCTATCCAACCAAAACGCTGGCCAGTGATACCGTAACCCCTGATGTAGACAGGAACCTGAAGCGAATGTACCAGATTTCATGCTCCAGTGTGACCCCAACTTGGGAACTAGCTAACCTGAAGGAGGTCAGAGGGAAACCAAGCACTTGTGCCTCCTATGTACCACCGTCGGACCACCTGATATGCTTACCTGTAGCCTCTCCCCATCTCTGTCTTGACTTTCCTCAATCAGCCCTTTAGAATGAATGACTCCCGCTCGACTGGTTTTGCTTAGTGAGTCCATTGTGCATAACTCTGGTTTTGTTGGAAGGCCTGAAATGGAAAGACAGGCGTGCATTGGTGTTGATTTTCAGGTATCCGCTTGGATAACATATTAAAGCTCTCCCATTGGACTAACGGGTCATAGGCCCTCAAGGCTCTCATGCTAATACCTTTGGATTGCACAGCATGGTGTAAAGAATTTAAGGGGTATTGTGAAAGAAACAAAACGTTTTCTCTGTGGTTTCTTGATGCTTATAATGATTGTGCTGTGTTTTGTGTGTTCACATAGGCACAGAAAGGCATGAGCTGACCTCCTGGATGAGTTTTGACTCCATCTTTCGGTTCTTCAATGAGGTCCTGGAGGCACATGAGTACGAAGAGTCACAAGAGACCTCCAACATTGTCACCACACGCAGTGGATCCCACAAAAACAAACACCAAGATTTGTAGAGGACCAGCAACAATGACATGACACAAGAGCACTTGGAGGAGGTGGCATGAGATTAGATGTGTGAAACAAAGATACATAACATATATTTCTTGTTTTCCCATTGTTTTTCCTTCTTTCCTTGAGTGTTACAGCAGTCCCTGGCTCCACACACATTAGTCTTGTTTCTGTGAGAGTAAAGAGTACAGGGTCATCGTGTATACATCACAATAGCGTTTTGCATTACTTCTAGATGAGTGCAACTGTCAAAGCAATATGGACCTGAGTGTTAGCGCTTCCCGTGGGCTGTGGCCTGGCTGCGGCTATGGACCACAGCGGCAGAGATTAAGGCTGACAGCCGCTGTGCACAGTGCGCTGGGGTGCACCTCTAATTGTCCTGACATCAGCTTGAACTGAGCTAATGCCCTTCCTGCCCTCCAGTCTGCAATGTTCAGTCTCTCCCTACTTCCTCCTGGTCCTCATATCTACTGCTGCTATATGCTTATATAATAACCACAACAATATCATCTGTTGTTTTGGGGGTTTTTTTTGTTTTTTTTTTGCTTTTAGCCAATACTTGTGTTTTTTTCTCAAGCAACTATGTCTTGATTGTTTAAACTTGCTAAACCTATGATTTACCAGTTGCATGGGGCTGGGCTTATCCCACTCTGCCCCTTTTCCACCCCTAAAATGTTTTAACTCTGTTTTACCAGCAGCTCAACTTTTAAGTCCACACACATTTTAAATGTTTGTTGGTTTGTTTGTTTTTTCAATTTGTTTTGTGCAAAATGATTATGCTTCAAATAGCAGTTCTTTTTTAATCTAAACACAAAATGCATTTCTTACTCTTTTTTTTTTTTTTTTTTTAAATGAAGCCACTACAGCTCTAACTTGTGTTTATTTTAGAATTTCCTTACAGGATATAGACTGTGAAAGTCCTGCTCTCTGGATTATATATATATATATATATATATATATATATATATATATATATATATATATATATATATATATATATATATATATATATATATATATATATATATATATATATATATATATATATATATATATATATTCTTTAATTCACTCTCCATGATATTGATGTCTCCAGATGATTGAATGTGATGAAACAAATAAAACAAACCCAACCTGTGCTGAATATGGAAAATTCCAGGACATGGAGCATATTTAAAATCACTTAAAGTCAAGCATCAAAATAACTTTGAGGGATATCTCATTTTTACAGGAGCCAGAAGTCAGCTCACAACCCTCATAAATCCTCAATATATCGCCTTACACATGTCAGGAAATCCAAGATTTCAATATTATTCTAAGCCTGAATGATATTTCCTTAGATGCTGTATAAGTGTAACATATCTATTCTCCCCCTTTTTTCCTTCCCACCAAAGTCCTCACTTAGATGTGACAAAGACAGCTCGGCTCCCCCTAATCTGACTTTGTGGCACAAACACTTTTTTTTTCCTCCATAAGGCGGATATGTTTTATAAAACACTCAAGGCTAAATGGAGTACATTTCTAGCATATCATGACATTTGTAAAACTCCAACTGGATAGTAAATCTTGTGATACCCTAGACACATTCTCAAATATGTATTTTGTACTTCAAATAGTTCCTTGTTTAACTTTTCCACTGTGAGCCTGTGCCTCCGCTGCCCACTGTGTGTATGGTTTAAGGCTTTTGTGGATTATCTTTCTGCTGTAATGAGACAACTCTGGCTGATGGTTGCGGGCCTAATTTTCTTTTAATTTGATTCAGATCTCTCCAGGTTTGAGCAAAGAAGATGGTTTATTATTTGATTTGATGAGTTTTGTTTGAAGATACCATTGCTCATCTTTCAGCTCTTTGGCTACAATCAGTTCATTTTTCCTGCTGTAATTTGTATATTGTTGCCTTAGGAATAAACAACACTCTGCTGTTTTTAATAATAGCAAGCCATATGTGAATGGATTTGAAGATGTAAGAGCAACCAAAATCCAAAGCACAATCTGCAGATAAAGGGCACTCGTGGTGAGAGGGTTTATATGATGCATTGATTTAAGCAACCTACTCTTTTAGTTTTATAACAATATTTAGATGTTGCTATGCAAATGTGTCCTGTCAGGTTGTGTCATTAAATCTTTTTTCTCTCTCTGAATTATCTATTTTGAACTTTTTCTGACTCTGAAACTGACAAATAAAATAATCTTTTGCTTCCTATTGATGTTTGCTATTAGCCTGTGCATTTGCCAAGTGTTTAATTTTGTTTATTTGTCCAAAAATAGGGGGAAAAAAAATAATAGGCCAACTTTAACAAAGTGTTAAGCAATTGGCTGAGTGACAAAGAGGCAGAACTTAGTACAATGGGACAGAAAAGGGAGAAAATTGGGGTAGATCTGACAAATATAAATGACAAGGAAGCCCACAAATAATTTCAACAAAACTGAAAAAAAAAGTCGAATAAAAACAAAGCATAAAGAGCACTTTTCTGTGTTTTTGGTTCCTCATCACACGGAGCTTTTACGCATCGTTTATTCTCACCTGGTGCTTCGATCAAGTCATTAAACGCTCCTTCAATAAAAATCTTTACAAATCTTTACCAGTAAGTTAAAAACAACAAGTATAACCAGCCGAGCCCCTGCTCCGTGTCAGGCCGCTCACTGCAAGAACCAGTCCCTTAAACGTGCGCAAAAGGAGCGACTCCAAACCACACAAACCAGTCAGCTCTTCTTTCCTACTGACCGAAAACGGATGGCTGTAAATTCATTTAAAAAAAAAAAACAACGTTATGTTTAAATCTTTCTAATAGATAACTCATCCAAAAGTCTGTCCTAATTGGCTACATTTCGAGTTGGTTAGAAGGACTTTACTACAAGATTATCCCAGACTCATTTTTGAGTTAATTGTCTTCATCTTCTTCTCTTAAAGTGTTAAAATGACGCTCAAAACAAGGTTGTCGCAGCGCCTCGGTGCGTAATAGGTATGACTGATTTGATTAGAGATTTCACTCGCGCGGATTTTGTCGTGAATTCGCGTTGACACTCGCATGTGGCAACGCGCTAAATCATATCTCTGTCTAAAAGTGTCGGAGAGGAGCTTTCCAGTAAAAACCTGTCACACTGGGGGGTCTCTGCTGTAATGTCACATGATTTATTCCGAGTGGGGTGGGTAGAATGTGTTTGACACGTTAAAAGAAGTTAGGGAACCCCCTCAAAGCTGCCTGATATTTTAATTTTTTCTTAAAGAGAGTTGTTGTCACGCTTGCTTGCACCGACCCACTCTGATACGCACCAAAAGATGAACTCTTCCAAAAGGAACAGGCACTAAGCAAAGTTGGAATGTCACCCCTCTGACAGCCCCTTCACACACACGCACACTCCTCCAGAGGATCACTGTCACATCACTATTTGCATAATTATATGCTCAGCTAAGAAGAGAAAACTAACCCCCAAATTTTACGGGTCAGCTAACTGCAACAATCAATGTTTTAACGGGTAGAACCAAAAAACTATAAGAGGAAAGAAAGTATGCGAGGAGCTCTGTTGTTCTATCACTTCATTATTGGCATGGCTGCTTATCACTACCGATATATTCCTAAAGTTAAAAAATAGATTTGCACCCAACCCCCACTAAAAACACATCTCCCTTCCCCTTTTCGTGTTTCTTTGAGCAAATACTTTTCATCAAGGCCTATTGACTGAGGCAGAATGTGTGCTTTAAGCTCATTGTGGATTCAACATTGTATCCCTTCTTTCTCTCTTTTCTAGCCTTCCCAGCTTCTTCCTCTGGTCTCCAGCTCTTTAATATGAGAGAGGCCTGTATACCACAGCATATAACTCACTGGTTAGACATCATTACATATTCATTGACTTGCGGAGAAACCCCTTTAATCCAATGGCAACAACTCCTCTTCAATCTCCCCTCTTCTAATAAGGATCCACAAACACTTGGCAGCAAAGGCAGCACATTTAGGAAATAGATTTTTACATGGCAAAAACCGATGCAAAAAAAAATAAAAAATAAAAAATGCAAGGATGGTCTCAGGTGCAGTGGGCCAAGGCTGATAAAGATTTGTGTTTGTGGGCTTTTAAATTTACCCTAAACCATTAGAAGGAATCAGCTCTTGGTTCAAACAAGAGAAAAGTTCAACAAAAGAAAACTGGGGATTAAAATGTTCTTTCCTTGCCCAAGTTTCACACTCGCTGACCCACCACCTGTGTCCTGTGGAGGAGAAGCACTCTTGTACCGTGTCTGGAAGTATGCAAATGAAAAGCCAGCAAAAATTGCAATTCCCCAGGTTCTAATAAAAAAGAGAAGTGCTGGTGGAGAAGTGAAAAATGCCTTTGGAGACCACAAGCACCTAGAAACACAGACCCAAGTCCCTATAGGAATATAATGCGCCTATTACCACAATATGCTTTGAGATTTTTTCCCCTTGCTGTCTAATACTTTTAAGTAGCCACTACATCAGCAACATGGCCCTAATATGTTAGTGCATGTGTGTTCTTGGAGACCGTGGCATATAATAGTTGGGTTGTGGGACAGCTGTTGGCAGAGCCGTTTTACGGTGTTCAGTCCATTTGGCTTTAATAGCAGCTTTCAGGCGGAGCGCTACTCTATCCCCTCACCGCCCCCTCAATTACACCTCCTCTGATACTGCGCTGGCCCGAGACTCCCGCAGTAAAACACAGCCGACGAAACGCAATACATTTGAAGAATGGGCTCTGACTTTTAAGATTCCGAGGCTGCGCTCTCTGATGATTTAGCGAAGTGATGAAGGAAGGGAAGAAGGAAGAAGGGAAGGAAACAGGAGACTGAAGACTTGGGTTCATTTTGGTCTCGGGCCTAAGACCAGGCCTCATGGAGGAAAGAAATGTAATCAGATTTTGAAACCGAATTGTATATTTTTCAAAGATCAAATCGCGCGTGTGTTTTACGGAATAACATACAACAACACACACAAGAAATAAATTATTGCGTTGAGTTGTTTAATTCTCATTCAGTATTTAAAAAGAAAAAGAAAAAAGAGGTGAACAAGTGAGTAATAATTTAAATGTATAGCTTATAATAATGCTTGCTAAAAATAGGCCTTAAAAGAAGTCTGTGTGGCTCTTTTTTTTTATCTTAAACTGATATATTAACAACAAGCATATGCAGTGTAAAATATTTATTATCATTATTATATTATTGATTATTTTTCAATCCTGTTATTTATTAATTTTAGGCCCAAGTCACTTCACTACAGTATGACATTACCTCAAGACTCGAGAAAGACGCAATAATTACGCACAGAACATTTTTGAAATAGTAAAAATAAATAACTGGATAAAACAATGGCATTATAAATGGCGTCGTGTGCGTAAAAAAAGACGAACTTCTCTCTAAAAAAAACAAAAATTCCGTTTCAACTGAAAATATAAACGCGCAATATAAATTTAAGTGCCTAATAATCTCTGCTTTTTTTTTTTTAATCGACGCAGTAATGGGCTGCTTCTACACATCTCTATAAACACTCTGATAGTCAATACAGCAGTGGAGTCGTGAGTTATCGATTATGTGGCTGTCACAGAGAAGGGCTCACACTGGAAATAATGAAACTTTTTTTTTTTCTTTTTAGCTTTGTGCACTCATCTAATTTAAGACGTTCCTTCTTTTTACCCTAAATACAATCCACAAACAGACGAATATGTTACACGTTTTATTGCAATAATTTTACCCCAGCCTCACCCGCAATATTCATGACAAGAGAAATCACTCCAGCCCCAAAGAAGCAGGTATTTTAGTGCAGTAAACTCCTCCAAAAGCCACCCTCTCTTGTCTTTTGGCTTTAACATTTCGAAGGTGCAATAGGCGATATATTAAAGCACACATTATAGATGAGTTTCATCATGTGGACGCAGCCCTCGGAGGATAAACACGCGATATCAAGTGAGTGCGGGGTAAGAATATCCAACAGCCACGTTATTACTGCAGAGATGAGAGGCCTTCCACTGGCTGCACCCCTGCGTTTTCATTACGCACAGCCTCCCAAAAAGAGATGAAGCTCTAAATGAAGTTATTGCCATCCAATGAACTCAAATTAGCCGGGCCACAGCATGACAGACAGCTCGGCTTTACAGGGGCTAGGGGGGATTCAGAGATGGAACGATATATAAAGGTGGAGGAGATTGGCAGATGTACGTTTTGATGTGCATTTCATGGTTTGGCAAGGCCCTAAAGTGAAGTTCATTCTGGAAATCTCCGCGTGTTAAGCAAGTTAATAATGTGCATGCGTTACTCAATAGCCTGCAGCCTTCCTCCCATCCTTCCCTCCTCTTTATCACACATTCAAATATAATGTTTCTCTATTCCTCCTCAAAAGCTCCCTTTCTCCTCATTGTGTCCGCGCTACCTGAGTCAGCAGGGAGGATGAAAGGAAGCGCGGTGTGGACACACGAAGAAAGAGAGGAGAGGGTCTACCTGCTCTTCTGGTGGCGAGCTGTGCGTGCGTGTGTGTGCGTGAAGCAGGCGCGCGTGTGAAGTTAGCGCTCTACTTTATTGCTGTTTATCCCTGCAGCAGGAGCTGTCAGACGCTGACAGACTGGCAGCAGCTCTAATCAGTGCCTTCTTCATCTTCCTCTCCTTCTTCCTCACATCCAGTCAATCACTTCATGATCTTTTTCCAATACACTGGAAGCAATGGCACTTTTTTCCTCATAATAGACGGGTACAATTAAAAGAAATTGTAATATATGATTATTCTACATTTATTTGGATAAAGGCTAATGTTTGATCAAGACCGTGAAACATTGAAACGATGTTGTCTAATTTCCTCCAACGGTTTGAACTGTTCTTAGGAGGATGAAAATGTTGATTAAATAATTAATAACTTACAAATCCTGTTTCTGTATTCTTGATCTAGTATTTAGCCTGATTTCATATAAATTCAACAAACCTATTTATAACCTAACTTCTAACGCAGGTTCGTGTTCTCTTTGGATTTCATGTCCGTTTATAAAATATATAAAACTTTAAATGTATTGTAAGCCAAAAGTGTTCCATAAGCATCTCAAGTTGAAAAAAAAAATCAAATAAAGCAATGACAAAAGCGGGTTACGGGAGCTGAGCGCAGAGGCCTCTCTGAGTGGGCGCGCACCTGAAGCCACGTATCAATCCACACCTTCAGTGGGATTGGTGCTTATCTGTGCGCGCAGAGCCGCTGACCTGTGGGCTCTTAGCGCTGCTGCATCAGAGGTGTGTGTTTGTGTCGGGGTGTTGACCTGTCAGGGGGGACTTGTTAGGACTTTAACTCCGACTGCTGGCGGTCTCCAGACATCCGGGGGGTGGCATCGATTTGAAACTTGTCTTGTCTAATTTGATGATAACATCCAGGCTGAACCGACGCAGCACCATGGACAGCGCACTGTCTTGACCTTCCCCTGCTATCAAATTACCCCCGCGTGGGCCACCAACTTTACTACTGGCTCTCACACAGAGAGAGGGAGAGATGGGGAGATGTGAGAAATGCACAGCCTCCATCACAGAAACCATTACTCACTGACGCTGCAGCGACTCAAGGCGGTTTCCATCTGATATCTGGGCGCTTATGCAAACTGCAACATTATACTCTTTACCCTCTGTATTGACTATCTTCACTGTTATCCTGAATCTTATGTGTCACACACAAAACACTCAAATACTATCGAAAAACAGTGGATATATAAAACACAGTATTTTCATATTAAATAAAGTAATAAACTGTGAAGAAATATTTATTAAATAACCTATAATCCAATGCTTTAAACTAGATTCACTGTGTGAAATGATAAAGGATTTTTTTTTTTAAACTTCTTAACTCAACTTGTGTTGCTTGGCTTCCTTTAGTTTGGCTTTTCCCTTTGTATTGTAATTAAATAAGTGATAGGTTCCTATATTTGAGACTGATAGACTTGAAGACAACAGTTTAATATATTGATTTACTTATATTTTACATATTAACATTTAACATGGAATGTATTACATAACTGCATTGACTAGTTAGACTTTTGTGGCTCAGAATTTGGCAGGGGATGTAACTTTGGCTGTGGTTAACTAATACACTGATCTACTAACTCCATAGAAAATGCTACAACTCTATATTAAGATATTTTATCAACCATTTGTGGAGAAAGGAAAGTTTCAAAAGTCTGTGTTGAGAGTTTGTAGGTTAGGTTTCAACAAGCAAAGAGTATTTCATAAATGCTGCTTGTGGGGACCTATCTTTAAACTAAAGGTAATGGAAAATATATAAAGCTGAAAATACATGAAAAGTGCTCAATTTTAGTGGAGGAACAAATTCAGTCCAAAGTGGCCCAAAAAAGCCAAAATCCAAGTAAACTGTTGCGTAAGATTCCCGAGCAGATTAATCATTTGTCATGTTTAAGTTGAATTTTCCAAAGACAATAGCGTGGACATGTGCTAAATACGCGTGTGATGAAGAAACACCCGACTCCAATAATAATTAAAAAATCCTAAAAGGCAGTAGTTGTTGCCTGTGAACAGCTGGTGCACACTGTGGTAACAAGTTGATTTTGTAATCGCTGCGTCGAAAGTTGGAGAGAGGGCCCAAGGCGCTGACGGGAGCTGGATTTACTGGAAGACACACACAGACGCAGACAGAGGAGGGAAAAAGGGAAGAGAGAAAGAAAGCTGTTTGATGGAGCTCTACAGCTTTGAGACAGCTTGTTAATTAAAACCCCAAGAGATGAGGCTCTGCAGCCACCGTCCATATCAGAGCACTGCTAACTATACTGACAGCAAGTTACTTAACAAGCGAGCGCCTCAATCCCATACCTTCTCTCTGTCCTTTTTATCACAGGCGAGCAGTAAGATATTTTAATTCGTTAAAATCCCTCTGTGGCGCTGAAATATCGTGTTTTCTACTTAAGAAATTATGACAAACCTCGCTATTCTCTGTCATTCCGTGGGATATTGCCCAAATAGCTGCTTATGCGTCCAAATCCACATAGCAGCTTAAATGTGGCAAATTCGATTAAGGAAAAAAAAAAGAAAGGGATGTCAAAAATGAGTAAATTAGTCTAGACGTGTTGGGTGTTATTAAAATACTAATAGCTTTATAGATAGCCCTTTTCCTCACCCTAAAAATCAAAGATCCAACACTGAGTCAAAACAAAGAAGCTATAAGCTGCATTTTTTTTATTCTTCCATTTCTTCTTTTGCGTTTTCTGATCCGTTTCAATTGAGGTCATCATGCGCTTTGTCCCCATGCATTATTCCACCTTAATTGAACCCACAACCCAGCCTTTTGCCTGCGGGATACCTGCATGCGCTGTTTCAATTCTATATGCATGATGTGTGAGATGATGGCTTGTTAAGTCGAGGAAAAACAAATACCACGAGAGCCTTAGTCAAACAATCCGAATGTGTGACGGGCCCGTACCTTTTGTGCATCCAAAAGCACTCAAACGCAGGCTTTCCATTCCTAATAATGTGTGTGCAAGTACCAGGCCAACATCATGGGGGTGTTTCTTTCTTTTTTTTTTTTTTTTTTTTTTACTGTGGGGGTTCGGCAGGTGGACACAATCTCAACCTGCTGTGACACACCACCCAGAATGCAACTGGGGTCTGTGTGTGTTGAAACTGTAGGTTTGTGTGTGGTTTTGTGGATCAGTCAAGGAGCTGAAGTTTTAGATTTTTTTTGTCTTTTTTTGCCTGATATATTTTTTTTTATTTTAGTTTGCAATTTAGTTTATAAAGGATCCGGTAAATCACACCAAAGAGTAAATATTGTACATTATATTGCTGCGTAAAATGTTCATATAAAAGTCCATTCACTAATGAATTGCTTATCAGTAATTTTAACTGCCAGCACAAAGTTCATGTGTAGGAAAAAAAGCAAATAAACACTTGACATTATTATCAAAGATGTCTGTTTATGTATTATTTTCCCTCTTAGATAAATCCTGCGCAAATTTAAGACACCCAGTTCTTACAAATAAAATGTCATTTATATTACGCATTTTCTCTTCTGAATCTGTTTCTCTTGTATATTTTCCAACGTGGCCGAAGACCCCCTGTATCTAATGTGTGTGAGGCAGCTTCTGGGGCCACGGCGCTTTTTAAAGACAGCTGTAAAAGGCTCTCCAAGTCTCCGACACATTCATCAACGTCAGACGCCGACAAGACGCTATTTAGTGAAAGTGTAACTGCAGCAGTATATCTTAGAGCAGAGTGGGCCACTCAGCAAACAATGCCACGGACCGGCTTTTTTTTATTTGCTTCGGTTGTAACCTATCTAAAACACATTACAAGTTACGACTTGGGTTTTGGGGGAATCATAAACAAAGAATTGTAAAAATTAGGCTCAGGGCAATTGTCATCAAATCAAATGTTTTACGCATTGTTGGAACTCTCTAAATTGATTTAAATGTGATTGTCAAAATACTTTTATGATTTATTTTTATGGGGATATATGTCAGTCTGTACTCTGTGTTGATTTTGTTTTAAAACCACTTTCTAACTTACACTTTCTTCCTGAATTAATAACACGTGGCTGATTTAATCCACTGTCCAAAACCAATTCTGTACTTCAACTCATAATTCGTGCACAATACCCACTGGTGCCTAATAACGTATACTGTCATGTGTTCACATATAAACCAGACACATTGCTGATCGTTGGCTTTTTATCGACGTGATTTCACAGCTTAACCAAACGCACTGAATTGTCACTTGATATGATCTAACGCAGGTATAAAACTTCTTCACTTTCACGAGGAGTTGGGTGTGGATTGTTCGCGTGAAGCTGCTGTAAATCTTCGTTTAAAATGCTAAGAGTGTGTCTGTGTGCAGCGCTGTGGACTGTGTGGGCTGAGCAGGAGAGAGAGAGTGAGAGAAGGAGAAGGAAAGAGAGAGAGAGAGAGGGCCAGAGGGTCCCACAACACAGAGCGCCATCTAGCAAACAAAGGTAGAAACAATAACAGCACGGTGGGTCTGAGCTGACGCAAAGAGAGGGGCTCCCTTTACGCACACAGCAGCCCAGAGGGACGCCACAACGCGGTGCTGAAAAGCGGTTTAAACACTCTCCTACACTCAACTTTCTCCACTTGCATTTCCACATGCTTTCTAAACATCTCACTTCACTGATGATCATAATGGAACGATTTAACTACCCTTAAAACGCATTAAATACGTTGAAAAGGGTCAGGCTGAAAATGAGAAAACTTTGAATTTAAATGTAGTTTGTTTTGAGTGAGGGGGGAAAAGGGAAATACCGACTGGTGACTCCTCACTTGACAAAACAAATCGATACTATCACTCGCAGGCTCCATCACTGCGTTTTACACCGGGTGTGTTTGTGGAGCCCAGGCAAACAATAGCTACATCTTCTGTCGAGTGCATGCAGTTGCGAATCAATTTGACACGATGCACCATGGTTGATGTTGTACTCGGAGGTGTTAAGAGGTGCAGCTAAAACTAAAAAAAAAAAAAAGTCTGGTCAGTGATGCGCCTCTGATGACTCTTTCCTTGGTCATTCTCAGTACAATCTCCTCAGCGCAGCCATTAGTCCATATACAAAGACAGACCCGAGGCTTTTCATTGTTTATAATACAGCAATGACACTTTCAGCCTCGTGCAGCACAGTGTTAAGAGAAATAATGATGAGTAATAAGGATAGCAGTGGTAGAAGCCGGATCGCACGTACACAGGGACTAGTGCTATTAGTGCAGCAATCAATGCGTGGCAACACATCACAAATGATTAAGCTTCACTGTGCGCTGTTGTCCTTATTACATATCTATCTCAGTCCACATCACAAATGGGAGAAAATGCATTGTAAACTATATTAAAGCATTTAGAATATTAGCCTGTTTTGTTTCCTAACGTAAATACAAGCCACAGTTGCCACGTGTGTTAAAGAGTAAGCCAACTTGGGAGTCAATGAAATATGAACCGAGGTGTCAAATTTGTTTTATCTCGTCAGTCCACATTTCCACAATCAGAAAACTGCAATAATGTTGGTTAATGCAGAGTTACAAGTGTAAAAAATACACCTAGGACCATTAGGTTTGAGGCTAATAATATAATCTGAATAAAACCGAATGTTTTGCGATTTAAAGCAACAGTAGACTTGTTTTATGATAAGTCTGATTAATGGTTGTATGTGGATTAAAAAAAAAAAAAAAAAGCACAAAGAATGGCGTGAGAGTTCACTAATTCATTTGCAGTTTTCGTTTTCACTCCACTCTTAATATGATAAATGTATTAATACTGCTGACAACACTCACTTTTACTGTGTTTCCACTAACACCTGTCTCACTAAACTGCCTGTTTCACCTGCTCCTTCTAATGTCTTCTGAATCGTTTCAGAGTCCGTTTGAACTCACTGCTAATGCGCTTTGATTTTAAATGTGTACATTTTCACTACTTTCTTCTCTTCCCTCAAGCGACTTTTCTCTTCTTCCTAATGATTTACCTGGTTACAAAGGTGAAAGGAATCAAATAAATAAATCAAATAAATGATCATCGTTAAGGACAAGTCTAACTTTACATTGAAGTGGTGTCTTCATTTAAAACGCTCTACTATTTTTGCATTTTATGATTCACTTGGCGCTGGCATTCTGTTACATGTATTTGAGCAATAAGGCGCAGAAAGCCCACCCCTCACACATTCGCCGCATGGAATGGACCAAGTGAAGATGTGACGGAGCGTATTTGAAGTATGATAAGCTTTGTGGTCCACTCCTTTTTATTCCTTTGCCTCAAATATACGCCCGCTTTCAAATAAGCCTCTTTGGCAATCTCATGCCGTCCCACACCCCCACCACCCCCTGCCACCTTAACAAGAATGGGCGACTGACCTTTAAGGCCGAGTCCACTCTGCGGTCCAGTTTTATCCAAATAAGCCCCCCACCCTGCCTCATATGGTGCCTGCAATTCTTTGCTGATATCATCAGCGGATGCAAATGAATTTGGACGGGTTTGAGGAATGGGGGGTGGGTGTAGTGTGGTGCAGTGTAGTCATGGACAAAACAGCACTCTGTGGCTTCAGAATACAACGTGTGGAGAGATGGGAATATTGAATAGCCCGCCACCAGAACCATCCCTCGATTTCAATACTGTAGAAAAAATACAGTCCTATTCCAGAAATGTTGGCTGCGAAATACCACCAGGAAGAAGAAGAAGAAGAAGAAGAACGAGAAAAAAAAATCGACATTCAAATGAGATGCGTTTATTTCTGCATGGCCTTTGAAGAGAAGAGAGAGGTCGTGTCACTCAAAAGAAGGAAAGGGCCACTCCGTTACCCCCTCCCCTCCTTCTCCCTCACTCTGTCCTTTCCCTTCTTCTTTCAACCCCCTCTCCCTGCGCGTGCACGTCCGCACACACGTTCGGTGTGGCGCGCCTGCTTTGGGAGCGACACAGAGGCTAGATTAGAGCTTTTAACAAGGGAGAGGAGGCACTTCTATAATCACAGCGGCGGTATGTGGGGCCACAAAGAGTTTGCAACCACAGGGCGACTGGTCTTCTGTAGAGGTCCAAGCCTTGGGCAAGCCACAGAAATACTCACAACGTATTACTAGGATCAAAACGCAGTGGTTCTAGTGCGTCAAGTGCTTATTATCCCACTGCAACACACTCCCAGGCTGAATACTCTCACACACTCCAATTCCAGACAATTCACAATATAGCCTATAAATAATCATTATTACTAAAATACACGTATTTGTTCCTCAGACATGCCTTCTCCTTTTCCTCCTTTACGCGCCGCGGTGTACACTCGCGGACATACAAATTTGATGGATGGTGCTGACTAAGATGGAAAAAGGACATGTATTTATCAACATGTCTAGTGTGGGGTGGCAGAGGGAAGGAAGGAGAGCTCTGAGCATGGAGACTAAAGGGAGTCAATGGGAAACCTTAGCACTGTCAGGTACAGTTCCCTGTGGCAAAGATGAAAAATACCCGTCCGTTCATGGTTTTAGTCCATCATAATGCCACAACAGCCGAAAGCAAGTAAACACAGACAGTACAGACAGACAGAAAGACAGTACTGCTGACTGCGGGACCAACACACATCCACCATCTGGAGTGTATTAGAATGAAAACCAGTAAATATTGCTGTAAAGCCCTGGCATTATCAGGTATGGAAGTCTAGTCCATGCTGCAGGGACTCAAGATGACACACAATTACAGTAACAGTGTCTTTTAGCTCCAAGTAAACCCCAAAGAATATATGACTTTGTCCAGTGTAACCAGATGTGAGCTACATAACGAAGAACACACACAGGTGGTATTTTCTACATGTTTGTGCCCGTATTATACACTGCTGAGATTGTCTGGAACAAAAGCAACAGGTTAAACAATTCAATCAGTTCAGCTTCAAAATACATTGGCATCACAAATCATCTTTGTTATTGCTGCGTCGCTTTGTCAGCTTTAATGGTATCACTCGGACACTCAGACTAACTCCACACACATCCTCTCAAAGTTGACAGATGGAATTAGGAGTTCCTCTTGTTACATCCGATTCGCGGTTTTCCTCTGTAAACCCAGTATTTCCTCTGTGAACATCCGGGTGTTTTGCTGTTAGATAGTTTGGACTTATTCTGCGTAACGTTTAACGCACAGAAAAAAAAAGTTTCCTGTGAAAACTTGGGATTTTCGGACCACGTGCTGATTAATTTATTAGTGATGACACGCAAACACACACGAACACACGTCCGTCCGTCCGTCCTCTTTCACATTTTACGTGTAGCCCTCCCCTTTTTGTCACACATCTCTGTTTCTCGCTCACTCCCCCTGGTTCTATCCGTTTCGCGTCGGGGAACACACAAGAACACAGTGCACACGGAGAGGCAGAGACACGCGCACACGCACACAGACCAAACACTGAGCAGGACAGAAAGTGAAAGCGTCAAAATGAGTCTTACTTTCTTCTTTTTCCTCCTTCGTATCTTCATCCATCCGTCCATTGACAGAGCTTGACTTGATCCAACCACTTCTTTCCCGGTTCCTTTAAACAGTCTGTCTTTTAATGAATGTGGTGTGTGTGTCTGTGTGGAGCTTTAGAGCAGGGAAGAGGAGTGCAGATTGAGACATATTGAGTCCGCTTTAAAAGGATCATTTCATCATGTGGGAGGTTGGGACACACAAAGTTTGGACCCGTGACTGGCATTCCGGAGAGACATGCATATTTTAAAAACAACAAAGCAAGACAGAGACCGGGGGGCCCCGGGGTGGGAGGGGAGAAAAAACTTGGAAAGAAGTTACTATCAGATGAACAGCTGTCACAACTTTTGCCCATATTAAGATATAGCTGCCTGAAAAAAAAGACGTCTAAATAATCAGTGGCGCGGACAACAATTCAACTTCATTAGGTTATGAAATAAGAACACGAGAATGCTTACTTTTTCTGTTGTAAATTAAATATTAATTCTTATTGATATTATAGTCGGGAAAATAAGTTGTAAGGTACAGTATTACTAAAAGTTTTTTTTTATTTTTTCGCAAAATCCGCCAAGGAAAAGAAACACAGCTCTCATTTTTAGCCTTCCTCCAACAACTCCACTTGTATTTTATTTCCTACAATCTAAAAGCAACTTTTTGATTATATTCCTCACTTCTACATTCTGTCAAGTCACCCACAGTCGCGTCTTCTCCATAGCAAAGCCAGTGTGCTTAGCGTTGTCACTTCCACACAGCTTTTACAACATCCCTCCCTCTCTGTCTTTTTTTCTTCCTTAAACTGCAAGATTTTCTCGCTCTCTTTTTTCCTTCATGCGCGCCGGCTCCATACATACATACACACACACACACACACACACACATATATATATATGAACGCGCCAGTGGAGAAGGCATAAATAAAAACCCAATGACGAGAGAGACAGAGGAAAGAGGAGAGATGTGTGTCCGCTGAAAATGAAGGACCAGGGGCTAAGAAGACAAAGGGGTGAAACGCACGCAGTGGTGTGGTGTAGAGCTGGATATCTGTGTTAGTTGTCAGCGTTTAGTCCATGGCTGTGGAATGCTAATGAGTGAGGTCTCCCTGCCTTTTCCCCCCTCACTCTCCTCCTCTTTCTCACTCCCACCCCCCCTCTCTCGGCCAGAAAGCGGATCGATAGCTGACCCAATGCTTTTGGCCAATGCTTTATTTATCTGGCCAGGCAATGATATTATCAGCCTTGAACGTTATATACAGCAAACGTCTTCCTAAATCAACACAAAGGGATCCGCTTACACAGCGATCCGGGCTTTTCCCACAATCTCTCCCTCTCTGTGTGCCTGTTTGTGCGCGCGCGTGCACACACACAGACTCGCACGTCTACGCGCTTTACGCACTGCACAGTGTAAGCGAGAAGACGTGTCCACATAAAGCCAACGCGTAATTATCATGACAAACGTGCACACACAGCCGTACGTTGGGTTGATCCTTTGGCTTTAAGACTGAGGACAGGACACTGTAACGTCTCTCAATTTAATGGCAATCCAACAAGGAAGTCAGCTGCCAGTGATATAACGCCACCATTTCTGTTTCTACTGTTTTGTGCGCCAAGCATGAAGTCTATGGCACCGCAAAGCACTTGTCCTGTGCAGCCATCGTCTTTACGCACAATGTGAAACAATATGAGAAATAAGCCGCGTCATACTTCAAAGCCCCCACCCCTTTTCACAAACACACGCACATAAAGGAGCCGCTATTTGAAAATGGTTATTGTCTCAAACAGCGGTATTTGTCAAATGTGTCGGAGGAAAAAGCAAGCTCCTATAAGTGAAATGAAGTGACGTGTAACGCCAATAGGACATTTCCATCGCTGCATATAAAAACACGACTTGCAGGACTTTTTTGAAAAATAGCTTCCCTGACAACGTGGGATAATAAATGTTTCGCTTTCAGACAGATATCTCAAACGTGAAATCGCACCCAGCTGCTTGTGTAAAGCAAACAAATAGCCCCCGTGTTAGGAGTGCTCCACTTGTGGTTTGATGAATGAAACCAGACAAAGGTAAATGGTTATTTAACTCATTTCGCAGTAACACTTTGGTAACCGGAGTTTCCGAAATTACAGAGGCACAAATGAGGCCTACAGCGTGCCACTGATCCATCTCCTTTACCCACCACAGTTCTGACATGACGGGCCATTTTTACCGTTATTCTTTTGGTGTCATTAAATATAAGCACTCGTATGTTGCCATCACTGAGGCTGACAAGAAATATGATGATGAATGCCTGTCCGAAAACTAAACTGATAATGGAATCTAATTAATGAATTATTTAAGGCGTTGCGTAATATGCCAAGCTTAGATCATATCGCAGACTAAAATCATCTCAAACTCCAAGAATTACTATTCCTTGGGTTTTGCCATCCACGCAGAGGTAATTAGGAACACATGACACCATTTTTATTCGTTTTAAACTGCTGCTTAATAAAGTCTGTCGTGTAACAAACAGTAAAAAAAAAAAAAAAAAAGGAATGCTCTCTGCAGTAGGATACAAGAGGGGTGCTTTGAGGGATTTGGAATACATTATATTCTCAGAGGTGTGTTTAGCTTCAGAGCAAACACAAA
The DNA here is from genome assembly GCA_036850595.1 of Rhyacichthys aspro. Lineage (NCBI taxonomy): Eukaryota > Metazoa > Chordata > Actinopteri > Gobiiformes > Rhyacichthyidae > Rhyacichthys > Rhyacichthys aspro. Next base: position 11,793,187 of record CM072156.1, read on the forward strand.
ATCACCATATTCATTTATTTTACATTAAACGACGGCCACTTATACAGGCGCGTAACGTCAGACACCATCCGTCAGTTGTTGCTCCGTGTCATATTCTATCTCCAGTGTCAGGCAGGAATCAGGTGCATCAGTTCATTTTAGTGAAACTTACGCATGACCTATAGCGCTGGGGGGAAAAAAAAATCACAGCGATAACAAGAAACGAGCGAGCCACCCCGCAGAAATATCACATTTAAACATTAAAGATGTGTGTAAACAAGACGGAGGTTGAAAACTGGCCCTATCTTATAGACAGTCCAGATCGATTGGCGGGAGCTTATAGATTAAAATGACACATAGATTAGCCCATAAAGATTTGAAAGCTGCGAGAGAGCATGTGAGGACAACCAAAAGCACAACCTACAGCTAAAGAGCCAACTAATTAATAGTTTCATATTAACGGATCGGGACGAGACATGCAGTGCGGACAAATAAAGCCACGGGCACAGACACCCATCCCCCTTCCTATAAGACTGATAACAAATATGGCGATATTAAATTCAGACATTGCTGCGTGTACTCAGGCTCGTGTCTAGTCACAGCGCGTGAAGATGGAGATGTGGCACACCAACCCAGCAAGACCAAGAGGATGAGGGGCGAGATGAAGAGGGTAACAGGGAAATAGAGTCACTGGAACAGCAAAAGGAACCAATGTGCTTCTTTACAACGCCATGTATTTGATGACATTTTCTCAGCGAAGGTGTGAGTGTAGGTAATGACAGCCGAGGCTCCACGTCTGTCTGTTCGTCCTGTGTCACACGCACAGACACACAAGGACACAGACTCCATGTAAACCATCTAACACACTGAGGACTTATTGATGTACTCATTACATTGTGAATGCATCAGGCAAAACCAAGGCCGCATCTCTTTCTGGTGCTGTCTCCTCTTAGACGTTTTCCTCTCGTTTGTTTCTGTCTCTTTCACCCTGTCTCTCTCTCTGTTGCCACACAATGCATCACCCTCGGTGTTTCTATCGACTGGCTTACATGCTGTAAAATACATTTTCCAGATTGATCACGCATATCACAGCAGCTTTGCAGCGGGGCCTAAACCTTTTGCCAAATGACGCCCACGTCAATACCAAGGCACGCTATGAAGGTTTTTTTTAGAGGGGAGGGGGGACTGGGAAAGGAAATATTGTATTGTGGGGAATCACCTTGATTAAACCACGGGAGGTTGGGACTGAACAGAAAAAGCTTTCGTGGTATCTGGGAAAAATATAAAACATTGATATGTTCACATACACACAAAGCCTTTCCTTCTTTTGTATTACAAAGCAACCTGTTAAAGTGTAGCTATTTTGAAATTTCCACTTAATCTCTTGTATCAGCTCATCTGCAGTGGGTGTTTACATATACACAGTTTTCCTGTGTATATGAGAATGAAAAGAAAAACTATACCGAGAATGACCACCAAAGATCTTGGACATAATAAATTGACACTTGGCCCCAGTAAAATGCTTGAGAAGGAGACATTGTTGCCTGTTTCATTTTTAATAGTACAGTTACCATCACACAACTTCATCAACCGACCCTTCTGCAAAAAGCTGCATCATGAAGTAAGCAAATTGAAGGCAACAACCAATAAAATTCAAGAAACAATGAAAAGTGTTTTCTTCCAAGACAAAACAAACAAAAATGTATTTGAAATGATATATTAAAAGTGCTTTTGATTTTTCATGTCTCTCCTTTGCTCGCTCGTGGCCGTCCTTTTCAGTAAAAATGTCCTGGAGGTCAGTTTGCTGCTGCTGCAGGTCCATCGTATCAATTGGGAACAAAAAGTTCAACCATCATCATTGTTGATATTGTCATAGCGATTAGACTGTTTCTTATTTGTCTAAATTTCTTTATTTTTCTGTTTTTAAATTCTCACTTCAATTTTAATTCTTGGAGAACATAGCTTAGACAACATATATCGCACTCATTATAAGAAGCAAAAGGTTATATCAAAAATTATTAGTATAGAATCACAGAAAGCCTGGTTTAGAACCAGAAAAAAATACAAAACAGAGAGGTACATAGACACAGGACAATTCTTATAATTGCTTGGAAACATTATTTTCCCGCTAAGTCTTTTTTCTTACTGCGCATAAGATGTTTTTCATTTTATTTGTATGTTTTTTGTTTTTTACAAAAAAAAGGAAAATAAAGACTAGTATTTTACAAAATGAAGAGTATTGTTCTTGAAGATGTGAAGGGTGAATTTACACAAGTCCAGTTCCAATATTTTTCTGTACATTACGTATTCCATTTCAGTCCCAGAAGACAGAAAAAGTCATGTCTTCCAAGTTTATCACAAAAGGTCCTATAGTATATGGTCTTCTTGGAGGAGCATAGGGCGAGGGGGTGCTGTGTTTTGGTCCGTTTGCCCCCCTCTGCTTTTTCCAGGTTCGCTTAAGGATCATTGGATGGACATGTAAGGCCAGTTGAAGCTGCTCCCGGATAATAGCATATCCCTGATGAGGGTTTCAATAGGAGTTTTACCTACCAAGCGGACGAAGAACAGCTGCTCAATTACCGACGAGGAGACTGTGCGCAGGGAGGGCAGCCGCAACAGGAGCTTCCCAAATCGGCTGGGCTGGTTCGGGTACTGGCTCCTTACGTACTCCTCCAAGGCGCACTGGGACTTTTCCTGTAGACTTTCAATGTGAGCTGCATCTGACAGGCCGCAAGCGTCTGGGTTACACACAGTAAAAAAACAAACAAACAACGTGTTTAGTCAGAGTTTGAACCAGGACTGTAACAATAGCAGTATCACCTTTTTGGTTCGAAAATATCATGTGCATTTTTGAACTTTAGTTGTGCCAAGGGCTTCAGTGTGTATGGCCAAAAGCAGCGCGTTTTATCGCTCAAGGTTTACGTGTTATTGGCAAAGCGGAATGAACAAACACACCGGCCAAACATGCTACATCATACTGAGCGAGTGGGACTGTCATGCAGAATAAACATGGGGGCTCAGGCGCACGACCCCGCGGAGGTTATATCTACTGTATATGCGCCAGTTCATACACTAAATTATAACAAATAGGTAAAAGTGACAGTGGCTTGTTGAGACAAAGGTGGAAGAGGCTAAACGGGTCCAAAGGCTACACCTCTCCAATGTAAGATTTATGCATAAGGCAACGTAAACGGCGCTGATGAATCTAAAATCACACTGTCTGTAATGTGACCTAATTACTCCGCAGTAAGCTGTTAAGTCATTTACCCGCACTTCTCTCCATAGACCACTGTTGGCCTGTTTTTGATGGAGTCTATGGGACAGGAAGCGGAAGCCAATCCCGTTTATTAGATGAGCTGAAGTCAATAGTCATGTAGAAATGATTGAAAATGTTAAGGAGAGGAGCCACGGCATGTGACTGATTGCTGGTGATCAGTAGTGCCTAGTGCAGCTGAATAACCTATATCCTACCACATGAATGCTATAAATGCTAACATTAAGATCAAAACGATAGTACATAGTCCCATGTGGTCTCTACACTGTCTACAGAGATTCTGTTTGGAGCTAAAACAACAAAACAGATTCGTGCTTCAGACATAAAACAGCGCACTGTGCATTCTAGGAGGCTTTTGAGTCACTTCGTGATTTCTCAGCGCTATAACTCACTACTACGAGACACAATAACCTTATGAACCTGGGGGCAACGCCGAGAACCCGGGGTGATTTACTGTGACCTCAGCGAGGCCGGTCATGGATTCATGTATGCAAATCTATCTGGATAAACGCTGAGTGTACCTTTTAGATTCCCAAGCTCTGATGCTGGAAAGAACTGCATAAAGAAATGTCTTTAAAACGCTTAATATTTAAATATGAAGAGCAATGTGGGAGTGAATGTTTAAAGGGGGAGGCTTTAGATGTGAGCGAGCCTAAAGCGTGCACCCGCGACCCCAATGCACTGACGAAACAATGGACAGAGCTTCCACAAATCACTATTTTTATTGACGCTTCCTACACGAAAGCAAACCAGAGCTTCACATGTGGGCAAGTAAGTAACAGCAAAGTAAACACGACGCAACAATCCGAGACTGTGGGGAAATGGTTTGGTCTAGTCACCATTATTTATGAAGCATATATTGTCACGTCTGCAAACAATCCACGTTAGTCGTGGCATAGTGCCAGCAACATTTGTAATATTTTATTTCACAGAAATAATCTGTTTGAAAGCATGTGAAGCACAGAGTTTCCTTTCTAATCTGGCCATTTACAAAGACAGTATACTGCCAGTGCAATGGTGGAAAATGCCTTGTCTTGTGGAGAATTACCAGAGAAATACACCTATATTTTCTATTACCACTATTTCTATTTTAGAATGTCACGGAACGAGAAATACCTGTAGTTATATATAAAATACCAATTGGTGTGAAATTAATTTTAGGAATTTTGTTAATAATTGCACATTTTACGCATAAATTACAACTTAATGAAATATAATACAATCAAAGATTTGTTTTTAGTAAAAAATATTTTTTTAGTCTCAAGAGCATTGTTCTATACTGTACACTGTTACGTTATTAAAAAAAGTGTGATGTTAATAATGTAATCATACAACAATAATATTTTAAAAGAAACATAACATATAATATAAATACACATTAAGATAATATGTGCTGTTTGTAGAGTTTATAAATCAAGGAGAGTTTACATAAATAATATCAATAATTAGACTATTAGAGGGTACCAGATGTATAAACGGTCATAATAGAAGTTTTGTTGCTTTCGAGGAACATAGAAAATGTAAATTGGTGTGTTATAAATTCCAATTTAAAAACACCACAAATTACTACATTTTTATCTTAGACGTAATTATTTATAGAAATTTTACATCTAACAGATGTTCATTTGTAATGGTCTAAATTTGATACAGTTAAGTTCAAACTTTGAGTCATGTTCAGAAGTATTTTGGGCCTGAACACCACTTCACAGGCGCCATCATGATACACTTTGACAGAACACTCCACTGGCACTAAACAAACAAGAAATTCGAAAAATACTGCCTAAATTACGCACAGCTCGAGCAAATGAGGATCTTCAGGAGCCACAGCCCAAATCAGGCATTACTAACGCTATCACAGAATTGTTTAATTTTAATACTTAGCATGCTTAGCCTACGGAAGCAACTTATATAAATAACAAAAAAGTAACAGGTCAGCTTATAAAAATCCACAAACGATCTATTCACCGCAGTGCACCCTGTGATCCAGACTCGATGTTCTGACACATGACTCAACTTTCATCAGCTTTTTTTTCTCAGTCTGTTATGGATTATTTCCTGCCCCCCAAGACATGTGTTGGTGCACGAAAACAAGGATAAAAGCATGCACCAACATCCATAAGTGCATCAGCTGTCATATATCACCAAGTGATAGACTATTTCATCTTTACGCTCAATTATCTGACACCTGTTCCAAAACGTGTGTGCACTATCACGGCTCATCTAGAAAAGTCTAAAATCACAAAAGTATCATATAATGTAAGAACGCACATTCTGTAAAAATCTAAAGAAGTACTGACTTAAGCGAGAGATTTAAAAACCTGGTGTGTTCGCTTAACTTGAATTTATCTAAAGGTTTGATGCTGCGGCTTTGACTGACGTAGAAATACGTAAGGAGTTTTATATCAAGCTGACAGAATAACTAGTCCATCGCAACACAAACATCTCATGGAGTCAGATTTGTGATCGGCCTCAACTTTATGCCCTGTGGCCATATTAGTGCAGTGGGCCTAATGTGTTTGTAGACATGTGCCTTAGTGACATGTTTGACACCCACCTGATGTAAAAAGTACGATGGCCTTAAGGCAGCTGTACTCTGCTGAATCTACGTGTAGCGTCTTAAGCTTCTCCACTTGCTCCTGGAAGATCCGGATGTGGTCCATGAAAGCCACGACGCGGTCCGCGGACATAGGGGAGGCGTGGAGGCCCGCCGCGGCGAGCAGAGGGGCCACATGCAGAGGCATGGAGCACTGGGCCGCATTAAGCACAAACAACTCGCTCCAAGTCAGCCTGAGAAGGGACACCTGGTCGGTAATCTGCAGGTCGGGAAAGAAAGGGATGTTTCTCGCCCACTCCACGGCGCTGAAGAGTAAACGAGCCGCTAGCTCGCAGATGTTCTCGATGCCCATGATATTGTTGGGCTGCATGCACTGGCTCCCGTACCGGGAAGTTGGATAAGGCTCTGCCCGCAGCAATAACGAGATGTATCCGGACAGATAGCAGTGGCCATTCAGAGGGTCTCCGTTGGTCAGCGCGTACTGGCCTGGGTTCGGCTGGGTTGGAGGCATTCGTCCTCGCTGAACCGCTGACAAAAACAAAGAGAAAAAAGAGGAAATGTGCATCCAGGACTGATAAACATAGCACATGAGTAGAAACACTGTTAAACAAGCGTCACCTCTATAATTCTGGTTATAACACAACATGCAATAAAATTTGAATTTGACTCACTTTTCAAAACATATGATAAATGTACGTCGTCTGTAGGGCTATAATATTCTATAGTAAATGATCATCAATCCAAAACACTTGTGCAATGCCCCCATCTTTAACACTGTTTATTTCTGGAGCTACAAAACATGACTCTGCGTAAAATCTAACTATCGTGCAGCAAACACACATAATTAGTAAAATTAAAATGGTGAAACTTGTCATCCCTGAAGGCGCCCCTTCATGTTACACAGGGTGACTGCTTGTACTGCCTCAAATAGTAGCATTTGAATGTGGTCTTTTGTTTCTACAATGGCATGGCCATTGTTTCACCAAATATTACACTTAAAATCGATAATTACAAAAAAATCCAATCGCATAACCCAGTTTTAACTTGATCAAAAGGTCGGATAGAAATAAAGGGAATTCCACTAGTGTTTAATATAAACAGTGAAATATTAATGTCCCTCACTGGGTGTTATATGAGGGCTTGTTGTTACTGCTGTAAATAACAACGTTAAATTAGGGGATCTTTGCATAAATTGTAATATAGCCTATATATATATTTGTGTGTGTGTAGAAAGTGGGGCTTTACGGCCTAAGAGGCAGTATGCAAAAACGTCGAGCCATGGGCAAGTTAAGGAGCATTTGTCAGCGTTTGAGCTTAAGACGTGGCTTGGTGCTGTGTTGATTTTACATTCATAAACGCAACTAAAATGTAATTGGACAACAACCATTGTAAACATGTCCACACGTATAGCCTGGGCAGTTAGAATCGGCCATAGCCTGAATACACACATACAGACGCCAGTCACCGACAACCTCATCTACTTCTGCCATAAAACTAATACTAATAAACAGCAGGCCCGACGTAGCCTTTACTTGATCATGGCACATTACACACTGCAACAGAAAATCAAAATAGACGTCCAGACGAGGCGCTTTGTTGAGGCGAGCTGCATTCAAAAGCTTAGTGTAGCTGCTGTGGCTGAACTGGCCTTTTACCCCCTTCCTCACATAGGCACAAGCACTAATCATTCATGCAAACATCCCTCTAAAACATGGATAGAGGCTGCTGTAAGACCAGCCATACAGTGTGTGACCTTATTGCAACACAGCAGCCCTATCCGTCTGCTACTAGGATGCGAAATCACGAGGGCTTAAATATATTTTATATATTCACCTTCCCGCCGCATTCCCACTTTTAAACACTTCTTCAGCCGACAGTATTGGCACTGATTTCGGTGGTGCTGGTCAATGGGACAGTTCCTATTGGCACGACATGAGTATGTTAAGTTCCTCCGTACACTCCTCTTGAAGAAACTTTTGCATCCTTCGCAGGTGAACTGACCATAGTGTTTGCCGCTCGATTTGTCTCCGCAAACCACACATTCAATATGCTGCTGACTCTGTCCTGAATTCTGACTGCCCTTGTCCCCGGCGGTCCCTGGTGTGGACGGGGGTCCCGGCTGACTGGGGGTCTGCGGAGTGTGCGGTGCCGCCGACGCCGCCTGCTGCTGCTCTCTCGCCGGCTGCGCTGCTGGGTTGGGGCCGCTCGGAGGTCCTCCGGCCACGTCTTCCTGCGGATCTCGCCAGACGCTAACTACCATTGCCATATCTCGGCCACGGAAAGTGCTATAAAGCGAAATGGTCGCCGGTGTTTATGAAGCGTTCACGGGAAAAAAGACGATCTCAAAAGACAGGACAGTGCAAAGTCAAATCGGTGCACGCAGACTCATATGGGATACGATGGAGTACAATGCGATCAATACATTCAGAATAGCAGGGCGATGGAAGAGGTACCCGATCAGGATACGCAAGTATCGGGAGGCCAGTTCCAAGGTAAATTGCAGTCAGCCATTCAGGAATCCCTAATTTTGTAGGAAAACCCGAGTCCAAACGTGACAAATTGCAGTTTGTTATAAAATAGCCACAAAGGAAACAGGAGCGATTCTCATGGACGCAGGGACGAGTAGAAAAACCTTTTCGCTGGAAAGACGCGATCCAAAGAAGTGCAGCTGCGGAGATAAATTCCTTTCTCTTTTCTTCCCCTTGCTCCTTAACACTCCCGTCTTCGCCGTATAGGAGGGGAGGAAAAACTGAAGCGCTGGAGCTTTTTACATCTATATTCTTAGATAAACCTCATCATCTCTCCCGGCAGCGAAGGCAAACCACGTCGCCGAATGAAGTGCCCATGTATAGTTTCACCTCTCTCCGGCAGATACGAAGAGAAAAAGATTCAAAAAAGAAGAGGAAAAACACCAACAACTAATAGAATATGCAAGAAGAAGGAGAGACCAAAAAATGAATGCGCTTAAACGAGAGGACCAGCAGAGCAATGTTTCCGAAACGGGGGATCTGCGCGAATGTCTGTATATAGTGAACTTTGACACTACTATTGAAACTGACACGTTTCTATGGAGATCGCTGCGCCTTATATGGTGCTCATGTCAAGGAGCCAAGAGAGGGGCTGCTGGAGACTGATAATCAAAGGCGACTGACTGGCCAGAGCCCTGCATAGAGGAGGAGGAGAGGAGGAGAGGGGGGAGCGCGAGAGAGAGAAAATGGGAGGCTAAGGTTATAGCCAAGCCCTCTCTTTCTCTCCATTGGTTAGAGTCCCCCTCCGTTCATACACTGCAAAAAATGTCCTGAAAGTGAAGTCAGCGGGTCTCCTGTTCCAGTCTTCAAATGTCATGTATCCAATCAAGCAGAAATATGACCAAATATAAATTAAATAAACATATTCATGAGAACGCATAGGCGCGTTTTATATTTTTTCCACAATTCCGTTGTACAGCGATGGATGCATGTCGGGGCGTCCTTCCAGAATGATTAGCAGGTGTAATAAGAGGAACAGTTTACATGTGAGAATACAGGTTTCCATCTCGCCATCACGCAAGATTTGGCTCTGCGTTAGATCGGTATAGGACCGGTTCGTGTCTGACGCTGGACTATTTTATTTTATTTTATTTTTTACAGTGTTGCCATCCTCGACTGGAGGGTTGGAGGGCTCTGACAGGCACAATCTACATTGAGCTCGCCCCGCGCTGCTATTTACTTTGAAACCTGATTAGTATGGGCCGTCTATTGTCACCAAAAAGAGGAAGAAACCCTGGATAGAATAGGAGAGAAAGCGGGGTAAAGGCAAAAAGGGAACAAAGGTTTTTTTTTTCTTTTTACGCACGACAAATAAACTGGCGCAACGACGTCTGAGAGCGAGACGCTGCTTCAGAGCAATCCCCAAAGTTTAAATGATGCCTCTTACACTGACTTTTTTATTGTAAATGAACGCGTCGTTATTGATTCGGAGTGTGTCCGTGTGTCCATCTGATATTTTGTGTTTGGCGTGCGCATTGCGGGAGGTAGCCTACATCCTCGTTAGTTCTGGACAGCCTCTGCAACAACAGCTTAGAACTTAGTTTGAACACGCGTGTAAAAATAGTAACACGAGGAGAAGGACTGTGTGTTAAACAAGAAAGGATCCAGACTGAGGGGTATATCTCTATAAAAAGACGTAGCGATCGTCAATATTCAATAATTAGCAAGGTTCTACAGTGTGCGCAATTACGGAGCCGGTGTCACATTATGTCCTAATAATGAGAGTAATGCAAAATCTCATAAAGTTGCTGGGAATTTGCTGTGGGGATCCCGGATTTCTGTGTATCTGCGGGCACAGCAGCTCACTCAGAAATGTCTGGATCGCGCTGCCATCTAGCGTACGCTGCACAATTACAACTTCATCACTCGAGCAGTCAGCAGACATTAACAATTAAAAATCGAAAGCTGGCTTATCAGTTAAGCTTGAATGTACAAACGTTTTAAATATTTTATCTCCGTTTAGTGTTTTATTATAAATTGAAAAGTACAATAAACATTTTACTCCAGCAAGACAGAAAGTAAACTTTTCTCATCTCGAGTAATAACCTGACAAGAAAAGAAACCTCCATTGATTTTAATCAAATTTACACTTTAACAAGACACACGCGTTGGGTTTTACAAAGCTTTAAAGCACACAAAGACATTAAGAGATATAATGAAGCGTAAATATGCAAGTGCCCCCTTTAGAAACGCATAGGAGGGATGGGTTGTTTTTAAGTATTCAACAAGAGAGCTCTTCCTCGCGTCCCTGTCTCGGACACTCCACCAAAAACTGCACGGCCATGTCTCCAGCTCTTTGAAAAGGTGAAACCAATAAGATTAAATCGGACAAAGATTTTTTTTCCCTTCTCTGTAAGTGAATCATTAAGATTTAACTCCACAGATTGGGGGGAAAAGGGGAGCTCCGCGGGAGAAGAGAAGAGGAGAGTGAGAGGGACAGCGAATGGGATCACAGTAGAGAGGCTCTACTAGGAAAGCTTGCGGAACGGCGAGGGAAAAGAAGAAAGTGGACAGCAGGACATCAAAAAGAGGAGAAGAACCGGAGAAGGTTGACGTCGAGCAGCGGAGAAGCGGTGTTTTACCTGGGAAAACACGCGACACTGGAGGCGAGTACAAGGTTTTTACTTGTCCTTTACGCACGCATGGCTGAAAATCTGTGACACACTACATTGGCGTTGACCATTGACTTAACTGGTGCCGTATGACAACTTTTGAACTAACCAATTCGGCGTATTTCATCGCATAATGCACACTGGGTCCTCGTTTGCCGCCGTCTTTTTCCTCCAGGTTGTGTGTGGTAACGTTTGCTCTCACGGCCACGGGACACGGGAGCTTTCTTTTTGCACGTCAGCTGCAAAGGCTGTTTGTTGTAATGAAAAGATCAATAGAAGTCTGTTTGTTTGCGCGATAGTGTCACACGATTAAAGGGCTGATCAGGGATGGCTGGTGCGCTCTTTTACACCAACTCTCTACTCGCTGTTGTGTTTAGTGTAATGAGCGATTTGCGCAAATCACACAAACTTGTTCCATATTTGGCAAAAAACAAGGCTTCCTTAACTTTGAGCCCTTCATCCAAACATTTGTAAGTGTAAGCTTTGTAAAAGCACATTTAATTAAATAAATAATAGGACAATAGAAGCCGGTATACTTCGAGCACTGTAGTAAATTAAAACAAACAGTCAACAGAATCTTTCCCATGTAACTTTTAGCTTTCTGCACAACTACAATTAAATGCGTGCAAACGACTTAAGCTTTTCTTTAGGATTTTAAATTTGTATTTTCACAAGAATACTATATTTGTAAACAGTTTGATTTAATTACCTGATTGTAGAATACTATTTTATAACATTTATAGTTCATAATGGATACTTACGTATTATGTTTGTTCCGTATAATGTCTATCCACACAATATGACACATACTAATTATTCTTAATATTGTTTGATTTTTGCTTGTATTATCAGATGGCCAACGTCCATGAAATATAAATGTAGATGTGAAGCTCATGTGAGATTTGTCAGAATTTCTGTGATCAGTGCTGTTTGTGGCATACAGATGCAGTATGATCTGAGGCGTGCAGCTTTAACTCAGCTCAAAGCAGCGAGCGCCACAATCATTTGGGAAAACAGTGAGGTCAGGAGTGCAAGGCCCCCAATAAAACGGCAGCAGAAGAAGCGTTCAGGGCATTTATTACAACGACGCAAACTAAGCACATATCCTCAAATGGTATACGTTCTGTTTACTATTGATTAGGTATAATCACATCAACTTTGGGACTACACGGTTTATTCAATATAGCAATGACCGGCCTTAAAGGGCTGTTGGGTTCTTCCAGGGGCTCTCGACCCGTGCACACTGTGTTGTCTGCGTGGACACAGGGCTCAGGCTCAGCTGCTGTTGAGCCGGTGTCTTTAACACCTGCCTGCATTTAAAACCAAAACAAAAAGGCAATCAATCCAAACATCACGAAATAAGAGGATTTCAAAAACAAAACAAAATCAAAATTACACATTGCTGTCACAAGAAAAAACAAACACTTGAAACAACGTTATTGGCGAAAATAATAAATGGTGTATATCTTTTCTAGTTGAAAAGTATTTAGACTTCCTCCACATTCGCCTTAAGACACTAAACATGATCATAATGATGTTAGACTTAGAGGTTTTCTAGTTGGAATGGCTGCGTGTTGAAAGTGAGGTGGGTAGAGAGCTTTGGGGAGGGAGGGTGGTGGGGGCACCTTTTCCCACTTTTTTGTACCGATCTGATCCCCCAATTATTCTGGAGGGGTCAGAATGGTGTGAAAGGGACAAGAAGGTCATTTGAAATCGCCTTTTATCCGCTGGCTTTCCCCTCCTCTATGGATCAGCAACTTTCAATAGACATAATCTAATCGTTCCTAATGGAAAGCCTATTCGCGAGAAATAGTGGAAAATATAGTTGAGCCCATAGGCTGCGCCATTTAGGAGCTGGACATTTAACGGGCAACACTAAACCACTAATTACCCCGTTTATTTGTGAGTGGCAACTGGGTCTACCTACAACACACGTTTATAGACAACTCCTAAGTAGATGCCCGGCCTTCATTATTACAAGTTTGTTTATGTGATTTATTTAAATAAACAATTTCCCTGGCTTTCTTTTTTGCCCCGAATGTACTTCAGTCTTAAGTATAAAATCAGAATGCCCTGCAGTGTAAATGAGCTTATAGATATTATTGTTTAGAACGATTCTCATTACTTGTAATATAACAACGAGTCTCAGGAGGTTTGCCATCCTTCACTTACACACTGATAAATGAAAGCTTCTTGCCAGGGCTTCTCTTTGCATCTCGAAGTACAACTGAAGATAATAAACAACGACTTTGCCAATTAGACAAGTTTTTGTCAGTTTATACTATTGGCAGATATTCCTACAAGCCATCATCTCATTAGAGCCATCCACGCTAATTATTAAACCACGTGGTTTTAAACTGCACCGTCATTTTGTATTGTATCAGAAAACCAAGCTTAAAGGCTAGAATCACCGTGAAGCAATCAACATCAGAAGTAAAACACAGAATAAACTATGTATGAAATGAGAAAGGTCAGTGAGGACTAGTTTATGGTGTGTTACTGTAAGCAACCTCTTTAGCCTTTAATTTTAAAAGGCCATCCCACAATAAGAGTGGAGTATTAAATTATTATATTAATACCTCCTGAGTGGATGTTGGTAGAGGTGCATTAATACATAAAAATCAAATATAATATCTGTTGAGCCACGTCTATAGAAAGTTATAGGCACAAAACTCGGAGGCTATGCGTAAAAGTACTTCATCCTTAAAGTAATTTATTTCAGGGAAACCGGGGGGCAAAGGTGGAATTCTTGAGAAATTCAACAAGGATAAGAGAGCTTTAGGAATTCTGCACGCAGATTACCTTTCATCCCATCCTCACATTATCCGACAACACGCAGCAGAAATACAGTTCAGCGACAAAAGAGCGAGATTAGCCTCCGACACGGAAAAACATTTTTTAAAGAAGTACTGCAATTATTATAAGGGCACACAATGAGCGGGAAAAGAAGAGGGTGGGATAGAGAGGGGTTTACACAAAAAAGGAAAAAATGGGTTTTAACAGGAGATCACAGCTAGATAAAAAAAAAAAAAGTTTGCTTTTTTCAATTCAATGTCTGACTGACTAAATTCAGCGCTAGTTAGGCTGCTACATGTTCTTTGTTTGATGTAATGTGTTCTGACTGATGTCACCAGAAAACACAAACACACACACACATACTGTACATATTAGTCCTACAATTACGCACTCCTTCAGGTTTGCCACTAAATAAGTGGCATCAGCAAAGCATTTCCCAGTCATTTTTCTTCACCAAAACCGACACACCACAGGAGCTTAATTACAAATGTAACATAGCCGAACCATCTGCATTCTGGAGCTGGGTCCGACTGACCACACACTCTGCATTGTGGTTTACCAGTTCATTCAAAAAGAACAAACAAAAAACTCCAACTGTTTGCACCAAAGAATGTTAACATTTGAAGTTATTTGGTAAAAAAAAAAAAAAAAAAAAAAAGAAAAGAGAAAAAAAGAAGGTAAACGGACAAAATGAGGTGTACAAGCATTTTTGCTTTTGAGTTGCATTTAATGATAATACTTGTAATACTTCATGATTAATTTGAAGTAATATCATAGTATTTCTCTTGAAATGTGCTGTGGTATTGTTGTGTTTGTTATGTGACACTAGTGTGTAGTGGACAGTGAATGTGTGAAGGCGGCCTGTGTTTAGTGTCCAGACCTGGCAGATTGTGACCTTATCAATGCAGAACTCTTAACATAAATTATGCATAGCACCTGTTTGATGTCTCTAGCCAAAGACTGACAAAGGTGTAAAATTTTAGATTTGCCTCAAAGACAGCCGCTGTGAAACCTGCCTTCAGTTTATTACAGAAAAGGCTATATTTAAAATAATACATTTTAGCAATGCCTTTCTTGTCAAGGGTTTTAAAAGTAGGGCGGCTTAGAGGAAGAAAAATAGTGAAACTTTATCTCTGAGTCTCCTTGTACTAGGTGGGGATGTCTACCACTGTCAGAGAGTCACACAGGTGACTCATGGGTAGCCACTTATGATGCCAGTCTCTAAAGCAGACCATCTGCATAGACACAGTTTTCTTTATAGTGACCTTAGGGTAAACTTTGTCTTTTTGGTGCTGCTTCTCTAACTGAATTGTGTTATCTCTTCTTACAGAGGACAACAACATGCCGAGAAGGGATCAAAAATACAGTGCGACATGTTGGTGCCCTGCAATGGCTGACACTGGGATAGGATGTAACTTACAGCTCTTGTAATTCAACTGCAGTTACTGACAGTAATGTGGCTGCGTAGTGTGGGTTTCTATCTGCATGTTACAATCATTTTTTATACATGAAATCAAATATAAGGACACTAAGAAAATTTTTTTTTGTACATAACTGAATAACTAAACTGCCATATGTCAAATGTTTGTTAAGGTCATAACATGCAGCTTTTGAAACTAGCTGCTCCTTTAGTTCCTTTATTAGTTTAATATGTATTACAGGTGTGAATTACAGTCATCTCATTATGGGTGAGAAAGTGCTGCAGCCACATGTACATATGTGTTTACTCGTCTGTGTGTGCTGTTGCTAAATCCATCTCTCTCAAATATTCTCTTTGACCTTTGACCACAGAGTTGGGGTCAAGCCCTGACAAATGAGATGGCTGAGTTCTGGCCAGAACTGCAAACATTCCACAACAATCTCCTGTCCTTCTATTTCCTCCTCTCCTCATATTTATCATTCCTAACCCTTTTACTCTTTTCAGTTTAGGGGATGATACGGTCGGACAAAGTTCCTAAAGCAATCAAAATGTGTTTTAGTGCCCTTGCATTTGGAATTCAAAAATAACACATTTGTCAAAATGCTTGTTAAATATAAAATCCTCAATATCTGCCTTGTTTGCCAAGGAAAATAAAATAAAAGAAGTTGATGTTGAAGTGAGAGCATGTTTAACATTTGGATTTTACAAGGCGGCACTTTGAGAGCACATTGTGTGTGTTTGGAAAGCTTGTCAGTGATGTCAAGGATGAGAAATGTTGCAGTGTGGTTTGTTACACACGCTGCTGGCTCCAGCATTTCCGGCAACATTTCTCACTCTGCCTCGCTCACACCATCCGCTCTGCTGCAATATCCCCACTTTTTTCCATCTCTTCATTCCCCTCCTCCTCTTCACTTGCCTCTTTTCTGACCACAAGAGAGCTCCTTTTACCCTTCCTCTCCACCGCCCCACCCTCTCCTCTCTTATTCTCATTACTGTTTTCTTTACCATTTCTGCTAACACCTGTGTCTTTAGGGAGAAAAGGGGGCTATTGGTATTTCTAATCGGGAAGCTGATTAAAGTAAGTGGCACCCCCATTACAGCGACATCACACATAATGCCTTGTGTGTATGTATATATATATATGTATATATTTCTAAGAGTTTCAGCTAAAAGTCACTGCTGCTGCCAACAGTTTCCATTGATGAATGTCAGCACCAGCTACAGCATCTCAGTGGAGTGGAGATCAACATTGCTGGCTGATCCAACTATAAATTGTGTTCAAAATTTTGCCAGCTCACTTATGATTACTAAATACAATAAATAATTTTAATAAAATGACATCTAACGTGTACGTGTGTGTGTGTGTTTTCTTCACTTTTAACTGGATTATTATCTGGATTTCATTTAATGATGACTGTGCTGTGATTTATCAGAGAGCACAACTGCTACACATGGATTTTGGCCTGAGCAGCGCTGCTTCCTCATAGGGTAACTAGTCACGTGTCTCAGTTACACACAGATAGATCTGAGCTCTAATTGGCCATGCACAAAAGCATCACCATGGCGAATGTGAGTGCGGCTCTCTGTTTTGAATAATAAACAGTGTGTTATTATTTAGGGTCCATATACTTATTGGGGCAATTCGGGCAGCGAGAGCAGTTTAGCACCTGCATCCTAGACTGCCAGTGAGAGAATGGAAAACAACATAATGCATGTTCATTTTACCGTGTCTTTCAGTATTGTAGAATCCAACACATTTCTGTATCCCTTCATAACTAGACACTCTAAATGTATCAATTTACTGTTATTTATTTATGCCATTTTCTTACTTAATAGTGTGTAGTTTTTTTTTAAAATGTTACCCACAGTTTTTGTCTTGATGTTGGTGGTAGACAGTAATATCTTAAAGTACTCCTATACATTTTTATCTCTTGAACTGCATGCAGTATAAAGTATATGCAGTTTGTTACAAATATTCTATTATTGCTTCAGTTCAGCAGGGTTAAAGCAGGACAAGAGCGACAGACAACAGAGAGACATGCTTAGAGCCTGCCAAAAGGGTCATGTCTGTGATGCAGTTTAGCTAAGTCTATGTATGATGTGTTTCTTTAAAATCATCTCAAGAACGTAAAGGAAGTGCTGTGAGCAGCTTGAATCCATGCTACCACCCACCGCCACCCCAGTGATACCAGGGTGCGGATGTATGCCCCTGTCCCCCAAGGCCCTCATCTCCCCCATCCCTCCCCAACAGCACGCACCCTCCACCAACCCAGCCCCCTGATCCACTATTCCTCCTCCTCCCTTCCTTGCTTCCTGATTCAGTGTGTAAAAGCGCCCCCTGAATGATGGATTACTGTGTCACCGCAGCCTGCGAAGGATTAATTTGTTTCATTGATTTCTCTTTAGGCAGAATGCCAGCGTCTGCCGCTTCCCACCTTTTCCCCAAGACTTGCAGCTGTAATAGACGGTAATGGTCTAAGACAAATCAACCCGTTTCTTGTAAAAATAGCGCCACATAATGCTCCCCAAGCCCAAGCCGGCACTCTACTCAGAAGCATATCAAGGGGGTTGTGTCGTGCTATTCAATTCATCTTCGCCCTGCATCTGTATCAGTCTATCTGGCCACTGTTCCACCAGTATCCCTCCTTACTCTGTGTTGAGCCAGAGGAGACCATCCAGTTGCTCTAACAAAGCCATAAGTCTGCTATACTTACAGCTCCCTCTCAGGCCTCACAATGGATGGGTAATGACAGCACTGTCTGGAGGGGGCTGTGGGAGTTGGGCCATTCTCTTCAGTAATGGAAGCAGTTACTGCCATTCCCTACACACCTGCAGGAAAAGCTAACTGTTAACCACTGTGATCTATGACAAGGCCTTAGCACACTTGGCTAAGGTTGAAGTGTTGTATTGACACCAATGAATGAGTGCATGTCTCTACAACACGTTTTAGAATTGTTTCTATCTCATACAATGTTATTGTTCTGTGAATAGGTGGCTATATAAAAGTTATTTCTAAATAAACGTGTGCCAATGAATTTGTATGCAGCCCTCAGCATTTAAGACTGACAATCCAGCATTCCTGACATTTGCTGATTTAACA
The DNA here is from genome assembly GCA_036850595.1 of Rhyacichthys aspro. Classification (NCBI taxonomy): domain Eukaryota; kingdom Metazoa; phylum Chordata; class Actinopteri; order Gobiiformes; family Rhyacichthyidae; genus Rhyacichthys; species Rhyacichthys aspro. The sequence goes on from CM072156.1 coordinate 11,811,450, forward strand.
GAGACATAAGATGCTGCCACATCTTTACTACCCTGTCACTGCTTTGAAAAATGGGAAACCAAAACTGCCTGTAACATTAAGCACACCACTACAGAATGACTGTCCTGGAACACTTTCCATTACCAAAGAGATTTATGAGCAGAACAAGATCCATTAATCCATTGTTGATTTGCTGTGGCTGCCCTGCAGGGTTTTTGGGATCTGATGTCATATAGTGCTGAAACTCCCCCTGTTGCACAGCCGAGTAGACTTTAACACCCCGACGAGGAGTCAAAATGCTGCACCGAGAAATGGGTAACTAAATACAAGTAAGATTTGGCACATTTGAAATTCCTCTATATCCATTACTCAACCTATTCACATCCAGGCTGACAGAAATATGAACATCTGACAGAAACACTGACTCTTACTAAAAATGCAGCATTAAACATACTGCCAATTCTTAGGCACAGGAAGAGAGAATTACAGTTTGTACATTGTGTGATAATGGCCAGAGCAGCAGGGAAATCTCTTCAGCTTGCTGCAATCAATTTGACATTGTTTACAAAGCCATAGGCTGAATTTAGTGCTCGGGGACCGGCGACTGGTCACCTGGCGCTCCACTAGATCCCCCTGCTAAGCTCACCTCTCCTGGGTAAACCTTCACAAAGCCTTCACAGGTCTGACACCACCAGGTCCTTCAAATACAGCTCTCAGACAGAGGATTAGGTAATCTTACCATGATACTGTCTTTTTCTCCTTTTCTATCATTTTCTGTCGAGCGCTCTCTCTGGGTTCTCATTGCAAACATGCTCCCTTCCTCATTCCCTCTCACTGGCCTGCTCAAGTGCTTGTTCTACTCAGGGCACAGCTATCCCCAGGGGTCCTTAAGTGTTCTTAAGTGCCTCCAGAAAAAGGTTAGTTGGCAGGTAATTGTCCAGCTGTGGTCGGGCTTATCTTAATTGTGGGTACTTCAGTGCAGCTACACCTCCTCAGATGAAGAGACTTAGGTGGTATAAAGGAGAGGGGAAGAAATAGATTTGTCACTTTCTTGTGTATTTTGTTTCACATTTTAATAACATTATTGGTTAATTATTATCGTTATTATATCATTCTCTTGTCTGTCTTTTGTATTTTTGTGATCTACATGGTATTTCTGTGTATTACTCAATAGTTTCCTTGAAAAGAAACTCGGTACGTGTTTAGTGAATCGATCATAAAGGAAAAAAAAAAAAAAGCAATGCTGATCCCGCAATGCTAAATCCTAAATGACTACATCTTCAGCCATTCTAAATCTATACTTCTATTAGCCACCTGATCATATCTATATCCATGTCGATATGAAGCTTTAGGGGGGTTAGTGTTTGCATTGCCGCAGTCAAAGGTCATGACTGACCAATAAAATATTTCCAAAGCACCATCAATAATGCAGACATGCAGACTAATACAGTATGGGATTGTGGGTAGGGGGAGGCAGCTTGCGGTGCTGCCTATGAGCAGAATGGATGAACAAAAGGCCAAAAGGTTACTGGACAGACTTTGGCCCCCTGCCCCTGCACCCGTTCATATGTGCATTTGATAGCGACAGGGGCAATTATAAAGGTATACTTCAGACAGGTCAAATGGGAGAGGGCAAAGTGCAGAACCTTTAAAGCACTGGCTGAAGTCAAAGGTTAGGGTGGACATAGGACATCATGGAGTGCCGCTGGGAACATGCTAATGGAATCAGAGCTATAAAAAGACATACTGATGAGACAGAAAAACACTGCATTTTGTCTTTATTTGAAAACTGTCCGATTCTTGAAGTGGCGTAATAGTAGGATTCAGGACTAGAATCCCAAATTGCTTAATGGTGTTTGACTTCAGTTCAGTTCTATCTACTTTGTGCGCTGTATAAAAGCGGTACCACATACTGTATGTTGTCGAAGGAGACACAATGCCTCGTGGCTATAAAATATGAATAGCCTAAGGTCAGAGGAGGTCATGGCATGCATTTAGTACCAGTGACCAATGCCAAACGCAAAGGTCAAAGTAGATTGGCCCGAGACAGAGCCGTACGACATTTGCTCATCCACATTTATGCATCCCATTGGCAGTGATTTATGGAGGAAGATAAGCGCACGGATGGGAAGAAAACACTCTCTTTCTCCTATCCCGTCAGACTCGGTAAATAGACTACTCACTCATATCAATCACCATGTCAGAGTGAATCGCCACTGTATGCTTCCTGCTCAGATTAAAAACTGCCTTTGTCTTGCTAACGTTTTTTTTCCCCTCCAGCTCTGGGAAACACACTAGGATTATTGTTGCTGTTTCACAAGCATTATATTAGCATTTCAAACAGCTGTGGTACAAAAGTAGTGAGTATGTTCAGAATCTGCAGAACAATTTATTTGCGCTGTCTACACTTGATCAGTCAGAAGGAATACTGAGGAGATCTTTTATATGAAATACAGCATGCAAACTGTTTTAAAGAATAATGTTTGCGGCGTTGGAACAGGTTTCATGCTTAAAAAACAAAATTTGTGCTCATTAAGTTAAATTTCTCTTTCATGTCCTCTGCTGGACCACATTCCTTTGTCACAACAAAACAGACTTTCTGCAGCAGCAGTTGCTCTGAGGGGGCCTTTACTGGGGCAGTGAAAAACTTTGTATCCCAGAGTTGTTATACATATTGCCCATATCCTCTCAGTTTGTCAAATGTGAAAACCAGCCCATCACTGTTGCAACACATCTTGGTCACACAACCCTTCTGAGATCCACAATCCAGCCAGAGTAAAGTCAAAACAGAAAAACATGTTTTTGAAGTGCTCGCCAAAGTTTTTTTGTTTTTTTTTTAAAAACAAAACAATAAAAATCTGTTTATTTCTCCACCAGTAAGTCGGCTCCTTTGTTACTTTACATATAACACATATAATACCACATAGACACCAGTATACATCATTTTATTTTCTGTTATATTTTCATATTTTTTACATTATTTTAGCACTTATATCTGACAGGTAAATAATAATAATAATAAATACATTTTAAAAATCAAAAACATTGAGATGAAAATCGTTCAGAAATCGGAAAAAAAAAGAAAATAAAAATACCATAGCTTACTCATAACTGTAGTTTATCTCAAAATAAACCATGCAAATTTGAAAACATGTTTTAATGTTTATGCTTTTGTCCTGCTCCTGCATACTGTGTTCAGTTTTTACATTGGGGTTCCTTTTACTGATGTATTCACCACTCTTCTATCACTAAAATCATAATATGGTTGTTGACAGTGGGGCAGTTGCGGGTCTCTTGCACCGTTATTTTGTGGGTCGCTGTCTGAAAAGTTTGGGAACCCCTGGTACAGGCCATAAGAAAGAACATGTCTCCTCAGGTAATAATGTATATTTTCATCACAGACCACATTTTAATATCATCTTTGACAATCCCAGTCACCAGCAGTCACACATTATATCCTTCCGTCTTTGTGGATAAGACATACAGGACAAGTTGTGCATGATCTGTCACATTCATCTCTATTTCTCATTCACTCTGGGGTGTTTGAACCACATCCGAATCTATTACCACCATGCAGATTCAGTCCCTACTGTCAATACGACGCATGATAAGATAAGCATCGGCTCCATAAACACCTTCACTTATACAACAGACCATATGAGCTAGGTTGACTGTCCCTCTGTCATCTCTTTGAATGGAGCAGAGGGATATCGTTACATCATGCACCGTGTTTAGCCTGTGTCTGGGAGCACCCCTTTAAACAATAGATTTAAAGTACATTCAGTGTGTTGTTTATCTAGGGGGGCATCCATCACTCAGCAGAAGGATTTGTGCTCAGCTGCTTGTGAGGAGAGATTTATTCTGTAATGCATCAAATCAACAGAGCTTTACAGTAAAATATGATTTTATCAATAGCCCTGATCAATAGCGCATGCAAGGCGCTGTGTAATTATTACAGAGGTCCGTATCAATAAACTTGTCATGCACAACCCTCCCTGCTAAAGGCTATAAGCTGCAGGTCACAGACACTTGAAAAAAGGTTTGGCCCTGAGATGTTTGATCACCTGAACATAAGGTCATGTCTTCGATGTAGTCCAGCTTATCAAGAGTAGTTTTAACAGCAGCAAGAAACTACTGCATTGCATCAAATTTAAACCTGTATGTATATGTTGCATTTTACTGACCTATTAAGCCTGCCAAGTGTGGTTAAAAACGTTATCACTGAATTCTTTTTCCATGCACCTCGGCAGACATTGGAGATTATAAATGATTAAGACATGGATGGCTGTCTTTACAGGAGCAAGGATCATTTGTCCTGAAGCAAGGCAATCTGAGAAAGGAAGAAAGTCTGTCAAAAAGAGCTTTGCATCACACTGTAATGTACTCTCCATTAACACATACACAGACACACACTTACTGTGCACCAGAGAGAGCGTGAGGCAAGGACCAATGAGGCAGTTTATATCGGGATTTGGTTTCACAGCCACAGCCTCTTGGGAGAGAGGGGTCTGCCAATAACACTTAAGAGACAGAGCAGGAAAAGTAAGTGCTTTTATTACAGCTCATCAGTCATGTAATTTCTGGCAGCATTTGTGATTACAGATCAAGTGATTGACTAACTACACATTCGGCAGCTGAGTTATGAACTGTGTGCTTACCATTCCACCCCCGGCAGATTCTCTGTGTCAGCTGTAACTCATCCTCTCCTATGGTGCTAAATCAAAGAACCCACTGTAGTCAGAAGAGTTAAATAATAACTTGAGCTTTCTTGTAAATCTGTCAGAAATTAAACCTGCACAGACGTCCTCTTGGCCCCGGAGTTGTACGGCATGGGGTGAAGAAGTTGGGTGAAGGGAATCAATAAGATGCTCCAATAGAGGTATTGACGGATGACAGGTGAAGTGTATGTGCTTGTTTGTGGACCAGTGCGAGTATGTGTGTATAAGGGGTTGGGATTGAATCACCCTGGGGTTAGGTAGAGAGCACGGCTCAAGGTGTTTAATCGACAGGTCTCACCTTGAATCGATCAGCTGAAGTCCCGCAGGGTGTGGACGTGATACACACAAGCAGCCCTTACTCACACTCGCAAAAACAAACCACAGGGAGTGAAAGACATGATTGGCTGGCATCTGTGTGCATTCCTTCATTCAGTTTAAGTGTTGTGCAACTCCAATGTTCAGCACCATAACTGAAAATAGCCTTAGTAATAATATTTACCAATTCAATAATGCCAGACACAAAAGTAGCCATAGAAAGTGAGTTAAAAGCTTTATTACTTGATGAATGTTGAACAAAACACATCTTCTCCCTTAACAATTTGATAAATGCAGCAATAAATCAGTTACAAGGCTAAAGAAGGGCGTCTGCTTCTAAAAAAAAATGCAAAACAGGAGAAAACAAGAAAGAAGATTCCATAAACCCATGATTCCCATAATAATCTTATTTTACTTTGAGGAACCTCATCATATAGTATTATCTCTGCAGCAAATCCATTTTCTCACACTGAAAAGAGCCATAGTAGCATGCAGATGTGAGTCACAGTGCAGAGACGGCCAGGCCTGAAAACACTACAGCGTGAAATGTCTTACAAGAGGCCAAGATCTGAAAGGGCATTATGTCTTTAATAAACAACAGACTGTAAGTATTAAAATGAATGTAGCTCAGTACTGGCAAGGTAAACACACTCAATTCAACCAAAGTTCAGATGAGATTTCAAGCCTTCTGAAGCTTTTACACATGACCTCCACTAAAACTTTAAAGTCTAATGCTTTTCAAGGTTAGGGTTAATGTGAGCGGTTGAGTTAGATATTTTGTAAAGAGTAGTGTATTTGGCAAAATTCAGTGTGAGAAAAAGTCCAGCCTATTTGTAAAACCAACTTTTCTAAAAAAGTTTAAAAAAAAGTTGGCTTGAGATAAATTGGATATTTTCATCTGTGTCCAGCAAATTCACACCTGAAATATGCAACCATAGCAGTACAGATTTGACAGTATTTCAAACCACTATGAAATAATAGCCTTTACACATAAATATTTAAAAATTTTAAAGTGTTGCTACTCTTCTTTGTCCAGAAGAGGAAATAGTGTGACAAAGGGAGACCTTTATTTCCTTTTGTTGCTGGAGGAGACTACAGTTGACCCTGACCATTGCATAAATAAGAGAAGTTATAAAGGCCTTGGTTTGTGATCCAGGACTTGGACTTCTCCCCAGAGGTTTTGGTCTTCGTCTAGGACTGCACATAACAATGGTATTGCTTCCAGATTTTTGGACAAAATCACAAAACTGTGGGGATCTGTTCTGAGGAGACAAATGAGGAAAATGAGGGGGATAAAGAAAATATGCAAAAGAGCCAACTCTCTTTAGAAGTCATGACCTATAAGAAAAAAAGAGTCTTATTGAACTACTATTTGCTGGGCCACTAACATCTTTTGACAAAGCATGTTTGTATTGTTACTCGATGAAACTCCCCTCTTGAACCTGAGGTAAAAAGCTACTCTGACTTTGGCGTCCTGTTACCAGCTGGAGCAGCGTGCTCGGCTCGAGCCGGTGATCCTTTCTTGGCAAAAGTTTGATGGTTGTGAAGACAACCTCTCTGCTTTATTTATTGCACCCTATTTTTTTCCTTTTCTCCCCTGACTCCAAAATCCTACCATTGCCATCACCATGTCGCAAGACAGATTTTGCTGTGTTGTCCATCCCTGTCCCATGTCATATCTTCCCCTTTTTGTTTGATCCTTCTCTCCATTCATTTTCACAGTGCAGTTCCTTTTCTTTGACTGTTCTCTTTGGAGCCTGAAGCAGCTTGTGATGAACTGGTCTAGATTTCTGCAAGAAGACAAGACAGATCAAATATGTTAAAATTGTAATTGTTACTACAACAGTGGTATAAATATATAAAAAATAGTTTAAAAAAAAGTGTAAAAGGTGAAACGTATTGCTTTTATCATAGAGCACAGCACATTTGACAGTATAACAGTATTTGGCTTTATAGTAAATGTGTTGTACAAAAGTGCTTCACTTCTTGAGGATGCCTTCTATGTAACAACTGAATTTTGCCACCCACTGCAATTTTTATATATGGGCAAATACAGCATTCAGAAGTTCAGGGCCGATAAAGCAGCATCACTGGAGTGTGAGATTTAATGATGCAGACTTTAGACCGAAATAAAGCAACAAAATACAGCAGACTAACATTTGACCTCATTTAAAAACTTGATACCAATTAGCTCGCTCTGAGGATAAATCATTCAAATGAGCTCTCTTACTCAGCACACAAATAAATGATTGTACACACATCTGTGCAGGAATGTCAGCATACGAGTGTGTGCAGTAGCTCCAGTGTCACACATTAACCTGTGAATATGTACATCACATGCACAAACAGACTTACCCACACTCCAAAAACAGACTTCCTAATGAAGCCTCCCCCTGCTAAACTAGAGCAGAAATACACACTGGCCCATTTCTGCCTTCACTTCTCCCTCCTCTCTGTCTCCCCTCTCTATCTCTCACCTTCTCCTCATCATTTGTTTTATTCATGTTCCGTTGTCTTCCTCTTTTGTCTCAATGAGTTAAATCACAAGCCCTAATTTATGGCTACAGGCAAAGAGACTTCCACAAACAAACCGGCTGATGAGAGGGGGTGACTGAAAACATACACGGCAAGTGCTGTGTGTAAATCTCAAAATGTCTGTAACTGTCTTTTTATCTGTGGTTATTTACATAAGAAATGACAATGTGTGTAAAAGAATGGCTGTGATGCGAAAATGAGAAAGGCTGCGCGCCGGAGGAGAGGGGTCGCACAAGGGGAGGGGGAGAAACAGTAAATCCAGTGACACTGAGTGGGGAGCACTCAGGTGTGGTGAGAGGATTATACAAAAGCCTGAGTGTGAATGACAGTAAACACCTGAATGACAGAGAGACGGGGAGAGGTGAGAGCAATGCTGCGAGTGTGTGGTGAAGGGTGACAGCTTACTGGTCGTCACTTCCCTTATAGTCTCAAGTGAAGGAATATATTTTGATTTTAAGAGCTGTGTTGTTTACTGTCTTAGTACGTGTTGTAATAACTCATAAGAGGTGAAATTACAGCGACTGGAAGCAAATCAGGGAATGGGGAAGTCAAACAGGCAGCTGGGGAGTGAGGAAGAGGAAGATATCACTCAGAAGGGGCTGTTGAGGTAGTAAGTAAATTACCGAACGGACTGTACACCGTTCATGTAAGTCAATAAAAGGGCCATAGAGCAGAGGAGGTATGTTTATCTTACTCGTACTCTGCTTTCTTTCTTGGTCTTGTCCAAAGGTAGGGGATTGCTGACAGGCCGTGTGGAGTGAGCACATTCGTCACTCTTTCCTGTAACATAAACATTTCCCAGAAGCTCCAATCAACACGTTAAATCCACTTGACTTTTCTCTTTTTGTTTCCTTGTTTTCTTTACTTACACACCCACACACACATATTCTTTGTCGAGCATAGTCAAAACTACTTTTTGTAAACCATTAACGATCTGTTCTTCCTGTGGGATGCTTAAATATGTGTTTAACCTTTTGGCTTAAGGTTAAATTTAGAAGGCAGCATTGCATGTCGATTCCTAGATCTGCTGTTAGAAAAATCGCTTACCTCTGGAGCTATATCACTGTACAGCGCTGACTCTACATGAAGCGTGACCCCATTTCCCCCTTGGCGACCCCTCCTTCCCCCCTCAGCCTTGGAAGATAGAGGAGCATAGGGGGAAGGCATGCCAAGGCAGTAGACACTTTTAAGCAAAGATTAAAGGTTTTTCTTTTTAATCAGTCATTTGGCAGTGATGTTAGCATTTCACCCTGGTGCAGCTAAGGATCAATTTTTAATGCTGCTGTGCAGAGAGCAGACAGGGTGATTGGCAAGAGAGAAGCTATTTACAAAGGATCTATTTACAAATTTCCCATAGAAATATGCAGAGGGCACAATTGACATCTCTTACAGAATTTTAAATAGGCTTTTTTTTTTTTTTTTTTTTTTTTTTTACACTTCGTCAAAAGGCACGACCTCTGTGAGCCCCCAATGATGGTTGCTTTGTGTATTCAGATATATGCGATTCACATGTTAGAAGAATAAAAGAGATCTGCACATTTCCCCAGTGTGACATTTTGTTACTTTTATTCGTGTTGTGCTGCCAGGGGCTGGGTAACTAGGTCAGTGAACCCTGGTGTAAACACATCTCAGCAATCTACTATAAACATGCTAATGACAATAAGTCTTTCTTCATTTACTGTATATATCTACTGTTGTCTTTTATGGCACTCTGCAGATTTACATACAACTTCTCCTTCAGGGACGTGAGCCATATACCATCATACACACAATTAAACACAGCAATCTGAGCTTCATTTTGTGCTTATTTTATTTATTTATTTATTTTGTAGAAACGGTGCACTCTAGACCCCTAGCATGTTGTGCTTAAGAACAGCTATGCCTCTTTGAAAATACGCATTAAGTGCAGCTTCTATGTTCGCCAAGGTTAAATTACTGCTTTTGTCAGTTTAATCTTGGTTCCTGAAGAGTACTTTAGGAGTGTCACGAAGTATTGTGTGACGGTGAGGAAAAAGCTGGAAAAATGTCAAAATATGGTGTACAGTTAAACTGATATTGATTTTTTGCTGCACCTGTCTACAAAACATCTCTAAGGCCTTGGACTTAGACCCTGGATTTTTTTTTTCATTATTTTTTGGTATCACTGATTGATTACACTTTTGGGTAATGACTAATCAAATGTTGAACTGTGCTGTTATTAAGAAAGAACATCCAGGATTAATGGTTAAGACAATAAAAAGCTTGCGCCACCCACTGACTTTACACCTGCAAATGACCCTGCTGTATCTCCATACATTCATCTATCCAGGCACCCATATTATCCCACCATTGATCATCATTCACCTATTCATCCGTTATCTCACTGTCCATTCATTCATACAGTCAACCAAGTCTCCTGCCAACCCCACACTCCATTGATCCAATGATTGACCCTGCACCACTTGGATCAATACTCTCTTAAATGGCATCATTGTAAGCACTTAGGCACAATGGCCAGGCGTTGTTTGTGCAGTTCATTTTCAAGGTAGTACAACTGTGCAGGGCTCTAACCCAAGTCAACTCTGTGCTTTCCTCCACTTATGGTCACAGCAGAGAGAAAAGAGAAGCCACTGAAAAGGGTATTAGCAGAAAGCATCTTGTACATGGAACTACAGGGGCAGTAGCTCATGCAAAACTACTTGTAATGTCATGCTACTATGTCTTTGGATAGAAGAGATTTATAGACACAGTGACTTGACAGAGAACACGAAAATTGTTCTGCAGATAAAGCAGATCCCCATAATGCAGTATATGGATGAAATTCAAATCTAACACAAAGTATATTTCAACAAAAATAACCTGGGGGAGTGGTATTTAGTTTAGTTCATGATATAAAACCCAATAAAAGATATTCTCACTCTTTGGGTTGCAGCCTGGGTCTGAGCTTGGCATTAAATGAGTGGAACTATGACATGTCTAGGAGGTATGTCACTGCAGTTCACAGGTCTTGTTAGCTAAGGTGTCGGCAGGGCTGCAAGCCAATGCCTGTGAGTCTTTCTCCATGTGTATATACTATATGTGTGTGTAGGTGTGTGTGTATCTGAGGTTAACATTAGACATTACTCCTCTACCTCCTCACCTGACACTGGCAATAAAACTAAACAGGCCAAGGTGCTCTGCTGTGTGTGTGTGAGTCTGTGGACACATGTGCACGCAGAAAAGGGGCATGTGTGCTGTATAGTTGTTTCTGCTGTCACCAATTTGCCGGGGCCTCCAGACGGGAGCAAGAGCAAGGTGACGGAGCTGTGGCTTGATAAACACAGAAGCCCTGCTTCGATTTCCTTTCCAGTCCACTTTGGAAACACATGGCTCTTCCTGGGCGCTCAGGGTGCAGAGAAGGAGGGGGAAGGAGGGGGTCAAGTGCCACGGGAGAGACTGTAGTGATGGGTGTGCTTTGGAAAAGAATAGTATGAGGGACTTAGTGATAGAAGAAGAAATTGTAGAAATTGTTTATCCGCAGGTTACGACATCGGTACATCCACAAAACAATGACTATGAAAGAGAACCCAGACTCAATAGGCTCAATAGAAAATCTCTGTTATTAATTGTATTCCACTGTACATGTAAGTGTACATGCACAGTGGAATACATGTACATATTATACCTATACATGTAACTTTTTGAATGCTCATGTCAAAAATGTAGAAAAAAATAACAGTTTGTTATTCTGAAGGGAAAAGGTGTGCACACAACTGGTCCTCTATTGGGTTTATTAAAGAAAAGAAAGAATGATTAAAGAAATTAAAATAATGTCCTCCTCCTTCTTCTCTCTATCATTCAATCTGTTATTCCCACTAGTTACTGTAATATAAATAGCAGGGTGTGAATGTGAATGAATGTCTAACACTAGTTGTAGCAGAGGAGTGTCAGTCTGTAAGGTAGGGCCCAAACCTTACCCTCTGCCCCCCCGGAGAGTTAAGGAGATCGCATTTGAACCCCTCTTACAAAAATCTACACTGCTGCTCCTCTCCTCCATGCCTAACACCAACATAAGAGGACAAGTGTGGGCTCTAAGCACCAGTGATCAAACAGGAGCTGCTGGGTATGCTAGGCTCAGGATGGTTGGCCTAATAGGATTGGAAGCCCCCAGGTGAGCCAAAGGACACCTCCAATCAGCGTGATCAGCCAAAGGCTAAGCATTTGCAGGTATACAGCAATGACTGATGTACAGTACTAAAAGGATCACATGGGTAGTGAGGAATACAAGCAGGGGAGCAATGTCATGGCTGACTGTGTGTGTCAGAGACTTGTGTATGACTGATGGAGTTAAAAGCAGAGTGCAGTTTTAAGTTGTCAGAGTGATCTCCAGATTTTGACTGTCTAATCGTTGTAAAAGTTAGACAGTCAAAATCTGCATGTGGGTGGAGGAATCTTGTCCTTCTTACAGTATATGTGTATATGTATTACAAATGTGTGTGTAAAACCTTATGAAACATTGCCAAGACTCACAATTCACATATACACTGTTCACAGTCGCACACAGGCCTTTATAAACTCATCACATCCACAAAACAATTACCAGAGACTGAGCTCATCACTGACTAAGCAAAAGTCATCCAGCGTGTAAAACACACAATATAATTAGCACACATCAAGCTGCTGGGTCCTACTGTGCATTAATGATGCTTCCCTCTGAAGTGAATTATGGTTTGATGAGAGAGGAAGTAAGCAAGGAATGAATCTGAAGAAGAGCATAAGATCATTTGAGAAGCAGAAGACAAAGCACTGCAGAAAGTAAAGAGAGGGGTTAAACAATGTGAAAACTGAACTCTTATCTTGGTCTTTAAGTGGAAAACAACAACACAGAAAAAAATAATGCGATGAATGTTCAATTAAAAAGAAAAAAATATAGCCAAGAAAGTGTGGGTTTTGATCAGCTATAGACAAAAGGGAACCTTCAAACAATGATGGAGTTAGACCAGTCTCTCATACCCACCTTTCTGCCTTTTAGTGAAACAAACTGGGGGGTCCAAAGCCTTTTGAGGCCTGAATGATCACTGACCCAGGAAACACAAGGGATTTGACCCCAAGGCAACAGCTCTCCACCTGCTGGAGATAAACAAAAGGGGCTAATCTTGAAACATAGATCCCAGAAAACCACACAAACTAACTTGGGCACACATTTTATTTGACAAAATGAAATCTCTAAATGATGCAACATGTACCCTGGTTTCCAAGGCTCAACAAAGTTAAGACTTTAAAATATTCTATTGGTGTTGGTATGTTTTTAATTCATTTTATGCACAAAAATAGAACCGTTAAACAGTGCTGGAGTTTGCTGGATGTCTTCTTCAGAACCTAAACCTTGGTGATATGTGATTTTTTTTTCTAAAACACAACAGTAAAAAAGAAATTTCAGCATAAAAATGATTGTAAATACAGACCCATGACCTATCCTTTCTCATGGTGTATTTTCAGAGCCAGGTACATTCTCTAAGTGAACGTAGCACACACACCCCAAAAAATGATAGAGAAAACTCAAGTCATGCAGTCATGCTACCCCAGTCTGCACATTTAAAACTGCCACTAATAAATTTCTATTTACTGCCTGCATTGAGGACTTTTAAATTATGGCATACAATAAACCTGGCACACACATCTCAAAAGCTCTTTCAGGGGATGTTAAAGCAATATCGTAAGCAATTTTCCAAAGTGGATTACAAATTTCACATCCAGGTTTTATTGCACATTACGATAACTTAACCACATCTAAATGTTCTGCATAAATGGGAAATATGCGCTGCTTAATATGCTATTTTTCATTTTTTAAGAAGCGCTTTGCAAACTCTGCCAAGTGAGGGAGCATGCTGGTTTGTAGGGTGGGGGAGTCAATAATCTTTATGAGGTGGATTTTAATTACAAGGAGATAACTGAGTATCCTCCTCACCGTAAGCCTCCATCAATCTCTATTTTGCATCCAGCTGAATACAGCACTCGCACATACGCACACACACAGATAACCTTTCAGACATGATTGATCAATCAATCAATCAGTGCTGTATTATTTTCATCTCTGTGAAGCCAACCTTATAATAGCATATACAACAGGCACCACAAGTTGCTTTACGTTACACACATATATGAATTGAATATAGTCTGGCCAAATATCACCAACATATTCATGTGCACACAAACACTGGCTGACACACACATGCGCCTGTACAAAGACGCTGGCAGGGTAATCCAACTAAAAAGGTTAAGGTTGATGTTTTCCCAAAGAACGACGGTCTGTGAAAGGTCAGATCAATCATGTGCTAAGCATGCCTCGTAAGCAATCCATAAAGAGCTTGTTTTAAATAATAACATTTTATAGATCACCTAAAGACATAAGTGTACCACGGGCAGGTAAGGCTCCACTCTCCAAATGCTCTTCAATGCACCATGAATTCAAATGGGACTAAACTTAATATATTGACTGCAGTTCATTTAACAAAGCAGTGGCATTTCCAGAGAAAAAAAGTACACATAGCAGTGCCAGCAGACGTCTCTGTTCCACAATAGGCTGCTCTTTTAACACAATAATGCAGTAGAGCAGCAGGTTATAAATGTGCCCCAGTCTTGGTACAAGTACAAAGATGTTGTGCTTCAAGTACCTGATGTTACATTTGTAGGTTTACTACTTAAAGTCCATCTGCATGATAGAAGGGAGAAGCAGTTGGTGGAGAAATAGATGTGTGACACTTGGTAAGGCTGTAAATGTATTTAGTTGTGTTTAGTTTAAGCAACTGTGGCTGAATTGAGTACAGAAATCACACAAGTTCAAATAAAGGCAGAAAGAGTCAAATGAGACTACCTTCAAATGAAACTTACACAGTGTAAAACAAGAAGAAACAGAAAACTTTGTTATAAATATTATAAACGATTAAAATGTTGAATTAATGCACTCTTGTTGGACTTTACAGTGACTCCGGGCAAGGAGAGACAAGGAGCTGTGAGGTTGACTTCGTGCTCAGAGGGATGTCATTTGAGGACACCAAATTCTTGTTGTGTTAATTAGAACTCAACAAAATGAAGTACATGAAAAATTAGCATGGCTTAAAAACCACAATTAGGGATAGCCTACTGCTGGGAATGTTTTATTTTAGTGGATTACTGCTGTATATTGAGCAGAAGTGAATTGATTAATTGACCACATTGTGAACTCTGTCCATAGTGATCATTAGATGTGGAGATTTAAGTTACTGTGTTGCAGTAGTTTACCTGTAACAGCTGCACTGTAGCTGTCTCCAGCTTGTACATGTGTGACCAGAACCAGCAGAGAATAGTCAAGCAAACAGTTGAAACATGCACCTTGTTTTCTCTAAATTTCAACCTAAGTAATTTGACATAAATAATAATGACATAAACACGTGATTTGATTCAATAATTGAATAAAGCTGTGTTATGGTCATCGTGACATGTTGAAACCACAGCATACCTTGAAACTGGTCATTGTCCTATGCACAGAATGAACAAATATAGTTCTGAAGACAGAGATGAAGGGCTTTGTGCGCTCTACTCATGAGCATGTTAGCATGGCTTACCATATGTTTGAGAGTGAACACAAAATGTGCTGGTTTACAATTCAGTGTGTATGAATGCCATGTAGTAATCTGGCTTTTTAATTGCCTATTCATGAGTGCCACTGTGAGTATTTGTAGATGAGTTGTGGCATATGTTCCTGCTGTGAGTGTGTGTTTTTATAGGTGTGAGGCCGATGTGTCTAAGTTTGTGCATTTATGTACAGTAAGTGAACAGATGCATCCATACCTTAGCTGGTTCACATCTTTGTTTGGATGTGTTGTGCATGAATGTGTGTGTTTCTGTGTGTCTGAGTGAATGAGCGCGGTCAGGTGCTACTCCATGCTGTGCCAGCTGCATCTGGAGCCATCTGTGTTGGGGCTCAGAGGGAGGGAAGCGGATGACTTTAATGTACTTGAACTCCAGACAGACCTTTAGCAGACACTCGTCACTACAAAACCAAGACAACTGGGCCCAGCCAAGCTGAACAGGCTGATCTGGATGGTGAGCAGCAGACAGACGTTTTGGTTACACTGTAACCCCCGGTCAGACTCACTAGGGAACCACCGACACTAAATCACACACAGACACTTAAATCTGTTCACTTTAGATCAAACAGACTGCTCTATATAATGAATTCATGTAAAAGGACATTTTTTCTAACTCATCATGATCCTTGCTCAAGAGGCAGCTCCTTCCAAGTCTTGTCCTTGGAAGACAAGGCTCCTTTCTTGTTCCAGATTGTCTTTTGGAAAAGACGTGACAAGTGTGCATGTTGTTTTTAATATAATAAATGTTCTTACAACAAGAATCTTTATTACACTTACACTATTGTGACTTCCTTCTGTTTCATTTTATCTCTTATAAGGATATGGCACAAGAAGAGAAAGCCACACAACTTCAACTGTCGACAGACTTGACACACAGTCAACCGCAAAGACAACACACAGGCCTTGTAATAATTTTGCAGCAACAATATGATTAGTGAAGCACAAAATCAATTAATGCAGTGGTTGAATCAATAGGTGTCTCTCAGCATATATGTCCTGCAGTTAATTAATAAACAAAAAAGACATTAAGCAGTGGAGCATTGGAGTGTGGAAACAACTGTCATCAGTCACAACATGTACTGATCGTATCCACAGAAGGTGAAAGGAAAACACAGACAGATATAAATGTAGGCACGTTAAAATACCTATCACATGTACAGGTTATTAATCTGTAGACTGTATACATGCTTTTAAAATCATATTTTTTCTTCTATATTTTTCTCTACGTTAAAGCAAAATAGACAGATGACTCTTAGGACTGTAGTATAAACATTGCTCTTTTGGACCACAGAAGAACAGAAGCAGTTATGGCATCAATTTGGAAGAAGCCCAAGGTTCGATGAGGCCTGAACTGTGCTGGACGCAGGCCCGGGGGGTTTCCACTAACATCAGGCTGGCTCTTTATTATTTAACATGCCTACTGATTTAACCTAATCATTACATTACGAACAGGATTGCAATGGACAGCCTAAAACAACACATTTGCATACATATCGGGACCGACTTTAATCCCACACAAACAGGCAATGAATAAGCAGTTCTTACTGTACTTTTCAACCATTACAGACTTAACTGTCATCAATTGAAAGTATTTGAAATATGTTTGGAAAAAGAGCTACATACTTTATTGCAGGTTATTTTTGAGTGATTTTTGTTTGTTTGTGTGTACTGTATACACTTTGTACACATTAAAGTTGATCTCAGCATTAGCAGAGCTCTTATCAGCTGGACTAACTACCCTGCCTCTCCTAGAAGGGTATTAGGTCTCTGGTTAGATGAACTCTAGCACACAGTTGACTCCGTTGTAATGCAGTTGACATTAAGAACCAGACATGACTCTTGACATCTTGACAATGTATCTGTCTGTCTCCCCAGTTACACTGGCTCACGGGTTAATTCAATATAACTCAAAATGATATTGATAGACTCGATAGATATTTTAATGTGATTAAACTTAATGTAATTGTTTGTACACTTCACAAATGTCTGATAAAGACTTTGTTACTTTACTGTTGTATTATTGTGGTGGTAGCGCTCACAGGCTGATATCAGTCTCATTCCTTCTCACCTCAATCATGTGATATAGCGCAGGCTGTTCATGCTTTTGTCTCAATAGAAGAAAAACAATGAGATTTCTATCTATAATACTATTACCAGGCGTAATAGGGTTAAAGCAGACCGTGTTTGCCTTAGTGAGACGGTGGAGAACTTTATTAGGTTTGAGACCTTTTGCTTTGGTACTTTTACTGCTGCCACTGATACATAAGAGCCTCTAAGCCCAAGAGAGATGAAGCTATCAGCTAAGTAAAAAAAAAGTTTGAGATGCCTCCACTTCAGACGCCTACTCTGGCAATAAACAAAGTGTTATCTTTCAAGAGAGGAACCCTTGTTATTATTTTTACATGTTGATAGGAGTGGTTTCAGTGTGGCACTGTGCAGCTGAATACAAGGGGAGTCTTAATCAGGTGGTGCAGTCTGCTAGGGGCCCCAGGGGCCACGAGTGTGCTACATCCTGTCAGACTGCACAGAGAAACAATCAATCATCAGAACAGCTCCAAGACAGAGGAGAGAGAGGGCAGGAAGATAGGAGCAAGGAGAAAAAAAACGTTGGTAAAGAGAAGCAGGAATACAGGTACAGAAGAAGATGTAAGAGGCAGAAAGGCACACAAGGGGAAGGAAATAGACAGGCCTTGCCCTTGCTCTGAAACTACCAAAGACTTCCAGTATATCAATGTGGTAGACTATAAGCAGCTATGCGAAGTAAGAGTGCAGCATGGAAGCCAAGGGGATGTCAGACCTCATAATAACCAATGTCTAACATTTTCATTGGTCCCTCTGTCTCTTTAACCTTCCTTATGTTAATTCCACCGACCTCACAAAGCATTGTCATCTCTGTCACATCGTAAAAGTGATCAACCCCACAGATAAACGCCAAAGCCAGGAGGAAAAGATATCTGAGAGTAAAGGGGAAAAGGGGGATTGAGGTGGGCCTAGTTTTTACACTCTCTAGGCTCTGCATGAAGGCTGCGGAATGAAACGGCTCTTTAAGGAACATCGTAAATGAAAGGCCAGAACAATCCTCAGTGACAGGTGGGTTTTCTTATCTAATGCAAGAGAGAGACGGGACAAGGCCAACAGATACATATGCACATACAGTACTTTTAGCTACAAACAGTGTTAAAGGCACAGCTAAAGTAGAATCTGTCTGAAGATTTCCCTGCTCTGTCCATGTGTAGAGGTATGTTTGAATGGACAGATGGCCAAGTCCATCAAATAGATACTGGTAACATAAAAATACCTGATCTTGGCTAAAGATATCAAGTCAGTGCTCCAAACTTTTACTCTTCATTTTGGATGAATGAAGGTAATCGTTAAATGGCTAAACATGGAAAAGTATTGAGACTGTGTGCTTATAAATCTGTTAACTGACATAGACTCATACAATTATCAATATATTAAAAAGCCAGTTGCCTATTGTTGTTGTTTCCAAAAGTAGAAAACAAGGTTCCCCTTTCCACACAAGAAGGCATTTAACACACACAGAGACAACAAAATAAGGCAATGGTCTGCAAACAATTCAAAAGAGGCATCTAACAGGAGCCTTAAGATAAATAGAAAAGAAGGGGGAAAAAACAAGAGGCGAGGCAGAAAAAGGGAAATGCACAGCTGACAAAAGTGGCTCAAGCATCATACATCAAGCACTTGTTACCTCTCCCGGTGCTTGTGATTGCACATGACTGCAAACAAGTCAGTGATAAAAATCTGAAGAAAGATGAGACCGATCGGGCTGGCTTTAAAGATCATCAATCACAGCCCTGTAAGCTCAGATATTATTAGTTCAAGTAAAGCTGCACTCTTCCATTTTATGGACATCATAAAAGACTTTGGGGGGTGGAGGTGGAGTGGGATAGATCCCCCAGTGTTTTAACTAGGACTGGGATGGATGTGTTTGCAAAAGCAGACCGGATGGATGGACAGCTCTAATGTAGTAATGCAAACTAAATCACTCACACTGTGGTGTGCTTACCAGGGGAGACGTGTGGGTTATGAGTGAAGGAGGGCTGGTATTTTTATTTAATTTTATTAATTTATTGGTGTTTGTAATATAATAGGCTAAGTAAAAGTGCACTGGCATGTCCGCCAGATTATACAGGACATGTAGATTATGCATTAGAGTTACATGTAGTTTAAAAAAAATTAAATATATATATATATATATATATATATATATATATATATATATATATATATATATATATATATATATTATATATATATATATATATATATTTGGGAATTTGGCAAAACCTTGTTCACTGAAAAATAAACTCACTAAACTGACTTTATTTCTCAGCATATAATTAAATCTGCTTTTGATCATTTTGATTTGATAAATGGGCCTGAATTGACCCCATAATTCGACTAAAAGTTGTGATTTAGTTTCCAGCTCACAAACATGTGACTGCTGTCTGGCCAGTCACAAAGTTTTCGTGTAATTCTGCACAACTTTAGTCTCTTTCTGGCTTTTCTTTCAACATGTTTGCCTACTAGTGACAACATAAAGCCTTGTGTGAAGTCCATCACTGCCTGCTGAATAGCTGCCCTTTGTGCTTTAGAACTTAATTCACACACTGAAAGGACCCCAGCCCTGCTATAGGACCTCTGTGTGCTGCCTGATTGAAAAGGGCTTCAAAGATGAGTCTTCTGCTGAAATGAGCCAGTCCAAGTTTTAAATGTGATAGTTACTGTGCAGTGTCAACTACGCTATACTTGAAAGATAATGCTAAAATCATCTTACAAAAGGACAAGGACCCCCTATAGTTAGTTAAATAAGTTAACACTACATAAGTTAACTTAGAATGTGTGTGCACTGAGTGAACTGAAAACCAGTTAGGTTTTTACCCCATATTTCTCTTTCTTTTTCAGAGACCTTTAGAGGCTTGTTTGGCTTGACACTGGCACCTTAGTGAACAAAAGAGTGTGCAGCTTAGGACTGCCATGGAATGTCAGCGGGTTCACATTTCACATGCAGATGCGTGACCCCAACGCTCT
Source organism: Rhyacichthys aspro (assembly GCA_036850595.1). Classification (NCBI taxonomy): domain Eukaryota; kingdom Metazoa; phylum Chordata; class Actinopteri; order Gobiiformes; family Rhyacichthyidae; genus Rhyacichthys; species Rhyacichthys aspro. Next base: position 11,831,638 of record CM072156.1, read on the forward strand.
TTGGTGGGAAGGTGCGCTTTAACCTCACAGAAGAGCTGGAGGAGGGATGAGGAGGGTAAAAGGGGCACCTTAAGGGGAATCTGTGTGTGGGGGACGGGTATAAATGGGTTTGTACTCTTGCTGCTGCACATACAATGCTATATGTCTTGCTTGTATGTCTTTTTTTTCCCCAAAACAGCCCACTGTAAAACTTTGATGCACCTTTTAGAATATTAAAACTGTCAATATCTCAGAATGCAGAGCTGTCTCCTCTATGTGATCTCTAACAACTTCCTATTTCCTACCAAATGACATAAAAACATTAACTTTTTGTGCAAACTTAAGATTTCTCCCCATATAATTGAAAAAAGCACACTGGGAGGGGTTATGTAAGGCAAAAGTTCTGTGAGCACCATAAAAGAAACCAAAGCGACTGTCATGTGCTCTCTGTAGGCCCAGCCAGGCTCAGCTTCAACTCAAGGGTTTTCCATTTCTATAACTTGCTCCTCTTTCCTTGCTGCTCTTTCCTCTTTTTTAACTCTGCACATAGAAGAATTCATAGACAACACGATCTTCAGAAACAAACAAACAAAAAACTTTAAGCTCATTTGTTTGTTTTAACCCCTAACCCTAAGTGGATTGGAGTTTTTCTTAGAATTTCATGAGCAGCAAGTCAGTATGGATTTGATTTCACAATACTTGACAGAAGATAGCAGAGAAGCAAAACACACGCCATTATATTGAAAGTATACTTGAATTTGCCATATGTATCCATCTTTGGGAGAAGCCAGAGGTATCAAACGTATGCTTTATCAGGATAATAATTATAAACAACAGCCATTGTGTTAAATCCATTGAAGAAGCAAACTGTTCATTACATCATACACATACACACATACACATACACATACATACATACATACATATATATATATATATATATATATATATATATATATATATATATATAATACATTTCTGGCTGTCATCAAAAACCACCATCATCAGCTTGATTAATGCCTGTGTTCATCTAGGATCCAGGATATGGTCGATGTATGTGAGAAAAAGAGAGGGACAGATGTGTTTAGCAGTTCTGCCAACTAATAGTCGAGATATCTATAGCATCCACAACAAGGCCAAGGGAGTAAGGGAGCAATCCATAGGCCGATGTATCCATGGCAACTAAACAAGGAATAGGCTAGATGTCAGGCAAGCATGGCTAAATTACCCATTAGAGAAAGCAGGAAGAGGAGAGAGGGAATACTGGTCAGGGCACAAGAGGCTAATGGGGAGATAAGATGGCCAACATATACGCCACACATGCACACACACACACACACACACACACACACACACACACATATAGAACGATCGAAAAACAGACAATGGTCGTCGCATAAAAGAGCTGCTACAAATACATTCTGAAATAGAAAAATCTAATTAAATGCTTTCACCATCCCACACGGAGATATCAACGTTAAAAAAGGACAACACACTTTCTACATACATGTGTATCTGTATGGATTCATGTTCCTTCAGTGTGGTACACTCACACCAGATACAGTAAGACTTGCACAGGCATGTAAAAGCTTGCTGGGGGCACAGAAGGAAGACAAAACGGTTTTAATAAGGACACTTTCTAGGAAAGGTTGCTTGTCAATGTGAGGAAGATGTATTTATAGGAATGTATCAGTGAGATCCTCTCTGCTGAGCTCCACGTTCATTTAGAATGTGCTACATCTTTTCTCTATTCTTAACTTGATGCATGTCCTATACACAGGAATAAAAGAGAAGAGAAGGCCTCTTTTTAAATAACTCAATCAGTCCACATGTAAAAATGTCCTAGAATGGGTCTTTTCTCCTACTTTAGTTTTCTAAGCATGCACACACAGGCTTCTAGACAAACCTCCATACAGTATGCACACTGTAAACACACTCCAGCGAGATACACACACATTGACACACAAGCCATCTACACACAGAGCCAGACAGGCTCCCCCTGCCTAATGCTGCACATTCATTTGCATGCGCCATAATTAGCGTCAGGCTCACAGAGGCTGGTCCTGGGGGAGCTCTGTGATAACCGCTTCCCCTTCTATTAGGGCTCTCATTCCAAGAGTGTCAGACATTGCACATCTTCATTGTGAGGCCTGCAGCATATAAGCTCAGCAAAAGAGCTGCTGCTGTAGATACAGTTGAGTAAAAGACACTGTGGAAAGCAGTTAGGTTAAAGGTGAAGGATGCTAGGGATGACAAGGAGTATTAGGACACAAAACCAGGACCGAACAGTACAAAGAATAAAAGAAAATAGGTGATAAGTTTGAGTGTGAAAGTGGGGAAGAGAGACAAAAGAAGGTAGCACAAGGCAGATGCACATTGTGCAGCAGACAGAAAGAGAGACAGGCTGGACAGAGGTAATGAATGCAGTTATTAAATTGTTTCAGCTGCAAAGAGGTCTATTCTTATGCCAATATAAAGGGAACAATTTATCCCCACTGATCGGCCCTGTCTCCTTTTCTCCTCGCTCACTTTGATCTGCCAGCATATTGCCTTGATGTGTCCTATTCAATAGCGAATCTGGGGCAATTTTAATGCTTTTGTACCTCGCCACCGCTCCACTTCTCCCTCCCTGTTTAAAAATAGCTGTTAATTATAAGTGCAGTTTAAATGTCTCTAGTGACCCAGAAATGCAGGTTTGAGTGAGAAGAAGGGGACTGAGCATCTCCAAGTTTAAAAAGAGTGAGACACTATTTCTTCCCCTCTTAAGCGTGCTTTCTCCGAGCTCTATTTTCGCCTATAACCCCCTCCTACTTCTTTGTCTTCACCATTCTCTTTCCTCTGATTTAGTTTCTTCATTCCTTTAGCGTTCCTACACATTTCTTTTTTCCTATTTCATCCTTTCTCTCTCTCCTCTGTGGCGCTTCCTGGGCTCGGTGGGAGTGAGTAAGGCTAGAGGATAGGGGATTCAATTCTTTTTCTCCAACACACGAGAGAGATGCAACGAGACATGGGAGACCACGGCTGTGAAACCGCTTCAGTCTGCAGATTGTATGTGCGTCACACTGTGTCTTTGTATCTCTCTCTATAACTTCCTCTAATGCAGCCGCAGGAGTGGGATGTTGAAAGGAAAGGCATGTGAAGGTGCGCTAGGTAGCACGGTACAAGGCAGCGGCACAGCATATACCTGTGGGGAAGAGAAGGGGCTGTGCAGGGACCTGAGGTGTGCACCTAGGGGGTGCAGTGTTATAAATAAAGCATTAGCCTCTTGAAGGGAACCAAGATGTGAGGGCTGTCTCTACTGCTCTCTTTACCCCACTAACTCCAACTAACAGTTAACCCGCAGGCATGTGCATGTATGGCTTTTATCAATAGGGAAGAGTACAAAAAAGTCTGAGAGGTAAACCTGTATGACTCTCCGCTGTAAACCCCAGTGCAACATCTGCAGCCATGCGGTCAACGTACTGGTCTGTTGTGGTGAAGAGGGAGCTGAGCCGTCAGGTAAGCACTCTGTTTTCCAGTCGATCTACGTTCCTACTCTCACCTGCAGTCAGGAGCTGTGGGTCATGACTAAAAGAACAAGGTCTTGGATACAAGCGGCCAAAATGAGTTTCCTCCGAAGAGTGGCTGGGTATTCCTGAGAGATTCAGTGAGGAGCTCGATCACTGCTCCTCCACAGCGAGAGGTGTCAGCAGAGATGAGGTTTTGGATGCCTCCTGGACAACCTCCTTGGGAAGGTTTTCAGCACATGATCGACCAGGAAAAGGCCTAGGGACCAAACCAGAACACACTAGAGAGACTATAACCTTGTTTTCACTGAAGCGGTGTGGGTTGGTTCTGGAGTGTTTCCATTATCAAAAAGAGGTCAGAATTGTCCCCAAAAAATACCGGACGCCTTGGCTGGCTTTGTGGTTTGCTTTGGAAAAGGTGGAGTTAAATACTGTACTAAATTGATCGGCTGATAGATAATTCTCACTTGAGCAAAAACAAGAAGTTTAAGGAAAAACATTAAATGAAAATATTTTTCTATTAAATTGTTTTTGTTATTTTCCAACAGAAAACATGCTAAATGTTATACTTGTGAAAGAAAAAGCTAGTGTTTATTAGTAACGGCCATTTGCATTTTTAAACAGTCACTGTTGTGCAGCTATTGCTTTGTATTAATAATTATAAAAATTATAATTAATAAACTTTGTATTTAATATTGAGTCCCTAAATGATAGGAAATTGGCGTAGCTCTATGAATTTAATGTTCAAAAAGCCATAAATAACCAAAAACAGTTTAATGTTTACTACAAAAAATAAAGACTGTATCTAAAGACTGTATCACACAAAGATTTACTTCCTTTTTTTATGAAAAATTGACAATATATCCAAGTCAGAAAGCTGATGATTTTTGATGATGTCATTGTTTAAGTACCAGACACTTCTCTACTGCCCGTTCTGACCCAACCTGTGCCTAGATTGTGACCCATGGAACTGACCTTTTTCAACAGTGCTCCAGTTTTAAACCCCATCTTATGGAAAACACTATTAAGGGGCATATGAGATGTGTGATGCACAGAGATGACAGTACATAGATGAAACTTAATGACCTTGATAAGAGGGACACAGAGAGGCGAGGTCTGTTGCCTTGACAGCGTTGGAGTCTTGCAGGAGACAAGAGGAGCCTGGAGCTTGCAGATCAAGGGTGATGCATGGGTGTGTGTGCAGACTTGTAAAGTGTGCTACAAAGACATCCTGGTTGAGGCCATTGCATGGTGACAGAGGCTGATACCAATCTAATGAGATAAGAAACGTATGCAAATGAACCTGGCCACAGTTCACACTAATCAGCTTATCTGTCGCATTGCATTTACACACACAGCTGCAGAAACAGCCACACACATATACACAAGCTTAATTTAAAACAATCAGTGGGAAGATTTGCCATGCCATGTGCAAATACACATAAACAATCAGCAAGGCCAACTTTTACGCCGAACTATCTTCACAATGGGAAGTCACACTGATCACACCTGTGCCAATGCAATCAACAGGTGCACACAGAGATGTGTGTTAAAGCAACCACGTCCCAACAAATGACACGTACCTTTACACTGCTACATAATGTATGAGGCCACTTAGCTAAAAGGTATATCATCTGAATCCTTTTTTTTTTTTTTTATAAATTGTATTACAACTGAGGAGACATAATTAGGATCAGCTGTACACTGTGTACTGGCCCAGCCCATAAACAAACTAAGTAGATTTCTAGATTTATAGCCAATAGGGGTCCTATAAACTCATTGATTGTTGAAAAAGCCGTGACCACCAGTTAAAGACAGACCTTGTGATTGAATACACCAGGAAGCTCAAATCATGTTCTAAAATAATATTTCTATATATTACTTTTATTAATGCATTACATTTCATATATTCATGCTAATCTTTCTTTCTTGCATTTACCATTGAGCCCATTTTTAGCTAACTGTAAATCATCAGCGAAATCACCAGTCTAGGTTTGTCAGTGTTTTATATTATAGAGAAAGGGATGGTGAGACACACACTGACTTCGACAAAGACAGAAAGTGACGTAGAGGAAGTAAAATAGAGAGCACCTTGCTATAACTATATTGGTTGGCTCCACGGGTTGGAGCCCATCTTATCTGGCTGGAGTCCCACACAGCATTCATCTAATGAAAACTGGCTGGCTGTCTCATCAAGGTCCATTGCCAAAGGTTTCTCTCCCCTGCATGAAAGTCACTCTGTTTTAATTTAACTTTTATCAATAGCCAAATGAAAGAAAATGACACAGAGGTAAAAGTAAAAAATCATACACTAAGGTACAGTTATAGTGTTACCAATTAAATTACAAAATGTTTTGACATGGATAAACAAAACAATTCATTCATACACTCATTAAAGAACACATAAAGAAAAATACATACACAACTGTATATAACACAGATATACTATGCAAATATGATAACATAACTATTATACATTAAAAAAATCCCCAAGAGTCAAATTACACTAGAGCGCTAAAACTGTGTTGGCACGTTAAAGCTCAGAGACCACAGCCAGACTACAGTAGCAGCCAGTCCCCCAGTGGATGACTGGGCTCTGAATATGAGCTCAATCATTGTAACAAGGCCCACTTAGTCACTGGCTCTGCCACGAACGAGCTCTCCCTCTCTCTATGCAAACAGGCCACTCAAAAACATCATTACAGGGAGATTGTTCAAGCCTTACTAAGCAGTTGTGAAGAGGAGGATTGGAGGAAAAACTAAATCTGTGAAATAACTGTGGAAATTTGGGGGCTATTAGAAAATAGTGCTAATATTCACAAGGAGTACATTGGCTGCAAATAATAACACAAAAATACACTTGGCTTGTATAATAAGTGGAAACGTACACACAAATTCAACAGAAAGAAAAAAAGTGCTGTTACCAGGCTGAAGACCAACTCTAAGTGCAGGCTTAAACGACATGAGTTACATGATGGCTCATAATGGCCTATATACACCACTTAAGGACCTTGTATGTGTCATTCATCCCTCTCTCACTCAGTTTACATCACTCTTGCATCTCTTGGCCAGCTTCTTATCACCCCTCCATAACTCCACAAAATCAATAGTCAAAGTCACAGTTTCTATTAAATTTACCACAACCTATGGTTCCATTAAAGCAGATGCCTTTTACCGAACAAAACCTTTATCAGACAACCTTATTTTGAGTCTATTTTTGCCTTAGAACCATCATTTTTCTCAAACCTTAAGGGATACGTAGACCATGATTGAACAGTAATGTAACTGTATGGGTGTGCACCATGCCACCTTCATTGCCCCCTTGTTGTCCTCTGGATGTGTGTCAAGTGAAAGAGCAGATTGGGAGTGGGCATGGGTGCTTGCCAAAGTATTCTGGGAAAGGCTCCAAAGAACATATTTGTTGAGTAGGAAAGAGAGAGGAAATGACTTGGTGTTCAAAGGGAGGTACAATTCAGAAAGTTGCGTGAAGCTGCAGTGATCAACAAAGTAGTGAAAATTTGAGTCAACAAATAAAATGAAGTTGGACTGAATGTGTAAAAGGCAGCTTCTAATTGAGTAGAGACGTATAGTTAAAGAAGGGTTCTTCTTTGAAGTTGACCCTTATGTTAATGTTGTAATGAAAAGTCTGTCTCTTTTTATCGTAATTAATAGTTAATAAAATTATTTTCATGCACGCACACTGTAAAAACCAATATCAATATGAACCCTGTAAAAACTGGTTACTGTCTTTCATATTCTAGGCAATAATGAACATTGGAAAACTTGAGAAAATCATGTAGCCTTTTGACCATTCCCAGTAGCCACCTGTTGATGAGCAGTTGGTGTGTGTGTTCAGGGTTATAGGGCTGGCCCGTGACATGCCGTATTGGAGTGCCAGGGGTTTTGTAGGGTCAGTGTTATTTCACACATCTTCTGGAAAATGAGGGAACCTAGCACAAATTATACTGTATGTCTGTCCAAGCACGCAGTTTGTGACTCTAGGAATCATGAGTGTTTAGTTTTAAACAAATTAACATGTTCACTGACTGAGTGCTTTATCAATCCTAAATCCAGGTGAACCTCCAAAGCAGGGATTGGCCAACACAGAAAGAGCCACTGGTTTCATTCCAGACATAAAGGAGCTCTCTTATGGACAACTCAGTGACCTCTAAAGAAGACAGTGAAATTGTTAACCTACTTGACAAATGCCATCATGTAAAAAGCATGTTTTGGTTCCATATTTCTTCATGCTGCTGCAGCACAATTCTGAGCAGGATGTGCGTTCACACATCTCACAAGGTCAGAGAAGCAACTTCAAACAGATTGTTGAGTCCTTATAGGATCAGACTTTCTTTGGATGTCTTTTGTCTTCTTTTTGTGTCTCACATAAGCATACACAAACATGCTCACATATGCACATGCACAAACATATGACACACACAAACTCACGCACACCCACCAAAATGTGGCACATCAGTTGACCCTTTCCTCACACACATGCACATACTATGTGCAGGGGCTGGCATGTGCAGGTCATACATAGCACATAATGTGGAAGCGGCACCTTCATGTAAATTCTTTTCTCTTGACAACTGAGCATTCTCATAAGCAGTAGTCAGCTGTCTACTGCATTCTCCAAGGGGCAAGCATGACATTATGCTAATTTAGGGGGGCCTCCATGGCATGTGCATGACTATGTGACATTGTTCAAGTGTGTGTCCATATATGCACATTTGTTTTTAATTATACTGCTTTGGGAAAGGAATAATTTGGAAATGTTATAAAATAAAATAATAATTAATAACTATCATTTAGACTGCTTTCTCTTTTGAATCAGCTACTCACTAGTTCAACCAGATTTGCAGAGAGGCTGTAGAATGTTTATCCAGGAGGTGGATTAAGAGAAAAGGGACATCTCCTGGCCACAGAGCTGAGGGTGAAACCCTCATAAGCCTGGCACGTCCTGCCTTATGAGAGGCATAATTAATAAGGTACTGGGCAGCTTCAAAGCTGGAATCTCCTGGACCTTCATGTGGCTTGTGTTCAGCCCACAGACAAGAGGCAATAGGAAGAGATAACAGTTGCAGCTCCATGACAAATAGAGAAGCAAACACAGAAGTGCACGTAGCTCATTAAATATCGAGAATCTTCAAATAAAAAGAGCATTCTAGCACGCAGCAAGCCCTGACAGTATGTGGCCAGATGAGGTTTAGAGCACACACCTGCCAGCACAGATCAATATTAATGTCAATGCTGAGCGTTAGCACAGGCTCTCTGACACACCCCTGACTTTACACCCCAAGTCCTCACTTTTTCCCTTTTCTTTAAGCCACAAGCATTGACACAAGGGACCATAAAAGGAACAGTACAGGGGAGGGCAACAATTACTCTGTTAGTAAACAAGTCCATCAGTTAGGATCAGTAGCCGCGCCTCCATGCTTAGATTGTCACTCCCCTCTCAGCGTGGGGCATTTGTGAGAGAAGGTAGAGATCATCAGACCACTTGACATCCACTTAAGAGCAACAAGAGAAGGGCGGTCTCCGGTTAAAAATGCATATTAAGTTATAGTTAATAGAGCAGTAATAATAAGTAAGAAAGTAATAAACAAAATGCTTTAAAGAACAGCACCCAAAGGGAACAAGATGATGTTAAAAATAACACAAAAGGACTTAAAACTACCTGAAAAAATACTCTGGAAAGTGGAGCTAAAACAATGGTGACTCCCAAAAATGATCATTATTGAGGTACTCATACCAAGACCGGACCTAAAGTGTTCCCCTATTTGTTCTGTATACATTATTTATACAGAGACTTGACAGCATCCATGTGTAAACGTGTGTGGAGCATGTGCCATAGAAGGCATGGGGTTCAAGGAAGCGTAAGGTAATCCTTTAAGTGGGGGACTTTAACTCTTTCAGAAAGTAAACAGCCAAAGCAGTTGAGGGAGTATTGTCGTAGGGTAGTGTTACAGAACAGCAAGAGCGCCCCGGGGCATTGTGTGAGTGACTTAGCAAAGCTATGTGTGTGTTTGAAGCAGAGAGGGAGGAGTGTAAGTAACCTCTAAAGCCATGTCTCACACAGCCCACAGAGAGAGAGCAGATGCCTCTTCACTGTGGTGCATCAGGCCACCAAATCAGAAATATCTCTAAACATGTCCCAATTCAATTACAGGCCACCAACTGATGCATAACAGAATCTGTTTGTATGCGCGTGATTGGGTGTGTCCTTGAGTCCATATGTGTTTGTGTCTAAAAGCGTGCGTGTTATGTGTGTGCGGGCATGCGTAGCTGCCATGTTAGTTTTCTGGGGGTTAAGGGGGAAGGAGGATGACCCAACACAGCTGACGTTCAGCCATGCAGGACAGAACAACACAATAACACTCTTGTTAACCAGGACATAGCATACCCCCACCTGTTACCATCCAGAACCACACACAGACAAAGACATGCTTGCACATGAACTCAGATTCTCTAAAACACTTTGCACATGACTTGCTTTTTGAGAAAACACCTTGGAAAGTGTTTCAAACCACATATTGGGTGCTTCCTTGCAATGGCTCATTTGTGGCCTTGCCTTCCTTCATTTAGCAGTGTGCCCATTTATCTCTGGTGCTGTCAGGGAAGTTCTCATCACTTAGGCCACTTCCTGTCTGTCTACATAAACACTGTAAATGAGCTGAGAGTAGAGACTGACTGCTATTACTAAAAAAACAGAAATCTATAGCATTTCATTTTCTTAACAATCTAATCTGAAACAAAAAGATATTAGTTTCCTTAAAAAGCCAAAAATATTAAACAGTTTTGACTAAAAGGTTACCACATAATGTGTATCTGGATTTAACTGATCCAAGTCTTCACAGCAACACATTTAAATGATGTTCTCTGACGCCATTAATAAGCCATTCTTGATAAACAAAAATAAGCTTTCTCTAAATAAAGGATCAAATCACTTACTCATAACTTCGCTCCATGAAATGAATCACAGTGTTATCATGTTTACATGTTCCCTGTCTTAATATATTCAAATCGCCTTTTGTGTTTAGACAGCTCCGTCCTGGGAAACACTGTGTAGACTAAATCTATACCTATTGGAGACTGGACTTCTAGACTCGGTGAATGACAGAGTGGTTGAATGAATCTGTCACAGATAAGACAGAAACATGGATCCAGACCAAATACAAGTCCAGTAAGCACTTAACAAGAGAGATAGCACAAGAACAAGAGGTGGGGGAAGTTGTGTATATGGAGAAAGTAAAGCAAGACATATAAACTGACATTCAATATATTTAAATAATTCCTTAAAAAAGAATGGAAATTAACTGACTGAGGAAGTGAAAGGTAGCATAAACTAATAACACATGGGAGGTGAGTGTGTTTGTGTGTGGCAGGTTTAGGCAAAGAGGCAAAAAATGTGGAGCGAAGTGAAAAACAAATTCACAATACCAATCCTGCGTCCAAAAGTGTGAAAATCTCTATAAACCCATCAGCTTCAATAACAGGCAAGAGTGAATAGACGAGAAACAGAGGAGGCGGAGACAGAGGCCGAGCAGAGCCACAGTATGAACTGGCCTCCCCCATTCACTTTTAAATTTCCTACTCCACAGTCCCCTGCACACTGTTAATTACTGGCCAGGCATTCCCCTGCCACCTTTTCACACATAACAAGCACCAGATCCAGACCCACCGCTGGAATATGCTCACAGCCTAAGGATCAAGACCAATTATGGCCCTAAGCTGGACCTATTTGTGTTTAGCCCAAGGGGGGCACATGGGGTGTTAAACAGCATGAGGTGGAGAGCAGAGGTGCTGGAAGTGTTAGTTTTCCCACAACATAAATGCATTTATTTCTGTGTGGCTTGTTGAGTTTACTGCTAACAGTAAAGCAAACAAAAACCATTGAAAATAAGTTAAGTGACATTTCAGGAAGCACGTTAGAAAACATATTATTCTCCCAAAACAAACACAATAGCACTTCAGAAAATAACACAAAAATTAGATCTCAATGTTTGAAAAGACTTGAAATTGCTGTTTAATCCTAAAATTAAGGGTGACCACAAATGATATAGTGCTGCTTTATATTTATTTATTTAGGATTTAGCTTTGGTATTTATCCAACATTTGAGTCAGTGGTGATGATGTAAAATCAATGAGTTATGGAGGTAAAATACACTGATGCAGAAAAAAAGAAATGGTTAAAACTAGAGAAAAAAATATGCCTTCATAAAAATGTTGATTTTATCACTCAAGTCAGAGGACAACACACACACAATTTCCCGGGTGCAAATAGGGCCATAAAATATATAGACGGATGCACACAAGTGCACAAACAAGCATGTGCACACACACTTTCAAATTACAGCTCTGAAAAGCCATTAGTTTCCTATATAAGCAGACCTGCTGATGAAAGCTCATAAAGGCGGCTATGTAAATAAAACAAATGAAAAGCCAGTGCTCAGAGGTGAGGGGGAGAAAGAAAAGAAAGGGACCCTCAGGGATTTATTATTTGTGAAAGGCTGCTCCATTTACTCTCACTACTGGAGAAGTGAGTGGTGCCATCACAGAGGCATTACCTAGCATCTTCTAATGGCTGAAAACAGCACAGGGCATCGCTCTCACAGCTCATTGAATCCAGACAGGTGGAGGAAAGTTGGTGTGAACCACGTGTGCAGTGAGGCTGCAGTCCACAAAGGCACCTATTACATTTCTTACTGAAAAGATTTCACGCATGAGAAGAACGAGGTCAAAGGTTTGGCCAGGTTAGGGTCATCGCACAGTAAAGATCAAGCCTATGACTAATAACGAAAATCAGAACATCACATGGCAACAAATCATATCTCCTTCCAAGGTGCATTAGTTTATTTATCAGTTGAATAAATGTGTAACTTCAAGTTTTGGTCCAATGAAAGGGTTCTTTGATAAATGAGGAAAGTCCATGATGAATTATGAAAAATACAACTTTTCAACCTTATACAAATAATACCAGAATCCATCACTAAGTTGTACTTATCTGATGTTTATTCATACACTGTATACAGCTATAGAAAGTGGTATATGATGACTTTCAACACATTTGCATAACTTAAAATTAAATGAATGTTTGTTACTATAGACAATTTTATTGCAAACATTTGTAACTATACAGCAATCTGCTTAAACAGCAAACAAATTACAAAATGCCCACAGTAGTATCGTCTGTCTTTGCCAACAATTACACAATTAATTGCTTTCTTTTCATTAAACAGGCAATGTTAATAAAATCCAAATATAACATCCAATGTTTAAAGCCCATCAGTCAAATCTAAGTGGGTGCTGAAAGACCCCAAACCCATGGTTTTGCCCCTATGTGTTAGTAAAGGGGCAAAACATGAAATTTAAACATGCTTTCATTTCCCTCAGTGTACAGAGAGAGAGGCTGAGAGTGTAATACACCACCAGTAAATAATCAGCTGATTGTATTGGTAATGTGGGGATCACAGTTAAGGTCTAACAGGTGTGCAAAAAGATCCTAGTGTTGGTATAAGCATGAGGGAGTAAGAAAAATGGGCTTGTGCACTTCCTCTGACATGGCCAAGCTTCCCATGGTGTGACATTTAGCATAAACAGATGAGCTAATCTGAACTGTGGATAACACACCTGCCTCATTCCACTAAATAAATAAGCTTTGTCCCCAATTCCTCCTCTGTCTGTTCCCCTTCTCCATACCCCCATCCCTCTATTCCCTGCTGTGCTACAGCCCCCCATTTATTTCTTCTCCTCTCCATCAGCCAGCTAGATGGAAAGAGGGAACGAGGGAGAGTAAAAGTGGAAAAAATAGAAAAGGGCTCATATCATTGGTGGGCCAAAGGTGAGTCGCCTGGGGAGGCAGCGAGAATGAAATTCTCCCAGTCCCATTTTACCAGCCATTCAAAGCACATTACTCTGGAGAAGGGAAAACTTATAAAGCCCCTTTACTTGAACACATTTCTGTGTGTTTACGGGAGACAGAGAGGGGCTGCTGTACCCATGCCTCAGTAATAGATTCCCAATTTAGGCTTACTTCTCCTTTCGCTTCCCCTTGTTTCTGTCTCTTTGTTTTACCTTACCTCTCTTTCCCTCCATTCTGGTGCTCTCTCTCTTACTAACCATTTCTCTGCAGGCCTGCTGTCCTCCCCTCAAGCTAAGATACACCTAAATGCTCTGACTGCTTCGGAAAGGAATATCAGGAAAACGGGTTGTGTTGTGTCTGCCTCTGTAGACTCTCCAAATTGTTTCACTGAGGAGGGTTGATGGAGTTGATGATATAACTGCCATATCCATAACTCGTTGGGCAGTCTATGATATGTGCACTGTAACTGTACACAACTGCCGCTGAAGCACATAGTTGTAACAGTATGATGCAATTCCATGGTACAAAATGGGACATGGCATTAAAGAAGTAAAAGAAGACATAAATTAAATGAACTCCTCTAATGAGGTAAAAATGGTGAGCAATTATGTATTGTGTTCATTTTAGAATACAAAAATGACAAATATCCTGTTGTTTTTTTTTTGTTATAAAACGTGTTGTACAAAGAGGGAAAACTCATTTGCTATGTGGTCAAAGGGAATGATAATAGGCATCACTCTTTAAACAAAAGCTCTTGGGCTATTATGTCGTAACCATGTGTGGCAAAGCTGTCACTACAGCAATTACAGAAATATAACCAGGGTGGAAGGGCAATGTTCCTATAATGGTTGCTAAATGAGTTATCTGTAGAACTTATTAGTGATCAAACAGCTTGTAGCACGAGACACTCATGACTGCATTGTCTTTAAATGTTCCTAAGCAGAGCAGCCAGGAACTCACATAGTGTTTTTTCTAGTGATATATTAGATCATGGTTTGTTGTGTGTGTTCTTATATTTTGACACAGATGGGTTTGACTAAAAGTGAAGTAATTATCATGTTATGGTTCCATTAGATGAGTCTGCTCACAGGCTATGATTAACCTATGCACCTCTCCCAGTTTTACAAGTAATTGGTCAATGGGTATTATTTCAAATGGTTTAATTAGGTTACTATGTTACAGTTTCTGGATTTCTATCGGTTGCTTGGGGATGGTTAAGTATACCATATATTGCTATTTCATGGCTTCACATTTCAGGTTTAGCGTATTAATTTGCTATAATAGAGTTTAAGATGTCATTGAGCTCAACATAGGGTCAATCAGTTTGTTTTTCTTTTAACATACTTTAAAAAACAAATCGATTAATACTGTTTACATACGTGAAGGTATTTGAAATAAAAAATAAACATAAACAGAGTTGGGGAAAATAAACACTTGAGTGTCTTGTCACAAACTATTTCAAGCAGGAGAAAGCTTACCTCATCAGATGTATTTGGAAATGAGCCGTTTAGACTGGACGGCAGGCTGCTCATCAGTGACAGGCCCTGGGCCAGTGTACAAATGGAGGAGCCGATAGGAGCTGGCAGGTGAGACCTGGCCTGGGGTCAGATCATACAAGCCCAGCTGGGGCTAACACAGCAGACAGCAGCACTATGCAGGTGGCCTGAAACAGACATAAATGTGACCTGCCACTGATGGACTCTAACTGAATTTGGCTTGATTTAAATCCAGTTTTATTTTCCTTATGAGACCTAGAAAGAGGAAGACGGTTGTCAAATGCACTGTCAAACAGCCATAAAGTACAAGCTAGTTCAAAAATCTGATATTGGTAATATTGACTAAAAACAAACTTACACTTAAAACACAAGTAAAGGCTTTTACATAATCCTTCCCATCAGCATACCCTCTAATCCTCTGATCTAATTTTCTAAAGTTGAGCCTACATAAATGGCCTATACCCCCTTTTTTTCTTAAGACCATAAGGATGTATTTTAATCAACATCATGTGCAAATGAAATGTCACGGCCTTTAATGTGAGAGCACTGTGGTAAATGTCGATAGAAATGTCAAGTGGTTTAAGGGATGTGAGACCAGAGGGGTTGATGTCATCCATGGAGCACTCAACTGTGGGGCCACTGGGCAATCCCAACCTTAACGCTTAGGACAGCTGAGTGGAACTTGGAGGACTTAATGGCTGCAGAGCATGTTGTATGAGGCAAAAGACTCTCATTGTTTTATTTAAAAAAGAGGGACCAAAAGTTTAAGGGGTGATTGTCAGGGTTTATATTTAAATCATTTTTGAATAGTGGAAACCTACCGTCATGTTCACCCAACAGATTTTCAGACATGAAGGTAAATGGCAATAGGTTGGTTTTGAAAATCAATCAGCTTTTTTAAATAATGTCTTTCATTAAGTGATCAGAGCAGATTTAGCTAAGAGGCCTTTCTCTTCTTCAGTCACCAAGCACAGGTTTGAAATTTGCTGGTCTTAACATAGAGAGGGATTATTTTTCTTTGCAGATATAATGGTTCACCTGTCACATGGAGTTAGAGATGAGGCCCTATCACTGACAGGTACACTATCACCCTGCCCAAAATGCAATCTTTCACAGTGGAAAATTAAACTATGGGGAAAATAAGGACATGGAGTGTGTGCACTACTAGGAGAGACATGGACGCTCATATCTTGCTGACGACACAGTTCTACTGCCACACAGTGAGAGGGAAGTAGAAGAAGAAAGAGTCTGGGTATATACCTATGTAGACAGATTGTGCTGTGTATAAGTATGGTGCACTAAAGTGGAAGGGACCTGGGCTCAGGCTCAAATTAACTGTGTGGCAGACTGGACTGTCAGTTGCAATTACCTGCCTTGCACTTCCTACACCATCCTGGTAATTTATTTCCCCTCTCCATTCCCTCTACAGTCCCTCATTCCAAATTTCACCAGCAAATGTAAACAGGGCTTGGCCACCTTCCTGTCAACTTGGAAGGCCTAATAATCGGAGCCTTGCCTTGCACATTTAGAGGCTATTTCCAGTGAAGAGATGGGCCCTGACCCTCAGCTCTCCACTCCTCCTTTCCCTCTCGACCACATTACATGACAATTATCTCAGTCTAGTCAGACGGGGCAAAGGGGTTAAGCTGAATGGCCATTGTCTATTGCTGATTGCTTTTTTTTTTTAGATTTATTAGATTACAAATTAAAGTAGAGCTAGGATTCAGGAACCTCTGTTTCAGAATTCCCTGTCTCTGTCAAAAGAACAGGCTGTGATGTACTATTTACATTTAACTTTAGGTTTGTGGGATGAATCAATTTAGACCACAGAGTTTCTAAGCTGATCTTGTCTTTGAGAATTTGCATTTCATTAGCATTTATCTCTAAAACCACAATGACCATATCCATAAGCAGATTATTACTGATGGAAAATGACAAAGAATGAAGCCATGACCTAAAACAAGCCCATTTCTGTATAACTCCAGCTTTCATATTCCTATCAGAGATTTAATTTTGGGGTGTTTTTGTACATGAAGGCTTAAATGTGTGTTTTTGTATTTGTTGCTATTTTTAATATTGCGTCAATGGTACAAAGTACATGCAGGATATGCATTATAGTGTAGAGAGAGGTGGTTTTAAGGTTAAGGTAGCCCTACAGGCTTATATTCACCCTTATAACACGGTCATAGACATGATCCCATGATGCCAATGTCCCTGAGGGGAAAACAAACATTTAACCATGATGAAAAACCATGTAAGAGAGCTTTTGGCTTGGCTAAAGTGCATTTATGTGTATCCACACAGCCTTGCTCTGCTCTTTATCCAGTTGCATCATATCAGTTCAGGGAGAGGGTTGCAGTCCAGGCAATGCATCCATGCAGCCACACATTTATGAATTAGTTCTGGGCAACTGGCCAGATGTTACAGTCATTCTAATCATCTTTGTCTTTCCTAGCCTTGGTACAATTTAACTGCCAAAGCCATGGACGGCTTAATGATACAGTTAATCATACATTTAAAAAAAATATATGTATAAAAAGCACAGTGTAGTCTTGGTACCAATTATTGATTTATCAGTATGTTCAGCTTTTATCTGCTGCCTTATGAAACATTTAGTTAGGTGAATTTAAAAATGATGGGAAATGGATCTATGGATTGAAAGAGGAAATGAGCAACCACAGCCAGTATCCAAAGGAACACTGAGGAAGACAGAAAGTGAGAATGATAGTGGTGGGGTGAGTAGAAGATAGGAGCATAGTGCTGGTTCCACTCTATTTTCAGCCCAGTGTCAAAATAAATTTCACATCTTCATAAAGAGAAAGTGCTTACTCTCTGAAATATCCCCAAAAAGTGTTGGTGGTAGCAGCAATAGAGAGAAAGAAGGGCTCAAGAATAGGGGACGAAAGAGGGATAACAATGAGAGAAAGTGGTATAATGCTGACAGTAAAATAGAAAGAAGTGAGAACTCAATTAAAGGCAGGGAGTTGACAGGGAGGAGGTTGGCCCTTAGGTGCATAGCGGGAGGGATGGATAGTAGGGGACTCTCCTGCCTTAATGAGCTTAGCCCCAGGGCCTGGCTCACTGGTTGACTGGTGAAAACGGAATGACCAATCGGCAGTGGATGTTCGCATGACTGTAACTCCACTGTCAATGTGAGGAACTCCAAGAGCGTGTAAGTGGAAATTAATTAAACATGATTTTAACATTGTCATTGTAAATCTGAGTCTGGTCTGCTTGTGTTTTAATGTATGTATAGCTGCTGGACTGCATTATTCTATGTCTCCCAGGGACATAAGCACTATTTATAGACAGTTTCCAGCAACATTAATGATTGGGCTGCTGCCTGAACCATGACATCAGCACCGAATTATTATAGAAGTAGTCTTAAAATAAGGCGGGTAGGGGGATAATAACACTATTTGTTGGGCTTTTTCAGCTCAGTATTATCTATATTTTACTAACAACAAATACTAAATCATTCCATAAACCTCCTTTTTTGTGTTAACCCTCTAAGCCAGAAAAACTCCAATTATTTCCTCCTATTATTTTCATGCCTGAACAGGAACAGCAATTATTAATTTTTTTTCCATCCACAATTTGTCCTCACCAGCACTGCCTGGCTTTTCCACTGACTCTGCTCAATTGGAACACTTCATTTTACAAGCAGAAAAGTCTCCCCTCATGATCCTGTATGTATTTTCTGTTCTCTTTATCACCACTTTAACAGCAGGAGTAAAACGAGAGACAAGCATAGAAAAAATCTTCCAAGACTGCCAAGTGGCAAAGTTAAGTTAAAGCTGGAGCGTGGAATCACATGAACTAAAGCCCCTCAAGGGAGAGAGTGAGAATGAAAGAGAAAGGAGAGAAAATACAGAGGCAGTGTGATGGGCTGCTGCTGTTCAGCATTGTGGATGATAAAACAGTGGGGGTGAATAAGGGCCTTAAGCTATGATAAACACATGCACACACAAACACACTCACAGATGCCCCCTACATGCACACACGCCATGGGTTTCGCCACTAAAGCACCTGCCTCTCTGCGGATGGGGTTGATTGCACAGCCCTGACTCATCCTTGGCTACATGTCGAACCCCGGGGAGTCTGCGATTGGCATAGAGATACTAATGGAGTGGAGCAGGAGAGCTGCTGGGAATGGCAAATCTCAGGCTGTGGGGATGCAGCGGAAGTCTACGCGGGATCAGGCTCTCGCCCGTCAGCCTTGAGTTTTGATCTACACTGAGGCACAGCTTTTGATGTCTTAATCATCTCTCTCGATCGAGCTCAGGGATGTTGGGGAGCGGGAAACACAGGGGAGGGGAGTGCAAAGGAGAGCAGTGGGGCAAGCCCAAGGATGCGAACCCTGTGTGAGTTGAGGTTCCAGAAGGATCCAGCCTGTGTGTATAGATGTCTCTGTTTTGCCTTTACCATACCATCAGCTGCACTGATTATATACTGTACTACTTCTTGTTTGTTGCAAAGTTTTGATTTGTGCAACTTTTATAGATAATTGATAAAGGTTCTACAGACTCTACCTGGAAAACAGAAGTAGAGTTCTGTCAGATGGAAAGTTCATACAATGATACAAAGCCAAACTTCACAGGAAGTCTTTCTCAGAGAGTCTCTGCAATGATCATAAGAGATGCAACTCAGAGGCAGAGTTCAGCACAATCCAATTAAAGCAGCAACAGCGGTCTTGAGTAAGGAGCAGAGGCCAAAAAGGGAGACAAGAAGGTTCAGAAAAGGAGAAAATGAGAGATTGAGAGAGAACCAGAACAAGAGTCAAGATTAAACAGACAGATAAAAGAAGAGTGAGTCAGAGATGTATTCATTCATCAAAAGTTACAGACCCCCACCCACAGCTTCTCCTCAGGGCTAAGTGTTCCACAGAGAAGTCTGATGAACTGAAGAGTAGAGAGGGAAGGGGGAAAAGAAGGACAGACAGACAGCGAGAGAAAGAAAAGAAGAATAACTCATCCACAATCACCCGCTGCAACCCTAACCAGCAGCTAAAGAGAATATCCCAGCGTGACATGACATCTCCACAAATGTTCAGTTAAAAAGCCATGAATAAGTCAACAAAACCAGGCCATTTCAAATACTATGTCACAGACAGTCACAGAAAAAAAGTAAAACAAAACAAAGCCATACCAAGTTTACTTCTTCGTGTCACAATCCACTGCAGTGATCTAATAGCATTATGTTTTAAGTGACATCTCTAATGCAATATTTATTTATTTTTCCTGACTTCATGTATGAATGCCATCTACTCATTTTACCTGGGAGACATCCTGATGGCAAACAAAAACCTCCAGAGGGGCATCATGTATAAAAACCATTCTGCAGATCCGTAAGAGGAGTGTTTAGATGGATGTGTTGTTATGTGCATGTTGGTGACACTTCTATTGTGCATGGAGACCACCTTCTACTGTTAGAACATGTTACGTGTGGGTCTGGGCTCCTTGTGTCTATTACCTTTGTGTAGTAAATGAGGCAGTGGCATTATTCTTCTTTCCAACATGTTCTACCCATCTTAGCCACTCAGTAAAACCAGCCAAATAATGTGGACATGTATAAAAATGTCAGGAGAAAGTCAGGATGTGATTCTCCTGAAAAATGAAAGGGAAAAACAACAGATTATCTTTTGAGCTCAAAGTTTTTGACTTATATTAGATATTTTAAGTATTAAATATCACACAACCTTTATATAAAAGACATTATTATCTTGAAGTTTTCAAATTAAGGCCTTGGACCAGAGTAAACTGATTGCAGCTCCACATGTTTGGGTGATTCTTAGTCAAATAATGTCACACTTAACAATTCAAATGTGCACAAGTCATCATGGTCTACCCAGCCTCATTCAGACCTAATTCCACAGTCAATAAAAAGAGATACAACAGTGATACAGACTTATACAGACTCCCTGGAGACACCTAACACAGAGCCAAAATGAGATGTACAAACATGACAGAAACCACATTTCTTTACATTTGGACCAAAACATATTATTGAGCTTTTTCCTAAATGATGGTGCACATTAACTCAAAGCCCTTAGCCACTGAATTTAATCCATCAATTATCCAGAGAGCTGTTGCGAATTCTTCTCATTGCCTGCAAATTGTGACTTCTCTCTCCTTCTCTGACACACACACACACACACACACACACAGTCTCACGGAAGATTTGCCGCTTGCTATATTTATCTGGTACCGATGCATATTTATTTCTAATTCTTACATGGCTGCAGGCAGTGCCGTGATTCGCCATCCTCAACCGGCATTAGTGGCCCTATAATAGGGCTTAGAATTACATGTGGAACCCTGTTGGAGTCTCATGGCTGGATTTAAGGTAGGATTTATCATGTTCAGAATTATTCACTGCTCAAGCGCCTTTCCTGGGTCTATAAAGGAAAGAAGCGACTGGGCTGTGAGACCCAGTAAGGCCAATATGGGAAACGATGAGGATAGGAGGATGACAATAGAATGGAATGGAGAGTGGGGAGGAGTGGAGGAATGGGAAAGTATATAAGTGTAAAAGAAGCCAAAAGAGAAGGAACGGGGGATTTTAGGAAAACGTAATTTCAGCTGAGCAGACAAAATATCTTGATGATGAAGACGAGAACAGGAGCTGTGAAGTCTGAACATTAAATTTGGTTTAAGGGCACTTTTAATACCATCCTCTAATTCATTGTGGAATGTATTTCACGCACATTTGAAAGTCATGTGATATACTAAAATTTTATTTAATCAAATTATCTGCTTCTATGAAATAACTGCTACATTAACTAATAATGATTGCCACAGTATTTTATGTACCATATAATGTCTGACACATGGATTTTACAGATGCTTCACCTCTCAGGTTACAAAAACACTGTAATGAAATGAGATGTAACTTAAGGTAGTGTGTACATCTATGTACATTTACACCATAATTGGTATTTTACAGTTATATGGCACTAATAAGTGAAATAGCTTAAGGATCTAACTCTTATCTTTTGGTATAAACACTCTTTGAACAAAGGAACTTTCTTTGTCTTCTGTCTCCATGAACTTAATAATTGATGACATACGCCTAATAATATCTTTAACTGCTCATTGTTTCACTTGGGACTTTTCTTACGACTAATTAGTTCCCCCAGTTTTTAATCAGCAAACCCATGTTTTGCTCTTTTTGGCAGCAAACTGATAAGGGCTTTGTGTGAACACCTGCTGAAGGCTCCACGAGATGAAATCACATCTGAATATAGCTATTTCTTACAAACATATCACACGGTGAAACACTAAAAATAAAAGCGATTGTTACACAAGCCCAACACATTATAATAAAGCCAGTCGAACATGCTTACAAATGAAAATAAACACCATCTTCTAAATACGGCATACACAACGCTTCCCACCTCTGACTGCAATAATAAAACATGTCTGCAGTGGAAAACCGAACATAACAGTGACTCTGAGAAAACAACAACAAAGCGCACCGAGCAACTTGACCTTTGCCACCATTGGCAGCAAACCAATCACTAGCACCCATATCTGAACATGAGCCCCAGGCCAAACTCACTCCTTACACAGAGCAGAAGAGGGAGGAAGCGAAGGGATTTGGTGGAGCCACACGAAGACAGAGAGAACCAGCCTCCTCCCTCACCAACACTCACAACTCTCCCAACTCCAGCAGCAGCCACAGGGCTTTTCCTAACACCTCCACACTTATTCCCAGACATCCAGTCCCTCTTTCTTCAGCATTTTGGGGGGAAAAAAATAACATTCTTTTGCTCCCCAATAAAGGGAAATCTTCAGGCTGATATGATATGTTTTATTTTATTATTGGATCTTGTGTATTAAAGGGATGGCACAGATGCAGTTTGTCTTCTCTTTGTGTCTACATCCTTAGAAAATTGAATTCAGCTATGGTCCTTGGCCTGGGCTTTGACTTGGCTGCAAAGTAGTAAAAGGGTAGTTGGTGGTCTGGATCACGTTACTGGGCCAGCTGTCTCTCTGCAGTAGGAAACTCCAACGGACAGATCAGAATAATAAGACCGCAGCGAGTTTATTGCAACATGACCCTAATCTCTTCCCTAATAAAATCAACTCCATCATCACCGCGTCTGTTGACTCCTCCAAACAGACAGATACTAACACAATCGGAGACATGCTTGAACAAAGATTAATCAAGAATACAAGTGGATATAAAGGCATGTATGTTTCACACACGATAATAATAATAATTAAAAAAAAATCTGGCCATTTGCCACAATGCACTGTGAATTCTTACCATATTGCCCAATTAGCCTTACAGAGAAAAGGACAGGGGTCAGGAAACGGTTACCACAACGGATAACGGATAAGACGGATTGTCAGTTTGCAAACACTCTACACAAATAATAATTAAAATAATAATAAATGCAAGATTGTTCTGTGTATGCCAGTCTTTATGTTTGAAGGTTTTATCAGTAACACCATGGCAACAGATGGTAAAAAAAAACAACACAATTACACATTAAAAATAAAAACAATGTTATTTTTCCATCGGCTTGGTGTTAAAGCGACTGACAAGTGGCCGCAAAAACCGTGTACGAAGACGAGCCTTCGCCATGACAACACTGAATCTGCGTGGTTGTTCAGTTACAGGATTCTCCCATTGTCTACGCCTTTAATCATTTATAAGATGGATCATACATCTCTGCCTCTGTCTTCCTGTCTCCTTTTTACCTCTGTCATGGAAGTAATCATTTTAGCTGTGACATTCTGTTTTTCGGTGTGTTTTTTTTTTCCGCTGGATTCCCCGTCAATATTTAATTAATTTGCTCAACACAGAGGGTAAAGATTAAAGAAACATATATTGGATTATCAAAGGCACAGAGGCAGGCAGACAGAGGTTGACTCACAGCAAAAATCCAACCAATTACAGTGGATTACTAGACTTGTTTGGCTCACACTGGGATGCTACATATCATGCTATTATCACATATATTACAGGCTTTAAAAAAACACATGAAAATAACATTATTGATGCTGGCAATGCCATATCTGGAAAATGTTTAATAGGCTATGAATGATGCTAATCCAAGAAAATCCATTAAAATGCGGAACAAAACAATAAATTCATAACTAAATGATATGGAAAGAATCACATGAAAATAACATAGGCAAGAATTACACTGTAGGAGAGTAATATACTGTATATGGCAGTTTAGGAAGTCTTCACAATGTTACTGTTCTCTAGTTAAATACAAATTTTACTGGGTTAATACATTGTAATTGCTTTAGACATAGTGGTGGACAAACACACAACATGCATGTCCTGGCACAAACATAATGTCACAGCTTTACCACAAGGTGAACTGCGCTAGATGCAATGGGTAAGGGCGTTGGTGGGAGTGGGGGATTGGGGCGATGGCAGACCCAATTAATCGGACACTCTGACTTCTACTTCCGTCTCCTCCAATTTACCAAATCCTCCAGACAAACTATTAATGTGCATGCTGCCAATGTGAAAACTTCTTTAACCCCCATTAAATTCATCCAAGGTCATAGCAAGTGTATGCTTATGCTGGCGTGGGATCAAACTAGCCCTATTAAATGTGATTTGAGGCGGAAGGGGGGCTGAGGCGGGAAGAGTGTGGCTGGTATGGTGGGGATCTTGTGTAAACAGCCTGCATAAGGGCATTATGTTCTAAATCCCACTTACTGAGGGCTTAAAGGTAACATTGAACAGAATTATAGCAATGCAGCACTGCTGTTTTTATGGGAAGGGTTCAAAAGTTCACAGAAAGGTCCCCGTGGCTAAAACCATGTTCTACAGTCACAACAGTGACAGTAAATAAGTCCTAAAACCTCTCTTTGTCTGGTAATTTCAGTATATACAGGGTTAAGGTGAGCGGCTTTCAGGATATAGGCATCAGCGTGTCTGTGTAGTGTGTGCATATTTACTTCAATCTGTGTGTTTTTATAGACGGTGGGCATATGTTTTAAGCAGGACTTCTTTGGCATGCGCAGCACCATGGGTGTGCAGAAAATACTGCAACTATCTGTCCTTGGCCATGAGGTCAGGGTTTCTTTTAGCGTTTCTGAGCAAGGACAAAAACATAAACACACATTCAGATTCACAGATGGAAAGCAGAGACATATGAGACACAGTTTGAACATGGCACCTGCTCGTACAGTAGATCTCCACTTAAAAATGTAAAGATCACTCCCTTTATGTTCTGACAAAATGTTGATAATACAGTGTCGCCTTTGGTTGACACCTATGCACAAACAACTGTGAAGGAAGGAAGCAAGGAACGTGAGTTTGATGCATTTTTCTCTCAGATTGTTCAACATCCAAGTGTACACTGTTCGACAGTTGGCACAGCAGGAGCAAAGCCAAGTGTTGCTCGCACATATCCACCTATTTTCTTTGTTCCTCTTCCCATAGCATTGTGCATCTCTTGTCGTTGCCACTACTCCTCATGTTAAATAATATGTGTGTAGATATTTATTAACTAAACATTAAATTAGAGCATTTGCACTCTTTTTTTAAAAAAAATTATAGCACAAATAAAATAAATATGAAGGCAAACTATTTGCAAACTTGTGACATTTTCCATGTTTGTAGCCACCAGCTAACTTGCAACAGGTTGAAGGAAGTACAGTGACCAGCACACCACATGGCTTCCCAGAAAAATCACACACTTAAAGAAGTTATAGTGCTATAAAATATTAAGGCTTATCGTAGCTGTCCTTTCCATATAAGCAACTCATTTGAACAATGCTAAAAAAGGACATCAGAATCCCCATGCAGCACAAAACTGAGTTGGTGGTTACATTTTTTGGTTCAAATCCAAGTGAGATCCTAGCATGCTGAGTGTGTGTGGGCTACTTTTTTCTTTTCCTAAGCCAGAGTCCATCGCTGCAGATGAGCAATGTAACACTGGTCACAAGGCCACCCCCTCCACACAGCTACTCCTCCACACTGTGAGATCACAAAAGCTGAATGAATAAAAACAGAGAAGCAAGAACATTGTGTTACTTTGTCGAGGTATTACTGCATTTAGTACATACCCTAAAAACATTTGTGCATTATTCCTTTTAACTTTGACCCCACCACACCTCTGCTATCTACTGCCATTTCATTTCTAAATGTAATTGTAATTTAGGGACATCAAGAATAGGCATTTTAAGATGATGTGTTCAAATGGCATGTGTTTATTCCTATTAGGATGGAATTTAAGTTGAGATTTTGTTTTATTGGCAGCAAGACATTTTCAATAATAAAGTTGGAGTATTTCAGACATTTCCCTGTTGTTATACCGCTTCAAATGTGGCAAATGTATTGTTCTGTGTTTTTATCAGACATCAGGCCATCACACAGGTGTACACAGTTACTAGTAAACATCTGTGACACATGCTGCTTTGTTTGGGTTGTGGGAGAAAAGGCGGGCATGTTGTATGTGTTTCCTTAGCTACAAGTGAAAAGAGGAACTGTTCTATTGTACAAGCCTTCACTTTCCAAATCTGTCACAATGCTCACTTGTAGGGAAAAAAAAAATCCCAAAGCTAACACATGCGCACAAAGCATCCAAACACAGAAAAGCCTGATACACTCTGAATCTAATTTACTTGCCTTTTGTCATGCCTGTCCACATTATGGCCCCTTTTCTTTTTGACAAAGGCCTGATCACTTTTATTGCTTGTGTCTGAGCGTGTGGTGAGGAATTGGGTGAAGTGAAGGAAGTGGTCTAGCAAGAGAAGAAGGTCGGACTGGAAGAGCTGTTGGTGTATGATACAGTGTCTCACGCACAGACTTTTTATAACCACATTAGATCAAGTTTACTCCACATTTAGAGCACTTTATGTATTAAATATAACCACAGTGTCAAAACAGATGGGACATAAAACCCGGAGCGTCATGGCATTCGGTGGCATGGATGTCGAGCAATGTAACAAAACAACTGTCATAAAAGGGACTGTATCTGAATTGATGCTGTAAAGTAAGGAAGGATGTGGAAAGAGCTGGGATGATTTTTAGAACAAGTCACCTGGCACAAGGCACAATCGGTTCAAGCCTGTCAATCAAACCTCCCAGCTACCCTTTAAAACCCCAAAACACACTCCTGTTCTTCTCTTTCTGACTCCAGATGCACCTGGAATAATCCAAGCTACCCCAAAAAGCACAAAATCCCCGATGCATTTGTGTGTGAGTGAGAGAGAACCCAGATGTTTCCTTGCCCAGGCCTCCTTCTCTCTCTGCTCGCCTGGTGGGGTGTCTGAGGGCCGTGGACGTGTGCACTCTGTTGTGACTAGTACCAGATGTGCTCCATTGACCCAAATCACCTAGGCAGTAGACATGCCACATAGACCCGATTCTTCAAGACCCACCGCACAATCACACACACCTGTTTCCATTCATGAGCCATGCTGGGTGAGGTGCATCCTGGGAAGGCCTGTCAGCTTTTTTCATCTGTTGTTTATGTCTCTCTCACTGCTTTTCATTGTCTAGATTTCTTATTTTGTGGATTTCTCTTGTCAAGCACGATGCTGATATGTTTGCTCGAGGGGATGTAAAGGGCCTTAGAGAGATTTCAAGGTTTTAAGAAAACAGAGCTAATGACATGGTAGATGGATATTAATTTAATTTCCAAACACAAAGAACTTGTAGTTGGTAACCAGATATTCTGGGAGGAGGCCTATTTGATTTGGGAACTTGTTTCATGTTACTGATTCAGAATTAGCTTAAGTAAATACACCTGCATGACCCCAGAGTACTCCAGAGGTCAAAGTCATTCAAACATTTAAAGAATGGTAATTAAATTACCCTTGGTGCTGAATAACTTTAATTTGGTAGCTACACAAATTGCTTCCAGCTTTTGTCTTCTACAAAGTTCCCTTTGCAGTTCTGTTCTAATATTCTATCTTATGAGACTTGTGGCAATATACCCACTCATTTTGTAAGTCTAGAGTAATCAAAGCTAATATTGGCTATTTGAAATCAGTTTTTTTCCTTTAGTGAACTACATAGGCAGATATAGTGCGTGAAATCTTTACAGCAGTGGCTAAAGCTCTTCCACACCAAATGAACTTCCTCATCCTGCTGCTCTGATTTATGAAGTGAAATAAAAAAGGGTCCCTGCGTGGTATTAGTGGTTTTTCAGAGGGGGTGAAGTGGGACTAAGAGTCCATATTTCAGTTTCCTTTAGGGAAAGTTCGGGCCCAGGTGGGCCTCCTTAATATAGTTGGTTTGAGGTCCACATAAAGTGCAGCCACAACGCTCTACAATAACTCTTCATTTTGATCCTGGCCCATTGCCAGCATATCTACTACCTGAGTCTCTTTGAAGAGCGACACATTGGCCTAGGTATTTAACCATGCTGTTTGAGGTCCCGGTGCTGGGAGCAGGGAGAGAGAAAGGCTTGGAAAGAGAGGAGATGGAGAGACAGAGAAATAGATGTAAAGAGGAGGGCAGAGTGAAAAAGACTGCAGTGGCAGAGGCAATAGAGCCTTGAACTCTGATGAAATAATCCAGTTTGTGAGCTGACAGAACAGACAGACAGAGAGATGAACAACAGTCCTCTGGTGACCTGCAGTTGTTTCATAACCAACCCTATCCTCCTAACACTTGTGATTACAAAGTAAACCTCTGTATATGCTCATTCCTTTGACAATAATATATGTATGGACATATACATGTGTGTATCCTAAAGTCACACATCTTTAGCAGATTTTAGCTTTTAACACAAACCAGCAATAAGAAGAAAAATATTGATACTGCAAATGCATCTAGCAAACCATCCAAAATACAGCATTGCATTCAGAGGAAAATGGATTGCAAAGAATTCCCTCCTTTATTTCAAAAGAATTAAATAATTTGACCAAGTCTCATGTCGGCAGCCTCAGTTTGTTAATGCCAGCCAGCTTGCTACAGAGAAGGACTGAAAGGGCTCTGCTGGATGGAGCTCTTGGCTTTGATATAGTTTCTGGGCTGGAACTTTGGCAGCATGTTAAATATTAATAGCGATTAACCCAGTTCAAGCTCTGCAGCAGAGAGTACAGACAGAGTTCAAAGAGCCTTCTGCGTTATGCGGGCACTCTTTGCTCTCCAGCAGTTTAGCCCTGCTATCAGGAGGCTGCTGCTGCACTGCACCACAGACCAGACTGGCCTTTCTCACTTCAGTTCAAATGCACAGGCAGAGACACATGATAGAGTACATACAACACGTGTGGACAGTGTGTACAGTTAGAGTCGCTCAAAGGCTTCAAAGGGATAATTAGCCAATAATGAAAAGGCTGCCTGGCTAAACTCTGAGTGCCCCTTGTCTCTTTCTCTCTGTTCTGTCTATCTCTTTCGTTCACACTTGGTGAACTCCTGATAAACTCAGCCTTTCAGAGCTACAACATTCCTCAGCCTGGCACATTCACCCCTGCAAAATAGGCCTGGACACCTCAGAGATCAAACACAATCTCCATTGTGCTGCAATTATCCAGACCTCTGCCTCGGTTCCCCTGCCCTTCACCCCCACCTAAACCCTTCCTTTTTCTTTTCCCACTGTCTCTCCTTCTATAAGACACTCTCTACCATATTCCTTTTGCCCTCTGGAGATGATGGTTCTGACGTAGTGGGCCTCAACAAAAGCAGGCTTTGTTTACAGAGTGAGTCTTTGGAGAGGAGTCCAGGGCAACTGAGGGCTGTCAGAGTGGAAGTGTTGGCTGGATGCTTCAAAGTGCGCTGAGAACTGAGCATGTGTACATTCGTTAACACATGATCCTCTGACCCTTTATGCTCAATTGCATCAATTTAGAGCATGTTAACTCTTAGCTGGCTAGGTCAAAGTGTCAAAGCTGTGCTGAGTATTTTTTTCAGATAATATATTCATTGAAGAATTTGTGATCAGTGTGTTGAGGTTTGGAGAGCCATATTGTTATTTGTATTTGCTAAATCCAAGCTGATTTGAAAAGGCTGCCGTAAGATGTGGTTTTTAAATTTGTGGCTGAAGACAATGGGGAACTTTCTTCTCCTTTTTGACATTACCGCAGTTTGCTGGCTCTTGCTTCACATACTCATAAATCTTCAGTGTTCAGAGGGCCTTTGAGAACTCTGATCATCAGATGTACAAACATAAATGACACAGAACATAAGTGAATGCTATGTAAGCCACTAACATCCATATTAATACCCGTTAAATAAAATAAGTCTCCCCAATGGCACTTTACTTCAAAATCTATTAATAATATAATATTCAAATAAACAAACAAATAGCCTTTAACATGAGTAAAGTAAAAACTATTACCTAAGAGTTCACTGTCAGTAATTGACTGTGTCCAAACTGGATGTACAGTGAGTAATATCAAGAAGGGGGTGGGGTAAAATTCCTTGTGTCTGGCTTTATCTGCCTCATGTCTCTAAAGCAGTGAGAGCTGCAGTGGGAATGCGAGGTCACGCTGTCTGCGATCCGTCCCCCATGATGCATCAGCGCGGTCCCACTGTTAGCCATTATGTACCTATTAGCCTTGATTATCTTCTGATAGCCGTGCACCAGTTGGTTTCACTCAGCCTGACAGTCGCAGCACTTTGTTTAACCTTTCGCCTGCCGGTGTAGCCACCCCTAAGCCTCATCCAATGGGAGAAATAATGACGGTGAACCAAGAGAAGGCACTGGCTGGGCAAATACAACAACATGGAAGCACTGTGTGAGAAGCCCACGTGCAACCAACACCTTCTCAGTAATATCATGGTTGTAAAATCTGTAAAAAAAATAAATAAATAAAATAAAAATGCAGCGGTGTTCTATTACCTGTTATCTCACAAAAATGTAGCGAAATTAAATAAAAAATGTATGACAAAAACACAAGCCACACTCTATATTACAAACCCCTCTTATCTTCCTGTACACATTCCCGTACAAGCGTTGCCTGAGTGACACAACGTGGACACTTACAGTCTGCATTCGCTCGCTAACATCACCCATGAGTCTTCACAGATCTGACTGCCAGACATATTCAATTTGCAACTCTTCCTGGTCCCCAGTCTGCAGACGTGAGGAGTTATCTGAGACAGAATGAGAAGTGAGAGCAGAGACAGAGAGCGGCTGGGATAACATGGAGCCATGCAGAGCTCAGTTTCTCTGTCCCTGCCTTGTGTTAATCTCTCTGGAGAGACAGAGGTGGCCATGTTGGGTCAAAGCCTCTACATCAAGAGCCGCAGGCCTGGACAGCTGACCTTGGTCTGGGAGATGGGAGGTGACAAGAGAGGTGGGAGTTGGGAGTGTATATGTTGGGTTACAGAGGGCAAGGGAAAGGGGAAATGTGTGTGTGTGTGTGTGTGTGTTGTGGAGAGATAGGAAAAGAATGTTTGTCAGCATATGTGTTTCTATGTGCTTTATCTGTTTGTAAATGCAAACGCAGGCACACTAGACCTCCTGCGGTAAGGTCTGCACAACAGCTATGAAGAGTTTTGCGGAGTGTGGTCGGAGCCTGTTCTGAGGAAGTGCCCTTGTAGCAGGCTGAGTGAATATTCAAGTGAAAGGAGGTGAAAAAAAGAATATTCACTGCCTGTTAATGGTAATAATCAACACACTAAATGGGGGTTTAAAATTATAGCTTTGTTTTCAATTAATAAATATCAGTCCCGTGTTCCCTGCCTAGTGAGGTGTCACCTTCACACCTTCACAATATGAAAAACATTCATATTCGTTTTCACCCATTAACCTTTGCTGTGTGTGAGGCCCTCTTTAGACATTCCTTGACCTTCCCAGTTTAGAGTTGTTCAGGGTCAGGAAAACAGGCTACTATTTTGAACAAGACTGCCACAAAATGCTATTAATACTACACCGTGTGGATAATAGGAATCTTTAAAAGGCCAACCAGCTGTTAGAGCTGCCTATCTTTGTTAATCCCTCTTTCTCCCTTACCATCCGCTTACCCCTCCGCTCTCCGTAGGTTAAATGGCAATGTGTTTGTGTGTGCTTGGTTGCTTGTCTGTTTGTGTGTAGTTTTGTGTGACCTGTGGGGACCTTTACAGACAGAGGTCATGGCATCTGAGCTTAGGCTGTCCGCCCCTCTGAGATTACAGCACTATTTATTTACAAATCTTGGAAACTTGCATTGAGAAAAACACACACCCACGAAAACACTCAGCACAGACAAGGACAGGGTCATGCACACATATGCAACAAGATGCACAGACACGTACATGCACCCAACACACAGTCAGTGGTGGATTTAATCCTTCTGGTTTAGTCAGCAGGGGTGTTCGTGTGCTGGGTCCCCTGCCCTTTGTATTGATCACATTGAACATGAGGAGAACTTCCATAAGGCCCCGTCCTCTGAGAAGAGACATGTATGAGGAGAATGAAAGGTCAATGGGAGCAAGCAAAAGGTTGCCACAGGACACGCTGGGACAAGGCGAGAGAACAACAAAAACAGAGTGGGCTGCCAAAGTACAAGAAAGATATGAACCAAGAGAAACAGCAGGCAGCAGAGCCAATCCAGTTTTATTGTGGGTAAATGAATCAAACATTGTGGAGGTCAGAGCACTTCCACCTCAGCGGCGACCTCACTGATCTCTGAATCAAATAAAATTGAAGATAGCCCACATGAAGCATCAGCATTAATCTGATAATCTATAATCACAAGGTGGCACAGGTGACAAGTGTCCTGACACAGCTTGCGAACTCATCTGGAATCACATTCACCCTATCACAAAGTGTCAGGTGCATTAGAAAGAATAAGATAGAGACTGATCGGAAAGCACACACAGTTTCAACTCCTACTATTCTTGACAGAGACAACACTCCTGTACATGTAATCTTTGGAGAAAATGTATTAACATGAAAAACTTTGTGTCAGTCACTCATCAAGTGCTGCTATACACTGTATGTTTACCATATTAGGAGAGCAGGTATGTACAATGTCATGAGCATAGAGACCACTTTATTGGGGGTTAGGGGGCTAGGACATTTGCGAACATATGTCTTATTATTTTATAATTTTAATAATGAACATTTTCCTGTCTGCAAGGCATTACATTTCTTGAAGATATAAATACACATTTTTTTCTTTACCTTTCCCCTAGAGGAGAACTGACAGTGGTCCAGCAGGGACACAACTCAGGCCACTCCACTCAGGTCTAATTTTAATAATTTGACAAGCTCAAAAGATTTTTTTTATCAAGAATTGAAAAGGAAACTGAGAAATGTTGTAAAAGGTGCAGATGTGAAGGAAGTTACTTTAGTAGATATTTTTAATTAATCAGATTAAGTTACACAAACTCAACAGCCCACTTTTTGTGTTGAAGTGACAGAATCTCATGCATCCCTCCATTCCGTTAAGCACTTTAGGCTGATCATTGCCCAAGGAGAGCGATAAGCAGATTAGGCCTGATTAAAGTCGTATCAGTGGAATATGAGCAGGGGACCTGCCAGGACAGACACACTCAGTGGTGCACCCCGCCTCCCACTCTCACCGCCCCCTCACTCCTAAACTCAACCCCTCACACAATGGCACCTATCCAGAAGCCATCAGCCTCATCAGTTTGTCAGTTCATTGCTTTCCTAATCATTATATAGTGTACTCATACAGGGTATAATAGGAATGCATGCTATCATGCTATAAATGTATGTTCTTTGACCTTGGAGTCTAATACAACTCAGATGTTGTTGCTTCTGAGTCACCATAGTAAAAAAACAAGGCTGTCACTGCCTGTGTTCAATTTTCTCAGAGGGGCACTATGCCTCTGGCAATTACAACACCCACTCACTATATGCATTAATGCACATGACAACCACATTCTGAAGACCTAACACACCCTGTAAAACTTTTAGTTTTTAGCAGGAAGATCAATGAACAGAAAGAGAGGAGAGTGTAGAGAGTCTTTATGAGCTGGGTGGGTGGGAGTAGAGGAGACAGAGCCAAAACTTGGGTAATAAACAAATTAGTAAATGTTGACTTGTGGATTTGTGCCTGTCTTGTCTCATTTATAGCAAACGCAGTGGCAGTGTGGCTGGTTGATTGAG
This sequence comes from Rhyacichthys aspro, assembly GCA_036850595.1. Lineage (NCBI taxonomy): Eukaryota > Metazoa > Chordata > Actinopteri > Gobiiformes > Rhyacichthyidae > Rhyacichthys > Rhyacichthys aspro. Next base: position 11,865,472 of record CM072156.1, read on the forward strand.
AGGTAACAGCAGGTTTCCTTTCTTTGGATAAAGGACATTAAATCTCCATTCATGACTAGCTCCTGTCTGACAGGTTGGCTAGCTAAGTGACTAAATACATGGAAAGTGAAGTCTTATTAGCATCCAATACAAATACAGTAGCACTATGACACAGTGATTAAAACTTCTGGCACTAAAAAATGAAAAAGTTACATAGTTTAAATATAGCTTGTGTATCTCAGCATTAATGGCTGAGTTAGTGGGCTGTGTAAAAGGGCATGCCCAGTCGTCTTGTCTTTCACTGGGGGTGGAGACATGTTTTTGTGCCAGGCCATGAGAGCTCTTGGAGGATGCTGTTCCCATATCTAAACCACATGCCCCCTATGCAGTGACAGTCCACACAACAGAGCAGTAAAACCCTGGGGGTGAATTTTTAAGTACTGCTGGACCATCTGTGGGGATGCACTCCGGAGCTGTGGATTGACAGAGTTTGGCCACTAGGGTTGACACTGACAGCCATATTTGCACAATTGTACTTTGTGGTGTTAGTGGTTCTGTGTGGGCCGAATAGGTTAAGATGAGACCGAGACCACAGCAGATCAAGTTAGAGTGGGCTAGATCTGACAGAAACCACCATCATTTCCTAGAAGTATAAATAACCCCCTCTGTGTTTGTGTAACCTCCACATGCCCCTTCTGACAGGCTAGTCATACACATTATACACACTGAAACATATATTCCAAATGCAGCTGAGCAAGAACCCCCCACTCAACACACACCACAGCCACATATACACATAAGCCAGTGTCTCTGGCCCATTTCTCATCCACTGCGTTCGCCCTGCAGCCTGTTATCCTGACCCCAAGAGAGAATGGGTCAGGTTTGGGGCCACAGAAGGTGTTTCTGATGAACTAGGTGCTTGGCTTGAGCAGACACCCTGAGTGATGCTCACATACTTGCCCCGGGAAGGATGGGTTTGGGGGAAATACGGAGGGGATCACAAAGGAGGAAAGCCACTTCTTGAATTAAAATGTCTTTGTGGCTCTTTTTAGTTAAACTGATGGATGATTATATTACTTTTCCTCTTTGTGTCTTTTCTTCTCTGTGTATGATATGGTTGATCATAAGGGATTTGTGGGATTGGAGTAATATTTCATTTTTACTTACACAAATCTGATATCATAAAGGAGAGCAATTTCTGGAAAATAAAGACGTGAACCAAAGAGTTCAATCACTTTAGGTAGTTTGAGTCATCCTTAAAACTTCCTAAATCATTGGGTTCAGCTTCAGTCCAGCCAGTTCCAATTCAGTAACCAATGGTACTTAGTCACAGAAAAAGTGGCGCTCTTTACTACAATAGAGGCATGAAAATGGAATGATAAATGAAATAGAAGAACTTAGACCATGCTCACTTATAGCAGTGAACCATGTAGGACATTTGATTATATCATTAGAAGTTGCCCTTCGAAGCATTTACACGTGCATACTCACAAGTGCTACTATCTACACCCTCTGGCAACGTCCACTACCTTAGGTTGCCAGTGACCCGCAATTGACCATTTGAACTCAAGCCTAAGGGTCAGGTGGGGTCCCACACTTCAGGGTCAGGGAGTGGTCACTGTGCACCCACTGAACAGTTTTTTTTTCTTCTTTATTGCCTTGATTGATGTAATTAGCAGCTTAAAGGAAACTGAAGTTTAAAGAGAATCTCTGATAGCAAAACACAGCTATGCCTCTTTCTGGCATCCCTATTGACTTCGACCCCGCCCCATGATAACAGACATAATCCCAGTATGTTGCAGCTAATAAATTCTGATTGTTCGGGAGGGGGTCTTGAATGCAACCTCAGAGTCATTTCACTTTTAGCGCTCCATCTCTCTCCCACACATGCATTTATGTTCATACTAAACTCCACAACACTTAGGTATTTAGAAGAATGTGAAAAAGCCAACTGATTCATTGTGGTGCCTCCGCTGTTCATTGGCAATGAATTATTTTAATGATGGCGGGCTTCTAGAAAAACAAAGCTCCTAAATCACAAAGCTGTTCAAGAAGTGTTAAGGCCATTTTCATCTTGACCAAAGCACCATTGGGCTCCCAAGAACTTCATTCAAAAGCAACATAAACACTTTGTACACACGCAAAATACTGTAAATAGAGTTAAAGTACAGCAAGAAAGTACAAAAAAAGGTGAGGGAAACTTCTCTGACACCATCAACAAAAAATGAATTTAGTTGTACGGACACAGTATATTGTATAGTAGCATTGGTTTTTGTGATGGGTCCATAGCCATCTATTTTAATAATCCATGGAGAAACTATTTAATTATTTGATAATCTATCTATCTATGTATTTATTTATTTAATTGTATAATAATCAGTTGAATGGCTCAAAAAGACTTGAAAATGTTTACATTATGGAGGGGTTGACCCACTAACATTCCCTAATCCATAGGCCACATCCACTCTAGATAGCATCTTCATGCCTGCTGTGGACAGCCCACACTTATTACCTGGGATATAATCATCTCACATCTCCCTTTGCCTCTCCCTCTGGCTACACACAGGAGCACCTGTCAATCAAAGTGGCCACTAATGTGATCCATATGAGACATGACAAGCAAGGAATTCTGGAAATCCCATATTCCACCCTTTTATTTACCCTCCTGAGAGGGTAGACAAATTTCCTTATTGACACGAGTAATGTGGTGATCGGAGGGAGGAAGGACTTCCCCTTTTGCACAGCCCAGATGATGCCGTATTAGACAGAGAGCATGATGTTGTATATCTTTGGGGTCTGCTTAAGAGTTCCAGTTTTGGAACAATTAAATGTGAGCTTTTGTGCCCTTGATCCTGGGGGGTAGAGGAACACAAGCAGGTGAAATGAACCACATAATTGAAAAATCCAGAGTGCAATCCAAACCTAAGTGGCCTTCTGAAACCTTACCATGGTGGGCACAACAAATTGAATAAATAACTGCTGGGCACTCCAGGGGGGTTTAGAAAAGGGGAGGGCTGTGGCCCTGTCAAAGAGGCCCTATGTTTCCAGGGGTTGTAGTGCGACCGTCGGGAGCGGAGGTGACACCAAGTGTGTTGTCAAGCGTAAATCCCGATGCAGAAGTCCCTTGCGAGAAGGGTGTCCATATATCAAAGGTCTCACTGACTCGGACTGCCATTTGATCTCTGCTCAGGAAATTCAAAATTCCAGGCAGATGAGGGGTGAAACTGAGAGGCCCTTAAGCCCAGCTTGTGCTAGTGATTAGTGGCAGCTGTTTCGATTCACATTTCGAAGGACTTGAACTCTGCAACCTGCCACATTTTTGCGTGGCTGACTAGGCTTGGACACACCAGGGAGATACGCAATGACCATGGCCATGGAAGTGAATCTATAGCAATTAGAAGTTAAGGGGAGTGGATGATGGGTATTATCTGAGTATCACTTAAAAGGAATTAAACAATCAACTTGAAATGAAAAAAAAAATAAGTGGAAAATAACAGTTGAAAATCTTTCTTATTTGTAATTTAAATCGTCATATTTATCAGTTTTTTTGTTGTTGTTACCAGATCCTTAAAACTTTGAAACGCCACTTGATAGGAGCACAAGTCTTTGCCACATGATGACAAGAATAGTTACACCAGGTCCTTGTTGCTGGTGAAAGGTCTTAGTCAATGGACATGACATGTGAAAGATGAAATGGATGATGAAGGCAAAGGACAGATGCTAAAAAGAGTAAAGTGATAAAATGCAGAGCACTGAGTTACAGACTAGTGTGTGGGACACTAAGAGAATGAGGGAACGGGTGCAGAGTGGTGCAGGCATATAAACGATTAGTCCCAAACATGAGCTGACAGCTGGATGCCTGACCTTGGCTGGTTGTGAGCACAACAACCCCCAGCGTTCATTTACATCCTTTCCATGCCAAGTCATTTAGACACAATTCTCATTCCAGTGAAAAGGAAGAAGAAGAGCAGGGAACCTAAGGTCAAAGCTTCCTGAAAGACACCCACCAGTCAGTAAAGCTTTTGGGTGTAGCTTTAAATGAGGTGCTGTTGGCATTATAGACAACCTTCACACCCTTCAAAGTCCTTTCGGGTAGACTGACACATTCACATTCGGACTCATATTACTAGGTGTCAAAGATGAGATGCTTAAAAGGTGTTAGTAAGCAGGGTCTAGCCCCCTATTTTTACTAGCTTGTAAGTTGGGAGATGTCCCACCTATTAGACAATGATCTATCTCCTCTTAAATCAGCTCAGAGGTCTGACATGTTTTGTAATGTAGGTCAGGGTTGAGCAGCTGACATGTCAATTGGCAGTTGACCACAATGGTAGTGGTATGACGTGAACATGAATGCCACAACAGTGAAATTGCATTGTAAAAACATACCAAAAGCCAGCAGATAATGTTTGAGGACATAGCAACACAACATACAATAGATCTTGCAAACCTCTCGGAGCAATCTTTCACTCCACTTTAACCTTTTGAACTCTCCATTCTGCGCCGACCTTTAGATAATCCTAAACTAATGATTCTGTTATCAGGAAAGAACAAGAGAGTGCGATGACCCTTGACCTGTTACAGATACCTTATAAGAGATTGTAAGAGGACTTGTCTGAGAATACATTCAAGGATCTAGGGCTTGTCAAGCTAATGAGATGACAGAGTATCGAAGGCACTGACCCTACCTCTGTGTATACAAGACCTCAATGTGTACTCAATGATCTTCTAAAAAATATGGATCACAAAAAGTAATGCAGAGGTCTTTTTTGCCACCTTTACCTTAACACTGGCGAAGTTCATTGGTCCATCTAGGTCAATAATCGAGACAAATAACTCGTGACTCAGATATGTAATGCAGAAGATATGTACTGTGTGTTTTTGAGTGAATGGGCAAGAGACAGCAAGTAAATGCCAACTCAACACGAAGAAGTCTGTTGTGGCTATTGCTGTTGCCAAACTCTTATCCCCTGAGGCTAAATTAGGGATATGTCTGGCTACTCAGCACTGGCACCAAGCATGTGTCAGGGCAATGCCACAACTACAGTGAGGTGCACAGTGTTCTCTACAAGCAGTTGACTTACTATAGTATGAACATGTGCAAGGGGTTTAATGTGATCACTTGTCACAGGGATTCCTGTTTCTCTCTGCTGCTTCAATCATCAAGAACAAGAAAAACAATCTCAGACTTGGTGAAATAAAATGCAATATTTAACTTCCTTTCATACCACAAAGGAATATTAAAGAGCCTGATTCTGATAGATTGTACTATCCTCTACAAGTTAAGAAATTTCTAATGACACTGACTGTTAATTTAAATGTTACAAGCTTGCACAGAGCAACAACCATAAACAGAACATAAAAACTCTTTGTCTTTTGGCCTTATTTTAGTAGGTTAGGCAAAGCAGACTCCTGGGCAGACAGAGGGCAGAACAGGGAGCCACTGTGGGCATAGAGGCAGTAGCCCGATCCATCAGTACCCACCAAGATCTAACAGTTAAATTAAAGTCATAGTGTCCCTTGGCTGGACCTTGATCAACCTTGAACTATGTTCATGTGCTGTGTTGTAAATCAGACCCTGGCTGAATCATCTGTGGGCTTGTTTTTACCAAATCTTCTGTTCTCTTTCATTTTGTCCCACTCAAAGACTGCTCTGTTCTACGTAATAAAAAAGTACATCATTCATTCCAATGACAAAACCAAGCATTAAATCAAAAGCTTTTTATCAGGGGTAAAAGTTAGTGTGTATGCTATGTATGGCCTCATATAGATGGATGTAATGCCTGTGTGCACTCAGAGACAGAATACACTACAGCTGAATCTAAAAATGAATCAATTGTCCCACTCTGGCACTCTTGCTGCTTCTCCATTGACACCAATGTAGAAGTGACAAAAAGAGCCATTGATATAATCTTCGACCATGACAAGCATTAAAGGGCCTAATTCTGCCCGCTTCTGTATTAAGCAACTCTAAAGCAGATTTCAATTGCCAGCTCCACAGTGGGGGGCAGCAAGGAAGCAGACAGACAAGAGAGGAAGGGAAAAAAAGCAAGCAGAATCTAGCTGGCAGGCAGAGTACAGCACCCGCCCTCAACCCGGAGCCTGTAAACTCAGATTAGGGGGTGGATCAAAGCTTGGATTTAATCTGGGCCACTGGGCAAGGGCGGGGATTATGGCACTGTGGCACTGTGTGGCACTGAGTTTTGCCCTCACCAAATACAAGAGTGTGAAAATGCACATAATGAGCTTTTTTATAGGCAGGTGTGTTGTGAACACTAAAGCACACACAAGGGTAGGCATACTACACTGGCACATCTCTAAACCAAGTAGGTGATCTAGGTCTGAATCCAGTGTGTTCTAGAGAATAGCCAGAGGCAGTAGGGAGACAATAGGCAAGTGTGACATTGAAAGAAGACTAAAAAGCAAAAGCTTAGAAATTAGAAATGAATATGAAGGGCTGACAAAAGCTCCAGAACCTCCACTCAGTACTCACAATTCTATACAGCCCTCAACACCTCATGTTGCAGACATCAGTTCACTCACATAGGTGCTTAGAAAAGATTTAAAGAATAACTTTTACACAGTTTTTAATGTTACTAAAAGGACAAATAAATGTTATCTTCTGTCTGCAGCCAGTAGTCCAACCATTCAGTTTCCATAAATCTTAGTCTATAACAATACAGGTATTCTCTTTTGCTGTTTTGGTCAACATTATTACATTGTTAATCAGCTTTTGCAATCCAAAACAGTTTAAACTGGATAATTCACCTGATATCTTAAGTTCCAAGTAATCATAAGTTGGATTTATATTAACAGTATGCTGTTGTGTGGCTGTAGAAAGAATAACAATTGCTTAAGCTACAATCTGAGCTGCAATAAATTTAATAAAGAAGACTGCAAATTCTGTGAAAAAAAATGTGAACTTGACATTTTCTAGTATGGAAAAAGGTTTTTAGTCTCTTTTGTCTGCCCAGGACCTCCCCTTGTTAGAGGTGATCTGCACAAGTTATTTTGATCGCTGAGTCAGTTTGTAATGTGCCCTTGGGGTGTATAAGACTTCAGCTTTCCCGAGAATCTACCCACGTACCCCTAAGGCAAAGCTCTGAATGTTGTTAAAGGAATAATGGAGAGACGTGCCAGTGTAATGTAGTGTGCTGACTTGCTTTCACTCCTTGTAGACTTCTTTCCCCTCAGTCTTTACCCTCTGTATGTCGGTCTTTTTCACACATACACACAAAGTAAGTGACTCTTATACATTAAAGCCAGTCCTTGCTTTGCTGGTTTTACTTGATTAAAGTCGGAGCATTGGGGTCTTGGCTATGCTCTGTCTGGGACAAAGAGCAATATTTGTGGGGTCCATTCTCCCTCAAAGACCCTCTTGTCAGGGGAGGCCCAGGGAGACACTAGGGGAGCACAGACCAGCTAAAGGCCAGGCCATTTATCATAGTCCACCAAATGAAAGAAACCAAACGTCTCTTTCTTCCTTCCATCTCTTTCCCCATCTCTCCCTTTCTTTCCCCCCGCTCCCCCGTCCCCACATCGTCTTCCTCTTTCCTTGTCCAAATCCAGTGGGAGCGGGCTAATAGCAGCTCGACGCGTTGCTTGTAACAGAACAGAGAGTGGACGAGCAGCTTTAGAAGCAGGCCCCTCTCACGCTGGGGCCCTGGCGCGTCTTTTTTGTGTGCCGTGGGGTGATTTGTCAAGCCGCAGTGGCAGAAGTCGAGCCCTGAGGTTGAAAGGCTATGACCCCAGGAGTGCTGTGCCCTGTTTGTGTGTATGTGTACGCACAAAGCACCCGAGTCCCACCATGGGCTCTTGCAATAATAGATCTGAGCCCTAAAGAATGGGCATCCAGGCTGGGACAAAGAACCACAAAGGAGTCATCTGCATACTTCAGGTAAAAAACAGCGTGATAGAAAGTGACAGGGGCGTGACAGACTCAGTAAAGGAGAGTGGTGGAGGGGCGAGACTGTGTTTTGGTGTGTTTCTCAGTCTGGGAGAAGATATGGGAAATGATGGTAACATTTACTACTTGCCACCACTCTTGCTGGCCCTGACTTGAGAAAAATCAATAAGAGCTAATCTCTCTGGACATAATAAAAAACTAAATAGTAAACAATGGCTTTGTTTACCCATCTGTGTGTATGTCCTTTTGTGCCTTTGTGTCGGCTGCTGGCCTGCATACGAACAGGGCAGAGGGCATAGAGACAGGCTGACAGCTGACATACTGAGCCAGCGCATACTTCCCTCCTTCTCGCTGCCTTTGTCATTAAAGAAGGAAACACTTTCTCACTGAGTTTGTTTGTTTACTGGTTCCCACCTCTCTTCGGGGAGTTAGGAACAGAAGCAGAATTCGTTCTCAGCTGGCCGCCTGCCTTGTCCCTAAGCACACCCCACTACTCCTCTTCCTCTCCTTCTCTCTTCTCTCAGCATCCTCTCAGCATGGATGAGTAGATTACATATGCTTCCTTTCTGAATGAGTTCACTCGTAAATAATGGATTGATTTATTGTGTGTTTGTATGACTCCTAAGATTTTTTTTTGTCCCTGTTGCAGTGTCACAGTAGTGCTTTAGTTTGTCTCAGAGGGAGCATTAAGGTAGGGCTAGATTAGAGAGCAGAGAAAAGAAAAACTCCTTTGAGAGTTTTTGTACACACACCCCAGTTCATCTTTGAAATCAATAAGTTTTGAAAACTTTTAAAGCATTGAATCTAAAATGCCTGTGTAAGCCATCACCTTTTTTCCAAAATAAAAAAAAAAACATGACTGTAAGATGAGAGAGAAGAGCGACCATACGTCCTTGGGAGTACTGTCTGGAAACATAAAAAGTGTACAGGAATGTTAAAGAAAAAAATATAAGTGAAAAATAGTAAGAGTGAAAACACTGAATATTAAGCTCTCCGTGTATAGACAAAGAAAAGAAAAAAAAGGAACATTTCAGTACAGGAATGTAACTGCACCAAAGGCTAAGTGACAGCGACCCTCTTGGTTCATAGTCTCAGTTCACACACAGCTGTGCAGCCCAGAGTGTGTGACAGGGCCTGGATGTACTCAGAGAAAGGACTGCAGCCAAGGCTAAAGTCGATGCAATTATGAAGCAATTACTGTAATGATCTCCAATGAAACCTGCTATGGCATTGTTAAGGCAGGAACAAAAGGATGGGCACTTAGAATTGTTCCAAAGAATGTACCATTTTTCAATAACACAGGACAATTAATGGGAGAGGCCAGTGAGGAGGGGGATTCAGAGGAGTTGTGAACAGGAAGAGGAAAGAACTATGACCTGCTCTTGAATTCATCTGTTGTAGCTTGTGTTTTTGTTTAACTACACACAGACTGAGACTTTGATGCAATGTTGAGCAAAAGGGACAGAAGGATCTAGAAATGGAGCATTGGGTGGGGGTTATTGGAAGATGAATGGTCTCTAAGATAAATGTATGCAGGCCAGAACGGTCCGACCCCCACTCTATACCGCCCCACTACCATGACATCAGAACAGAAGGGGAAAACATCTCCTCTTTGTGGAAGAGCCTAATTTAATTTGTACCTTCCAACGAGGGGTAAATATGTTTGAACTGTCTCGCTGAGCTCTCGGTGGCCCGATCAGGTTCTCACGGGAAACTGCTCCGAGCAGGATATCAAGTCTACTGCATCACAACTTCACTTTCTAAACTAATCTAATTGCTGGGCTCTTCTTTTCTTTCACTCCCCTCCCTTGCTCCATCTGTTCCTGTGCTCCTCTCCTCTCGCGAGGCTGTCACTCCCTGCTGTCCGTGCTTCGTGTCATTCCGGCTCCCGGCGTTCCCCGGGGATGATCCCTGTGACCTTCTCCCTGTCTTGCTGGAATTTGACGTCAAAGGTCTTGTTGCTAAGAATGGAGTTTTGTTTAGTAACAAATATGACCCTTTGCCTTTGCCTGTACTCGGCCTTGTGCTCATTCCACTGGCCCCAACTTTAGAACTTCCTTATTCCTTTTCTCACACTTTACATCTCACCCAACTCTGGCTTTTTTGCTCTCGATTTGTCACATTCTCCTCTTCTTTTGCATCAATGGATCTTCCTTTCTCTGCCTTTCTGCCCTTTGGTTTTGCTTCCCGTCTCTCCCTGGCTATCTCATGTATTATTTGAGTCTACAGGGGCTAAGGGTGGAAATGAAATATGGCGGCCAAGCCTCAATGGGCATGCTCATATTCTGTGTAATTACCTCAGGCTGAGAACTGGGGCTCAGCTCAGTATCTATAAATCTGTGCCTCTCCCTGGCCCCAACCGCCTTCTGAAACCCTACCCAGTCAGCCCATCGTGGTGAGACTATGACCCATGACCTTTCACACCACCAGGGCTGCTGGGAGTGACCTGTGACCCTGCAGCAAGCTCTCTCAGAGTCTGCTCAGTCTGACCCCTCAGAGCCTCATGACCCCCCAAGTCACAGCTGTGCCTGATCTGTCCTTAGGGGACGGAAAAGAACATGTCAATTTTTTTCTTAGTTTGAGTAGGTGTGCACATATACATGAATTTCAGATGTATGCACATCCAAATATTTTCACTATCTTTGTCAGCACCATTTGTAAAGAAGGACCCTCAATAGGAACTGTAGACACAGAGATAGGTAGGTTACCAAAACAACATGTCTCTTACAGCCAGGGCTATGGCATGCAGACAGGGTCAGACTATCTATTCATCATGTATACAAAGGTCATGGACCCTTAATGTCACTGTGTCTGTAAGCAATGCTAATGTCATCTGTTAAAAACATAATGCCACAGATGATTTATCACAAGCTATTGATCCTCAAAGATACATCCATTCCACAATTATGGGAAATGTATGTGAAATGCAGATGTGTGATGACACTGACATTAAATAAGACACATGAGTATAGGTCATTCTGTGACCTTCCATTGGCTAGAGTGCTTGTCCATTACCTCAGTGTTTATTTCAACCTTAATCTTCTGCTTGCCTAAAGCCATTTACCACAACAAGAACACTAAGTGTTCCAAGTCTGACCATAGGCCTAGAGTGGGAATATTTCTTCTACATTTTCAACCCTGGACATACATTCTTATCCACTGTAGGCCAGCAGCCCCTCTCACACTGGGCCTCAGAGCCCAGTGTCTGACCAGAGCAGGGCCTCTGTGACCTGCAGCTGTGTTTACTGTCAACACAGACCAGTGTTAAGACAGCTGGGTGAACAAGTAAAGGCCAGACGGTAGAGCATGAGAGCACATAGGCTATATATATTTAAAGAACAGTGAATGGGCTGTGTGGTCCGATCCAACAAATCACTGAATCGACAAATTGCTGAAGATGTTAATGCTGGTCATGATAGAAAGATGTCAGAATACACAGTGCATTGACACATCCGCACTCATCTTAGTAGAAGGACAACAAGCACCTTCTCATGTGTGTAGGTAAAGGGCAATAATTGTTCCACTCAGCAATACAGCAGGATTAAGTTCAGTACAGTAACTTTTGTTTCCACCATATCATTTGGTTCCTCCAGTAATGTGGTAAACACTCCAGGTGACCACCAACTGGCATCCCTAAATGTGTGTGTGTGTGTGTTTTTTTTTTTTTCTTACCTTACCACAAAGAAAACAAAGCTACACATTTGTCAAATTATACAGAGGAAACAAAGCTATAATGTTAAATATTTTATACCAACTGCATTACTACCAGTTTCCCCCTCTATCACTACCACAGCTGCTTCAATGGGATAGACTCATTTTCATAGACTTTACATCCTGTCCTACACCATGACACACACAAACTTCATACCATCATTCAGCGTTTCCTTGGAATTTAAGCTTTCATGGGAGTCTGCAAACACTGCAATAGTTGTGGTATGTCTCTCCCCATGTGTCCGGTCAGGCCTGGGAAAAAGGGAGGATCCTGGGTTAGCATAACGTAAAAAAACGAGAACACAAGCAATAAATGCCATTTTGTTAAATCCTTATTAACTAATAAAGCTGCATAACTCCACCAGCACCAGAGAATGGGTCAATGAGGCGCTTGAAACAACAGAATTAGAAAAAATGTCAGCCTGCAAAACTATGACAAAAAATATGTAGAAATATGGGCCCCAATAGAAAGAGAATAAATAAATAAATAAATAAATAAATGAAATTATGTAAATGTATGATTGTGTTGTACCTGGAAAATATTCTAAACTTGTATGTCCTAATGGATGTCTTGCACTTTGTTATTTTTTCTGAACTTAAGTTAAATTGTGTGAACATATCTGTGTGTGTGTGTGTGTATTAATCAGCTGCATAACTCAAAAACTCTTGTCCTCACACTTTTACACTGTGTGTTTAGTGTTCCTTTTACACACCTAGAGTTTATGGATTCGATGCCCAGGATGGATTATTTAAGAGCCTGTTGTTTGCGAGCATCTGATTGAACTGTGACTGAAGGTATGTGCTGCACATATTACAGCATGCTATTAGGTGATTAATTAGGTTTCCTCATACACAAGAAAAAAAATGCACATTGTACATTTGTATTGTATTAATTTCTCCCAGTAGAGCCTCTAATCCTCTCTATAATCTATTCTAGTGAATACACCCGTTGCAAGTTTACAGACAGACATTATGCTTCTAAAAGGTATTGACACCTCCTCATTGATATTGACACGAGTTACCAACAGTCAAGGAGACCATCCTGAGAGGATATTGATATCCTGCTTTTAGTGTCACTGTTACTTTATCACCTATGCTGACAATGGTTTACACTTTTCTTCCTGATGGCAACAAATAAATACTTGGCAAACACAACTGAACTTATGTACTCTCATCATTGTATTTTTTATTTTTTTTTATTCAATACACCTATATTCAACTTTCCCTATGGTATGGTTTCCATGGAAACAGAGTTTGTACATGACAAAAAAAGAAAACACGGTATCGAAAGTGAGTTGTTTTTTTTTTCCCCCCATCCAATTTCTCTATCCTTTCTACTCTCTCATTCTGTCTCTTTTTTTCTCTACCTCCTTCCTTCATTCACAGAAAGTCAAGCAGTGTGCGAAGCGATCAATATCATTAATCAACACAACTCAACAGCACTCAGCTCTGCGGGGAGAGATGAAGAGGCACGGGGGAATGTCAACATGCCGGCCTGGAGTAGTCTTAACCAATGATACATATCACACATCACATGGATGAGAGCATGGCCGAGAAAGAAAGAGACAGAGAGGGACTGGAGAGGCAGGCAGACAGGGAAAGACAGATAACCCAGGAATGGAAGTGCGCTTTGTAGGTAGAAGCTGGAAGGGAGGGAGTCTGTGAGCCAGAGAGACTGAGGTGGGGAGATAGAGAAGTTATTACTTGGTTGTCACCTACAGTCTAAAATCCCATATGACATCAGCAGTGAAGTGGTGACGGTGGTGGAGCCTTCATTTATCTGACTCACTCGGAAGCACAAGTACAGTCAACAAGTACAGTGACTATTACAGAAGAGTGCTGCACCCAGGGCCAAGAAGAAACACCTCCTCACCAGTGTCCAATCCAATGGCATGATGTACTCAGTGGTACTATTTAGACTTTACATAAGGACAATTTTTATTCAGTATTTACCCACTCTCTGAGATCTCAATGTACTGTTTTCTTTTTACTTCACAGAATAAAGATGTTCATTATTTAAATGCTGCTCTTAGTCTGTGCTTCAAGGAGCCAGATGATATTAATAATTATGCACTACGAAGATCAAGAGAATTCTGTTTTTATTATGTGGTGAATACATGACTAATAGCTTATTTTTTCTGATGCTTTTAGCAGATGAGTTTATGTAATGCAACATGTTGACACTAGAAGGTCTACAAAGGCTGTGACTGGTCAAATGCAAGCCAATGTAAAGATAACCCTGTAAGTCTAGAGTGTTGTTACCATTCATAAAGTCAAAATAAAAAAGTGATTTCTTGCTGGTTTCTCACTCACCCACACACTCAGCTCATTATCTTTCCTTCTTTCCATCTTTACTGTTGGTTTAATACAGAATAACTTATCCCTCAGTGCTCACTAGCGCTCTTCCCTCGGTGTGTGAGTGTAGCAGAGATAACTAGTGCGCAGTTGACAGCGGTAGTGGTCCTGTAGTGTGGGCCTAGGGTGGGAGGTGAGTGGGAGGTTTGCTGTAACATGTCAGCCAGCTGTTGGCAGCAGGACTTGCCAGCTCAACTTAGCACAAACCTAGAGCAGCACTAAACAACTCCAACAACTTCGAGGTAAAAGTTGATTCTCAGACATATAATGGCTTCAAGCCAAGAACTGCTAGATGCAATTTACTTCTTTTTCTGGCTCATTGATTTTTAGAGAGTCTATAATATTCGAAATAACAAAAGCAAAATTCCACAAAATAAAATTAATTGGAACTTAAAGTGTTTTTATTTATTTAAGTCACTTTTCAGATGAATATGTCAGCATGTCAGCAATGTCTGTCTTTATATTCATTATCTCAAATTTTATCATCAGAAACTCACATTTATGAGCAGAGATTGCAGAGATCAACAGAAGATTGGGATCTATATATTTCACAATAATTCATTAAAAGAAAGAGAAACAGTTCAACTATTGAATCAAGCTGAATGTACAAAAATAATAACAAAAAAACAATATCAATGCAAAAACAAAAACAAGACTTGTACCATAAACAAAGTAAATTTGTATAAAAAGTATAAAATTCTGGATTACAACCATTCTCATCCTGGTGTGATATGTAACAAGTTGTCAGTTTTCTGGATGAAAGACAGCTGTTCACATCTGTGGGACTGAGCATACACACAGAGTGCAGCACACCAGGCAATTCCGATTGTTGTTTGTTTATTTACTCTAAATGTATAAAGAAAGACTTTCCTAAATTAATATTCAGCATCAACTCAAGAAAATAAAAAGAAGGGATACAAAGAAAGAGAAAGAGAGAGAGAGGCGGACCTCCTTTCGCAGCTGCTCCATGAGGAGGCAGATTATTTAAAGACTGATTGAGACGCCAACGTCAGATGGATTGGGAGCGTGAAGGCAATCAGTGAACAGATAAGGAGCTGTTACCTGAAAACGCAGCAGTGTGCTTGCTGGTTGGGTAGTCCTCTCTGCACTGTCTGATAACGGCCTACTTTTAATGACCAGTGAAAGCTGGCAGGAGACGGACACTAAACAGATCAACCTCTCCTCCCCTCCGGCTGCGCCTGGCTCTGCTCACTAGATATACTAACCCCCTTCTCTCATTCTACACATCCATTCCTCCTCGTTCCTCCATCCTGCCATTCCACCATACACCTATACCGCTAGCAATGCCACAAGCAACGATGCCAGCATGCACTGCCAAGAACCTTAACACATGCAGAAAAATGAAAAGCATAATGTTGTGAACAGATATCCTCTCACAAAATGATTCACATTGAGACAATGCTCGTATTTACAATTGGGATGCTTATTTGAGCTGCCATTAGGCATAAAAAGCATTAAAACAAGATACCCACATATGTCCTTAAAGCACACAATAATTCAAACAATACCATTTTCTACCTTATAGGTAGGCACTTTCTTCTGCTAGCTCTGTCTTGGTGGATTACAATGAGACAAGCATTCTCCTTTAGGGCATAAATGTGTTGCTTGCAGATACAGGGATCTATTTGACTCCAATGTAATTATTGTACAAAGATTCCTGGAGCCCTCGTTAGTCTCAGAATAAAGCCCACCTTTCGCCCACCACTTGCTCTCACCTTTGACTTCTCATCTGAAAACATGCTAAACTCATTCTGTCTCCCTCTCTGTCTTACTCCAATAACACAACCCTCCCCACACCTCTGCCTTTGTCTATTTGCTCTCAGCCTCCAGACCAAGTAAAGCTGATAGGCTGTCAGGGGTCAGCTGGCTCTCTGTGCTTGGCCTAATGGACAAGGCCAGAGCCTCTGCCTTGCAGCCAATGAGCTAAAGCAGCTTAGCCTGTACTCCCTTGTTGACCTGCGGTAGTCCACAACAACAATGACACACCTTTACTAAAGTTGGAGCACCAGGTTGCTGCCAACAAGCCCCTGACTCCCTTTACACACAGTTGACTAGTCACATGCTAAATCACACTCAATTGTTCACATAGTCGCACACACACAGACTGAGATTATAAATCCAGCTGCTGCCAAGTGCGGATCTGTCACATCTCTGCCACCTTTTCTTCTTCCTTCTCTGTGTCCTTATCCTTCTCTTTTCATTCATTCCCTCTGTCTTATTCTTTCTCTGCCCATCGCCCCCTCATCCTCACTCTCTTTGTAAAACCAAGTTCCAACATCAAAGTGGCAGAAATATTAATCCTGCAGAAGTATCTGCACCAAGTGTAAGGATCAAGAACCAGGTCGAGGATAGGTGGAGGGGTAACGACTTGGAGGAGACAAGACGGGAAAAAGCTGAAGACGCAGAAAATGAGAAACTGATGGGGGATGTAAAGTCGCAGAATAATGCAAGTCTCACACAATATGGCTTCCTGCATTCCGATTAGATTAGCATAATGATAAACCAAAATAACAGCAATATATAAATGTGTGATCTGTGAAGGATTAAAACGTAAGTGTGCAGGCGTTACTCCTCTTTCCAAAATGTTAATATTAACTGTAACATGCTTTGACTTATTCATCATGTCCAACGAAAGACATTTTCTAACAATAAATCAATTCAATTGACATTGTTCAGTAATTAAGTGTCCTATGCGACTTCACACAGCCCTACTAAGGTTTGACAAAATGTTTGACTAAAAAAGGCATGTTTAGACATATCACATTTCTAACAATAAAATGCAAATGTGATTTACATGAGCTGTCAGTGAGCACTAAACATAAAGTAACACCACACTTGACCTCAGGGAAAACACATGCGCAGCCCGTGTGTAGAAAACACCATTACAGAGAGTGTCAGAATAATATCTGTACCTCCCACTTTCCCTCATCAGGACTGACCTTGTGTAAACACAGGAGCAACGGGTAATACTCCTCAGATGTGGTCTAATTGAAGTGCGTGTGGTTTTGTGCACGTGTGTAGATGTGTTCCATGTTTGGCAAATTGTGGGCAGTGCACCAACAGGCGCTAATGTGTACAAACCAGTACCGAGGTAATGAGGGTCACGCACTGAAGTGTGCTCATAGGTCGCTGAGAAAATGCAGTTTAAAGCAATTAATGATCATATTTTTGGTCTGTCTTAATTGTGATAAGGGATTTGGTGATGTTACAAAGCATTTTATTTACACAACAGATTAAAAGCAAGTAAAAAATGAAATGAACAAATAAAAACAATATTCAGCTTATTTTACTTGAACATGTAAGATAAAAATATCAAAATTATGATTAATAATAGTGATTCAGAAAAGTGAGCATAGCAAACACATCAGTATGGGACATTATCTCTGTATAACTGTGGTACTACATGCCAAAAAACAAACAAACTATTACCTATCAGTTTGTTTGATGCTTTTCATGGTAATATCTCTACCACTCTCTTTTTTTACCACCCTTATGAAAATCCCCTCTCTTCCAAAATGATGGGCTTTTTTCCACACAAATATAATTAATAAAACAAATTCGGCCAATTCAAAGACAAGCAAAAATCAATTAGTTGTTTTTGTTGGGATTGCTGCATGAGATTAGTAAGATCTAAACGAGCTAACATATCACGGAGCCTGAGAAGCTGCAACGCATCAAAATCCAAACACAAAAGCAGAAGGGACAAATAAATTCCTTGTAAGATAAACAACAGTTTATGACAAAACACAAACGCAAAACAAAAAAATTAAAAGGGTAAACAATAGATGGAATTGCTTTTTAGATTTCTCTTTTAAATCATGTGCTTTCTATTATTGAATTAGTTTGCTACTTCAGGGTATTGTCGTATTTGTTTTGTAAAAAGCATGGCCATGTTAGTTTCAATGTGCTGTGACTGTTTGGATATCATATTACTTCAGACTGGATGAGGATGTTTTTCATCAACACGTGAAAGGGAAATTCACAAAACTGGCAATATAATCTAGAATAAAATGTATAACAACTTATAAATGTATTGGAGCAAATGTGTGTATTGAGTATTTTATTATAAAAGGCACATTGCAAAAACTTCCACAATATGTTCAGAAAATGTTTGGATTGAAATTATTTTAAATGAATAAAGACAGAAGGAAAATTACAGCAGTCATTTATCTCTTTTAAAAAATAGCAATGAAATAGAGGAAATAAATTCTTTGGGGAATTATGAGTTTATGGTGTGTCAAACAGGGAAAGGAGTATGCTGTGGTTTGTATGCATACATATCTCATAATGCAGGGCTATGCTATAAATTCCAGTCAGAGTAAAAATATGGACTGGGCTCTTGAGTGTATGGTTAATGTGGCCATATCAAATGGATGGGAATACATTCCCTACCAAGAAATGTGACACAGCAGGAAACAGCTTAACAGATTTTACCTCTGGGCTACAGGGACCAATAACTGTCATTTTAGTTTAGGCCTGTGCTGGGCTCCTCGTGTCTGGTCAGTAACTTGTTTGGGCTTTTCCTCTCTATTAAAATACCTCTTTGTCAGTAAATAAAATCTTCCCTGATCCGTAGTTAGTGCTCAGGTTGCTATGATAGTCTCTTATTGGCGCCATTTAAAGTCTTAGTGGAAGGTAAATGAGGTGCATGAGGCCTATTAGTAAAGAGGTGGGTTAGGTTTGTAGGGTTTCACGTCCCACTACTCTTTCAGCACTCTTTACTGGTTTTGGCATTTATTAGGTTTTCTGTCCTGCAGTTACTCTTTACAGGGATTTACACCAGGACTGCCCCAACTCGATTATAAACCTTGGGAAAACAAATAGCTTTCCTTGAGTCTCCATTGACCATTACCAGCTTTTGTATCTATACTGGTTACTGTGTAAAATCAATAAATGCATGTTTCATATTTATCCATTAAAAAAATATTAAAGCAGATTGTGAGCATGTAACTCCAAGGACACATTCAAGGTAGGAATGCTAAAAAGTTTTTTCTCCAACATGGCTTAACTTTGGAGCTTTAAATATGAAACTTACAGTGCAACTCGCTGCGGTAAATACAGTATGTGGGATACGGCTGAGATTAATAGAGATGTTTATGTAGGCACATTGTGTTTCTTGTTCTGTCATTGCCATTCTGCTCATGCGTAAACGTGTGAAAAGCAATGATATGAAAAAGCCCAAACCAAGGAAAAACAAACAGTGGGGATGAGAAGCAGGCGGAAGCCCGTAAAGCCTGGTGACCGGGGTCAACTCTCTCAGATACACATCGCTAAGAGGAGCTATAAAAGTTCAAGAGGAGCTGTCTCTGTCGATCCAGCGAAAATAAAGCCAAGCCTGACTATACAAGGACATCAGCATGGAACACACGGAGGCCCTGGCTGAGGAACAACAAGCAACAAGGACAAAATCTACATCCATCATTCAAGGGCAGATACTGTATGTCTTATGCAGAAGAACATGATTTATCCATTGCATGTACACAATGATTGACACAATATACTTCACTTGAACCAGCGGTGGTGGACTCTTACAACATGATACATATAACTCTAAAAACTGAAGTCAACAACAGTAGGTTAACAAATGCACTGCCTATCTACAGTCTGTGGGGGACTGGACTTCAGGGTACACAGCAAAACCCATACATTGCAAAAAACCTCCACACACACATAAGCAAACCACACAAGCATATCCTCATAAGAAAGCACAGGGACTTCCCCGTGCAGCCAGCATAAATAACTAACAACGCAGGCTGTTCATCATCACTTATTGGTGTATGTACATGCCGGGGGTTTGCCGGAACATGATTGGTTGGTGCATTCATCAATCTGATAGTGATCAGTCCCATATAGGGGAGATTAATCATTAGCTCTGCAGGGGCAAATGCATGGCACGGCAGATAGTGATTATTGATGGGTTAATCCTAACTCCATGGCTTTGCATTCAGGCAACAGCCTCAGGGTCTATCATGCTAAATTTTTTTTAATCGCTTTCGTATTAAGGTATTAGGGTATGTTGGTAATATGCAGAGTTAGTAATGCTGCTGTGGGAAAATTACGCCCATTATAGTTAATGCACCATATTCATATCAATATATTAGTGCAGTTACCTGTAGCAGATGATTGACTCTCTAATTTTTACACAATTTATGATTGGTTAACACATTTTATGACTGAAAATAATATTCTACAATATGAATCACTATGTTCTTGAGTTTTCCATATTTCTTTTCTTCCTTTCTAATTCCTATCTCTCCCATGCTCTCCTCTGGAAGTGATGTTTTGCAGAAGTGCTTTTAAAAGCCCCAGAGGGTAAATAGTGCTCGAAAAGTAAACAGAAATGAGCTGACCTTGCCAGAGTTTTGGCTCATGACAGCAGAGCTGCTTTAAGACTTCAAGCAGCAAGGGTCACAACTATAAACAAATTCATTCCAATGCCAGCAATACATAGACAAAGAGAGAAAGCAAACAAGGTCCTGCCAAAAACACAATTAATAAAAAATGTGAAAGAAAATAGGAGAGGGCTAGAGTCAGTGGAAAAATAAAGAGATAAGTTTTCTCACAGTTAAGGGTCTGGCAGTAGAAGACAAGGAGGATGAGATGAAGCAATAACATTAAGAAGCGGGTGAAAAATTCCTCACGAGTGTATTTAAAGCCGGATGTGAGTCATCTCACCTGGCATCTGTTCTTGTTTAAGTACAAAGGTCAAAGGTCATGGCTCTTAGTATGTGAACTGACAGTCTTTCACCCCGCACACCATCGAATCAAAACAACATATAAATAGATATATTTTGTGATCATGATGGCTAGAATCATAACGAGCTTACAAGGCCTCAAACAGCTAATCATCATTTAAGTTGAACAAACTAAATTATTGTGAAGCACGCTTCTCTCTGAGTTCACGATAGTCTCTTAGGGCTTGACCCTGAATCTTCTTCTTCACCAACTGCAAAAACAGAGAGGAGTCAGCATCTGACAGTGGCGTTGTGAGGCACATACTGCTAGCCACAGCTTCTCTCTGACCTGCTTACTGCAAGAAAAGAAAGCTACCAATCAACCCTTCTGAACTTGGTGCATGAAGAGAATAAAAATGATACAGTATTTGTTTCTGGTTTGTTATTGGTATCTCATCTTCTAAAACAATAATATTGATTTTCTCCTCTTGTCTGAGCTGTGACGACTAGCTGTTGAGTTAATATACTCTTATTTAGTTGCATAACCAGAAAAAATAAACTAATTCTAGTGTGAGTGAGGCAATGAAAACAATACAGCTTCATCATTAGATCCAGGAAGGGAGTTTACGTCAAAAGTGAGTTTATGGGTCACAGAGACAATATGAACATCAGTCGTTGTCAAGTCAGTGACAGTGATTTATGATGCTTTCTGAACATTGATGGTACTGTATTGAACTTATTGTATCAGACACATATCTTATTACGCACAGCATTTAAAAGTGTGCTACTTGGCATCTTTGTAAAAACACAAGGGGTGACTTTACTCACAGATGCATTTCCACCTGTGCTCCGGTCCTCTGAGAATCCTTCTGCTTTCAGTCCTCAATGGCCTGGTTTGGGGCACTATACAAAGTGCGGTGTGTGTTTCCTCAGGGCAGTGTTTGTCATGTCAGAGAATCTTGTTATATACCCCATGTTCCTCAGCCCTGTGATAAGTCATTGTTATAGCTGGCCAACCTGGCAACCTAGTGATAAGGGAGCCGTGTTCAATCACCACGCCAGCTAATATTTCAAATTCCATATTGTTTGCCTGCGGTCGAAGTTCCCCTTCTTTCAGGCTATGCTCTTACTCTCTCACACATACGGAAAGCTTTTTTTAATTTTTTTTTCTTTGTCTGTGCCCCCATCACCAGAGAGTGTGAGGATGAGCGGTATCTATAACACAGTAATGTAATGTTAAAATGAGACAAAAAAGAGACAAAATACTGTAATAAATTCATTTTGGGATGTATTTATTTTTACGCTAGAAACGTATGCATCATTTCCAACACATTAAAGACCACTATTAAAACTAGACCATGGAATTTACAGTGTTTGATCATGCTCATAGTCCTTAAGTACACTTTTACCACAGACCTTCCTATGCTTAGCAGCCCTGAGCCTCCTACACAGATGAGGAGTGGTCCATATCTAGTGTGGGCCTACAGCATCATCCTGTCAACACAGTGTCCTCCAAACTTCTTCTAAGTTTTCCTCGTCTGCCTCTGTCTCGTAAAAAAAAAAAAAAAAAAAATCTGATGATGGGTTCAGCTTGAGAAGGCAATGGCTCCTGCAGCTATGTTTATACAGCTTTAAGAGAAGGCAGTTTAGCAGGTGCATGGCGCTGTAAGTACAACCGCAATCCACCGCTAAGAGGATTAAAAGCTAGGATGATATCTTTCTAGTAAATAACGTTCTCTGGAAAGAAAATACAGCAATAATGGAGCTCTTCTCATTCCCCTGACTTCATCCTCTTTGCATTGGAAGACAAAAAGTAAGCAAGAAGGAGGGAGAGAATGAGTTTATATGAGCTAGGCAAAAAAAAACAGGTGTTAAGCCTCTCCAAACTGGCCTGTGTAATGGGGTTCTGTTTGGAGGGTGTGGAGCCAGCGGATAAACAGCGTGCTGGTCGATATATTTGCCTCCTTCTATTCTATAATCCCAACAGCGTTACCAAAAGAGTGTGCATTATAAGCATCTAAAGCATCTCAACTATATAGTGACTTCTCACACAGAGCCACATTCAGGGGAAAGCTGAGCCTCTGTGCTGTAATGCTTTCCAAACTGGCAGGGATAGGATACTCATGGCTGAGTAAAGGGAGATGAATCATTGAAGGGTGAATTTCCATCATCTAAATAAGTTCTTGTATCACTAGGGGAGCTTTCCCAGGCCGAGAAAGTTGTCAGTGCCACAGAATGGTTACTTATCCCTAAAAAAAACCCTCCTGTCAATGGACTAGAATATCTAGCCTCAGTTTTAGAGCTATGGCAGTGTTCAGACTGTCCCTCGGAGCAAAGCTAAAGCAAGAAATTAGTAAATTCTACAAAATGTGTTATGTTTAAGTATTCAGCAAAACATTTTAGAGCCAGAATCAACAACAATGACAGTAAGAAAGCAGTAAGAACAGTAGATCTGCTGTAACTGTAAATCATACCATTAGAAATACATTCATAAAGTGGCTTTACATGTAAAAGTCTACCTTTAATATCATCAAGAAGTGCACCATTTTAGCCCAAAAATTATTTCGTTTGCATGTACAAGTGTTGTGTGCACAAAGGGGAATGGGGGTCAACAGCAAGACTACAGATCATCACTCGTCATCAGATTACAAAAACAGATTCTGAACTGAGCCTCCCTTTCGACTTTTCATTTCTCTTTCCCTACAGAGCGGACTACCTGGGGGTTCCTCTCCCCCTGGCCACTCACAAATACCAGAGAAGTGGATGTTTACACCTGCTAGGCCCCAGTCAAAGCCTTGGGGTGGAGTTAGTGACCTGCCCACTCTCTCCTCCCTGCTCCTCCCTCTCCTAAAGGAAACAATCAGCCTGTTATGAAGGCATCAATGGCTCTCCCAGCAGGAGTTTCTCTTCGGTTATTGAGTGCAGTTAGGGAGCCACTGCAACTTTGCGTGTGCAGTGGTGTGTGTGTATGCAGTGTTGTGATGAGGCCCGTTCAAAATACACTCCAGGACCCCAAGTGGATGGGTGGGGCAGTGGACTCTTTTCCAGCTCATATCACACAATGTGGCCAATTCTGTTGCTAACTGAAGTGGAGAGAAGGAGGGTAAAGTCCTGGCCTTGAGTGGGTATGAGGCCCTAGATCAGTGACCTGGCGGGACAATAGGCCCTCACACAAGCAGATCCCTTCACTAACCCTCCAACACGACTAAGTTAATCCCCCGAGCCGGCATCTTACCATTAGTTCTGAAGCACTGAGTGTTATCCTAATTAGGTACAAAGAAAAAGGCATGTTTCAAGTAGCAGCAAATCAGTAGCAGCAACACTTATGTACAATGTTGTTGTTTGTGTGGCAATTTGTAATGGTTATGTGTAGGCCTTCCTCATGGGAAAAATTCACATTGGAACAGGTTGGTAATGTGGCATAAATCACTGGTGTAACATTCACAAATAAGAAAACATTTATTCAAAATGTGGATTAGGGGTTAAAAGGTATCATTTAAATGCATGTATATATATTAGCGGAAATGTTTCCGACAGCAGTTTAAATTCAAACATAACAATAATATGAACACATTAAAACTAAAATATATTCCTTAGTCCTGCATGTTGCATGGACTGTAACTACAGTGCCTCATCATGAACACTTCAGAAGTAATGAAAGAGAAAATTAATGAGAATCACAGCTAGAAAAGCAATAATCTTATCGAATCCATAGAGGGCCATTACCAGACGTCAGAACCTTTGCCAACAGGGATACAGTTTGTACCAAGAGATCTGATCTCTTCTTCTCTCGCCAGAGGAAAATATTCAAAACACAGCTTCTGGGCTTTTTTCAGTCTTAAAGAAATCTAAAATTACTGGAGAAATAACCTAAAAAAAAGTGTGGGCTGAACTTTTTCTGCATCAAAACGATCAGAAAGGAAAAATCCTTGCTAAGCTTTCACATTCACATAAATGCACATAAATGTCATTCCTCAAGTGTCTCTTTACAAGCAATATGTCTTTTGTAGAGACTTTTATCTTTTGAAAAATCCAATCAAAAATCTCTTAATGTATATCTTGACAAATTACATGTTCACTTTTTTGATCAAAATGCCTCTAGAAAAAAAAACCTACAGAATCTTCACTGGCTCAAAGGTCATCAGTAAGTGTAAGCCTTTGCTCTTCCTTGTTAACATTTATCAATAATTCCTCTCAGTCAATGTTAATGCTTGCTTCAGATTACCTTTGTAAAAACACACAACAAAGTACACTCTTTCTTCCCCTCTGCTGCACCCTCTTAGCCCTCTTCCTTCCATCGCCTTTACCTTCCAGACTGACACTGTGCAGTTCTTTTATCCCAAAGGTTTCAAAGGTTCTCTTCTCACTGAATACAAAACACTGGTGCCGCTTGAACTTTTGATGGTGGCTGAAAAGCAAAAGAAAGTCAGAAACGCCTCTCTATAAAGACATCACAGACAGGGTTCAGGTGTAGTTCACCTGAACTCCATCCATATTCAAAGGGTTTGCTCCATTTCTTTCACCCTCCAGCTAGCTTTTCCTGTAGCTGTTGCTACTAAGGGCAGAAAGCCTGATTGAAAGATAGAACTCATAAACACATGACAGAAGTGTTCAAGGTCCTAGCTTCCTGGAAGATGGGTCATGAAGGGGGCTTAAACTGGACAACCCAGAGAAGCCCAAAGGCTCTGCTGCCACGGTGAAATCAAATTAATCACCCTGCTTCTCTGCTGGTGTTAACTACTGATCTAAGAGAACAGGACATAAAAGCAAAACAGCTGGACTTTATACAGGCGTGTGTCTTAACATCCATCACTGCTTGTGAGATTGAGAGGCAAAGGGTACAAGGAAAGGATAGTATTGAAGGATCTAAGGATAAGCCATTGATTACTGTTTCCCACATACTTTAATCAGGCTGAACTGACACTCTAGCACTGCCACAGAAGGACACCCCATTGTCTTGGAGATAGAAACAGAGTTTAGGGGGTCCATATGCCACACTAATTGTTTATTGACTGTTCACAGCAAGAAGAAAGATAATTAGGGCCATTAACTAGTGTAACTAAGCAGGCACAAGTTGTCAATTTCAGATCCCAACAGGCTCGTTCAGTCTATTGTAACAAGCTGTAGAATAACTGGTGGCTTTCCATGGGAAAACAGCTGGGGAAAGCAAGGAAACACTTCCTTTCTGTTTTTATTATTCCTCCGCCTCGTCTTTTCCTCCTCCTCCTCTCATTCTGTTTGTGTTTATTTTTCCTCCCACGGATTGGGTCATATACATCCCCTGATCGGCCATCATGGAATTTTGTCTGGTTGTACTCCTTTATTGCTGCTGTTGTTGCTTTTTAGATGTTGACACAAAGACAAGCATAAAGCACTCGGAGAACTGAAACAGCAAACTTATAGACACATGTCAACAATCCTTTTTAGATTAGATTAAAATGAATTAGGTTAAAAAAGAGGGAGGGGTCTCCTTGCTTTGTTATCTTATTCAAAATAATATATATATATATATATATATATATATATATATATATATATATATATATATATATATATATATATTGCATTAAATATGTTTTATTGAATCAGGATGATTGATATTTGTGAATCACAGGACTGCTGCTTTGGCTCATAACCAAGCATGTTATATTTGACAACATTCAATTGTTACTAGATAAGTTGCACTCATCTGAATTCTCTCTTCTTTATTTAACAATATGTTGTATATTAAAACAAAGTCTTGACTTGACATTGCCTAACATAATAGTTTATGCCTAATAACAAAAATGACTCTTGGGTTCACTGTTAAAACTCAAACTGGAGTATTTCTTTTTTCTTTTTTTTGCATGTGCCCAGTTCATCTGCAGTAAAAAGTATCTTGAAGGTTTATCATTAATTTTACACTGGCCTTTCTAACTGTTGCACACAGTGACAAGAACTTCCACTTCAAAGATGGTGAAAAATAGTCCTGGAGGCATACTTTTTTAATAAAACACAGAGTGTGTTTGGATTTTCACTGGTGGAATTTGTATTAAGCGGGTGTCGAGAAGGTGTTGAAAGGGTACAAGGGAGACTGGCCTTTGGAAGGACGCCCGTGGGGTCCTGAGGCTCTGGAGCATGTGGGCAAAACCATCAGTTACTCCCAGATGTTATCAGGTCACTACAGCAGCTATGCCTGGACTCTCAGGGGACACACAAACACGCAGCTGGGGAAGGCATTAGGACACAGAATATGAACCATGACCAGAAGGAAAAGGCTACAGGGGATTTTCTCCCTGAGTGTCAAGTGTGTGCTGCTGAGACTAAATATGTGGGTGACTGAGAGAACATAAATACTGAAGTTCTCACCGGTTGTGTGCCTCTTATTTGTCTTTGTGCTTATTTGTTACATTTCTGCATAGCTTGCTTTGTAAAAGTGGAAGCAATTCTGGGTAACAAGGACAGTATTGTAAAGCACTGCAACCCTCATGCTTTTAAACATAAACAAACTTTGCAGTTCCCTCTAGAACCCCATACCTTCCTCTGTGGGTCAGGGAGCAGTGGATTTGCATAACAGCAAAGGGCAATCAATGGGAGAGGGGCCCTTTGTTAGGAACTGTCAGCAAAGGCAGGGGCTGCAAGCCTGGAGCCCCCGTGTCAAAAGTGCTTATTTGGGGTGCCACTCGGACATGACAGGGCCTCAAGGACAGGGGCGAGGGGTTAAACTGCTAACAACATTAAACGTCACCCTGACCTCGCTTGACTATGAAAGACATGCAAAGTGGCTTACATCAAGCACTGTCACCACGGATACAAGATATATTACACAACTTAACAGAAACTACTGGATTCACTTCTGTTTCAGTTTGCATGATATACTGAGTTGTCGTGGTACCATTACTGCATTCCCTGAATTAGGTCGACAGCTAGTAAACATTTGTGGGATCAAAAATAAGTAAACATTTATTAAATCATTTTTACTATTATTTATATGTATGTCAAATGCTGTGTGTCGGTGTGCAGTATTCCGTTCCATAAATATTTATTATGGGATTGCTATAAAGGCTCCTTAAAGCAGTTTTGTCAACTTTGGCATAAACCGGAAATAGGTCACAAATGTCAGTGTTTAAAACTTTAGGTAACACACAAAAAAATAATAAATGAAATACATACAAATGGACTACCTAGTATAGTTTTGCAGTAATTCATAAGTTTGATATTTTGGACTAGCCTGTATATGCAATCAATATAACTGTGGTTGTATAGTTCTGGATTATAATGCACATCAATGAGGCAGCTGACAAAATGTTGGTGTTTACTAACGGTGCCACCCTGCCCCTCTTTCCCTTTCCTAATTCTTAAATAATGCTTCTTATTCAAAGTGGGCCTTTTCATCCATTATGGATCAATACCATATTTGATTTTGTTTGTTCTGTGCCAAGTGTCAATGTGCACAAGTCAAGGGGAAGCAGCCCTTTGTTTCATCCCGTTAATAAACACTAAAGCATTTAATATTTCATCTTCTGTACCAGGAGACCTGAGAAACGTCACTGTGTTTAACATCCGGTTCTGTGCGACGTACTCTTTCTCTCCTTTCTGTCTTTTGGGTGTGTTCTCTAACGTCTGCGCATGATTGTGTTCTGTAACTTATTTAAGGGTTCATTCTCTTGAAAGCAGATCTACCCGCAGGACCGACCGAGGCTTTGACTCCACTTTGTGTATGTCTATTAATAAATTAACTATTCTGTCACAATCTGAAGGAAAGATTCAATTATTCACAAATTGCAATGCACAATTCCATCAACTGTGTTTCAAGCACGGCTATGAATAATTTTTGCCATTTTACTTTAGATAATTAAAGCAGTAAATCTCTGTGTGAGGCACATAACAGCCTTAACACAGTCTATGGTTCATTTTACAATGAAAGAGAAAACATTTTGTGTCATGGTGAAGCCGGCATTAATCGAGAGCTCCGGGTATGAATATGCATGCCGTGTTTTAGTTAACATCTCTTATCAGGATAAAAATCACTCATTTATTGACAATCTTTCAGCAGTGGAGGATGGGGAGGAGTGGGAGAGGAGATGGGGAAAGAAACAGAAACATAATGAAAGGCTAAGTAATGGAGAGGGAGGGTGTGAGAGAGTTGGAAAGAAAGGATGGTGGGTCTGTGTGTGCACGCATGTTAGATAGAGATACGGATAGGGAGATCGGTTTAACACTGCAAGTGTGTCCTCTGGCTCTATTTCACCCGATTTGGGGATACCGAATTAATTTAGGGAAACATGCATCTTTCTCTCCGTCTTTCTCACACCCTCTTCAGTGGCTCCCTCCAGATGAACACTCCATGTGCTCGCAGCTCCTCTGCCATATGTCTCAGCTGAGACAAAAGTGCCTCTTAGGGTTTTTCTCACAGTATTTTTTCTCCAGTCACACGGCTTGCCCCTGGTCCCTGCGCTAACCCAATTAACAGGATGCCCATGGCTCCCCTAGGTCAGATAAAGAAAGCCCCCTCCCCTCCACGCGCAACGGTGCAGAGTGTCACAGTGCTCTCTGCTGCCCCTTGTGACCTCTGTGAACCTTACAAAGATAACAGCTGCTTACCATCTACTTACACTTCTCTGAACAATGAAAACAAAGGTGTTGCACAGACAGAATAATAATAGGGTTATAAAGGTATGCACTGGTACAAATTAAGATCTGCAGAAATATATTGTGCAGCTAAAATGTAAGCTTAAGAATTAGATTGTGCCTTTCCTTTTAGTTATGAGTATGGGACAGGCATAATTACAGCCCTCTAGTGTTGCTGAAGTGAACCAATGGTTGGCCGATAGATCCTAGTGAGAGAAAGAGAGAGCGCCGAGGAAACTGAGTGACTTCTAGGGCCACAAACACATCAATCAACCTATAGCCCATTCTCCCTCCTTCTACAACTTTCCCTCTCTGGCCCTCTATCTCTTTGTCACACATTCACACACAGACGCCAACACACACATACACACTTCCACCCTGGCTGTCTCAATTAACCCATGGTTAATCTTGGACCTCCCGTAGCAACTTCTAAAAGGGATCCGGGTAGAACGGGAGATGGTATCTGCCAGGAAGATTACAGTGCGACAGGCAGATCAAAGAGGGCCGGACTTTGGGCCCCAGCGATTAGCAGTAATTAAATAAAGTATGTCTGTTTAAACTTCATTAGCAGCTGGGCGTTTGCTCCACCAGAGTGGGCACAACTCAACCATCCTTAATTAAAAGATAATCCACAGGAATCGCCCCCTAATCTCCTTCCAAAATATGCTCTTGTCTCCCGCCATGATGGTGGGTTTTCAGTGCACTGCTACCACAGATCAGGCCAGTGGGTGGAGGTGAGCACAAAAAAACCTCAAATAACGGCCAGGCAAATGGTTTGCTCCTCTATCCACTTTTCCCACCCTGCCGACCTGGAGAGGAGTAAAGAGGAAAAAACCTGCCCAGATAACATCAATTTAGCATGCTATTATCTCCAATGGTGGAAAACTACACTCCGGCAAAGTCTGACATAAATCTTGGAGAGCTGAGGGGACATTGAATATGCATGAGCTGAAACAGATATGACACTGCTGGCACATTAATATTCTTGTCACTGGAGGTTTTCAAACTTTCAAGTCGATGACTTGAGCGAATCCAGTCTGGAGTTTCCATAAAACAGGGCAAAAGAATATTATACATAATTAAAGACCTACAAGCTTCTGAACTCTGAGGGCGAAGCAAGAGAAAGGGAAAACGTGAAATGTGTTGCTGTAGATTTCATAGAATTTAGATGAATCCACAGTTTGAATAAGGGTGAGGGGATGTGACTGTATGGATCAAAAAAAGTCTCTATCAGTGTCAGTTTCTTGAGATTCAGGGCCAAAGAGCACTTGCACAACGCTTAAGTGTTTTGTAAAAATAATGTCTGCACGGGAAAGCTTATTATGGCAACACTGAGAGAAAAAGAAGAGCTTTTTCTTAAGAATCTGGGCACAGATACAGTTCGGATGTCAAAGTCAGTGAGTAATAGAAGTGGGGAGGACTGATGGTTAGATTGCAGCTTTCTTCTACAAATGAGCGGATACTGATCCATAAGTTGTGATAATTACACAGTCAACGCTATCAGGCAAGAAATCACACAAAAAACCCTTTATTTGTGTCACTAAATTGCAAATGAGCAGTTGGACTTTCCGTGGCCCAGTTTTTTTCCCATTCCCTGTCCTAATGTCAAATGCCCTTTCTATCAAACTCAGCCTTACTCTGCAATCCAGGGTTATCTCGGAATCATTTTATTTTTTATCATGCATTGGGGGGATTACTTGTCCCACTCTTTGTTTATATTTATGTCTATAAATTGTTAGGCCCGAAGCTACATAAAATAAACCGGCCGCCCTGCATTTCCCCTGCTTGCTCTTTTACAAAATGTTTACTCACCCCCTGTCAACCTCTTACTCCCACAAAAACCCCTCCGCAACATCACATATGAAAAACACAGTCACACAAACACATGCAAAAAAAAAAAAAAAAAAAAGCTGCCCCTGAGCTTTACTTGTCCCAGATTACCTTCAGTTCATTTGAGGGAAGACACACAACATGACCCATCTACAACAAAACGCCTTATTAAAGTCAGATGTGCAGCCACTTCCAAACAACATGCTCTTATGCTCCTTTGCTTTGGTCGAACCACTGAGTAAAAAAATGAATAAAAAAAAAAAACACACACACACACAATTCACTCAAACACTTTGGTATCTGTAGAATGATCGGACATGCTTTGGGGTTTGACCTGAGTTGTGTGAACGCTGAGCTTTCCAACAGAAGGATAGAGCAATAGATGGAAAGATACAGCGTCCATTGATCCACTCTGGTTTTGTGACCAAGGAAAGGACTGGAGGGCCTGGCGGCGGAGCGGTGATCCAGGCCGCAGTCTGTCGGTGACACTGACGCCAGACTGATAGAAGAAGACGAGACTAAGGGAGAACAGCGTTACCACAAGCAGCACCGATGAAAAACATGCCATGTAGGGAAGACATCAAACACAACTGAGTATATTTATAAGGTGGAAAGTATATATAGGCATGGATTAGGTTATATTCTGGACGCATAAATCACTGTGTTGCAGCGCTATGTGGGCATGATGCAGGGTTGCGTAAGAATCTCCCACAGATCTGTCGAAAAAGTCTATGTCAGGACAAATCGTACTTGAAAAAATGATGGCTGTGAATGTAACTGATCTGTCAAATCATACTGTGTTTATTAAGGTTCATGATTTTACCTGAATCTCAAATCCGAACAATGACTTGTCACAATAAAGGTAAACACTCCAGGTTGGACATAAATTATATATATATTGGAAGAAAAAAAAAAAAGCAATGTGAAGTAGACTATAAACAGCAATGCATTAGTTTAAAAGGTGGCATTCAATCACATCATGCCACAGCACACTACAGTAATATGGATTCAATATAATGAATAAGCCTGTGATGTTGAATTGACATGTAATACACCTCTTTCAATTGAGTTACAAAGCTGTCACCCCTCATAGTGCTATTAGACAATAAATAACCTTCGGCTGAACACACAGAGACTGTGATTAAGAAATGGCGGCTGACAATGCCACACTTGAACAAAATTATATTTGTTACATTCACTTCCACTGTGAAACACTAAAATGACCTCTTCGTCAAGGAACCCTGATGTAAAGCGGCAAGCGACAATGTTACTATGGTCGCACAAGGAAATGTGGTAGCGGTACAAATACATGGAGTGGAAAAAAATGAAGAATAGAGTGAGAGCCACTGAGAAAGATTACATCTGCTGCATTGTTAACAGACATATTTCATAAATTGATCTGGCTCACATAACAAAGCTGTGGAGCAGACACATAGCCTGACCTTCACCATCTCTTAAGCAGAGCAACAATAAATAAATAAAACCTTGCTCCTTTGACAGCCACTATCTGTAAGCCTGGGCAAGCAACAGTCAGGCCGGACCCCCCTCTATTCCTCTTTGTACACTTACTCCCATCACCACACCTTTCTTCTCTTCATCGTTTGTGTAGAGTATCTTGCACCTTCAGGTTATTCATCATTCGCTGTAATATATCCCTTCTCTCCCCCTCTACCATTCTCTCCCCAACAAATTCATTTTGCCCTTGACAGGGCCCAGCCTGTGTTGTGACACTAGACACCCCATGTGTACCTGCTTCTATGACACTGGGCGACAGGCATTTAAAGGCTGCCCGTTCCCAACTGGACCAAGTTTTAGAAAGAGAACCAATATGGTAGAAGAAGTGAGAGGTTAGAAAGAAAAGGGATGGGGAGGGCAATCAGGAGGTGTGCAAGGACGCTTCAGCCTTGTCACGCCATTATAACCGGCTGTGGCTATATTGCTGTCTTTCCCTCATGAAGGTGTTTTTGGGTTCTAGCTGATAAAAAGCCCCCGGGCAAGGTGCTTAGGTCAGGTCTTTAAACAGAAGGGGAAACCCATCCTCCTCTGGGCTTGCCGGATGCCACTGCTCTCATTTCCCCACTCAGCCCCTTAATTTGGCAGCAAGGCCAGATCCTGTTGGTGTCAGCGAGCTTAGTGAATGGGCAAATGTCACAGAGTCACAATGGCACGGGGAATTGTCAAGCACCTTGTATCGTACATGGCAGCTGCACAGGAAGATAATAGATTAATTTCATGAGTGTCTGAGCCCTACAGGACAATATTGCTTTTTCTTTCACACATTCAGTCCTTGCTAGATTGTCGTTTCACACTGATACGCACTCTTACATACTGTAAACATATCTTCCAGCAGATACCCTACTGTCATACCCAGATTTGATACTACATGTTTTTGTGGAGTAAGAGAGAACCAAGCAAAGAAAAACTAGAGAAAAAAAGGTTGTTTGCATATGAATGTGTTCACGTAGCAAACATTCGGACTTTTTAGCTGGGGTTTTTTCTTGTTTTAATTAAAGGTAATTTCACCCACAGAAGATGGGACCATATGGGAGAAATGCTGAAGAGGGTAGTGAGGTTAAATAGCAGTCTGTCTCTCTATGACGATTGTTTCCACCAAAATGAGACTTGTGGATAAAAAGTGCGTACTGGATCTACTGTAAGGCATGATGGACTGTGTGCTTGTTCTTTACATGAGCATATGCTTCCCCAAAACAATTACCATTGCAGAACATATCTGCTCTGGTATGTACAGTGTAGACACCAATTAGGCAGACAGACAGCCCCGCTGCTCGACATTGGATGCATTTCTAAACAGATGTGAGGAGAATGAAAATGTATACTTGTTAAATTTACATGAATATAATACCATCACACACATGCAGATTTCAATTTATAGACAAGGAATTTACATTTGACAGATTTAAGGAAAACGGTGCATCATTTGGATAAAACATTTGGCCTTTACCCGTTATGTGAGCAGTCCATGTCAAAGAGGCATCTGTATTGTCAGGTTTTATGTATGTTTTTTTTTTTTCTGCCAAGCCTCATGACGAACATCAGGAACATCATGAATGGTATAAGTTGGCCAGAGCTTTTTTTCAAGCATTGCATTTTTGGCCTCTCTCCACAAACCACTGTGGCACACTCAATCTGCACTTCAATGAAATCCTCTCATGCCATTAGAAAAAAATTGAAGGCCAGCTTGCTACTTTTTCCTGACTTCATCACAATGGACCGATAGAACAAAAGAGGCATTGGCTTGTTACAGCCCTCGATTGAGACGTACTGCTGAAACGCACATTATTATGAGGGGGCACGCCGGCTCTTGTCCAATCTTCTCAGAATGATCCACATAGTTAGCATTACTGATCCTGCTGTTTCTCTATAGAAATAAATGCCTGGAATTCCAGGCCGCCTACAAAGATATGCCATACTAGCCAGCATAGATTAGCATCTGGGAAGTCACCACAGTACACAACGACAGAGAAACCAAGAAAGAATTATTTGACTTATCCAAAGGAATCGTGCATGCTACAGTGAAAGAAGCACAGTATGACTACGTGATATTTATCCCAAAAATTGTTTGCAAAATCAGCATGTTGGAAAACATATACATAGGGCATATTTATACATTTTCTATCAAGGTGGTAGTCACACTAGTGGCTGTTTAAGCAAGCGTATGACATGCTGGGTTTATGTATGGCTCCTCTGAAATCTTGCCTGCACCATGGACTGGGACCATGGACTTTCTAAAGCTGACACAGTAAAAAAGTGGGGATACAAGTCTAGTTGGGATGGATTTATGCATGTAATTTACAAAAAAATGTAAAACGGAGAGTTAATTAGACAATAACAGTAGTTAATAGTTAAGGACCATAACTTGCACAAGTTTCTGTTTTAAATGTCAGCATTTGCTTTATACTTTGTCTAACTCATCTAAGTACAGAGACATGTTTGCATGTACATGTATATAAGTTGTTTATTAGATGGCTTTTTGACTCCAGAGGTTCATACATGCTGTGCAGATATTAATATAAGATAGATCATATTCATGAACACATACACACTGTTTGTAAAACCAGAAGTAAACCATGTCAATCACAGCTGATCCCTCTCCAGATCACATCTTTTATCCTCACTCTATAAACAAACGAGACTCAACTCTGCCCCTAACTAATGGCCTTTGACATAACCCTTGCCCTGTCTCTTAGGAATGGATTTGATGTAAGTGAGGAGCCTAGTCTTCATAGCGGCTGACCTGAAGAAAACAGGCAGGTGAATTACTAAATCATATCTTAATTTGCCCCTGTTTTCTAAACTGCTACAAGGTCAAAACAACAAGTGAGACTCCATATCCTGGACACGCAAGTCTAGACTTCCTCAGGGTCTCTGAGCACTGGGTTTAGTGGAGTACTGGCTGCTTTTGCCTCTCATCTCTGACAGTTATTGTTCCTCAGCAGCCCATAAATCTGTAGCACTGAGATGTTTGCTAAAAGAGGCATTTGGGTCAAAGGTGACTGGACCCTTTCCTTTAGCCCCTCCATGCCAGATGGCACCACAACATTACTCAGGGTGTCTGTGCTGTTACTTCCCACCCTCTCACTTTACACTAAGTTGTTCTTTGTTCCTACTTCATGTCTCTCAACGAAAAGATCCTCTCCTTTTGAGCAATAGGTGATGCCTGTAACTGAACGAAAAAGAGGAGTCTGGGTGGATCTAAAGCAATGTCTGCAGAAACATATTTAAACATCTGCAGTAAAGGTTGTGGAAGCACATGGCACCTAATACACATGTCATGTTATAATCCACTAATTACCACATTTTGGAGGATTTTTCATGTTTTCTTTTTTTAACCCCTACATTATTCCCCTTCCTCCATTCTATTTTGTTTAGCAAATAGCTTTTTATAATCCTCATTGAATCAAATTTCTGTGTCAAAACGAATAAATTAGCTTGCTTTATTTTGGAATAAACCCTTAATACAGAAATGTCTGGTAATTAATTTCCTGTAATTGCTCCACTGGGATTGGTGTCAGTTGCAAACCACTCCATGAAAATGCTTCCCATTATATTAACTATAGCTCTTGCCTTTTGTTGCCAGTTTTAGAATGGAAGGGTGCCTTGTAGCACAGGATGCTACTGGGTATACCAGCATCACTGTTTGCCTTCAAGGGTATTTTAAAAACTCCAGGCACTTTCTTTAATTCATCTCTGTCATGACCAAATTATGTTTTCAAGATTTAGTGTAAGATTGGTAGCCCATATTTTTGTTACCAATTGAACTTGAACATATTCTAAGCAGTTAATGCTTGAACCTAAGCCTAAGCCAAAGCCTTTATGGTTGCCGACAGTAATAAGTCTTTGTATGTAACTCATCCTAAAATGCTTCTTTCGTTGTAATACCCACACCCGGCTGTTTAACATCTCTAATTTGTCACTTCTAAAGGACAGCTGGGACAGCAGAGAGAAGTGCCTTCTCTGGGCTAAGCTCCTTATGTTCACTTGTACATATTGGAGGATTTGTGTGAGTGAACTCAGTGGGTCCAGGTAAAGTACTCACTCTCCGCAGGCTGTGTAAACAAAGGATATGAGGCAGACACTGCCCTGTAGCCTCACTCAGCAAGATTCTACAGCTCGTGCTCGCTACTTTAGGACCTCGAGACAGCACATTAACATTTGTCTCTGCAGCAGGTTGATTTAGGAGTCTTCTCCAACAGGTTCCCTCTGCACCCAGTGACCTCATTCAGAGGCAGAGTGCCACTTTCCTGCGGCGCCAGGGCAAGGTGGCAGAACTCGGGCTGGTAAGTGTGTCACCCTGGCTGAGGATGGGACACAGTGACACGACGGGAGTGTTGCTTTTCCTCTCCTCCAGCTCCCTCTCCACATCCTTACTTTCCCCATCACTCTACCACAACAGCACACAAGAAACCAGGGCATGCCCCCAGTGAACAGTGGAATAGGCAGCTGCCACCAGTGGGCCTGGAAGGGCTTGACTTAAAAAAGAAATTCAGAGAAATATCTGTAACCCAAAAGCAGCTTCAGTGAGCTACATGCCTCTATTGGCGCCCCTATTTTCCTATTTGAGATGAAGTAATGATAAGTGCAGTGAAGGAGGGCAGTGGTTACAGTCTGCCAAAAGACAGAAAGATCCTCCCACCAGGTCAGGAACATAGGGAATGGACAAAATACTGAAGAATGGATCAGGTAAAAGGATCGATATCAAAGACATGTTATCATACATGTGCTCTGAGTTTGTGTTTCCTGGTTTACAACACAGCAATTAAAATAAAGTTTATAGTTAATACTGAGGGTAAAAACACATTAGATAAGTAATTATATAATAGCAATCAACAGAGGTAACTGACATAAGGTATCTCTGATCTCTACAAGAGGAAAAAGTTTAGGTTTCAATAAAATGCGCAGGTGAAAACCCATGGATCTTTGTGAGCTCCCTTTCCTCTCTGCATTACTTTGTGGGTGGATTACTCACAGCTATAAAACACACATAGCAATCTGCCTGCTGTTACATCCAAGAATATAAAATGGAAGAAATAGTTTGGAAAACATTATAAACCAGTAAATAAATTATTATTATAAACCAGAATACAACACAGAATTTAATACAAATCTATTTCAGTAAAATAAAAAAAGTTTTGGTTTTTGTTACCTCATAGAGACGCACCCAAGCTCTTGAATGACCAGAGGAATATCAAATGTTAAGACGACATATATCATAAAAGTCAAGCAAAAAAAGAAGTGCAAAGCTATTCCTTCTAATTGAGCACTTCACAAGCCAGAAGATTGATGAGGCGATAATCCATGTAAGATGTGTCTTGTTGCAAGTCCACCCTCTAACACTTAAACACAGACACTCCATCAGGATTTGAAGTTGAGGAATAAGGTGAGGTAAAAAGTGAATCAATATCCTGGCTGGAGAGTTGTGGCCACCTGCCAAACAGACTGGCATATCCAATGTGTCTTCTTCTCGACATCACGATAGAGCACACTGTCCCTTAAAGCAAGGACTACTCACAGTACATGCCCTGTGCTTCTGCGGGGCTGCATGTAATTTTACAACATACACATAAATGCCCTTTTCTGCAGCTGATTTAAAGGGAAGTGAGTGTTTTAAGTGTACGATTTTATTTATTTTACTAGATCACAATGACCTCAGAACAATCTTGGGAAGTCTTGGGAGCCTGAGACAAATAAATCCAGCATGGCGGGAATGGAGATAAAAGAGCAGAGAGCGAGAGCAGTGTGAGATCTTGAAGCCATGTTAAAGCAGGAGGCTAGGGCACTGTCACGGCTGTGTCTGAGAGGGCTTCAGCCTTTGGCTCTCTGTGCATTTTAACACACCATAAATCACTCTCCCAGCCCAGCCCCGCATTACGTGAATGATATATTTTATTTACACTATAGAGAAAAACACACATGGTCCTTATTAATCATCTCCCACCTTTAATAATGAGTCAACTTCCACTCATTCATCACCACTTCCAAAGCCATGCCTGCAGAGAAATACTGGGGGAAGGAGAAGGAAAAACAAACACGGTTCACTAACAAGGCAGCAGTTTGGGAAAAGACATGTAAAATGCTTATACGATTGTCACACTCTTAAAGCATTAGAAGCCAATATTGTAATGTAGTGGTGCGTGCAGATTTTAACCCTGGGGATTTGAGCTATTTAGTTTGTCACTCTTTGAGGGTAAAATACCTAAATGACATGAGAACTTTCTGCTCCTTGACATGTTTATACAAGCTAGATTCAGCGCTATTACTCATTCTCACTTGTCTGTCTTAAAAGTCTCCTCTAATGATCGAGCAAAGGCATAACCACAGACACATATCACGGGTGTCATAGAAATGTGGCGATGTGGCTGCATTACTGTCAAAGCTGATCAGAATGAGCCATTTAAAAATCTCAACCTTTCTCCACCCACTCATCCGCTGGAAAAGATGTGCACTAAACGATAGCTTATTTTCTCTCTTTGTGCTTAAAAAAAAAAAGTCTTCTGCCCCAGTATAAGAACACCAGTCAGTTACCATAAAACATTTTTGAGAAAATTCTCATGTTTGAAATGATTTAGAAAAGCAATCCTTTTTAAGAGCAGTGTCAAAAGTTGTTCTTTGAGGTGAGTGTTTGGAACTATTCCAGATGACACACCAAAAAGCAAGAAAGCTGTTGAAGAAATAGTGTTTTATTGAGAAAAAAGTGCTTTAAACTGTGAAACAGGGCACGTTACCATTTCATGAGAACATCTTGTTAGAACCAGTCACATCGACATAAATTTAGATCACAGCTTGGCTATACAATGTTAAATCTGCAACATCCAGTGGGAAAATAAAATAACAATCATGCTTGTTCATATGTTAAAAAGTCAACAACCCACTTAATATTCCCCTAAATATTTTTAAATTAAAATTAACTGGAGAATGTGTTCTGTTCTGCAGACTTTTACTTTGACATTGTATTCATTTCTTGATTGATCCATACACCCACAAATACAAATATAACATCAGTGCAGTGTATGTTTGTGTTTGTGAATAAAACTAACAAATACTAGAAATCCAAGACAGCTTTCTGCCTTAGCATTATTTTATAGAAAGTAGTCAGTCATGCAGTAATGGCTTGTCAGTGCAGAGAATATGTAGTATGCGCTTAATGAACCAGGAAAAAGGTTATAACAAAAAGCTCTGTACACTATAAAGGGAGCTGGAAAGTAATAGAAATAAGATTTAACACCAGGTCTTACTAATGTGTGCAAAAAGGTTAACTGCAGTGTTTAGTAACAAGCAAACGCTTCTCCTCCCATTAGAGGTGGCCGTCTCTTTTATTGTCTAGGTTTAGTGAATCGTCACAGCTTGGCCCTGGCTATACAACGTCAATAAACAGCATTTTATGAAGAAGCATAAACAATAGCAGCTATTAAAGTGGTTTTGTTTTAAGCTCTTTGAATAAAATGGGTGATATATCATGAAAAGAAAACTACTTCAGGGTCGAGACTATTTTTTTCCATTTCTTTTTGCGAATGCTGGGTGCTTCAACACTACATAATTTTGACTGTGTAAAATCTTATCTTTTCTCTTTCACCTCAGAGTGATACAAGGTTTAATACATTTCTTTTAACAAATTCTTGTTCTCATCCCCTTTTCTTTTTTTGTATTTCCTGACATTTTCACTCCCTCTTTCAAACCGATAAAGTATCAAAATCTGAGCCCATAATCCTATTAATAAAGCTCTCTTGTCCGTGTTACATTTATTTTCCCTCTAATCTCCTTCTCGTCCATTTTCCTCCCCTCTCTCGCCCCTTCTCCCACTCTCTGGATCTGACTCCATGTCCCTTGGCTGACCCCTGTGAACATTTTCCTCTTGGTAGGCTGAGAGAAATTCAGATTGATGCCAAATATAATGCCGCTGTGAGTTTGATACAAAACAAGGTGGTAGAAGGCATGATCAAGGGTTGGTAGAAGCTGACTGAGGTTAGCCAACTACAGTGTTAAGGGAACTTTTTTTTTACACTCCTTACTCACAAGGTACTGATCTGACGAAGATATTCATTTAACAGCCTAAAGAAATACTTAAGAGTGTCTCATACACAATGCATGTGCAGTATTATTGTCAATTTAAATGTTCAACATGATAAAACCCTCACTTTCATTTATTGGTTGTAACAGTCCCTGTGTGTGCATCAGCTATCCATGAACTTGAGTCATTTGATGAAATGCTTAACGTTTATTTTTATATTTCAAAGACCTGCGGAATTACATTAATTGAAGGAAACGTCGTCAGTAGTTAAACTCTCCAGTGGACCCGAGTCGCAGATTTGTCAGGAGTCACACTGGACAATAAAAGCAAAGCAATGACGGAGTAAGTGAAAAGTTTAATGTGGCTCTGACTTGGCTGCATAATGTGTTGTGACCGATGAAACATTTCCCAATGGTTCACACGGCTTTCTGTCAGCGCTGATGTAAAAGCCCTAGAGGCATGGACCTGGGTCTGCCCTTTAAACTGGCGCCTCACTCTTTCAATTTGGCCCTCTCCACATGGAGAAAAAAGCAACACACAAAGGACAAGAGGGAGTATAGAACAAATACAACAATGTATTCTTAACTTAACTTGTCAAGATTAATGAGGACCAAAGGCTGAAATGAGCAAGCAGTGTTTAAAAAGGATACAGTCTGAAAATCCCACTCCATCTGATTTATTGCTGACTTGAATAATTATGTAGTATATCACTTAACAATGTAGGGTATTATATCCAGGCCAGAAATGATATTCCTGTGTGACCTCATTGTGTGTTGTTGTAGATGTTTGTAAAAGCATATTTTATACAAAAAATAAATAAATAAATGTGATTTAAGTAATCTTCCAAATGTGCATTACATTCTTGATAAAAAAAACAATTTAACGTTAAAGTCTAATTGGCTTCATTGCATACAACTGATTCTTATTATAGGCTACTCCAACAATGGAACAGACACAGTCTTTGTGCAGACACTACAGAGGATAGAAATGCTTTACATGAAATCTAACAGGCAATTTACATTTAAATTTCTACTGTCTCTGTTATGGGTGGATTTAAAAGAGCAAGGGCTTCCTGCTGTCTCCATACTACCTCTTCATCTTCAAGATCACCCTTTCAACCCTCTGTGTCTCCAACAAGGGCTTTCAACCTCACCTTTAAGGCTACACAATCAGCCTTTGGCTCAGAATAGCCTCTATGGCAACTGCACAGTTGCAACTTGAAGCCTAAACAAAGGTCTTTCATTAAAATTTGTCCAGCTGAAAACTCCCAGGTTCAAACGACTACATAAGCCTTGCTCTAACACCTTAACATCAAACCACAGGTATACAACAGAGAAACCCAGGACTCCAGCAAAGGAAGCTCTGTAACACACCAATCTTTGCATTCAGGAGCCAGATAGACTGGTCGTTTGGGTCACAACTCTAATGAAAATATTAGGCTTAAGAGGAGGATGAGCACCTGTTCTGAAAAATGAGTGGGTGGGCATTTGATGTTCACCCCATCACAGTTTAATCAAAAACTTTCCAGAGTCTTTCATGAAAATGACAGTAATGATAGCTGCGTCCCTCAGTCGCTCTGTTGAAAGGCCTATGTGTGCAAAGGCATGGCTGTGAGTGGTGTAACAAATCTGTTCGTCATAGGGATGCAGTGAAAGATGTAACAGTGTCAAATGTAGTTGTGGCAGAACGGTAATACACAATAGTTGGCACTGGATTAAAATACATCACATTTTTGGCACATTAGTTGTCTTATCCATTTTTGCCTATATATATATATATATATATATATATATATATATATATATATATATGAAGAAAAGTGAATAAATATCTCAACCCAAAACAATGGTTGTTACATCGCTGCAGACTCATTTCTTTCTCTGTGGATCAGGGACAAAGAGTGACAAGAGTGAAAGCTACAGCTCCATAAAAATCCAGCTTTACTGCTTATAGAATTATACACCTTATGTGCATCATAAATGGTTGGTAATTCATCCATAGAAGTAATAAACCGTGGAATATAGATGGCATTTATCCCACCTAACAATATACTTCGGCAGGCAGGAAGTAAATATGGTAGTTTGATTTACAAAGTGTGCCCATAAATTGTTGGAGTGTTTAATAAGTTAAACATTGCATGGCATGATGCACTAAAGCTGTAGTGCATTTGAGTTGTCACTTAAAAGGGTAACAGTGACAAGAGTGCGGCGTTATGACGGTGATGTCTAGTGTACACGGAGACACTGCACAGTGTATCATCCCTATTCTTAATAAAAGACGATGGCGCCTTGTGAGCATAAGGAAAGTTATGGAAAATATCTCTCAGCCAAGGACACAGCGCCAGATGTGCTAAGACTTATGGGAGCAATCATAGGTGGCCAAGGCTCTGGTGTGGGTCTTATTAAGTTAGGCTGCAACCCAGCACCTTCAACTTATTAAGCTGTCAAGAGTTGCAATGATTAAAACCAAAGAAAGGTCAGTCACAGACCTTCAGTATTGTGCAGACCCTGATATTTGCTTTTAGGCCCCAGTCTTAATGAAGACATTTACTTGATACATGCAGTGAGAGACTAAAAGAAGTAGTTCTTTGTGGCATCTTTCTTTTTTTCAGGTTCCCTATTCATCCTAGATGGCTTGTAAAAATGTCTCGCACTACATTTTTCTCCTACCCTACGACGCTACGCTTCTTTTCTTCCTCCTTTTCAGACTCCTTTGAAATTAATTTAATCCATGATAAAGAGTCTGATAAATAGGCAAAGATAGAGAGCAAAAGAAGAGGTGAATAAGTGAGAAAATCAGAATTATGGGTAACTGCATGCTGTTTTGCACGAAAGTCTCTCCATTCAGCAGTTTTGCATAATATCAGCATGTGTGGGGATCAAAGGGAGTAGGTTAATGGGAAAGGGTCTAGGGGATAATTACAGGGAGGGGACAGGTCGAGGAGTGGCGGAGCCAGGTGGGGCCAGCCCTGCTAATATGCTCCTGTTATGCTGACAGCAGGATTCCAACGTCTGCCGGTGAAGATTAAAAAGGAAAAAGGAGGGAAAAAAAAAAAAAAAACAATCTCTGCGGTTTATTGAGAGCTGTCATGGGCGTCCCTCAGACAGTATGGGCAGATTTATTCTCTTGTCATGGCTGATGATGCCATCTAGAGAGTGGGAGACTGGCAGATGCTGGGGGAAGTGTTGGAGTGGACAGGAAAG
This sequence comes from Rhyacichthys aspro, assembly GCA_036850595.1. NCBI lineage: Eukaryota > Metazoa > Chordata > Actinopteri > Gobiiformes > Rhyacichthyidae > Rhyacichthys > Rhyacichthys aspro. The sequence continues at coordinate 11,909,284 of CM072156.1, forward strand.
GGGGAGACATGGTCCACTTGAGGAGTATAGGGTTCAGGGATTACAGCCCCTGGAAGGAGAATAAATCATAGTGGAGTGTGGTGGGGCGATTTGGGATGTCGGGTTGACGGTGGGGGTGGGAATTATGCTGTCTTCAACAAGCACCATTCAGCTACACTGCTTCAATTTTAGCCCTCTTGTGGAGATTTGGTAAGTCAGCCGTGTCAATTTTATCTCACTATGTCTGGACATCTCCCTGTCTCATTCCATAACAGCTATATCCACACAGCCAGGTACATAGAAATGTACGCGAGCCACTGGCCATACTATTAGCCCCATTCTGAAATGCCTTTGACACCCTGTGAAATCTGTATCATTAGCAGGGTGCAGGGGCGAGGCTATAAATGATGTAGAGAGTCCAGCGAGAGAGAGTGAGAGAGAGAGAAAAAAAAATGAGTGGGAAAAAGTGATTCGAGTTCAAAGCGTGCCCTTGACTTCAGAGAGGGGAAAGAGGCGTAGCGATTGAGAGAGATCTGTCTGTTTTGGCAGCACACTCAGGACAACCTGTGTGTGGCAAATTGTAAATGACGTATGTATCAAAAGCCGAGGGGTCAGAGAAAGTTCAGTCGGGTCTCTGCGGGGTTAAAGGAAGCTAATTAACATTGCAAACATGGCGGAGGTTGACTGCTCTAAAGCACCCGCATTGGTGGGATTCAGGGTTGAATTTCAGCCCAAAGTCGATGTACACCGCATTATACAGAGCTGTTTTAATACTGTTTATGATTACACATTCAGAATAATGTCCTAAAAGACTATTATATGCGTGGCATCTTTATTTTTTGAAATAAAAACTTCCACGCTTAAAACTTATAGGGACAAGCTTACTATTTTTTTCCCACAGGTTTAACCCATTTATAACTTTACATTAATTTCCAATGTGCAATTTCAAGGTCATCAAGTGACATAAGGCTGGTGATAGAGGCACAGGTCTGAGATCAGTCTTTCCTACAGATATCATAACCGTGGCCGTAATTACCTCAATGGCAGACCTAGCCTGAGTGTTCCTCCTGGGAACGCCGTCCTCATCTATTCCTACCATGACTGCTGGCATAGTCTGTTTTAAACCTGCAGTACTGTCCTCGCTGTAGGCCCCCCAATGGTTTTAGTCACATGTCAGTCAGTCTCAGCTCATTATCATATGTCCTCTAAAACGGAGACATCAGCATGGAATGACTGTCTCAATCCACTAGAAGACTGGAGGCTAAAAAGAAGCTGTCTGCATTAGTAAAACCTGTTTCAACCTCTTGTCTCTCTGTTGCCCTCTGTGGAATCCATGCCCTAAATAGTGACGTTTTACCTGGGGCACCCTACTCCCTTTTCTAAAACTGTACATCCCAATAGAAAACAGAAAGTATTTAAAATACTTGAGGTGCTAGGGCACACTTTATGAACAAGAAAAACAAGTCAAATCTACACCAACACAATAAAAAACTTTACAATTCACATCGGAGGCACATATGCATGGACAAAAACTTGTCGACACAGTTTTAAGACGATCCTAACAAAAATGAATGTTTAGCTGTTCTTGCTTGGAGCTTACAGTATGCTGACTGTGCACTGATTCAATTCAAGATTTCTGGTAGAGAAAGAGACTTCTATAGCCTGTGGCTATCCCAACAGGAACAGTAAGTGAATAACAATGTGCTACTGAGAGCCTCTTTAACATCATATCTATACTGCTAGCTGGCATTGAATTTGGCTCATTCTTCCCTAATCTCGCAGTAAACGGCTCCTAAAGAAAAAAAAAGTGTTATCTGTCTATCTTTGTGATCAGTTACATGCTCATTATGTTGGATCCATCAACATTTTGAAAAGCTTGAACACTCTCTTTTTTCCCCTAATAGTTCCCAGGATACACTCAACTGCAGTTGAAAGCTCCAGTTACCTGTAACAAATTGCCTCAAGAAATCTAAACCGCTGCTAGTCTGCAAACGAAAAGAGAGAGACATGCAAGAGCTTCAAAACATTAAAGCACACAATACTCCTGTGTTTTTAGCTGTTTTGAATTGTCCGCTTAAAAAAAGAAATAAAGAATAAAAAAGGAACCTTGTAGTCTGTGTGTGCATTCACCAAGAGTTTGCGCTTTGGGCAAAACGTTGTGTTTCACCACAACCCCCCACATTCCTGCAGTATAAAAAGAGCTTTGACACAGCGGTAAGATAGAGTTTCACAGTGTGTTTGACTGAATGTAATATGTTAAGATGTTACCAACATGGTTTCCATTACAGTGGAATAACAGATTCACATTTGTAGAGATAAGCACTGAGGGGGCGTTAGGAGCATAGCCTGCTGTGACATACTGCGTATTTATGTCATCTGATGATGGGGACAAAAAAAAAAAAACATGGAAAGACAGGGCCTTGTGCATGATATATGAGGGAGCCTGAAATAAAGTATTGACAGGAGAAAGAAGCGTTTTTAACACATATACATTATCACAAAGGAACCCCTGAATGGACTAAATCCCACTCTTGAATCCTGAGGCAACAACAAAACACAAGCAGACCACCCAGTTATGCCGTAGCAATGTGATATTTTTATCTTTACCGTTTCTCTCGCTTCCTCCACTTTTAACTCTCTCAGTGTGTCTGCATTTCTCTCTCTCTGGCCCTTTGGCCTGTGCCATTTGAGGGCTTATCGAAGGCTGTGAAGCGCAGGTTGGGTTTGGCTGCAGACTGCTCCCCACCGGGATAAGAAGATGGAGGGCTTCTGCCAAGACTATTGCTTACATCGACCCAGAAAGCCTGCGCACACAAAGATGTCTCAATCAGAAGAGGGCAATACACACACACACACAAATACAAACTAGTTTACAGTTTATTTTTTTCAAGGTTTGACATATTCTTTGGATAAGGCAAAGAAAGATAATGCATTTTTACAAATGCTGAATTCCCTTTTGGTACCATGGCCTTGTTGGTCTTTAGGAAACAAAATTATTTTATTTTTTCCATGGATACAGTTAAAGAATTGGTCAAACTGTTTGCTCCAAGGTTGTTTGGCAGATAGCCTCTGAGTGTTGACGGTATGACAGAACAGATGACAAAAGACTTTTTTTAATGTTTTGTAACATGAAACAGTGAATGTGAAGGTAAAGTTCACTCTGAGCTTTGATTTAAGGGATTACTTGCTGTTTACTGTAACACTGGAGGGACAATAAACTAATAGCAATCTGAAACCTATGACCTTTAGGCACTTATTTGACAATGATCAGCCAAAAGAGATGTCAACACCATATGTAATTGTGACCATTTTATTTGATTTAGCATTACACCCAGTTCTGAGCCAGAATAATGTAACAATGTAAGTATCAATTGCACTAGACATAAAGTCTGTAAATAAATAAATAAATAAAGCTAAGTTCACTGTCAGTTCAGTGTACAAGTACTGTGAACTCGCAGATGAAATATGTAGGGATAAAAAAAAAAAAGATGCACTCATTCTTTACTCCTCTCATTCTGTTCCTCCACCTCTCCTGAACTTCTGTGCAGCTAGGTACCGCTAAAATGATTAGCTGCCAGCAATCAGCCCCTGGCCAAATCAGCTTTGAACTGGTCAGGGTAGACTTATCACATGATGGCCAGTCCCCTGACTGGCCTTGCACTGTGTGTTGGCAGGTGAGACCTGCATTACTGCTTGCATAATTCCCTAGATGGGTGCGATGAGTTCACAGCAGCTTTAGCAGGAACCAAATTGTGGAGATTGCTGACATATAATCGTTTTAGAGGGGTGAGAGTGTGTGTGTAAGGGAAAGGGGAGATAGCCTCAATACAAACACAGCTCGAATTCCCACACACACAAGATTTATTGCATACACATAGACACTCGTGATGACTCATTGCACTTTGTAACACACACAGGGTAAAACACACATGCACAGAGGTGTTGAAGACAGAACGAGGTCAAACACAGTGGCAATAAAAGCCGTGGTGTCCGACTGTTGATCTCATCCCGGGTTCATCACTTTAAAGAGGCAGAAACAGCAGGAGAGGAATCTGCTGCCGAGCTGAGACCTTCCCAATTAGGATGACTCATGCACGATGGTGGGGTTGTACACCCACCCCATTGGCCCTCACTTTGGGAGAGTGCCTGTCCTATCAAAGGTGAGCATGGCCTGGGCAGAGGGTGATGATAAGAGAGGCAGGTTTGAAAAGGTTAAGGGTTGGACAGAGAATGATGGCTGCTCCACAAACTCCATCCTGTTTTTATTTTTCACCTTTATTTTAGCATGTGGCAGTTTCCACAGTCTAACACACTGCTCCGACCGCAGACACCCACTCCCACTGGGACTGTTGAACTGAGCACCAACCTCACAGCCTGGTCTGATGTGTCAGTAAGCAGAATCACCACTAACTATGAACCTTCTCGCTTTCGGATTTCTTTGCCCCCCTCGCACAGCACCTCCAAACAGCCCTAGAGCAGCAGTCGACCGTGCGCTGCTCCTGCTATCATGAGAACCTATTCCTCCCATTTCCACAATCTCTGACAGCTCCTCTACAGTCGAAAACATGAGCTGAAGAAAATGTGCAGAGGAAAGGGGGAAAGCTGGGGAATAGTTGAATTTAAAAAGAGAACTAGGAATTCACAGAGGGCAATCTTTAACCACAGTGGCCTGAAATCTAATACTTCTCTGATTAAAAATGTTAATACTTCATAACTTGTAATGCATAAAGGGATGTTTCAAACTCCATCCCCTCTCTATTTAGATTTTGCTTTCCCTTTTCCTAATAGCCTGTGTCACATCAGCCTCAGCCATCAGTGCGTGAGTCTTGTTTTGGTCTGCTGTCACACTAAATCCCCCATTCAGTGAACATATCTGTAGTGGCATATTGTTGAGCTTGGGGGGTCTTAGAGTCCCTTTCAGTATTTAACCACTATTCTCACTTCAAATGTACCTTGTCCCCTCTGTTCCTCCACCTCTGTCAAGTACCCAAACCATCAAGTGTAAATGCAGATGTGCACACCTCCTGACTGGTGCACACACTCCTGATCCTGACAGGCATTGTGCCACTACTGATCTGCAGTCCGCTGAGGTCACGGCAGAATGACAGCTGTCACAGAGTCCCTATTACACCCACGCAGCAGGGAATTAAAGACAAACAAACCTGCTGCCATTGGAGGACGAGGTGAAATTGCATGGTGTTTGTGTGTGTCCATGTGTCCTTATATAGTGAAAGTGTGAGCAGGGGATGTCATCATTCTCTTATGTTTGAAGGGAGTAATAAGGGCAGAATTCTATTTCCTCTCATGTCCTTTCTAGGTAGCAGTATTCTATAAAGCTATTGCCATGAAGTCTCAAATGTCTTCTCTCTGGATATTTTTAAAAGAAAGAGAATGGAACAAGGATAAAATTTAGGTCAAAGAAAATAGCAAAGGCGTTTTATTAAATATGAACAATATGTAAGTAAAACTGAATAGCTGAATAAATCTGTTTGACTAAATTGCTTTAGTTCATGGTCTACTAATACACAATGTCTCAGATTTGGTATGGAAGGCCATAAGACGTCCGGTTCCATTTTCTTATTACTTGAATCTTAAACTTGCCCTATTCCCCTGGAATTTCCACTCCCAGTGTAATACATGGGCCATTCTCTGTTCACTGAGCTCACCTCAGTGTGTGATTCCCTGCTCAAGGCAAGGCCTCTCTGTAGTTTACATGTGTTCCCCATCACTTAGCATGCAGCCCAGGCAAAGTGCCACCATGGCTTTTAACCCCTGCTAGGGGGTTGGGTTGTACCCTCCACTCCCAAAGGGAGACTATCGCTCTAATGGTAATTTAAGTGTAAAATCTGGTCCCTGGGAAAAAGGTCATTGGATCTGCATAAGCCCCTTGAGCCAGGCTTAGGACCCCGTCGGCCTTCAAGAGGATGGAAGCAGATAGAGGCTAGCTTTTCTAACCTTCTCCTCTTTTCTCTCTCTCTCCCATACACACACAAGGACCCCCTCTCAATCCCACTTCCCTTCCCTTTAAAGACCTCTCCCCATCCATGTCCCTTGGCTCGAAAGCTCCACTTGATGTGTGTCTGTGAACAATACTTAGAGATGCAATTGGAAGTGGGGAAAGCAAGATGAGAGCCTCCATTGTTCCTAGCTGACTGCCCTGTGCATCCTAAGAGGGGAGTCAGTGTGGAGGGGATCGATACTGTAACCATATCCCCAAAGCATGACAAACATGTGCACATGTTCAACACGCGTCCAAACGTTACAACGCACACATCCTGTCATGCACACGCACTGGATCCTCTTGTGTCAATGTAATGAATACAGCCAATTTTCTGGCAGATGGTGAAAGTGCAGCTGAAACAAAACAATGTCAGTCAACTGTGGCACCACATATTAGAGTGAAACTTCTCAGCAAATTGTAAGAATAAGCATATGTTGTTTTGTCCCTTGGATTAGGTTTTGTTCTCATTTACTGTGCTCCTCTACTCCAACTGTATTGGTGGGGGCTTTTACTGTATGTCACACAAAATGAGTAATAGTTACAGGCAGTATAAAGATGGCAAATGTATTTTCAATGAAGGAAACTGTGAGCAAAACAATAAGACATCACAATTAAAAAGTGCATTTATGGGCAAAGTAAAAATGAAAATAGTTAAATAAATAAAGTTATAATACACATTTAGACAGTGGCAAATACAGTGCTAGGCAAATGTGTTTTTGCTCATGGAGATCCAACATAGGGCACTATGTTAGGTCATGTGACTGTTTGTCATTAGCCAAACCGTAACTACCAACATTTACTTAATGCAGTTTCTACTATGAGCTCTATGTTCATTGTTGTGGCCACTTTTCTACCTTTATTATTAATGTACATTTCTTATTATGCTACAGCACCTGGATAAACATTTCAGTGGGATCCTAATGAAAACAAGGCTTTTGTCTGTGCAAACCCAGCTTATGACATCATGACACACCTTTGTGTTTCTGTACACTTTTAAGAACTAAGATAATGGTTAGGGCACGCTAGGTCCAACCAGCGTTTTCCAAATCAAAATAGTGTCAGGCCTCATTTCCTCCTGGTCTGCCTCTTTACAAAGACCTATTTTGAAGCCGCACAGGAGGCAGCTATGACAGTCCATCCCTGGAGCATTTTTCCCATATTTGAAAACATGTGGGAATGCTTTTTCTCAAACATAAAAGGATAAAAACTATATTCTAAAGGGAAACAGAACTGCCTTGGCACAGTGTTAATTTTAACAACTCTGTCCTTTATTTGGTAAGGCATTAACCTTGAGGCCGCTGGACCTCTTTTGAAGTGCTTCCTGACTGGAGTGAAAGAATCCAGATTGAGGTCAGCGAGTCCGTTATTAGCAGTTATTGATGATTCGTATTTGCCTTTTTTGAGAAGTTTTTTGTGTTCTTTTTTCTCATTTCTACTACAAATTATAGAACCACAACTTAAAATAATAATAAAAAAAATGTAATATGTCTCCTAATCCACTCTTAAAGGTTACCCAGCCAGAACAGACATTTAATTAGAGTGAAAAGAGGTAGCAAATATCAATGTAGGAAGAATCAATCCAGCATTTGTAATTTTACACCAATGGCTGTGTTGACCTCATGATATCTCCAACGGATAAATGTTAACCTGTAATCCATTCTTAAAGGAAAAGTGTTTGCCATGCCTCTATTTGTTTTTCTCCCTCTGGCCCAACCCTGCAACTGATTTGCTCTTTTTTCGAACACTGCATGCAACGATTATTCCTTCCCAATTAAATGAGCACTAGATGCTTCCTTGCTTATCTCATCATTGTGAAAGCTTTTTTTCCAGACAGAATAATTAAACCCAAAGCAGAATGTGCTGTTGTTAGTTGTAGCTTTAATTTAATTTCATATGATTTAGGTATAAATTCATCGACTCTCTCCATTCTGTTCCCCCCCTTCTTATCTTACACTGAGTCTTATTCTGTGCTGTTGTTGGCTTGACCCCTGCTCTCGACCCTTGACCCTTGACCCTGAGACATCTGACCAGTCACCACTCTAGGGGGCTAAAATTAATAGAATGCGTTGCTTGTTAATTGCATAAGGGGCCAGCTAAGAGATTCATCACCTCAGTCATTGCCATTGCTTTACTTTGACCCTCCCTTCTTCGGTTTCCCAGAGGGCATTTGGGGGCAAGCCCAGCTGTGCTTTTCCTATAACCCTTCCCGTGTTTGCTGTGTAATTATTCAGCATCAGCCCTTATTAATCAAGTCGATGCCCTTATGTTTTAAATGGAAATTGTGGGGATTAATACAAGCATTCATTTTGTTCAGGAAATCTTGATGGCTTTAGCCCACTAATCGAATTGGAATAAAGAGGCTGCAGCAATGGGACAGACTTGATTGAATTAAGACTGAGCCAAAAGCACATTATACTGTATCTGCCAGCAGGACCCTGTGAGTGTATGTTACCACAAAGACAGAGGTCGGGGGCATGGCCTGCCGTGACACTTTGGCGAGGCACAAGTGTGTTGTTCAATTATTGTTTGGCCTCATTACGTTTGATTTATCTGTAAATAAATAACAAATACATTAATAACAGAAGATTAGAGTCTTTTTTTCTTACAACAAAAATAGTCCAATAGGGAACATACATCCATATCACTCGGAAAACGAGGCTGGTTCTCTCACACTACACAGTGCACAACAAACGTATCACCATATTCATATTCTCACTCATAGACTCATAAATAAATAACGTGCATGTTTTTGTATAGTATACAGAATGTACTCAGTCTTTCTGTCATTAGGTACACTCGGCCTAGTCCCCTCGTCTCTCACTTTTCCACAGCACTCGGGTCAGCGCAGACTGCCGAGAGCCTGACCATGATGCCAATTATCTTGCTGTTTCACTGCTGGATACATGACACCTACCCTGCAATAACACACTCCACAAACACATGCACTCATAATTACAAACGTGCATGTAACACCAAGTGACACCGATAGCAGAGAAAAACATACAAGGCATCTATAAAGTAGGGGCAAACCATGAAATGTCACGCAATTTAATGTTTATTAACTCGAAAATCCTTTAGATCTCGACTTAAATCGTCCTCACACTGTTAATGCTTGTGTTACCAAATCCATCTTTTTTCTACTTCTTATCCATACCACCTTTCTATCATTCCTCCTTTAACCATGTCCTCACTCCCTGCAACCCAGATTGACAGACAGATTAGATTGGACACAGTTGACGGTGGTGGAAGCAATCAGATCCAGTGTTTGGCAGAGGTTTTGTTTGTGTAAAATGACACACAGGCCTTGCTCTCTGTCTCCCCCTCCTCCCCTCCCCTCTCCATAAGAGATGCTATTGGCACAATCTCACATGGCGATTACTATCAGGCCTGCTGGAGGTGTTCCAACATGTCATTTGTCTGTCATTTGTTTGTCAACTCACGACAGCTCCATGTCTCTCTGGTGCATTTGGGTAGGTGTATGTGTCTGTGCACGCTGGTGGAAGTGCACATTGTTGTATGTTTCCTCTTCCTTTTCCTCTCCCTACAGCACCTCTCCTTCAGGTATCATCTCGTCTATTTGATATGGCGGTGACATTTTTTGACAGCATGTAGATAGATAAGATTTGTTGCGCCTATGAGCCATCTAGGGATTAGAAATGCACACTCCTTTTGGCAGCCACTGTCTGTCTAGATAGCTTTCTCATGGCAATGTGCGATTCAACCAAACAGCTCCTGTGATTGTGATCTATGTACTGCTCCTTAGTTTTGCATTGACTGTGACAGGAAAAAAGCCACACACCACTTACTGTGCTACTTATCAAAGTGTCACATTTCAAATTAGAGTTATACAGGACAAGTCATCTTTTCATTTAAGTTTGATTTTATGCAATACAATAATAATAATAATACAATACATGCAAAAGGTGCATTTGATCTTTGTTTAAGCCCCTCCTTCAGAAGTTCAATAATGTTTAAATAAGAGCTTTTGATATACATAGTGACAAATTTTACAACTTAAAGCTGTCATCATATTGCATTGTATTGTCACGAATCAAAGTCTTCTGAGACTGGACTGTCATTTATTGTTGTTATCTATCATACATAAATATTTATTCAATTTAATTCATTAAAAGTAATGCCAGGTGGATGGGAATATTTTTCAGATTAAAAGTGATCTATACACAGAATTGACTATATTATATAATAATCTGTGAAACGCAAAAAATAGTATTAAAAAAACAAAGATCTGTTTAAAAAAAATTGCATTATGCTCACAATCTGTATGAGAACAACACACTAACCCAAAACAAACCATTATGATGTCAAAATAATTATAGTTGGAGAGCTTTTCTAAAAAGATGGTTTTCAGCTCGTTGCTACTGCGAGGGCTTCAGGCCCCTGCTGTTGTGAGAGTATTGGTTGATGAACAGTTATCTCACAGGCTCTTTCAAATCAATCATGTCACATTTGTTTAGATCTGAGCCCAGAGAAGGCTTGTGTGTTTATGTGAGAGAACTATCTTAGGGAGGGATGAGGAATAGCAGCGAGGAATCATGGCATTCATATATCCACAGAGAGTTGCTTATCAGCTGTGTTTGGCTCGAGCATTTGATGCCTGTGAAGTACAAATGTTACTATGTGGCCTTTGAGTTGATACGAAGGAAAATATGAAGGAAATCAGCTGTGTGCTGAGGGTTTTAACAGTGTCGAAAATATCCTGAACAAATAGACTTGCATCATCATGCGCATAAGAGTGGTCTTGCTTTGATTCTCTTGGCTTTGGCCTAGACCCATTTGCTTCTCAAGGGCCTAGTTAACTCCCACATAATCTGGCATTCCATAACAGAATCTTCACTCTCCTCCTCATCCTCCTCGGTGACCGCCATCTCTGTTGCAGCCCTGAAACATTAGCAAAAACCCCGGTGTCACTTGGATTGATTTATGGTGTCATTAATGTCAGGCTATCAGTGGACATGAGCGCATGAGACAACAGACACGCCGCCCCAAAAACAAATAGTTTTGATTAAAGTCAAGGACATTCCATACAGCTTTTTAGTAGAAAGGCATTCATCACATTTGATGACCCTCCCTCACTGCCTCCCTCCCTGCTTTCCTCTGTGTACACGTCTGTTTGGTGGTGGAGGTGATGGTAAAGGCTGCAGAAGCAATGGCTGAGCTAACACAGATACAGGCAGCTTATAGCAGAGGGGTTATACAAATCACTGTGTAATACAAAGTTGGAACAGCACTGAGTGGATTAATTGAACACTAAAGGGATTACAGAGGAGAGGTTTAAGCAGACAGACATTGGGTCATAGATAGAGGGCTTGATTTTTACATGCCTCTTTGGAATTAGGTTGACAAGCAGATCGGTTGTGTTCTCTATATGTGTCTATGTGCAGAAGAAGTCCGGCTTTCTGGAGGACAACATGGCATAGAACTATTATAGAACAGGTAGTGGATGTAACATAGCCACCTTTGAATTTCACTGAAGAGCAATATCTAACCATTTTGGAGGTAGACATGGAATAAACTTGTCTGTGAAGTCCTTGCCTTTACTTTAATATGACTCAAAGAGAGTTATAGTATTAAGAAGATGACAAAAATGGAGGCGCAGAAACTATTTAGTTAGCTAAACATCTGTTAAAGTGACAAAAAAGAGGCTATGCAGAAAGGTTTCCAGAAACGATGGGAAAAGCACTTCAATGTCACTAGGAACTTTTATCTCCCACCAAAAAGCTTCTCATTTGTGTAAACAGATCCCAAAGAGTCTGCAAAGCCTTTCCTCTTCGCTGCCTTCCTGGACTGGCCACCCAGCCAGCACTCCCAACCCACAGGCCTCCACAATAACTCAGGGGGTCAAGGTTTAAGAGGGAAGTTTAGGATGAAATTATGAGAATTGAAAAGTCCACAAACAAATTAGCTAAAGAGGAGAGAAGAAAACAAGTCATGTTTAGTTATTGAGGTGGCATGTAACTCAAAGGCTTAAGTCATCACATCCTCAGCTTATATCAGTGCTTACCCTTATCTAATAAAGATGGGACTTAAGTTGTATTATTATTATACATAAGTGTGTTATTCTAAGGCTGGCTGTTTTAAGTGTCATTTTGTCACGGCTTGAAGGGGGAATGTGATTTTAATCAGAGCAGCTTTAGGTGTTTTCCTACACTCCAGATGTTCCTTCCTAGGCCTGAGAAAGCTTTTTTTTTTACTTTTATTTTTTCCCCTTTAACATAGACATAAGTAGGCTATTGCTCTTTTCAAGGTCTCTCTCACTCAAATATTTGGACAGTCCCAAGGAGAGAATTGTATTAGACGCAACTTGAGAACAAATATACATTTGTTGAACATTTGCTTGTGTTGGTATAGCTTATATAGAAAAAATGAGTATACTTGATATGTTGCAAAATGTCCTACAAATGCAAAATGGATTTTTTTGCACATGTGTAGGTTTTTGTCTGCTGCTGATTTAACCAACGCCACATGTGACACCAAGTGCTCTCAGGGCCTGATCCCCTTGCCCCTGCTGGGACCAATAGAACCCTGCTTCTCATTGACTTTGGTTTCATGTTCTCGGGCCAAACACCAAACTGTAAAAGAAAAAAAAAAAATAGAAGAAAAGAGAGGAAAACACAGCAAAAGAAACTAAACAGGGGATAATGCAGAAAGATTCAAGCCATGTGTTTGGCTTGCCAGTAAATAACAAGCTGCTCTGGATAAAAAAACAGAGGCATCCAAAAGATTTACTCCTGCCAGAGATGTGTGTCTGTAAATGGTGCTACCTCTGCGAGGAGAGCATTTAAAGGAGAGTTATGCTTACTCCAAGAGAAAATAATGAGTCCCGATGGTCTATCACAGGTCCTTGTGCTAAAAATATTGTTGTGAACTTTCTTCGTACTTTTTGATCATAAAGACCCTGTAAAATGTGATGAAAGACACAACAGAGGTGTAAAGGGTAATTCACAATATAAATTAAAAACTTGCTCTATGTACCTGTAGAATTCATTAGTATCTCTTAGATTTGGATGACTTTAGATGCTGCTTAAAAGACTTGTTATTCAGTTAGAAATGTGTACCAGCCACTAGCCACAAAAGCAACAGCATAAATCTTGAGATCAGCCCGTATTGATAGGGCCTTGGTTACCGATTTGGTAACACGTGTGCATATCCATTTCCCTGACAGAGAATGATTGCACATGACTAGGAAGGTAATAGAATTGTCTTTAAAGGGCTGGACATCATTTATTAAAAGCAGAAGAAAGGCTATACCAGCACTGTGTCCCATTACAACAAATATCACTGCTGCTTTCATCAATTAGATGTTGATTTCTTTTTTCTTTCAGCATATACTAAGCTTTGCTAATATTTGCTGTGAAAGACCCCAACAATTGGCAGAGTTAAGCATAAATCCTTAAATTTAACGACTACTTACAGTTCAAACGCTCTCTTTATTAAATTTCCGCGCACTACTTGATCAGTTCAGTTCTGATCATTAATACTGATGTGTAGTGTGTCCCAATTTGCCTCTCCTCTCATCACCCTCTCTCCTTCTTCTCTCTGTTCTTCCTTCCCCTCGTCTCCTCAAAGTTTCTTACTGGGAGGGAAGCAGCAGTAATAACATCTTGGGATACACCCGGGGGAACTTATTATGTCGATAGAACTAACAGCACAAGGTTTCCTGCATTCTGCCTACCTGTTGGACTGTTCACAAGCAGGTGTCAATATAGAAGGGGATGGTGAGGAATCATTATTGTCATAAAACTGGTGAATGTGGAGAACAGGTTTGACACTGGGCTGTGGATTTTGCCTATATAATGACGTCTAGTCCAAATCTACATGGAAGAAATTAACCAATAGTTGTTGGTGGTTTACACTCACATTTTCTTAAAGAAGACAACAGGTATGGGTGAATTGTACAGAACATATGAACAGGAAGCTGCATTAATAAATGCAGGTTGTGCATGTTATGCACCTCCTAAAGAAGTACCACTACATTTCTAGCAAAACTCAGTTATCATTTAAGAAATGCAAATCCAGGTAGCCAGTCCTCCGTTATTCTACATACTGTGTGAGGAATTAACATTATTACACCACTAATACCCCCATTTTGTCCTTAAATCAACATCTTTCAGCCTATTAACTAAAGCTTAAGCGAACTATAGCGCCAGTTGATGCTGCTCACGTATTGCAATGTATGTAGCTCTTCAAGTACCATAATACATTCAAAGTATTTGCCAGGAATATATGAATAATATAATAAGATTTAAGGCCTTTCAAGTTTAATGTTAAAAGAAAATTTATGACAACAATAAAAGTGGGTGAATAATATTTTTTTAATGTTTGATTGTCATCTCAGTCATTTTTATAATATGAAATTTACAACAACAAAAAATCTTGATCAAGGGATCAGCCCCTTTTCTTTGTTATTACTCTGCTGTCTTTTTTTCATAGAAAACAATGCCCTCCTAAAGCAATAAGATGAAGTGGTCAGGAGTCATACCAAACGGCACACATGTGCACATGGCACATGATGACACAGCACATGACACTTCTCAGTGACCACTTTCCTTCCTAATGAGGCTTTGTCTTTGTGGGGCTCAGAGGATGAGAGGTCATCCAGGGTCATGCTACAACAAGGCCAACGTACTCTTCAGAGGTGTGTAAGGAAGTCTGGAGCCAGTGTCAGTCCAAATCATATCTTCTAGACACAGACAGGAAAGAAGCAGTGTGTGCCTAAAACCTTGTGCAATTGTTTTGAGTGGTTGCCTGCTGTGTAACTCTTTTTTGTTCTAATATGTCTGACAGTTACTTACCACTTTACTTTACTAAGACAGTCAGCTTTGTTAATTCAATAATCCAACATCTCATGATAAAAACACAGGGGGAAACCTAATCGCTCATTAATAGTAGCGATAAATACCTGTTCTTGTCACACAACGGGGAGCAGGCGGAGAGCAGACAGATAGCTGAGGCTGCAAGTCTAACACAGTTGCACACACATACACACACATTCTCCTAATTACCCAGGTCACTAGCTCAGTGCTACAGCGACCTGCCTCTTCCTCTTCTGTGCGTTGACACTGAGGCTGCTGGTTCTGCCCCGAAAATACACCAGCGCTGTGTTCCTGTCCTGTCTTGTTTGGCTAGCGGGGGACCCACACAAATCTCTATTCTGGGAGTGTCATTCAGCACAAGGGTAGAGATGGGAGAGGAGCTTATATTCTGAGAGTTGCCTGTGCAGTGGCGAGCTGCGCGGTCAGACCAGTCAGTGTCTTTATTAATTGTGATTTATACCCCAGCCTTCAGTAGCATGTGTAAGTTACAGAGTCCTTGAACCACATCAGTTAGTGACATGCATTAGGTGTGTTTTGACTGAAATGACCTGTCCATCCCACACCGACACTCTGCCCTCGAATCCATTCATCTCGAGCTGCCGCACACATACAAGGCTCAACAAAGACAACCTCGAATATCACACACTGAAAATCATTTTAACACAAAAGTACCGCACAAGTGGGAAAGTAGGGCATCAGATGTCCCTGTTCTTTGGCACAGGCGCTCATGACACTAACTTTTTTATCCCGGTGTTGATTCTGTCCTTGCTGCAGGATGCCTGGGAAAAGAGCAGTGTATTCTCGGAGGATGACAATTTTAGCAAAACCAAACCTTTGGGCCTCATGTGGAACAATGAGTTTAATGACCAAGAGAGAGGGAACTAGACAGGAGCAACTTCGACAAATAATGTCGACAGCTTTTTAAAACCTTGACTGATGCCTATAGCTTTGCGAAGTAGACTGATTCTCAATCAGCACTTTTTGGGTGTTCACTTTAAAAACATTACATACAATCAAGGTCCATTTGGTAACTGTCATAAATTAAATAAATAAATAAATAAAACTGTATATAAAACGTGGGTAAAGCATAGAGGCGTTTGCAGTGTCACGTATCATTATCAGTTTGTAACATTATTAAAACACAGATTTGAGAAAGTATACCCAAGCTTTCCCTTCACGAATTGGCAGCTTAGAATTTAATTAACCAAACTTTAATAATTAGATGTAACACTGACTGAAAAATAATTATAAAAACTGATTTCAAATTAAATTTTCATTATGCTATGTCTCAGCTGGTCCACAACCTTTCTCTACTACTTGTTTATGTGTTTATGTTTACATACACATATACATGTAGTGCATGAGCAGTTGACTAAATCTAGTAACTGAGATATATCATTTTAAACCCTATACTCTAGTTTACTCTTATTGTTAATGTTCCATATGTGAACAGTACATAGAAAATCTTTAACTTAGACCCAGACTTTCTGAGATGTACTGTACATACACACCTGAAAAACTGGAAAATGCTAATGTACTTTTATTCACATGCTAGCTTGACAAAACATGCATCTGAATCAAATGCGACGGATTATGCTTTTTATCTACCTGCAGGAAATAAGAATGACAAGGCAAAAGACATATGACACATGTGGCAGATGAGAGTAAGGCTGATTGATTTGCTCTTCATCTCTAAAACGACTGTTTTCCTCTGACAACATGCGGAGAAGACAACATTTAAACTCTGTCTCTCACCTTGCATAAACAGCTTTAGGAGCAAAGACAGGACTAGAAAAAGTGTGACACAAAGTATGTACACGAGAGCAAACGCACACAGAACCCAGAAAACACAAAATCCTCGTACCCCCACATTCTGCTTTGTAGATCTGATTGAATACAGAATCAAAACAAGACAGTTTTTCAAAAAATGGTGTTTTGAAGACAGTACGTTCTACATCAGAAGAGGGAGGCACGACAAAAAGAAAAGAAAAACTAAATTGAGTTTGAGTCCAAGGTCAGTGTGTAACTGTCTGAACAAAAGTCGGAGATCTCCCAAAAAATATCTATCAAGCTCAGAAGAAGGCGCCCTTGTCCCGACCCCTGCAGAGTTGCTGGAAAGATGGTTTCCTGTAAAAAGTTTATCCGAGGGTATGGAAGATTAACGAGGGTGTTTTCATTGGCTGCTCTCGAGTCGTCTTGCAGTACTTAGAGGTGATAAGATCAGAATATTTATCGAGCCTCTTCTTCAGGTCATTTGCTATGTTAATTTTATGAGCTTGATGTTGCCTTTGTTTCATGGCCATGTGTTTTTTTTTCTCCCGAACCCTGAAGCGGGGGAAGAAAGGGGGATTTGTATACTTAGCATGCGGTGTCTTCAAATTACTCATTCATGCATAATTATTTATGCCGTGCAGGGGGTGCAGTGGAACAACTAAATCTTGAACCCTATGAAAATTAAAATCTATTATACTGCAATCAGATCAGCCCCTTGTTTTCACTGCTCGCTTTATTTGTATGGGATAATGCAGCTAATAAAACAAAAGTGTTGCCTTTCACGGGGCAAAAACAGTATTATCTGACACTGTTTTAGGTGTGAAGAAAGTTGCATTTAAATTGAATTTCAAAGATCATGAAAAATGAAAATACTGAACATGAATGAAACTATGGGCTTGAAACTAAAGAGTTATCATTAGAAAACAGAAAATGACCCCTTTTACATAATTTGTTAACAATGTAATAATAGCTCTAAAGATACTACTGGGACCTAATTCAATCAGAAAAAGGGACAGAAAATGCTATGTCTGCCAACTTGTTCAGACCACTGTCAAGTTCATTAAGTGATTGAGCTGAATAGATTGGAGCCCACCGACCTTTGGTGGACTTCGATGGTCATTAATCAGACAGGGAGGGTCAGGACATCACGAAGAGTCCAGCGGCAAAAGCTGGAGCATCTCAACCATGACCTCACCTCAACTCCCAATGAAATATCCATAAAACTCAAACACTTAGCCAAGGATAATATCACTATGTGAAGAGGGACACATGTGGATAACTATTAGACTGATGAACCTGGGAGAGAGAGAATCCCCTTCCGTGACGTGAGAAGGCTCTTCATGTGAAATTACATAAATCTTTCAGACTGTTTTAAATCACTCCCAGCCTTCCTTTTGCCGTTTTTTATCCGCAAGCACTCACCATTAATGCCTATATCAACCGCGGGAGCCAATTGTTAAAGAGGGGTTCTAAGTGCACGGCCCGATCGATACTGATAATGTTGAAAATGTGGTAGGAAAGAGTGCGAGAGTGGAGCACAAAGAGAGAAAAAGAGTGAGGGAGACATAAATCTGGAGGCTTTCAATAGAGGAGAGCAGCTGCTGTGGCCTCTAAGTCGTCCCCTTTACCTCTTTGGAAACATCATCGGCACTAATCAGACTCCCGCTAAAGAAAAGGGTCCTGGCTTGATTTACACTTACTACCCTCTGCTGTGGGACATAGAAAAAAAGAAGAGAAGGAAGAAAAAAAAGGTGGCTAGAAGACATATGCGAAAGGAAGTATAAAGGACAAGTTGGATTGAAAGGGGCTGAAACAGGGTACTAATAACATCAGACATATAAATGCAGAGCAGTGCATTCCTTCAAGGTCAATCTCAGGTGAAGCAAAAGGTTGTATAAAGGTCATATGGGATGAGGGTCATGTAGGCCTCAATGAGAGTCAATAACACCTCCCAGTCTTGTGTAGACATGTGGGGGTCGCCCCAGCTCTCACATCAATTCATGCGGCATAGACCCGCTGCAATAAAAGAGATGGAGAGAGACTTAGCCCGAGTGAAAGAGTGAGAAAAAAACAAAAATGTACAGACAGATTGTGAAACAGCTCGCCTTTCAACTACTAACTGCTTTTCATGTAAATGTCTCGGACTGACACTTCTTACACAGCCCAACCCCTAGCCTCTCTCTCCCACATAGGCAGAGGCACACACTCCCTTAGCATACTCTCTGTCAGCGGAAGAATAAAAGTAAGGGAAATGCAAGAAAAAGGGAGGAGAGCGTAAGAAGGGAGTAAAAAAAAAAATGGAGAAATCAAGACTCTCGCCGGGGTTGGCGAAAGGTCAGTCTTGACAGGCTCGGAGGTTAAACTGCCGAGTTAAAATACTGTTCATTATCCTCTGCAGCCTCTTCCCAAATTCCCCTCTTTTGTGTCACAGTCAGTGCCCAGCATCAACGTTCCCCACCCTAGAATTTATTGGACATTGTTGAGCAGTGAGAAAGGGGACCTTTTTCTTACAATAGTAGCAGTGATCCTATGGTAAGCACAATACTACTGCCAACACAATTACAAAGCCTGGCTTGAGTTATAGGGGCTGTAGCACTGACATTGTGCTGTGTGTCTTCAGATACAGTATAATATTAAATACAAAGTAGACTGTTTGGTACATTAATGCTACATTGTATACTTGAAAATTAATTTTAAAAATAATTTACATAAAAGTGCATTTTTAACTAACCTTCGTCCGGTGGAGGTAAATGAATTACAACATGCAAAGGGAACAAAGCAGGGGAAATATTCAAAACGCAAATTAGGCAGAATCACATCATTCATTACTCACTAGAGAGCAATGAGATGTGACACATTGCAACAGAACCCTGCCTGAACTGGACAAATTAAAAACACTAGTAATTAGCACTATGCAAAACATGCTGTAAGTTTATTACCTGATTTATATTGCTTACTGTTTATAAGGGCATATCGAGCCAGCTATTCGTCTTCCAACTTGCATGCTTAAGATTCAGAATGGGTTTAAATGATTTATTAAACGAATAAACAAATAAATCACCTCACACCTAATTTCCCTAATGATATTAGAAACGACTAACAGTACAAATTGTGCAAAATATAAGCTACTATTAACCTGGAGCACCTTTCATTTGAGGGGTTCAAAACGTCCATCCATTTCATTTGTGCAAAAACAAAAACATGATTAAGGATTTGACTTCTGACATGGATTCCACAAATAAAGCACTCCACTCTCACTTTGCTTAATAAACTTGGGTCATACACCTAATGCTGTCAGCAATACGTCAAACTCTCCTTACTGTAAGTCACAGAGTGTGCCAGAAAAAAACTCCACAAAACAACACACACACACACACACACAGCCCACCAAACTTTTTCTTATTCTGTTTCTTTTACAGTGCTTCGCTCTGAATCACCCCGACCATCGTCTGAATTGTATATTTCTATTTAAAGAGACATATTGTTTTCATCTTTTGCCCCCCTAGTCCCTCGGGAAATGCGCAGAATATAAAAAGCGAGACTTTAAATAACAAGAGGCTGCCATCAGTTCCCCTGCTAGTCCGCACATTACCCTCATCTGTGAGTGAGCGTCTGACACCTACTAAAATGTTTCAGCTCTACGTGCCTATAAGAGCATAAATAATTCAGAATTAATCCCTGCTGGAGCGGACTATGGGATTCATAAATTATCTGAGCGCAGTCCCTAATGCAGTCCTCGGATTGGAACACCTATGGTAACAATCGAGCAGACGTGCTCATTACACCTTGTGAAGAGATATCTTAACCTCTGAATATTAATTTTCAGGAATAAATGGGGAATGTTTCTGGTATTAGTCACTTAATATGTGAGTGAATGAATATTTAACAAGTGCTTATAGTGTCTAGGCGTGCAGTATAACTAGTCATATTGTAAATAAGTTTAAGTTATTAGTTTGTATCTCATGCATTAAAAGCACAACTGCTCTCAACAATTTCAACCCACTGTGATAAGAACCTTTTCTTTTTTTTTTTTTTTTTAAATACATTAACTTTCAATAAATATTGTTATGGAAAAGTGGCTGTAAGTCTACTGCTGTTTTACCTGCATCTTAAGTGTTATAAATTAAAAGAAACCCCTCCTAAATGAACTTAAAAACAACTAAAAAGTGACATTAAGTCATGAGCTTGTGTAAATCGTGTTATATATGAAAGCTAAAACATAAATCTTCTCATAAAGAACACAAGAGGGGAGACAGAGAGGAACCTGGACACCCATGGAGATGTTTTGCTGACATTTACAACGAGTCCCTCAAAAGGTTTGCCCATCACTCTGCAGCAACGCCAAGCTGCCCAGGAGGCAGTGATGGATGGTGCGCAGACAACACACTTAATCAGCCACAGCATGGATGGAAATATTAATGCTGGGTAATTGAGAACACAATAGCAAGCGCCGCGATATAAAGAAGATACATTCAGACCCGCTGACATTCGGACAGTGACGTGAAAAGAAGTAGTTTTGAAGATTTACAGCCGTATTACCGAGTGAGCGGCGATATGAAAAGGCCCACTTTCCGATGATACAGGAGTAATCCGTGCATTATAAACACAAAGTAGTCCAAATTCTAAGTACACCGTGTATATGTTTATAATGTGAAAGACATGAAAGACTTACACAAGCACAAGTGGAGATGAAAAATGCCACCGAACAGCATATCAAAGCTATATTAGATGTGTCTACACTTGTGTCGACGGAAAATGTGAAAACACAAACTGATCCTCAATAAAAAGGACTACTGTAGCGGGTAAAAGAGAGTGGCATTTGGTGAGGGGAGGGGAAAAATATCCGATTTAGAAAGTGGTTGAAAATATACATATCAAAGGAATAGACATGGAGATTTCCTTTGCCTGTGCATCCTATCCATGTATCCCTCCCTCGCCTCCTCAAGCGCGAGCTGAGAGGGGTCTCTTATAAATTCGCAGGTAAGAGAGCCAGAAACCTACTTATGAGAATCTGCAGTTCATAATCCATAGGTTCTATCAGCAGATTACTAGAAATAAAGTGTTGGGAGAGACATAAAGCAGGACTCAGTGTGCCAGATGAGACAATGCTGGTTTCAGTCTACACTTCACTCCAGTGTACATAATTAACAGCTTGTGTTCAGCTAAAGCAAAGACAAATACATGGACGGGAACGCTCGGAATGATCCTAATAGGATATTCATGTTACAATATGTCATCACTTATACCCAGAATTAAACGTAAACCCGGACACAATGCTACACCAACACTGTGAATTTTAATTAAAATGACTCATTTAGTAGCTTCATCTGACTTACTTTGCCACTCTTGACTTTCTAGCCTCTTTAGCATGCCAGTAAATCTGTATAGGGCAATTCATTCGTCACACGGCTTTACCCATTAGAGGCGGACCACTAAATGCTTCACCTTTTGATTTGGAGTACAGGAGTACAGGATTTGTCAGTGGAAATGCGAAGGTGCTTTATTGCTCCAAATTTCATCACAATAAAGGCTTATGGGAAGGGTGGCATAATCGTTGCCCTATAAATGTCTCTATGTAGATTACATGCTTCTTGCCCGGCTAATCCTGGTAATTGATGAACTTCTATGCCTGTGATTTTTTATATTATTTTGTAATTTGTTTATTAATTAAGATAACACTTATTTTGGGACCTCAACCAAGTAAACACGATTATGTGCTCTGCGGGGTGAGTGTTCAGCGTGCTGACGTTCCCAAAGCAGCGAGCTGGCGGGCTGGCAGGCTGCTGCTGCCAGGGAATGTCTAATAGTCTTGCACTGAGAAGTTTAATTCATTTGCCATAAAGCTAAAAATAAACAGTCACACTTAATTGGGCTCTGAATGTGAGCATTATTGACTTGTTATAAAAAAGCAAGGCCATGAATTATAAGCAAAGACTCTACACTTAATAGGAAAAGCACAGTTTTGTACAGTGGAAAAATAGTATAACTGGGGAAGATAGCTAGGGAGCAATTCATAGCTTTATAATTTCCTATTTATATCCAACATATTAAAAAAAACATGTCTTTTCCATTATAATTAACTGACAAACTAAAAAAAAAAAAAAAAAGTGGTGAGTTTCATTTATGAATGCATTGGGCTTGAGGATTTGTGTATGATTTCTTGAAGTTCAGAACGCAGAGACTCTGAGGCAGGACGGGGGAGGTTTAGAATGAGAAAGAGCAAATCAGGAAGATTTCCATAAAAAAGTCGAATAAATAAGTGCCTGAGATACAACAATTTGGATTTACATATATTATCCCGCTCTATCTCTTTGGATATTTTACAGCCCCGATATGAGAGCGGGGCTGTGCGATAAACTGAGTATGACCTATGCTCTGCGGGCTCAGTCAGAAAGAGCAGACGCCTGTAAGAATACTCAAGGAGCAGAGGAAAGGTTGAGAGGATGAGGACAAAAAACGGAGAGAGGAAGAAAAATGACACTAAAAGGCAGGCCCGAACTGATTGATGCTCTGCTGTATTTGAAGATCAGTGGCAGCCTTGTGGTGGCAGCGCAGAGGTCAGCCCAGAGTATGTGTGTGTGTTTGTGACTTTCTCTGTCAGTTTCACTGTCTCGCTGTGTGTGTTTCCACATTTTCTCTCTGTTGTAGAGGAGAATGCTCAGTCACTGGGTGGCTGGGGGAAATCAGATGTGAGCAGAGAATAACATGCTCGATTTGGCCAGGGAAAGGAGACAGGCCAGGAGGATGGGAGAGCACCATGATGTATCGAGCCGTTTGCCAGCCGGATGGGGCACATGGTGGCGGCCCTCTTTCTGCCTGTCAGCAAATGCACGTTTTTCACCCAGCAGGAGCAGCGGGCTAGCACGTGTGTGTCTGAGAGTGTGTGCTATTTTGAAGAATATAAGTGCTTTACAGAAATACACACATATACATATAGTAGGTCCTTGCATTTACTCAAATAGCAACTAACTAATTCACAACGGCGCACTTCTCATCACAGCAAGCATCCGAACTTATATCCCAAACAAATAATCAAACACTAGAAATGAGGGCTATAGCGTGCATGTGTTAAACAACCAACTGAAAAATAAATACATAATATACATAGGTGCAGTCCCATGTTTATTTTCTTGTGGAAATGATTGAAGTTGTTGTAAACACATACATTGGGTGAGTTTGTCCTGAAAGCCTTGGGTCAAAGGTTGAAGCCCTGTGCTTTTGACCCACACACTAAGCTGTTGTAACTTGGTTTTAGCTCGTCCGAAAAGCATGGATCATTTCCAAATGCATCACATTTTTATTCTAACCTTCAACCTCTAAGAGACTAACTTTTTTGTCCCTTAATGGTTAACGTGAAAAATGTACTTTAAAACAACCAATAATAAAAAAAAAAAAGTATTGCATTCTAACGGAAAAAACACAAAATATGATTACCCTTGTTGCCCTCCTTTTTTACTATTTTGAAACAAAGGGCTATGGTTCATGTCCAAAAACCTTGTATATCCATCAAACACTGCATATTGGCTTCATACAAGGCAGCCTGAAGGTTTCAACTCAACACACTGACACACAAGCGCAGGCCTCCACACTAAAGACTTCTTTTCAGCTTGTGTCGAGGGAAGTGGGCTGGGGAGACCCTTTGATGTGGGAACACTGAGGTCAGAGAGAAGAGTCTGTGCAGCGCTAAATTCCATCCCCCATAACAGTTCCCTTTTCACTCCTGACTTCAGTTTCTGAATCTTCAAAACAAGTACAGAGAGGTTTTAGCACAATGTGAATATGTAGGAGTAGGGCTGGATTGCTAACATGGTTTAAGGCACCACATCCTCCTTAAAAGTTAGCGGTCTGTGTTGCATTTAAGCCGGTCCCTTCATGCACTTAAAGGCCTTTTGTTTCTCGAAGTAAAACTAATTTCAAATGTTGTGTTGCACTCGACGCAAATGGAAGGAAATGTTAGCCTCAGTCGCGCTTTAAAGTCAATGAATTTGTCAAAAAATTTATGATAATTCATTCAATTACTCTTTAGACATTTAAATGATGTGTGGAGTGCGAGAGGAGGTGATGCGGGTCAGCTAAAGAGAGCAGAAGAGGAGGAGGAGGGGTGCCGGGAGGGAGGAGAAGAGGGATTGGGGAATAATCCTGCTCTTGATATTACACTCCCTCCAGAGGCCTTTTAAGGGCTCCATATCACAGTGTGCGGCCTCCTAAACTTCTCTCCCCCACTTACCAACTCAGCGGCCCGTCCACACACCCCCTCGACAAACACTTCAGTTCACCACCGATTTGTCTTACATTTACTGTTCAAACATCTTTTGCCGCACCCACATACATGGAAATTAAAACACAGCTCAAAATGAATATGCATTAGAAATCTTCTGGTTTTAAGAAAATGCAAAAAGTTGTTAAAATCCATTTGGAATTTTTTTTTTTTTTTCCATACACATCCACAAACATTTCCCTTTTCATTTCTGAGGGAATGACAATAAAAAGGCCCACCGCTCTTCTCGACCCTTGACCTTTGATCCCTGGAGGTCTCCCACTGCCTGTGCGGGAGGTGGAGGAGGGACTCAGAGGAATGGAAGGGGTGCTAAAAGGCGCGGATGTGGTGGGGCCCTGAGAACAGCTCCCTCTGTCAGACCAGCTCAGCCTGCATCATGGGTAAGCTCCCCCTCTAGTGTTCACTGGACCCTCTCATGTGGGATCTTATTTCCACTAAAACAATGACTATCACTTACTATCTTCATTTGATGTGTTTTATGTAAAGATATAGCATACACGAACAACTGATTCTGTTAGTCAGCTGTTTTTCCTGATGCTGTGATACAGGTGATTGCTGCACACACATGCATCCAGATTTCACTGAGAACATGCAACCAAGTTGCTACCATGAATACTCTATGCAATTAATAACATACACTTAAGTGCAGCATGAAAATAAAACTACTGATGAATTCATTTCTGAAAGTAAAACATCAAGATACAATTTCAGCATATAGTTTCAGTATCTGGTCACTACTGCCTTAGAACCATGCACAGTGTATCAGATCTATGCCACTCTGGGTGCCTCCTATTCTAGCCTAGCCATGCCTGAGGGCATGCTAATTACCTTCTCTCTTGCTCTAAATTAACCAGCTTTCACTGGGACACCATCATCACTTTCAATTCAGCGGATGGAGAGGAGGGTTGGAGCTCAAGATACGAAGGAGAGGGAGGAGCAATGGATGAAAACAGAAACAAACCAGTAATCTCCTACATTGCCTCCTAAACGAAAGCCACTCTGTCCCTAATGTAGACAAGTCATTTTGTACAAGCCGTTAAAGCCCACTGGGCCAGGCGAGCATGCAGTGCAGGGCGGCCTGTTTCAAAGATCTTTTGCAATCTGTTACACAATGGACCCCCTCATTTTATGCTGCTACATCATAAAAGTGCTCCTTTTGTTATATTTCCATCCTTAAAAGGGTCTTAATCCCCATCCTTTCAGGCTGGTCTATGGCAAATTCCTCAGGGACATCCCATTCGCTGCAAGGGCTAGAGTGACCCACTCAGAAACCAGCATGCAGGGCTTTGAGCTTTTCTTTTGCTGCCACTCTCCAGAGAACATTAAATCGTACTTTTCATCCCGCTCACCATAGGGGGAAGCCCCTTAATGATGACAGAGAAAGAGAAATTCCTCCAGTCGGTCCTATGACACCATTCTGCTGTCAAGCAGGCATCTCGGCGGAGAGAATCAAACATGGCTTCCTGCAGGTGGAACGCCAATGAAGGTCACAGCCCAGTGAGAAAGGAGAGAGGGAGCAGAGAGAAGGGAAAACGGAAGAAGTGTGAGAGAAAGACATAGGGAGCCCAGCTTTTTCTGAGCAAATTAAGTCATCTGCAACAAAAAGAAGATGAAGGTTGCCCTTCTTGTTCATGTGTATTTAGTTCATTCTAAGGATTCTCCTCTGTCTATTCAAAACCACAAAGTACTACTATTTTTTTAATGCAGGACACAAGATGTCTCTCTTGCTTTTTTGCAGTCATTAGTGTGGATTTAATCAAGTTACACCCCAGCTGACCCACCTCCTTACTCTAATTCACAAAGCACCATCAACACGACAAACTGAAATGTTATTCAAAACCATGTGAGAAGGTGTAAATTATGATCCATTTCTAAACTCTTACTATAGTCTACTCAAAACCAGACTTATAATGAAGATTTTGATATGCTCTTCTTTCATTGCATATGCAAGAAATACTATTATAAGACATAATTCAAAACAAACAAAAAAAGACACACAAGCACAAACCAGCCCTTACACAAGAAACTGATCAAACTGTTAATGATCTGTCAGTCAAGTAGGAGGGCAGATGTTTACAGATGCCCAGAACCAATGGCAGGGCTCATCAGTCAGAGTCATAGACTTGGCAACCATGTCACCTACCACACCCACTCACTTACCCTCGCCACCACAAAGTGAAACTGAGTACTTACAAGCATCAGTCCTTTTGGGCTGGTTATAGAGAATCACAAGTTGAAAGGGGAATCATTCTTTTTGGTCTAACTGCCTTGTTGTACAAAAACTGTAAAAATCTGCAGCTGTTTCCAAAGTATTGTCCTTTCTTTTTCCCATTGCTGATCTGGAAGCAGCCATTGGTGCCTTCCTCTTTCACCCTGATGTGTGACACTCATGACAAATTGGGTGTGGAAGTGAAGGTGATGGGCTGTGAAAGTAATGCCCCTGCCCCCACCGATACACAGCACTCACGCACACGGGACAGCACAACACACCAATACATTGATATATCTGTACACAATCTCATACTTCTCAGCACTTGGGCCTGCCCTCAGACGACACAAATATTTCTGCTCTATCAATGGTGGCCACCTGGATAGAAGAAATGAAAGGTGAAAAGGAAATGAGAAAATGATTCCATCGTAATATTACATACACTTTTACATATGCACAATAAGATATAGTAAAGCAGATGACGAAAGAAAATATTTACTTGTGAATGTAAGACACTGTGTATATATAACCTTCCAACCAATTAAAGTCACATTATTAGCACCTTTACAATGAAAAATTGAGCAATTTCCACCAGGCAAAAATGATGATACTGCACTGCATAGCAATTATCTAAACATTACACTAATTCCCATAGAAGTATTTAAATTATATGGTTGGTTGATTGCATGATGAATTAAAGAGCATTTTTTTTTACGGGGAATCTCATCCCACAGTGATGAGGACGGCGGCTCTGAGGCACAGTCGGGACAGGCTCGTAGAAGTGTAACCTAATAAAGATGTTCTATTAGGATTAGCAGCACCTCCAGGGACCTCCTTCAACCTGTAGCCTCAGTCTGATCCACAAGTCCTTAAAGAAGATATCCTCATTCTAATGTCATCATGTAGCAACACAATCTTTCCAGTTGATTTTATACTTCATTTTCTAGCATCGCCAATTTTTATTAACCGAGTAGAAAAATGGCAGTTTCAATAAATAACAATAAATAAAGTAATAATAATGAGCCAGAAGAGTGTCATGTTTCAGAGCAAGAATAACGTTCCGATTTCAGACAGCTTCATTTTGCAAGTCTGTAGCACCATTCCTCACATGACACCAAATGTAGTGCACTTAATGGCTTTTTGTTGTCGTTGTTTGAGCGACAGAAGAAATTTCAGTTCCACAGTAGACAGCAGGCGATATATTCACTTACAGCCCCTGTCAGAACGAGAGGCTTGTTACCTTTGATCTATTAGCCCATTTGTTTATGCAGGTTTCAAATGTCCTCATGACCGTTGTATCAGATATAACTGCAGTTTGCTTTACAAGCTATAGTAATCAGACTATTTGTAATGTCTGTTTGACTTTACCTTTTCCATTTGGCCAAAGCTGCCCCAAATTCAAACCATTGTCATGACAATAACATGATCTTTATTTATCATCAAGGACTGTTACAGAAAACAAAGCTACCATTGCTAATCAGTAAGCTAAGAAAAGTTGTGGTGGTTTTAAATGCACAAAGGGTGAAAGTTTCCAAGACTTCATCCAGAGTTCTTAACACTTGAAAATGACCGTGGTGCCAAGGGTGCCAAGTGATTTGACTTAAGCCGGGCATACATTGTGAGATGTTTTTGCACTCTGTTGTTGTTGTTTTTGCACTCTGGCTTCGTTTCTGGCTTCTCGGTGGATAAAATAGCACACATTGCCTAAAGAGCATGCCTCTTTTTAGCATGAAACCTTGTAGCCTAACTGCTTTTGCGTTTGGAAGTCAGATTTATTTCCTTTCACACACATGAAAGCACCATAATTCATTTGCTTGTTACTATGGCTACCCCACCATACTGGAACAATTTGACGACAAACTGCCCTGATTTAAAAAACAAACAAACAAACAAAGAAAGAGCTTAATATCTAGATAGTTGCTGATGTTTTCTCCTGAGGCATTAGGACATTAAACATATGTCGTCTGTCGGGGACATTTGTCAAAACCATCTTGTTTCCACCAAATTTGCAATGTTTGCTGATTTTGACTACTGTTTTTGTAAAAAATGCTTTGCAACTACCATGACAAAAAACAACAAATGTGACTTTCTGAACCGTGACCCTGAAAAATGAATGTAGCCTAATTATATTATGCCTATTTGATAATATATTTGAGGTCTAAATGAGGAAAAAATAAGGGTGGGGCTTTGAATTGGTCCCGTAATCCTGACTTTCAAAGTTTTCTGCTGAAAAGTCCACTTTTAAAATGATTAAAAGATTGCTGAGGTCCACAGAATTGAATCTATAGTATATCCTTAGCTATATGAGGATTGTACCTTTGTGACCAGGCCATCACCAGGTGCAGACTTCGATAAATAGTAATGAGAGGAAATGAATTACTATTAGATCACTAAGGTGAATGTGATTAGCAAGAACTAAAGCTTTAAATCATGGAAACATAATTGTATGACGCATTAACCTGAAGGCTCACATTATCAAAGTCGTATCAGCCAATTGACAAGGCTTTTATAATTAGACATGCTGTTCTTTGAGGAAATTTCAGTTACACAATGCTCAGCAGGCAATGTATTCACTTCTAGCCTGTCAGCACGAGAGAACATTGTTGTTACCTTGGCACATTTTCTTTACAGATTGCAAACTTCTTATAACTGCAATTTACTATAATAATTCATTAAAATGATAAATTGTTTATTATCAAAACTCCTGTGGAGAATGATCAGCACATACTCTGAGGACTGTCACACAGAGCAAATCATTTAGTTAATCAAGCTATCATTTAGCTATCAAGACATGCTTTCTTTTGGATTGCTGTTATTTTTGTTTTTCCCTTTCAAT
Source organism: Rhyacichthys aspro (assembly GCA_036850595.1). Classification (NCBI taxonomy): domain Eukaryota; kingdom Metazoa; phylum Chordata; class Actinopteri; order Gobiiformes; family Rhyacichthyidae; genus Rhyacichthys; species Rhyacichthys aspro. Next base: position 11,939,194 of record CM072156.1, read on the forward strand.
TCCACTGATTTTATCCATATCTGAATCGACAGGCAAATTTTCAGCAGCTGAGATCCACCCAACTCCAACAAACCTCAACATGAACATGGTAAGATATAGGATTATGTTTTTTCACAGCAAAGTAATTATCAAATAAAACCCTAAAAAATCTTGCAGCACAATTTACATTTCAGATTAAAAAAATATTTGTTTATTTTGATTGTGTAGGATGAAATGCAGCCAGGTGATGCTGCACCAAATGAGGACAAACCATCTCCACAAACTGAGGAGAATACTGTGGAGCAGGGCTATCGTGTGACTGGATCTGCGTCTGGGTCGGCAATGGTGAAGATGCTAGAGGTGGATGAAGACAAAATGAAAATAGCTATATACGTAGATCTCCGGATGGACACTGTGTGCAAGGATTTTGACAATATCCCTAAGGTGCTGAGACAGGATAATAGGGAGAAAGATAAAAAGACACCAGTTCTAGTAAGTTGTGTTTTAGACAGTTTCTTTTTTCTTTCTCATTTAAGCATATCATTTAGACAGTGTTGGAAACATGTCCCTGTTGATGTATTTGTTGATTATGTAGGACCGGTCTCTCATTAACGAGGAAACAGAGGAGACACGTGGCTCTTTTCGGAATGAGAAGTCAGACAAATTTAACCCGGTAGAAGCTCTCAGACTTAGATGCTCAGATGGGTTTGCTACATGACAAGCTTCATATGATACTTGACGCACAGATATCAATGATGAAAGAATTTATCAAACTGAATTCACCTGATCGCACTGAAAATGAATAAAATGATATCTAAATATATTGTTGGCTGTGAGCAATGCTTCTTTTGCAGTAGTGCAGGTGGCCACAGGTGAAATGTACATTGCTGTATCTTGTGCAAGTAATAAATGTGGATATGGACCTCTGTGTTTACCATCTTGTGTACCTTGGTCCTCTATTGATCAGACAAAACTTAACTTAAAAATCACTTCTCTTACACATGAACTGTAGGAATGTGTATTTATAATTTGTTAGGGACAAATAAATAGTATAATACAGTTTTATATCAGAAAGCAACCTGATGACTCCAAAGCTATTTTCATTATCTTCCTCTTTAGTTTTTCAGCACTGTCAATGGTAAAAGGTTTCTGTTTTGTGTTTACATGTCCGTTTATTCTAAGATACTGGGCATCATAAAGCTACTGGCTCTGTTTGCACGTAGTGACCATTGTGCACACATCAGGCAGAGACTTTTTGTGCCATTGTGTTCCCTGACAGGCTGAATGAGAGGGAGTGTTTCACAGTACCAGGATGTGTTGGAGACACCTGCTGGGTCAGGCTGCAAAGGCCTGTACTGCACTGTCATTAAAACATGTATCACTGGGAGCTCTTTTGTCAGGGCAAGGGCTGGTGGTGGCAACATGTCTGAAGTGTCACATGTCAGTCTGTATTAGTTTGAAATTATTTTTGTAGATTCAAAAAAAAAGAAAAAAAGTACTGATTTGTACTCAATTCAACAAAAGCTTACTTAGGACACTTGATATTCTTCGTTTGGAAATTGTTACTGTTTTTAATCTGAGCTGAAGCAAATACTGTATATTATTACAAACTAGTGCATTTACATTGGACAGGCTTCATGCTGGTACAGTCCTAGCATTTGGTTCCAAAGATATTGAGTCTCTGTGCTTTCTGTTGAAGAAGAAAATGCAGAAAACCAGAGAATATAAACAACAGCTGTCAATATGGCACCCTGAAAATGTATCATTTAGATTCATATACATATTTTTTGTAATGTAACCACTGGTGTTTACAAATTTGTTCAGTTGTCTTTGTTTGGCATCACAGCTGGAAAAGGGTGCCGCAAAAGGTACAATTTTAACTGAAAAGAGGCGGGATTAACATGCCGAGTAGTACAATAGAGATATTAAATGAAGGCTAAAAAAATAAGCATGCCATGATCAATTAAAGTCAGTATTATTCGGATAGCCTCTAGCACAAGCAACATGTTGAATTGTTAAGAGTAAAGTCTGCTATTGAATACGCAGTAGTTTTAAATGTAATGATTCATCACAGACTTCTGAAAAGGCATTTCTTTTCTGCAGTTTTCACTTCTTCTGCACTGCATTACCAAGGTCTGCATGCATTTCCAAACTAACCAGAGAATATAGAAGAGACAATTTAGGGTATCAGCTGCGGTACAAATACAGACATTGCTAGAAGCACATCGATTGACATGTGCTCAAATGTTCATCGACAAAAGGAGAAATACTGACAAAAAGAGTACGAGGGAGAGAGTAAGGTCCTGAGAGGGGAAGAAAAATCCATAATTGCTCTCATCGCCATATGATTTTCTGCAGGCAATTTTCAGGGAGCACACACTGACCTTTGCCTACTTAATTCCTGTGCAGTAAAGAAACAGAGAGATGATCACTGAGGCACATAATTACACCCTCATCGATAGATGGATCTATGGGATGGCCAATGAATGCAATCCAGGGATGAAAGGACAATGAACATAGCCGTTCCTCACACATACACATAATGAGTGGACTCTGACCTCCATACTTGCAGGAAAACATATGCCTACACATATTATCCTAACAGTGGCACAAATTCCTATCTGGATGCAAAGTCGATGTGAAATGCATGGTGGGTAATGATGATGTGAAGGTGTAAGGCTGGGAGCTGCATGAAGGAGCCCCATATGGCTCTCTCCGTCCGTGTCATTACCTTGTTACGCCTTTGACTTCCACTCAGGGAGAGGAAAAGGTGGGGAAAGATGGAAAGAGAAAGAGAGAGTGAGGATCACCCAAGACCACTACAACTGAAATTGTCTGGGGTCAACAGTGCCATAATTACTTTAAAATGTCAGCCGGCAATAAAATACAACAGTTCATCTGGCAGAAAGCAAATTAGCTTTGACCATGCCGTAATTACCCTTTCCTGCAGAACCATTAGAAGAGATCAAATCTTCACATTCTCTGTTTGAGCAAAGGCCATCAGAGTACACTCCACCTGACAAGGATGCACATTTGCCATTTTGCAGGGGTAATTAATTGTCCTTATAATAGAAATTTTATATTGGACATTGAAATGGAAGAAAAGTGTAATAACCTGCCAGTTTTATCTTAACCATTTGCTGACACCCCTCGCTTTTTATTCCTACACCATTTCTTCTTCTTTTTAATAGATCTTAGCAGCTGACTGATATGGGTGTGTAAAGAACCTCAGACAGATGGTTTCCATGAACAATCCTTGAAAGGTGTTTAGTCAAAGGAGGTTATGATTAATGTGCTAGATTACTGTAATTTCTCTCACATAGTGACAAACAACGTTTACACCCATTAAACCCTATACTATGAACTTTAAGACTTAATTTAAAAAGCATGACTCCAATATACCTTTCTCCTCCCTGTAGATGTATTTAAATTTGGTCTGGTGGTTTGCTTTGGATCAACAGATCAATGACTGATGACTGATAACTGCAGACAGTCCATGATACAGACCCTGGACATGAGGCCAAGGGTGTAAGGGTATGTATAAGGACAAAAGTGGGGACAGGACATATTAAGTTTAGAGTTACAGGGAACCAGTGATGTGTAAATCACAACAGCAAAATTATAAGTCAGAGAGACATGCAGACTAACCACCCACAGTCAAAAGTGTGGTTTATATTAAGAAACACAACTACATGCCTGTAGAGTTCAATACTCTGGAAGCAGGAGGGTGAAACAGACAGGAAGAGAATCATAAGTTGTTCTAATATAATCAATAAATAACCATTACCTTTTATTATTTCATTTTCTTTAGTAAATATAAAAATATATATTTTATAATAATTATTTATTCATCATAGTAAATGTTCAGTCGATCATAATGTTGATTTAAGGTAATATTACCAGCACTAGGTTTTATGACACAAGTTTGAATGCTCTGAGTGAGCTCCTTGAGTGTTACTGTAAACTAACTATGTCTAGCTGCTAAATCGCTCAAACCCATATCATCAATGTGAAGACCAAAGATTAAGTTGGGAACCTATTCCAGGTAGCTGCAGAAAAGACACTGTACAAACAGCTGCTGTGCTGCAACTGCTGCTTAATCTGAATCTCAGCTCAAGAGCATCGTAACCTTATCAAATTAGCTTTGAGCCCAGTCTGTCAGCCAGTAATACTGGGTTGGCAGCCACCACCGTGATTAGTCATATTGAATTATACATTCAGAGCATGTAAGACACCTTCCACATCAACACAATACAAAGACAGTCTCTCGCACAGAGACAGGCACAGACATAACTGCAGTCACAAAGACATACAGAAACTCAAACAGTGATGAAAACAGGCACACATATAAACACATACATGAACACACACCAAAAAAAGCTCACATGGTGGGGTTTTTGAACAGGGTGATGCGGATGTGCGTAAACAGGATTAGCGGAGACGGTTCCACTGTCACACAGCCCTCCAGATTGTAATTCTCATGCCTCTCTGACAGCTTGGCACAGCACTAAGTCACCTAACGTTTGCCTTGACATGAAATCCAGACCTGGGCACAGATGAGGTTATCAGTGGGGGGAGATGAGTGGGAGGAAACGCATCTAGTCATGTTGGTACTAGTTGGTTTACTAGAAAGACATTGCACTGTATGAAAAATATCTATCACTGATGCTTGAAGTGTACACTTAAGGGTCCCATGTAATTGTGAACCTGTCTTAAAGTAGTCGAAAGATTCCAATCCTCTTCATTAAATTTATCTCTTGTGACATAAACTTTTATTATGCGCACCAGAAGTGTGTATGGGACTAGCAGGGCAGCTTAAATGACTGCAACCTGTAATTACTGTTCCAGCACTTGATTAGAATAATCTGATTGCAATTATTCAGTGACTTTAAAATACAAGCCTGAAGCTACAGAACAATAATTCAAGGGCAGTGATTGGGAACGTGTTTCTTTTTTGGCTGTAAAATGACGTTTTAATCGACAGAGTGAAAGTGGTTCCCTGCTAAGGAGCCAGCTCCCTCAATTAGAGCCCATTTATGCAGTGAGGGGGAAGATGTTGTGCTGCAATGTGGAGTTAATCACCAGGCAGACACTTATGAAGTTCACACGGATCAGGGCTCTAACCCCTCTAATGGGTAAACAGGCAGAAATGCAGCACTCTTGCAAGGCCACCAAACATAAACACCCACATAATGACATTTGTACTGTTGCTGCATTGTGGTTTATTTTTCCTTATACTTTTGGTTCACACAATATTTTAAAACTAAAATGTATTCTTGAATTGTTGAATTAAAATAAAAGTAATGTAGTCATAACAAAGACATGTCATTTAACTCCCACATTGTGTGGCGCACATCTATGAACCAAGGCATTCGTTTTACAATTTTAATGTATCCCATCCCTCTAAGGAGAATGTGGGAGATTAAATAAAAATGTAATACAACATGAGGGAGAAGTATTGCCCAGCTGGCACCACTTCCATGGTCAAAGTGAAGGACAAACATAGTGACTATAATCTTTTTTTCTAAGCCTCTCATTTGTAGGACTTTATTTCCTAATTCTGATTTACCTGAGGTGAGGCGATTTTTGTCCGTGCCTCAGAGGCTGACTCACCCTGAGTGATTAACAGGCCTGATTAGTCTTTTAACACACACACATTTGTATTTGTCCTTCAGCGGTCACACACTCTAAGGGTACAGTCTGTTCAGACATACATGTTCATATCCTGAATATGAATGGATGGTCTGTGAGCACTTACACTTAAGGAGTCCTTATTGTAAAAACGAAATTGATGTCTATTGTATTTTTGAAAGCCTAATTGTTATCTTCCTCAGTTATTCTGTTTCATCATAGACAGTACATTATTAACAGAACGACCAAGAGCGCATTAATCAGCATGACTCTGCCTTAACCTTGGTAAGTGGCACAATAAGAGACATGCCCTCTCTAATCAGCTTCATTGTGTTCTATCACCTTCGCTCTAACTATATCACAGACAGTTCAAAGACCGCACACTACATGTTATTGCTGAAACATCTTTAATCAGCAGCACTGGTCTTTGTTAGATCATGGAGGTCTACGTTGTAATGAAAACGCCAGCTAGCTCTGATAGCAGCCTAATTGGGAGATAATGAGCCAATAACATCAATGGCTAATGACACACTGAGTCTAAGTCACACCCCCCTCAGGCCACACAGAGGCTCATTCACCACTGATGGAGTGCATAGCTGGGAAGTCTGACAGAGTTAGGCCATGCTCTGTACAAACAGGCTGTCTTGATGGCTTCATTAGGCTAATGAAAGGAGACGCTTTACAGTTAAAGATGGTTATAGTGGTGGCTGAAGGGGCATATAGACACACACCTGATCTCGAGTGCTCAGCACAGCTAGATAAAAAGAGGGTCTTTTCTATAATTATGTTGCCATTTCAACAAATTGGGCATAAAAACTCAGCTGAGCCCAAGAATTGTGGTGTGCAATCAGAACACACTGTTAGACCATCTTTTAATAAATATTAAGTTTTTTAAGTGGATACAGAAGTACCAATCTGCTTTGGGACTGCATTTTTTGCATTGACCACAAAGGCAAAACTACAAAATGACAGACATTCATTATTTAAAGAGGAAATGCAGAACTTTTAGCCTATGGAGGGTACAGATCCCTCTATAGACTCTCTGTGTTGATGCACTGTTATATTTACGTCCGTCATTTGTTGAGACTATTGGTCGGCAAGTTAGGAAGAAACAGGAAACAGAAACAAGAAACATCATCTGAAACGGTAGGGGCATTCTAGCATATTTTGTACATAAAGTCTCTCACGTAATCTCTTGCGATAAGTGTCCGCCCCGGGACAAGAAAGCTACACTGGAGGTTTCTGTCCAGCTGCAGATACTGTGTCAGAGAGATAGGCACAATTCTACTAATGTCATTTCTAAGAACCATCAAAACGAATTTGACAATACATATTTCTGGGCTTGAGAATTTATATTTTTGGGCTAAAAGTTACAGAGTTCTGGCAGCACAGGTAGCATATATGCCCAGGAGTCTTGGTCAAGTCATTTGCCCAATGCCACTCTCCTTCACCCTGCCTCCTGTTTTGCCACTGTCAAACTATCAGTAAAGCCCAAACAGCCCCCCAGTTTTGTTTTGTTTTTTAATTACTGAGTTCCCCTTTAATCATCATAATAAGCTGGAATACACTGGAAAATGGTCAGCCAATCATGATGTTGATTTGGTTTTATATCACCCAGCACAAGGTTTTATGTCATCAAATGTGTATACCTTGGACAAATGGCTATAAGTCACTAGAACCCAGTCTGTAAATATAAAGCTCAAATGGTCATGTGTTGGATTTAACTTTTTGCATTGACGACAAATGCAAAACTGCAGAAAGACAGACATTTGTTATTTTTTCATCAACAAAACATCAGGTTTTTTTTCCCCTTGTTAATTATGCTGTTTTTCTTCTGACATCAAGCAGTAAATTGGCACCTATCTGTCAAACCCTCCTTTATACCACCACTGTGCAAGAATAGCTAGACTCTCAAGTTGTTAACTCATTCATGACTCATCTTTTTTTGGTGTGATAATTACAGATACACGGCAATCAATCGGTTCCTAAACTTGAAGCTTGAATTAATTAAGCTTGTACCTGGAGTGAGGTCTTATTCTAACATCCAAAAAGAGCAAGTTTGTTTGTTTGTTTTTCAGAATATGAGTAGCAGATTATGATAGCTTAAGTGCTGCATGAGTGTGTGGGTGTGTGCAACAGAAAGTGGGTTGAACTTTTGTCAGGTTTTAACAATGAAGTCGTAACAGTAAACAAGCCTGATGATGCATAATCACATTATAGAGTCACCAAGCATAGAGAGACGACCGTGCTAAGCTACGCTTGCTCCATAACCTGCACATAATCCTAGAGAGTGAGAGGTTGAGGAAAAGAGAGGAGAGGCATGGCTAAGACAGGCTTTGGGATTCAATTATTCTTTAGGCCATATAATCAGGTATCTAGTCAGGTGAAGTTTTTATTTTTATTTTTTACTTTCAGAGTGTGAGGACTGCAATAATTTCATATTACAAAATGTAACTTTTAAGGATTTGCCCCCACTGCAAAATATATATTATACATAAAATAATACATTTTTTATTATTTTAAAGCAAAGTGTTGCTTTAATATACAAATTCATTAATTTTTTTTTATTTTTATTTTTTTAGAATATGAATTAGGAATAAAACATATGTTTTATTCATCTCTGTACTTGAGGGAAACCTTTAAAAGCAAAGTTGACTAATTGTCCAACAACAATGCCATGACTCATGTTATCAAAAGTAGCGTAATCAACAAAGTCACCAAGGTGGAAAAAAATCAACAGTGCATTTCATTTAAAAGGAGATGCTAAATGGCTCAAAATGGCTTTGTCTTAGAGAAGATCATGTTGAACTAGCATTCATATCATAAGCAGCACTCTCTTCACTATACTAATAAAACTTTGCCAAGCAAACTTTTTTCTACCAAGTCCTGTACAGCTAAGGAATATTCATCATTATCAGCCACTGGATCAAAAATGAAGAGGGGGTGACAGATACAGCAAAAGTGAAGAGGAAGGTGGGTGGAGACTTGGGGACTGTAAGACTGAAGCTATAGACATTGAGCAATGGTGGAGAGAGTTGGTTTTGGGTGCAGTAGTTGTATATGTGTAGATAACAGTGAGAGATGTCCTAGAGGTAGACCCCATAAGCGGGGGACCAGCTGGACTCTGAGTACTGCCTGCTGATGCTGGATGCCCTCCTGATCCCTTACCTTTCCTCCAAATCCACCACTTCCCACACTAATGTGAAATCTTTTTTTATCTTCAACTTTTTAGTGCACACTAGCCCCTAATCACATCCCCACAATTCAAAAAGAAATAGCAAGAAACTACGGAGGTTCTAAAGCTGTGGCCAAGTAATGCTGCACAAATGGAAATACAAAGAATAGGCTTTTGTCTTTGACAGTGGTGGACATTCAGATGTAAGTCATATGATTGTTTTATTGTAGCATTTTGCTGAATGTACTTTGATGGGAAACTATGCTGTTGTGAACTAAGACAAGGGACAAATATTCTCCACTCGAATGGAAAACATGTAATCATTTTTTTTTGTTTTTCTCTTTTCTTTCTCTGTCTACATTTCATCTCCTGGTGCGTGCTAAACAGTTTTACCTAACAGGTTTAGCACACAGCGGGGGAATGCTGCACTTTGGTTGTACTCACGGAGCACTGTTGGGAGGTCAAGAACCGTCACTGGTCTCTATCCAGTGTTTAGCCTGCACAGAGACATGCAGCAGTGCACAGTATCTGCTAACCCCTGCAAACACATCTAGCTAACACAGCTGACTTTGACCTCTTTGTGGCAGCAGCTCATGTGTTACAACACTCCTTTGGCCCCAATTTGCAATGCCTGACCAAATTGGCTCCAAGCTACTGCACTGTAGCCATACGGGCTGGAGGCAAAACGTACCCTCAGTCCTTGTTAAGGCCCATAATTTGATCTGACATCACTACAAAAGTGAAACAGACAGGATTTTGCTTAGCTGTGAGCTTGATAGGATTCATTTAAAAGACAGGGATTCACTATGGCTAAATGATGCTAATAGATACAACAGATGTGATCAATGAAAATTCATAATCAGTGATGACAAATAAATGGCATGTTTACAAAAGAGCCTTGTCCACCCACAGTGAAGCTGGGTGTAATCAAATCAGAACTATTTAGTGAAGCATGCCTCACAGGACATGCACAGGACCATTCTTGATGTTGAGGTTTTATATGTATGGTTCACCTGGCAAAAGCCACACTTCATATGCAAAGCAACATAAAACGATGAAATATATCTCCATTGTTGTGACTCATAATTTCTCAATACTTTAAAATTCAAACAATAATGAAAGGCTATACTGCCTGACTTACAGTATATCTAAGTTTTAACTCACCGAATGTGTAATTTGACTTGGCAAAGGAGCAAGTATGTTAGTGAAGGTTGAAAGTAGTTCTGTCCATACAAAATGCCACTACAAGACATAGAAATGTGTACCTTGTGAACAATGGAAAACTGAGTTCATAAAAGAACATAATAGTATATACAGTGCCACAAAACCAGAAGAATGCAATGTTATTAGAAGAGTGGAAAAATCCAATAAAACCACTCTAACTGGCCTGAGACCCAAAACCTATTATTCCACTTTTCAATGAAAATAAATCAGTGGTTATTACACATAGTTGTCAAACAAAATGACTCTCTGAACCCATAAACCATATATTCAACATAAGCAATTAAACCTTGATACAAGTGATCCCATATTTGGCTTTGGGACTAGCAAACAAACGGTTGAAGCTAAATAATTTACATTTGCCATACAACGTCTGCCAATCCACTTAAATCATAATGCAATAGTTATTTATAAATCTATAGATATTGCAGCATTTGTGGCTTGTGAGGTAATATTTCATCCCAGCTTTTTATTTTGTAACATATTAAACTACTTCATACAGCAAATTTTATTATAACTCTCAACAAGCTTATTGTGGCAACTATTTGTAAGGTTTGGCAAGAAAGCACAAGCAGGCTCAGGGGAGGACGCCATCTATGGTCTGATTAAGTTTTCAGAATCCCCAGCACCATCCTTTAAAACATTTCTTCCCATCTTGAACACAGAGGAGTTCCAGTTCTCCTCCTACAGAAGGATGTTGTGAGGAGCACAGAGGAGAGCATAAGGAATTATTCCAGGGTCTGTAGATTGATTCTGAGCTTTGATTTAGAGGAACGGTGTCTGGCAGAATGAGTGGGGTTAAGCCCTACAGGCCGAAAGCCTGAGTGGCCACGTTGGCTGGAATGCAAGAGGGAGAGAGTTTACTTTACAAGGTACATCAGTCTGCTGGGACATGCCATTTCCTCTTTCCCACTGTTGGCCTAATGGAGTTTCTATTTCATGGAGTTTATCTTTAATCAGAAATATTGTCGACAAGCAGTATAAACATCCACCTAATTGGGAGCAGAAATCATTACTTCCTGTAGTTATATTTACTATTACTGCAATGATACTTAGAGGGAAATTGGTAATAAAGAAATTTGTTGGAACCACTCACAACTTTTTGCAAATATGCCTGGAATGTAGAGGCTAATCCTTTATTTTAAGTAAGAAAAACACATATAGCTAAACTAAAAAGAAAGCTTCTCCTGAACTAAACACATGCTTAGCTTCCAACAGGGGAATATAAAACAAGCCATGAAGGTATAGAGCAGGGATCATCAACTAAATTTGCTTGAGGGCAAGGTTGTTTCTTGACAGGTGCTGCTTGTATAAATAAATACAAGTTCTCACCTGTGGACCCATGGATACCCTCTTCATGTTGTAAGCCCAGCTCAAGTGAGCCTGGCTTCAGTAAGACTAGTTTAAGTGAGAAAGGCTCAAGTAAGCCTGGCTTTAGTAAACCTGACTCAAATAAGCTTGACTTTAGAAAGCCTGTCTTTATAAAACCGATCTTAATGCCCAATCCCATTTCTTCAACTTACCCCTCCTTGGCCCTCCAAAGGAAGGGGTAAAGGGTAGAACCGTTACACCACACTTGTAGATGCATGGCTGTTCAATAAGATCTATAATAATAATAATAATAAAAGGTCTAAGGTTTTTTTAAAGTACATCTGTAAGTAGACTTCATTATACAGCATTTAAAGTTTTTTGCAGTGTTCTGAGTATTTTGAGAAAAAGCTCAATTTTTCTTCTCTGAACCCTTTTAGCTTGTGTTTCACAGATGTAGGAAAAACTTGTTTCTTCACAGGTGCTACAAGAGGCCAGACTTTCAAACAAAAATATCTAGTTAAATAAATCAATAAATACATGTCATGCAGAGGGAAAGCTATGGCAGGGCCTGATGTGGGCCCCTGTGCCGTCGGTTAATGGTCACTGGTATAGAGTGTTGATCCAGCTGATAAGCTGATCAACTGGGGTCATTTATCAAGCAAAACCTTTGCTTAAATTTGAGCACTGTGTGTGACCGAAAGCCTTCTGACAAGTCTCCTCTATCCACCCTCTGTGGTTCTTGGCATGGTAACCCTGAAGAAACCTGAGCCATGTTATTACAGCTCTTTAACAGTGTAGTAGTTCTACAACAAGACATTAGAGAAAACAAATATGAAAATCTGGTTTGGAGAGAATTTTAAATATGTGCAGCAAAACTGACTTCATTGCAAAAGCAGATAAACTTGGTTGTTGGTGAAATGAGTAGCTAGCAGATCAAGTTGACACACAGTGAGTAAAGCCCATCTGGAATGAAATTCATCTCTCTACAAGCAAAAACCCAATACCCAGATCAGATCTAGGGTGTTGCATAGCGATAATAGCTGAATATTCATTTTTGTACAAGCGGAAGACAAACACTCCCGTCCTTAATGACATCTCCAGGGAGGAAGTTCATTACACAAGGTTGTTACGCAACAAAACTCTGTCACTTTGAGAGGTCAGAGGAGGTTCACATTGCCAACATTAGCGCAAAGCCAAAGGCAACTAGGTTAGTGACACTTCCTGAATAAAATAAGTTGGAGGGAGAACTGGGATACACTGCATTTACAGGTAGACATGATGAGACTGCACTGCACTGGCCTACTTAGTGTCAGGCAGCTGCACCTTAAGACTGCATATGGGTTCAACCATTTATTCCCTATGCACAAGTGACTAATATCTTACAGTTGGTTTGAACTGGTCATAATAAATATATGGCCATACTGGGTGACAAAAATAGAGCTATAAAAAGAATATACCAAATAATGTAAGGGAATAATAAGCAGACTAATAAGACATATTCCTCCACACACTATCAGGGAAGTACTGGATGCATGTATATGCATATCTGCAAGTGTGTCTCTGGGAAAACACTGCAGCTTTAGTTACACTCCTCTGTGCAGTGATTGATGGTTGCTGTCTATGCAGGCCTACATTTTTGAGTAGACCGGAGTACTTACACATGAGCAAACATAAGATGGAAGACTGTGGCAGACTTACACTACAAAGAATATACCAAGACTGTGTGCGGCCCATACACACACATTGTACACACACACTGTAGAAAACACACACTCACATGCTTTACACCAAACCCGCAGATCCACCTCCCCACCTCCAGCGCTTGAAGATCTACCTGCCAGCTGCTGCCAGTCGCAGAGAAAGATGGGCTTTGTTGGTTTTGTGAAGCCCACCGACAAGACCCCCCTGGAGACAGCAGGTCTCCAGCAGCACAAGCCTCAGCCTTATCCACTCCGCCGCACAGGCAATCTGTTTTCTATATTACCAGCCTGTATCAGTGTACTATGCACTATAGAACAGCAATTGAGCAGGAAATTAAGTTAGGGGATCGGTATTTGGCGAAGGAGAACGAGCTGGTGTGGTCTTTCCTCTCCACATACAAGGATCATTAAATATCACACGACTTTCTTGATAAATTTCTTCTTCTCTCTGCTGTTCACATCAGCTTCCTCCTCCCTCATCCTTCTTTTCTTCTTTCCTCAATTTCCCTCTCGTCATCTACACGTTTCTCTCCCATCTTGCTGTATTTGTAATACGTGTGAAACAAAACATCCTAATGGATGTTTGAACAGCTTGAGATGTGTCGGCCTGGGAACTACCTCTCTGTGACAGGTAGCTATGGTGTGGAATTGAAACCATTACAAGAGGAAAATAGGGGACATATTTCTTCCTTTTCCCATTGTTTATTTCTTTTCTCTCTCTGGTCCCTCTCCACAGCTTCCTTCACCTTCTTTTTCTGTCTATTTTGTCTAATTATTTTACTGAACATACAAATAAAGGATGGGGTCAAAGCTCTTTTGAATTACCAGATGTGAAAGATCCTTTTTGCCAAAGTTCCCCTTTGGTACTGTCAGTCTATTTTACTTTTTTGTTTCTTTTATTAACTTCTTAATCATAAACCTCATTATCAATCTAATAATTAACTTACATTCTAAATTACTTTTAGGTTAATTTTGGGCATTTCAAATGCCCCAGATCTCACATAATAATGTAATGTATGTTCATAGAAGACTTCACTTCTGTTCTTACACTTTTAGTTAGATCACTGCAATGCATGTGAGCAAAAAGGCACACGGCAATCACAAAATTTCTCTCCACCTAATTATATTGCAAATAATAAATAAGAGTGATGTATTAGGTATGAAAATAGCATATAACTCCAAATAATTTATAAATGTATCCAACCACTGAGGTTTTTCTTTTGATAAGTGGGACATTAACTGTATCTGGAACTGTTAAATCTAGGTTTTCCATTTAGGTCAATATTATTGGGTGGACAAGAGTTTCCAATAAAAACAAACAGACATGTTTTCAGGGTCAAGCAGATGTTTCACTGCTACAATCTGAATGTAATCAGCAGTGATGACAGGGGAATTATAAACATAAAATATTCCTGACTGTGTAAAAAATAAGACATTGTGTAACATACAATCAAGCAAATTTTTATCTATGAATAAAAAAATACAAACATTGTTCTGTGGAGGTGCAGATTCATGACCAGTCAAGGCCATGGTCGTGGTCAGGTTAGTGGGAGGCAGCCTGAGAGATAAGGAGCCAAACAGGTCTAAATCCCTCCTGAAGCGGTCTTGATGGACAGACAAGCCGCCATTAACAATGAGGTGGCTTGTGAGAGTAGCAGCTGATGGAAAGATACCCTGGCATTTGCTGTGTTAAGAAGTGGCCCTTAAAGATTTCACACTTCCAATTTCTTTGAATTATCTGCCATCTCCAGCCTGTCACTCAGGCCCACAATCCCAGTTACTTGCTCAGTGAGGCACAAGGCTGGGTATTGACAAAGCAATCCACAATGATAGAGCAAAGGATGACAAAACATTAGACATACAACGCAATGTCCAACTACGTACGCAACTTGAACACATTTGTTGACTGTATGTTATTTATCTTTAGCTCATTTACATTATATGCAATACTGTGGCCCACCCCCTTTTTTAAAGCTTATCATTTAATAAACGTCAGATCCAAGTTTAGTCTGGCTTTTAAATGAGCTTCACTTTCTTTTCTTCAGCGACCTGTGATTGGCTGAGAGCTACACTCTAAAAAATAAGGTAACAAAGTAAACAAAGGGGTAAACACTACTCTACACTGTTCTTAAGGTATACACAGTTTGAATAAAATGGATTTCTATTCCATTATATATTATTAAAATGCTGCATATTATAGCTTTGAACACATTGCCAATCAAAACTATTCACAGTATTTATAGTTTTACTTTCTTTTTTCTTTCCCTGAGCATGTCAAGAAGCAAGCACATGTCTGTGGCACTTTCACTATACCATGACTGATTTGACATGTTTTTAAAATGGTGCCAATATATAGAGGCCACACTCATCATTTACTAGACCATAGCAGACAGGGCAGAATGAATTTGTCAATGTCCACCTAAGGCAGTGATGACAGCTGATGCTGTTACAACACTGAGCAGACTGTTTATCAGATCTTTTGATTCACTTGATGCTCCAGACAAGCCATGATAGAAATATCACAACATCCCTATTACCCTCAGCATTCAGTACATAGCGTGCAGCCTGTGCTTTCAATGAATTATTAAAAGCCAACAGATTACGCTGCAAGGCTGGAAGTCTAGAGGCATGCTACAGATGCTGCTGAACAAAATACCAAGATCACAAGTGTGTTTTGCCCTTTTTTTATAAAGACGGAAACAAGCTAGAACAGGTAGCTATGGACAGTAGAAAAATAGCAGTTGGGTTTGGGCATGTGTGGCTGTTTGTGTGCAAAAGGGAGGTAGGGGAAAAGGGGGATGAAGGGCATAGTGTCAGGGCTTGTCTGACATGTGGCGTGGTGGGTTGGCTGGATGCTTGCTTTGCTGTCGAGATGGCTGGTTGGGTGCAACCCAGCTCAAGCCTGGCAACTCTCTCACTTTCCCTTTTTCTTGCTCCCTCTCTCTCCCCGGAGTGACGGGCTGAGACATTAAGACAGGCGTTTTAATTAACTGTGCCACTCTTCCACCTGCTGCCCTCAATATGCTCCGGCCCAGGCAAGCTGTCTCTCATACCACAAGCTTTTTTTTGTCTCCACAATCTTTTCTCCAACTATTTCCCCTTCTCTTACAGTTTTTTTCCCTCCTTTTAACAATCCAACTTCTTTTCTGTCCCTTGTGCATCTCATTGTAGCCTGACCCTAATAACTAAAACCTCATACCAATGATAAGGTAATTTCATGAGGCACATGTGACAAAATAAGTGTTCATTTTTTTTCTTTGAGCGAATTAATTCCAACATGTGTCCTGTTCTACTGACCCCATAACTATCCCCACTGATCCCACACATGCACACACATACACTCAAGCTCCTCAAATCTATGTGGTAATTCAGTTCTGCCCAGCACTCATCAGGCTATTCATTAAGGCCTGATTGGAGATGGATATTTCTGTTCCCTCATGACAGAATGGAGCTGGGGATCAAACCAGGGACATTACAGGATTTACAAGAACAAATACAGCGTAGAAGGTTTTTAAATGTGTCTGTACCAATTACTCTTTGTAAATACATCTTGTGCTGTTAAGAATCACATTTAGTGCTGTAATTTATAGTTATATATAGTTCAACCATTTAGATTTGACTTGTGAAATAATTACATAACAGCAACAAATGATCCACTTTTAAGCTCTATTTAAAATGTATTACATTTTTAATGGAGTTATTATAGATGGCATTAACAACACAGAAATGGTCACAGAAAGTGTTGAGATAAAAGGATTAATGCCCTTCTTTTAGAATTAAAGAAGAGTCCTGGAGATACAATTGAAACTAACAAATGGCCTAGCTCTGGCTTCATGACAGGGCCTCAGTCGCAGTCATACAGTAAGAAGGTGGCAACTGGGGCCCATATATCAACCAGGAAGACAAGGATCATTCATCTGCTGTGTGAGAAGAAGTGACTTTGAAGTTCTCCACTGTGAGGTGAAAGAGCAGCCATGGCCTCAACCTCTCTGTTTATGTAGCCGCACTAGCCCGGGGAGAGTTCTTAATGAATGATGTGTATAGACGGACACTGCAGCTGAAAGTGCATACGCCGTATCTGTGTAAGTGTCTAGACACACCAAGGGTTTACTCATACTTTATGGTCACATGACTTGGTGTGCATTCAAACATGTACTGTCTATATAAACAGACACAGAGACAGTAGTGAATAGACACAGTCTAACACATAGTTGTACATAGAGATGAGTGACTCACCAGTTAGAGGTAGGCTTTGCCATGTCCTTCACTTGTGCGCTTGCAGGATCACTTCATCTGAATACATGAGGTTGCCTTTTATGTTTCCACATGCCTTTCCACAGTCCCATTGATATAACCCCCTGCCAACTGGACATCAAAATATCACATTTTACTAAAATACATTTTAATTGGTTTCTCAAACATAAGGTGAAACTGTTACTTTGGCACTCAAACCATACATATACATTTAGAATGCATTTTATGGAAAAACTTACAGATTTATCTTAAGAGCTATTTAACAAGTCATCTATTTCAAGACATGGGGCACTCAGTGATTCCCCTCCATTAATTTCACACTATAGCTGAGGCCTCTAACCCCTGCAGCTCATCTGCATCTCTACCCAGCAAACCTCTGGGAGCATGTTGTCCTTGTTGTGCTGCTGCTGCATGAGGCTAGATGGTTATAAATTATGGATGCAATGCAAAAGCTGTAAAATTTGTTGTATCTTCTATTATCTTCATGTTAAAGGCCACAAAAGCTCTTCAGTGAAGTCAGCCATTAAGAAATGACAGGTATTGCTACCAGGCTTCTTTATAGCCTATTACCTGCAATGACAGCAGCTGCTGCTGCACCACTGTACGGCCTATCACATTATTTGCAGCTAAAGTCAGCTACTGTGTCATTTCGCCTCATTTTCTTGACAGTGCTATCATAAATCCATTGGGCTGCAGGGGAAACTGTCTACTACCTCGATTATCTTCATAGCCTGAATGAATTCTGAAATGTATGTAACAGGCAATGACTGCTATGGATCAGGAGCCAGGGCCGTATCCTCTCTCACTCTTCTTCTGCTTGTCTCTCTTTTAGGTGATGTGCAAAGTGAGGGATTCAGGGATTGGAAATTCACATAAAAGTGAGCAAAATGCTTGAACTTTGAAGAACACATGACAGCCCAGCCAGTGAGTAGTGATGTGAACTCTTTCTTAATGATAGTATTCAGCTAATAAAAGAAGAATAAGACCAAAGATAAAATTGTGACATGAAGTGTACTCTGTCGGTGGGAAACACTTGGAATATATGCTGTAGGCAAAATATCTCACTATACCTGTCAAGGCAAGATTGTGGTTGGCCTCACAGATGACCTTTGACATGTGGTCCAAGCCCTCCACAAAGTGTGGAATAGTAGCATTTTCAATGAATCCACTGCCAAGTTGTCTGTAGTCATTGTTCCTGAAAAACAAAAACAAAAAACACACACACAGAAACACAAAAAAAGTACACTGTGTTAAACAGGCATCATTCACTTTCTATTTGAAAACACCTGGCAAAATAATTTCAGATTAAGTTCTTTAATTGTTCTGTAATTGGATCATTAAATTGTAAAAAGATATGTACCATTAAAGCAGGTATTATAAACAATATAAACATAAGTTATAGAGATATAATTTTTTGATATATACAATCAGAAGTTGCAACTAACTGTTATTGAGACAAAAAGGTATAGTCTGACATAAAAAAAAAGAATAAGTGCTGCAAGAAGTCTTGTTCTCCGGCAATTTGCATCTGCCACTTTTTACTGCATCTGTTCTAAGTGCCACTCAGTGTTCTCTTCTCCTTTTGTTAGGAAGTGTTGAGCCCCAACTACTTAAGCTCACCTCCTACCTACTCCAAGCTTTGTCCCAATCTTCTCTGCAGTCCAGTAATGAGCAAACTGCCACAAAACCACTAGGAAATTAATGACTCATTACAAGCAGGGCCTAGGCCGCTCCACAGCCTCCTCTGTTCACCTACTCCACCTCAGATGCCCACATGTAATCCTCCCTCTCTCATTGCTACAACCCATACAGAAAGATCCCAACACCTCCCTATCAATTAGAGCCTATTACAGGGCTCCCACCCTTGCACAGCAAATAAAAAGGGCCTTCACAACTCAAGAGCGTGCACAGCAGAGATTGGGAGAGTTGAATGAGGAGCCTAAAGGTGCTCTTTTCACACCCTTGCCCTTATCCATTATGCCAATGTGTAGAGCCCCTAAGGAGAAACTTGCAGCCCCAAAAAGACTTGGGGATGAAAATAAGCCAAGGGAGGTATTCTTGGTCACACCTTCTTTCTTCTGTCCTCTACTCCAGTGTTAAATTATACTATAACTAGCCCTTAGGCAGGAAACATGGTCACTGTGCCCTTGTTTGAACAAAGTTACAAAATGATGAAAGTATCTAAATATTATGTATTAATTACAGCCTTGGTAACACTGGGCAGCACACCCAGATTATAACATGATAAAGCAAAAGGTGGAAAAGAGCATATGCTTGAAAATTCATGTGATTATTGATTATTTTCACCCTTGTGTTCCCCTATAGATATTATCTACTTATTCATGAAGCTGTTGGTCTTTGTTCAATGTGAAAAAAACTGTTTTACATTGCCAGCATTTTAGAACACTGCCTCTTTTTTCCTGATGGTGTATGTATCAGCTTTTCATTGCTATGCTCAATGGCCTTTGAAGCTACGGTACATTTCAAGGCAATCCCTCAGAGAGTGAATGGGTGAGATCACATGGGTGTGAGGTGGTTTAGAATGCCAAATCCTGCTGAAAGTGTCATTTCCAGTCGCAGACATCAATTTGGTGTGTGAAACAGGGCCTCAAGAGAGTATGATAGCCGAGGAGATCCCTGACAAGAGCAAAGGGCCTGGGGATCAGCTCCTGCTCACCTGGATAAGACAGGAATTGTACAAAGCGCTTCAAACACACAGAGGAAAGTGGAAGACAGGAAAAATGGAGAAAGAGGGGAAACTCTGTAATATGACTTTTTATATCATACAAAGCACCTTTAGTTAACAAACTCAAAAATATCACGGGAAGGAATTTACATACACATGAAGCTTATTATTTCATCATTGTGTCTAATGAATGTTGCACATATGTAATGGCTCCTGATACATCACACACAGACGAATGCGATGGATGTGATGTCACAGTTGCACCAAAATCATTCCATACCCTCGTCAAAGTCAACATTTATGTCAAACTTGAGAGAGTTAAACAGTCAGAAATTCTCAAGGCAGCAGTCGATCATTCTCTCGGATGACAAAACAGTAACACAAGTATAAAATTGTTAACTTATTAGCATCACTACATCTGGGTAAACATTTAGTAGTATTTTAGTAGTAAATGTTGTACTGAGGCGGTGTTGTTAATCCAAAGATAAAGCCTAAATGATCTTAAATGACTGATAATTACGGCACCAGCTCATTAGTCTTCTTTTCAAACTGTAACTACTCAAATCACAGCCGTGTAGTATTACACAGAGCCAGATGCAAACAAACATACAGCTGTTAGCGTTTATTGCCATTGTAACGAGGTAAATGATGTACAAAATGTCTCATAACGTTAAACACAGATTTAAGGATAGGACTACACACAATTTAGATTCAGTTAAAAACGGTGGTGTATTTAACTGCTTATGTTGTGGTAATAATCCATGAGGGCTCAAGTTTAACATGATTCCAGTATATTTACTATATATACTATTTATTGATCGGTAGCTTATTTTATTACAAATGGACTTCTGTGAATAAGGTAATAAAAGCTAGTTAACAACCTATGGGTTAACTCAACTCAAATGACTGAAAGGAAACTTCATGACTCATGAGAGTTACTGGGTTTTATTAAGACAGCCTGATTATATGAAGTTCAATTTGCAAATTTGATTTAACAATTGATTAAAAACAAAAAAGTACTTAGCTTAAAGAACTTGATAAAATACTACGAAAAAAGGTGGGATAGCATACACTTCTAAAATTTCTCCGTCAAAATCTAGGCTTAAAAATGAGTAACATGGAATTGATTCTGAGCCTTCAAACCCATACTACTATATTTATTTATTTCCAAAATCATTCACCTAACACGTCATAATCAGAGCTAACAGGACAATGCTCTAGGCTCTATTGATTATTTGTTGAAATATTTTCTATTAGGCATAGACAAAAGCATCACAGCAGCCCACTGTATCTGCCGTACATCTTCGCTAATAATGATACAGACTCCTAAGAAAAAAAATCCTCTGGGCCTGCTATGAAAGTTTAAGATGCAATGCGGTAAAATACAATGTGCTGTAAAATATTAATGTGTGTGGTAAAATTATGCTGGTGGTAATATTTTAGATTGCTGCTGTCTGTAAAAGAGGCATATCTGTATTTATTTACAAGCGGGGATAGTGGACGGGGGCTTTGTCTGAAGCCATGTTTATGAATATCGACTCAGGCTCCTAGGTAAGTGGCTATAAATCTGGGAGAGGATCTTTGTAAAGTTCCCTTGGAGGACATAACTTCAAGTCTAAGCGCCTCCTTCCTTCACTTGACTTTTAAACATTTAGATGTAGCCCCGCCAACTGCATTTAGAAGAGCTTCTAAATTATGAAGAGCTCCATTTTGAGAGTCCAAGTGTTAACCAATCAGACTTGATAAATTGTGCAATAGATTTCTCAAGGAAAGAAACAGAGGTGTGTTTGGCCCTTGATCTGAAGTGTTTATGAGTTTGGGGAATACAAACATTGATCTCTGTACAAGCTGCTATGTTCCAGATGTTGAGGGGAAGATACACTTCAGTCCCTGCAATCCAATACACTACACTACCACGCTATTCATTATTCTGAGGGAAAATGTATCTCTGAGTCTGATGTTTCAGAGCGAAGATGATGAAAACTGCTCAAAGCTGAGAGCGTGACCTGTGCTAATGAGCGGAGCATGTATGATCAAACCACCCTTGTACCACAGCTATGACCTTAGGCTATTAAGACCAGCTAGATGAGCTCCACATGGGATGATCCATACTCAGGTGACTCATTCACACCTTCATTTTATTCTTTGTTGCACCATTTTTTTTTTAACATATTTATCTATTTTTTTAGGTTTGAAGCTTTGAGTTCACATGGGTGATTGCATTAGTCATGGTGCTACACTTAGCTGACCCATAGATGATGGACACAGAGCACAGTATATCCTCTGGCTATGATCATTACATATGAGGCAGGATTAGGAGAAGTGATTAGGTTCTTGACTGAGTTCAAAGAGCTGAACTTTTGCACTCCGGCATAAGAAGTGAATTTGCTTAGGGATTGGTTTTTGTTTTTTGTTTTTTGAATGGCTGGTAATCAATATAGCTATGGTTACTGTCACTAGTTAATGGCTGGAAACTATTGATCTGACTTTCAGGTTTACTTATAGTTAAATAGTTACCACCTTGGCAAGGCTGAAGCAAAATAATAACCTGCTCTCAAATGTTTTGCCCTGGTTACTTTTTTGATAATTTTTTTCCTTTCTTCAAATTGACTCGCACATCCATCACACTTCACTTTCAAACACAATGAGTTCATATAAGGTAATGTAAGAAAGGTATATTTGAGAAAACAGCACAGAAATTGTGTCTAAACAAGCTAACACACAAAGGACCGAGGTATAGACCTTATAAAGATCTGTGGTGGTAGAAGAGGAATGAAGGAAACATAACGGAAATTATCTGAAGGCAAATCCTGCTTTTTTAGATTAGGTTTGTGCTTGTGCTACTAGGAACTAATGAAATTAGGCTCTGTTTGGAACCTAATCAGTCGTGATTACCTGTTGAACATTGCAAATGGGTAGCCTCTCAGCACTCAGCACAGATATGAAGGCTGATTTGCACTAATTAAAAGTGATGTAGATATGAGACAGGAAGACACTGAATAAAATGCAAATCAAAAACAGTGTTTTTGAAAAGCAGGCAAACAACGTTAAGCTCATCTACTTATTTATCTAGTCTATTATTAGGTTAGGTATATTATTTTGTCTTTAGCCCCCTTTATGCTCACTTTATGTTCTCATGATATTCCTGTCTTTCCTGTTTCATCCTAAAAAGGAGCAGTGCTGACATGGGGGTGTCAAGTGGTCCCATCTTCATTCCACAATGGGAGGTAATAACAGAGGTGTCACAAGCATAAGCTCAAGCATAATCTTGCTACTTAATTGTGAAGTATTAGGTGTGCACATCGCAGTAAATGCATGAAAACAAGAATTGTGTGTAAGACAAATATGGTCCATTTGTAATAATGAGTACAAGTGTGTTATTAATAGTCATTACAAATTAGCAATTTGCTTTTGTATTCTTTATTTTCACCTCATGGCAAAAAGAACTTCTGTGGTATTTAAAAAGTACATTACACACTAGAAGGTGGTCAGCTTTTACACAGAAGGCCAGGACACAGAAAAAAAAAAAAAAAAAAAAAGAGGGAAGTGGTTAATTTATTTATTTTTGCCATGCTACATGCAAAGCATACAGTAAATCATGAGAGAAGTTCCCACAAATATTCAGGAATTTGTGGGAAGAAAAGCAGCGATTGCAAAATGAACGTTTTTTCCTTTAAGTACATTTTAAATTTTAAGAAACATCACTTAAAGTTTACTCATATAAGGAGTATGGTTTCCCTCCCCACACTTTTAGTTTTGTGATTGAAATGTGTGTAAAGCCCACACCACTTTAAGCCCATATTTACAGTTACAATCTAGCTGTTGTTTTCCAAGGAGCTGTGCTATGCTATGCCTTTTTTTAATTTATTTAGCTGTAAGGCAGAGTGTGATAAGACAGAACGAAGACTTCCCTCATAACGTGCACATGCCAAGTCTGACATAATCCAATCTGGTCCATTTTCATCAGCTTTTGTCTTGTGTTTTTTGCTTCTCTTTTGGACTTTCCTTTGGTTCCAACGATGGCTCAAAAACCTGAAATGACACAATTCGGTCGCACTTGTATGGCAAAAAGGCTGCCATCCAAACAGCTTTTCTCCAGTGAAATCCTTGAAGACCCACACACATTTAAATCTGGCCCTGGGGGCAACAGGCTCTAAACCACAGAGATAAAAAAAAATAAAGGCATCCAGGCCAAAAGCAGAAATATATATTTTAAGGAAGGGCTTACCATGGCAACAAAAAGGCATGTCAAACTTGTGGAAAGGAGGCATTTTGACTGAGGAGTAAACACAGACCAGTGTGCCCGTAGGAAAGCCTAGCAAAAGCTCTTCGCATATTAAAGGGCCCGGCCTCATGGATGTAAACAGCAAAAAGAGAGACAAAGGCGGTAATAATAGGCGAGGCGTCAGGGTACGGAAAAGACGGTTAAACGGTCATTTGTGAGAAGAAATGTAACTGAGTCTAATAGAGACTGTGCCACAGGCAAGGCCTCTGAGGAAAAGAAAAGTGTCCTCTAAAATGTCTTCCTGGGCCTCAACCAGACGTCATTTACTTGTCTGTACTGTATCACAGGCCAGCAATTTTACATAAATGTGCAGTCTCCTTATTGCAATGAGAGCGCTGACTGCAAAAATTGTATAGTGTTCCATGTGCCT
The DNA here is from genome assembly GCA_036850595.1 of Rhyacichthys aspro. Lineage (NCBI taxonomy): Eukaryota > Metazoa > Chordata > Actinopteri > Gobiiformes > Rhyacichthyidae > Rhyacichthys > Rhyacichthys aspro. The sequence goes on from CM072156.1 coordinate 11,963,806, forward strand.
GGCATTCACACTTTGCAAGCCAAAATAAAGCTTTAAATGTGACCACTGGAAGTTAGTCTAGGGCGCTATGTCCAGATGCCTTCTTCTTAAATGTTTAACCGAACAGAAGACTGACAGGTATCTCTTGGTTAATCTGAAAGCAAACTAACAGTACAGTTTGCCAAATGTTATCATCTCTTTACAACCACTGCTGAGTGCACATACCATGCAATGACAGCAAAAGTGAAGTGAAAGAAAGCCAAATAAGACTAGTATCCTTACAAACCGATCGCTGTACACCCATTGCTGCTTGCACTCCTGCCATAGTGCTTATAACTCCAATGTAAACACAATCAGGGCTGTGCAGGGATGATGAAAAGCTGTTACTCTTATTATAGGAGAAAATAACAAGCTCTCATGAAGGAATTGATTGTTTTCAAATCGTAGATCTTTGTAAGAGGAGTGTAAAGTAGAGCTAAGTCCCCATTATAAGATGCTGCAGCTACATTGCTTTTGATTTTCTGTCAACATCCCTCTTACGAAGCAGGGACTGTATTTACTAAACGTATCAGGGCCAAGAAATGGATTGAATATATTGTTCATCTTCTGCAATCCAAATTGTGTCAAGCAGCTGGATGTAATGCAGGTTTTTCATTCCGTTTGTCTCACTTTGCCAATGTTTAAAGGTACTGGGAAGCTGAATAGTAGTCAGTGCAACAAAACCACACATAAATTCACCGGGAAGCAAGCAAGCAGACAACTTACTCCAAAGCTCCTTTTTCTATGTAGGGATTATAAAAAAAAAAAAAAAAAAAAAAAGAGTCCAGAAGTGAAAACAGTGTCCTTACACAAATCAGTGCCTCTTCAATAAACACTTCCTTTGTCTCTATTCATTAGCCATGTTTTTTTACAGGCTTTGCACTCTGTTTTATGATGGTAATGATTTTTAAATGTTTTAACAAATTCAGTGAGACATTAAAATGTAGACAGACACAGTATATCATAATAATGTTTAGAATAAAATTTTAGGTGGGTTTATTGCTTAATCCCTTATCCAATGCGTCCCTGGTACCGTTTTCTGCCTGTTTACGTAAAACTGAAATACAAACAGAAGACAATCCCACAACTACAGGGGTTTAACATTAAGAAGGTAATACGCCACACATACCGTACATACACAGCAAGCACATACACACAAAGACAAAGTACACGCATCTCTGTTGCTAAGTTGCCTGACCCAGATGTCTATTATAAGTCATATGCATCGCCCCGCTCTCCCTGCGAGTCACGGCCCCTCTGTCCCCTCTAAGTACCCCAATAAATTCAAATGTAATGCTCCTAAATGAGATCACTTACATGTGCCATTTCTCTTCAGCTATATTTATCACCTAACACTTTGGCCTTCATTAACAAATGGCACTCATCGAGGTAGTAGTTGAGCGATTCCTCTTCCCCGCTGTGGGACACGGGGACAGAGAGAAGGTTGTCACAAAATGACACAAACTGCACTGGGGGGTGGCTCACTCAGTGACGTAAGACTTGGTTCAAAGTCAAAAGGTCCTTTGTGAGCCAGGTCAGGTAAGTCTAGCAGACAGGAACAGATACAGCAGGTGATTGCAAGAATTTAGAAATGCGTGCACTCAAGATGCCAACAATGCAAATATGTCTTATTTTTGCTTTTACAGTAATGAAATATAGTGGAAAACTAAGAGGCCACCCACTGCCCAATGAGCATGAGGCAACTCCTTTGACCGTTTACATCTGTGGATTTAATTGGCTGTCTGCTCCCACACAGTGTAAGACAGTGGAATGCATTTGCGTTGGACTACTCCTGTTATATTACACACTCTTTCATCACTTAAGGTTAAGCCTACCTATTGTTTAATTTACAGTCTGACTATTCTTCTTGGCCTGGCACTTGTCTCATCTGCATTGGCAAAGGAAAGGCTCAATTTAGCTATTAATTATGACGACAATGGTAAGACGTACAAAGCAAGGTAACCCCTTTTTTATTTTCTTTAATAAACATTTTAAAACAGCTTCATTATAATAATGTATTTTGATTAACGATGTTTACCACAGTGCTGGTGGTGAAAATTGCTTTCCCATAAATTAAACCAATAAAAGTTAGTGATGAATTATTGCGTAAATGTAAACTGTTACAGTCTAATTCATTCACAGCAGCTCAGCTCTACAGTATCTACAGTATATTTATATATATTATTTATATATTTATTTCATTCCATAACAGTACTAACAACAAGAGAAAATGCTAATGCTTTTTAGTTTTCAGTATAAACAAGCAATAACTTTTTTTTTTGTTTTTATGTGGTTCACTTATGTCAGGTTATACGTTATGTTCATTTTGGAACATAAAATCAATTTCTGCATTTCTCTAGTGAAGAGTGTGTTTCATGGCCAATCCCAACTGAATATACCTATAATGAATGCCAAAGTGTGGTAGGAGTAATTTAGATGTATTTGTAACCAATTTCTCAAATCAATTTCTCTAATCATGAATCAATGAATAAATGCATAAAAATATTGTACATAATTTAATGAATTATATTTACTTGTTCTCTATACATTACCATGGAGTAAAATAGCCATAGTAACACCCTTGTATGTTAATAATCTTCACAGCACTACACACTACTGTAAAAAAAAAAAAAAAAAACCTGTTAAACTGAAATAAAGCATAGAAAGCAATTTCTCATAGAAATCAATTTGCACCCCTGACACAGATGGCATTAAAAGTACACAAAAAAACATTGTTATCACAGCTACGTTCACTTTTCTAATAACTATGTTCATACTGATTTTGAAGAATGCTTTGCGCCGCTCTTCAACAGAGAAAAAGTGTTTACCCTCCAGGTGAATTTACTATCTCTCTCTTAAAAAAGGGGGGAAAAAAGAAAAGGGGATTCTTTTTGGGGGAAAGTGTAACATTTTAACATCTCCGTTTCATCTAAATCACTGACAACAAAATAGCCTCTAGCATGCTTCTCTCTCTCTCTTTGCCTCAAAGTTAACTATGACATCTGGCATGGGCTCTGAACGCCATGACAACAGACGCAGCAGCTACACACGCGCCGCTGCAGCATACAATTGTAGTGCAGGAAAAAGAGACAGTGAAGAAGAGAGGGGGAGACACACAGCTTGTTAATGGAGAGAATGTAATGTAAAGAGATAAGTAATTACCATTAGTTTAACTACTCCCACCAACAAGTGGATTATGTAGAGCTGGGTTATTTTTAGGAATGTAAGCATTGTTTAAACGTTTCACTTGCAAATCCTTTTAACAAAATCTAGAGTCTATAGTCCTGATGAATTTATGTAGTATCAATTATTCTGAGTGTACAATAAAATACATAAGTGGGAACAGATTTGTTTTATACACAAAAGCTGTGTAATTAATCATTTATGTACAAAAGATGCAAAGGAAATGTTGCATCCGTTGCATGCAGTGTAATATTCTGGACTTGCCACTCACTTCAACAACCAGGTGGAAATTGTCATCTTAAAAGAAAGTCAATGAAGTTTATTATTTCACATTTCTTACTGGTCAAGATTCTTTTTTCATTCTGATTTACCATCAGAATGCATTTTTGTGACGACATAATGATGGAAATTTCAAGGAAAGAGTGGAATCAATTTTTCCTGATGCCACTAGTTTTGTGTGTAATTACTGTCACACATGTACAATAGTGGCACTAAGTGAAGTGCAAGGACAATCATTTTGTTTTCAGAGATGGAATATACATTTAAGTATCTAACTTGATATTAAAAAACTGAAAAGAGAGGCTGTTTAAAAGTAGATGGCTATAAATATGTGAGGTGTCTTGGAATTCTTTTCCTCTTTTAAATGTCTAGGATGGATTGTCCAGCAGCTCCCTCTTGTGGAGCCTCTTTAAAATGCAGCCTGTACTGAGCACTGCAGCCTGTGCTTCCTGCTGCAACACTCCTCAGCCGGCTGGATCTTCCCTCCAACCGCACACCACTTCCCCTTTCCTTTTGCCTCTCTGTGTTTCACACTAAGGCCCAGTATGATCCAAGTGACCTCTTAGTCAAATATTTAGATGGTCGATTTCAACCTCTTTAAGGAACTGCCTCACCACCTCCCGCCATAAAAAAATCGATGGGATGAGTTCAAATGCCATTGGAAATGTTCAAACATAAACAGGTTCATTGGGAAGCTATGGGGAGGAGTGTTGGCAGAGGTAGGAGTGTTGGTGGGGGCGGGGAGTTTGTGGTGCCAAAGGTGGGGTCTGATGCAAATGTATGCACAGCCATAGAACAGTTATGCATATGCATATCAGTGGAGGGAGATTACACAGAGGGATGAAGAGCGATACTAAAAAAGGTTTAAAAAGAGGTTGAGCACCAGGGACACAATAACGCCAGGCGGGGCATTTATGTTTACTAATGGAGGCAAAAGGAGAAGGGAGCAATATTGGGTACATGATGCTGAAAATGGGCTTTGCCTCTTGTGCTAAACAGAGTGACCTCTAGTCAGGGCCTTGGGGGAAGAGGGTGTGGAGGGGGTAGAGTAGTTAGAGGAGCCTGCTCTCACTGTTCCCTTCAGGGAGCGACACTGCACCAAATAGCGTGGACAAACCAGGGCATTAATATCCTCACAGTAACCCCCTGACAATACCCCATTATGTATGTACGCCTCTGTGCATTACACACCTTGAACTAGAAACAATCGCCCCCTTTTTTCTTTCCTTCCCCTCAGCATTTGAACCACAGCCAAGAAATGCAGCGAGAATATTTCATTATATATTTTTTTATTTCATAGGCAAAAAAGAGGCACACACACACTACTGAACACCTCCTGTGCTCTTTATATAATCAGTTACCTTGTGACACCTACCTTTTCTGCAAATGACTGTTTGCCTTTTATTCTTCCCGGTGTTTTCTCTCTATCTCTCCCTCCCAGCCATGTGTATCATCTATAATTACAATTCACACTGATTCTAGCCTCCACTGCTAAAACCAAGCCTACGGTATAAAATAAGAAAGCAGCTTGTACGATGCAAAGGGGCTACATGACAACCGAAACACAAAGGAGGGTGTAAGAGAGAAAAGAGCTAAACACGAGCCCTGGCCGTCGGGAAACAACATGAGCACTATTATGATGTTTCTAAATGGGGAGCGTGTCTCGTGACATGGGTCCCTGTCCAGATATTGATTGCTCCTGTGGTTTCAACACTAACAGAAGTGGAGAGCCATTGAACTTTAAAGCAAATAGTCCTTCTCCCCCGCTCAGCGTCCTCTCACAGGCGATCAATACAGGTTGGCCCACCACATCTAACACCTCTATCTGGAATAATGGCCTTCCTCCTCTACTGACCAGGAAGAGATACAGACTGACTCAAATGAGTCAAGTGAAGGCAAAAAGAAAGATGCCATGACTAATACACAGACAATGTAAAAAAAACTATATTATCATATTTTTATTACTGTTTTTCTTTTCAGTAAGCAGTGCATTTACCAAACCTGTAAAGCATTCAACTCAAGTATGATTCAATAAATTAATGTACTGAATGTATTGGATTGATAAATATTTAGGAACAAAATCCTATTTCACTAGAAGCTTGTACAGCACTGAAACCACTGGCACTTGGACCCATGCTGCCAAAGGTCTTTAAAATCTTCCATTTACCTCCGCGTTTAATAGGTAGAGGTGGGCTGGCCGTCTTTTTGATCCCCATTAGCTTTGTATTAGCCACTGTGACCCTAATGTTCCTCACCCCATTACTTCACTACACTGAATGAGGACGAGATGATGGCCCTGAGAAGAGAGCCTAGCCAAGGGGTTCAGCATGGCTGGGCAGAGATCAAGTGTGAACGAGGAGAAACGCCCATCACCAATTCTACAACACTATGGAACCTCTCGGGACCCACCCAGTGATACACCCTGCATTCACCTCGGCCCTGTTCCACCCGCCCAAAACATGGTATGAAACACTTAGGTAGACTTAGAATCGACTGCTCATCAGGCCGTCTTCCCTGCTCCTGTAAACAGCAACTGTGACATCCACTAAATCAGATTGTACTCCCCATTTGGTTTCAGACTTGGAGAGTTTATGATGATAAAGGACAACACAGGAACTCAACCCATGTTTCTCCATCCGATTTCCTGGTTTAAGTGCATTAGTATAAAACAGGCAACAGCACTGTAGCAGGGTTCAAACCAATATGCAAAAACAATGCAGTTTTTCCACTTGAAATCATCGGATCCCTTTCATGCCTGAAGCAGCTTTAACTGTAAGCCAGATAGTCATGCATAGGGGGTGACAAAAAGAGAGAAAAGTAAATGAATGTCGGAGAGAACACAGAGACGAGAAAAAGAGAGGTATCACTGAATGCAACACAACACAGTGATAAAAGATGGCTGATGTCAGAGAAGGCAGCTCTTGGCATCTAGAGTAAGAAGTGTGCAAATCTTAAGGCCAAGGAAGGACAGTCTGAACATGGGATGAAACAGAAGCCTCAAACATGGCGGCAGTGGAAGTCCAAAGCTCCTTGTGGATTTTTGCAGCAGCAAGCTACAGAGTGATGAAGTGCTGACTGCTCAGTGCAGGAATTTTACTCCGAGCTGAGGATCAGAGAGAGATCTGTTGTGAAAAAAGTCCCTCATTAAAGGCTCAGAAAGACTGTGACAAAGACTCCAGCAAACTTATTTGTTTGTGGCACACTATGTGGACATGTAAGGGGCAAAATAATGTGGGAATGTTCAGAAATCTGCCAAGACAGTCCATGCCATTTAAAGGCTATGTTATTGTAGCATGCAGGAAGCAGAGTGAAAAATACTTCTAAATAAGTCACCCATAAATGTACAAACACATTAAAATTTTCCGATGTCAGCCTTTCGAGCTGCTAATTTTGTCCTAACTACCGATGCTGGGCTGCGGTGGGTCGGCCGTCTATTTGAACTCTATTAGGCCGGTATTAGCCATAGTGGCCATAATGTTCTCCACTTCATTACTCCATTGCTGAGAAAGGCAATATGATGGCCTGTGGTAGAAGTGAAGGCCAGGGGTCAAGCATGGCTGGGCACTGCTGAAGTGTGAACGGAGGGAACGCCCCTTTGCCCATTCGATGTCCTAAATTCCCTTTGAGACATGCAAGAAGGGTACCAGCCTTCATTCAGTCAACGCTCGTCTTACACAGTCCACTCATACAAAAGGATATGCCCTTTTAGGCATCAAGACACTTCCTGAAGGAAAGTTTGGACTACTTCATAGCTGAGTGGAAACCTAAAGCAATCCCTAATGGTATATTTTTATATTTGCATTGTCCATTCATAGTGTAGTTTTTCAAAAAGATAATATGTACATAAATGCTCCAACATGTGCTTCATAGGCTACTCCCCTGCTGTTTTTCTTGTAATTCCCAAAGTTATTAGGTCCAATTGCACTAATTGCTGTGAGGAGTGGCCATAGGGCATCTGCAACAGTCTTTGACAGCACTGAACTTGGTGTGTGTGAATAAGTCAGAAGCAAGTGGCACTGTCCTATAGTTGAACCCCGGCTGCGCTCATACACATGTCCTACCTTTCATCCTATGACCCCATTATTCTGCTTCCAGAGAAACCTCACCAAACCGAACATGTTTGAATGCCCTAGCCCTACAATCTCCCCCCTCTCATAATGTTATCTTAAGAAATGTGGAAACAATTGAACTCGCATTTGATTTTGGCAGCTAAAATGACTACCAGATTGGCGTCCCTCTTAAATGTGTGTGAGTGTGCGCGAGCAAGGAGTTTCCCTCCCTTGAGATTTCATTGAGAGATTCCAGGAGTTGTGTGATCCAGTCCCTCTCATCATGGCAAATTGACCATGTGCACTTGACGGCCAGCTGAGTAATCTCGTGACACGTTGGATTTAACACACCACTCTGCCATTACAGAAAAAAAAATAACTTTGAGGGAGAAAAGTCATAAATAACCCGGTGAAATGGGAGCTTCACTCTCTACTTGGCCTCTGAACCTGGTTGAGAAAACAATCAATAGTAGGAGATGCTTGATTTTCACTAGAGTTATGCGGCTGCAATTATTAGGAGAGCCATTATGTGCCCTGGAGAGTAATACCAATGTGGAACAAAACAGTCGATAGAACAAACTAGTTATTGGAGTAATAAGAGTAAAGAGAAACATTTAGGGTCCAAGAGTGGTTTTGATATTGATACGTACTGTAAAAGATGCAAGAAAGATTGACTAATGGTGTTAAACAAGTTCAAGCAGCAAGCATTACAACAAGCCTATTTGACAGTTGAGATAAACTAAACTATATGTCCAGCAATAATTATCGATTGAACAGACCTTCTACTTTCTTAATGAGCTCCAAGATTAAATCACTAAAAAAGCATTTAGAGGTGGGATGTGGAGTGTCTTGCAGTGGTCTGTTCTTCTAGAGCGATTATTCAGGCCACAAGCTTTTTTTCTTCATATTTAAGGGACAATTGTTATAATGCATAACAAAGAATAGTACATACCTTCAAATTCCTTCAAAACTCAAAAAGTCTGTTACATTTAGACGCCTGTAAAGGGTGGCACGTAGAGGTAGAATAAAGGTGTTAAGGTGAAATACATGTGCTCATCTGCCTAGCCCAGGCCTGTACTGAAATACATGATCTCAGAGGAGAGACTGGGCAGGAGAAAGGAGGGAGCTGTTGATAGAGAAGAGGAGGGGGGCAGTTGAAGGGTTTTGGAGGGGGAAATGTGGTCATCAATTGCTGGCAGCAGATCCAGGGAGAAGATTATTGGACGGTAACCCAGCGGCAGATGTCTGATGAGTGTCTATTAACCTGCTTCCTACATCTAGTAGGCCGTGTTGCTGATGAAGTCGGACTAGGAGGCCTTGTCCCGCCCAATAGGAGGGGTCGGTAATCCCTCTCCAGGAAATAGCTGCCAGAAACCTCGAGACTTGATTGGCTGTAGCAGTTCTGCTTTGGCACAGCTAATAGAAGCTGGATGCCTTTGTGGAAATAGAACTTAACCCCCCATGTACTGTATCTTGTCAGTGTAATGCTTTTTTTTTTTCTCCTTTGTCTTCTGTGTTTGTATTTTAACCAATACTAAAGCCGTTTCTGAAGCTCTGTTTTTTTAAATTCAAAAAATGGATTTGAATTGGATGATATGAATGAATCATTTTAGACATGCAGTAACAACAGTCTTCCAATACCTTGTGTCTCAGCTAATCAGAACCTTATATTTACTCCATATTATAGAGCAACTTCGCTGGGATATGGCTTTGTCTATGCCAAGCCGTCTGGTTCTGGTCCAGCAAATTACATTGTGGACATGGCAAGGTCTGTCCCACCTGCTCCCTGCTACAGACTTGTATATGTGATTATAAAACTGCAGAATAACAGAGAGAAGGTATTAATGTTGTCACTGTTCTGTTCTGTTTGTTAGTTTTTTATATAGTTGTTTTGGTATGATTTCCCAGTAGTTCTTTTTCTCTCTTTCTCTCACCTCTAATCAAACTTCTCATTAAACTGCGAAACGAAAATTGAATGTAAAAATGACCACCAACTCGACGTGTCAGCTATCCTCCTTGACCAGATCACTGTCAAAGGACATCACGGCAGACTGGATATACTGTAGAGGTTAGAGATAGAAGTGAGAGTCTGGGTCACATGTACCACATCTGTTCTTGTATTAAAGGCATATGGGCCAGAGCGAGCCAACCAGCCATGAGCCTGCACGGATCCCCGTCCTGAGCCCAATCAGTCCTGATGGGGATGATGTAATGGACCTGCACTGGCCTCCCTCGTCCTTCTAAGCACAGTGCAACTATACAGGCCTGCATAGTAGGCCTGACATTATGCCAGTTTGCTGTCAACACCTGCCGCTCAAGCAGGCATGCAGGAAGAATGAAGGGATGGAAAGAGGGATAGAGCGAGGCACATAGAGAACGAAGGAGGTAGGAAAGAAAAAGTGGCCTGATGAAATGGAAAAAAAAAAATTACATAGAGCAAAAAGACAGCAAGTAATGGGTTAAACGGAAAAGTTACAGAGCCACAGAACACTAATAAAATGTTTTTAACATATGTTGCATTTGTGAATGTGAATGTATACAGTTTTTGAGGAAAAATTGAGATTTCCTTCGTCTACTGCCTTGTTCATTTATCACCATACAACTATTTTATTTGCTTTTTCAATGATGGAGTTAAAGAGTACACACAACTGCATAATTTAAAATGGGTAGCAAACTATAACATTTCTGCTCTGACCAAACCCACAACTGTCCTTGTGGGTTTGGTCTTCTTTTGTGTATTAATGTCAAATGCATCCTACAGTATCAGTTTATCTTAACTAAGTGTAATGGAGACTTTAGAGGAAGGAAACTAGATTAAGAGATCTTTTAGTAAACAGGTATAAAAAAAAAAGGTGGCCTGGACACTTGAATTGGTTGACTAAGTGCCAATTTGAGAAGTAGACACTTGTGTAGCTTGGCTTCCAAGATAAGATGCAGTCACTCCGTAGTGACCCAAGAGCTTGTCACAAGGGATGTAATGAGGTCAGATTACAGGCTAGTCCACAGACTGGCTGCAAAAGGTTGGCCCGTAATCCTACAGTCATTAAAGGAATGCTTTGTTAAAAGTGGATGGAAGAGAGGGAAAAAAAGAAATGGAGAAAACGAAGAAGAGGGGGGAATGTAAGAGGTGTACAGGGGAACTCAATAACACTTGATTCGATATGAAAAGCCTCTTGTTGCCACCCAGGAGAAGCCCGGTGAGGAAGGATGTGAGGGTAGCCAGCCGAAAGACTCCTACAACCAGGAACAAGACATGCCTTGTTCCGGGTTTAAGGAGCAAACAGATTAAGATGAATTGATGCAAGCTTAGTGACTTTGGAGAATGGTGGAGAAAAAACGCCCACAGATCAATAAGGCTTAGGAAGCAAGCAACCAAAGACAGAATCTCCACTAACATTCAAGGGGATAACACTGAAGGGTAGGATCTCGGATCTCATATAGCACTACTTTGTGAGGTTTAAATTAAAAAAGGGAAGCTTTAAGGTGTTGAATAACAGCATTAACAAATCTGAAAATGTGAGGCTATTAAATATTGAATAAGGCTTTGTACATTTCAAAATAAAAAAAACTATTTCATAATTTATATTGGTTGCCCCACAATATGAAATACCGCCTGATAAGAAAAAAACATACACTAAAGCACATGAGGTTTCAAATGAAGCACAAGCAGATAGTGCTAAAAGTCCTACTGCTAGCAAGCGAACATACATCATGTGTCCCACAGTGCAGTGTGACAGATCTGTGCCTAAGCCGGCCTGGCGGGGCCTGTGCCCTGATGTTTGCAGAGATCAGAGAGAATCATCTGGGTTAACATGGTAATTATACGCAAAGCCCTTCTATCTCAGGCTGGATCTGATACTGTTTTTCTCCTCACTCTCACTCCGAGATCCCAGGCATACAAGTTAGAAGGAGCGACAGCCGTCTCCCAGAGCTAATCCCTCAAGAGGTGTTCCACCACCTTCACCTTAATGAAAATGAACATGCTGTGAAAGCATTTGATTACACCTGTTAAGACAGGGGCATCAGACCCGGGACTCACCACCAATCAGAATCCATGTCCTGTGTCAATACAGATGTGAATAAAAGTCAAAATACCTTTGTAAATATGTTTTAACAAGAGCATCTAGTATATCGTACAGCGACATGGTATTCTTATCATCATTTTGCTTGTTAACAAATACAGCATCAATTGTAGTATTTATGATCTCTAGGCAATTTTGTTGTGAACATAGACAAAAGCCGAAACACAGCTGACCTTTGACAGTTGATAAAGTGTGTTTTTGCTGCATATCATGTGATGGTAAAAAACATTAAATAGATTGTTGACCTCCAATCAGTTTCAATTTTCTTTTTCTTTTTTTTCTTACACTGATTAAGAAAACACAACAACACTGTATTAATCACAGACAGATTCAGCTGACCCAAAGCCTGTGTGTGTGGAGTCGAGGGTGGCTCTGTGGCTATGACTGTTATTTCCCCGAATGTTTGTTTATGTTTTTCTGTATTTATTGTATTGTGTATTGTTTCTGTGACCGCAGGTGTGCCCTTTGACCTTAAAGTCATTAGCCTTTGCAGACTGGATTTTTAAACTGCATCACGCTGGTGCAAAACATGTGCAGGGAACGAGAGACAGAGGGAGAGACAGAGAAAGCGGGAAGGGGAAGAACGCTCCAGGGCCAATTATGGCCCCAAGAAAACAAAGGGCTATATTTCAATGATTCCTCCAGCTGTGCTGTTTATGAGCTGTGTGCTTAGTCTCTCGGTGACCTTCACCTCCACACTTGCCCTCTCTAAGGGAAAACAAGCTAAAATGGCCTGATGCTCAATCTTTCATTTCCCCTTGTTTTTCCACACTTTGCCATTTTTAGTAGCTTGATACAAGCATACAGTTTATTTGATTGGAGGTTTGGTTGATATTTGTTGCTGCAGTTTTTCATGTCACATCAGTTTTACTACCACCTCACCACCCCTTTGTGTCATGTATTAAATAGCCTCGATGTAAAAAACTAAAATATATTGACTAATTTAAAGCTTAACAGCAAGGTATGCATCATATGTAACCTTTATAACATAGCTTGTCACTCAGCTCCCCTTCTGCACATACACACACATGCACAACCATTACAGACCTCATAAGCAAGGTGTACGTATCAGTCACTGTGGCCTTATGACAGGTCTAACCTTCCTAGACGGCAGGATACACCATCCTCTCTGCAGTCCTATTGACCAAAGCAATAAGACATTCTGTATGGTGTATTAAAGTCATTTTCCACATGCTACCTCAGCACCATCCATTGTTCATGCAAGCTCTTGCTGACCATAAAGGAGACAGTAAGGGGGGAAAAAACATCCTCTGGGCTCCTCTGTGACCAAATTGCAACACTTTTTACAGTTTTCATAATTTAAAGAATATGGTCTCCGCCTGAGTTTTTATTTCATTTCTGACTTAAAAGGTACATAAAATGATCATGGCAACCCCGGAACCAATTTTGGTATGTCAAAGGAAGACAGGGGTCCCAGAGAGGGCTTTTCAGTTGGATGCATATGTCCAGACAACCCAGAGAGCATGTTCCATTTATGTTCTCAATCCAGGTCCAATTTCATTCCTCTTAAATCTGCAAGCAAAAAGGGAAGGGGGAGCTCTTTTTTGGCAAGAGGCGGCTATGTAATTCGAGGGGGCCATCTGTGTAGTCCGGTGACTGCTCTCCCCTGCTCCTGGTGTCAGAGGTGCTGTTGGAACCGCTGTGTACCTCACCCCGGCCTCTGCTGAAATCAGCTCCAGTCCGGGACCATGTGACAAATGATTCCAATCTAGGCTGAGCGCCCTTGACTTGACCCTGACCACTGTAGACAATAAGGGCAAGCTCAGTCACTGGAAAAGATGTTCTGCGCTAATAAACCCGAGTGCGGACCAGGGATACCAGGGAGCGGAGGCGCGGCTGGGGGGGGTGGACAGCCAGAGAGGGAGGGGGAGAGTTCAGGTTCTGACCTCTCAGGTGCAGGTTGATAATGAGTCTCCCTGTTTGCTCTGTGAAAATGACCTCAGAGACATGAAAGCAGCCAGAGTACAACAAAGAGCACCATTCTCTGCTTCACTGAAATGGGATCATTCCAAGATTGGCTTATGAATGCACTTTTCATTTCATTGCTTTTAAAGGCCACTTAAGCCAAAATACAAACATGTAAAAGTAGTAGGCTTATATGCCGCCACACAGCCCCTTCTCAGACCCCACACATACAAAAAGCTCACATTCACAACACATCACCAACAAAGTAATACTTGGTAACTTTTCAGGCTAAACCCATTAAACAAGACGAATCTAGCTGCAAACAGACATGAGACTCTTACCTTTTATATGAATTGTAATGTAAAATGGTAAGATATGTGTTCTCAGCAGACGGTGGTATATCTGTCGAACCAGACCCTTTACAGACCTTTAAAGAAGGGGTTAGTTTCCTTGTTTCATTTTAGGAAACCAATAAAACAAATTTGAGGCTATTATTTTAATGATAATGCATATAATAATCCATATTTAGAAGTAAAAAGTTCCGTAGAGTTGCTTTAACATTTTTTTTTTCTAAAGTACTAAAATGAAAATTGGCCTGCGTTTTTTAAAGATGAAATATACTACACTGAGCAATTTTTTTTTCTTGTTTTTTTTTTTTGTTTGTTTTTTTTGGTAAAAGGTGCTGACCTTAATGCAACACTCCACGCAATACACAAATACCGCACTAGAATTAGACACTTGTGCACCATACGTCCTGTACGAGAAGGATCTATTGCAATACATGCAGGCTACCATTACAACCTGACAATACACACATAAAAGCACTAATTCCAACAATACTGCATGTGCCTCCCCTCGTCTCTTTAATAAACCCTATAAAAGAACTGTGCTCTTGCCAAGTGTGGTGCCGTAAACATGCCACTCCAGAAAGGTTCTGGGCATCCCGTTAGTTATGCTAATGAAACCCTCACTCTCCGCTGTTTTTTTCTCTACTCTCTTATCCTGCTGGCACAGCCTTCAGTCTTTTGCAGTACACCACTCCAATGTCATCCTCTGCTCCTATTCCGCTGGCATCAGACTAGATAATACACAGCAAAATGAAGATCCAAAAACCCGTGTATAAAAACATGGCAAGAGAATAATATGGTTACTATTTCTTTGAACTCAAAATCAGGGCATTGTTCTTCATTTTTGTGGTCCAATATGTTCCAAAATCTGGTACAAAATATGATTGTCTTACCACTGTGATGCACTGGCTGCTAATTATAAAGATATAGACACTCTCCAAGGTAAGCAATTAGACGAGGAGTCAGAATAGGATGGTTCATTCTGTTGTTTTTTACAGCCCTGAACTAGGAGGTAAACTGAGGACAGTAGTGTATCAGCAGGTTTTTTGTCATGGGGAATTTAAGAAAGTTACTGAGGGGAAAGTGCTGGGCATGACAGGAGCCAGTAAAGTCTGCTAAACTCGGATGGGTGTCAATGTGGAAGCCAAGATTATACCCTTTATCCTTTGGCTCCAAAACACAAAACCTACTTGTCACGGCTCAAACTTTTTGTTTTGCGCATCTGTGCATTTCTATATATTGTGTGTACTTGTGCATCCTCAAGGTCTTTGCGTGGCTTTCTTCAGTAAGCCAGGCCTCTGACATGTGGATTTGTGGCTTGACTGCAGAGGAGTTCATCACAGATAATTATGTAAGAATGTGCTGGGAGAGGAACAAACCACGGACAGTCTGGGCTGGCAGATGCTGCGCCGCGGCCTACACAGTGCCCCGTGCTCCATGCACTCCAGCCTCACACACTACAGCCCCCACTGGGCCTCTCCAAAGCTGGAAAGGGCAAAAAACATCGCTGAGCCAAAACCAGCTTTGTTCTTTATTCCTCACACCACCGACTGCATTACGGCTCTTTTATCCCCCATGCTGTTCACACATTTACACAAAAACAATGTAGTGCTCACAATAAATATTTAAAGGTGCAACAGACAGAATTTAAGAACAGTCCTATGGTAAACAAATAATAAAAAAGACACAGTATAAGAAGGCTCGTTGACTCAAGTCTTTTGGCATCTGCTGGATTCAAAATCGTAGTTTCTCTTTTATTTTTTCTTACAACAAATAAAAAATTATTAACCACCAAGTCGAAAAATAAAAATAAAAATGTTGATTCTTTTTAAATTAATCGGTCAGTCATATATCAGGTTTCAGATTTTAAAATGCCGTAACACAAAAAATATGGCAAATAAGTAGCTATATTTAAGAAAAAAAACCACAAGGTTGAAAATGTAGTTTGAAGGTGTAGGACTGGTTGAAAATGTGGAAATGTCTGCTTAGTTGCTAGCTTGATTTTTTACATAACCCCTAAATTCGACAATACAGAAGACGTGCAGAAGTACAGCACTGTGATTGAATGACACATTACTGAGATTAATGGCAAAAGATAAACTCCACTTGCTCCTACATCATACATTCAAATAAAACACAGTTAACCTTTGAACATCCTAACTTCACTCCCAAGGTTTTGTGCAACAGATATAGATAGCAGTTCATAGTTTATTCTTTGTCATAAAGCCGACCAAATGCCCAGGGACACCTTTTGCCAGCTTTCTTCTCTTGCAGCACAACATTAGATGAAAATGATTTCTGATCACTTCTTAGCGGTTCCTGAATCAAATGAGTGACCCCAAGGTGAACATGGCACTATATAGCCCTATTGCAAGCTCATTCAGCCATTCATCCGCTGTAGACATCATTACTTCCATATTTTACAGGTGTCATAAGTGGTATGTGTGTACTTGGGCGTGTATAAACACAAGAGAGAGAGAAGGAGATGGAGAACAGGGGCAGCTAAGAATATCTAACTAAGTCTGCTGTAGTTGGTAGTTTTCTCTTCCAAACTGGTTGCTTTCAAGGTTGCCTTCATGGTGTATTAAGTGGGAGTGGGCACAATTACATTCCAGATGGACGGGGACAGTACGTGGGAACATATGTGTTGGTTGTTTAAAATAAAAGTTTATAAGGTCATTTGCAAAAAAAAAAAAAAAAAACTTTCTTCTGAGATAATGATGCTCAAAAAGTGACAATTTAAAAAAAAAAACTACCTAATAGGCAGAACTAAAATTGCCGAGAACATAAGGGAATGTCTTAGATCAAAGAATTAAATAAAAAGATTTGCACCAAATTCAAGCAATGCCTCCAGCTAGAAACAAAAAGCAAACCGGTGCAGCAAATCTCACATGAAAGCTTATTTTAGATAGCATCAAGCCATTTGCTATTTGACTAATTAGAATACACTTCACTTTGTATAGAAAAATGCCATTAGCACTTAAAACATTTTGCGTGAAAGATTTCTGTTGTGCACAACATTATTTGCCTATCCATGACCGCATCCACAAGCTGCTGATAATGAATATATTAGATTAATCCAATTGTTTGTGATAATTACATTAACTTAAAAGTGCACTTATGCTTAGGCTTGATTGGGCCATTATGACTTTGTCTAATAAAGCAACAAAATACCATCTGTATGCCAGCTCTATATTTTTTGTTTCTTTTTGTGGTCAGATTTGATGTCAGACAGATGATCAAACTTTTACAAAATGTGGAAGAAAATTCACAAAGTTTGGGTTTTCACATAAAAATATAACAAAACAGTTCATATTTTAGTTAAGTTAAATTTCAAATTTTTATAAAAAAAAATATACAGAGAAGTGTCAAGTCACTGTGCAAATTGAATCAATAATAGACCCTCGAAACAACGAGTTACAGTTAAATGTCAGCAGGCATCTCATTTTGGCAAAACCGTGCTCTACAAACTTAGTGTGAGGCCTTTATGAAAAAGTAAGCAAGTTGTTGGGGTCTTTATTTCTGAAGGTTACACCCAACCCCAAGCAGCCTCACACAGACAGAGGTCTCTCATTTATCTGGCTCTTTTTCAGGGACAAATTCCTCTTGGCTAAAAGGAAGATGGACACTTTTATTAAGTGCTGGCAAGAGACAACATTGGTCTTCGCCTATTTGTTGGCTTATGGCCTGATTTGGGGTCCATTCATACAAGCTGTACATTGATAATGTTTATTTTAGGTACACATTTATGCAAGAGTTAAGTTATTGTGCAATGTTTTTTTCTTTCTTTCTTTCTTTTCTTTTTTTTTTTTTTTTTTTAAAAGGTAAAAATACTTTCTTACCATTTAGAAAGCACCATCCAAGTGCAAAGCAGAAAGAGAGTAATGATATGCTTTAGGTCAATATTTTACACAATAATGCATTTTGGGAGGCACAGCTCTATGGGGCATATGTGAAACAATGGGTGTCATAACTGCCCAGTGTAGCTTATAAATCTTCCCTGGTGCTCCAATCAATCTGTTTCTTCTCTTACAAACACAGCTTCCATTGCTGTGTTAAACGAGAGACCATCTTTCACAGTGGCACAAAAGTGTGGCCCTGGGATGTTAATGTCTCTCTCACAGGAGCCATCCTTGACTAAGTGCTAAGTGCTATTAGGACAGTAGAATAAAAAGAGATATTCAGTGGGTTCAGTTATAAATAAAACATATTAATTAGATAAATAAATAAGACTTCTTAGTGACTAAAGTGAGGGTGACAAAAGCCATGTGACTTGTCGACTTGATTTTAGAAAATGACTATTTTCCAGCATGGGAGCAATTTTAGAGGTATGCTTTGCTAAAACTATACTTTAAATGACAGTAAAAACTGGCCGCTATTCTTGTTCTTCGCCTTTGCACAGTCAAACTGCAGCAATTATTTAAGGTCTTTGATTATCATTAAAGAGGCAACGCAATCATGGCTGAAAATCAATTTTAGGGACATCTGAAAAAAAAAAAAAAAAAAAAAAAGCACATTGCCAAAACGACACAGAGCAGGAATATTTTTTTCCTCATCAACGTTTCAGTTTTCATGGGGTAATCAGCCAGCAACACCACAGAGCTCGCTGTTAGACAGAGCCAGATCCTCATCTTGTTCTGAGTTGCTAGTGATCTGGAGCCAGGTAGCAGCCAATTAGTGCTCAGTGTAACTTGCTGCAAAGTGCTGGCACGGTGCTCCCCAAATCCAGCTCGTTGTCATGGTTTGTCGAGGTGTCTGCCTAAATGCATGAACATTTGCTGATTTGCTCTGCATTTGTAAGACACCGTGAAGATAAAATGAGACGTTCCTGTCAATAGTGCGCTGAGTATGTCCATTTTCTGAAAACAGATTGGCCTGATTATTGATGAGACAGCAACATGTCAGAGGTTTGCGCTTGATGCTTATTGACAACTGTTCCTTTACAACCACATTTATGTCTCGTACATATGGAGTAATTTGTACTCATGTGTCTTCCAAAGTTCTGTAATAGATATAAATCAAATAAAAAACAAACAAACAAACAAAAAAACATGAAGAATATTTGTTTTTTCCGTCTCTGATTGTGGTTTCAGTAAATGTACACTATCACATACACTATAGAAGAAATAAAGCGGTATTTCATCTGTATCGCATTTTGGTTTTACTCAAAGGGAACAGTTATCTACATTCAGAAGGACTGAAAAAAAGTTCTTAGTCTGCAGTCTGCATTAGATATAATAATAGATATAAAAAAAAAAACAATAGCATTGATTTTAATTTCATTTTAATGACTTCCTTTCAAGGAGTATGGACAGCTGCAAGAAGTATCTCAACAGATTGTCCTCTTGACACAAAGTGGACTATTGCATTTGGGAAGTGTCTTCCTTTCAGTCCAGTTCCAGTGAGTGAAGCATCTCTCTCTTCCCTAAGAGCCTTAACAGACCATGCAGTCCAACAGTGGAACATTCACTACATCATGTTTCCTCATCAGGGATGTCTTCTCCCTGACCTCCACCTCAGATTCACATGAATATGGAAGATGAATACAGGCCAGCTTTTGAGGTTGGGCCAAATTCAACAAGAGACAGCCTTGTCAACCGTGAAATCGTCTTCACAGAGAGAGAATGGACAAATTTGGAAGGGTTGGGGGTACTTTCATCCATGGGAAATTTCCTGACCTTTATTTTATGTTCTAGGCTATAAAGATCAGGTAAAATGCTATCATAACAACCAGTATAAAATAGAAAATGTTGGTCTATTATCTTCCATAAATCCGCTCCGGACATCTATCATCATTCACCCGCGTTTAGGCTACAAAGCAGTCATCACTGGACGACCCCAAAGCTCAACAGTCTGTGAATTTCCTCCTTGCCTCTCTTAAAAACACCTCCATACTTGTGAAATGGACTCAGCAACCTTACAAAAACACACCAGCAGACACACACCACTGTTTGACCTTTGAGATTTTGTGAGAGCATTAAATACCAATTAGGGTTGGGGCAGCCCAAGTTGAGTCTGAGGCTGCAGAGAGGCCTTGAGGAGGCCTGTGGGATGTAGCTTATTGGTCCCTGGGCATAAATGTGTGCGTTTTATTTTTTTGTGTGTTTTATAAGTACCAGTGCTCAAAGCAGATGGTGCATCTCAGTGTGTTTTTGCTGGATAAGGACATCAAAGCACAGACAGTGTCCCAAAAGAGAAAATCAAACCACATCTGGATATTCCGTTCAGTGCAATGGCCATACTCCCTTTTGTACATCTACCTGAAGTACTATTACATCATAGCATATAATTCCTGCTTAAATTACACAGAATTATTACTTGATACATGATTCACTATTACCAATATCAAAGTGCATCTTTAAAAAAAAAAAAAAAGTCCTTATGACAACTTCTAATACACTCTATGTTGGATTTCTCCTTCGTTTTATCTCTGTACCTTACATCCTAGTCTCAAGGGTGTATGCCATAATAACTCAGTTTAATGTTCAAAATAAAACAGCAATACAAAAGGAAGAATATTAGCAAATGCTCCAAAGACATCCCTCTGAGAAATATCCGTTCTCAGCAGTGAATCTGGAGACTGTGTGTGATGATGTGTTGTGGTTATCTGGTGGTTTCAGAGTCATGCCCTTTACTGTCCCTCTGTTATTTACCCACCAGACATACACAGCTTGATAAATGTTTTGTCTGACCTTCTAAATTTGTTTTCCTTCCTCTTAACTGTGATTTTATTTCCCTTGGACAGGCCAGACAGTGTGTGTATGTGTGTTCTTTTTGCTTGTGTGGGTTCTTGCCACACCAGTGTGTATACATACTTGTCTGTTATAAAGAGGAAAAAACAAGATCCATGAGCAGAAAGATTAAATCTATCCTTCCCTTACTAGTAACTATTTCCACATCTAAACAAGCAAACTACTGAACAAG
The DNA here is from genome assembly GCA_036850595.1 of Rhyacichthys aspro. Taxonomy (NCBI): domain Eukaryota; kingdom Metazoa; phylum Chordata; class Actinopteri; order Gobiiformes; family Rhyacichthyidae; genus Rhyacichthys; species Rhyacichthys aspro. Next base: position 11,984,614 of record CM072156.1, read on the forward strand.
CATAACAACTAATAAAATAATGGCTGCTAACTATCTATCTACAGTCTGTCTCGCTCTGTCTGGAAAGGGTTAAAGACGCCAGGGGCCAGAGCAGAGTCAACATGGGCCACGGCTCGGCTGGCCTACCCTGCCAGATCAATATCTGCAAATAATAAATTAGCTCCCCAGAGGGGTCACACTAAACCTTCAGCAACACTGCCCTGGAAAAGTCCACAATTGGTGTGTGCGAGACTCAATAAGCCAGGTGAATGACTGCGCAGGGGCACATCTTCAGCACTCCATAATAGAAAATTAATGGTGCTCAAATCAGTGCTGAGGGCACCCTGAGGGTTACCTAATAGGCCTAGTTAGAACTGTCATCCCTCCTAGAGTCGCCTAAAATATCACATGCAAACACAAGGAGCCAAGAGCAGAGAGGCTTGGCAAAGAGATACTGGATATGAGTGTGTCTTCAGGTATGTGGGGGTTTGGATAGGACTTTGAGGGCTGTATGGTGGACTTGGTTTAACTGGGAAAAAGGGATCCGAAATATACAGAGTTGTAAAATTAAAACACGCTCTGAACACATTTGCATTTGTCAAATATATTATATATATATATTACAAATGGTCAACACTCATTAGTTATTAACTGTTTATCAAGGGTATTGTAATGTTGTTTTTTCTGGTTAAAAACACCACCAGGAAGCCAACAGATTCCTTATCATTTTCAAGGTCTGTATCTCCACACTGTTTGCCTCAATAAAATTAAATCCATAGAACTCTGCAGCAAACTGAAAATAAATATCAAAAGTGCAAACAAGTAGAAATATATTGTTAAAATGCTATATGGATTATCATGTATGATGCAGAAATCAGTGAGAGCATCATTGCTGTGTTGAGCCATTAACTAATCAAAGCATGCAAGGCATACCTATAAGGCCAACAGGCTCTTAATGAGCCCTAAAAGCACATCTGATCACTTACTCCAGCTGGTTTATTCACGTCCTCCACAAACACAACTACAGAATTCAATAAACACACTTGATATTGATCCTAAACCACTAGGCAGCACACGAACAAGATTTATTACCACTTTGCATGCTGAGTAGAAAAAGACCATACAAACACACACACAAAAAGGTGAAGTTTAAATATCTAATGATTTCTCGTCAACTCACTCAACATACAAACACGCATACGGTTCGATCTTTATCCTGACCCTAATTTGCCTATGCTACGGTTTGATGGAGTTGGGAAGAGTAGGGCGGGCTTTCCCTCATCATCATCTCTCCTCCTATCCTCCTTAGATCTTTGGCAAACTGTCTACATCTTCGACTGGAGACTTACCCACATGCAGCCGCACTGCCATCCTCCAGTGCAAACAGCGAGTGTCGCTCTCCGCAGGCCACACAACGTATTCTCAAAGTTGAAGACTCTGGAACAAACGCCGAGCCATCTCCAAGTGAGGTGAAGAGGTACAGTGTCTCTCTGAGTTGCTGTCTAGTTAAGTTGGTGCACTCCATCAACCTGGCAACCTTCCCGAAGACAGGCACTGCTACAGTAGATCCGCTCAGCACAGATGAAGACAGAACAACGAGAGCAACAGAGGAAACAAGAAAGAAATGGCATACTCCTTTATGGCGCTGAGCTGTGTAGATCTGATGTTTTTAAGTCCCTGTGTGTATGTCTGTCTGTGTGTGTTCATGCCAGTGGCACAAAGAAAAAATGAAACAGCCTATGAGAAGAAAAGAAAACCTGGTTCCTCATCATGCGCTTGTTAGCTTGTCCAATCTATGGCAATCAGCACAGTCCCAGGGGTTGAAAGACACAAGAAGCCGGGGAAAGGGAAGCCGGGGCTGAGGAAAAGATCAATACTGCACTGTGAAACAAGAAGTGTGGGCTATTTACTCTCCATTGATCTGATGATGCTGGAGAAACACCTCACTCCGCTATTAAATTGAGGGTATAACTCCACTGTGTGGGGCTTTTTTCCATCCATCTCTCCAGTTTTTCTCTATTTTCTCACCTCAAGGTCAAGAAAAAGCTAAAAACATGTCCGACCAAACACAAATAAATGGCTTGGGTCAGGTAAAGTAATTAATCTGTATTAAAAATGCCAGGGGAACAGGCCCTAACTACCCATCTTAAGCTTTGTTCAGCTATGAGGCAGGATGGACGACTGGAGGTCGTTGCAATAAATACTACGAAAAAGGAGTCAGCACAGCTTCTTTAGAACTAATTGAAAGACAAAATTTAAAAATTTCTTAACTATTAATTTTTAAGCTAGTGGTGGAGTTGGCTGTTTGAAGTGCTAATGACATGAAACCAATAATCAGACCCTTTTATGATAGGGTATTTTATAATAATAATATGATGGTCAGTGGATTAAGATGCAGTGTGTAATGTCAACATATTTAGAAGACAAACTCTCAAAGCAAAAAGCAGAAAAAAATAGTTATCCAATAATCAAGGTGAAATATGCAACATTAATAAAAGTATAAAGCAAAATTTATCGCAAAGAACTGAATGTATGCCAATATGGTAATATTATGGTATATGACAGACACACACAAGGCACAAGTCATATTGTTATTACAATGTTCTACAAATCACATATCAACTCCCCTATTTTGTCAAGTGCTAATATTGATTTGATGTTACAATATCAAGTCCCACTTTCGAACGAAGAGCAGACTCTACAACGATCAGCGGACATACAGAAATGGTGTTTGGTTACAAGTAGATGTTTTATTTAATACCTTATATATAATTTGGTCATTCTAGAAATGAAAATAATAAATCCTTTGACCTTATCACTTGGTGGCCCAACATGTGTCATTGCTACTGACCTCCAGACATTTCTTATGAGATAAAACTTTTTCCACTCATTTTTTTTTCTTTCTTGGATTTGTTCTAGTCCTCAGAGGAGAAGCCTTATTGACTGTGTGGCTATATTACAACAAGCAGTCTCTAATGACTCCCTCAAGACCTCTCTATCCTTGCAGCCTGGCCTCCTTCTATCTCAATGTGTGTCTCCCTTCCCTGCGTGCTCTTCAGGCTCCAGTTCAGCAGCTAATTAACCCTCTCTAATAGCGTAGATTACATTAGCTTTGAGCCGCTCACACCCTCCACCGGACTCGCATTGCCACACAATGAACCCAGCCTTGCTTTACAAATCTCCCCCTTCACAAGAGCACAATTATGAATTCAAACAACTTCTTATCCACACTCACTCATCCAGGGACAGAAGCCCTCCTTCGCGGCCGCCCCACTCCTCCCCTGCCACCCACATCCCAGGCCTTCACACAGAGAGTAATGAGAGAGCTAAAGAGAGGAGACCACACAACAAGATGGCCGGGGGGAGAGGGATGGGAGAGGTGCAAGGAAACCCTATTTGCTGCTTTTGAGGTCACTATAGGTGTTTCATTGGGCAAGGCTTGGGTAAAGTCCAGTGATAACCCTCCATCTTAACATTTCTATTCAGAGCAGAATGGAATCTTAATTACTGTGCTACGGCTGAACTGGTAAGGGAATACCAGCACCAAATGGAGATTTATGCTTTAAGTGGGCTAAATGAGGGAATTAATAGCAACAATGGATGACTACAGGCAGATAGAAACATCTTCAACACCGGCATAAGCACCTCAGTGCTAATGTGGTAGATTTTTTATGTCTAACACTGTACCTTTAGCAAATCCAAACCGTTCCATTACCAAAGACACAGTATACCATGGTTATTAATTTGTTTTGTGTGCTGCATTGCAACAGCTGTCCCTAGATGTATTATGTATCTAACAGACATAGCATCATTGTGATTATCCAGTGTAGCAAGACAAGAAGAAGCTGACCAATCAAGCACTTTGCAATGGTCACGTGACATGCAGCTTCTGTTGCTTGAGTCGACATTTGTGTTTCGGTCTTTGCAGAGGAAACAGGGAACACTATGGAGGGGAATAATAGTGCAGCAGATAGAATTAAAGGTGGGACGATATTATTATTATTTATATATTTATTTTTTAATTTTCCAGTTAGAAGTATGAAACTAGTCGTAACTAATTCCAAAGAATGTTTCTATGGCACACAATGTTGATGTACTGCACAATATACCACACTTGTATTTCCTAAATATAAACAGCAGGCACATTATCACACACAAAGACACAAAAATTGGTAAGTCTGGAATTTTATGTCAGTATAATTAAAGGCTAAGACTAACTCGGTGCATTAAGTAGTGCCACTGATATATCAACACAAGTTTCGATCACAACCCAGTGGTGTTAAGCTGAACTGTCTGACATTGCTGTTGTGAGTAAATTGAAGGACTCCACCTACAACACATATTTCAAGTAATGAAGTCCCTGGATGAAGATAAATAAAATAAACAGGTATCAAATTGGATAGTTTTTGTCGCAGAATTTACAGCACTTGCTGGCATTTTGTGAATGGTAATGAAAAGAAAAACAGGGGTGTTAAAAAGTCACTGAAAAGTATAGTATCCAAGAAAGGGATATCCAGTTTCCTAAATGTAAATTGGTACATTTGTACTGAAAGGACATTTTCATGTTTCTTTGTCCGAACAAGCAATTTCCCTTCGTCCCTCTTCTGTAAGGCTTGCCATAGCAGCATTTTCTGCAGAACAGAGCACTCTCCTTTCTATTTCAATAGGACAGCTCATTTGCTAGACTCCTACCCCAAACTGCTGACTGGGTTTTTCAGGGCTATGTACTGTGAGGGTGTGAATGTGGACAAGTCTGTGTGTGCGCACAAGCTTGTTCTAAAAAAGAAAGAATGGGTGGGGAGTGGCATAAAAGGAGGATAGTCAAAATGGAGGGAAAGAGTGTGAGAGAGAACACATTGTATCATTAAGGTACTCAGAGATCATTAGATATATAAGGGTTCTGCTATGCAAGGTCAGGGCTGCTATGTTTTTCTAGGTCGACGGAGGAGCAGTAAAACCAGTCTAATCAGCTGCTTCATTCTCTTCACCTTCCTCCCCCCTGAACCACTCAGTGCCTCCCCCATAGAGCTATTGTGGATTACAGCCCAGTTTCACCATGCCCATGTATGCATTTACTAATATCAGCAAGGCATATGAGCCAAGGACATTATAAACCACACAAAAGACACAGAAGGGCTTGGAGCTACATTTTTGTCTCATTACAGGGTAAAGTTGTTGGCTTACTATCTGTAAAAGGTTGCTCTAACAGGTGCAGCAGTCGGCCAGGCTATCCACTATTTGATGAAGGGCAGCCTTTAGAGTGCAGTTTAGCTACTGGCAGTAGACCATAATAATATGTTAACACATGTAGCACATTCACCTTTTTGCTACAAAGTAGGACAGACATTTAGGGAAATCCAAGCTGTCCATAAAACCACATTATATTGAAACAAAGTTCAAAGGTCTAGGCCAAAATGTGTATATAGCAATTCAGTATCAGGAACTGAATTATGAAGATGATGAAATAATACTTTTGAGTCTTGCAAATGTTTGAGTATTTCTGGTGAAAAATGGATGGGAAATGTTTCACCAAGGACCAAGATTGTGATCAACACAATTTAATTTTTAATTCTGAAAACAAAAAAAAGCTAATTTTCTACATGCATTAAAAAGTTATTCCCTCCCATTCACAGTGTGATTTTTTTCATGCAATGATTGGCTCTACACAGCAGTCAAACCATTGTTATTATATTATTCTATGAAAACATCACTCACACAGCGATACTAACACAATCTGCTACTGTCATCTCCTCTGTTGCTGGGATGCAGCTTGCAGTTAACAGGGACAGTTTATGTTCTTTTCAAAGACAGTTTCCTTGAGCTTCCTTGGAGCAAAACTATAACCAACAATCTTGGTAACTAGGGAAGCCTCGGTAGCTCACCTGATAGAGTGCATGAAACATAAGTGAAGCAAAGCACGAGTCAGGCTGGTAACTGGGGCTGCACATCCTCCCCTTTTCTCTCTCCTCATATATTCTGTCTGTATACTGTCTACCTGTTTAACAAAGCATGAAAATTGTACTAAAAACATCTTTAAATATCTTTAAAAACAGCAGGTAATCTAACTCTGTCTTTTAAAACTTGGAATAAGATAAAAGAGGAAGAGAAAAAAACCTGTCTAGGCATACCTCCCAAGCTCTTGACCAACTCATTAGGCTAATGTTATTTTATATGGTGCTTCAAATGTCAAAGCATTGCTGGATTTAGTGTAAACTTAAATTCCATTACCTGGCAGGCATTAATTGCTAACCGAGCCGAGGGATTTCCCCCCTGGGGCCTCTATGTTTCCTCTCTGTCATCTGGCTAACTATTCTGTCTAGACTAACTTAGAGCACCATAATCCACCATGGGGATCAATAAACTGCACATAATTCAGCTCCAATAATGAGCTTTCACTTCAACACACGCGCCAGCCCCACTTCCCAAGGAACCGGCAGGGGTGTAAAATGATAATGTAATTATTAAAAGGACAGATAAAATGAGTAAGCACTTTCACACAGAAGGGGAGGGCGAGCCCAGCCTCAATTAGACACACTTAAAGCAATCATTGTTATTCGAGACAAAGCTAATCCAGAGGAGATACAGGGCCATCTATTTGAGTAGGTAATGGAATGAGGCTCACCGGCTCTTCCTTCTCCCCTGGCTCGTCTTAAACAGGCCGCCCTACAATTTAACATGAGTAGGCCATCTAATCTTTTATCAGTCAGGCACATGAAAAAGAAATGGGCATGTTTATAGTTTACAAACATATTACTCTTCATTGAGAAAATCTTTTTTTCCTAAAGAATGCTCAGGTATAATATCATATTAAAATATTATTCTAAAACCTAACAATGAGTTCACTTTCAGACCAGCATGAAACTATAGTTGTGACAAAGCAAGAACAACCCGGAGCATGATCTACTAACTACTGTTTCTCTAATTATATGCATCCTTGAACTCCAGTGAAATCAAGACAAGCTAGTTAGTTTTTTACACTCAAATGCTCCCAATTCATCTGCAGGCTACAGGAGGTCCAGGGTGAATAAATCAGGCCTTTACAGCATGGCTGCTCCCACTGTTTATCTGCTGGTGACATTTGCTGCATGGCCCAAACCGCACCATAATTACCCCACTTATTCACTAAACAGGAATCATGCCTGGCAGGAACCCCCTGCCACAAAGGTTGCAGGACTTAAGGCTATATTCTGTCTCTAGAGTTCAATGGCCATGGCTTTATGAAAGAGCTCTATTCATTTGAACATCAGCAAGGGTTCACTTTACCAAGTTCCAAAGGAAAGATGGGGCTAAACTGGCCTGCTTGAATAGCTACAGCAATGAGCATCACTGCGGAAGACTTTGAGCTCACAGCTGAGTGCACATGCTTTGCTCACACATGGCACACCTTGGCACACTTGGAATGTCACAGTTCCCATAGAGGACTGGCATTAACTGTAGGCTATAATCTGAACACTGAAAGTAGACAAAATCATTAATTAGGAGCATGCTGTTATAAGAGGTGTCTAATTAGCTTTTCATTTTGTACTGCAAACTGCAATAAATACAAATTCCAAATGTTGATCTAACATTTAGGATGGAGATGATGCAATGTTATAAGGTTATCACAGATTTGCCACACTTTATCACTGTATTGTCTTAAGTGGCTAACGGCTAAGTAGTCCCTCGCAGGTTGTATAGTGATTTTCAATACTTTATTTAGGCCATGATAGCCTTCTGTAAAAATAGCCCAAACAGACGACAACAGTCTAAAGGATGTTTAGTTGAGGTTGTGCCGTAATGAACGCCGCGTAACTTTCCATGTTTAATTTTCAGACTGCCTCTCCTGTTCCTAAAGCTGCAATCAACACTGGGCCATCTGCAAGACAGCAAATTAACATAATTAGTGTACATTACATGCTTATAGAGAACATTTCTATCCCCTACTCCTCCCTATAACAAGAGGAGTGGTGGTAATTCTGTGAGCAATACAGCTGATTACACTAATCGTTGGAACATACAGTAAAACATGTCCTGGTAAAAAGAGATGAAGTAACACAGAGTTTGGTGAGCAGCCAGGTGTGAGGGTCAAAGTGCAAGCAGGCCACTGTGTAACGGACATAACCACCTTCCCAACACGTGGAACTAAGACCAAGTGATTGACAGTCCAGCCATCTTCTCAGACAGCTCACAGACAGTAAGCAAGAACCACTTAGGCCTGTTCCAGCTGCTCTACCAGAATAAATTGAACTTGATTAGAATTAATCACATTCAGCCAAGTGCAATTTGCAAATAACATGGAAAATATTCTGGAAAATGTAGCACTGAACAAAGGGGAAAAGTGAAGCAAAGTGCCCTCTTTCAGTGCAACTTTTAAAAAACTAGAAAGACAGATGCACAATCAAGAAGATGCAAATGGAGTACACAGCTCCTCCCAACCTAGACTAGGCATTGTATACAGTGTTACAGTGCATACAGAGAAAAAAAATACATCCGGACAGTTCTCCAACAGTTGGAGAATACAAATTTAAGTAAGATTCACATGATTAAGTGTTGTTTTTTTCCATCAATAGTATTAATTGAAGAATGATGAAGGGATTAAAGCCACAATAGCTTATCTGCCTCTTTCACTGTGTACACTATGAAAACAATATGACGTATGCAAACTGCCTGATTTTAAACTTGTATCTAATTGTCGTGGGTCTGGACCAGGGCATTGTTGCTTGAAGAATAAATTGGGTAATTCAATTAAAGTGCTTTCCAAAGACACATCATAAGTGATGGAGAATGACTCTAACCCAGGCCTGAACTCCGTGTCCCCCCCATCGCTTCGCTTGCCTGAAAAATGGATGGCGGTGTATAATTGAAACACATTGCTGCCAGCGTAGGTCAATAACATCACTCTCTCTGCACACCAGCACCAGATTAACAGACTCTATTTTATCTTCCCTCAGCCTGTCCCAGCTTGACGGAGCGGCGAGAGTCAGCTGCTTATCCATAAAAGAGCCCTCTTATCTGGAAAATAAACAAATACGTAAAGAGCGGCAGGCTGTTTGTCCAAGCAGTTAAGGGCTACTTAGTTGGACGGTAACATGTAGACATTATTTTGTGGAACATATAATCACATGGGTTGAAGCACAGTTGTCACTTGCGTGGGCAGATAATATGGTCAGTTGGAGAAAATAATGTCACCTAATAGCCTTTTAAATTGTGTTTACTGTGTCAGGTTTAACTTTTTAACATTATATAACATCAAAATTCATTCATCACAAACCAATGGAACAATGTGTCAAGAATTATGAGTGAATTGTGTCCAATTTACTCATAACTAATTAAAACATCCTCACTTCTAAAGATAATATATTATGCAAAGCCTAAATATTAAAAGATTATAAACATTGAGGATTAATTAGATTAAACACAAGTGTAATGTGAAGCTAAAATGGGTGATTATATGTATTTATTCCCAAGCCAAACAGTGTCTGTAAGCTTAAATTAATTTCATAAACAAATGGTGAAGGAAAGGGTTAAGGTTCAAGGGTAAAATAACTCCATTATCTCACATTCCTCACTCTGCTCGTTCATGTAATTATATGTTAGGTTCGACCGAGTTAATTGAATCTGGTCCATTTGATTTGTTTACAGTTTAGCAAACGGATTGGAAGCCGTAAATTCCTGGCTCTTAACACTGGGCTAAATGAACAAATAGCTTCAATATGATTTTCTAAAGGGCGCACACAGCTCATAATGTGTTTTTGACAACTTGCACGTGCTTTTTGCAGAAAGCATTAAAGTGTAAACACGTCTGTCTGTATGTATACGCCACGTGCAGTAGAATGCACAAATTAGCCATGGTTGGATATTCAATTAAGTCCTTTGTCAGAGGTCTATGTTAGGGTGGGACAAGATGCACAGTACAGTAATCCACGATGCACAACAAAGTGGCAGCTGCATTGTCTGTGTGTCGGATAGAAATTATTTGCAGGCATGCTCGCCCCACAGATTAGAGCGCTGTTGGGGAAAGAGATAAGATGGCAGTCAGCTTTGTGGAAGTCACCTTCTGTTTGTTGGAGCTCAAACAATGATGTTAATCCACATCCCCAATACAATCCAGTTACATTACTTTTCAACATCCCACACACTGCATCCATCTCACTTCTAATGCCAATGCTACTGCAAAAGGGGTGGGGTTAAAGCAAAAAGAAAACTATTGTGTTCATTTGGAAGTTACAGATGGGGAATTGAAGTTTTATGCAGCACTTTCACAGCTCATGCTTTGCGCTCACTGCCTGCTGTCGACCCTGTCAATCCTGCGGTCTTTTATTATTATTATATTTTATTATTGAATCCTGGCCTTGGTGAGGTTGCCTTTATTTAGTTTCGATTGAAATGACATCTCTATAGATTCATTGCAGAGGTCAGACCTTAACAAGCGAGAATGAAGAAAAGAAAGTATAGTTGTAATGTTCTTTGAAAAAATTATATTGTAGAGAAAATATCACCTATTCAGGCTAAGATTTAAATAGTACTCACAAATGGGATTTTCCTTGACTGAATCTAAACTTTTTGACACCTCTTATTTCAATTATGAAGTGTTTAAGAACTACTTTTTACCCAAATTCTTTCTATTTAAAAGGAATCTCTCAGGATAGTTTCTTTTAAAAATTGTACAGAAATATCAGTATATTGAGAATATATTCAGTACACAGCCACAGTTTGTTGAAGCAAACGATCTCGTCTAAAACAAATGGAAGATACTATAGACTACAAGATCAAACCACTGTAGATTTATTTAGATTTTATGATTTAAGATTCGAACACATCCCCAAATTACATACTGTACACTACATCCTTGAGCTCTGGCAATGCGCTTGAGCTTGTGCAAGCATGTGCCATGACTCGAGTATGTAAGTGCTCATGTGCAGACCACCTCCTGTAAGCTACCATCAACCACATTCTCAAACATCCATGCAACGTTGCCAGAAGGTTTCACCGACAGCTGTTCTTCCAGGGGCAACTGCCTATTTTAAATTTGCTTAAGTAAAAATGATTATTGCCAATTAGATGCCCATTAATTGTGCAAGCATGGGATGCTGCCAGCTGTTTACATGAGGGAGAAAAATAGCCTCTTATTTAATTTCTCCCTCAAAGCCACCAGCAGAGCCTCACCAGACTGAAAAATACCAATATTACTTTTAACTGCATGGAGTTATTTCATGTGTTGCAGATGGACAAAGAGCAGTGGCAATATAATGTTATAAATAAGATATGTAGAACTGCTGTATACAAGGTAAACGGTGGCAAGTATTTTTAAAAGCAGAAATGAAGATGTGGAAAAGTTTTGTCTAAACTCTTCAACCCTCTAAGCAGAACTTTCCAGCTGTACAAGGTGTGTACAGCACTGAACTGTTGCTGAAGTGTGATGAATGGTTGTCAGCTGCTCCAGCAATCTGGGCGGCTTTAACCTGACCCCACAACAATAGCCCAGGACCTGGAGCTTGTGGCCCAAACCTGCAGAAAGAGCTGAATTTAGTCTTTTCAGTGGTTTGCGTCTGACCCAAGCACAGCCTGCTGGGTCTCAAAGCAACATACTTTAATTCCCACAAGCTCAGCCTCAGCTTAGGCTTGGAGGAAGAAGCATCTATTGCAGGTGTCATTAGTGTACCTATGACCCTTTTCTGAGCTGACCCTATTAGAGCAGTAGAGACTGGACACAACCTGTCTCACCTCTAAAGTTGAGCGCAGAGTTGGCTGATGCTGCAATTGTCTAGTCTATAGAGACAAATAGCATTTAAGATGCCATGCAGAGCCCTATAAAAGACTATAGAAAAGATGAATGAATGTTGAAATCGAGGAAAATTATTCAACCATTTACAACCCCTGCTAGCACATCACTGTTATTCTATTTGTCTTGCACCACTTAAACTGTAAAATCATACAGAGTGCTGCGAACATTTCTCTCTCCGGTTTGTTGCCCCACTTCCACAAAATAACACATCATCGGACGGATAGCATCAATTCTGCCCACAGTAATCCCAGCACCTCCAGTTGTATCACTCATTCAATTTCAGCCGCCGGCTACAGCAAACATTACACACTGCATCAAGATTACCGAAGAGAGTCAGAATGAGGGAGAGAAGAGAAAAAAGGGCTGTATCCATCATGTCATGATGCCCCTGTTATTGTGACAGATCAAATTCTGTGGTGTGTAAGTGTGTGCGTGTGCCTCTGGTGTCTGTCTGTGCAACATGCAAACTGTGGTCTACCAGGCTGATGTGATCCGCATCCTTGTGGCTACAAATGTTGTGCAGTAGTGAGGCTCATCTCCCTCATACAGTAGCATGGGGCCTAGTCATTCTTGTTTTAACTTCGCCAATTAACCTTGCGTGGTTGTATCCTTGCAACCCCACCCACTTCACTGAGGACATGCTAAAAATGTTGGACTGTGGTTTCAGACATAAAGTAGCTAAAATAGACTCTTTTTTAAATTAAAGCTAAAATATTTATAAAATCAGTGTTGGGTTTTGAAAAAAAATGTAAGTACAGAAAGCAAGTGACATGAATAGCAGCTCTTGGTTTTCCTTTCCCTTCCCGTCTAACTTACTGGTTAGTGTGTTGAAGAGCATCATTCCTCTGGGGCACATTGGTTTGCAGTGCTAGTGTTTGGGAGCAGAGGGAAAGATGAAGGAGCCGTGTCAGACTGCCTTTTAATGGTCAGGAGTGTGGTTAGTTCTACTGACTCAGGCCTCTCCCCCGTGATGCCAAGTCTACTCCACATAACTGGCCATAATTCAACTCATTTGGCAGTTTGAGGTCTCAAAGGTGTTGGGATAAAAAGTGTGGAGAGGCCTAATGGCCGACGGAAGGACCTGCTGAGGCCACTTCTTACGAAATCTCCACAGGAGAACATTTCTAGAGCAGACCCTAGAAACCACAGTGATACAAAACAAAGTGAAAAGGAGGCAGGGCCAGTGAAAAAGTGGCCCAGACTATCACACATTTACAGGTAAGGCACAGGTCATAGGGTTCAGTGGAAACATAGCTAGGAACAACATCAGATTTACCTAATCAATGAATCAGAATATTTAATAGAAGTGTTAGGCAATAATGCATGTAATATTTTTTTGCACAACAGCATCTGTGGTCAGTGATTACAGGGAGCCACATCAGTGTTTCTGTATCTCCACAGGGCGTTACACCTCCTGTGGAGCTTTAATTGAGATGTTCAATGAATAAATGCAATTGGGCCACAATGGGGCACAGAGTGTGTTTGAGAAAAATAAAGGTTTTTGGCAAATACCAGTCTGGACATGTTTTGTGGGGCCCTGTGAGAAAGCATGGTGAGAGAAGCAGAGGGAAGGGGATCAAATGTGATTTTTGAATTTGTGTGCATTTATAGCCCGTGTGTCTATTTTTGTGTGTGCTCACACCCGCAAATGAGAGAGAGCCCTTCTGACCCCAACTTGGAGTGTTCGAGCTACACAATTAAACGGTGTTGAAGCATGAGAAGGAATAATCAATCTGCTTTATTATCACTGATGTCCAAATTATAATGCTGCAGAAAATGGCTATGATGGTGTGTCTGTGAGCATGCAACCCACTGTCAGAGAAATTTCATTTGTATGTTATTGTTCCAAAAAAATCAATGGATTTTCACAGAATATATATTTCTAGAAAACTGAAATTCTGGTACAATGCTTGGATGTGAGACTACACTGTAAAACCTGACAAGTTAAGTAAACTCAAATGATTTGGGGAAACCGATTGCACAAATTGATTTAAGTTTTTTAACTCAAACTATTTTAGTATTTTTAATTACTTTAAAAGAGTCTAAAGAACCCAAAACAATTATAATAAGGTAACTCAAATGAATTTTGTTTATTTTCTTATTTTATTTAGTATGTTCTAACTTAAACCATTAAATATGTGATACTAAAACGCTGTATTTAATCAAACTTATTTAAAAGTGTTACTTGTTCATATTTACAGTAAGTTAAATTAACTTAAATGGTTCTTATTTGAACAACTTAAAACTCTAATACAGTTACTCAATCCATTTGGGGAAACAGATTGCACCAATCTGTATGAGTAAGATTAACATAATAACAAACTAAAACTTTTGTCCATTCAGTTTTTATTAACTTGAACTGGAGAGAAAATACAGAATGAACACAACCGTACCTTCTGACATGAATTATGACTACAAAAGCCATTATCAATTAAATACAATTAAGCCTTTTAAAATGACACTTTCAAGGAACTTGCAATGTTTTATAGCACTTGGTCAATTGAATAAATGTACAAAAATGTACCAGGTGTACATCAATAAATGAGAATGCAGTGCAAAATAAAATATTATTGTCCACAATATTCTGATGTATTACAATTTCCATTTACGGTTTTACTTTACCAAAACATACTAACATGCACCTACACCAAATAAAAATATTTCTACAGAAATGTAACCTTATTCTTTGCTTTCTGCATATTGACTTTTTTAAAGACAAATAACCTAAACAAATAAAATTATAGACTTGCCTTTCACTACTGATTCAAAGCTTAAATGTGTTGACCTGTAAACAACAAATCCCATCTACACCAGATCATTTTTCAGTGTCTGCAATTTTGGTTTAAGTTGCTTTCTATCATTTTTTAGGTTCAGCAACACTACTTGAATGAACTCAAAAAAGCCACTACACTTTTCAGGGTAACTCAGATGCAGAGCATATATTAGCCCAAACATACCAGCGCATCAGTCCATGAGTGATGAGTCATTACAACCTGATCCTCTAGCACGATGAACACTTGCCGTGGTGAGAATGGAACTCCTGTAGGCACCTCCTCTTCATCAACATCAGCAACCAGAGCAACTGCACCTTCATGGCACTCCATTTCATCCTGAAATGTCATACAAAGTGGAAAATTATCTTATTTCAATTATTACTGGTCATAGATCATAATAAATACACACTGTCAGCCATCAAATGTGAAGCATTATCACCTGTCCGATGTGCAAATTATTGTAATGCCCAAGTATAATATACCTTGCATGTTTTGAAAATCTCTGAAGAATCCTCCTTGAGGTAAATTGGTAGGCCAGCAAGGGCTGCAGTTCTTATTGCATAGATGTCGTTTTTGTCCTTAATAAATAAGGTAAAATTAGAAAACATGACAATGGTAACTAACAAGCAAACAGTAGAGTGAGGGTATTTTTTAAGTACCTGTTCTTCATATGCCAACAAAAGCTGCTCCATCTTTTCACCAACCCGTCCAGTTTTCTTCTTCTTGTAAAGTCCAATCAGCTGAGGAGCATATTCATCCAGCGCAGCATAAAACACGTATGGCAGATTCTGATTGGTTATCCGTTGAAATTCACAGTACAGCTGAGGAAAATTACAAACAAAATAATATGACTCAACTGAATCAAGCTGCAAGTCATCATTTTGGTCTACATTTATGACACTTTGCACAATGCCTTCATCATAATTTGTTGAACCATGGTGGTCTCTGCATTTGTGGGGATTGAATGTTGAGTATACATTGGTTTTTAAAATTGCAGTACTTGAAAGGACATAGAACAAATGCCCCCTCAGATGGATAAACATTTGACTTTCAATGAATGGCTGCTTAAAGTTACACAGAGGGCAACAAAATCCATAATTATTCAAAGCTGGACAAGAACTGTCTTTCCTCTCTGTAACAGTGTGCATTCTTGACAGATGTATCTTTAATGAATTAAATGTACTAACCGTACACATGCAGGAGTTGTAGAGACAGGGTAAAGGTGAAATTGTTGAGTACTGACCATGGTTGAGCCGATAATGCTTCAACAAGATAACTTTTATGGCAGTTGAAAAACTACACAACTTGCAATTCCACATTTTGTCTCAAATCAAAAAGGCCCTATTATCTGTCAAATGTTTTCTATCACCTTCACCGGCAGTCTTTAGTGGCAAAACAGCGGTGGATGATCTCTCCAAACGTCCTGCTTCCTTAGCCAAACACTGTAATGACACAAGAAAAATATGTTTAACTGTTAATTCTAAAGTGCATTGTGAAAATTATTAAAATTTAAAGTTTTGTGCCATGCAGCTTCCAAAAAATAAGTTAGCTACTTAACTATTTTATCAATAAAGCCGGTAGCCGTTATATTTTAAATTTGTATAGGGTGACTTCATATGCTAGGCGGAAGTTGTGGTAGCAAGCTTCGTTTTTCTACATATTAGAACTTTTTGTAATCAAAATAAACCGCAAACTGTTAACGCTATTTTAATGTTTAGTTAGTAACTAGCTTAGTTAAAATGAAATTAATGTACTATTTTCACCTTCACCATGTAAAGAATATATTTGAACTTGAAAGTCAGAAAAGTCTCAAAATTAATTTTACCGTAGTCTTGTGCTATGCAGCTCCGAAAAAGTAGGGCACTTAACAACTATTTTATCAAAATAAGCCTGTAACCGTTATATTTTAAATTTGTACAGGCGGACTTCATAGGCTTGGCGGGATTTGTGCTGGCAAGCTCCGTTTTTGTAAATATTGGCAAAGCAGTCAGATAAATTCACATGCAAGTTCTAAACAAACATTAAAACAATAAAGAAAATCGTTTACCTTATAATTTCCAATATGTTGTATGTTGTCGCTAAATTGTTCTCGGCGGCAAAGCTTGCCTCAAACACAACATGGCCGACAAATCCAACAGCAGCTTGGTGCCGTGTGCAAAGATCATTGATGACGTAAGACACACACAGGAGGTCTCACTCTGTGTCAAATGAGTTGGATTAACTGGGATACATCAGCATGTACCAAAGCGGGAGGCGAAGAGAACTCAATTTAGGAGTAGACGTATTGTGGTTCCAATCTTGGCTGACTTTTTTTTTTTTTTTATTAATATCTTAAATCTAAATAAAGAATTCTCATCTCATTATTTGGTTTTATTGTCGCCATTATACCACTTAAGAGAAACAAAACGTATAATTTATTAATGTTTTATTGAATTAATATTTAACAAAATATATTAGAGGCAAAGATGGCATGTGGGAAAATGTCTCCTTCATTCTAGCCACAATGTCTTAAAATGTGCAAATTTTAACACAACGTTAGTATGTGTAGCCTAGTGGTGTAAGTGCTTGATTCTTTTCTAGAACATCGTGAGTTAGAATCCCAATTGTATAAATGTCTCCATTTTCTTTTCTTTTTTTTTTTTTTTTTTTTAATTTTTATTATTGGTCTTCAATTAGAAAAACCCTGCTTTCCTTATAAATATGATCTAGTAATAGACTAAATATTATTTGCTACTGATTTTCTTTAAGTCTTTTAAATTATTTAAGAAAATACAGAGATTATGTACTTATTGATTTATTTTATATATCAATATTTTATAAGTCTGTGATTACTACTTAAACAGTTCAAATCAACAATACTCAAACATTTGAAAGCAACAATACTCAAAATGTAACAAAAACAGATGTGTACTTATTACAAGTGAGTTTTTACATCACATGTTTACTTTTGGGTTTACTTAACACAGTTTATAAAAGTTACTCTAACTTTTTAGCAGAACTGAGTAAGAATAACTTACTTCTTTTCGTAAGATGCACCATTGGGTTTTACAGTGTAGTTAAGACCCCCCAAAACTCTCTATAACAATCATGACTTTTTTTTCCAAATAAAAATCAAAATTTGAACATGAAAAATATACCAGGTTTATTTCATTATAGTTATACGGGAAGCTAGCATCATCATTATATCTTAAGAAGGAATGAAAATGTTTAAATTTGTCAAATGCAGAGGTTTCCAAGCCCAAGTGGGTGTAATTTGAGGATTAGGATTGACTGTATGATGGTTTGGAAGCATATATATGATGTGAAGGATAATCACAGGCTGCAGTTTTGTAATGTTAGTCATCGCTGTACTGCAGTGCAATCAGTTCTGTGCAAAAAATAAGTGGGTCACAACATGAGACCTTGATTAAAATTGTAGTGATTACAGTGTGGCTTCAGAGCTGATTTTGCAGGTTTCCCAACATCTGTTGTCAAGAGGAGGACTCCATATGAATAAAATAGATGCTATATATAAGTGAGCACGTGCATTCTCCTTCTTCACAATTTACAATCAACACAGTACCACTAAAAACACTATGTCAATGAAAGTATTATGTATAGTTTGTAGGTTAGTGCAGAGGTAACCTAATTCCATGCAATATGTACATTTCTTGTACTAACATCATAAATAGTAAAAAGACTTGAAGTTTTAATGTCACATTATTCATATTGCAGAAGACTAATTCAACTGCAAAGTTTGGGTGACATACACAAGCTTAGCACATTCAACCTTTAGAAGTATGTAAAGAACACACTGCTTAAAAATATATATTTTTTAAAACTTTTACTATTATTGCATTTATGCGGTGTGTCATCATTGTGATGATACTATTCCATGTATATAGCTCTAGTACAAAACTAGGAAAACAAGTTTGTTCCTCTTCTCTTATCCTTGTCAGCTTCATAGTCTGTCTTAGGTACACAGTAAGGGAAACAATGCTCATGCCATTTAACAGCAATGTGAAATCAATATTGTTCTAAAATGGCAGGAAAAAACATTGTTGTAAACTAGTTATTGACGTGTTAAAGTAATTTACACTTGCTAGTACAAGACAGATCGTGGCAATATTTATTTAGCTGGCAAGCTGGCGGCTGGAAAACGATACGGCAGCTGCAGCTATTACCAGATGCTGGTGTTACAATGTCCGTCCATCAAACCGTCCACCCCCCTCTTCCTATACCTCCTCCTTTGCTTCCCCAAACGGCTGGTTCTCTTTTTGCTGCAACCTGACAGTCTTAAAACAACTGTATAATTAGAGCTGCATCTGTTACCCAGGTATAGTTTAGTTTCAGTTCATGCAATAGGAAATATTTAAGGGCACAGCAAGGATGTAAAGAAAATGCATCTGAAACTGCAAGGACAGATAGAGTTGTGCAGGTGTAAGGTCTACCATACAATCAGACAAGAACTGAACAATGCAATTAGTCTGCGTAGTCCCATGTCAGCAACCTCAAAAAAAGCCAACTGCCAGACACAAGGGGAACTATACAGCTGTATAGTGAGCTATGCCCCTATCAGCTGCTGCAATTAGGAAGCACAATGTAAAATGTCATGGCAGATCTACATCATTGGCAGCACTGCCACAAGAAAGGCCACAAGGAGCGGAGCAAATCCCATCGGATGTGCTTGTTTCTAACTTGAAAGGAAAGTTCACGGATTCCACTTTTATTGTGAATATTTAATTCTAAATATGTATGGTATTTCAAAGTCAGTTTTAATTAAACACATTACATAATGTAAATGTATGAACAACCATCTCAGCTGAACAGAATCTTACAAAATGTCCACTGAATTGCTTCCAGTATCCATCTCCATCAGAAAAACAATGACGACAAAAGATTCCTTTTAATTTTCAGCTCAGCATCATTTTGACATGTGTAACTGATGAATCTCCACAGGATATGATGAATTATTTGCAGATTTCCTCCTGTTTTGTTCCAGTTTGGATGACCAGACTTCTGCCCATGCTGATTACATTAAGAGAGCAGATTGAAAGCATGCCCTGGCACGCTCCTTGTTTATGTCATTATTCACTCTACTATAGTTTTGCTGTAACTTTAGAATTATCACCTCCACACACGCACACACAGACTCACAGTAGCAGATATTGGATTTCAACAAACCAACAAACATAAGCTAATTACTCTACATAAAGTAATGTACACTGGTGATGCTGAGAGAGCTTGATTCTTTTTGACTTGGCCGGCAGAATTGCAGCACAACTAATTGTATTAAAGAACATGATGAAACCATTTGATGTATTTATGTATGCATTGGTTGTTTATGGAATCTACAGCAGTAGAGAAGAGTGTCACGGCACATGGGCAAATGCATAAATGAAGCTCCCTCTAGTGGTTTTAAAGTAGACTGCTTGTGAACAGGAAAAGTAGGTTTAACAGTGTTTTCTGCTAAAATAGAATGGATATTTAACTACTGTATACCAAATTAAATGAGGAATTGTCATATATGTTTGAGATTAGAATATATACAGAAAAGAAAATCATAGTTGATAAAGGGTGCATTGTAAGTGCAGCATGCATTGTGTAGACAGTGAAGGTTCACTCACAGTGCCAAAGAAACCCCCCAGCTGGGCTTGCCACCAAGGAACGGAGATGCCCAGGGAAAAAAAGATGGAGAAGAGATGCGATGGGAGAGAGAAAAAGGAAGTCAAGAAAAAAAGAGGGAAAATGGAAAGGGTTTATTCATATATTTTGCCTATTTTGCCACAAGCTTTTAAAAAGGCTATGTCTTGCCTACAACACATGTGGGAATATGAGTGAAAGTTGAAAAGTTCCTCTCGCACTTTTCTGAGTCTCTAGATCCTGTTTAGTTGGTTCCACCTTTTTCCTGTTTCCTTTCATTTTTCAAACCTCTTCTAATCTATAATTTGGCATTAAGTTTAATAGATGCATTTTCCATTTTGTATTAATCGGGTATATTTTTATCATTCCACTATATAACTTTAGCACAATGTCACCTGCAATTAATAGCTATGTGCAGATATTTCCAAATTCACTGTCTGGATATGACAGACCACTAAGGTGATGCATCAGCAAACACGGTAAAAAAAAAAAAAAAAACAGTTAAGGAAGTGAATACAGATATGGGCTCTGTGATTCTTCTGAATAGACAGGTTAAGAGGATACCTTTTCTCTATATATTTCTACTGTTTTAGTCACGGCTGTGTCGTCTTTCCAATTTCACTTTTTCCCCTCTATCTTCCTTTCTTGCCAAGGTTTATCCCTGAGGTGTCCTCTGGGGCTACCTACTGGATAAGCCATTTGAAATGCATTTTCTAAAGAACCTTCCGTTCCATTTTTTGAACTGCTGCTATCTCTCAAAATGTCCTTAAGAAAAAAGTGTGACAAAAAGAACAGTTGCAAATGTTTTGGAGCACTCCTGCTGCACCTTTGCAAGCATTCACTTGACAGCAATGAGTGCTCATGCACAGCGTGACCTCTTTAGGCCTGAGTTAGTTGGATTTAAGTAACATAATAGCAGTTATTATTAGTAAATAATGTTGACTTAGATGGTTTATATGCACGTAATTTAAAAGTAGTAGACCATAAAGACATCTTCAGAAAATGGTACATCTTCCTGCACATTAACCATTTTAATCTGAAGTCTATCTGCTAATCCACAATTTGTCCTTCTCCTCAAAGTTCATCACTGTGCTACAATGTGAACTGCAGCCTGCTCTGACACCCAATTATGCCAATTATAGCCAGAAACCCCTGTGGTGTTTTGATAAGACCTTCCACAATTCCTCCCAATGAAGAAATTTGTTCCGGTATTTGTTTACGGAGGCTGTGACTTGGAGCAAAAATAATAGTGGTTATCTCCATTTGCCATCAGACTAGAGTAAATCCACCACTGGCTAATCTTAACCTGCCTTTCTCATTGAGGTTTAATCTGGTCATGCCAATTTAGAATCTAGTGTGTGTTTTTGTGTGTTCCCTTCGAGTGGGTGCATGTGTCGTAGGAAGGTGCGGAGACGACAGATAGACAAGCCCCCCCACCACCACCCGCTCTCCAAATCTATGTCAAGAACCAATCACGTGTGAAAACTTGCCTTAACTTCCTTTGCCTGTGTGACTACAGCGTCAGAGAAGAGTTTGACAGATCTGTGCGCCACGGAGCCGTCTCCCCACCATTTGGCATGCCATGCGCGTCTGGTGCGCTGGAGACTGCCTGTCAAACGCCTATGAGTCGGTGGCGCAGCCAGGGACCCTACGGAGCGCCAGATGGGCCATTAAGGTAGTATTAATGTAGATGCCATCGCTTTTCTCCTCTGACTGGGACATGCTCTCTCGAACTGCGAGCAGCTGCTGCCATTTACTAGGACAGCTTCCTGCTAACTTTGGCCAACTGGCATTACCACTGACTGACTCACAATGCAATGACTTTTTCTTCCTACCTGCCTTTTGTTTCCTTTTCCTCTGCCCCCTCCTTTTACAGAGGTGTTCATCAGATACAGCTGCTGACTTCCAGCTCTTCCACTCACTAAAATGGTTAGCTATACACAAACTGGCAATGATTCCTCACAGACACACATGCAGACGTCAAAACACCAACACACTGGCTATAGAAACACCATCCATCTCTACACCCACACTTAAGCACATAATTGAGGCATGATATTCAGTACTGTACGGTTATTTCTGTTTATGCCTTACTAAGTGTTAATATCATGCTTTAATTGAGAGAAAATTGGCTGTTGGCAAGAAACAGAAAAGAAGGTTACCAAACCCGCAACCATGGATAAGTGTTGCAATCAGTAATATTGTATTTAGTTAAGTAGCCTAAAATGGGATGTTTTCAGATCATTATTCAAATCACATTGGCAAAATCCTATTATGAGAATTAGTTTTCCAGAAGGAAATGTACAGAATTATTGATGTGTAATAAACGTGCTTTCAGCGTTACATACACTAGGGGCATATTAGAAAACAGTGGGGCATATGACTCAAACTGAAACAAGGTCACAAGCATCATATTCTGTCATCTGCACTGAGAAAATAATGCATATTTTAAGTGCAACTCTGCATAATAACCCATGATAAATGCAGCACAATAAAGAATGCCTATAGTAGCTTCTAAAGTACAGCAAAGTCACAATAGAAGACTAACATTTGGCCCTAAACAAGTCAGAGAAGGCCGTGAGTAGTGAGAAAGCTGGGGTTGTCTCGACCCGACCATCTCCAGAGGCACAGGATAGCCTTCCTACACAACTGAGACTACCTCCCCGTCTCTCATTTGCCTTACCTCTCATTTCTCAGCAGAGCCCAAGGCCTGAGAGAAGGAACAGAACAAGAGTCCTTTGGAAAGCTCCTCGGGGAGAAGGGTATAGTAGTTTAGGTCGCTGTACACCCACACAAAGTTCCCACATGCTGCATAGAGCTTGTAACTGTGGAGTAACAATAGACATATGATAGAAGTACTATACAGGGACTTTATTGTCTGCCAGGCTCACATATATTTTTGCCCATTCTCTGCCAGACTCACAGCAGCCTGAAGTGAAACGTGGGGGAAGGGCATATATGCCTGTGTCCCGGGAGGCTCAGATGAGAACCACAGGGTTGGCATCAGCAGTGGTCAGTGTTGAAATCTAACGCACTGTCACTGAAGCGCAGCAAACACGTATGCTCCCGCACAGCTATTAGTGCGCTTGTAATATCAGACTGACACCTTCTCCCTTGGCTGCTCCTGACAAGGAATTTCCTCATCTAACAAAAATTGCCGTACCTTGCCATGAGCACAGAAGCAATTTGTTCAGTTGTGAATATATTTGATTTCAAGTAGGTGCAACAAACATTTACTGTGATGACTAATAGTATGCAGAAGGAATACATTGAAGTGACATGAATAACGTTGGCTGACCTCCTTATTGTAGTGAAGATTTAAACAACTGTCCATCAAGTTTCCCTGGAAGTAATTTTTAGACTTTCCACAAAAAAATCACTAATCAACCTCGTTGAACAATGCAAACCAATTTCTTCACAGTTGATAGAAAATAGCAATTGCTATTTTGGTACTTGGCCTTAATGAATGGGCCAGTTTTCTATCTGGGTATCTTCATATTAAAATAAGAAGCGAATTGGCACTATTCTTCTCTGCAAAGCAACCCAGCGCAGCTTAGAGAAACACATACATGAATGTGTCTTGCTGACAGACAGAATTATGAAGCAGAGTTATTGCGAAGAAAACTTTCAAATGAAGAAACAAGACCTGCTTATCAATATGAGATGGTGTAAAGATCCATTTCCACCAGCTTTATCCAGGAAATCCAACCTGCAATGAACAGGATCAATTCCTTTATGTACAAGGTGAATGTTATTGCTTTGCTATGCAAATGCTTTCAAAAGTGGAGTAATGCCATTCTGCTTTTGAGGGGAAATTATCGCTGCACCAGGACAAGCAAGCGGGGCTTTGATGGGTGCAGAATAAGGGTGTTAGAAAGCTAAGCAGTGTGTGGGTGTGCTGCAAATAGGTTATTTTGGATGTTTTTTAGAAGAAAGGAAGCATTACTGAGGCCTATTGGTGCACTGAGGTATATTTCCAACCAAGACGATTAACATGAAAAGAGCTACCTAATGTTATTTTCCACTGCTGTGAGAAGAGGCTGTAATCACATTATTATTTGTGTCGGAGATCAAGATTAATCAGGGTTAAAGCGTATTGTTAATGTTTTAACAATGCAATGATGGTTGATGGTAGATGACATTTAGTGGGACAGAATGTGTGATACTGACACTGCAGGGTGGAGTAAACAAATATATAATTATTTATTTTCAGAACTGAGTTTACATTATGACATTTTGCCTGAATTTAAAGAAAATAGTAGCCATTCATACACACTGTCCTGACTACTATTATGCAGTTTCAAAAGAAAAAGAGAAAAGAGACAGGTCTATAGAAGGCTTTAGCTTTTCAGGATTTTGAAGCCTCAAAATAAGCACAATAAACCTTTTGTATTTATGAGAAAAGGATGGCAACTAAGATGTGGTCACAACGTGTGTCGTGGTGGTGTGTAAGCCAGTGGTGAGAGGAGATTCAAACTTAATGAGTGCTTTGGCAGCTTGTGTGGAAAAGGCAGGGAGGCAGGCAGTGATTAACGGAACACTTCAGAGTACAAGGCACAGCGGTGCTCAAAGAAAACAGTGATGATCTCCACTTAATCGCGGAGAAGCCCGGAGCATCTGCCGCCAGAGCAGGGCAGCGGCACCGGCGAGCTCCCGCTCCGCTAGGCTGTCATCTCCAGAGAGCTGTGGCCATATGCTCGGCTCTGCCGCAAACTCACAGGAAGTTAATTTTCTGACAAAACACAGGGAGAAATATGACATTCAAACAAGTTGTGCTCAGCCAGGCTGAACGTGGATGCCGTGCCAAGCTCAAGCTGCATGTGTCACACTTAGGAAGGAGTTTATTTCCATACATCCACAGTCTGCATCATTAATATACAAAGTATGGTTTATTTTCAGCTCAAAGGTTAAAACTATAGGAAATTAGCAGATTGATATTAGAAAAAAATAAAAGTTATAGGTTAGCTACAGAAGCAAAATGTTAAAGCTATTGCAATCTCTTGTAAAACACCCATTGTAAAATACCCATGTATTCAAATGACCAAAAGTCAAAAGTGTAGACATGAGGATGGACAAAAAACAAGATTAACTTTCATTTTACTTCACAGACATATACTGTGTCTCCCAATGACGTGTCATTAAAATAATGTCAATCAAAGTGTTAAATAGAAGCTAAGAGTCTAACCTTGTCTGTGGCAGACAGAATGCCATCGCAGGCCTTAACAAAGGGCTCACAGGTGTGAATCCTTATCACTGGGTCAGTAAAGAAAAGAATATAGTGTTTCTCGGATCTGGTCTCAGGCTGCCAGCCCTGTATTTCAGACAGCAGGGAGAAACTGAGCCTAAGGGATGAAGTCAGTCCTAACCTACAGATTCTTTACAACAATAAGCAGTATCGTATAGTAAGGTGTCTGGGGGATAACTGCAGGTGGGGCTTCGTCTGGACAGACTAAACAAATGTATATAGGAAGGGAATATGGACCAGACTGGAGGTATACACGAGAATGAGGCCAGGTCTGTTCCTCCACCTGGGGCATTTACAGAAGAAAACAACTGGTATGAGAAGAACAAAAAGAAAGGGTGACATACCTGCAGGTCTAATACAGCAAACTTTCATCCAATTGTCATCAATATTAATAAATAATCACAAAGAGGAAGTTGCACATCATTTGTGAGATGGAAGGAATATGGGGCCACTTTGATTTTAAAAAGGATGACGGGACAAAAGGACTAATTATAGAAAGATTGTTACCAGTACAGGAGCAGTATAAAAATGTCTTATCCTTTCCTATCAAGTAATAATGCACAGGGTCTTTTTCTTAAAAGGGGTGAAAAAAGTTCAAGACATATATTTAAGTCAACGAAGAGAGAAAAAAGAGAGACACTAAGTGCCTGGTCTATTCAATCTGTTAAAAGACTGGTGTAAGGATATACTATTGCTGCAGACAGGGGAATTCAGACCTACGATATATATTCAGTAGACATGTGCAGCGAAGTACATACACTCATATCAACTGCTGAGTGGCATTATTCATTCACCTAGTCTCTGTCACATTGTGGTAAATGGGCTTATTTTGAATGAGAAGCAAGGGGGAGTGATGGGTTGCAGTGAGCAATAGAGGGACTGAGGGACTGAATCAAATGATATGAGTAGGCAAAATTAAGCTCCAATGCAAGTGGAACACTTCACAAGAGAGCCAATTCCAATTCCACAGCACTTAATTTAGGATTTGTATGGTTCAGCAGCATCCTACTATTGTAAGCCACCTAAGGACAGAGATAGAGAAGCAACCAGAAAAGAGCCATCGAGGCCCATGAGGTATGCAACACACACGCCAGCCTTTAAAATCCCTAGCGTTTTCTCTATCTCTTCAAAAAATAAATTAAAATGTAATGATGTTAAACACTTTATGGAGATTTACAGATCATAGTAAATCCCAGGGAATTAAAAATGAAAATCGCTCAATGTTTATAACCAAATAACAAATCTTCCTCAATCTAAAACAAACTTTATTAAAAGAAATAGAAATGTGTAGATATGCATTAAATACTTTGACAAGAGCCAGTGTACACAAAGTTAAGCATTTTACTATTTTGCTGTGTCAGATTTTACTTTGTCATACCTGGTTCTCTTGTAGTCATATCCTAGCTGGGCATAATAGTTGTTTCCAAAACTGTCAATCTGTCCACTTTCTGTCCATATGAAGGAGTCTCCATAAGCAACACGCACCATACCGTCAACATCCACAGCCGGTCTTTCACGTTTCCTACTCCATCACCCAATCTGAAAAAATAAAGATACTTATTCTGTTGTACAAGAAGAGGAAATGCCAAAGAACATACAGAAATGCATGTAAGCTATAAAAGAACAAGCGTAGTTTTGTGCATTATGCATAACCATGAAGATATTTTACTTCACTTGCACAGCTGTTATTTAAGCTTTGATTGATGTCCCTAAAATAATAATAAGTGAACGTCTGTCTGCACAAATCACTTTACATAAGGTTTAGCTGAGAGTTGTGCGTTTGTGTTTCCATGTCTCGAGTGTGAGTGAACAAAGAACATCCAAGACCCCTTTTTCACATGAGCTGGTCAAACGAAGCCCCTTCAGACCCCGTGACCCGTGAGCTTCCAGCGGCTTTAAACGTAGCTCTGCTGCTTGCTTCTTGATAAAATGCTCCTCTTTGTATTTGTTTCCCTGAGCCAGCGTCATAACCTGCAATGCCCTGGCCATATCTGCTAGTTTGCGGCATGTCTGGGAAAAATAACAAACAGTCTTCTCCATTATTTCTCCAAACGGGGAACGAAAGGTCCTCGCCCGCCGTCCCCACGAGAGCCTGTATTGATTACAACAATGCTTCAACTCAAGACAAGACCACTCTGGGGTCAGTGCTATTTCCATCAGAAAGTTTGCCAGTTTAAATTTACACAGCTTCCTCATACTTCTCCCCTCTCTCGCCTCCAGTGAGACTTGCAGGAAAGCCGAGGAGTTTTCACGTATCAGAGTGCTAGTTGTGTAACAGAGACGCTCACCCTTTGCTCTGCAAGTGGGTGTTGTGGAGCTCCAACTATAGGCTCCTCCAACTATAAGCAACCCACTTGAGAGCCTCGACCTGCTTAGAGGGGCCAAAGCTTCGAGAGAGAAGACAGAGAGACACCGAGACGCAGAGGCAGAAAAAGAGAAGAAGGGACAATGGGAGATGATGAGACGGTGAGAAGTGATGCCTTTGTTTCTTTTATGTATTTCTCTTAGTTCTGCCAGGTTTGAGGACTTGAGGGCTACTGAATCACTATCGCTCCAGGGGCCTTACATATTATTACAGTCAGACAGGCTCCTGGCTGGAAAAAGTTTTAACAAGGAAGCTCATCAGAAGAAACAGAACTTGTGTTTGTGTTACGAAATACCTTTCAGCTTGTCTGCAATTTGTGGAGATCATTTTTAAAAGACAAAAAAAAAAGACAAAACAACCACTGCAATAAAAAGAAGAAAATGAATGTACTGTCCACTGAAATATCTTGTCCATTTCCCACAAAAACAAAAAATATGTTAAGCAGTTCAATTGTAACTTTGATAAAATAAGGTATCTCTACATCCAAACCTACATAAATGTTGTATTCTGGTATTTATAGGTAACATGTCAATAAATACACTGTTTGGGTGTTCATTAGGTTCTAGCAATGGCAGATTAAGGATCCTAGCAGTGGCAGATTTTACTCTACAGCCCTACATTTCGAAAAAAAAAAAAAAAAAAAACTGTCAGAAAGTTAGCCAACATATAATATACTATCATATATAATATACTCCACTCCTCATTTTAATAGCAAGATGCTTCAGAGTAAGTGGTTTAGTGGCATGTTTTTGTCCTCAAGTGTAGAGAGAACAGTGGTGTCAGTGGGTGGACTCTTCCCCGCTGTGTGAAGTTTGATTAATACAGCCTCGACACAGAGTTCAGAGACTGGGGCCACCTCTCACACACCCTGCTGTAAAATAATGAGCCTTCAGTGGGAAGGAATAATATACATGGGTGGAGAGAGACAATTCCTTAGTCTGAGTCCAAGCTGAATATATTCAAATGAAATGAAGAGAGGAGGCCTAACTGATTAGACGTGTCTCGAAGAGAAGGAGAAGGCTATATATTTCTCCTTTTATGTACATGTACTTAACTGTCACCTCTCGGCTCTAACAATCCAACATGGCACTGACACATTTGCATATGGTTTCTATAAATATGTGGACTTCTACCTGTTCCTGCAGTGACTCGAGTCTTGCCGGAACACAGACAAGTCTTATTGGTCTTATGGGAGCTCAGCCACCACAGGGGTAACAGCCAATAGCAACGGGCGTTACTCATCAAGCCAGCCAACCTCTCATACATTATAGAGTAGACCTTATGATTTACCTAAGCTTGTCAAAAGAGAAAAATTATCAGGCAAATGTGCCGTAATAAATTGTAATCCGTGCTGCATATGTTTGACTTGTGACCCTTGGCATTTCAAGGGTTGAGATGTAAGAAAAACTATGTAAGAGGAACTAACTTGAAAGGTAAATTACTGCTTGGGAAACTTCAGAGAAAATGTGCAAAACAGGTCAAATATTTTTATGTAACAAAACACATTTTCCTCATGTATTCGCAACTATTTTTGGCAAAAAATGTTATTCTTCATGCAAGCTATGGTATCCTACTATTCAAAAATATATAACTTGCACTGCTGTTGAGTTTTAGAACATGTGGCACTTCACATAACATTATTTATATGTGTGAAGATGTGAAGCTGTAGCTTTTAATTGTTTGCCTCGCTAGGCATAACTGTAACAATATTTTTACTCTACATTTCTCCCAAGTGTTAAAGAACAACTATATGTATGCTTTGGTGTAGTCAGTTTACAAGCATTTTGTAAACAGCAAAACAATAAGTTACAGCTTCACAAACCATAATAGAATTAATATGCAGATAACTTCAAATTCAAAGAGCAACAAAATCACTTTGCACATGTAGCTCTGTGTGCACAACAACAAATGTATGTGTACAATACATTTCATGTATGCACAAGGATATTTAATAACTGCTGTAATTGCAAATTTCATGGTTGCAAGTACTCAAAAAAACAAAACTGGAGAGTTCATTACCGTCAATAAGACGAAAGACAATGCAGAAGTTGTGGCAAGTGATGGGTAACTGCAAAGTTGATACCAAAAAAGTACAGGGTTGAGAGCTAGCAAGTTAACTTTTTCAAGCAAGAGCCCTCACTGGAATAATGAAATAAAGATGAGAACGAAAATTCAACAATGCAGTGGGAATAAAGTGACTGTTCTAGAGTTTTATTGTATTGTTTTGTGTGGTTAGTTTTCTTTTATTCTTGTACTTTTGTTTTCTTGTTTTGCTCTTTTAACTCCTGAGGATTGTTATGTGGGAGTATGATAAATAGAGGTGCTAAGCGCATGTAAAGCCAAAACACCAAAATATTGGCAGCTGATCCACTCAACACAAATGAGCATATTATAAAAAACCTGCACAATCTTTAGATGCTGCACAGTATCACATTTACATCTGAGTTTGGAATTTTACATATTACATGAGATACAGGTTTGTAAGCCCCAGCTACTGGGTGTTTATACATTGCATCATCTTACTGTTATCTTCTCAGTGGCAGATGTTTGTGCCCTTCTTTACCCACTCTACCAGCCCCCCACACAGTTGTCTCTGTGGCAAGGGCAGCTGCTGGTGTGGGGGCACAGAGGCCAACAGCGGTGCATCAGTCTGACGTTCAGGACTGATGGGCACGGCTGAGCGCTGGCAGTCTAGCAGGTTGAATGTTCGCCCTCCTTTGCCCCCCGCCGGCGCCCTGCTAGCCTCCGCTGCACTTTACCGAACCAGGCACCGCGGCTTCCCAGTGGCTGGTGGCCTATTGCTGTGCTCCCCCAATAAAAATAGCCCATCCCATTATTCTTCTGGCTCCCCAGAGGCCACAAGGTCTCCAGCATCATTACCAGGACTAAGGATCTGACTCTGCCGCCACCACACCCCCACCCCTCTCTCTTCTCTAATTATAGGTCAAGTACTCTTTTTGTAAATTATAAAACCTTTGTTCTTATCAAGAAAACTGAACAGTACATGAGAACAAGATACTTTGAGGAGCAAGAGGGGTAAAAGTAGATAAAGAAAGAGGAGCGGAATGTTGTAAAAATTAAAAAGGGGGGGAAATTTTCAATTATAAAACCAAGCTAATTTGGTATGACCAGCCACTGTCATGCATGGTGACGGAGCTCCATTATGCAGTCATTTGAGCTCTTTCAAATTAGTTATGTTAATGTCCTGCGTGTGAATGTAACACTTGGATGGGACAAGATTTCAGCAATTAATTTCTACAGTCAGCAGAGAGACAAGCAAATTTATTTTCCCCCTCTCAGGGAATTGGTGGTGGAGGAAGTGAGGAGGGGAGAGAGCATTCTGGAGCAGGGAACAAGCTAAACACAAGACCTAAATAAAGCCTGAACAATGGGAGCCAATGCCTCCTCATTCATTCAATTGACAATGTTTTGCAGCTTAAACCTGTTTTATTAATTATGTTTGACATTTCCTTAATTAGTTTCATTTACACCAAATCAATCCCTGCTGCTGTACAGCGTCATTTATCATTTTAAAAAATTTGCATAGCCCGTGCTGACTTTTTCTACTTAATTATACATTAAAAGTGTCAGCCGCGCTTGCTGCCTGGCATTATCTGAGGCAGAAAGGTTTGTGGCTGGACGGGGGTGGCATTAATCATCAGGGCGGGCGCGGGCAAGGGGTGCTCCCGGTCGCCAGCGGGGGAGCCAAGCAGGGCTTCTCATTTTCGAAGCTTGATGCTTCTGGGGCTGTGATGACCTTAGTGACCTATGGGGAAATGCAGACAAATATATGACCTCCAGTCCTTAAAACAACTACAGCTTGTTTATAACCCACACCGCTACAAAAGGAAGGAAGCCAAAAAAACAGAATGAAAAATAAAATGTAAGCTGAACGTAGTAAAATTATCAGACAACTTAAGCAAATGATCAAATCCTACTCTAAAATATCAACTATTATTTCTGCTATTGACAAATGACCACTTAATTGTCTTATAATCTAGTAAGCTCAGCTCTGTTGTCTGATGTTAACTGAGTGGCTATTACTTTCCATTTGTGAACAGTGAGTGAACTGACAGCTCAAACACCTGGAAGGCTCACTCCAGAGTAAATCTTCAGAGTGTTGAGGTGAACATGGCTTTACAAATCACCCATTCAGGAAGCGAGACAGAAATTGGCAGGTAGGTAGAGCTACAGTGTCAGGAGTGAAAATTACTCTGAAATGTGGAGAGACTCAGTGAGTGAGTGTGAATAGTGAAAGCCATGGGTGTCACAGTGCACTATGTTCACATGGGAAATCAAACAAGTGTATTTTGGAGGCGAGTCAACACTTTTGTCCTTTAGAGTATGGAAATATTTTATGTCAATTTAAATTCAAAATGATTTTCCCTCAGTATTGCACAAAGTAAACCGCATGAGATATCCGCTTGTGCAGGTCTTCACCTTGGAATAGGAGCCACATCTAATGGAAGAGAATGCAAAATTAAGGTAAAATAAATGGTGCCTTAAAAACGTTGTGAGTAAGGTGAGGTACTTGCATTCAAGCATAGAAGGGAGAGAGGCTTGCCCCAAGGCACTAATTTACCCCTAGTCCCTTGAATGAGCTGTATCAAGATGTAAAAAGGAGGCTGTAGCCATGGCTTTACTTGCAATGTCCTTCAAGGGAAACACAATAGAGGGGCTGGCAACAAAGAGGCTGATGAAGTGGCTAATGCCCTGACATGCCCCAACAGGAGCGGCAGGGGGGCGGCTAGAGGCGGGTACAAGAGTATGGCTCACTGCCTCGCCTGGCTCCTGCTGAAGTAACCTACCTAGGAGACACAGATACTGCTGCAAATACCTGTAACTGAGCGACAGGGATGTTTAAGAGTAAAGTTTAAAAATGGGGGAAGATGACTTGGTGCATTAAAAATGGTTCTAACAGAAAATCCCATATCAGCATATAAATGCTGGCAGATTGACTGTTGAAGTGAATTTATTTCAAACTGAAATAAGCCCCTGACTCTTTTTGCTCATGAAAAAAATATGATTTATAGAAGTAATCACTCTAAAAAGTGAAACTTTCCTTTTTCTACAACCCCCCTACTCAAACATCACTATCAATTCCCTAACTAGGAGTACCCCCTTTAAATGCAAAACATTTCCACAGTCAAGGATTATGCTTTCTTTCAGGATATATGAAAAAGCCTTTGTGAAAATATGGTGATGAATTCATGGGCCTAAAACTCTGGGGTAGTTTTTACATTGGCAGAAAATGGAGGGAGGGGAGGAGAAAAATCACCTATTTGGATGGCATACATTACCATTACTCTTGTATTGTGTCTCCACTTTTCATAATGACGGGGATAAGTGTCCTGCTCCGAATGCGTATCCGCTGACAATGGAGGCAGACATTACTTGGTTAAAAGCTCAGGGTCCTGTGGGTAAAGAGGCCCAGAGAATAAAGAGTATCCGTCATGGCTAACGAGCTATAAGGATAGCACATTGCCTTTATAAATCACTAGATCTTGCTGTTTATTTAAATTCATTGGTGCCTCATTATAACTGAGCTATGCACCTTTAGGTCCGAGTTGATTAGCAGTGCCATAGCTCAAAATGGCTTTTAATTCAGTGAAACGTAGCTCTGACCTTGGTGCCGTAACCCTGACTAAAACACGCAGCGACTCCCACATTAATAATGATGCTACCTTTACTGGGCCGCGGAGCTGCACTGCTGCTACTTAAAATATGTATTATTAGTTACCAGCGACGGCACATTTATCACACCAAATTACCCTTCGGTGTAAAACTGCTTAATTCTGGGTCCCTGTACCCCTCTGCACTATTACCTGCTCTTTAGAAAGGCCTGGAATTAAAGTAGGGATGAAATGTCAGGGTAATGGGGAAGAGGATGCGGGTCGATGGGATGCACACTTGATCATTCCCCAGTGGCCTTCTCCATATCCAGACGATATACTAAATGTGTCTTCCTTATGAGGAAAGTTCCACTGAGGCTTGCTATGCAGACCTTTAAAGATGTAAATGAAGGAGACTTCTTTGTAAGGTCCTTTAGATTGTTCATTGTGTTCATTAAAATTACATGTAAAATATGCAGCGCTGACTGAGAACTTTATGTATCAAGTTGTCATGAAATATTTAGCTCACAAACAAAAACTTTGCTAACTTTTTTATAACACACTCCAGACAGAAACTCCAGCAGCTTATCCAAAACATTAAGAAGCCAGTACACAACAAACCTACCGCTAGTATATATTAGATGAAACTGGAAAGCAGCCCAAAGCCACTAAACACTTGTCATTGTTCTCTCCATGCGTCCACCAGAGACTGATTACTTTGACCAATCAGCTAAATGATTAGATCAATTAAGTCCTTTAGAGTGGCCATCAACAGCAGCCTGCCACAGCTTCAAGACCACTGGGACTTGGCCCATCAGAACTGCTTCATTAGGTCTCTGGACTCTCCCCAAAACCGCGCAGCAACGACAAAGACAGAGGACCTGAGAGGAGGAAGACAGCAGGGAGAGAAGAGGCAGTGGGAAACTTCAATAGGTGAATTAGAAGTGCTCCTACAGCAAAGCACCTCTGGGATCAATTGTGTTTATGTGGTGCAACATCTCAAAAACATGTAAAAACAATACAAAGCGATCTAACAGATACAAAAGTGGGAGTATTTTGAGTGTTAGCCATATAATCCATTATTATGAGACCTATGGGAATGCACTGGTATACAGAATTTCTTTTCTCCAAGGACAACATCAAACAGTCCAGTAATAATTTAGATTACTGGGGACAAGACTATGTGGGGTTTACAGAGAAACACAGACAGTGCTGGCATAAACACATTTCTCATATCAAACACTGCCGTATAGTACATAAATATATGCACAATACATTAATGGGTCTGGCTTATGTGAGCAAGTGGCAAGGCAGAAGCGGTGGGGAAAAAAAGGAGACGTTACACACGTTCCATCAGATGTCGAATCAATTAGTCACGACCATCTCCCAGAGTCAGAAATAACCACAAGTCCTACTAAAGTCTCATGGGAGTCAGGGATAGGCCCGGGCAAAGCGGAAGAGATGGGAAAAGATCCAGAGACCCAAAGGGGGGTAAAAAGGAGGAAAATGAGAGAGAAAAGCAAAGGGA
This sequence comes from Rhyacichthys aspro, assembly GCA_036850595.1. Taxonomy (NCBI): domain Eukaryota; kingdom Metazoa; phylum Chordata; class Actinopteri; order Gobiiformes; family Rhyacichthyidae; genus Rhyacichthys; species Rhyacichthys aspro. Next base: position 12,019,503 of record CM072156.1, read on the forward strand.
GGAATAAATAATGCCGTCTGTTCTATACAACATAGATCTCTATTTTTGCTGGATTTCCATAGATGCAGACACTCAACAGAAGAACTTTGCATATCAGAAGGTGCTCATATTGCGCCCTGCAAATACTGTGGTCATTAACATGTGATGACATTATGTTCCTAATCGCACTACAGAGGGCCTTCTCCATAATGTATGCAACACCAACTCGAACCCTTTTCCACTGTAGCAGGGTTTTCGCTGAGCTGCTGTTTGCAACTGTTTGCACAACAAAAGCCTTTAATCTCCTAATCTGTGGAGAAAAGCAAATGTATACAGCGCAGAGTAGAGCAGGTGAAAACTTTGCTAACAGGTAAAGAGTCATGATGAGCCTGTTCAATGAGAAAGTCTTTACCACAGGCTAAAAATAATTGAATATTCCATGTAGCGGTGTTACCTTTTTCCCTAAATGAAAATAATTATAAGCATAAGGATAGTGAAGGTAGCAGTAAATAGAGAAAAATGTGTTTATTACACTGAAGATAGTAGTCAGAATGGTATTTTGATTCGGTTTTTTTGCACAGTTCTGAGGTGATTTGGTCTAAAAACATCAGCATTAATACTGTAACTCTTTTGCAAAGTTTTATTATTATTTTAAAGTGCAATCTATCTAATAAGACAAAAGAGGTGGTCCCAACTCCCGAGTGCAAAGAGCAGCGCCAGCCCTCTGGGTGTGAGTGTGTTGCTTGCACAGCCTCAGCCTCTGGAGATAGTAGGAAGAAAGATGGAGGGGAGCGAGCGAGATTAAGACAGAGATAGAGAGGCACTGTGCTGAACTCAAAACCACAGCAGAGGAGGCCACAGGCATCCCACAATCCCCTCCGACTCTGCCTTTTATTTTCCCAAGTTACGGCATGTGCTCCTTGTTGGTAAGGTTTGGCAGCAGAGCATCAGTGAGATGCATCAGAAAGCCGCGGTCCCCGCTCTGATTCCGCCACATTAGACGACGTGTGTTTGTGCCCTAGGGATCGCACGCCTCAGCCCGTGTTTGGGGTACTTTGTCAGATGACTCAGAGTGTGTGATTTATGAGCTCTGGAAAGGTTGCATTTCCAGCACGCGTGGACGTCCGCATGGTAAATGGAGAAATTCTGAATTTATTAACATACAATGAATGATGATTAATGTTTTGGTATAGATCATGCTCTCTTTTCGGATGTCTCAGTGTGGGGGTGATATATGCAGCAATAAAATGATACGCGTGTACTCAAAAGCACATTGTGTAAGTGTTGAATCTATGACTCTTTTAGACACAATCACTGTGTCTGTGCAATGACAGTATGAAAAGATTCCACTCTGTTGTCTGAACTATCTTCATGAGAATATGTGTATACAGTATATATACAGACCCCAACAGTACTTCTGCATGCATTATCCTCCACACAAAGTGAACTGGGCTCATCTAAAGCATAGGCACCTTGCATAGTCAATGAGAAAATGTATAAATTAAAAATACAAAACTGTGTGCAAAGGAATGCAATTTAGACTGATATCAGGATACATTTAGAGATCCATTCGTCAAAATCCCCACCATTATTAACTTTTGTATTCTACAACACATCTTGTGTCTCCCTCATCAGCTTTTTCAATATCTTCTCAAATACATTACTGCCAGTGTGCAGCGGGTATGCTCACCCTAGGCCAATTACTGCAATGAACCATAACGCTGAGCAGTCCAGAAGAGAGTTTTGTCATATATTTGCCTTTGTGTCCCAGCCAGATCCCTGCAGTTGTAGGCGGGAAATACAGGAGGTGTCCACCATCTAAAACTTCACTCAGTGACAACAGAGGAATCAATATGCAGAGGCATGTTTCTGACAGATTTTTGGGAGCAAATCTATATAGAATCTACCCACGTTTTCATCTGTAAATACTGCATAGAGGTTGACTTATATTTATGCAATGACCCTACCATTTGAACCTGGAACCACAACGACTATTCTATTTTTTGATGGTTGTATGTGTGGAAATACACAAGTAGACAATTCATTTTTTTAATAAATGGGTGATTGTTTTTACATGACTGCATCAGGTGTTTGCTTATATACCTGTTTACATATACAGCATATCTATACATAATGCATGTCTGTCTACATGGCACGTGCATGTGCTTGTGGGCTAACTTTACACACATGCGGTTGCTGTCAAAAGGCGGTGACTACTGATGAGGGATGAAGAGAATCAGAAACACATTGGGCAGGGAATGGGATGTGAGCCGCAGGGTCGCCCTGGCACAAAACACAACTGCCTCGCACATCATTACCCTCATCCCTCTAATGCGCACAACACTTAGAGCTGAAAACACAATGCCCTCGTAGAGACATTACAAGACGGGATGTACACACGAAGGTATCAACACAAACAAGGATGTAATGCTGTGATGCTGCAACTTTACAACATAAGTAAAATAAGGCACTTGTCTACATCTTGAGATTATACACTATTCTGAAAACACATTCTGAGACAAAAGCAGAGGAGAGCCATTTTAAACAGAATTGAGCTCCACTGGGAAAAGTATACCTATTCAACAGCAAGACCTCCATAAAATCACAGCAGTTTCACACTGTAACGGATGCCTTCCTCCTGTCTTGCTGCATGAGAGGTTTTAAGAATGGTGAGATCAGGGGAGCACTAGGGCAGAGACGAAAAAAGGGAAGGAAGTGGAAGAGAACAGAAGATATGATGCAGAAGAGTGGAAGAGAGAGGTAAGCCAAGCATAAAATAACTTCAATCTAACATCCTCTCACTGGGGCGGTAGGAGGCAAATAGCAATCCCACCAATGCAGCGTGCCCAAGGGGTTTCCCCCCACCTCTCACTGACCCATAGAGAAGAGGATCATGGGAGAGAAGGGATGAGACAAACCCACTTCAATTAAGGCACGGCGACGTCTCGTCAGTACAGCAGATGAGGTGTCAGAGAGTTCAGCCGTGGATAGATCACACAGGAAAAAACTAGTCCTGGCTCAGCAAAGTCAAGGTCTTGCATGCTTAGGACCTTTCTTTGTGCCTTTTGTCTGCGCCTTCTTCCTTGCAGCTTTTTAAATAGTGGTCATCAGCTTTTTACACTAAAAGACTTTTTTGGGCTTTCCGCTGGGGTCATGCTGCTTGATGTCTGGAGATCCACCAACGTCCCTTCTCACGGGGCCTTTTGGATTCTGGGAGAGATAAACTTATCGAATTTCAGCATTAGCGTTGAGCCACCCCAACATACCTGCAAATGACATTTAAAGGTCAAACTGGCATGTACAAGAGGGGATTCACTTGCTACATATTACGGAGCATTCAAGATTGCCGGGGGGAGGAAAGGAGTCAAATCACAGCAACATATGGGAAAGGATTGCATAAAAAGATAACAAAAAATGTGATGCCATGACAGGTTACCAGATGTGTTGGAAAAAAAATACAGGTCTATTACTCCAATAAAAATTAGCTTCTGCAAAAGAGTACAGGAGTAGCTTTCATGACATCATGTTTATTAGACAACTCTAAAGGTTACGTTCTTTTTAAGATTTCTCACTCTTTTCCCCACTATATCACCTCACAAGCCAATTGTAAGAAAAAGTGCGATCTTTCTCTTTTCACATGGAAAAATCAAAACAGACAAGCAGGCAGGCAGTGTTCCCTCAGTATAGAAGCCTCTCTCTTTCCTCTCCTCACCCAGCAACCCCCCGTGAAGCTCAGCTTGGGAGAAACAAGCTGGATTTGGCTCGCATCCTTCCCCAACTCTGCGTGGCTGCCTGGTGTCAGAGCGCCAACTCTCCCGGCCCAGCTGCACTGATTAGCACACGCAGATTATTAACCAGGCATCTGAAGCACTGCAGCCCCCCTTTACTGTAAAACACAGTATCTTAACCCATCCCAGCAAGCTGAAGGCAAAAGAACCGAGGCTACAGATCAAATAGCCACACACAAGTGTTTCTAAAGCCAATCATAAGCATTATAAAACCAATATTTTTTTTATTTTTCTTCGCTTTTCACCCTTCCACCACTTTCTAGGATGTCCTGATGCCAAGATTTCACCTCCCCAACCCAAGAAAGTGGGCAAACCACTCGCAAACTTGTGCAATGCCTTATCTTTAGCACACACGCTAACATGCAGCATCTGATGCATCCTTCTATCCCGGTGCCAACAATACGCCTGCATCTCTCCTCCTCGCCCTCTCTCCCACCCTGTTCTGTTCTTTTCTCTTCCTTTCTTCACCTCTCCCTCACTTTCTCCAGAGCTTTGCATTTGAAATTGAACAGACACACAGCCAATTTATCATAGGCTGACACGTGTCATGTCCAAGGCCTAACCACAGGGACTTACAGTAGGCATTGCATTTATCCCCTTTGTTGTCAGCAAGAACCAAGACAATACCAAGAGCTATTAAAAAAGGGGCAGGGGAAAGGGGAAAGAAGAAGAGGTGTGGAATGAAAGAGGTGAGAATATACAACTAAGCATCAGCAGGGAATGCATGCTTCTGATGTCTGCCCCTCTAAAAGGTTACAGACCTTCACAATGTTTAAGACAGTTCATTTCACCAACCTACAATAAAATGCCTGTATATCTAATGCAAAGCTGATACACAAAAAAGAAACTGATGGATCATACAATATAGGATTAGACCTTTCTCTCCTGGAGTGTAATTCTGATTAAGTGGCAAAATACCACCAAAATTAGGAAAAAGACAGGTGAAAAAAATGAAGAGGAAGCAACCGAGGACCATCTTAAACACCTTAAGAAGCCTCGAAAGTTCATTTAGTTGCTAAGCTACCATTTAGAGGCTTTCATAAGCTTCTCTAAAGAGCACGGAGATACTTAAAGGTAATCATTCTTGAGACATGAAAGAGGACAAAACTGTTAATGTGCATCATGTAAAACCTTTTCTCTTTAATCACATTATCACTGTATTATCACTTCTCTCTTAGAGCCGCTTCTTTAAAATAACACAAGTGCTTATCGTTATACTGTGTGGAAAGGCAAAATGATGACCCCGTGTGATAATACTGTCACTACAAAGAATGTATATATTCTCCTTAAGCAGACTAGGTGGGAAAGATAAAGAGAATGGGGACAGAGGCTAATGAGATGAGGGAGGGGGGTAAGAGTACGCAATAAAGTTATGAAGGTTATTAATTGGCATCTCGCATATTCACATGGCTTACATTTACTCCACCTTAAGACTGCTATTGGATTTGAATGTTGAATAGGTTGAGATATTTTATATTCTGCTCTAGGACTCAGATTATAGCTGACAGACATTCCTCACAATAGTCAAAGTAACTTGAAAGACGAAGGACCATCCCTTAATTCTTCTTAGTTCAAGGCAGCATCTATGTTACAACTTCACACATCTTTAGCTTATAGTGGACCACCAGACCTAAGAGCCACTGAGACTGTTCATTACACAGTAGTAAGTGACCTTTTATAACTAGCTTTAGAAGCAATTTTGGTTCTGCCAGTAATTAACAAGTGGTTATGCATGGGAGACAATTAATGGAAGGTCAAGTGTTCGCCTGCTACCCTTTTCAAGATGCCATTGAGCCCATGACACAGAGTCTGAAGTTCAGAGCCCATCAGTTCTTGCCTGGTTTTCAGAATATTACTTCACACACACGAGACTGGGTCACCTTTCTGGACTCGGGTGTGAAGACAGTCTTTGGTTTCTGTCTAGACACCGAGAAAAGACTGTAATGTGTCTCTGCTGATAAATATCAGAGAAATCAGACAGATATAGGGGGGAAGGATGCACCGCGCTGAGGAGAGACCCTGGAGTCTCCATGTTTAATGAAACGTGCCCCTTCTATGTGCACACATGGCTTTCATATTTATACACAGCTTGAATGATAACTGAACTGAAGGGCAGCCATCATAAGCTGGTCCACTGGCTAATCATCGTAAGAGATACTCAGCCGAGCAGTTACACCATATACTGCTGAATTATTTCTCTCTCCCTGTCTGGTATATTTACCCTATTTTTTACTTTCTTATTGTAAAAGCTGATGTTGACTGCTATTAAATTTCCCTGGAGGGCATGCTCCTTCACTCACAGGCACCTATCAAATGAGCCAACAAAGCATATCAGGGTGTCGTGTCGTGAAACACCGCATCACCTTTGTTCACCCTTCATCAGCCCTCCGCCCCCATCCTATTACCCCAGGACTATTCCCTATTCCCTGCTTAACCCTTGTCTACAGCACCGGTGTCACACAAGAGCAGTGCTCCTCTGCTCTCCCTATTCCACGTTCTCTAACCTTCGCTGACATCTAACACACACTTGTTGGCCCTGACAAATGAGAATGCATACTAACACGCTCAGGCCCATACACTTATACATAAATATGCTACAGGCATCTTGCTGTAATTTAGCAGTGTGTACGGTTTAATGTTTTAAGGTCTCAGGTCTGGAGTTTTATCAGCAAATACATTTCTATTTTACTCTGCATCTATGCTTTCCCAAACCAAACACACAGATGAATGAGTTAAGAGTAAAGGGTGGCAGAAGACAGTGAATGCCTGTGCCAGTTGCCTGCCCACAGCACCTTAGGGATTAGTGAAGTTTGATTTCATGGCTTTCCCTGTTAATTAGGGTTTGGAGGTGACTCCTAAAATGGAAATGGGCAAAATGTTCAAATAAGATAAGCTAATTCCCACACCCCTTCCATCTCCACCTTCCAAAACTTGTGACCCATATACTGGAGTACCCTGTGAAGAAAGTAGAACAATCAAGTCATTTGAAGTTATAGGCCACTCCGTGTTTGTGTGTTTCTGCCAACGTAGGCTGGGCAGATCAGTCAAACTAATAACGTGAAATAGGCTACAAACATGTGTGAGGATAAAGTTGACAACAAATAAGAGAACAAAGAAGAGGATGTTTTCCTTAATTAACTGTGCACACATATTTGCCCAAGCATCTTCGTTTACATATCAATTAATACTGTCCCCTGCTGGTCTGGAGAGGAGTTACATGTGCAAAATGTTGCTGTCCTTGTCATTATTGTGCAGTTTACTGTACTGTTTAATGTTGCACAAAAAAGTATACAGACCAGAGATATGCATGTGGAAAACAGTGACTAAATAAAAATGTTCACTTGTAACTTATCAACTCAGATATTTGATTACACCAGGAAGAATGCTCCATATCAGTTGCCTGCTGCTCACCCTACCCTATCCTCTTTACAACAGAGACTTAAGCACATATACAGCACACAAAGGCCCAGCTATTTCTGATTTACTGTGGGAGTACTGTCCTCCATTTTATTTTACAGCTGGCTGGGATGTAGCAGCAAGAGGACGCCACAGAAACCCCAAGGTCAGGCCACATAGCCGCTGAAATGAGGCCCACAGTGAGAGAAAAAAGCACACAAATCACAGTTTGTCTGATTCCGTGCCTCTGTTAGTGTTACTTTTAATGAGGTCCCTCCATCGCATCCTAGTTTTGCTACATATTTACCTTAAATACTCAAATGCAAGTTTTTACTCACATGTTGTAAGACGTAGAAAAACAAAAAGATTTAAATGCATACAGTTTGGACCAGCAATATAAATTGGGATGGATTTTAGGAGGTAAAAGACAGAGGTAAAAGACAAGACACTAGATGAGTGGAGAAGGCTGAAGAGGAGGGGTTACTGGCACTGGGGGAACACTAACAGGGTGCTGACAGCATGTAGAACAGTCACCAGATATCTTTAATCAGTGAAATGTATTTTCCTTCTGCTCCACCCGGGAATTGTTCAGCGGTCAGACCTGCTGGGGCGACACAAATGAATGTTGGCGGAGGTGTGGACAAAGCCGGCCGTAAGGTTATGGCATGTAGATGATTGGAACTGGGCCCGATTCTAAGGAAGCTGCCACGTCCCACAGAGAGGATGTCACGAGCAGATGATGAGGACGGGGTACGCAGCTCCTTAGTCAACAATGGCCTGGCCTCTGCTGCTGCGTGTGGATGAACGACGCACACAAACAAACATGTGCATAAATGTACTCTTCATTTCGCAATACTGAATGTTGGCAATATCTACAATATGATTTTACTTAAACAAAAAAAAGACCAAAAAAATGAACACCTTCTATGATTTAAATATTGACTACAAGAATAATTATTTGTCTAATTCAATAACTTCATAATATATCAAAACTTCTCTAAGGTTAATGTCTTGCCTAATTTCAAATTAATCAAAAAATATTAGCCAAGGATGATCATAGTTTATGTGGACCCATTTATTTTTGCCCTAATGTGAAATAGTTTCACTGAGAGTCTTGAGTTTGTGGGTGGAGATAGTAAAGGGTGTGGCTTCTGATGACCCACGACCCGAGCCCCTGAGGACCCACTACTGCTGCCACTACACACACCTCCTCTGCGCCTACGCTACTTTTCTTATAAACCAACCAAAATGTGCTGGTCAAGTGAACAACTCAATGAAAAGCCAAAATGCAGACTACATATTTGCAGAAGGTCTGTGATTCTCAAGGTTTCAACGAAGCATAGCAAAAAAACACAGAAGGAAAAGGCCAACTCCACAAAACATACATTGGAAAAAGGGCAGTACACCAGGTGTGGAAGTGTGGGTACCAATCGTGGAAAGAAGAGAAGGACGGGTGAGTGGAGGGGTACGTCTCTGCATGTGAGCGGAGGGTGGGGTGGCGGGGGGGCTGTACGTGTGTAGCTGTGGGTTGAGGTGAGAATTTTCTTAATGGGATACAGGTGACAACATGCAAACCAGAGCCTCTAAACAATGACTACCCAGAGAGCTGAGGACGTACGCGTGATCGGAAGAATGTGTGTATGCGGCTGAGTGTGTAAGGTGAAAATGGGACATACACTGTCATGATTAGAATGATTATATTTAAAGTCTCCCATTCATGTAGGATGGCATTTTGCTTAGAGATTATTTAAATATTTTATCTGCCATCATTTTCATAGGGAAGTTAAATATAACTGATTAATCAAAAATGTTAAAATATAAAGAAAGGGTGGATACATTTGGGCAAAGAGTAAAAACACAAAGATTATGCAGTGTCCTAGAACTTAGCTTTTCTTAAAAACTACAAAATACAACATTTCACATAAATATCAATTTTTTTAAATATAACAATAATAATTGAAAATAATAATATACAGTAATAATTTGAAACTAACTGTAATTAGTAAATACACCCAAAATGTTCATTAAATTAAATGTATTTTAAGTAAATTTGATCTTTATCTTTACATCTTGTGTATAAATATAATTACAACTATGATTCTTTTATTCAAAAGGAGCTGAACTTTAAAAGGGTAAAACCAAAGCTCAGTCCAATATAGATCATTTACACATTTCTGTGAATTCTGAATATTAACGTTGTATGAAATGTAAAATATTCTACCTCCTTCTAAAAAAGGTACAAAAGTGTTTTTTGTACCAAAAGAAAAAAGAAAAAAGAAATCAAGTGCATATTCACTCAAAATTTGACTGGATTAGTTAATTAGTTGCTTTGATTTGTCTGAAGCCAAAAGACATGTGAATAAATTTTAAACACTAATAGCAGGTGATTGTTTTGATTAGTTTCTTTGTGTCTACCTTGACCCCAGTTTTCCACCAGTGATTTCTTGTGAAATGAAAATGATTTTAATTTCTGTACCGGCAAAGTGAAATTATTATGTCACAAAGAGTTTGAATATTTCTAAAAGGCTGTCAAAATTAATTAAAATATTTGCAATGTGAGTGTGTTTTCTTGTACTCTTGAACAAGTGTTGTGACGCTAAAAGCACATTACTTATCAGAGCGTCAAATTCTTCCTGATAAAGTCTTGATAATGGGAAGACAGGATTATGTGGACCACTGCTGCCCCCTTGTGTTACTTCTATGACTAGCCCAACACTAACTAAAGTTATATCTGATCAACAGCCAGCAGGAAGTGCTTTTTTAAAGAGCTTCTTCATGTCTTACATTATTGTTACATATGTATAAGAAAATCTGAACATACTTATATTATAGTTAAATACTTTTTTTGCTTCCTGTATATGGTTTATATTGTACAGTTGAGGGTAAGTTAAACACATACCTTGAACTTTGAGTAAATGCTAAATATATAACATTTGTACTTTTTCATGTCATAAAGGCATACTTTTAAACCACTTTTTTCTGTCAGTATGTGTTGCAGGTGGCTTAAATTATTGAAAGTCAAAATGTGGTTTCATCCAATATGAGGAGAGTTTTGATGTCCCGTCTCCGCTCTCTTTGGCCCTTAAAGGCACTGTTCATTTCTACATCCAACGATTGCTTGAGTAGGACTGCATCATGAACTTCTAGCCTTGACTCTTCTCTCTCATCTTGAGCTTTGGAAAATTAAGTTATTCTCATCTGGCAACCCTCCCTCCCCTCAATCCCCTTGATCACAAAGAAGCCGTCAAGCCAAAGATATGAAAGCACCCCACAACAACCCCAAACTCCCCCCAATAAGCATGCCATGTTTCTTATGCAAATGCCAAAGAGAGGCACTTACAAGAGGACTTTAAAAAGTATGGAGACCCTGCCAATGCAGCTGGGTATTAGAACGCTTACTTGCTAATTTCTATGGGTCAGCTGTGGAGGAATAGAGCTGCCAATCATTTTCACATGTAGCAGAATTTGTCTGTCTACAAACAGGGATACTTTGCCGTTGCTATGGAGACTAATCCCCAGCCCACGACTCCCTCTGCACCTCCAGTCCACATTTGGTGTGTTGACACTGTCAGGCGGTTTTTGAAACTACCTGATCACACATTTAGCTGGAGGCTGGTGGAGCCACCGGGAAGCTCTCAAATAAGAGTTTGCTGTACTTGAGGTCAGCGAGAGGGCTTTGCAAGTCTCTGCGACATGCACACATCTGCTAATGTATGCAAACACAGAAACAGATTTTCATATAAACTTTTCTTTGTTGTGGCTATTGTTGTTTTGTGCAATTATCTAGTCTGAAAAATGCATTTAAAAATAATGATTACTGATTTTTAAATGAATTTCATAGGATTAAATCATATTGTTTTTAAATACATACATTACGGAAACTTATCAAATGTGTGTTATAATGTATTGCATATCAAATTCATGTAGGTTTTCGTCACATTGCACAGAGCAGACGATTGAATAACACATATTAGCATGATGACAAGCCAGACTGTATAGATTTCCAAGAGGAATATTCTAGGTTGTCTGCTTAAAATGCTGTGCATATATCCTATACCTTCTCCCTGCAAATCAAATATTCATGCACTACCTTGTTGTCTCTAGTCCTGAGGGTAGAGCTGGAATTACATATGCCTCACACGCATCTTCATGAATCATATATCAATGTATACCTACACACACTCATAGTGGCCATTATGGAGTCCACAAGCACATGTATGTAAGTATAAGACACAGGTATGACTGAACTTATATCTATATGTGAAAACAACTGTCTACCTCTTAAGGTTTATTTACAATGTATAGATAAGCACTTCAGGTCTGGTAGATGAAACTTCAGCTGTAACTATTGTTCTAAAAGGTTGTAGCGGAAAGGCAAAAGGGGAAGAAGAGTAACCTAACTTGGGACGACTGGGTGTTTTCACATTCTCAGGGCAGGGGCCTTTTTTCAGAGCCAAGACATGCAACTGCAGCCCCCTTCAATTAAACAGGAAAATTGATGTGTATCATTAATTATGTCAGTAATATCATAAATCATCACTGGGTGCAGTAATTAATTATTTTCTACTCGTGTGAAGAACATGACAGAGTAGAGATAAATAAGCGGAGAGGAAGCTAGAGTGGAACTGTGGGCACGAAGGAGGGGGACCTCAAAAAAGGGGTGACTGGGAGGGATGGGCTATTGGTCCGTCAGTATCTGAAGGGAGAGGGTACACTCACACGCTCTATTTACCGGGCCATTGGGATGTGACGGGAACGTGACAGCCCCCCTCCTGCTCACACTTACCAGCTTTCTCATAGAGGAGCCACAATTAGGCCTGAACGAGACAGCCACTTCCTGGAACAGATGCTGGCATTCCCGTCCCGTCCTGCCACTGAGGTTAAGGTGTGTGTCGCAGAGTTACCAAAGTGTAGTAATAGGCCCGGGATGGAGCAGTTATAATCACCGGGCAGTTTGAGAGCGTACCTGTAAAAGGTCAGGAAAATGGGTAATGTGTTTTATTGTTCAGTTGCCAACAATTACAGGACATGCTGTTTGGTTAAACACTAAAGTAAAAAGTGTAGATGTCAAATTTAGCTGCTTAACAAATCTGCAGTCTTTTAGCAGCCAGTCAAATCAGGGTAACAATATATTTTCTTCATATATTATAAATATATTTTCAAATTTTTTAAATGAATGACGACAATTCAGGGGAGACTAGTGGGACAAGTGGACTACTTCTTTATAGGTGTATTTGATGAAATTGCCACTTGAATAAAAAGCATTTTGGTTCATTACAGTATAAAGGAGCAAATGAAGAGCTCTCTATTAAGGGTTATCCAAGCCAAACTCAATTCAGTTAAAAAACATTTTAATTTATTTTTAGTTATTCTAAATGGTAATTTAGCGCTTAAAAAAAAAGAAAGGAATTGCATAAAATGCCTTAATAAAAATGAATAAAGGGATGATACTGTAGTGAAAATTAATTTTGTTCAAGAGAAAGCCTGGCAGATTCTGAAGCTCCAGTACAAGCATGAAGTGAAACACATCCATTCTGCTGGACCTCTGCGGACGCCGGGTATCGATCTGGAAGACGGGGAGGAGATAAAGGGAGGGAAACCTGTGCTGAAAAAAGTAAACACCGCTACAGATGACAAAACACTGATCACCCCGGAGACCTAGACCTTCCCTTCTCTCTTTTTCTCTATCATTCTATGTGACCTTTGACACCTCAACCACGGGCCCAGTGGATTTTACGCTCCGTGTCTACATCTGTTTGTGTATCTTTGTCAATCGGAAACTCATCCTTTCAAAAATGTAAGCAATGTGACTAACAGGACGTGTTTACTTTTACTGATATTTTCTTATGCATGGTTGAGTGTGCAAAAGCAAAGGCGGCGTACAGAAAGAGGAAGGGCGACAGAGCCATCTATAAGCCAGTGTTTAATATCAAGTGTGCACTGCAGAGTTTAATCAATACCAGTCCGCTTTTGTTCCCTGCCTGCCGACGAGAGCGGCGGCCATTCACTTCGGAAAGGTTAATGCTGAGGGTCAAGTGATTTCACACCCACACTAGGATCCTCCATGTCACCACAACTGCCACGCCTCCAGCCGCCATGACACCAGCGTCCTGATTTATGGGTTGTGAGAGGGTGATAGAATGGAGGTGGGGGGGCAGTGTTATCTTATGATAATGCTGTCCCTCTGTACTCCCACAAATAAAGCGGCGAGAAGCAAAAGGAGAGTTTTCTTTTTTTTTTCGTCTTCTCCGGTACATAGTCCTTTTGTTTTAGCCAACAGACGCTATGTGCGACGTATTGGTAATGTTTACTGTAGAAAATCAGCACGTCTCTTGATGAGAGTGAAGCTGAAGAAAAGTTGTACTGAATAAAATACCAATTGTATGGTGCAACACTATGAACGCGTGACAGGCATTTATTACAATCTAGAAATCTGACTCGAGATTTTGACGCCTGCTTATAAAAAAGGAGAACGTAAAGCTGTAAATATCACATTTGAAACCTTACTGTCTATGAGGATAAATCTATATAATGGGGATGGCGTAGTTAAGAAGCAAGCAGCACAAGAGGAATTAACATGAGGACTTATCTCTCACAGGCCATTATTTAAACCCTCACTATTCTAAACACACCACCCCTCCAATGAACAGGACAATAAATAATCCTTCCAAATAAAATCTATTTCCTGCAAATTCTCCCGGATACAGCCCATCATTATCAGTAGGAGGGGACAGACAGCAATTAATAACACAGCCACTCGTCTCTCAAGGAGCATCCATCTTATTTTCATTAGGTCTATTGCTGTGTGCATACGTGTGCACTTATGGTGAAGTTAGTGCTTGTGTAGATTCCTATGTTTGAGCTTACAGCATGCATATTTATTTGTTGCTGATGTCATATTCGTTTCAAAAGCAGCTTTGCACCAGGGGCCTGGATCTATGTTGTTTGAGGTAATTTTTTGTGATCCCAGCTTTAATTTGACTAATGTCTTATTAACGCCTTACCAGAACCACCTTTGATTCACTACCCTGGGTTTCCTGCATATTCTTTATCTCATGTTTGGAGGCAGTATTCCCTCTCCAAAAGGGCATTTGCGCTAGCATTAGCATCCACTAGGTCTCTGGGGTTGACAATAGCAATTAGCTTCAATGACGGAGCGATATGAGAGGCTGCTGATTGACAGTTGCCCCCAGAGAAGGGGCTGACTGAGGTGACAGCTGGGCTCTTCACTCTCCCTGGCTGCCCCAGGCTCTGGCCCTGTGTCATCCCATGCGCCAGCCAAACCTTTCCCAGCACACACACTCTCTTATGTCTAGTTACATCCTGCACAGTAGCCAAGCCCTTTCCCATCACTCAAACTCATGCTTGATATATGTGACAAAGTGTAACAAAGTATTGTGGCATAACGCAATACAATATTGGTACTTTGGTAATAAAAGTTAATACTTATGTGGTTTATATTCTTGGTGTATAATCTTGTTTTGTGTTCACTTCTTTGGTTTGGCCAAATATTATAACATGCAAAATGTGAATGTCTGGCAACTGGACAACCATATCATTTTAGTGACATGGAATATGTATATTCAAATTTTACTAATGATAAAGTTTTCAAAATACTGTACATAACAAGCCACTGTGCTTTTGTTTGGGTCTTCCCACATCACTGTGTGTTTGTGAATATGCCTCCCAACACAGCACAGACTGGTGGTTTGGTAACTCATCGTTGTCAAACAACCTCTGCTGCAGCTCTGACACATCAGTGAGTGTTTCTTTGGTGGAAGCCTGAGGAAATGAAGCGCTCCATGTGCATTGATCCCCTACACAACACTGTGCATCAGGGAGACTTTGTTTTCACTGCCTAACAGAAACAGAGCTCCATCAATACAGTACAGTAGTCCCCAGCACAAGTTCCTCTACGCACACAGTGGCGTCCCAGGAGGCCTGTGATAGACTCCAATAACTGTACACAAACTGTACAGAAAGAGAATACAATATGTTTGTGTGTGTTGTGATGTGTTTGTCAAAACGCAGAAGGGGCCCTGGGATGGCAACAGCAATTTAAGCAGTATAAAAGACATATTGGCAACAATGCTTTGTGAATGATGTATTATGTAATCTGCCCCAGGAGTATATCTCTTCTACTTCATCTACGTCACTTTTTCTTTCCTTCTATCGTTCTGGCTGTTTTTCTTTTCATCTTTATCTTCCTAGTCTTGTGTGTGGGTGTCTTGTGAAAGGGCTTTTAAGGCTCGCTTCCACATGCATCAAAATAAGTGCCAATACACAAATCACTGTACTAAATGGCATCAAGGTCACATCAATCTAACAACAACAATGCTGACTGGTTTCACTAGAGTCTATTAGCTGAGGGTTGAAACGAGCAGGCGCCGGGCCAGGACCTGTGCGTGTCTGTAGAGGGGGAAGAGACCTCCATCAACACTGATAGAGCCTTACCACTCTTATTTATGAGCCTCTGTATGCCACGTTTAGCACTTAGCCTCCAGCCTGTAAAGACGCAGACAGGTTTGCATGTGCAGTACAACATGAGTGGAAAAAGTCTTTTCTATCTCAACTGCTTTTCTAAGTTTTCCTACAAATTAAAAATTAAGATTGAAATAATAACAAAACAACAAATCAAATCAATAGATAAAACATTACATTGCAAATGACATCTCCATTGTTTTCAAATACCAACATGTAAGGAATGCTAAAAATACGATCCATCCTTTCCAGAAGTCACTTCTACATAGGTAATCATGCCAGAGGCTCTGCTGGCATCTCTCTGCAGCAAACAACAACACGAACAAAGCAACATACGCATAATTACACATTCTAACGCGTCTACACACCCCTTTAAATCTATCATCCAATTACTGCTACTGGATGAAATCAGCCAGTTGGCCATCTTCATTCTCAGCAGCCGACCCAGTGGGAGCTCTATAACACTGACGCCACAGAAAAGATCCCAACCCCTGCTTGCATCTAACCAGACATACATTAAATGGTATTAATAGCACACCAATTTAATGGATCAATTCATTCAGTTCAAGTGTAGTGAAAGAAGGAAGCCAGAAATACACAAAAATGAGGAGATGGATAAAGCAACAGAATGAGGTATGGTACGATAGGGAAAGATATTTCTGTGTGTGGGAGAGGTGTAAGTGAAAAAAAAGCACCTTATTAAATGACAAGCTTTTCCTGGTTTGTGCTAATTAATTGCGCACTGCCTCTGACTGCTAATTTGCTGGGAAAAATGCATCCCAAAAGCAAAAGGGGCTCCTGCTTGAACTTTGCCTCCGAAGCACCTAATTCACCGGTGACTGCAGCTGTGTCCCTCTTCTGGACTGCAACACTATTAAATTAGAGCGCCTGGGCCATCAATTTAATAAGCGCTGGAGCAGATCATTTGAATAAGGACAGTATTAGTATTCTAGCTGAGCACAACTAAGAGCAGCTGACCTTTTTCACCGCCGAGAAGATCCTTGAACACATCCAGCTGAATCAGAGAATGCGGTAATAAGGCTGTCAATGTTTAACAGTGTCAAAGGAGGGATTTTTTTTTTTTCCCTTCCTTCAGCCGGTCATCCCCAAACCCTTATGGTAAGGGCAGCATTGTGCTCTATCAAACTAGGTAGCACCTGAGTGATATTAAAACAAAAAAACAAAAATATTTAAACCATACGAGTAGGTTATATATCTACAACATGATCAAAACATATATGATGAATTATATAGGTTTGAGGTCATATATGTGTGTGTGTGTGTGTGTGTAGGAATATCTGCGAGCCTTATCTTGAGACAAAATTGATTTATATACATGTTGGGGTGCAGAATTGATTAGTGTACATCAAAATTCTCGGTGAACTCCCACATAACAAATCAGATCGTGACCTTTGGCTCAGACATCTTTAGCTTCTGATGCACAGCTGCGGGACGGCCTATTAAGCACTGCTCTGACACATACTGTAGGTGTTTGAAGCGGTACGAGGGAGAATTGGCAGGATGGTGAAACATTAGTAGTAGTAATGCATTGGGCTGTGAAATAGATCACCTGCAGTGACAGTTATGGCTCCTGTCAGACCATACAGAAAGAGATTTAACTAGCCTTTTGTCTGCATGCAATAAACACAGCACAGAAGGTTAAATGCTCACTACATTCAGAATGACTGCTCAAAGACAAATTAGGTGCATTTGATTCAAAATGCCTACTATCTTTTTGGTAATTAGAAAATTACCAATGGCATAAACACTAAAATTATACAATAGGCATGGTAGCTTTAAGGTTGAAAAACATAAATAGACTGTCATATACTAAATCCAAGTATCTCATTCAATCTCTGTGCAGCACTTAAATGCTCAAGACAAGAAAGATCCATAATTAATAGCTGGTGGGGGTGGTGGGTGGTAGATATATGTTTGGCCTGGGAAATGGCCGCTCTGTGTTTTATGGTGCTAGTTGCAATGTTGATGAATATTTGCCGTTTCGGAATCATAGCTTAATGTCAGCCCACAATTTGTTGCAATTAGTCGGTTGATTTATAGGAATGTCGGGGCCAAGTGCATGGTAACAATTAACACAGCTTTCTCTGGGCTTTTTATTAATGGGGTGTCGCACTAGAAGAAGGTTTCAACCAGCGTACATCTGCAAACCCCACAGTGTGCGGCACAACCTTCCAGTCAACACGCGGGACATGAGACTAAGCCACCAAAAGGCTGCCGTAGATTCTCGGCTCGGATTATTGTGTGGATATATTCTCTCTGTGTGAACAACATAAAATGGAACGGTATTCACCTTTTGATGTTAATACATTTAGTAAGACATAAAACATTAATATCATAGTATCCACAGATCAAATTCAATTCAGTTCAGAAACTTTTATTACCCCCAATGGAAACTTCAGCTATTTCAAGTGATGTTATCATCGTAACATTCGACAACAATAACGCATATCACACATGTTCCTTAGCTTATTTAAATGATAATCAATTTACATTTCAAAATATGCATCACTAAAATAGAAATACTATTTTTATACGCATACTTCTTTCATTGCTGTGAGGAACCAAACAGCTGTTCTGTCTGGCAATAACAGGGTTCAAGTGGAGCGTTGTGCCCCTAAACGGCTAATAAACGGCACAAAATGAGCCTGCAATTAAATTTATACACTTGATTGCACTGCTGTCATGTCCACTACAGGCTTATCGAACACCTGGGATCTATTTCCTAATAGAACCTTGGGGAGAGTTGGAAAGAGAGAAGGAGGGGAACTAATGAACAAAGCAATCTTTTGGTCTGTGTTTCTGGCTGCTTTTTCAGACATTTAAAAGAGTGTCTTCTATGTCCTGTTGTTTTTTTAAAATGGTTGTTGTCTTTTCTAAACAATATATGACAGACCTTCAACCAAGATCTCGGTGTTGGGTAGGTTCATTAAAAAAATGAGCAATCACGAAGCAATACACATGGTAATTCTAAATGTCATCCTTTTTAACAAGTGTGCATAAAAAGCACTGGGTAGCATAAATGTCTGTATGTTATTTGTGACCTGTCTCACTATAATTTAATACAATTACAGATTTTAACTGACTAAATGCTGACATTGTAATGTAATACCACTATGTCAAGCAACGAAAATCTATGCTGGTAAAGACAATTATATTAAATAATCAATATGTGACACTTTAATCACACTACATCATAGGCAACAATTAAACAGTAGTCACTTAAAAATGTTTATAGTTGGGTTAGGATTACTAAAGTAAAACTAAACTAAACAAGTGGCTGTTTTTCTGGGCAGACTTTAGTTGCAGTTAAAGTTCCACACATGACTATACCATGTTAGAAGATGTAATAGGATGTAAGAGATTTCCCACAGTACTTCTAATTACTAATTACAAGCAGCAATTTCATGGAACTGAGCCGAAAAGTCACATTTTAGGGACTAGAGACCTGGATCTGACCAGTGCTCAGTCTCAGAAAGGATGTGGCAGGGGGCCAGTAATCATTTTGCTAACCCTATTTTAATTGTGGGAGGGTCATTTGAAATGCCCAATAGAAAGCATTAGGCACTGAACTGCAACAGATGAGGGCAGCTTTTCCATCGGTGAGAGGTACCTTGCAGCCAAAGAGAACACATAGGGAGAGTAATTGTACAGTATAACAAACACAAATGATTTATTTGTATTATCACAGAAAAACAAATATTTCTTCCTCTGTTACTTTTAAAATTCTTTTGAAGAAAATTATTTCTCTTATAGGATTTCAACATGACTTAGTCTAATAAATTATGCTGTTTGGTAGATGACTGACAATTCTTATTTAAGTATAAACTGCTACCTGTAAAAATGCATGTATTTGTTGTGAAACCAAAGCCATCTCCGGCTCCCCACAGACGCTCACAGAGAAGACACATGAAGAAACCTGTCTCTGAGCACACACCATCTGTACATAGTTAGAGCGTATGCACACAGATGGTAGTCTAACACTCCCAAAGTTGCTCCGTCCGCGTGTCTAACCTTACAAAGCAAACTAATTAACAGTAAAACGCAACAAAAAGGGGAGCCGTTTGAAAGACTTTGCAATGACTCTAATGAGGAGCAAGTGGGAAGAAAAGGGTCATCGATACACTAATGCCAGAGGGATGGGGCGACAAGCACTGAGCCTTTAGCTTTAAAAATCTGATTAAATAAGGACTACTTATGACTAGCCTCCATTTCAGCAGGTCTTTAACAGCCTTGTGCAGAGCAGGGCATAGGGCAGCCATTGCAAAGTAAAGACCTATTTCTGAATAAAATACTCCACGTTATGGCATTGTAAACAATTCAATGAAGCTTGTCATATGTGTTTTCAAAGAGTTGTGTTTAGAATCTGTACACACTTCGTTGTCTACTGTACTGAAGGACTGATAAAATTCATTTTAAAAAGGAGGACAACTCCTTGGAAAGTTAATTAGCAGGAAACAAGCAGAGGAAAAACCAGGAAACGAGAAATGACCCAGCTGCCAAAAGTAATAACGTTTTCATTATTTATTTCATTATTCATTTATGGATGTGTTCAGACAGAATTAATAATAGAAATCCCTGAGAGAATATGTTTGTATAGAAGCGCATTATGAGCGGGCCAAGTCCAGTGGCACAGTTAGTTAACATGCACAAATGTACTGCCCCTGACAAATAACATATCAAGTTGAGACCTGGATTATTATGTGCTCCCAAACTGCTTTCTTTCAATTGTTTTTTTTTCTTCATTTAATTGTTTCAGTCAGGGTTAGGGTTGTATTCAAAGTGCTACTCCCTGCTGCCCAAAAAATATTTATGAAAAAGCTAAAGCAACCATATGCTTTAAAAAGTGTGTCGCTTTATCACAGTGGCTTCTATTAACACGTCTATGCTCTGTTTCATAATGAAGTGAGCTGCCCGTGTCTCTATGAGCAAACTAGTAACAAAGCACAGAATCAATTAGAAGTCCCTTTGCGAGAGTGGAATTTGTGCTGTTCCATTACACATTTCTTCTTTTGGTCCAAACATTACTGTGCATGATATTCCCTGATCTGGACTGTGTTTGCTTTTTCTCACTGTTTACTGCAACACTTCCAGGCCAACTCATATTTGATTTTCCCCACTGAGATTCCAAACTCGCTCCCAACACACACTCTGGAGAAAATGAGGCCGGAAAAGAGTAGTGGCGAATCATTCAAGGCTGTCCAAAGATCCTGATTACAAAAGCAGATTTTATTTTCACTTCCAACACAGACATCTCTGATAAAAAGCATATCAAAGGCAACCGGGAAGACTGGTTTTTCTCTTGGCATATTATTTTTCACTTATCAAATGTGTTTCCCTCACCAGCCACCCAACCGCAACCTACCCACCCAATTCCTGGCTTTACTATATTAAGGAAAATTGAGAACGGATGGCAAGGGACACAGTGTCTCACTGGACCGATATATTACTCTACAAAAGACAGGGCAATGTTTGGGGAGGTAAAGAAAAATAATATAACATTTAAAAACAATGGGATAAGAACCACAGCCATGTGTCAGTGCAGATTTTTTACATTAGCCATACATAAGAGTTTCTTTCTTTGGCAGCACCAGGGCCATGTGTGAATAATCACAGAGGGCCTCAGAGGTGCCCTCGTCGCTCTACAACAGGCTGGATGCAAGGGCACATGAGGGAGGTGCAGGTTGGGAGAGTTTGGAATGGGCAGGAGGCGGTGGGAGGGATGTGTTGTAAATGTTAACACGTTGAGGATTTGGATATCCTCACAAGCTTGTCTCATTAGTGGCTAATTGGCAAGGTTTCCCTCCTTCTTTTGTCTTTATACCGTTTGTCTTTTTGGGGGGGGGCTGGGGGCACAGAGTGGTGGGAGAAACAGAGGTAGGGGCAGCAGGACGGTAAACTACATATTTCAAACAGTGCGTGCTTCCCTGAGTGAGTGTTAAGCCCATATTACACCAACATAAACACTTGTGTCCCACGATTACCCTTAAAAAGCCAAAGAGTGCAAAACTGAAAGCTCAAACTGCCCAATTAAATTAAAGGTTGGGGGTTACAAAAGAATGGGAAAGAACAAGCATGAGCAAAAAGGCCATGGGGTTATTTTCCCCCCACTTTTCAGCCCCCTCACCTTTTCCAATGGAGAATTTGAAAAAAAAAAAAGAAAAAAGGCAAATTATGACCAAAGCTCCACTTGGTTCTGCACTCAAACCTACTAGATGCTTTCCTAGAATTATTCTGTGTATTGCTCTATTTGACAAACATTAAACAAGACAATAAAATATACAGGTAACAGTGAATTTGAAAAAAGAAAGAGAGAAAATTACAAAAAAATCTCCATATTAACAGCTATTTTTTCTTTCAATAGTCTAACTTCTACAAAACCTTGCACCTATATATGTCCCACAGCGATGAAGGTTTTGTTCCGAAAAACAGAGACCGGTCACAAAGGAGCTGAAGCCCTTGTCTTTATCCAACAGATCAAGGGCCTCGAACTAAAGTGGTCCTGACACTGACCTCACTGGGACCCAGCAACTGAAACAGTCCTAACAAGGTATTAGCAGGCACCTCCGCATACCCTCCTACTCTCAGCCCCAGTATAAAGAAACACAGCTGCAAGGGTTGTTTTTCAGGGCGGAGGGCAAACCTGCAGCAACAAGGCACGGCACGATAAGCTGAGGGTACAGCTGGAAGGTCACAAATCCCAGGCACCACTGTAATATACACCAAAATTATTATTTTACTAAGATTTAGACTCTTTTCTCCATCAAACACGAAAACAATATAATCGGAAATGTACATCATACCTTATATGATGATTATTTCATCTTTAATACAAGATTGAGTAGCTTTCTAAACTGTGGTATGAACATGTGTATTGTGTGCATATAATGCATGCAGGAGTATGTATGGCAGCGTGACTGTAGGCGTCTGGAGGAGAGAGAAGCCTCATCTGTTACTAGCTCGGCCCGAATGGCCCACTGCATGAAGTAGAACGACAGGGTGTCACCGCCAACGACAATGATGGATGCCCCAAATTCTGTAGACAACTTGGGCAATTGGACACATTAACAACAGGCACCTGCTTTCCCTCATACAAATCTATTAAAAGATAACAACAATGGCGGCTCCCGCACTATTAGTAAATTATAGCTCTGTCTGAGTGTGAGCTAAGTGTGGGTCTCCCTCGCCCTCACTACCCCCACAATGCTCCTTACCTACACATTCTTTTAGGCAGTCTCACACTGCCACCTAGTGGCAGCACCTCATATTCAATTTGTGATCTATAACAGACAACAAAAAAACAATAGTCAAATTAAAATATATATTCCCTTATTTTTAGTCTTTAAATAATTATTTAGATTAGTATTTATGTATAGAGCAATTACCAAATTACATTTGTGTAAAATTATTGGTTTATAGAAGATAAGATTTACAACCAAATCTGAGCATCCACATTTCATATTTTGTTTTGCAGGACAGAAAATAGTCACTGTAACAAATACACTAAGGACATATCTACCCCAGCAAACTGTATTATGAAGAATTTATATTTATTTATTTATATTTCTTTATAAAACATTAACATTACAAAAAAAAAAAAACTTTTTTGTAACAAGGTGCAAGAGGAAATGTCGACCAGTGGTGGCAGAAATAAAATCATTATGACCAACTAATAAAACATTACCAGTACATAGCTCCTCTTCCTGTGACACTCTTAATGACACAACTCAGGTACAGCACATAAAAGTGTGTCACATAAATTTGCAGAAGGTAAATATTTGTGTATGTGGTTGTGAGGTAGCTAAGTATAAAGAGAGAACAACACCAGTAAATACTTTTACAGCAGGCAATTTGTCAGGATGTGTAAATGTCTCCAATTCCCAACAGCACTGGAGTAAAATTTACAGTCACTCGGGAAGTGACAATGCACAAAAAAGACCACTTTTTACTCTCTCTCATCTCCCTCAGACCACTAAAACCTTCTCATAAATCTACTTTGGTCCCCACAGATATCTGCTGTTGTCAGATCTCATGCCTTGACAATGCTTTCCACCATCATTGTCTTGACAGAAATATGATATGTGAAACTGCAATGTCACATCACTTAACATGATTTAACCTAAGCTAGCCTGGACCATTTTAATCAATCAAAAACGTCACCTTTTCTCCTGTAATGATGGCAGTGGTATAGGATCCCTGTGTTGGGGTGATCTATAAGACTTATCTAGACTACTGATTTATGACTACTGCCAGCTAATGTACTGAAGGAACCTCCTTTCTTCATGTAGCCATGATTTCAACCTGCAAATAAGCAGATCACTTTTACTAGAAGGAAAGGTGTCCGTCACACTGTGTGAAAACCTTAATACAAGTAAATATGATATAATAACTTCATGAATTTATTTTACCTGAAGCTGTTTTTGCACAACTAAGTTCATTAACTGCACAGTTTTATTGCTGATAGCTCTTGCAGTGCAGTCTTGAGACATTTTTGTAGATATTTATGGTGATGTCCTCTGTGACAACAATTACTGTCTAATACTATGTAAACGACACATACAGTTAAAAGACGCTAAATACTTTCCATTGATTCAAAGCACATCATTAATTTGCATAAATCAACATGTAAACAGACACAAGCTACTCAGTATTAGTTATTTGCCACCATTTTTCAGGAACAAAATATGTAATTTCATGTCTGCATGCGCGTTATAGCACCATGGCAGAAAGAAACTGTAGGAATACCACTATTTTTGACATTATTTAAACTCAGATTAAACGTATTCAGTGACTTGTAGTCATTGGCTGCCATATGGCAAACCCAAATAACAATAACAACTGCTGATGAAAAAACACTAGATTACCTTTGATAACTATATGACAGGGACTAAAACATATGGACAGAGTAGAATAAAATGATACCCGTCACTTCTATGGAGTGACTGATCCACAAGCTATCATCTTCAACTGGCCCAGTCTGGTCACAGTGAAGTCACATGTCCTTCCTCCGGGCACGTATCATGTAGTCTGCACTGGCCGGACTGGCCCAGCTCTCCACTACCCCAGCTCAACAGATCCACACCTAGTTCACCTAGACACCTATACACATCATCCGGATGCAACAGAAACTCCAAAAAAATATATTTTTGTGGTCACTACAGCTACAACATTATGAGAAAGTAAAAAAACATCTGAGAAATGTTCCAGTGCAGGAGATATCAATTGCTTACACTACACAAAAATAGTAACATATTTATGTGTAACTGTCTACAAACCAAATATAATGTTATTATATAATGTTGCTCTTCCAGTCTCAATTAAATATAAAATGTGGTTTGACACAGATCACCAATATTTAGCTCAACATGTTTATTTACAATCTGCCCTCTGTGCTAATTAGAATGTGACCTTGCACATACAAGCGATCACACATCCTGACAGGGAAGTGGTATGTACACTTACACAAACACACACAGCCGAAAGCAATATTACCAACACAATTCTATCCGACTGATATCGGAATTTTCCAAAAGAGCAAACCAATAGATAACCTATTACAAAACTATAAGAGATCAATAGCTAATTTCTTTGCATTGATTACCACTTGGACATTTAACATGTGCCCTGTGGCCACAATGTGTGTTCCACAAGCTTAGATCCCCATTGGCCCTCATGAGTATTAAAATTATTGATTCAGACACAAGACTAAAAATGTCAAGCTGTTCATTAATCTTAATAAAGACTGGACTTGACCAAGGCACCCTTTCTCCAATGCAGGGATACAACCTATCCAAGCAAGTGCACACACACACACACACAGCACAGATTAATGAGCTTCTACCAACTGGTGTGCCATTAATGGATTAAGAACTAAACAACAAGACTTTTATAATAGTTTTACATGTGGAATTCAACAAAACATACAGTATATTTTTAACAAAAAGCTATCAGCGTTGTTTTGCATTGTAAGAACTGAGTATCTCTTCTATATGGTAATCTGAAATGCTGTTAGTAAGTTTCATGGTAGTATAGAGACACCTTGAGGTCAAGTAAAAAATAACTCGAGGCCTCGCGTTTTTTTTTTGTATTTCCCATCATGCATCAAGAAACTCAAGGCCTCGTTTCTTGTTACTTACGCTATCGTTATTCTTTTCTCTCGTCCTCTCTGGGGTTCTGTATTAATGAAAGCTGCATCCAAAGAGCGCACATGTACTTTTTACTAATTAGTTAGTTAGCTCACTATGTGGTTAAGGCTACATTCACACTAGCAAACATTAACCAGATAAGAAAATGTTTGGTAGATCGATAATCCATTGGTCATCATAATTGCTACTGACAAACAGACATCTATTAATATATGCATTTGTTTTCATTCCTGAGAGAAAACTTAGAAAAACCTGGAGTACCTGGTGAAAGCTGCCTGCACGACAACTACTGAAGGGGGCGCATGCGCAGTGGTCTAGTAAGTCTGATTACTGCCTGTTTTGATGAAAAACTTAAAAAGCAAGGCTGCTCATTAATATAACCCGTATAATTCCGCTGGTGAAAGTAACCAGGAAAATATTCACTGTTAATTCTATAAAAGTGTTTAAAGGAAATATGCAAAGTTTTTCATGTCTGGTGTAAACTGTCACATGACCAGAGCTGTTTATTTCCAGTGACACATGAACAAGAGCTCCTCCAAACTCTCATTTCCATTTGTTGTATTGTTGCGTAAGAAAATAGTCACTTTATTTAAATTAATAACAGTACATTGTAAAACTGCACAGAATATTGTGACTTTGGACAGGATGTACATGTTTCAAATCTTTAGCCCATAAAGGATCCATTTAAGCCTCAATGGACAGGCTTTTGGAAATATATGTGTTGTAACTTTGTGTCCTAACAATTGACTGATAAGGACCCTGATTTATACCAAATATGTCAAACAAGTGACAATTAACAAAACTTATGAAAAGTAAAAGCAGGACCATGTCATAGAGTTCAGAAACCCCCACATTGGCTTTGTCTGTTCTTTGTGCTGCTTGTGCAAAAAGACCATGGAGCAAAGCTTTACTTTGCATCATAACCTACCTCAGACATCTTTTGTGTGTGTGTTAAAACTACTTTCTTTACCAGCTCAGTGACTGAGGTCTTTGGCTGTACATCTCACTTTCACACTGTCCTATCATTTGATATTGGAGACAATATACAATATGTGCCATTTGCACTGAAAAATTCAATACAATGTACACTTAATCTCAAATACAGCAAGTCCATTCAGGAAGTCCAGAACTAGGGCTATTTCACTTCTGTGACGCTTCAGACTAAAAATGCACAAAAAAATTTAATCTAATTTTAAATCTTATTGGGGCACCAGTGATGTATTAAAATTCTGGATTAAGCGGGTTAACATTAGTTTGTGTGGAGGTTTGGGTGTGAGCTGTTTTCTCCATGGACACTAATAAAGATGTGCGGACAGTGGGTCTGTGCGCTCTGGACAGTGGATGGCAGTAGAGACCACTACTGCCGACCTACGAGGGTCTTCAGGGCGTGGTTAAACCCCTGGCTATAGTAGCTGTGCTTGTTTGCTATCTTTAGCCTACCCTAGAAATAGTGGTCCCTTAGTATAGCCTTAGTATCGTTGTGATACATTATTTTGCCTTTCCTCTTTCCATCTTCCTTTAACGCTTTGCCAAAATGCCTTCTGTGAAGAACTTTACGATGACTTACGATGCATTAAACGATTACGGGACATTTTCAGAGGGTGACACTATAACAGGAAGGGTCACACTCGAACTAGAAAAAGAAACCAAGATTGAGAGCCTCTTCATAAAAGCCAAAGGTGACGCTAATGTTCAATGGACAGAAAAACATGGCGACAACTCCAAAACGTACAGCGCGCACAGGAGATTGTTCAAGCACAAACACTTTCTGATCGCTGAGGAGTCCAAGGGTAGGCTATGCACCTCTTTTCCATTCACACTTTATAGGCTTCTTTAGCTAAAGGTTGAACTTTTCATAAATTCTATGGGAAACTTTCTGGTATCACAATAATATTCTTTCTATTAGAACTACAACTTCAACACAAAACTACTGTGAAATGGTAATTGAAAAAGATATGTTTCTTAATTATTTAAATAACTTAATATTTCCTTTCTCTTGCAGACACAATACTTCCTTCAGGGATTCATGTCTTTAAATTCAACGTTCAAATACCATTAGGGTAAGTCAGACATACAAAAAAATTAATGGGAATTTTTCTAGACCCTGTTTAATTTATACATATCTATTTTCATCATGTTTGCAGAAACCTGCCTTCATCCTTTAAGGGATGTCATGGAAAGGTTGTGTACAAGCTCGAGGCCAAGCTAAGCCGAAGTTGGAGGATGGACCGCTCAGTTGACAAAGTGATCTGTTTTATCTCAAAGTCAGTTCCAAACCTTAATCAACTGATGGTGTGTATCATATTGATGTCTCTTACAGTCCCTCTTTTATCCCTCTTTTAACAACAGTTCATATATGCAGTAAGACTGCTCAAATACGTAAAACAACATACAACAATAAACATAATCTGCTAGTGGACTACTCAGTCATTACAGTCAAGTAAAATGTGAAACAAGATTTAGCCCATACAGAGATATTTGACATAAATAATATGTATCCTTCTTTGTGCTTTAGTGTCAACAAGTTGGCTCAACAAACAAGGAACTTGGAATTTTCAGTAAGGGATCTGTGCAGATGGATGCAACAGTTAACAGAGGAGCCTATGCTCCAGGTAGGTTTGTTCAGCTATGGTAGGTCATAGCATATGCTGGCTTCCTAAAATATCCACATTAAATCTAGCAAAGCATCTTTAATAATATGTGCTTTTTTCACAGGTGACACTGTGTCGGTTGTTACAAAAATCAACAATTCTTCATCCAAAGACATGAATCCCAAATTCAGCTTAATCCGGGATGTTGTGTATCGTGCAAGTGGAAGTACTAAATATGAAAAAAATGTTATTCAGAAACGAGTTGAAGACAACATTAAACCGCAAACTCAGAAAGAAGTGGAATGTTTATTAAAGATTCCTTCTGATGCAGCACTGACCATTCAAAATTGTGACATATTGTCAGTGACGTACCGCATAAAGGTAACAGATTTGTATTAGTAAAAGGCATAAGCAGACATAATCATGCACTAATGAAAATGATATTTGCAGGTATATCTGGATATCAGCTTCTCCTTTGACCCAGAGGTTGTGTTCCCAGTGGTCATCATACCTTGTGGCTTAACTCCTGGAGTTAGTGTCTCTCCTTATCCAGCAGGAGCTGTTGGAGGTCCGAGCAACAGTGACTTCCCTCCTCCTGCAGCATTTGCAGGTCCTTATCCTCCATCTCCACCTTCAAGCAGGTCTATATATCCAGCAGCCTCACCTCAGTACCCAGCTAGTCCTGCATTGTATTCTGGTACATCAGACATGCACTCTGGACACTTTGCCGGGGATATCAAAATTCAGTTCCACAGCAGCCAAATCCATATGGATCTCCATTTTCATCTTCATCATCATCTTCGGTGCTTCACCCCCCTCCTCCTAATGTACTAGCATTACACCCACCCTCCCCTGGCCCGGCAAACCTTCCATTTTCTTCTGCTCCACCAACATACAACACATGTGCAACTATTCCTTCAGACAACAATGTGCGTTCTCCACTAAGTTGCCCGTCTGCACCTCTGCCACCTTTTCCTCCAACAGTCCCTTCTGGACTAACAATGCCTTCTGCACCAATGATGACTGAAGACTTCTTGTCTGAGTCAGATGATAAGCCTCCATCATATGAACTCCTTTTCCCTTCATCTGATGCAAAATAATAAAATGCTGCCTTTGATCAAAACACTGAACTATGTAAATAATGAGGTTTGTCAGAGTTTGTTGCACATTATTTACTGGAAGCTGGAAAAATGACTAACCCATCAGGTTACTGTGTAAATGTAGTTAAATCCAAGTGGCCTACTGCACCTCAACTCTGCCTTATCCAAACGCCAGTATTTATCTTTAATAATAATTGTCCAATGCCTTTGAACTTGCCATTGTCTAATTTCTAAAAATATAAATAAAGTAAGCATGGTAAACAATTACAGATTATTAACATTACAAAAAAAAACAAAAAACGTATGGTACAAGCATAACATCATTAAAAAGAAAGCTTAAGAAATGAGTGTCTAGTGAGTGCCTTTTTTCGCATTACTCTTTCACTATTTATTTTTACACTGGGGTCATTATTCTGTCGTAACCAGATTTTCTTGAAACACCTGTTTGGGGCGGATCCCGGACGTTGGCGACCTGCCTGCGTCCTTCCTCGTTTTGTGTCCAAGCAGCAAGTGGTGGGTGCCGCAACTACCAAGGAGTGTCTGAATGTCTCCAATAAAGGATTTCACAGTGAGATATGAAGCACTCAACAAGGAGAACACGTTTTCCGAAGGAGACACAATTAAAGGCACGGTTACTTTCACTTTGTCGGAACCAACAAAATTGAAGTCTCTTTTGGTGAAAGCTAAAGGGGACGCAAATGTGCACTGGAGTGAAGGAACTGGAGATAGGCGCAGGACGCATACTGCGCACAAGAGATTTTTCAAGATCAAAGAGTATCTGATAGTAGAAAACGCGGAGGGTAAGTAACGTACAGTGCGTCCACACAAGTCAACAGGTCTCTGAATAGGCTATGGGATTCTTTTCATCACTGTCTAAACCTAAAACACATACAACACTTTGCACTTGTGGTTCTTTGGTATTATGTGATAGGCCAAGGTTTTTTTGTTTTTTGTTTTTTGCATTCTAATTCAGTGCCACTAACAATTGTAGCCATTTTTGGACTATAATCAGTCTATTGTCAGTTTATTTCTCACATAAGAAACAGAGATCATAATTCTTCTGTGCAGGTACTTTTCTTCCTCAGGGAGACCATCGCTATGAATTCAATCTTAAAATACCAAATGGGTAAGAGGAAATTCCACTGTTGTTGTTATGTACTGTATGTGTCTAAATATCAAGTTACTCTCTTCCAGAAACATGCCACCATCTTTCAAGGGTTTTTATGGGAAGATTCTCTATGTGCTCCAGGCTAAAATGTCTAGAAGCTGGCACCCAGCTTCTAAAGCACAAAAGGAACTACAGTTTGTTTCTAGGTCTTTTCTGTTCACGGACCAGGTAAGTCAGCTGTAATATGAAATTCATCTTTATGACACAAGATGACATTATAACGATTCCTCAGCATTGATTACAGTATAATGTGAGGCATTTCTATCCATAAATTAAATCAGCTTTTATAAATGTAATGAGCCTTCCTGATAGGGATTGTGGGTTCAAAAACATAAACGTCTAACCTGCAAAACAGGTTTTCTTGCATTTCCCTTTTGTGTATGGAATATTGTCTGTCTGAGTTTTTGCTTTACAAAACATGAATTTGAATGAATGATGAGTTAAGATTAAGATTGAGTCATAATATTTATTTGTCATGCATCATTCAGTATTTACTCTTGTCATTCACTAGACTCCACAGGCTGGCTCAGTAAATAAAGAGTTGGGAGTGTTCTCCAAAGGTCAAGTCCATATGAGTGCAACGGTAAACAAAAAGGTTTGCTCACCAGGTAAAGTACTGCACCTAGGATTATCACATTGTTACTGTTATTTCATCCGGAGTATTCATATGTATGTTCTGCAATATTGTTGTCGATTGTATAGTAATCAAATATAAATATAAATATATCTGCACATATTAATATATACATTTTTCCCTGCAGGTGATACTTTGACTGTTACCGCCAATATCAACAACCGCTCTTCGAAGAAAATGAGGGTCAAATTCAGTGTAGAGCAGAA
The DNA here is from genome assembly GCA_036850595.1 of Rhyacichthys aspro. NCBI lineage: Eukaryota > Metazoa > Chordata > Actinopteri > Gobiiformes > Rhyacichthyidae > Rhyacichthys > Rhyacichthys aspro. Next base: position 12,051,009 of record CM072156.1, read on the forward strand.
AACTGTGTACCGTGCTTATTCTTCTGCTAAAATTCAGCATGGAACTGTGTGTAAAGTCGTCGGAGACACTATTGCTCCAGACTTTGAGGGCAGTGTCACATGCCCGGTAACAATCCCCGCTGATACCATTTACAATATCCACAACTGTGATATCATCAATGTTGAGTATTACATTAAGGTATGAAATGTAGCCTTGTTATCACTACCTTTAGTACAGAAAGATCACTCTAAACTGATGTTGTACAGCATGCATGTTGTGTTTGTAAATTGTGCTTTTGCATTAAGCGAACACATTTAATTCCCTGAGATTATGAGAATATTTTTTCTTTCCAGGCATATTTGGACATCAGTTTTGCCCCTGACCCAGAAGTAGTGTTTCCACTCATCGTTGTTCCTGTGGCACTTGCTGCTCAGCTTGGTGAAAATAGGGGCCCCTACCCGGCTGGGGCTATAGGGGGCCCAAGCTACAGTGACTTTCCTAACCCTGCCCCTGGGTCTTTTCCAGTGCCTTCTGGTCCAAATGGATATGCATACCCACCTCCAGTTCCTAATGTATACCCAAACATTTCAAGTGGCAATAACCAAATTCCACACCAGCCCCCGTATGGCTTTCCAGGGCCACCTTTCATGCCCTACCCAGTAGCCCCTCAGGTCACTGCAATAAATCCTCAGTTTCAACCATAGAATGTATAAATAATGGAAGCAATGTCTCCATTTGGTCTAATTCGTCCAAATGACACCCAATGAACGGCGCTTCCATCTTGGATATTTTGACTCCTCCTACAGAGGATATTACTAAAATGGGCAAAGAGGGCAGCGTCTAAACTGCTCCTGGGCGGGCTTTTCAAATGCGCGGTTCAGAAACACGCCCCTCATCTCAGAGCCGACCGGAGCTGAACAAGCTAACGGCTAACGACATGCTAACGGCCGATGCTAACTGTTGTGGACCAGGCCTCTCACTCTGTCGTCTCTCAGCTCGGGGTAAGTCCAAAAACTTTACAACGAAGTTTAGTTTAACTCCTGCTGTAAATATCAGATAATTATTATCAAAATTAAAGCGGTTTTACTTATATAATATATCATAGTTTTAAGCATGAGGAAATTTTTATCTTAGTCTGGTAAACCTTTCTAGCTCTGTTAAAAATAAACCGTGATTTTCGAATATATTTCATTATATCCTTAATATTTGTTTAAATATCTGTCCCTAATTTGCAACTTCTGTACATTAAGGCTTTAGTATTTGATGGAGGCACATTTTGACAGTAAAATAATAAAGCCTCATTCTTATTGATGATGATAATAATATAACAGCAATGTTTAAGCATATAACACGTGAAGATATTCAAATAGTGATCTTTTAGTTCATATAATGCGAAACCCAGGACCCCTGCAAATGTGCAGCATTTAGACAGACCTGTATTTTTCATTTACACATAAACTATAGATAAAGCAACACTCAGATCCACTTTTAATGTTTTTTTTTCTTAGTGTGACATTGATGAGTGTTTAAGTTAAGAAGCATACAAGTATTTAGTCACACGTATAATCTCTTACTGTGGAGAAACAGCTTTGTATTTCTACATGTTTTATTGGCTAAACATTAAATACTGTTTTTTGTTTTTGTCTGAGTCTGTGTGTGTCCTGTGAGAAAGAACCTCTGTGGAGCAGTTCCATGAAGATTAGACCCGTGTCAAACCTGTGACAAAGAAGAACATGGACCAGCTTCACCTGCAGCTTCCTGAAAATAAAGATCATGTCTGCCTCAGGATCTGTGTTTTACTAAGTACTAATATTTACTGTTCATAATGGCTCTGCACTCTTTTTAAACTAGACATGGTCTACATACTTTAACATATGAATCTGATTTGATAAAAACTTACTCCCACTAATTAACTGCTGAGGGTAGTATCAACCAGAATGTGAACAGATTAAATATGTTTTTCTTTATGTTTTATGATGTATATAACATTTATTAACACAATTTACTTTACTGTCTTTAACTGCTGCCTGAGAGTGTTTTAAAATGATCTTAAATGAGAACCCTAAATAAACTGAAGAATTTTATGCTCAGGCCACAATTAGGAAGTCATGTGAAAAATAAGTGCAATAAAATGAAAAATAAGGCTGTGCATTGTTCATTTTTAATTGACTGCAAACTGTGACAGCACATGTGGAAAGTAAGGTGAAAAAGTATGTATTGTAATATATAGTACATTAGGATAGCATTTCTGTAATGCACAAAAACAAATGCTTGTTATTCTATGTTGTGTAAAATGTCTGATGAAAGAGAAGATGAAAGTGGAAGTGGCAGGAGTCTGGTCTTCAACACACACTGGTCAGGTTTGTCTGGATCACCTCCTTCAGGAAACAATACACAAAGTCAGTGAAATACAATTCAACGAAGACCCCAATTATACTGATCGGTTTATTTTAAGAATGTAATATTAATATAGATTCAAATCAATCTTTTCTTAAATTATAGGATTACTGTATTGCAATATAAAACGTAAGCTTTTTTTTGCCTTAAAATAGCAATAAGATTTAAATCTGCATGAGGGAGTAAAGCATTGCAGTACTGCATCATAAACCTCAATTTTGTCTAATCACAAAATAGTGTATTATGTTTAGAACAAATAAACATAGTCTTAAGAGCATAATTCCAGTCAATATTATAAAACTAGTCTAATCACAGTAATGTTCTGGCTTTACATTAACTACTTACATTTCTGAAAATGATAACCACATTTTAATGTCTTAATAAACAATTCAAATAATGCCACCACATCTTTTTATATGAGACTGCACTTCCCCAAATCTAACATAAACATAGAAATATTCCTTAAAATTCAAAATATATCGAACTTTTCCATCTCATTTTGCGACTGGTTTTAACTGCTTTGATACCTCTGAGAATAGCCTTAAGGGCTGTTAGCATATCTGCTAAAATAAATTGCTAATAAAGACTTAAGCAAATATACAATGTGAATGTTACTCACCAAAAGACTGGAGCCAAGCTTCTTGGACGGTCTGTTAATGAAGGGCACATAATACTACAAAAAATAACTCAGTAGTTTTATGCAAAACTTCTCTGAAGAGCAAAAATGACACAGCTAACACCTAGCAGCTAGCGTTAGCATCGTACAGGCTAGCGGCCGCCATGGCCCACACAAAATGACACCCTGTCAATCAAAGTAGCCACTCCCTTAATTATGCATAACCCTAAAGTTAAACTGAGGGCAAACCAAAGAATTTAAAAAAAATTCACTCCCCCCAGAGTTGTCACGTAACAAGAACTCAGCTCTAGAGACCAGAACCATCTTTTGTACCAGGCTGTAAAAGGGTTTTTTACACTTGTAAAGTTGCAATTGGATTTTATAATATAATTCTTCTTTTGGAGCCTGCCCTCTGGTGGATGGAGGTATATCGCTGTATGGCGCCGTCCTTACGCGAGGACTATTTATGAGGGAGTGTCCTAGCCGCTTGGTTTCAACAGGAAGAAGCACCACCATCTTACATGTCCCTTTTCCCTCCTTCACAAAGTGAAACATGCACTGACAAACAAATGCAGCTTTAATTATTTAAATAAAACTGTCAAAAAATCTGCCATAATGAACTTATCTATTTTGCAGCCAAACCTAACTGTAACCTATGAACTTCTTTACTAGCCTATATTATGTGGTGTACTTCCATTAATGTTAAATTGTTGCATGTTTTTTTATTTACTGCATATTAATCCCTTTGTAAAATGTGAAAAATAAGTCAATCTGAGTGGAAATTCTGTAAATCATTTTAATAAACATTTTGGTCAACACTAGTCACATTCTTAGGAAGTGCATCATGACACGGGAAAAACATCATGTGACCATGCAGGCTATAAAAACTGTCCCATTTCTCACTGTGCTGGGTGGGCAATCCCATTCAACTTTGAAGACTAAACACTTCGTTTAACAGATTTATGCTCTTCACATCTCATTAGTAGTCCATGGAGTTTCAGCACACTGGTTGTAAACACACTTCCTTGCATTCCAAAGATATGGCCCATGTGAGTATAACATCTTTTTGTTTTTTTTGTTAAATTAATCAAAATGTGCTGAGAATATATGACAGAGACCAGGCTTATGAAAATGAATACTTTTCAACTCTGTTTGGTGACACATTGTTAAAGCAGCTCAGTTGTCCACATTCAAAATTGAAAAAAAAGGAAACTCTTGCACAATGGTGTTTTGTGGGCTCAATTTTTAAATAAGTATGTCTTGATTGTTTATATAACAAAATCAAAGGTTTTGGGATTAATCTATGTCTTCTTTGCAGGAATGCATGCCTCTGATGGATGCTCAGAGGAGCCTGGGTAAAATTTAGTCCCCGCCCACTTACACTTGCTACTGTCGCTAAATAGATGCAAGCAGCAACGGGACAATCCAAACTTACATCGACTGTAAACAGCATCGCCATGGCAAGAATGCACCTCTGTCTATATTTTGTCGCCGTCCTCATTTATATTGGTGAGTTAAAACGCATACAGTGATAGAAACCTTTGTCGCTAAAGGAGCAACAAAGTTTGCTATTCGTAGCTTTTGAAAATGATTCAGCACAGCTTTATAATTACATGTTATTATTGATTCTTACATCCCCTCCTTAGAGACCTCATCAGGAATAAAGATCAAGAACAAGCTCCTAGGGAAATGTCTGCAGGTCCAGGCCGGTGGTAGAGTGTCACTGGGGGATTGCAGCCCGTATGAATCCACGCAGGAGTGGCGCTGGCTCCAGGAGACGCATGCTCTGCAGAGTCAACATACCGGAGAGTGTCTGACGGCACCCAGAGAGCAGTATGAAGGTGTCCATCTGCAGCCCTGCATCTTCACTGACCAAACTGGTGCTGAGGTGGATGTGGACAGAGTCTCCAGCAGCCAGTCGTGGTCCTGCTCTAAGAAAGGTCACCTTACTTTAACTGGGAAAGGGATGCATCTTAGCGCCACACAAGAATCCACTTTGGTTTTTATTTCCAGGGAACACAAGCAGGTGAGGATATCAATGTAGTGTAAAGACACCATCTATTAGACATAGTACATTTGTAGTGTTAAATTATACAGATCAGCGTTCTATCAAAGAGTTAAGTTGAACAGTACAAACATGATTACAACATGAATATTTTTGGAAAAAGAAGTGGATTGCTATACATTTTCAAATATTTTGCAAAAAGATGGTTTTGGTAAATGAGTGAGTTACTTCCTACATGTAGTGATTTGTCTGATCTTTGGTAGAACCTATATTAAGACAAATGCATGTGGCATTTTACACAAACACATATTAGATAAGTAAGTATGTAAATATGCTATTGTTTTTACCATTCTTTCTCCACTTTATGGCAAATAACACAGCAGCCATAATATGTTTTCCTAAATTGTAAGATTGTATGCATTATCATAGCATAGATAGGCATTCAATTGAACTTGAGTCCACTAGAAGGAAATGGCTGGTGTGCTCATATAAATGAATAGGAAGTACCTCTACTGTTGCGTCAGTGGGTGTGAATTTTTTGTTGACGTTCCTTGTGAAATGGTCTGTTGGCTTATTCTTTTACAAGCAGGGCAGCAGGTGGAAAGCTCTCGATAACCAGACACTGTGTGAAGAGAAAGTGAGCAAGCATCACCAGGAGCAACCTAGTCATCCTCCTGAAAAACAACTGGGGGCTGGAAATTCTGATTTGGATGACCAAACCCAGTCATGTAAGGCTCTAAGATATTTACTCTTCTCTATTGCATGTATTTTATACTTGTCCCATGTGACACACTCAAGATCAAAATTATTAATGAAGTAACAACTTTTTAGAAGTGTGTACTTGTGTTTTCAATTTATATAGGATACCTAAATTATGGCCTCACACTCTGAAAAACATCATTTAGAAATCCTCAAAGCATCTGATATAGCATGCAGTGATTTTCTGGTCAGATTCATTCTAGCCGCAAATGGATGTAATTCAGTTAAATGTGCATTTGGAAAATCAATGTTTTCCACTTCTTGGAAACAAGCCAGAAACCTCACCATACTCATTTCAGTCTTGATTTATGCTGATTCATAATTTGAACAAGCACAAATCTGTCATTCCTTACAAAGTAGTAATCTTTGTGTGTGATTTTTTTTTGTAGATGATGCTGTAAAAGATGCAGCGATCACAGAGATGTATCCTGTGAATGGCCTCTCCCTTTCATCCCAAAGCACTAAATCTCCTGCTGATCCCACAATGATATTCTTTAGTATGGACTATGGTAAGCTGTAAAAAGTAAAATATATAAAATAAAAGATTTGAAAAATAAATTCTTTATGCGAAACAACTGTATTGTAGGACTGCTATTTCGCAACAAGGTGGAGCTGTTTTCATAAAGAAAGCATTAAAAGTTCGTGCACCCTTTGATACCTGCTTACTTTTTGTTGATTAATAATATGTTAAATTGTGTGCACAGTCTTTTACTTTATAGCTTTTGAAAAGTGTAAATGTGGGATACATTTTTAAAGTCATAATGTTTTGTGCTTTTCTTGTATGTGCATGTGCGTAGGGATGGGCTGGAAGATAACCATGCTGGTATTAAGCTCTTTGGCCTTGGTCTTGGGATCTGTTATTCTTATCCTTAATGTTTACTCCAATAGGTAAGTTCTTAACAACAAAACACATACAGTTATGAAGATGACTAAGAAACATTATCAAATTAGAATATACCTTGTAATACAACGGTTTGGATTTAAAAAAAAGACTCAAATTAAAATAATTTTGAAAGAAAAAAATGTTTTTGTATATTTTTGGTAATGCCCCACCAGAAGGAAGAAAGTGGTGTGTGTTTTGAAGTCATACACACCAAGGCAAGAAATGAGTGTTCCTGGCTCCCCAGTGCCCAATGAAAGAGCACCACTGACTGAACACGCCATGCGTCTCCCTCTCTCCACTCCGACTCTACAGCGAGGTGAAATCCTAATTGAGTGGAAGGATGGCACTGTTACTCCGCTGTATGAAGCATGAAGGTGTGTCTGGGTGTGCAGGCTGTAAACATACATAATGAAAAGGGATGGAAGTAGTGTAAAGGTTAGAGAACTAAAAGGCGCCAGTTCTGTGGAAGTATTGCCATTTCATAATTAGCTGAAAGTTTTGGAAGTTTGATGACGGGGTAGTTAGAATCACAGGGAATAACTTTACCTCATCTTTTAAGTTAACATATTTACAAGTTTTTGTCATGGTCTTTTTTGTAAAGCATAAAATGTTGGAATGTTAAACTTTTGTAAGGGATAAAACTACACCTTGTAACTTCTATGTGATTAATTTATTTCTGAACTCATGTCACTGACAGTATCTTTTTATGGTCTAGTCATTAATAATTGTGAGGTTGTTTTTATTGAGACTTAATCTTTTGAAATATATGTAACTGTAAAGTCCTAAAAACACTGTGCAAGCTATATTTGAGTGAACTTATTTTGTATGTTTATTTTCTAATATACTTAGACAAGATGTAGGGTAAATTTGCTACTTTTCTAATAAAAGAGTGGAGTTACAGAATGACATAAACCTTTGTATTTGTTTACTATTTATCATTCACTATCATCATCATTGAAAGTTAAGCAGCACGATCCTTGACAAATGCAGTAGCTGCAGTCTGTAGGAATGTAATTATCACAGATATGTTCAGTTAATGGCTGTAGGGATGAGGTTTTTGCCCATAGCACGGAAATGTCCCAGCAGGAGTGTGTTTACAGCAGCAAACTAGAGGGTGTTTTACTGTTTTTGGGAGAGGCTGGGTGTTGCTGGGCATTTAATTTGATCTTTCCTTTGTAAAACTAATGAGCACGTACTTGACAGTGTCTGTCAAGGAAAACATTTTCTTAAAAATCCACATTGAGTTGAATAAAGAAGTAGAATGGAGTTGATGCTTTTTCTTTGCTGCTGCTACTAATGAGAGAAAGAGTTTAATTAAGTTTAATTAACAGCATGCTAGACTCTGAAAATCGCACGTACACACACCCTTACTAAACACATGCACCTGCCTGATCAAAAATAGCACAAAAAGTAAGGAAATTTGTGTTTGTGTTTATTTCTTTGTTGTAACAATGCTTCTTGGCAATAAATCTCATACTGGTAAATGGTGCCACATTTGTAAGGAACATGCATTTGTGGGATGAGCAGCAGAGCTCAGTATGTGGGTTGCACCCATGAAAAAATTGCCAAATCTTCTCTGCCAATGCCAAACAGCTTATTCTGCCATTGACTCTTGTTTGGTGTGTTGGATGATTTAAGTTTGAAGAAACAAGACATATTGGCAATTTAATTTAACAATTTATCCATTTAACAAATGAAGGAGCCTCAGTAGCGCGTGGAAGAACCATACACAGCCACAACAGCCTGGCCCCTCCTCCTCATGCTGGTCACTAGCCTGGTCACTTAATGCTGTGGGATGGCATCCCATTCTTCAACCAGCATTTGTCACAAGTCAGCCAACCTGGTTGTGTTGGTCACTCTGGCACGAACAGCCCGCCCAAGCTGATCCTACAAGTGTTCAAAGGGGTTGAGGTCAGGACTGCTGGCAGGCCATTCCATCCTCTCCACTCCCAAATTCTGGAGGCAGTCTCTGATAAACCCTGCTCTGTGGGGTAGAGTGTTGTTATCTTGGAGGATAGAGTTTGGAATCTCATCTTCATTGATGAGGCCTGTCATCATTGGATTGCCTCCAATGATGCCTCATTTTACCTGAGAGGGGGATGCCCTGGGTGTACCAGTCAATCAAAACGAGTCAATAGCAACAGCAAAATAAGCTGTTTGGCATTGGCACTTAGAAAGAAAATAATTAAGCTTGCCAACTGTATAAGATTTGCCAAGAAGCATTGTTACAACAAAGATATAATCTACCAAACACAAATTTCCTTACTTTTTGTGCTAAGTTTACAAGGCATCATGATCTTTTCGTTATACCTTTGCTGTTTTATCCTTGAAATGAACACACATAAGCACAGATTGTGAGCATTGCTTGTGTTTTGTTTGGGGGAATTTTGGTGAAACCCTATCTTCATCATCCTCCTAAATTGCAGTTGACTGTACAATAAACATTTTAATGAGGGTGGCATTTTAACCCCTTTGATACTGCTTTCTTCAGTATGCTATATAAAAAACATATGCCATATACAAGGTGTTCGTGTCTAAATGCATAATATTTCGTGAGCATGTTTTTACAGGTGAGGCAAGGGTGTGTTATCCACCTCTTTGATTAAAATGGGTGTGTTACAGCACACTGACTCAGCACTTGAAGTTCCAAGTAGATTCTAATTCTGCTTGACCCTTTACAGATCAGTCCTCACAATGCAATATTTCATTTTTATACAGATAAGCAAATAAGCACTCATTAAAATAGAACATGAGAGGACTACATATTTGAGGATTTCTGACCTGAAATAAAAGCTGGTTTTCTTTTGGAGCATGTTCCAGACATCCAGTAAGAAATGTTCTGTGTATAAATTTGTCTCAAACTTGGATGCAACTCCAGAAAGAAAGAACAGATAAAACAACAAACAGATGTGTACTGTTCCTATTTTTTTCTCACTGAAGGATATTGTATCGAGATTGCTGCTTTGTTATTGTAAGTCTTCAGGAAATGAATGTATGTCAATGTAGTGTCATATGTGATGAAAGCATGAGTGGATAGGTTTGTATGTTTACTATGATGATGTATCAGTAGCTCAGGTATTTCAAGAATACAAATTCCTATTTGCAGTGAAGAAGACTCGTGTATGTCCCTGAAGCTTCTGAATTTGAACTTATTAGTTCAGTGTGGCTGAGTTATATTTGTATTCAGTATGAATTCAGAGTCCGAGAGTAAACACTGAGGCTATCACACATGGCCAACACATGGTTCAAACCCTTCCCTCAGGTGTTTCACTCTGCATGAATAGAACAAACCAGATCATAAAAGCGGGCAGTCTGGACCCGTCATTGTAAACAACTACAGCATGTATTTAATAGGTAAATTGAAGTACAACCTGTTTTAGCAATGGACATTGTATTGTACATTTTGATTACATTATTATGCCTAAACATTTTAGCACCACAGCCAAGAATGACCCAGATATACAGTATGTATCTTTTATCCAGACACTATAAAATACATCTGTAGAATGAATATATACACCTGTTTGAGTGTCTGTGCTATGTGTTATACAAGGCTAAAATCAGGCCAGGGACAGATGCTTTGCTAAAACTCTGGCATGTGCAACCTGGCCTCAGGGATACAATGGAGATTTTAAAGGTATACTCACAAGCAGCTACTATGATGAGGAATGCAGTCGGTATGTGAAATGTCCTACTGAGACCCCCATATAGTTCATTAAGAAACTGTTGTTTTTTTCCATGATGAAATTCTTGCTCTAAGATGTAATGTTAGCTCGACATCTATAATAAATACAGGTGCTTGAGCTTGCTCATAAAGCAATCTGCTAAAACGAGCAGACTTGCCACAACTTGTTTTGTTTTTGATTCATTGATGACATCTATATACCCATGGATAATAGAGGCTATGTCTGAAACAGGTTATAAATGCCCAAATACGAGGTCTGTGCACTCCCCATTGAGCCACACTAATCCAGATTTTTATTTCTGCAATGTAATGGGGTTGTATAGCTGTGTGAAGAAATGTTTTAGCTCCTGATAAATCTTTCCTGAGTCTCCAAGATAATATTTTCAAAATGGCTGAAATATTTATAGAGAGATAGTACATCAAATCTGATCTAGTCGAAAATTCCAGTGCAGGCTTAAGCTGGATACTGCAGCTCATGATAGAAAACACATGTCCAGAGCTCAGAGGCTGGTAGGTATTCCTTTAACCAGCTCTTTAGATGACTATGTTGATTGTTTTTCATGTTTTGGGTTTTATTTAAATAGCATATTACAATGGTGCCAGAAATACTGTTTAAAATAACATTTTGTGTGTTTCGCCGGGATATAAACTCACTTTAACAGAAAGTATAACTTGTTAGAACTGCTCCACATAATGACACACAAAGCCCTGAAATGACAGTTTTAGCACTGCATAATCATGAGGTTTGCTTTTGGGAACACAAAATAGAGAAGCTGCATTTTCAAACCACATTGCATCTCTTCCATTCTTTAACAAAGAAAATGGCCACAGCTGCTTGCATTGAATATGTGTCCTTTCATGACCTTAAAATATCAGGTGTATCTCACTTTTTTCTTTCAAACAAACTGGATTTTGAGCAATCTTTGAAGTTTACCAGAGACATTCTATCTCCTTTTTCTGTGTTTTGTACCCTCCATCTTGCACAAAATAGTGTGGGACACAGAATAAGCAGGCGTGTCCTGTTGTAACTTGATTACAGTCACACACAGAAATGGGAAGATTTTATGATGAACCAGAAAGTAGAGAAACAAGAGAGTTAACATGATACGGCTTTATGTCATGATACATACAAATCTTTATTGTGTACTTTATTGTATGGAACAAAAGCATTTCCCTTTAACCTACATACAAAATGTTCCAACCACAAACTTATACCAAAGATATAAACAGCTGATCATATAGAAAAGAAACATAGTCTATGGTATTTGCTGTTTTCAAGTTATTATATGAATCATTTACTGTTTAGACAAGCAACTAAATTATACAATTTCTTATAAAGGTTGAAGAAGAGGATCATAGCTCCTACTCAATAGTCTAATAGTGGCTTTTGGTTAAATATATTGAATATCAGTGGTGTTTACATAGTTAACGCTTTTGTAAGAATACATAAAGACTGTGTAGAGCATTATCTTAATATAGGCTACTACAAACATTGCATACATAATATTGAAAAGTATTGGACTAAAATATCACACAGAGTTTATGGGAGTAGTGGGTTTATGATTGGAAAGACATGGTCAAAATCTACATCTACTTTATGTAAAAAACAAAACTATAAAAGGCAATGGTACGAAGCATACAATACTGTTTAACAAAATACAACAAATAACTTCTCAAAAGAATTAATGTAATTCTGTGTTTTACAAGTTGTGTTTTACTCCTCCAAACTCATAAACAATAATTGGCCGGACAATATCATACAATGACATAACGGTTTGCTTTTACTGACCAAAGTATGTTGAAAGAAAGTAAACAGTTTTGTCCAGAGGTTAAATGCTGGTGAGTGCTAGTATTGTTTTATGTGCAGGTAGACACATTCAGTGCATTTCTTTTGTCCCCTCTTTGGAGTTGTCAGTTGTGATATTAGTTAATCTGCCTCTCTCATTCTCTTGCTCTGCAGTTTTGCGATCACGTACTTCACCCTCCACATGGAAGCCGACCATTAACTGGTAAATCATCACACCAATGATGGTGCCAAGAAATGGGGCAAAGATGGGCACAAGGAACCATCCATTTCTAAAACTGAGGGTAGAGAGAAAAAAATGGGTTCTACTGACTGAAAGTAAGCAATAATAAACAGTATTCAGTCATTTCAAATTGTAATGTTCCAACTTACCTGAATACTTCAAAACCCCAACCAGCCATTGCTGAGAAAATACGAGGTCCAAGATCTCTGGCTGGGTTGACAGCATAACCGGAGTTAAAGCCCATTGACAGACCAATAACCAGAACCACAAACCCCACAGTGAAGGCCTCCAGCCCCTGGGGGATGGGGTTGTTGTATGGATCCACAATAGCCAAGATACAGACTATCAGTGCAGCTGTGCCAATAAGCTGCAGATGACAGATGTTAAATGAGGTGAAACACTTACATATAGAAATGTTGATCTAAAGCAATTCAGGCTATTATAGTTGGAATATTACCTGATCAAAGAAGCCATTAACAATGGTCAAGTGTCTTCCAGGGTAAGTAGCAAAGATGCCAGCTGTAGCTGAGTCTGTCATGTTGAAACATCCAGGGAAGTCCCACAGAGCATCTGATATGAATAGACAACAAACAAAACACGAAGTTAGAGCTATAGTGAAGCAGTTTGCATTGAGATTGTCATTTAAACCTCAAACATACATCCTGTGATATACAATTGTTCTACAAATTTAACAGAAGTCATCACATACCATAGTACATTCCAAAAATAATGGCAGCACCAAAAAATGCACCAATTGTCTGAAAAAGGAAGAACATGGGGAACTTTCTCCAACGCTCTCTTCCAAGAAGGCACAGAGCAAAGGTCACAGCAGGATTCAGATGACCACCTATAAGTGCAAATGTCATTAAAACATACAATGCAAGAATGTGGCAAGAATATACAATGAAAGTCTGTGTGACCTACCTGATATCTGGCCACAGACCAGAATGCCTAAGGTGGCAGCAAATCCAAAGGCAAAGTTAACAGTGAGAAACATTCCATGAGTACCACCACTCAATACCAGCTGGGCCACTGCACCACAGCCAAACATCTGAGGAGCAAAAAAATAATACATGTCATTTTAAAATGACAATAAAAATGTACAATATGAACAAATATTATGCACATTAGCAGTCTTCCATTCTGGGTCAAGGTGAGGCACTGTGATCATTATCAATAAAACCAACAAAGCAAGAACTCATTAAATAAGCTCTTCTAGGAACTAAATGAGCTCCATTGTGTTCATAATGGCACACAGGAGTGCCATATGCTGTACAAAAGGGTCACAGGAGCCTTGATTGTACTAGATTGAATGGCAGGAGAAATAATACAGTAAAATGATAGGACAAATGAGGTTATACTTGTACTTGTAAACTTGTTTAAATGTTCTAAGTAACACTTAGCAAGTTTTATGTATGTCTGGTGTAGCCTACTGTGAGTATATATGTTGCCCGTGTTTTATGTTCTTGGTAAAAGAAGTATGTGTGGTCTGTGCTTAGGCTGCAGCTCTTTAAGCCCTCTGATGAGGATGCTTTTCCATCAGACTGCTGGACTCTGATGTTGAGGTTAGCTTGGGGGAACCACATTCTCTGGGCCTGGCGCCTGAGGGGCGTTCATCATCACTGAGCTCAGTCTAAACTCCTCAAACTGTCTATTGATCAAACTGAAAAAGGAAAATGCTACTGTCTGCTGTGCCTACTGCTTGATACAGAGTTTTAACACACTTGATTAATGTAAAAATGTGGTGCAAAAACACGCTATTTTATCCAAATGTCACAAGTATCAGATTACCAATGGGCCACTAGCTTACAAGTGCTTACTGGCTTAATCTGATCACATTTCACTACGTTTTCATTTAAATCCAGTGTAGTATTTAGTATAATTGTATGATTTAATGTCAGGAGCTATAACTTTTATTTACACAGAAACTGTTGACAACTTGTTGCACCGTTGTACTGCTTCAGTTATTCATGACTTATGAAAACGTGGTATCCTACTAAATCCTCACCAGATGCCTGGATATACCTGGATTTGCATGCATTTACTTCTCAGCTGCATAGTTGAAGAGATTACCATTAAGACACAGCAGTTGGCTGACTAACATTGCATTTGCCTGTTGTTTAAAAGGCTGACAAAAATAAAAAAAAATCTTCTGGACCGGAACCAGCTTCTAAGTAACTAAAGTGAATATCAGGATGAAGAGCTTTTGAGGCTCCCTGCTATTCAAGTCTATATAGAGTCACAGTAGTGTATTCTGCTCAGTCATTTCCTAAATCCTGACCACCACTGGTTACGGAAGAAATGACATCAGGATTATCTAACAATTCTTGTCACTGTTCAAAGAGGCATCCAAATGAGACTATTCAATACAGTGGAAGTTTCTAAGAACTAATGACTTAAGAGGCATGCGCCCAGTACTTAAAACCCATTTAAATGTCCATATCCTTAAATGAACTTGCACAATACTCACATTACCGATAAGACGGTAAACAAAGATAAAGTCAAGGCATTTTTTCATGTTCTCAAGGGAAGTGAAATTATGCATGGCTTATCTGTCACGTCTTATTTGTTCCAGGACAAACTTTTGCAGTGCAATCTGCGTCTGTCACTCACTGCATATGCCACACCTTACCTTTTTACAATGACTCACACATCACATAACCCTGGCATCAGCATCCTAATACAAATACATACACGTGTGCTTCATGCCCAAGAACAACATTAGAAAAGCTTTGAGCCTACCCACTAAACTGGTTGTCTGGGTTTTAAGCATTCATCATAAAAAAGTTACTTGGCCAATAAATGTAACCAAAGACAACAAAAGTAGTGAAAATTTTAATGCCCGGAAAACTTAACTCAACTTATGCCCATGGCAATGTACTGACAGCGTAACTGTTCTAACAAGTGCACGGATGCAGCTAAAATGTTAAGGATGTCATGAGGATAGGATTGCAGGAAACAGGACATAGCTTCAGGTAATTATGGTCACCAAATTGGAAATATGGTACATACGGCTTTGAACAGCACTCTAGCCTGACAATAACTGATCTAATCACACTTATTTTCTGCTTCTAATAGTTAACTTCCTTTAATGTTTGAATGGGCTTAAGCATACACTTTCTGCAGTCACTCAATTCTTGTCTAAATATGTCAGAAAGTAAATGATCAAAACAGCCATAGAGAGCATATGAATAGAATGGGTTCAGGGTGAAAGGTGTTAAGAGGGGCCAGAGTTCAACAAGCTGTAACTTCAACAACAAAGAATGAGCTATGATGAATCTTCCCAAGTTAAACTCAGGGATTCTGTGCAATTTTATTTCAAGACACCTGTTGACACTTACCACAAGGATGAGGGTGCCGAGACACTCCGCTAGAGCCTGCCGAAGCAACAGATGACGGATCTGGAAGAAGCGCGATAGTTTTTCCAAATATATCTTTTGTCTGCCCATTTTTTCTTGCCACAGGCTGCAGGATCTACAGGAGACGGAGTGGTTAGTAGATGGATAGGCTTTCCTGAATGGCTTTGAAACTGGGAAGACCGGGCTGCTCTTATAGAGTGATGATGGGCTTGGGATGGACTGGTGCCAAGCCTGTGCTTAGCCACACCCTCACCACACCACCCAGCCTTGATGTCACAGTGTGATTCATACACTTGTGTGTGAGCATACAAGTGGATTCCTCTCACTCTTTTTGTGACCATTTTCAAGTGCCCACAAATTGACATAAACTTTCTTAAATATGTGGCTTTGCACTTCATCTAAATTATTTAAAACTGACACACGTCATTAAATAATTTCAAATTCTTCTCATGCTTCTTTCTGATTTTATTTAGCAGAAATTGCTCTCACCACAGTGAATCATCTAATCTCTGTCAAATGTCAAATGCTAACACTAGAACACTATGATAAATGTCACACAAATCACCAGGATTATACAAGACTACAATACATACAGGTGTATTCACACAGAGACAAGTTTCCTGCTTGTACCGTGTCTCATTTTTGCTGACCTGTTCTTTTGTACACTGTCTGAAACTTCATCACCACATATTATGTCTTCTTTGTCTGGATTGAATGGAGGTGTGAGAACAGTTTGCACCATTCAAAACACACAGCCATGCCTTTATCTGTACAAATCAGTGCACCATTTCACTTAGAACAGCTGCAATGCACATTAATATATTCAGACTGTTATTAAGTGGTATAAAATAATATTTCCCAGTGTAAGCGTAACACAATTGATGAGTAATAAAAAACTTCCACTTTTCCTCTGTCAATGTGAACATAGGAAAAGAAATGTTCTGCAGATTGACATCTGACATCAGTCATAGCGCCTCAGGCAATCTGAGTCATGTCCTTAGCAGCGCCATAGTCTGTGGGAAAGGCATAAGAAATATTGTGCAACATTTTAACAGGAGTGATTAGTTTCAACTGAATTTTAAACAGACAAATTTCCCACTTTGGTTTGAAAATGTCCACTTCAGTACAAGACATTGTCTCTCTAGACACACAGCAATTTTCTCAGCTTTTTTACTCTGGTTAAATAAGTGTTTATGGGATTTTTAATTTATGTACAGTTGACCTTCCTGAGGATTTCATAAAAATCCCACCAGTGAGGCTTAAGAGCAGCATATTTTGGCCCATGCTTTCAAACTACTTTTCCGAGAATTCTTGGCTCAGAAGGAGAACAGTAAATGGGACAGAGAAAAATATTAGTGAAAGCTATAAAGCCATTAAAAACATCTTAGCAACAGTGGCATTGAAATATTATGACTAATTTATCCTTTGTTGGTTTTGTTACTTTTAATGAAGCACAATAAGCACAGATAACCGTTTCTAATGTTCTGATTGATGGCCATATGTCCACATGTGTACCAGATGTTTGTCTGCAGCTGTGTGCCGGTGTGGTATTTGTTTTCAGTTTGAAAGTAGACCGTTGAAGAATAAAAAATTTCCTATGTAGAATTTGGTGCACAATTACTGACAAATTCTAATTAGTAACATTAAATAAGACAGAATTAATGCACATACAGTAGCTACAGCCCTCGGTTAATGGCAAAAAAGTACAAACCCTTGGCTGCTTGTAAATAAAATTCTGCTCTACTTTTAGGCACTTAATTAAGACACAAAGATTTTTTGTGTCAAAATGTGACTGTTAGGTGAAGTGCTGCAGCAGTGTTTTGTAAGATAAGATGAGCTTTGTCATCATTTAACACTTTTATCACTTCTGGGTTGTGGTTTTAACAAGTGAATACAGACAACTCTCTACGTTGTTTGACTTTAAACAGAAAGTCATAACAAACTCAGTACATTCAACTAGAACATTCATTCATTATTAATCATCAATTGTTTACGCAAGAGAACATGTATGATAAGTATGATAAGGGACATAGCCCTATTATTATAGTCCTCTGGATCTTGGTAGGTGTTTTTTGTCTATAATTACATCAGACTGTAATGAAGAAAACATGCTCACTATCAACAGAAACACTCCCATATTCCCAGGGTAGCAAAACAATGCTGCTTGTGCTATTTAGACAGAAAACATTTTGAATTCAGCGGACACCAGAAAACACATAAATATGTAGCAAAACATGTCAACATTATGACGGCTCTGCTGATCTCGGCACAGTAAGTAGATTTATTGAACTATACTGCGATGTTGCAGAAGTACTGTATGTTATTGATTTAGTAGTATCGTTTTAGCTTTTTGGTTCCTTAAATGGTACATACTATTCCAGTTCAGGTGCAAAACCGGATTCTTACATTACCAATTTTGTCATCCTTGCACTAACCTGTAGAGGCCTTTCAAATTGAAATATTAGATCCACGTTACAGAGGGCTGTATTAAACTGTCACGCAACACCTGATCCGACTGCCTTTAAATACCAAAAAGCATAGCAATGACGCCTTTCTGCATATTCCCGAAGATATAAAAACTGCAAATTACTACTTACCCGCTCAGCAGTACAGGTTTGACAGTGCAATGCCTGATTGTTTACTAGTCTTTTTCTATTGGGTGGCTGAGGTTAGAAAGGTTCACAGCCAACAGTAAATGGGATTAGTCAAACAAACAAGTACAGACAAACTCTTGTGGTGACTGGCGTTTGACTGCTTGTAAATAAATAATGTGGGCAAAAGTATTAAATAATGCTGGACTAGCAAGTTTTTTATTCCATGGCTCACGCCTCAACAAGATAGTTTGTGAAAACGTCACAAAACGTTATGTTTAGCTTATTTCTTCATCATGAGGGATGTGCAACATGTTCATCATCGTTTTCATGAAACACCAACTAATCTATTGGGTAATGCTTTTGTTATTGTTATTACAGACTTAAACCACCACATCTGTAAGATTCATTTAAGGTTTTCCAAGAAAGGTTTGACAAAAGACAGTTTCCACGAGTACAGTGTACCAAGTATCTGCAACTGTCAAATTTAATTTAACCGACAAGTCTGTTCTTGATGATCACCGCCTTCACAACCTTAACAAACCCACACAGAAACCATCAGTTATCACAGTAGTTTTTTTTTTTGTTTTGACCTCCACTAAAGTTTGATCATGGTACAAATGTAGAAAAAAAGTTATTGTTAAGTTAGCATTTGTTTCAAGAAACATGGGACAACAACAACTAAAAGGTTTATAGGTCTGACTATAGAGAACAAAGAAATGCATACAACCAACCAATCCTGTTGTTATATAATGTCTTAGATGATGAAATTATCAGATCTTGATATATAATATACGCGTTTAAGCAATAAGGCATAATAAAAGGTACGAATTTAGAAATTACTTTATTAGACTAGTACAGCAACATTTATAACAATACATAACTAGTGTATTGCAGCATACAAAATACTCTTAACAATAAAGTTCCCATTTTGATTATGAGATCACAAACAAACATATTGGTGTAACTTCTCAATTGAAAATGCCTGATGTAAAATGTATTACATGCATCAAAAGGGATGTGTGTTTGCACCTGCACTGTCTAAAAAGTCCATCTTTCAGTCCTGGCCTCCACCGATTTGACCAAACCATTTCCCAAGACCCTGAAGTCCTCCAATATTGCTTCAACATTGGGAACAGTTTTTACATCTTCCCCTGTAACTTCCACGCTCCGAGCAGACATATGGGAGGTCTGTGTCATATTGAAAGAAATGTGTTAGGTTTCAAATTAGTACAGAGGGAAGACATGTGATACATTACCATTATACCTGGTATGTTGCTATAATGTCACAGTATTTCCACATTACCTTGAAAGACATTTGTGTGAAAGCCTTTGGTTTCCATAATACAGCCACCACACTTCCGCCATAAGGATCACAGAAGAATAGGGCCAGGTCTCCTAATGAGTCCTACAAATGAATTTATTGACAATCTGAAAAGGTGTAACCACGTGGGAAATGAATAATAAAAACATTCCAGCAGCTTACGTCATCACGGACATACTGTATGAATACCTCTTCGATGAACAGCTTTTTACTTGAACATTGGATGACAGCTTATCTGGCATAGTTCATTTAAGCATGAGTAAGTTCTGCTGGTGGCTAACAGATAAGAATTTCAAACTACAAACGATGTTACTTTATTCCAGATTACAGCGCCAAGAAGAGTGTGGTACTAACAAATCGCCACTGGTGAACTTTTCCATTTCATGATTTACGACTTGCGTGAGATGTAAGCAAACCAAACTACTATTCTGTGATTAAGTGACTCTTTGGAGAATACTTCTTTCGTCATCATATTTCAATAGTATTCTCCTCTTTTTAAGGAACTCCTAAATCTCGTAAATGTCCTAGCACGTCTGATGGTTTCTTTCACCTTGTGGCTGAGATGTTTTGTTCATAGACTTTGCCACAAAATATGTCTTAACCTGCCCAGAAATTCTTAGAGTTATTCCTCAATTCTAAGAATTTTCAGGGCAAGTATTAGTACAAGGAAACTGGCTCCAGACACTGATGTGGTGCTGTGCTTAATACAGAACAATGCAAGCATGTACAGCCTTGTTTCACTGGGCATTGCACTTCCCTCCACATCATTTTAATGGCAGGAAACATGTCACGCACAATATACCTCTTGTATCAGCACCCCTTCAAAGTAACAGACATAAATCATGTAATGAAGCTTAAAACACTTCCTGAGTCTAACAGAAACACTAAAGTGAACACTTTAAAGCATCCCTGATGATTCATTTGTCTATGATGCAAACTTACTCTGAGCTCAGCCAGGTAGAGGGAGACAGGGTTGTAGTCAATAACAGGCAACGCCCCTCCTGACTTGGCTATGGTGCCCACTGTGGTGCCCCGGGTGAATGTGACAGCAGGAGGATCCACAGCCTGGCTCAGGAGTGGTATCTGCTTAGGGTTCAGGTGAATTAACACATCATAAGCATCCAGAGGGGGGCGCATGATCACCTGCATAAACACAAAAAAAGCATTCAAGTACTTAAAGTGATACCATTTATAATATGTAATACCAGGGGTAATATTGAGATAAATTATAATTTTTTTACTGACCCTCACATCTTGGATTTCATCACTGTGCATTAGCTGACATTCCAGTACTTTAAGGCTCTCTGCAGCCACCATTACAACACGCTGAAGCATCTGATGTATAGACAAGAAAAGCACATTACCAGAGCTGAAGACTTAGTGCAAGTTAGAGCCTGCACAGTGGCATGATGAAAATACACCTTTAATAGATATTATTTTGTTTGTCTGACAAGATTATGAAGACCATATTTCAACATTCAACTTTGTTAGTGTAACCCTGAACTGCTCCCTTGTGGTGACAAACAGAACAACACAAATAAAACTTAACAGTCAGTGATTAAATACTAAACATAGTTTTTATTAGGTTGTGCTATTGGTCAAGATGTGGGCATCGGAAAACACCCACATGTTCTCAATATAATTAAGGTAAACAGTTGTTGCTTGAATTAGTGCAGGATGAAATTGACCTATGATGATGTCACTCAGCACACAGTTCCTGCCTTCTGCCACTGATATAAATGGGGGGGGTCTCAGGCAGGAGCAGTGTTGAGCTCTTACTGGACTGAGGAGAGCACAGGAAGCGTATTTGGGTCAGCTACGGAACATGGGAAGCTGGAGATTGTACCGCCTCTGCACATTGCTGTGTGCTGTTGGATTCTTTTACAGCTACGGTGCTCAAACAGAGGGATACAAAACTCAATATTCAACTTATTTCACAATGACAGATAAGAACAATGAAAAGAAACTGGTGAGCAACACCTTACAGACTTCTAGTCATCAAAATCTCCACTCTTTTGAGTGAGTTTATCTTTTATGTTGGCCTTTCAAACGTTTCTATGTTTGCAGATCAGTGATTTACATGAAGTGCTGGAAAGACTTCAAAATAATCAATTCCCATCTCTTAGAAAAAAGCATGGTTATCTGCCTATGGTATGTAGTGCAATGACTATATCAATTCACTCAAGTCAGACTTGCTTTTTAAAAACTTCTGTTCATTTCTTGTTTTAAAAATTTCAGTGTGAGCCAGGAGACCAGTGTGCACTGAGGAAAGGTTCTAGGATTGGAAAACTCTGTGACTGCTCTCTGCCACGAACATGCAACTCTTTTCTACATCGCTGTTTATAATGCTTATACTTCCAACAAAAACATTTTAACACTCGTTCCCTTTATATATTTAATTAAATAAATTAAATTTTATATTTTGTGCTTTGTTTGCTTATGGGGCCACCTGTAAAAGTTTTGACAATAAAGTGTTATTGTAGTGCCTGCATTGGTACATTTACTGACCTGTACACTAGGTGCTTGCTTGGTCCATAAAGATGTTTTTTTGTCTTTAGGCGTGGCTATAAACATGACAGGCAGGGATTCTCTGGAAGCCATGAAATCATTCTTGATTTCAGTGTAGTCGGCCACTACACGTGACATAGGACACAAAAATAAAACTTACAACCAATACAAGCAGAATGGTAAAAAATAAGTTGTGGGTGTAACCAGAATATGGTCAGTATAGATTTGTTTGTGTTTGACCAAAGACGATAAGGTGTATTATTGTTCTTGCCTGTGAGCTGGTTGTTGAGGTTTACTATCAGCGGGTTGTTCCTCCAGTCAAAGCAAGCGAGCAGATGAAGGAAACGCAGGAAGCCCACCTGAGGAGAACTATTGGGGACAGAGTTTCATTCACATGACCTACTGAACGAACAAAGGTATGTGGAAAAAATATGTGTACACGTGAGACTGATGTGGTGGACAGATATCTACAGCTGTTACCCGGGAGGAGTGAAGGGTGCTGGCTGTAGGAAAAGCGACGCCACCAGTAGGTCTGCTGTGTCGTCTGTGATATCATCACTAAAGAGTTGAGCCCCCAGCCATCGTTTGGCCAGGCGACACACAGCTCCAAAACATGTGTGTTGCTGCTGGAGGCTGCAAAGTTAAAGCACAAGCTTGAATAAAACATATGGAAAACATTCATGGAAAAGAAAAAAAAAAGAATTATGTTTACCCATGCAAGGTACTTGTGAGCAGAGGCCTGTGTATAGTGGCCATTTCCAAAGCTTGTGCTTCCTCATTGTCCCTTACAACCAGAAGCCCATCTGCACTAATACTCTCCCTCAAAACCTGAGGCTCTCGATGGTAAGCTACCAGGATGCGGAACACTAATCCATCCTGGTTACAAAGCAAGGATAGGGCATTAGCATTAACAAAATATTCATTTAACTTTTGTATAAAAGGACACAACTGTATACAACTATCTCAAGAGTAAATAGGGTGTCATCATTTAAAAGTACCTTCCACACGTCCAGGTGTGTAGGACATGGTCTACATGTATAATCATGATGCTGTTTAAGTAATTCTCCAAGGCAAATGTGGAATGCAGCCCGGATGTGATTAATAGCAAGGCGATCATGAGGCCATTTTCCACTTCCTTCCATGTGACAAATCACTGTGAAAACATAGTTTAGAAGTTTTGGTATCAGTATCTGGTGCTGTAATTTTAATTAGTATTTGAGTTACCATAAGTGGGTGAAATAAAAAATCAAAACACAATGGAATAACATTTAGTGCCATGGCAATAGCATAGCCTGTGTGGCTGTGCAAGAACTGACATGTTGCCTTACCTGTGATAGGGGTAATATAAGCAGGGCAGGGTTTTCCTTCTTTAGGTAACAGTGATCGGGAAATCTTTTCTTTATCAAAGAATGAATAGTCCACTTTCATGGGTTGAGGTGGAAAGACCTGTGAGTATTGGTTAGAACAACATTAAACCTACACTTTAACATCCATAAGCATTACAATAATAACAATGCCACAGCAAAACAAATCAAACTTCTCTATGCTTTACCTGTGTGTATCTGAGTGCTGGGTGGGCTCCCTGCACAGATGTTATGGACAAAGGTAGACCTTCTAATTGCCATAACTTTCTACTCAAGTCGTCATAGGACTGCACCACCAATAAAGTCTCCTCCTCTCCAGTACTGCACATCTGAGAGAAATGATACATGTAAGTTGTCCTTCCATACAAGATGCAAACGCTACTTTAGTGATGAAATAAACACTATAACACCCCCTAGTGGTCTAGTGTCTAATCAACAAACTACAAGCAATTTAAGAAGTTAACATATTCAATACAAATACGTTCTTAGAGAACTACAATTAAATACGCACACTGCACCCACAGTAAAATAATAAAAAGACATGTAAAGGGGATTAGAGTTTAAATAGGGACATTAGGTGACTAACAATCAACACGTTCATATGATAAAAAGACTCTTACTAATAATAGCCACTACCAAGATAGGATTACAAGGTTACACATTTACAAATCAACGTTTGAGAGACATTTACCTCTTTGCCCATTTTGATGACGTCATCAACCATCGCCCCAACATATCGGACAGCGGACTCGGGGATGTCCGCATGCCTGGTGTAACAAAAAATAGATCCATTACTGAAAGGTAATACACGTCAACTTTTTGTTATGTTTTCCCACATGATTTAAAAATGGCCTTGTTTTAACCAGTTAGGACTAATGTCATCGAGTGTTAGCCTGACTGCTAACGCGAAAACACAGAAGATGAGACGCGCGGGAAGAAGGAGAAGCAGCTCTGTTTGGGACTGCTTTAAACAAGTAGGCAACTATGTCCGATGCATGAAATGTAACGCTACATTAAAGTACTGTGGCGGGGCAACGAGCACCATGATGCACCACATGAATAAGCATAAGCCCTTCACAAAACCAATAGAAGACGAGGAAGAAGAGGACGAAAAGCCAATCATCTGCAATGTTGAAACCATCGACGAGGAGAACCACAATATGGCGCAGGCATCGTTAATGTCTAACCCCTCTGCTGAGCGTGGCCCCGAGGGCAGCGAAAGAAAGCGCCTAAAGCGAAGTTCTGTTTGGGATGTATTTATCAAACAAGGTAGCGAGGTTCACTGCACCATGTGTGACACCAAGTTGAAGTACAGAAGCAGCACCACCAGCATGATATACCACATTAAAAACAAACATTCCGAGGCTCTACCTGCTCATACTGAGGTGAACGAGATCATCTGCAAGATGATTGAGAAGGACATGCTTCCCGTTAGCGTGGTTGATGGCGATGGCTTCCGTGAGCTACTTGCGTTTACCGTGCAGAATTATAAAATACCTTCTGCTTTTGAAATTACACGCCTTATTGAGGGGCATTTCCATGAGAAAGTAGAGGAACTCCAGGCACAACTGACTAAAATAGACAAAGTGGCGCTAACAGCAGATTTTTGGACAGCCCTTCCATCTCAGAAATATATTACAGTTACTTGTTCATTCATAACTGAAGATTGGCAGGGAAAGTGGGTTGTACTGCAAACAGAAAAGCTCCCATCAGACAGAAGCATTACTGCAGAAAGTGTCTCAGAAATTCTTCTTAAAACAGTGGAGACCTGGGATCTTGCTGACAAGGTTACAGCTTGTGTTCAGAACACACTAGATATCTTACCGACACGTGACTGTGCCAAGATTACTTGGGAATATGCTGCCTGCTTTGCTACTACATTGCAGTTAGCAGTAAATGATGGGCTTAGTGAAGATCTGCTCCGTGTTATAACAAACGCAGGGAAACTTGTCAGACACTTCAATGTCAACTCATTGGCAAACGAAGCTTTGGAGCAGAAGCAGGTTCAGATGTGCCTGCCACAGCACAAGTTAATCCAGTCAAACAAAGCTCGATGGGACACTATATGTGACATGTTTGAATATCTGCTTGAGCAACGGTGGGCTATAAAAGCTGTGCTCTCAGACCGCACAGTTTTCAATAGACAGGAAGCCCAAGCTCTAGAAATTGAAGATGATTACTGGCAAATCATTGAAAACTTCACACCTGTGTTGGCAACACTAAAATGGGCAACCACAGCCATATCTGCTGAAACAGACGTGTCCATTTCAAACATCTATCCAATTACATTTAGCCTCATTCAGGCTCACCTTGTGCCAAAAGAGAATGATGTTGAACAAGTGGCTGCGTTCAAAATGAAAGTTCAGATGTCGCTGAGAAAACGTATGGAGGTATGCATAAATGTTGACCAGCTGTAACTGGTACAGGGATTAAAAAATGCTTTGCCTGTGAGTGCTTGTCTGCATATACTTTTCATCTCTTGTGTTTACAGGTTGAGTCTAATGATCTTGCTTCAAAACCTGCCTTGATTTCTTCTATGCTTGACCCTCGTCACAAACACCTCAGCTTCTTGACTCCAACAGGACGTCTGGCTGCAAAAGTGAAACTGCATGAACTGGTGTCAAAGTTAGATGTCGTAAGTACTACAGTGATCACCAAGGAAGAGGAGCAGCAGGCCTTGGTTACACCCGATATTAATCAAGCTATACCAAGGCAAATGAAAAGTGACCGGAAAAATACTATGATGTTGCTGCTGGGAGATAACTACAGTTGCCCAGATGCCACAGACTCTGAGGCTCAAGTAGATTACTATTTGAGAGACATTGCTCCCTCTTTGGATATTAATCCTCTCGACTGGTGGAGAGTAAATGCATCACGTTTCCCGAAGTTGGCTATTCTTGCACGACACTTTATGTGTGTACCTGGAGTGGCACTGCCATTGTTGTCTGAAAGTGGCCAAACATTTGCAACAATGCGTACAAGACTGGAGCCAGAGCATGTTAATATGCTCATCTTTTTAAACAGAAATATGTAATTCATTAAGTGTACTAACATGCATGTCTTGCATGCACTGGTGGAAAAACTTTTCAGACACCCCATGCATTTGTGAAATATATTGCATTCAGAATCACAGGTCTTCTAGTGCATTTTTTTTTTTTAGTTTATGTTTTGTTCCTTTTTCAACGCATTTTCTGTCATTTGTTGACTTTGATACCGACAATGTTGAAACTGATATACAGTTGTCCCTCATTATAACTCAGTTTACCTTTCGCGGTTTTTTTTGTGCAATTTTGCATGCTTTTTTTTTTTTTTTACAGCGTATGAACGCGCATTGTGTTCTGTGTCCTGATTAGCTAAGGGATAATTCGCGCATTGTGTTCTGCGTCCTGATTGGCTAGAGGATTGTAGACCATTGTCAATCAATCTCCTCCGTGCCGTGTCTCCTGTACAGTACAGAATGCATTCAGCTTGCCAAATTTACAGAAATGTTCGATCGCTAGCAGTGTGACTCTTAAGTGCTGTATGTTTACAAGTTTTCTCCCCGACAAAACCCACAATGTCCACGAAACGTTCTGCACAAACAAAGGCACCTGCGGTCGCACCCAAAAGACAGAGGAAGATGCTAAGGTTTGAACTTTGAGAGTGTTTAAACAAGAGAGAAATGTGAGAAAATGTTAATGCCTGTGTGAGAAAAGTGTATAAAGTGTGTGGTGAGGGGTTTTACAGCCTTAAAACATATATAATAACTGTAATCATTGTTACTTCGCGGATTTTGCCAATTGTGGGTTATTTTTAGAACGTAACCCCCGCGATAAACAAGGGACCACTGTATTGAAGCTGTCAAGAAATTAGTTTTGTTAGTTTTTCTTGTAAACATTAAACAAAAAAATATATAATTTGTATGTAATTTGTATCTGTCTAATGCAGCCACACCTTTTAAAAACACAAAATGATTTTTCCACAAATATTTCATGATAATATTTGAGAGTGTAAAATTTGAGGGGTGTCTGAAAACGTTTTTCCACTACTGTACATACAGCTCAAGTACAACTGATATGTATTCTGAAAATATGATTAGTTGTGTAAACATTTATATTTTTATAGCTGGTGTCAGTGGCGCTACTTGTTACTCTTGTATACAGACCCTCTATATAAAACAAAAGTTAACCAAAGATGGTTAGTTTGTATGCTACTGACTGTGCCAAGAATGCCTTGACAAATGATACTGTATTTGCAAATCTATTTTAGAACTCTTGAGTATCTTATTACATATGTTTTTAATACATACAGCTGTAAGAGGTGTTCGATGATCTGTTTTGGAACCAGTCGCTTTTGGTAGATGCTCTCTCCATCCCACAGTACAGCTTCTGTGATGGCACCATCCTGGAACCGACGCAGCTCAGAGCGACAGCCCCACAGCTGACGAAACTCAGCTGCCTAGGAAAGGATCAAAAACATGCAGATTAGAACAAATTGAATACTGCTTTACAATTGGAACAGATTTGACAAGAATGATAATGCTAACCTTGGGGCTGTCTGCAGATGGGCCTCTTTCCAAAACAGAAACTGCCAACTCTGGTCTCAAGAGCAAACCAAAGGACAGAGGTGGCTGGTCTTTATACTTTGGTGCTTCACAGTGCACAGACCACTAGAATTGCATAAATTTAGAGCATTTGTTAAAAGTGGTAATTATATATTTTTTTTAAAGTATTTAAATTGAATGAAACCTGTACTGTGCAAAGTAAAGAGGCTTTTATATGGAATCAGGGGTCACTCTAATAACGGTATTAAAATAAAGACTCACTAATGCTAGGAAATCATTAGATAGAAGAGCAAACTAAACCACTGCATTGAAATTTTACCTACCTCAGGGTCAGGAGACAGGGAATGGGTAAGGAGGATTATTCTCGAGCCTAGTCCTTGCTGAATTAGTGACAGAACATAAGGCAGTGCAGCAGAGATGTAGTTTCCACTGTAGTCCATCAACTCACTAAGTAGGTTCAGCTTCTTGCAGCTTGACTGAAGCTTTACTAGCTCACATAATCTGTAACATGAAAAATGGCTTCATTGTATATGAAATGTACTGTTTTATATATTGTAGCATTTTATGCTGTAGTAAAAGACTAAACACTACACATAATGTACTAGTGGTAAATAAAAGACTTACTGAAAGACATGGTCACTTGTCGTTATCATTGGTTTAGGAGTCATTAGGAGGCTCTGAAATCCATCAACAGTAGCATCATCCCAAAACTGCATTGAAACAGATGCCTCATGCTGCAGCTGTAAAGTAAAAAAAAAAAAAAAAAGTTAATACAAATTTTTGAATAAACAACTTCTATTCTGAATAATTTTTTTTTCCTGCAAATACCTGTTTGTAAGTACAAGCTGTCATGTCAGCACACAAGTTAAGGTGGCCTGATGGATCAACAAAGACAACCTGAAATGCACTGTGGAACTCTGCAAGTGATGGCTATAGGAAAAGATAATATAATTCAATAAAATTTAAATTGTTTTAAGTTCTTCTTTAGTTTTCATTTAGTATGACCACTTACAGCTGTAGAGTCGGAATCTTTTGCAAGGCTAATTCCATTTACTGACAGGTCTGTGGATGCTGTGGGTTAGAAATAAGGTGAAGAAACTTTTGAGGGAAAAAAAAAAGGAAATCACACCAGTACTTATTAATATTTATATACTAATAAATATACCCTACCAAGAAAGTTCAAGCTGTTTCG
This sequence comes from Rhyacichthys aspro, assembly GCA_036850595.1. Lineage (NCBI taxonomy): Eukaryota > Metazoa > Chordata > Actinopteri > Gobiiformes > Rhyacichthyidae > Rhyacichthys > Rhyacichthys aspro. The sequence continues at coordinate 12,080,242 of CM072156.1, forward strand.
AAGCAACTGATAAGCTGTCATAGTATTACTGATTCTGTGAGTGGTCAGTAAATAGGCCATGAGCATTGAGGCCAGAAATCCATTAAAACACCCAGGGCCCTTCAAGAAGAAGAAAGAGCAATTCAGGGATGCTGCTGACAGGAAAATATAGTAATACATAACCAATAAGAAACAACAGCTTCATTAAGCCAGTACCTGGTCAAGCTCTCTTTGGCGAAGCCAAACTTTAAGTAAAGCAACAGCATCAGCAAAAGCGGAGCACTGAGATCTGATGGCAGACAGAAACTGAAGGTGAGCCCTGGGCAGTAGATCCCCAAGCAGGGTGCTGTTGTAATGTGGTGTTGGAGGTTCATTAAGCCCTGTAAACAAAAAAGACTAATGAAACATAACCTGGAAAAATGCACATAAAAAATTACATACCCTTATTTATTTTACCAGAATGAGCGAATCCAGTGTACCATTCTGTTCTTATATTATTTCTCTGGGGATGGAAACGACTTGGCTTAAAGAATCCAGGAGGTGGACAGGCATGAATACGTACACTAAAGTTAGATGAATCCTTGCCTGAAGAAACATAAAACACTTTGTCAGACCTGAAAACAATTTAAGTTCAATAACCAATGTTTGTTATTAAATCTATTTTCATCTGCTATTTAAACATAACAAAACCTGGAGGGCTCAACAGTAAAACAGGGCGAAGCCGGTTGCCATGCAGGCAGGAGTAACACAAGGTTCCAATGTCAGAAGAAGATATGAGGTGCTGAGCCAGGCCGGCCAAATACAGAGCCCTTTTTCTTGGATACCTTTGGTTCAAAGCATCTTTTTCTTGGAGGATGCCCTAAAAATAGAAATTTGCTTCTCTTGGTCATGGGGTTATATGCACATAATGCTTAGACTTAGCCTTACAACAACATGTAATTAAAGAAGGGAACTATCTAACAACTTTGAGGCTATATATGTTAATGATTTAAGGGGTTATACATTTTCTGGTAAAATGTTACACTACTTTAAAGGCACAAGACTTACAGCTGGGATTGTCACAGCAAGATCTACGATGACATGTGGTTTGGTACAGGTGCCTAGTGGGTAGCTGCCAATAAGATCAACAGAAGCTGGAGGTTCCATATGAAACTTGCCCTTAGTTGTTTGAGGAATTAAAAGGAATGGAACCTTAACAGCCCCACTCAACCATGACAGGTCACTAACCTGAAATGAGCAAGATAAAAAAAAAGGTTAAAAAAAAATAAAAAAATTAAATCATAGCACTTTTGTAGTAATTACTTTATATCACATAATACTGCAGGGACATACCTCAACCTTGTCCATCTTTGGCACAGTTTGGAGCAGCTCGGTCACTGTCTGAATGAATGAATCTATTTGCTGCTTCCTTTGTTCACTCAAGAAAACTTCCTTTAGCAGCTCCTCCATCTGTTAATGAAGACCGTGGACAAAAATCGGTGTATGTTGGGAAACTATAATAACTCATTATTCATCTTGTTTGATTTGTTACTGTTTGTGTTATGATTGTCTTACCTGCATTTTAAGCAAACTACAATGGAACAGGCTCTCTGCTTCTTTCAGCTGATTTAATTCCTCTGCTGTGGGAGGTCTGTACAGGTCACTTCTGGACAACTTTACAGGGCGATATTTCACCTCCTCATCTTCAGAAGCATCATTAGGTATAAGCCTACTTCTTTTGGATTTTGTGGGAACCTCGTTTTCCACTTCATCATGGAACGAGTCTGATGGAATCATCTAAGCAACGAAATACCCAACATGTACAATGATGTACTTTATGATCAAGTGAATATCAGTGCCTGTGTAAGTATGACCTTTACTTTACTTTCTACTGCCATTATGCACAGTAACCTACACTTTCATAATAGACACGGTTACAGCAGTATATTGAATGCATGTTGAATATGCTTGGCAACTATCGTAAACTGTTAGGGACTAAAGCAACAGTACAAAAGGAGCATGGCCAGATCTTACCTCGGTTGTCTCTTCTTGTTTCTTTTTCATGTCAGTATTACTGTTTATTGCAGTGTACAGAACGTTTAAATCTACACGGGTTAGCTTGCACTAAGATCTCACACGCGGAAAGGGTCTGACAACCCTGCTACCAGAAGAGCTAGTCTCTGATTGGCTTAGAGCGAACAGAGTCTATTGTGATTGGCTGGCACTGGTGTTTTAGTTTGGACGGTAGGTTGCACGCGCAGCTCATTTACACTAGCGCCATCTAGTGCCTCAGTGTTTTCCAGAACGGCCAAACCACTTAAATGACTGGTTTGATATAAGGTGTAGTATTAATGGCTATGGTTAAATGTGGCTAGCTTGGGGATTAGAAAATCAACGCATCACTATAGAACATATTGTGTTTATATTGTAATATCGATAACAGAATACTTCCTATTTTTTCTGAAACACATGCTCAAACCTCATTAAAAAGTTGCTTTTCAACACTGTGGTCTGTTCAACGACAGTTTCCGATTGGCTCACAGTTGCTTAGTAACTGTGCACGCACACATGCGCAGAAAGAATTTCCACGCAGAACGCATACGTCTCCAGGCTTGTTTCTATGGCTGCGTAAGACGCGGAGGTAATCCTGTTGCTAGCTAGCTAAATAATAAAGATATTATCCTGTTTCGTTCTTGGAAAAGTAATCTGTAAAATCGACTAGGCTAGTGTTACTATCGTTTGGCAGTTAATACAAAGTGTGTAAGCAGTCGTGAAACTCGGTGTTGTTGCGTTGCTGCATTGCTAACTCTGTGATATCTGGCTAGCGAGCACGATATATACTTTGCAATAGTCCTATTTGCTGTCTGATTATAGCTCTTTAACCGTCTTAGCTCAATCACATTATTAGTTTGGTCCTAATAAGCTGACAAAGTGATTTGAACAAACTAAAGTCTGCCTGATGTATCACAAAGAAAAGAGCATCCAAATAAAAAACAGCGCATCTGCGTTGTATAACAACCTTAGTGTGCTGCGCATTGCTCCACGAAAACTAACCTACTTCACTGTGGTCCACGCAAATGTTGTAAATATGGTAAGCGCATCGTGGGACGGACTGAATTACTCCCACCGCCAGCTACAATCCAAGGAGCCCAACGTGGCCACGAGCACATCCCTCATTATGCAGGTCAGGCATACTGTATATAAGGACACTTTGGTGGTGGTGGTGGTGGTGGTGATGATGATGATGATGATGATGATGATTATTATTATTATTACAGGCTTCATTCTGTGTTCTGCCTTCTCGTGATTTGTTGGTTGTGACTTCGCAGAAAGGCATTCAGGTAATAATTTAATATGTCTGCTTATGTTGTTCTTAGCTGCATAAACGCCTGGGCCTTTTAAAGATTCACATTAATAAAATCATTAAAAGAAAGATTTTTATTTATTCTAATTGTTGCACATCATTTCAGATGTATGAATCTGATGGCTCTATTATGGTATACTGGCACGCTCTTGACACTCCTGAAACACCCACAGGTAACAACAAACAGAAAAAATAGCATCAGTGTTATTATCATGTTGCTGATAAACACTTTTTGTGCCAGCCCAGGCTGTTTTTGCTCGAGGAATATCAGCAGTATGGGATAATTACATATGTGTGGGTAAGTTTAAAATTAAATACATGTACTTTAGTGAATACACATATACAACTAACTGAACACAGAAAGAGACAAAAAAAAACCCCTCAAAACTCTCACAATACCTTTCCTTTTTCCAGGGGTGTCATCAGGCTCAATTTTAGTATTTGATATTCCGAGTAAAGGCAGTAACATCACTTTGTCTGAAGTCCTTGAGGAGCATAAAGAGTCTATCACTGACATGGCATCAGAGTGTTCCGGTAGCCAGGTAAGTCTGAAATCAAAAGCCTTTTTAGAAGTTGTGTTAATAAGAGTGTCATTTGCCTGTTTATTTCTAATTTATGATAAGAACAATGCCAGTAATTTAAACAATGATGTCTTCTTCTACTCTGTCTTCTCTCACCAGGAGTGCATAGCTGATATGGTTAGTGCAGATGATGGAGGCAACCTGTGTGTGTGGAAATCTGGGGAGGAATTTCATTTACTAAACAAGATACCTGGCTTTGAGTAAGAAATTGACTTTACTTTGTAGGTATTATTAATATTAACACTGAGCTATGGGATTGCAGTTCTCTAAAGACATACATAGTATTTATAAAAGCATAAGTCATTAATCTCATATCATAACCTAATTCAGGCCTTGCCCCTTCATTTCATCCTCCCTCTACCCCTTTCCCTTTTCTTCACTCTTAAAGGCACCAACTGTCCTTCTTTATTATTCTTTCCAGCATGACCTGCTCATCTGTCAAGTTGTGGAAAGGTACAGTTGTAGCAGGTTACGGGACAGGCCAAATACGTGTCTATGAGGCTGTCACAGGAATTCTGCACGCGGAGATTAATGCCCACGCTCGATGGATTTACTCTCTGGACATTGCACCTTTTTCTGGCCTGGTAAATTTGTTGCTAATATCTCATAGTTTGTCTTAAATGGAGTAATGAATTTTATTGTGATTGTCCCCTCTGTTGTAGCTTTTGTCTGCTGCTGAGGATTCTCTAGTTCGAGTGTGGCACCTGTCTTTAACCCCTGAGACCAACAGTGTTGAGGTGATCTCTCTTTTCGAAAACATTTAGTAGTTTATATTTTAAAGTAATTAATTTATATGTTTGTTTTCTTTAATGCATTCAGACCTTGTTTCTTTTTTGTTCTCCTCCTAGGTGGCCCATTTACACAATGAATGTGTGGTAGACACACAAATCTGTGGCGCCCGGTTCTGTGATGATGATGGCTATGCCTTTGCAGTTACAGGCTATGACCTTAGTGAGATTATTCGCTACACACAGACATGAGACTTTATGTTTAACTTGGATTGACACACTGTATATGTTTGTAAAGGTGTAATCACTCAAAAGTAGCCAAAGTCCAATCCTGGCCCTTTGTGGGTCTGAATAAGGCAGAGGGTGTTGAATCAGGTAAAATCAGATTTATTTTTTATGCTTTTTTGTCTCAATATTCACAAAGTAATGGAAACAGATTCCTAGAACATTATACTAGATACAGTGTTGTACAGTTTCATAAATTATTGTTATTACAGATGTTTACAAATGTAACAGTAACATTAAAAACAATATATTTCAGTTTCCCACATGCTTATTGTTAACATAGTAATTTTAACAAGATGTTTTGCACATAAAAAAGGAAATGTGTTGACATTGGATTGTGCTGTCTAGTTAAAATGCGCATTTAATTTAATAACCACAAGATGGTGCAATAGGTGAAGTTTTTTTAGTTAGACAGTAAACCCAAAGCACATTTACTTAGGGGCATAGTGGAGGTGCCTCAAATGTTTGGACTGTACATATTGTAAATGGATAATATCTCCAGGCCATGCAAGAGAAATATGACAAATAACACTGACTGTGTGTAGAAAAGAACAGAAAGAACTATTTAATAATCAGATATTAATCTGAAATCTAGGGAAATATCTTGACAATAAAACGGCTAACTAAGCAAATGTTCACCTGCTCATTATCCCTGTAGGTCACATGAGTTTTGTAGTTCACACCAAACAACCAAGTATCATTGTAATCACACCTTACTGTGACAAGATAAGGCAAATCAGGTCAGTGAGGCATTGTCTGTTGATCATCAGTGTAGGGCTAAGCGTTTATTAAATCCCTCAGTTCCAGGCTTTTCTGGTTTGCTGTCAACACTGATCACATAACATCATCTGACAAGGGTGTTTTGAGCCCACACATGACAGGTTATATAATCAGAATTTGGTAGGTACTGATGTTATGCTCATAGTCACAATTTTAGAATCAATACTTTTCTCTATATTCTGTTGTTCTGTGCTTCCCAGAATTCTGGGCTGTGGTAAGCAATGCTATCTGGAGAGGTACTGTGGAAGATTGAGATATCAATATGAGCTCCCAAATGACATGAAATTACACAAGGAATTGGGACACTAAAAGTTGGTCAAAAGCTTTAATTTAGGATGTAAACGATGGAGGTTCAGACTCTTTGAACTAGATTTTAAATATTCTTGCTCATAACAAGAACCACCCTTGTCAGAAATGTTTAACTCAAAATAGTGTTCTTTTAAATAGGGTGTGTTATTAGTAATTAGTTCTAGTCATTATAATAATTATGGTAGGAATGAAGAAAGTTAACATAATTAATCCATCTGGCTTCCTACACAGCAACAGAACTTGGCATAAATTGCTGTGTATACTCTGTTTTAACTGTAAAGTCAAGTTACTTACAAGCTACTTACAAATAGTTAGTAAGCAATACATTTAATGTTTTGAGAGTGACACAATTCTGAGTGAAAGTCAAAGTTAGCATATTCAGAATATTACATAAACAATGTATAAAATGCATGCGTCCTATTTTTCCTACTAAGACAAACCAACAAGGCAGCTTTATTCAACTGAAACTCTGACACTGAATCGACCAAGCCCTATTTGTTTAACCTCGGTGGATATTTGGGGCTTATGGTTTGTATACATGGTTAAAAAATTTTATGGCTAGAGAGCAATTTATCCCGTGTAGTGACAGTTGCTTGTCTGACAGCAGGCCTGCTGGGACTGAGCCTCGCCAACTGGGATAAGGATTCTAAGCTCTATATATGGTCTGTTGCCACACACAGTCCATTTGTGTGCTGTAGGGAAACAAGCTTTATAAGACACATTGCATAAAAATATTTTTTTTACCTCAAATAAACAAACTATGATTAGATAGACAGACCTGTAACTCTGACACTGCTAATAAATGTCCAAAAAGTATGGCACTGAGCAAGCCAACCAAGCTGAGATTGCAATAGGTCAGATAAAGGCACAGGGTTGTACTGTTTAATAGTATTATAATTACTTTATGACTGTTGAAAGTTAATAGTCTTAATACCATCTTAGTTAATGAACTAGGTTTGATATGTTCTTGCTCATAACAAGAAACACCCTTGTTTCCCTCAAAGTATTGTTCAGGGTGTGTTATTAGCTTTATTTACTGTAGTTATTATAGTCAAAAAAGAATGATGAAATGAACACAAGTTATCCGTCTGTTTACCTCCACAGCAACTCCAACATAATTAGGCACTTCTGGTCTAACAAGATTGATCAATATCATCACACACCTCTAAACACTACATGAAGCCACTCTATGTATCATCAGGTCTGTAAACACCACACCTACAGGTGACGAGACAACCGACCCAGCTTTCCCTTTTGTCTTCAACTCAGAAGAAAGTAATGTGATCTCCGTCAGCTGAGCATTAGCTTTTTTCCAGAGTCTTAAAATAAATAAATAAAAAAATCTAATTCTCTAGCAACAATTTACAGAGCTTGTGTAGAGAACACCTTTTACAGGTGTAGGACTGCTTCATTATGTTGCAAAATACATAGACAATAGGCTTCAGCAAGCGAGCCTGCGATCTCATCTAAGCCACCGTGCATCTCGTTATGGAGAAAAACAGGGCTTCGGGCACAACACAGAGATTTAACACAGAGATTTCCTAGCAATACCAATAATATTAGGCCAGATAAAGCTGCCACAAATATAGAGAGCATCAAAGCCATAGAGGTTAGGGTTCACTATTAAAAACACCCATTACGCAACAGTGATTTCTGGGACTGTTTGTTTCAGCTTAATGACAGCAATGTGAACATTTATTTTCCAACCAATTCCTACAAAAAGCTATGCATCATAGGAATTTTCTCCATATTTATATTGGATACGAATAATGGGACCCCTTAAAAGAGACTATGTGGACAGACTTTGGTGCCCTGCATATTCCTCATGCCATCATTTCAAAGGCACGGGGAGGCAATGGGATTTAAGTGCATTAGTGTAAAATAAACATGATCAGACCCCACCATCTGCACTGAGATGGCATGGTTGCTTAGCATCCAGCACTGTTTGGACTGCCTGACAGTGATGTGCTGACGTTTCAGCGTGTGCAGTGTCTATGTGGCCATAAGTGCAGATGGCACTATCCAAATGATGATGGATTTGTTTCCCAGACAGTCAAGTTGTATTCAATGTTTGTGTTATTCCAAAATAATTTTCACAGAATGAACTTGTCTTTAATAGGCTACGAAGAAGAAAAAAAATCCCATCCTAAAAGTGTGATCTTGTAATTCCCAAGTGATCATTCTAACAGATAAACGCTCCTCTCATTACCTCGAGTGTGTGGGTTACAGAGTTACTGCATCTCAAAATAGTGTCACAGCTTTAATAACCGGAATATCCTGGCAACCCTCGTCAGTGAGATCTGTGTCGCTGAGACTGCTGATAATACAAAACAAATGAGCATCTTCAGGCCACAACCTAAAATTGAAATCTACCATTTAACATTTGCTCCACATTGGCTTGTTTTGTTTTTACAAATTTTACATTCAAATTGTGCATCTATAAAGTAATCCAAAATGAACATTTTAGAGACACAAAAGTTTCTCATACAGGGATTCAAAGTTGTCTATAGTGACATTTAGAGGGGGTGAATAGTTAATATGTTGAAATGCACCTGCGGTGTCTAATATAGTCTTTGTTTTTTCTGCAGTAAATAGAGTTGTTTCTTGGAAATGGTTTGAGGCAGGGTTTGTAACAAAGCATTTAGAAAAAAAATAACTCAAATGCATAGGCCACAAACAATTACAGGTCACTTACTTATCTAGGATTATTTCTTTGGAACCTGCTTATTTCTTGTCATTTCACAGTGTTATATGCCTGGCATCATTCATTGTTCAGTCTTTTAGCCACATCACATGTCTTTTGATCATCATTTGTTACTTGCATGAATTACTATAACCCGTTCTTGTTTTATTTTGTTTTCATGAAAGCTGACATGAGTCTAAGTTTGAGACTATCCAAGGGTATATTTAGTTGCGTATAGTAAAGCTCACATGATAGTCCACTGACCTCTTTACCCAATACATTCCACAGCTGTTCTGTCACTCAGCAATAATACAGATGCAAAACAAATACTACTACATTCAGAAACTGCCTCACCTAACCTTGCCTAACTGGTTGAGTCCGTACATCTTTATGTCTCGGTTTTTCTGTACTTCAAACTCCAAAGAGATATAAATTATTGTGTTGGAAAGTTTTGTGTTCTTAACTGAGTACCTGGTGCCTCCTCCCTTCTGGTTTTCTGACAGCCTGCCAGGACACAGTCAATGATATGTGCTGAAACACAACGTGGTAAATGGAGCAGAAGTACAAACATTGCAATCTGCTCTTGGGACCTCTGAAAAGCCCAGTGACCCACACACCACTCGGGCCACTTACCTCTCACACCATTGCGACTGAACAGATATGGAATTAGGAGAAAACTATAATCTTGCATTGCACAGAGTCCAAGGTTGAGCGTAGGCCTAGACACAGCATTCTTTGTAGGGATACAGTCAGGCAATCCAGGAAGTGCAAATAAGTACAACACTCGCCAATAACTGCTAAACACAGTCCTTTAGAATAGAGCAACATCTTACCAGAGGGATGCTGCCAAAAAGATGAATAACTTACCTGCAGTTTTGAAAAGCAGTACATTTTCTTGTTTGAAATTGTTTATTTTATGAAGCAACCATTGGTTACAGTTTCAGAAGTTCATAACAGTTGAAGCAACAGCGTTTGGTGGATAAACATTGTAAACTGAGCTAAGTGCCCATTTCCAACTTATTTGAATAAGTAATGAGGTTGCAGGAGGGACAATGTCCGTGCACACATCAGTAAGTTTGGACAACCTGTTTTGGTGAAAATCCCTAAACTCAAGTGTCATGCTAAACCTCACAAATCACATGAAATATGAAAAGGAAACACAGAATACAGTAAAAGATCGGAGTTTGGAAAACGCAACCAGTGGATGTCAGGGCAGAGGTAACGGTGCTCAGCTAATGTGCTCATCCCTGTTTCCATGGTGACCCAAATGTGCTGTCAGCGCAGTGACGCCAGTGAGGAGTGCTGCGCTGTGGCCGTGCTGACATGAGCCGTACGTGCCAATGCCCAGCTGACAGCACTGAGCGTACGCCAGAGCCTATTCATAGCACCTCAGTGACGCCCAGTGGGGACACAGTCTCACTCTGGTAGCCAAACAGGACATCCACCCAAACCTGGCCAAAGACCTGCTTCAGGAGTGGAATGCACTATTCATGAAGAGAGAAAAAGAAGGACCTGATAGTTGAAGTTATGTCATCATCTCTTTAATCAAAATTACAAGGTGTCTTCCAGCCCCGTGTTGACAAAGAATTACACACATCCTTTTTACATGCATGCCCCTATAAGTGCAGAGCAAATAATATGAATAATACATGGATTAAGTCAAGTATTAGTATTGGTACTCACTGTCATGTTAATATTCTCATTTTGATACCCACAACCTGCTGTCGATACCCACTGCTAGTAATACAATGCTCAGTAGGCCATCTGCTAGGTTACTGAAAACAAGCATAGTATAATAACTTTGAGGTTTGTACTGTCACTTTTCTGTTGAGTGAGTGCTTTGTTGTGCTTTGTTGCCCTCATTTTAGATAAATAATTCTAATTTTAATGAAGTGATTGATTTTTACACCCTTCTGTATTGTATGTACTGTATGTTTTAATGTGCTATAACATTGTATTGCTGTTTGTTATTGTCTGTTGTGTGTTAGGGACCAGGTCTGCAAGGTTTTAGCTAGATGGCCTGTGAACATGGCATCGGTTGCACTTGAAGCTGTAACAATGTTTTTTGTTCTGTCCCTATTAAATAAACATATAAATAAAACTCACATTAACGCAGCACATTTCTGCATATTGCAAGCTCTGAAGCAGCCAGGGAGACTCACTGTAGTCCCACATGCCATTGTGGTCCATGAAGAGTTTCTGCTCCTGACAGTGGCAGCTGATGCCTAAAATTGACTGAAACAATGCCAAAACGTGCAGTCTTTTATTTTTATTATGTATGTGACTTATGTGTAGTCTCTTTTTTGTGTTTGGTGTGCAATGCATGGGCCACCTTGTTTGTTTGTGGAAAATCAGCTGATGTGGACCTTTCACATCCCCTGGGATCAGCAGTTTGCCCCTTCAGGAGAAAAGCTGACAGACAGTGGATGGAACCGTGTGGACACCCCATTATGCCCTTTTGTGCCCAGGTCTGTGCAACAATTGTGCAATACCACAAGCTGCAAGCAACAAAAATGCTTCACAAGTCACTTTTAGATAAAGGATCCACCTGGCTACAACAGCAAAAGAGACAATGGCTGCATAGAAGTTAATATTCTCAAAATAGATATGATCTGCTGCAGATCAGAGGTCAGCAGTTGTATTAACATTTATCTCAGCGACATGATTTAATAATCTATAGTACTTTTTTCCAGTATGATGGTTCCGTGTGTGAGAGGCTATGTGCAGTGATGAGTTCTGATGCTGCTGGCCAGACTGTTGCCTAGGACCTGGCTCACACTGAGATATGAACAAGTCCAGACAAGTCTCGCCTTCTTCCTTGCACACAGCAATGGCTGTTTCAGATGCTTGGCTGAACAAGATTCTATGAGAAATTGGGGCCTTTCGCAGCTATTCATCCCTGTCTTTGCCTGACAACTCTGGACTGCCTTGCTGTCTGGTGGCATACAGTAGATTTGGATAGTAATGACGTTATGTGTTTCCTTATAATGTCAATTAGAATTTCATGTTCCACTGTAGGCGTTTTGCTTTCTGGCGTTAAACGTTATCAATCGAAAGTGACAGTCGTTGTTTTCAAAAGTAAATGTCTGATGATGAGTGACCAGCACAAAATCAATTCAGTATTTTGAATAGAACTATGGGTGTAGTTGAAAGACACATATCAATTAGTTTCTTCTCGTATCCGCCCTTATTGTTTCTCTGGGCAGGTATAGTAGTTAGAATACAAAGACAAAATAAACTAGTCACTCTATGTACTGAATAGCCTTTGGCAATAATACAAATAGCAAAGGAATGAGGTGTTGTCAAATTGCACTCAAGTCCATCTGTCATCATCCGTCACGCGTCCTTTTACACAAGTCAGGAAAATGTTATTTGTAGCACTCTGTCTTTAGACGTTACATCAGGGTGAGGAAAAATCACATCAAAACTAGACTATGGAACAAATACTGAAAAAGTAAACTCAACTGAGAAAGAATTCAATCCCAGGACAGACAATCAGTGCAATAAGTGCTGTCAGGATAGATACTACACGACAGTCAACCTTTTAAAAAAAAAAAAATTATATAATAAAATGTAATAATGCATCAGTAAAGTCAAAACAACCACTAAGCAGCAGCGACAGAAAAACATGGGTGTGCTATTTACAAAATGTAAATGGTGCAATCAGTTCTAAGCATTGCTCTTTCCCATCCTTCCTCAGAGCTGCCACTAGCTCCACTTTATGAATGGATGGGTGTGGCCCAGCTGACTACCAATGAGGCTGTCGTCACCACGCACGCTGACAGACGCTGGTGTGCGTGCTGTCGCGCTCGGCTGCTGCCGTGGAGTGAACATAACTGAGCTCTGCCACCGCTTGGGAGAGACATCGAGAGAAGGAAGGGAAAGGGGAGGAGAGGAAAGGAGAGAGTGACAGCGGAGTCAGTCCCACTCCCCAACAAAGAGAGCAAACTTCAGGCGAGAATTTGGTAAGATACGAAACGGGGCTCGGAAGCAACAAAGGTGCGGTACAACTTCGACTCCAAGACTTACATTTTGTTCTGTTTTGACAAAGAATGTAAAGCTATGCATACAATTGTAATCATGCAAGAGACACGTGTGTTGAAGTGCGAGCTAATATCGAACAAATTGGAACCACGATTATTCAGATGTGAGACAGGCTGCGTAAAATCACAGACAAACAAAGAAGTCCGCGCGTCCTGTCCACGTCCAGGGCTCTGTGTGACAACAAAGAGACGTGGAAAAAACTCGCATCAGGACCACAGCCCAGACAGATTACACACACATGCACACAATAGCGGAGCAACCCATGTCTGCGGCGTGTTTTGCAATATGCAGCAGTCTTCTTGTAATTCCCCCTGGCGTCTCTCTGCCAGTCGGGACCATTTACTTTGTCTCCTCTCTTTGTTAGAACTAGCACCTAAAAACAACGCTTTAATTTGAGGCGATGTGAGAGTTGTGATTAGGTGTCATCTCTCGGAATGCTCTCAAGTGATCGCGTTTTGTTTTTTTGTTTTTTTTAATGTGCCTTCAGAGTTGAATGGAAAGAAGCAGAGGAGGGCACTACCCAGAATAAACTTCAGGGAAAAGGTGCAACGAGAGAAGTGTTGAGCTGAACGTGGACAACGAGAGGATAGTTGCACACCTGTTCCAACCGCGAATGTCTTTTACAGGTAAGATAAAGTCATGTAAAAAGTCATCAGTGCCGTGCAGTTTAGCCTCTTTAATGTTTATAATAATAAGGGATGCAGGAAAGTTTAAGGTTACATAGACCAAGCATACTTTGGGTTTTAGAAAATCCACTGACACTGGACATGATGGCAAGGACTGTCCTTATTAGATGAATATAATCATGTGGACCTGTTAAGAATGACGGGTGACATGCCCCAAAATGTATCACAGTTGCAATATTTCAGAAGGGCTATGATTGTTTGAAGACTTTTTGCCTGCTGATTGTCACAAACCTTTACCCAAAGTTGAAAAAAGTGCCCTCATCGTTGACTCTCCAGTATGAGCCATGTTTAAGAGTGTATAAGTGTTACGTTTGTGCTTTGTTTCCACTTGTGATCTGTTGCAGCCGAGATGAGTGCGTAGCCTAAAACTAGCCGGCATCGCTGGAGAATGGAATCTGTATAGACAGCCAAACAGCTGTTATTGCAAGTCCACATATACACAAACGGAAGAATAATTGTTTTGTTCCTATTAAGACATTTTTTCCTGGTGCATGTGTAAGCAGATAGCAGGTGGTGGGAGCGGGGAGTGCTGGGTGGTGCCAGTGGCGGCTGTCGTTGGTATAACAGAGTTGACATCAGCTCCTCCGCTCTGTCCCACTTGACTGTGTTTTTCTATCAGCCTTGGAATTTGAACCATTCTCCCTTTCTTTGGGGTGAGGCCCGTCCCTCTGTCTGCTCTGACTCAGAGGAGGCGCTTGTCTCCAGAGAAGTGTGTTGGTGTGTGTGTGTCCGTGAAACCATGACTTTCCAGCACTGCACTGTAGCAAGCATTCACAGTTGTGGCGGGATGTTGGAAAAGAGTGTGCCAAGTCCACCACTGGGGGTCTTATAAGGCACCGTGCCAGTTGAGAAATAGGGGAAGGACAGTAACACAGTCAAAATCAACACAGACACACATGCATAAAGACTGAAGTGCAGCTAAACTTTTTGCTTGCTGTTCTACTTGTCGGGAGACACTAATCCAACTCATGCTCTAAAAAAAATAAATAACAGACTCACATTCACCATACAACAGTATCTTCTTCTTCACTTACCCACACCACATGACGTGCTTGGGCGAGTGGGGTAGCACCAGGGTTGGGCATAAAAGAAGGGCCTGAGAAGTGGGATTGAGCTGTGATGGCACCTATACAGTTTCTATCTTTTTGTGGCTGCTTGATACAAAGTTTTTAGACGAATATTCATACAAGAGCAGAAACCAGAGACCAAGACAAATCAGCTGTGTGAATTATGGATAATGTTAACAAGTAGGTGATTGATATGTGTGTTTCACTGTGCATAAAATATAAATAGCTCTTTGCTTAGGTCAGGTTTTGCTGTTTAGTTCTGTTTAGAGATTATGACAGGACAACTCATTACACAACTTGTCTGTTGACTGAAGAAGAGGACAGTGTTTATAGGTCAAAGGTAAGCAAATAGCAGTTTTGAGTTTTAAGCAGTTATAATGGATACAATAAAAAGTATTTGTGGATTATACAGTGTTTCTGGAACTGTTCTGCTTTTTTAATGCACTTTCACCATATGCTGTTACCAGCCTTACAGTATTTCACACGTCATCCTTTCTTTTATATTTTCCTTCTATTAATCATGCTGGGGAGCAATGACGCTGCTTTTACAGACAGAGTGTACCACCTAAGCTGTTTGAGTTCAAGTACGTCTACAGGCACTCAGACGAACACCCTGGTTGCTTGGCTGTATGCTCCTCTCTATTTACAGCATGCCCATGTTTGTATGCCTGCTTATGTGTACTTTAGTGATGATACTGTAACAAATACAGCTTCAGAGCATGTCTATGAACATGAGCATGTGCATGTCTGTTTTAATGCATACATAATCAACTCTATGCACTTGTGTGTATATATGCAATCTGATCCCTGACTGTCTCCTTCTTTAGCATCCGTTCCATTTGGGGTGGAAAGCCAATCCCCTCATACCCATCTAGGCATTCGGATGTATATGTATTGCTATCACACATTGCATTTTACACCATAGGAGGTCTTCTGAGACCTCCACTGATAGCTGTGGTTGTGTGTACATTTTGTGGGTATGGCTGTCTCTATCCCCTGCATGTTCAAGGGGCCTGACCTTTGCACAAAACACTTTTATGCCTGTACAGGAATAAACAGCACCATATGCCCGGCGTGTGTGTTGTTCTCACACGGTGCTAATCTCTCAGTTTTAGTGCCAGCAAATCAAAGCTGTCTGTTTCTTACTCTTCCCTATTTCTTTTTGCATGTCTTTTTGCCTGTCTATGCTTTTGCATTTTAACAAACTCATCCAACATTATTCAGTGACTAAGCTTTTCATTAAGATCTAACAAACCCCAATTACCTTTATAGAAACTTTGGCTTTGTAAGACAGGGAGACAGAGAGAATTCTTATCTAAGACAATGGTGAGTGAGGAGCTGACCTGTAGTGTCCATCTTTAACAGCGATATATGTTTGAGATTTTGGGTGATTGTACTGCGTTCTTTCAACTCTCACAGACATGTAAAACTATGACTCACTAAAAGGTGTTTCAACTCTTGAATACATTTTTATAGCCTTAAACAGACTGACACATGCTAGTCTTATGTGGCTTTCTAGTAATAGCTGGCGGCTTTAAACTAATCTGCACTGAGAGAAACACCCAAGGGTGCCATTCCTGCTAATCAGGGTCAGACCAGTTTCACTGTCGGCCAAGCCACTCATAAAACTGTTCAGTTTTAATCTACAATTGTGTTTATGTGACAGGTGTTGCCAACAGGTTCTGTCAAATCTATTTTAAGCATATCTGTTACTTACAAGTGAGAACAGTTAAGGAAGTTAAGGCAACCTTCCTCTTGTCTTGGTGTCTCACACACACAAGTGCACACACCAGACAGGGTGAATCAGATACGATAACCAAGCGTAGCAAGTTGCAAATGAGGGCTCTGTCATCACTCAAGTCTCTGTGCTCTGCTCTCACATACTGTAGATTCTCACCACATATTAGGCATGTTAGTTAGCCAGTTTCAGCTAAAATCTATATTTAGTCACACTAACAACAATTTTAGTAAACAGCTCATGCTGGTCCATTTCTGACAGATAAAGAATAGTTTAAAAACATTAGAACAACATACAACAATTGTAGCACTTTCAATTCTGGTTTTAGGTCTTATTTCTGCATAACAAACTGCTCCACGGTCATCTTAGGACAAACATGCTCTCAATGAAATCTCTCTTCCATTAGGTTTCTTCACTGGAATAAAAATAAATATTTCATTAATATTATCCATATCATTCCTATTTTTGTCATGTACTCTAGGACACTTAATACCACTGCATTTCTCAATAGAGGTCATGTTATACAGAAATATTGATTTCCTGATGCTCCATAGTGTTATGGCATCAGGTTAAATTGCATTACATTCAGTGGAATCAGAGCAGGGTCACACACTGTCTATCTGCAATAACATAATAAAATTAACTTAGAATAAAAAATATCAGTGTTTCATGTGAACATTACTCTGGTTTGAGTCTCTGTTCACAAGTGGATTGGATTACATAGCACTGCACCATTCATGCCGCTAACGCTTATTCAAATGATTAAAGCCGTGTGGATATTTTATAGCTCAGCAAGTGGGTGACATGTGGTCACAGTGCGCGGTGACTATTACATGTCGGATGTATCACCAGGCCACGGCGCAGCAGTGCGGAAATAACCAGATACCAGTATAGATTTTTCCATCACACTATTTTAGGATTCCTACTGTGCTTTCTATGTATTGTGTGTATCGGTAGACAAGCATTTACTGTAGACTAAAGTCCATGTTGAGTCTTAATAAAAAGTAATGCATAAAAACGCATTAGAACTGCCCTGCACTAAGAAGCTATTAACATAATGCAGACTGTATTATATCAGATTGTGTTTTTGCACATACAACACAATATGAGGAACTAACAAAGCATTCCAATGCATATACAACATGCAGGCTTTGAAAACAAAAAGCTCCTTCCTGTGCCATGCCCTAAACTTAGCCTGTTGCATGTTTGTTTACCTAACTTTTCTTATTTTGTTTTTACATAAGCTGGCCATAGCTCTTTCAATAGTTCTTTTATTCTGGGAATGGCATTGGGATAACAGATATTGGTCTAACTCACTTCAGGTAAAAACTCTTGAATTTGTACGTAAAAGTTTAACGTTAAAAGCAATTCCTTGTATCTCAGGCCACTATAGATATATGTATCGATCAGACAGTACTTTTGGAAGCCTATAGAGAATAATGCAGAGAGTGCTGGGTCAGTGTACTGGCTGAGTGCAGTGTGATCTCAGCAGGCTGCAGCTCTGCTTCTCTGAGCCAGAGTGAAGTCCAGGGCTGTTTGGCTTGGCTTGACTCTCTGTTTAATCAGCCTGTTTCTGGAATACTCACTGACTAGTGTGCAGGCCAAATGTACCTCTCTCTTTGCAACTTTACCTCCTCTCTGTAATACTCACAGGTTTGTACCATTTTATTTATCTTTTTTATACCTTATATTAATTGTATTATAATTTATGGTTATATGATATTTAACATAACCATTAAATTCTAAAAAAAAAATCATCATTCGTTTTTTGTTGAAAATTCTAGTAAATAATGGACGATTGTGTTTTAGTCGATGTCCTTCTCCCAGTGATTTCCATTGACTGGCCTGTCAATAATGCTTTTAACATCTGTAGTAGAGTGGCCTAATTGTAATCTGTATTAGCTGAGAGAGAAATAAGATGTCAGCTTTTTGCTTCAGCACTTCCCTCTGCAAAGAAGAGTAGAAGATGTTCTGTCCAGAGAGCAACACATCCGTCATGTTTTGTGAAATTGCATTGCTCCTTAAACCATTAATATTGCGAAAGAAGATTCAGTATTTTATGTGTCACAACTAATAATAGTTCAATAACAAATAATAACTCAAATTAGTTTGACTACAATATGTTGCACTTGTGAAATGAATGGTCTATTTAGAAAAAATAAAAGAATATTAAAACGATAAGAGTTAAGAGAAGAATTTCCAGTTACTAAGCAGTGTTATCCAATAGTCAGTGCATTATTACTGTTTAAGTCCTCTCAGAGCCTCTGTGGGTTAGTATCTCATTTACAATTCTCTATCAGTGTGCGGCTCAGCAGGTCTTCTCTGTTGTAGATGCATGTTCTACCTAGGTCTGTTTACTAACCCATATTCTGCCTCCTCTTTGTTCCTGTAATAGCTCTGGTCCTACATTCACTTCCTGCCTGATCCTTCTGATCATATTATTTCTCAGCCTCATTCTCTCTTCTTACTTCCAGCCATGCCCTTGACCCAAAGCCTTAGTCACTCCACAGAATCCTTAACAGGCTCAGTGCTTACTCTATAGAGCAACAGAAGTGATCTTTCACTTTAGAAGATTACCACTTGCACAAGTTCATGTCAACCTAACTCCGATATGTAATGTCAGCATTGGGCATGGCGTGGAAACTTGTTCATCATTTGAATTGTGCATTCCTTCTAATTTTGGATGATGAACTGTGCACAAACATTTCACAGCCTTTTTCCAGCAGGGAACTATCACTTTAAGAGTTAGGACCAGTGGCTGATGAGAGACTTAACAGGATTACCTCTGCCACTTGACAGTCATGGCTTAAGAGGCACTTTACTGACCTGTGTGTCTATATCAAACACAACATTTCTTGAAATGTATATTTGATCAACTACCTTAAAAGTCCCACTACATGAAGTTGCAAAGATGTCTTATTCCTGAGGACATGTATCTGCAACATAGAGAGTCAGGCAGTATATTATGACTTTTAGGGGACTCTATCTATGCTTTGCACAGTTTATCTTTATCACTGAAGATTTATGGCACTCAGGAATTCACAGCATCCATTCAGACCTTTTAACGCCCTCTGTCCTCAGACAGTCTGTTATTGAGGCTATGATTGAGCTCAAACATGCTGGCAACAACAAACACCTTCACAAATGTATGTGAATATATTTCTTCATATCATCAACTTGTCAAAAGCCTTTATCATAGCTTGTTTGTTGTTAGAGAGACTCTCTATACTCTTAACATAACTTTTCTTTACTCCTCCTATCTTCTCCTTTTTTCTGGTTAGAGCTTCTCGTATGTGGCTTTTACCCCAGGGCCCAGGGCACTTTACATTCCCCACATATTATGCCATCACCGGAGTAGACTTGACCTCCTCATTCTTCAGTATTTGAAGCAAGACTCAGGCTGTCATCACATATGCTTTGACACAACGAAGGAACTCATGAAAACATTGAAATTTTACTTTACGTTTCTATTTATATTTGAGCCCCTGAATAAATAAAGATGATAAAAATGATCCCAAATATATATTCTAACTGAAAAAGTGCTGTTATTCAATTGACAAAGTGGCTTGCATTGTAAACATGTAAAGATAACACCAACCCACAAAGCTTTAATAGCAGTTCCAGACTAATACTCTGCTCTGGTTTCCCTTTTTTTTTGTTTTTGTTTCAAGCAGTGTAACGATAAATGTTCATTAGAAAGAAATGAGTCGACAGCAGCTGGTCATGAACAGAACTGAGAGTAGATAAAACAAGCTACTGATAACTTTGCAGTAAACAATATCCGGCCGTTTTCTCTCCCTCTTTAAGCCTTTCTGTCTCACTCTGTACTTACTTCAACACAAGTCGTATCTCTTCAGTTCAGTTATTGTCCTTGGTGGGATATTTGGTTTGCAGTTGGCAGCACCGACAGTTAGGGGAACTTAACACAACTTGATTAAAAAGACCATTAAAACAAGTATAAATAAGAAAAGATTCCATGATTAAATAGATCATTCATAAATAAAATCAACCCAAAAGTGAATGTTGTTTTTTTTTTTTACTAAAACCCAACACTGACATGTAGCCCTCTCTATACAAGGTCTGGCTGTTACAAAACACACTTTGTTTCATGCCAGATCAGCGACTCTGGCAACACATCGCGGCCACTTCTCCGTGTCAAAAGATGCATGTGTGTGGGAGACAGACCCGGAGATTGAGAGAGCGATAAAAAAGAGGTTCAGTCTCAGTGTGGGACATAATATGTGGGCTTCTGGCATTTCTGTTTTTTTACTAATCACGACTGTCTGGTTCCCACAGACTCCACGACATTCTCTCCTTTATCTCTCAAAGGGAACTAGTTTTAACTTGGCTGCACTTTTAAAAGTTACCTAATACATGCTTGGCGTTCTACATTCTTTGTGTTCTAATTTTGTTTAAGTTTAGAAACAATTGACAGACATGGAATGATTATGTGATGGTCTGAGTGATTTGTGATCTCACAAAATCCTAAAAATGCTTTTCCATTAAATCATTTCATGCAGCTGAGTGGCTGGATAACTTTAGGAGAGCTAATGCAAAATGCTACAGCTACAGGCCTTGGGAGTCAGTAGACCTTTTGGTGATCAAATGGGTATCTGAATGAGAACATTTAAAACATCATGAGTGACCTTGAGAAGAAAAAAAAAGACCGACTAATGAACTTGTGACCTTCCTTTATATGTGATGTGTGTGTCAGTGAAGTAGTGAAGTTAGAATTTAATCTTTGATACCATTATCAGCTCCAGGGTGCCGAGGACCCTCTGCAGTTCTGACCTACTTGTGTTGAAGGCTACATGTAGTGTGTTTTGCGTGTGTGTGTTTGTTTGGGACAGTGTGTGTTTGAGGCAGAGTTTCTGTGGACGCGTGGAGTGTGAGAAGCTGGGTGTTTTGACAGCTTTAGAGCAACTCCAGTGCAGTATTGGAGCAGGGCTGCGCTGGCCTGTTGAATATTCAGATAATGGAGCTCTGTGAATAAGGTCAGCGGAGGAGCAGACAGTGGGAAAGTTGAAGATTTTAAAAATAAAAATGAGTTTGTCTCTGGGAAGAGCAACAGGAATGTACTCATTGTTTTGTGAGACGCATTAGCTTTAATGAAAAATGCCATCCTTGGATAGACAATAAAACCATAGCTTCAGGTGAACACTGTCAGGACACATTCTCAACACTACATTCCAGGAGTGTCCCTTAAAGTAAAGATTGTTCCTCTCTTATTAAGTATTATTTGGTAAGAAAAACAATATCAATAGGTAAAAATGTGGTTAGTTTAGTAGGAGGCAACAATATGGTAACCGCTGTGTGACTTCTAAATTATCAGCATGTTTTAGATCAGCACGTAAATTATTTCAAGTGTCTCATTCTCACACTTTAGTTGTTTGTCGATCTGTTTCTTGGTGTCCATGCCAAAGAATGACCTAAACTCCTTCTCTCAACTTTAATCTCACTAAAGTGTAAATGCTAGGGGAGTAGGCTTCCCACACACTTAATAAAAGAGCGATAAAGCTTGTAAACAAAGCTCCACAGTCCCTTCATACTACTGTAGCTGAAAAGGCCAGACATCACCTCATCCTGTGCTGCTTGAGAATTCTCTTACAAGGACACCTCTCGAACAAAAGGGCTGCCTCTCTAAATTTCTAAGCGCTTTTAGCACCAGAGCAGTGGAACTCTGTTTTCTTCAGTGGCATTCCAGCCCATCTTTCATGCTGTTTTATTTGGGCCATGCCAGCCCGGTCAAGGGGCGCTGTGTTCTCAGGGCCTCAAGTCCAAACTGGACAAAACATTATACTACTTATATATACTTATAGTTTCACAATTGACCTGTGTTTACTGCTTGACAACAACCATATCATTACCCTGTCCTCATTTCACCTTTATTTATTAAGTTATGCGACAGATGACCTACTTAAATGAACACACATATCTACAAGTTTCTTTTGTCTGCTTTGTTAGTGGTATCAGTACCAGTCTTAGCCAGCAGATGTCTGTCTTCAGTCTTCTACAAGGCATGAAAGAAAGCTTCAGACAGACTAGAGTCCCCCTGAAGACTCAAGAAGACACACTTGATGAAAAATTATCTTTACAATCTTTATATATCCAGTTTATTAAACAATGCAGATGGTACTGGTAAAATAAATATTCAGTTTTCTGGACATTGGAAATCTTATTTCAATTACTTTGTGTTCATGAAGTAGACTTGTGTGCATCTCTGACATGGTGACTTTTTTTTTTTTTTTTTGGTGTGTTGCTATGTGGTAGCTTGTTGCTATGTCTGAAAACCCAGAATAACCATAGAAGAGAAAAAGTTGATTGCCCATTAGTAATTGTTATATCACTGCATCTTCAAAGCAGTCATTTTTACTTGAACCTGAGACTATCTTTTAAAAGATTTAAAGAAAATCAAACTAAACAGACAGACTATTGTGTGTGTAAACTCTCTGGTAATTTCATCTCACTGAATCACTCCAGAAGGCAATCTGTGCTTTAAGAAATCATTGGAGATGTTTAGCAAAATCATTGAGGACATGAGGTCCCTTAAACAAAAGGCAGCATGCTTTGCGGACCACTTGGAGTTAACAGGATGAGAGTGCAGTTTCGGGGCGGAATTAGAATTCTGTCTGTTCGATATGATTGGCTGTTGTGCTGCCATCACTCGGTACACGTTTAGGTACCGCCCAAATGCTCCAAATTCATCATTAACAGGTATAAAACAACATAACACTGCAAACTGTGTCAAACCCTGAAGCAGACAACCTTTGTTATTAAATGGACTCCGGACACAATGCAGCAAATTCTATAAGAGAAGGACCTAGCCTCCAAACGCAATGACATTAGGTGAGTGTGGTGCAGCCAAGATTACATATTTTTAAAATGATATAGACTATGATATATTTTGAACACACAATGAAACTCATTTTTTACAACAACTAACGTGATATTACCCAAACGCGTTATTCAGCGTCTAAAAGTGTCTCAAAAATCTCAATTTCTGTGTTACAAATTTAGTCATTCTTTTCCTCGCGCCCGTTTCTCTGACTGCGCTTGAACGCAGCAAAGGAAGAGTTGGACGTCTTTTGTCGTGACGCGCAGACTTGGAGGCGTGTCTTTGATGAAATCAGCTGGGGAAACAACAACAAAAAGGGGTGGCTCAGACTAGACCATCCAGGCCAGACATGATTCCATATATTTATTCAAATAGTTAGAGTGCAATAGCTAGTCGACAGTCTCGTAAGTAGTTTATCACACTAGGTTGAAAAAGAAAAGGTTGTTAAAAGGAGAATGGTGTGACAGGGCAGAGGTCCCACGCGCGACGTCTGCAGTTTTTAATGTGCTCTTTTGACCAAAAAATAAGGTGACCATTTCTTCTTTTTCTTCATTCGTCGTGCTCTGTCCGGTTTAGGAACCGGCTAAATCACCAGCAGAGTGGCATGTGGGTCAATTCCGGAACCGTCGGAAGGTAGGGACCCCTCCTGCACAAATAGTGGGTCACATGCTCCCAATGCTTTTTACAATGTGCACGAAGCAACAGTCTGTACTCCAACGATCACTTCTTGGCTCCAAAACACCGCCGTGTGCGTTTTATTGACATCACTGCGATGCTGTTTTACTTGACGGCTTTAATCTGCTCAATGTCTATAATATCCTCGTCTAAGAGGCTGCTGTTTGCATACGATTATTTTAGGAATAGATTTTACACTGGCGGATTATTATTTTTAATCCCAGATGTAAGTATTATAGAGTAACTGTTACTGAGGCTTTTTGTCTCTGTGTAGTGCAGCAGATGGGCTTGGCACGTTACGCAAGACCTACCCAGAGCTTGTGGATGTAGGCAGACATCCACCTACATTTTACTAGACCCATATATATTATAAAAACTCCTATGATTCAATTTGATGTTATCTAAGAAAGAATTGTGTCTTATTGATGTCATTCTGATTGATGTCTTTGTTGAATGTGTCCGTCCTAAAAATATGAATGGACCAGGTGGTTGTGAATGGCTGCGGGGAGTAGGAGGCTCACGGGGTGTTTTTTCATTGATGAGGGCAGTGGTGATGTTCTGCTCTTCAAACTGGAAGTGTTTTAACTCAGTGCTGGTGACCACAGACAGAAGAGCTTGCAAAGAAGGTCAGCCAAGCGCACACTTCCACTGTAATGTTGATCCGGAGGCTGTGACGTCACCGGGGCGATAGTGTTACGCAGGTATCGCTGTGACGCTGTCACCAGAGTCGTTTAGAGATTTCTTCAGGACCACATTTCTTTATTATTACCCGTTTTCTTCCTCTTTTGTAGGATGTAAGAGTATGAGTCCTTTCTGTCTGTAATAAAATGGATTTGTGAAAACACACTTGGAACTAGACACGAAACTACATTGTCTATTTTATCAAAATACATTTTACTTATCTCATCACACATATGAGAGACCATTTAAAAAAAACCCTTTTGTCATTACATGCCATGCCAAAACCGTTGCCCACTGACATAGATTTGGGACAGAGGCACATATTGTTCCTGGTTTTAAGCACTGCGCCTGACACTTTAACTCTGCCAGCAATGATGTGCAGCACAGACAGACCCACATGGAAGAATCAGGCTGCATTACAGGGCTTGCTTAAATGTTATAACACCATTATCTGGAAGCATTTGAAAGTATATATGCAGGCTGTGTTATACAAGTCACCTTAACTTCTGCCATTTTACAGCTAAGTCTGTGCCAAGTTAAAGCATGCAAGCCTTGTTTTTATGGAATTAGGGAATTACGGACTCAAATGACTATTGGATTTAGAATATTTCAAATGAGTTGGTGGCAATACTCAGCACACAGAGTGAGTGACTAATGGCCATAATTGTACAGATGCCCTGTTGCCAGATCATGACCACTCATAAGAGCAATTTTTGAATAATTTGGCCCTGTCATTTATGTGGCACTTGTTAAAGTTGCTCAAATAGTCACACACTGCTTTTTAATGACATGTTGTCGAACTCCTGTGTATATATACTGTATATACATGATATTATCTGTCCAATAGAGAGAATATTAGAGAGAGAATATAAACACAAATGGCACATGTATATACCAAAGGGATGATTGTGATAGATGCATGAAAGGGCAACAGAACTAATGAAAGAGTGGGTGAAAAATCGGGACAGTGGAGGAAGATGAGGACAGAGGAAATAAGGGCACAGTAAGGAGCCCATCTGTGTTTACAAAGCATTATTCCAGCAGGCAGGGGAGAGCAGGGCTGCTGTTCCATCCACCCTTTCATTCATTGCAATAGTGGTGTTCTTAATACCGTCTGTCACAGGGTGTGTTTTAACACCAGTACCATCTGCAGTGGGCGAGGCGACTACGCGCATCTGTGCACGCCTGCTCTGGTGTGTGCTGTATGAGGTCTACTGTCATCCAGCAGGGGAACCAGGCACAAGCTACAGATCAGGTTATATAACTAGTCTGTGCCAGCTGTGCCTATGGCAGTCACTGTCTCAAACACCCACATAGAAACACACACTTTATCATCTGTCCCCCGCTGATATTTAACACCTAAAGGATAAAAGAAACAAGTTAACATTTTATAAGTTTTGATAAACTCAGTTATAAATTGGGTTACATACATGAATGCACATGTACACATCAACAGACACACATGGCCCATTTGACTATGCAGTCAAGCCTGTGATACTGTAAAACACATCACGCTGTGTGAGCACATCATGTTGGCCCATTTATAAAGTGCATGGTTGGTGGGTAGTTTATTTAGGGCATGTTAGTGAGAGTTCAATGGAAGAAAAATTAGCAGGATTTGGAGCCAAGTCCAAGCCCAAAAAGAGGACAGAAGAGGCTCCAGAGGGTTTTGGGATGTTTGCTGCCTTGGATTGCAGAAGGTGTTACATAACAGAGAGAAAGGAGACAGTTGGAAGTGAACCGGATGTGGAAGAGCACTACTCTTAATGCTGTGCCTTGAATTACACTAGAATAGTGTGAATAAATATGTTTAATTGGTATAGGCGGATGTTTGTAAAAAGTATGGCAAGTGAAAAGAGGTGCTACTGAAGAATACTTAGGCAAAGTAGCAAGATTTAAATTAAGTTTATGAATAAGGGAAATAAAATTATAAAGTTAGCAGCCGATTGTATTAGAAATGTGTGGGAGAGTCCAGGGATGTCATTTTGAAACTGTCCTTAAAGCAAAGTCATACAGAGACAGATACTGTCCAAATTTAGCTTGAGTTGTCCTTTGTTGTCCTTTGTTTGGCTGCTCTTCTTGTGGTCTTCTCAATGCTCCAAATTCTGGATTAAACGAAAATCTGCTGTTTGTGTGTTAAGTGGACATTCAAGTTCCAGTCACAGTGTTCCAGACCTTACACTCATCAATACGTTGTTTTTGTAAAAACATCTACACCCACACTTATTTCCATTTCACAGATTGTATTGTCACACTGCGACACTCCCTTTGTCACACCTCATTTGCTATTAACACTGTAAAGCAAATGAAGTCCAGATGCTACAGTGAAGTTCATATAGGTCAGTGGCTAAAAATAATCTGCTAGCTTCTGTCTGCCCTTAGACATATCCTTATTGGAAAGTTTGTTGAAGCTTTTGCAGAGTGTGAAATTGGTGGCAGCAGGTGCACATCTATTAAGTGCAGTGATGTGTGAGTGGACTGTTTTATGAATCATGATGATTGATGCATGACCAGCCTGAAGCCTGGTGCAGTCACAGATGGGGGATAATATTTGGGATTTTGATCCCACTGACAATTTGTCACACAGAGGCTGCCTCCAGGTTACATCATTGTTCCCATCACCCTGTGCCTCACGGTCTAGCTCTAAGCCACTTGCAACTACTTACAGATTACCATCTGCAAAATACTAAAGGTAAAATGTACATAGAGGATCCCATTTTGTCAGTAAAGAATCGAAACAAAAAAATAGGTTTTCTTGAGCAGCGTTGCTTATTATTAGTCCCACCCTATGTGACGTCATTTGTACTCTTTCATTGAAGTTGTTGCAGTCAGACACACAAACAATACTGTGTATGCACGGAGGTCTGTGAGAGCATCCAGAGGAGGTCATGGCTCAAAAGCAGAGTGCGCACGTGGCTCAAATAACCAATGAATAGATGCTGTTTTTAGCTGCAGTGTCTGTCAGTGCTTGACTGAAGTGCTGCTTTGGCATTCATGTCAATGGAATAACAAGTGAGACCTTTATGAATGTTTCAGATGCTCTATTTATGGGACCTTGAGATGGCTCTATAAACAACTTAACCAGGACAGATGGACCGATTTGCTGACTACAGACTATCAGTGTGTGCCTACGTGGTTCATTATGCAACAACGTAGATTCTTCCAGGAATGTAAAAAAAAAATAGTGTAATCATGTATTTGGACATGCCAGAAATGTTTGTAAGCAGTTTATGGAAAGGCGATTTTGATAAGCTTTTCACAGTTATGTGTAGCTTTAAGAGGAAGTCAGTTGAGCTTTGTACAAAACTGCCCATATTCTGTGCCAAGGCTGAGGCTGGTGGAGAGGTGACAGGTGGGCCAACATACAACCACACAAAAGATGCTCTGCTCTGTATCATTAAGTAACCAGTAAATGCACAAAGTGGGTAAATACTTCATATACATGTTATGTTATATAATAGTATTTAATACTATTTTAATAAATAATGATTTTTGATTGACTGATGCACATAAGAGCACTTGTGTGTTTTGTTGGTGGGTTTGGTACTGGTCACTGTTTTATTTTTTATTTTTTTACATTATTCTACCCTAGACTGGCCAAGTCTAATTATTATATGTAACTCAGTTGCTCTAATTGTTGAAATTCACCTGTGTTATTTCCGAATTGTCTTATTGTGACTTACATCCCGATGCACAATGAATTGACTTCTTCTCTTTCCTTTTCTCTAGGGCCCTCTCCATGGATATAGACACAGACTATGAGCGGCCCAATGTGGAAACCATTAAATGTGTGGTGGTTGGGGATAATGCAGTAGGCAAGACAAGGCTTATCTGTGCACGGGCTTGCAATGCTACCCTCACACAGTATCAGCTGCTTGCCACCCACGTGCCAACCGTCTGGGCCATTGACCAGTATCGAGTATGCCAGGAGGTGGGTACTCTTTTATGGATGAAAGAACACACTGCTGGTATATAATGCTTGGCATGTCAGGGCAGTGTAATTTAAGCTAGTGGCAAAAAATAGAATAATGAGCTAAATTAAGAGCTTTAACCTGATCTGAAGCTTGTTTGTGTGTATTTTAGGTGTTAGAGAGATCTCGTGATGTAGTGGATGAGGTCAGTGTGTCCCTCAGGCTATGGGACACTTTTGGGGATCATCACAAAGACAGACGATTTGCCTATGGCAGGTAAGCAGACATGCAGACAAGCAGCATTAAAATATTACTGACCAAAAACGTTTTCTGCCCAGCAAAAAATGAAGACAAGACAAGTAGTAAAGTCACTTTTGGTTACTTTGAATAAACAATGTCAGAACCACAGTTTTGTCATGCACATAATCCAGCTGCCACACTTTTAGCTGAACTCTGCCCTCATGCTGTTATATCCTTCCTCCTCCAAACATGATTGGATCATCGCTCTATCCTCTTACTTCCCATCCTCTGTCAAAGCTGCATTATTGGCTTGGAATACAAGTGGTTTTGTTTTTAAAACAAAATCTGAAAAAGTGAGAGGACAGTGCTGAAATTTGACCAGTGAGCAAACAGCACATTAAATCCACCATAATCTGAATTAAGATATGCATCACATACAACAGACCTTTACACATCACATTTTTATGTAATTGTGTAATTACATTCTGTGGTATTTTAGCTCCAGCTGAGCCCCTGTACAGCTGTGTTGTGTTTCTGTTGGTGAATTGGTCCATCCACATGTCCTGTATGCTTTGTCATCCTGCAGTCAGCTGATTAAGACCCAGTGCCAGCTCAGCTGTTTTTAGCTGCTTCACTGGCGACTACCATTTGTGACGTCCACCCCTCATCCTCCTTTCCCTTTTCTCTATTTCTGCTCTGTTTGTTCACTTTCCCATGAGGGCCATGTTTTATCTTGTGAGCTTCACCTCGGTTGACCTTTCCCCATGTCCTTTTGTCCTTATTACTTAACTACTTCTCCTTTATACTCTTGACCTTGTAGGTTTGTGTTGATATCAGAAACCCAAAATATCACATTGTTAGGCTAAACTTAGAATGTCACATGCTTTGTCAGGAGTTGAGTGTTGTGTTAAGGAAAAGTGTGAAAATAGGTCAACCTCAAAAAAATTTTTTTTGGGCAAAATATATTTAATCACACTTGAATGGAAAAGTTATTATTTATATATATTATTTATATATTATATGTAAAATTATTAGTAGTGTGTCTAGGTTTATGTTCTTGCATAATCTAGCCACTGAACAACCCGTCACAAACTACAAAACTTCCACTGGTAACTACTCTTTAACGTAAGATAAAGTTAAAAATCAACATTATGAGTATTTCCTGATATTTTTGTGCCAAAAGCACTAACCAGTAAAACTTAACTGTGTAATTGTTATGTGTTACAGCATCTGTCTAAAGAAGGTGCCGTCCTGTTCCTGCAACATGTTTTAAATGTAATTTAAGGCACAATCAGACATCAGACATTTTTATGTGCTGGGATCTTTTACCTAAGCTATTTCTTACACAAGTTTTAAAATATATGTGCTGTAATAACTAACTCCTATATTTTAGTAGAGAATCTATTTACTTATTAGTAGGGTAGAACAATGAACACAAGGGTAGAAAACTTTTTAAACAGCATAATCTTTTTACTCTTTGTAAATAAGACAAGTACAAAGTATTCAAGTGATGTGCAATACTGCTTTGTGGCTTCTGGCAGTACAGCTAGATTATAGGAATACCAACAATCATTAATGCTGCATGCACTTTGGTTAAGCTGCTTGATATAGTGTATACTCAGGAGTTTGCTATTTGAGGTCAAAAGTTCCTTGTTATTGTGTTCATCTGAAAAGTAGATCATTTAGCAGAGTTGTACTGTCAGCATTGTACCTATACTGAATGGACCATGTCACTGATATTAACACATCTTTATCAACTATTACCTAGAAACCCAACACAAGTACATGCAGTGAAGATAGCAGCTAGTTGTGCTATTGACATGCCCAAATCATTAAGGAAATTATATTTCTGAGCTATTCTTAGCCTTCTCTTTGTGGACCATGCAGCCTTAGAGGGCTTAGATGTGTTTATGTAAGAGAAAATTGGGCCACACAGATCTCTAGCCTAGAGGTCCAGACACTTGGACACATGAGCCAAGCACAACAAACACACAAACATTTGAAAACCCATGTTGTTGATTTCTTGACATTTGTCATACTGTCGCAATGTCAAGAAACTGTTGAAAGCATAAATGGTATATGTTAACCCTCATCAATAGCCATGTGTCATCTTTCCAAGGACATTTTCTGCTTATGATATAGCTCCTTTCCTCTGCTGCCATGTTTTTCCTCTTTTATCTAGTTCAAGATGACTGTTTCCTCACTACAGGTCGGATGTCGTGGTGCTTTGCTTTTCTTTGGCTAACCCAAATTCCCTGCGCCATGTTCGTACCATGTGGTTTCCGGAGATCAAGCACTTTTGTCCCCGAACGCCCATCATCCTGGTTGGCTGCCAGCTGGATCTGCGCTATGCTGACCTGGATGCGGTTAATCGTGCACGTCGACCCTTAGCCAAGTAAGAAAACTCCTCCTGCAACATATCAAGTTCAGACTGAGATGCTTTTGAGACAGTTGATCTAATTTAAATAGCATTTAAAATTTCAAATGCTATGTTAATGAATTGCTATACATTTTTAAACTAGAGAGAAAGATTGTTAAAATATATTTATCACTTTTATTTGGGAACTGATCAATGTACTAGAAAATGATCACGTAATGTACATTACACTCTGATATCCTTTATGTGTTGTTGCTTATGGAGAATATTCCTTCATTTACAGACCAATCAAACCCACAGATATTCTCCCCCCAGAAAGAGGCCATGAGGTGGCAAAAGAACTTGGCATTCCCTACTATGAGACAAGTATTGTAGCTCAGTTTGGGGTCAAAGATGTGTTCGACAATGCCATCCGAGCTGCCCTTATCTCCCGCCGTCACCTGCAGTTCTGGAAGTCCCATTTGAAAAAGGTCCAGAGGCCACTCCTGCAGGCTCCCTTTTTGCCTCCTCGTCCACCTCGGCCTATAGTCGGAATCCCAGACCCCCCGCCTTCAGATGGAGAAGGCCCTGATTCTCTTTTCTGCCAGTCACTCTGTGCAGATGTCCTTTTCCTGCTGCAGGGTGGTGCCACTCGTGTCTTTGCACACAAAGTTTATCTCGCTACGTCTTGCTCCAAGTTCTATGACCTATTCACTCTTGATCTGGGTGGATTGTCTGTAGGGCAGATGGGCGAGGAGCAAGAGAGCAAGGAAAACGTAGAACTTGGGGAAGAAGATGAGCAGACCAGAAGAGGAGCTAAAGAGCAAGCCGGGCGTACCAAGAGCCTGGACATTGACAAAGACGGTGTTCAGGGAGGAGTCCAGGGTCTGAGTCGGCCCCAGCTTCTCCAGCAGGGCTCTCTGAGGACTTCCCAGAGTGATAATGCACTCCCATCTCGAGCCCAGTACTCAATGGGGGCTTTAGGGACTGGCCGTGCACTTTCAGGATGGGGAAGGGGTTTTTTGAGTGTTTGTCTAGAGCATGTAGACGATCCCATGACAGGACGACCAAGGCTCATGACTGTGGTGGCCATGGATGCACTCATACAGGAAGAACCATTTAAGGTAATTACAAATCTAGACATCAAAGGTCCCCTATGTGCGTAGTTGAGAGCTGGATTTACCTCTGCATTAAACTACATTTCACATTAAGGCTGCACAGTGTGTCACAAATTTATTGTTATAACAAAATCAAGAATTGTAGTATCCATATAGCAAAGATTGGGCTGAATGAGAATGATATTATCGTCTTCCATATGACATTTACTCTCTGCAACTCTTCAAGCATGATGTAACCAAATGTAGCACAGTGTGAGCAGTGAAGATGGAATAGAAGCCTTCCATTCTGTTTATATGATAGTTTTTAAGTGTAGAAATCAATTCAGCCACAAAGGGGCCTTGAAGTGTTGCAGGTCATGTTGTTATCATTGCATATTGCCACTGTACTCATTTTGTGTTGGCCAATTTACGTTACATAATAGACTTCTTGTTTTGGTGTTAGGCTGTGCTTCAGTACCTCTACACTGGCAATTTGGATGAGGGCAGAGGAGATCTGATGCAGGTAGCCACCATCGCAGAGTTACTCGAAGTGTTTGACCTGCGGATGATGGTGGCAAATGTGCTGAACCGAGAGAGCTTCATGAACCAGGAGATTACAAAGGCTTTCCACGTGCGCAGGGCCAACAGGATCAAGGAGTGTCTCAGCAAAGGGACCTTTGCTGGTAAACTACTCTGCCTTCAGTTTCACAGCTCATTGTCAAAAAGCTTGTCATTGTAGATGTTTTCCATAAATACATCACTTTTATATGGTGTTAAATGATGGTGTATTCATAACATATAAAGAACATTGCAGTTATTCCAGGTGACAGACATTTACACGTTGTATTTACATTTGGTCATACAGTATATTTTGCATTTGATATTGAGACAAATGTAAAAATGTTTTTGTTGTACAAAGTCATCAGTCTACTGGATGACAATCTGCCTATTTGTCTTTGTAGTATACATTTGGGTGTTTGCTTCCTGTGTTTCCTTTGTCATGTGCTGTAATGTGTGACTTCAGTTCCTCTATTCTGTGTTGCATGTTTTTACAGAACCTGCAGCAAATGGAAACAAAGCCTCAATCACTTTTCTATTTGACCATATCAGTATAACAACTTTTTGTGATTACATGTTAAGAAAGAAGTCAGTGGCTCGCAGTTTTTTTTTTTTTCAAATATCACTGGATTTGGCTTTTAAGTCCCTAAGAACAATAAAGTCATGGTCATGGCAAAGACAAGTGCAACTTATCAGGTAGTTTTTGCACAGTCCACAGTCCACAAAAAAAAAAAGCTCTGTTTTTTCCTCTTAGCATTGTTGTTTGAGTTAATTCTTATTTTCTATCCAAAATATGACATAATTTTATTGAAAAAAATGAAATGTTAGATGAGATAGTTACAGGCTTATTCCATGACCTACAATTCTATGTCTAGTCTTCTTCCCTTCTCCATAGCTGTTCTGTCCCTCTGTCGATTTATCTTTCTGTCTTCCTCTGTCCGTGTCTCTGTCTTTATGTTTGTCTGACGTCGTGTCTGCCTGTGTGTATGTCTGGATGTCTGCACTGTCTGTTTTTCCCTCTGTAGCTAGATCTTCTGTGGCACTCCACAAGATGAATGCTCTTTTCCGCCCCGCTTTTAGATGTGGTGTTCCGACTGGATGATGGCTGCCTTCCGGCCCACAAGCCCCTGCTTATCTCCAGCTGTGACTGGATGGCCGCTATGTTCCGTGGCTCCTTTATGGAAAGCTACATCGAGGAGGTGAGTGAGAAGTCATTTTGTAATAATACATTTTTAGGTTAATGCTTGTATTTTTCAGTATCATTAAATCTTAACATTTTGTGTTTGACTCATGTAATTTGGTTGATTAAATAAATATTTGTCATTATGTTTAATTATGCTGCTTGAAGTAACACTTGGGCCTTTTAGATAAATGTCCCATTTAGCGCTTGAGCTTGTGTTTTGCATCTAATGCATGGAGTTTTTAAAATGTATGAATCTATCCTCTAACCTTTGCTTAACCTGCACATAAACACATTGCTAATACTACTTAGACTACTTAAAGTCTTCTGCACATAAAACCTGCTTAATCTAATGTGCACAAAGATTATCCCTCAAATACAAACAACTAAAAGCTGCATTGAAGCCACGTGTTTTTTCACGCCTGGCCATGAAGGAAACCACACTGTTGTTTGGTGTTGAGTCATAACCAAACTAAAGACACCAGTTTTTAAATAGCTTGTCTGTAAAAAGATTGGTGTCCCCTGACTCAAATTCTCTTGCAGGCCTTTTTCACTGGTCCTGACCTAACTTAACAGGAAGTAGTTTTATCTCACGACCTTTAAGTTGAGGCTCTGTATGTGTGTATAGAACCAGATCCCTGAGAGTATGGTTTCTTGCAAGGCCAGCAGGGTTAGATTACGTAGATCCAGGTTAAGGGAAGTAAAGCAGGTCTTGTCATTGAACAGAGAAAGAAAGAAACTGTCTAGTTTATGTTAGGTACAATTCAGCGAGGCATGTTGAAATTAAAATAAACACATTGTGTGAGTGGGCTTTTACTGTAGACTTTGCAGGGAGAACTGGACATTAGCACCACTGAGGGGGCACTGTGTTTGCTGCTGGTGGGATGCCTGTGTCTATGGTTACTTTAAACTGTTTTTGTTAGTGACTATTGAGACATTGTTTGTGTTATCATGTAAATGTGGCCAGGTCGCTCTTGTAAAGGAGATTTTTAATCTCAATGAGTTTTTAACCTGGTTAAATAAAGGTAAAATAAAAAAATGTAATATTGCCAAAAAGCCTAGCTGTACTTTTAATGTCTTCCTTTTTGGTTGTGATTTTTTTTTCTACAGGAAACAAATTTGACACAGATTAGGAAAATTGTTACTATACTATAGAATTTACATTTTATTAAGTTTCAACTTATACTTATCCTGTGTGAAACATTGAGAATGTGGCATTAATTTTTATGATACAAAAACTATGTAACTGTAGTATAAAAACTACACAACCATTTCAGTAAGTATATCTTTGAGAACAGCATGTGAACAGACTGTAATGCTCTATTTTAAAGCTTTTGTCACACTTTACACTCTATTTTTAGGCTCACACAGTTCTGTGTTCATGTGGTTGCGTGCCGGTGATAGTCTTCAAATCTCAGTTACAGTTAGATGTTCATATTTGATTTTTGTGATGGATTAAGTAGTATTATTAATAAACATGTTGCCTGAAGTGAAACTGCTGTTGGAATGAATGTGTTCATTAGTAGTTCCTGGTCTCAGATGGGGTTTTCAGCTCTAGA
Organism: Rhyacichthys aspro; assembly: GCA_036850595.1. Classification (NCBI taxonomy): domain Eukaryota; kingdom Metazoa; phylum Chordata; class Actinopteri; order Gobiiformes; family Rhyacichthyidae; genus Rhyacichthys; species Rhyacichthys aspro. Next base: position 12,115,557 of record CM072156.1, read on the forward strand.
GACCACCCATGTCTTGGCATTGTTACTTCTAGTCTTAATGATAGGTCAGCCCGGGCTGACATTCTCCCTAATTGGTTATGGAAAATGAGGTGAAAGAGTGTCTCAGCGAGTTCTCTCAGGGAGCACCCAATGGGGTCAGGCTATCACTGTCATCATTATTTACCTTCCTTCCCGGCTTCACTTGCATAACTCGCAGGTAAATACCCGCTGGTCTGCTTTAGATAATTAGGCCCCATAAAGGACCGGCTACTTTGAGCTCATGTCTTTATGTAACAAGCCACAGGGAAGTGCTAATGCTGCTGGACTAAGTGGCTCTGGTTTCAGGAAGGTCTTTCTGGTGGTTTAGTGACATCTAGAGGTCACTGTGCAAGTTTTTGTTTAAAATGATTATGACCCCAGCAGGGATAGTCTTCACTATTGTACAAGACAAATGGGGATATGCAACTAAACAGATGGTAGTTTGAACTTGATGTTGTATGTACTGGGTTTGGACAAAATATATATGATTTCTACCGTACTTTTGAAAAGGGGTGAATTTTTGATCAGATACACACACATCTCCCTTTGTCTTGGATAGCAACCTGTGTGTGCTCACAGATGTGTCAGCCATACTGGTTACATCATTAGCCCCCAGACAGTGCTTTCATCTAAGCTAAGATCAAAGCCACCCCGTGTGGGCTGTCCTCTGCCCTTTACCTCCAAACATGTTTCCATTCTCATTTAAACCTATCAATTTTCCATTTTTCTTTTGTTAAGGTGTCCATTCCTAACACAAGCACAGCTTGTATGCGAGGTGTCCTGGAGTTTCTCTACTGCGGTCTGCTGACTCCCTGTCCTGGTCTGGAGCCCATGGAACTTATAGTCCTGGCCAATCGTCTCTGTTTGCCACGTCTTGTTGCTCTTACAGGTAAATACCATCACTTCTTCTTTTAAACTTTCATATCTCTGACAGTCTATATTAGTGACTTAGTAAACACTACCAAGCAATGTTTTAGTTATGAAATATGACCATAGTCATGTTTGTTTACAGTGGTCTAAACAAACAATGCTGACATATTAAAGTACCAGTTGTGTTTTCAGAACAACATGCTGTGGATGAGCTTCTTCAGTTGGCAGTGAAAGGAGTGGACATGGATGGACAAGTGTTGGCTTACCTGGAACTGGCACAGGTCTGAAAAATGACTGTAAGGTGCACAAATAAATCCTTCTCTGTTTTAAATAAGTCATTTAACACTAATTTTGCCATTGCAGTTTCACAATGCCAAACAACTCTCAGCTTGGTGTCTTCATCACATCTGCACTAATTACAACAGCATCTGCCGCAAATTTCCCAAAGATATGAAGGCCATGTCTCCAGGTACTGGTTCTACCATTTGTCATCTTTCAGTTTATTGGTTAATTAGAGCATGTACTCTGTGTGTTTAAGTCCTTTTTGTTGTACAAATACAACACTGGTATTTAGGTTAAACACCTTCAGTCTGTACAGTTGATAGTACATACAACTGCCATGATTTACACATTTGATGTTTAATCTTTTGTGTTTCTAATGAATAAACTTATGCCTGTGCAGAAAACCAAAAACACTTTGAGAAACAGCGCTGGCCTCCCGTGTGGTTCCTGAAGGAGGAGGACCGCTACCTGCGCTCACAGAAAGAGCGTGAACGTGAGGAAGAGATCTTGCGCAAGCAGCACACCAAACGGGGTTGGTGTTTTTGGAGACACCCGTCTTCTTCTCCCCATGTCTCCTAAGCATTGGGTTCCCTGGGTCAATCTGACAGAGATTTGGCTCTCAGTACTACTATGCCTGAATGTGAGCATGTTTGAGGAATGTTTGTGACTCTTTTTAATTGTGACTTACTTACTTGAGTGCAATTTGGGGTGTGTGTGGGTGTGATGAACTGTACATGGATATGTAGCTGTGGGTGTTCACTGACACTTCCGATGTGAGTGCTTCCCAGCCGATGCCCTTCTGTCCCCTCCAAAAAAACTGGTCCCTCCACTGGCATTTGCAGCGCCCGAGCCTTTGATCGGACTGGGAGCAAGGGCTCTTGAATTCTCTCAGTCTCCATCCTTCACACTGACCTTAATGACTATTACACGTTGACCACTGAGGCTGCCCTTGAGGAGCTTCTTTTTGCCTTCACTTGTACACGGACTGTTAGCTTGCACACGTGAACACGATTAACCCCTCCAAAACCAGCACTGGAAACGCGGACACTGACAATGTAATTTTTTTATTTTGTTATTAAACCTTTTGATAGATGTTTTAAGGATATTGTAATCAGGGGAAATAGTGTTCCCACTCCTATAAAAGAAACCTTTTATGGACTGTTAAACTAGAGCCCGGGTGTGAGTGTAAGGGCAACCTTCAAACTGCCAGCTACCATGTTAATCACTATGACCTGATCATAGCAATTAGCCTCCAGTCAAGCGGTCCTCTGTGTCCATCATCAACCCTCCTATATCAGTAGTCTTGTACAAAAATAGCAAAATACAAGTTCTTTTTAATGATCTGTGTAAACCCAGTGCACTTTCAAAGTGACCACTAGTAACAAAGAGGTAATGAGTTTTAGATTTACTTGATATCTCTGTTTTGGCAGAATGTTAACAGTAGAAAACAGAGCACTAGCTTTTTAACTGACATGCCTTTGCACCCCTTCACAACTAGGGGCAGCACTGCTCAGGGCCCCAGCACTAGCTCTATCTTGACAGTACTTTTCTATCACTCTTAGTTTAACAACACAAAGCAGCGGTATAAAAAGTAAATGCACAGTGTTCCAGTTAGACCTTCGCTTGTTTTGCAATACCAAAGCTGTGATCCTTTTTAATCTCTATGCCCTTCATTTCCCCCTGTATCTGTTTATTTGCAAAAGGTGATGGAAGTGAATGAAAACGTTTTTAGAAAAAGAACCCTGTATATACTGTATGACACCCTTCTTTGTGTGTTAGGAGAAAAGTGTCACTGCTACACATTGCCTTCCATTTCCTCTTGCTGGAATTGAAAATGGTGCTTAATGACACAGTATTAGTGTCCACATGCAATTTGATATTCACAGTGTCTCTTGAGAGGTTTGGTGTTTACCTTAAGACCATGTGGGAATATAAAATAGAAGGTATTCAGATTTGAAAAGTATTTCATTTCTTCACATATGCTAACAGTCTCGATAGGGTCACATTAGGTCAGTAATTATAGAATGTGAAAACTTTATTTTACATATTAGCCGTTACCTTCCAGTGACCTTTGCTGCTTTTAATATGCTGTTCTCTTAACAAGAAAATAGAGGTTGGTAGTGACTGTACTGGCTTTTCAAATATCTTGACTGCAGGTGAGAGCAAATCTGATTTTGTTGTAGAGGGTGCTAATTTCTTTGGGCTTTAGGACTTTATGTGAAAACAAGGCTTCATGGTGATGACTTTCTATTAGCACATTGTTCTATTTGTGGGTCTGTGCCCCTCAGCGTTAACCAGTGAGTGTAGAAGAGAGATGGATTGTGTTAGACATGTGGTGTGTTCTGCCATTCTCCAAGGGAAATGTGTTAAGGTTATTGTCAGCTACCGAAATAGAAGGTAGACAGGATCTCACAAGACCTGAGTGAGAAATGAACAAATTCCTCTTTGAATACTGTGTAAGGGGAGAAAAAGCAAACAAAACTCTGTCTGTACATGCAACCTGCTCCGTTTTAGATACTGTCTAAATGAATTCAGATTTATCCCAATGCAAGACTCTAAGAGGAGAGAGTCAGGTTACATTTTCTTTTTGTAGATCTCCATAGTATATATGGCTTTTAGTGGGGTTTAACAGGTCTTATTAATGGGTATTATGACCCAGTAATCCTCTTCTTTCAGTCCATGTGCCTTATAGTACTGGGACAACCTTAGTCAAATAGGATTTGAATAAAAAATTTGGTTAGAACCTGCAGACTGGTTCTGCGTTGGATAATTAGCAACTTTCTAGTTGTACAAAGGGTTATGGTGTTGTAATTATGCACTCTCAGCCATTATCAATTTTGAGGGGACTTCTGAGCCGACCTGAGCCATGCCTGTGGAGCACCTTTTGCTATTTGTCTGCAGATTTTCAGACAGATGGCCTTGACTTAAACTCTTTACTTTTATAAGTTGTAGGAAATGAGTTAGGCCTTAGATCAGTGTGCTTATTTCAAATTGCCATAATTTGAATAAAAACGCTTCATAGTTGGAATTATTTACATTGAAAGGAATAGTGTTGACAGGTTGATTCCTGCAGTGAAATTTAAAAGCTTAGCACTGGCTGGCCTTTGTGCTGGGTGGGCGCATTATTGGATTGTGGTTATTTGCCTATAGTCTTTACAATGACACTTGGTGTTGGAATGCACTTTCTACTTTGTTTTTTATGTCTATGACTTTATCTGTGCTTAACATGTATTGTTTCCCATGTACTTTGATTATTTTTCTAAACCTGATGATTGTAGCATGCTATTTACACTTAAGTCCTTCAAAAACTTGCTCAGTTTAGAAAACAGTGTAGACATTCATAACATTTTTTTTTTTTTTTTTTTTTTTACAGCTGATTGGTTGTCTTTCAACTTTGCAGTAGCTTTTAATTCGCTGTCGCTTTATGCACAACTCAGCTTTACTGAATGAACTCAACACAGCTCACAGTAGCATAATATGAAACATTCTACAACAGGCCAGCACAGCTCCAGACTCCGATAAGCAGAGGAATGGGTTCTGCAATAAACAGTTTTAGCTGACCTTTTATGTGCTGTTACTATCAAAGTTTTCTTCTTCAATGAAAGTTGCTTATGTGAATATCTGAAATTCAAAGAGCAAAACTCCTATTAATTTGTTTGTTTTATTGCTCATAATTGAGCAGTAACAATGACTAAAGATCAAGGAAATAGTGGTTTTATCTGCATGTGAAGACAAAAGAGGCATGATGCATGTTTCTGGGGCTAGACATTGTTTAGCCCTGTCTGCATTCAATTGAAATGCAAATGGGTTTGTGGGTTTATATTTCTAAAGGTAAATAACAAAAGTAGATAGGTGTATGTTATATTTTGGGATGCTTGCTAAAATGACATTCAAGTAACTCTTTAAACATGGTTTAGTTATACAATGGAAAGGATTATCTGCTTATTCTCTATACATGTGCAACACTGACACCTACTGGCCAAAGTCTGTTTAATGGAGCCCATGATTTTCATTCAACACAAGTCTCAGTACTAGTAACGCCTGTCATCACTGTTAGGTGTTTCCTTTTCTGTGCCTTGAGTAAAACCTCACTCTTTTGGCTGTGCACAGGCACTGCACCTGCATCTTTCTGAGCTCACATAGAGTGGATTAAGCCAAGCCAAGAAATAAACACAAGAGCACAGAAATAAATGTAGGCAGCTCTCATTTATGTACAGTATCTAATCGCTTTCAATGACTTGTGTTTGTTGAGTACTTCTTTTGAGACATTAAAGCAGTTACAGCAGCAGCATAATGAGAACTTCCAGAAGCATGTCTAGTGTATTGTCTAAGCTAAGATGATAAAATTGAATCTCTGTAACCCAGCAGTTTAAAACAGTGTTTTTCAGTGTTGCATTCATTAAGGTGCCTGTACTTCATGTTATGTAGCCTATCACTACTAAACTATGGACACGCTCAGTACTTGTCCACTTTCTTGTGGTCTTCTTCTCTTAAAGCCAAATGAAGTCACCCTATATACCCTCTTGTTATTAGTAATACTATATTGCAATCTTGTAATTATAAGGAGACATAGACTATATATATTGTGCTTTAACACAACATAGTTGTTATCCAAAGTAAAGCAGTGTTGCAGGTTTGATCAGACTTTCTTTCTGTAACAAAAACCTTCCCACTATGCTTTATGTATTAAACTGTTTTATGCACAGAGAGGCCCAGAATGGGCAGTGTTCATTTACTGTCATGGTGTTTAACCTCTGGACTATACTGTAATTTTAAGTGGATAGTATTGATTGTGTAGTATTATGATGCACCTTTGTTCCCAATGGCTCATTACATTATGAGTTTAATTAACATTTACCACTTATGTTGTGTATATTACAATAAAAGGCAAAAAGAGCACACCATACACAACAAAAACTATTAAGGGCTTTCAACAATCTACAACAATCAGAATGTTCTGCTGCTGTTGAAAAATGTTTTGAAACTAAACAAATTTGTAATATTTTTGAACCACTGATTTGTACAAAATGTTGACAAAATAAGAAAAAAAGAGCTCCTTTTTGCCATTTCAGTATTTTAATGTTTGACATGGGTTTTATTAAAACGGATAATCTTTTGAAATTGTCTTTTGTCTTTATTTATTTGTGTGTCAGTATCCTTTATCCATAATTTGGTCCTTTATGTGCCAGCGTTCAGATTGTGAATTCAAAGTCTTGCTGCATGTTATAATGCTCTGTAGACTGGATAAATTAAGATGTTACGTATGTGCTCTCTTTAGTGGACCACAGCTGTATCATGTGATGCGGATTCGACCATTTACATTTTACTTACTCCATACAAATAAGAGAGAAAGTAGAGAGGAGCATGTTAATTTCCAGTGTTGTCATGTAGCAAACATGTTGGCTATACTATGTCCATTGTTTTTGTTGATGTCTTTCTCTGTCAAAAACATACAGTATCTGTGACTCTGAATATTGACCACTGGTTTTGGCTGTCAGCTCCTTTGTCATTTGCTCAAACTCCCATTCCTCACTCCCATGTTCTTGTCTATAGGCCACAGTCTGAGAGAACACAGACTCAGGGCGAGGGAGACACAATGACATCACCACATCTGGCTCCCATCTTTTAGACTTCCCTCAGGATGAGACAAAAAGATCTGCTTTTTAGAGAAGTAAACCACTTTGTAATTTGGAGATATCATTTAAATATTGAAATAACTGATGATAAAGCTGGCAAGAAGGGAAAACCAGCTTGTGGAACCGGGGCATAAAACAGCCTTATCTAAATAAGTGCTACATGTTCAAAGGACGTCAAAAAGAAAGACTACATCACCACAAACCCTTCTCGCTCATTTTATTTTTAAATCATTGCTTTGTGAAGTTCAAGAACAGTTCCTCATCCAGACTGTGCGGCATTTTTGTGTGTGTGCATGAGTGGGACAGGTGAGAATGTGAGTGAAATTCACAAAACATATGTGTCACCCTCACGGCCTCTCTGGAGCTCAGGGGGGAGCACAGCGTGTGAAATAGACTCAAAAGGTTTGTTTTGAAAGTGCATAGCGGAGCAGTGACCTCATCTGGAAGCCTTCTGATAGGACATCTACATTCTTACTGAAAGTCCAGAAGCATCTCGTGAAGGTATCCCAGCTATGTATCTTACAATGATTGACTGTCAAAGTGTATTAAATAAATTAAAAAAATCGAAGGTGTCTGAGCGTGGCGTATGGTCCAAGAACTGACCTATAGCTGAAGCAGTGTGTTCAGTTGTCATTAACTTGTTTATTTATTAGCTAGTCTTCTCCCACATCCAGCTCATTATATCCTCAGGAAAACACTCACTCCTGTGCTGGCTCAGCATCCCAATAACACAGGGAGGATGGACGGGGCCACTCAGCAACTTCTTCTTATTTATGGAGTCAGGATTCAGATTGTTTGCTTTGGGGGCTTGACGTTTTGTAGCTGCTATTCATAGAACTGCTGCTACATAGCTGACAATAAAAGCCAATCTTCAGGCTTTATTTCATATTTAAATTCACAGTAGGTTCAACATGAGAGTAGATGACAGAGAATGCTTTGTTTTCCTTGATATCAATGATGATTTTAATAAGAATAAGTGCATCTTGCTCCAAGCGGATCTTGCACCTGGGGTTGGACAACTAACTGGTCATGACAAAAAGGAAGTGATTATGTTTCAAGGAAGCAGTTTTTAGCCTTTTTTTTTTTTAAATACTGTGAAATGCGACAAAAAAAAGATTCCATGTTTTAAACGACAAATTTGCAACTGAGAATAATTTATTTGTCACGACTCAACACTCTGTCACCTAAAGGAAGCCAGGAAACCTTTTAGAAGACTAAAGGAAATGCCACAGTCCCTTGAAGAGAGGCATTACAGTACAACAATTAGTCCACATTACTGGACTAAGAGGTTGGAAGGCCAGGGGAGCCTCTAATAGCAGGAAGTTGAAGAATAATAGTGGTGTGGGGATGTTTTGCCCCCTGTTCCTTTGGGATCCAAGTGTTGTGACCGTTGCAACTATTCATCTTCATACAAGGGCAAGAAATATGACTTCACAAACAACATACAGCAAGCCAATAAATGTTTGAGATGGGGAATTTAATGTATGGACTCATTTATGGCTAGACAGCTTTAAACAGACCTACTACAAGTTCTCAACACTCAAGCACTTCCCCCCAGACTCACTTCCCATGAAATTGGCTCTTCTTTGGCTTCCTCATCTATTGGCTGCACTGTAATGGCTTGTCTGAAGTCTGCCAAGCACCAGAGGGGGCCCACTCACAGACAAAAGCAGACTGGCACATGAAAAGCTGGCACCATGACCCTTCAGCCCCTTTAACAACCCAAAAGACAGCTTATAACAGAAACATCATAACTTTAAAATAAATTGTATTGTGTGTGGAAAATCTAATAGCGGAATAACATTAGCATGAGGCACATACAAGTGGCTCTCCTCAATGACAGAACCATAAAATGACTTACAGAGGTCTATAACTGCCCCGGTTCAAGGTCTGCTCCGGATCCAACACGTTGTCCATGAAGCATTTTGGTTAGGTTACATCTCCTCCCAGATGACCCAGCAAGTGAAGTCATTATGCTTTCCACTCTCCCAACAGGAGGTGGGGCTTTTGTTGAAACTTATTCTACCCCAGTGCACAAAGAGGAGCGTGCATTCGTAGTCCCCATCCACGCTGGGAGTACGCAGCGCCTGCACAGATCTCTCCACTTAAGAAACTTAAGCTTACGCTCTGTGTGACCCTGTAAACCTTTTTCTGCCGTACTGACTGACAGTGTTCGGCTCTGGCTGCTTCCTGCACATAGTCCGAGCCCGAAAAGTGTCGGGACCAGTGAATGAAGAGAGACCTGAGGGAGTGCTCTGGAAACTTATGCCATGATGAGCACGCAAACGGTCAACCTTGATACCTACAGCCTGTCTCTGCTCACGGCTAAAGAAGACATTCTCAGCCCACGGTCATCCACTAACTGGTAACACTCCATGTTTCTACTCGAACACAAGTTAGCATCCACACCAACACAGCATAGCCAACCCTCTCATCTTTGTTTTTGTGATAATCATGTCAGTTTAGAAACATTTGCAAACTTTTGAGGACGTGTCTTCACTAGAAGTCGTTCGTTTGGTCAGAGTGGCTGTTGCGTAAGCAGAGGCTTAGTCACTGGATTGATTTCCATTAATCCAGTGAGTGGAGGGGATTCTGAAGTGAGCAGCGGAGGCACTGCACGCAAGGGAACTATATTTATAAGTAGAGCATAAGACCAGGTACAACGGCTTAAGAAGGGTTTCAGTGACGTGATGGCGGCTGTCCTTTACGCACGCTAGGCGTCTGCTGCGACACCTGGCCAGCAGCTCTCTGCCCTCACCAGAACCGTACACGCTCCAAGACTTTGCTATTGTCTTTAGGGAGGATCTGGTTTCTGCTGTTGTGCTGATCTTCTTTCAGGCAGAAGCTCTTTAATTTGACCGTCAGACACCGCGTGTGCATGGCTCCTATTCAGAAGGGAGATCAGGCTAATTAAAAGTAGAGTTGTGACATTTATCCATGTAGGCAGGCGTTGCTGTAATTTGATAACAAGTCTATATCAAAACACCAACATACACTAAACAGTTTCAACTGACTTAAATAACAGTAATCATTTATTTGTCACGGGCATTAAGCGCCATAGTGCGTGCCTTTTTGCATGGAAAATGTGCAAAAAGTCTTGCCTCTTGTCGAACCGCTTTGTTACAAGTTTTTCCCAACATCATGACTCATAGTTCAGATGCTCTTGCCAAAGCCAACACATGTGCTCATAAGTCTTGCATTTCTACATCTCCACTTACTCCGTCTTACTTTTCTCCCTTTGACACTATGCAGACTTATAATATGTTAGGGTCAAACCTGACACCTGAAACTCAAATGAGAGAGCTTTTCACTTAAACAGACTTAGTTTTTAAATAATACTGTGAAAACAGGCATGACTTGAGCTCACAGTAGTTACTAAACACATCTGTGAATTTCAACCACTCCTGCATACTTGCTTGTAAGAAAAAAGGAAAGGATTTGGCCTACTTTAGAGGCCTGAGTTGTGTGGTGGGACCTAATGATGTCATGATTCTTACTGTCAAACAACGGAGAATAACAGATGTGAACGTCTGGTGTGTGCAAGTTTGCAGGCGAACATACTGTATGTGTCCTGTTGAGGGAATGCATCCAGAGCAGAGCATTATAGTGAGGTGGGAGGTGATGAGAATGAGTTTGCATGGATAAAGATGGGGGTGCTTGTTTTGCTCAATGATCCCACCCCCACCGTGTGGCCTTGAGGTCCCTGTGTGTATTATCTAATGACCTTGTGTCCTGAATGGGAAACAGACCTTTTGTGACGAGACTTTGAAGAAAAGAGGAGCCGCCTCAATGCTTCCCTCATTCAGAGTTTTATGTCCAGCATCGAGGCTGGGGGGTGCTTCTCTTTAGGTTGGGAACTGATGTCGCCCATGGCCGTCTTATTTATGACTGTGCCACACACTCACCCAAAAGGTCTCTTCTTCTGTGCAGTAAATTATCTTTGTCTGGGGTGTGTTCAGCAGATTTACACATAATCACTGAACCAGTGAAGGTCTGAACAGTTTTACAATGGATCTTAAAAGTGCAGTTCTACTTGTAACCTAATCTTGGCACTCATCGGTGAGTTTAGTTCTGCAAAATTTCAATTTGAGGGCAAACATCTTTGTCATCTAAAAGGAAGCACACTTATGGTTTCAAACAAACAGTGATTATGTGGAAGTATATACACATAACATAATGAGTATCTAGGGGACAGTACCTCATGAGAAATGAGTACCACCCATGGACCTGTAATCCCGTCCCCACTGTTCAGTTTGCTCTCCACCATTTTCTAATCGTTAAAGCAAAACAACAGAAGAACTGTGGGACACAATGGTCAAAATAGTTTAAAAAGTAGAGCAAATATGAACTGCCAAACCAATTTTTCTTACTAAAACTGTGGTCCCAACCATTTTGTCATTATTTTATTGCTCCTAGGCACCGAAGCATTAAGTAAATACTGAGTTCACCCAGTATTATGAAAGTATTGTAAAATACACCAATCTTCCCCTCATTAATGAATGAAGCAAATAACTCAGCTGTCTGTGTTGAAACAACATCAGTAACAACTAATAAGTGGGCTGTGTTGATAGCCCATTTGGAAAATTGAATGACACACTTGTTGATTCCCTTGTATCTTTCAGATTTGGTTGGTAGACTTGTAGTAATCAATCAAATTAGATTCATTTTTTGTCATGATTATTATCAAATGTGTTTATTATTACTGACAAACCTGGGTGTGATTTGATTAGGATGGCGTTTTTTCCATCTAAGGCCTGGGGTGTTTGTGTTGCATCTACTTGCAAGAATTTCAGCAGGCTCATGCATGATTAAGTGAGAGCTAAGGAGAAGCAGGTCTAAAGTTACAGTCTAGATGGAGTACACCTGTGGGTAAAGAGGAAAGTTAGGACCTCAAACTGTACACAGATAGAAGTCATGAAAAGATTCAAAGTTAGTATCAGTCATTTTAGTTTTAAGGAACTACTTTAGATTTACTTCTGCTTTTTCTATTCCCAGGATCTAAAGCATATTTGCTGCCTATCACACTAATCACTGATCATGAATATGTGCTGGATGACTCAGAATCTACACAGACGTTAATCACAATAAATGAAATATGTTTCTGAATCTTTATTGAGCAAACACTTTTATTGACACAGCCCTCAAATCCCACTGAAGGAACATGAAACAGTTCTGTGTAGTAAGTGATTCAATAATTGTATTGAACTTTGAAGCTGTGTGGAAAACACCTGTTTGCCACAAAGAAATGTTAAGGCATTTAGAGAAGGTTTAGACAAGAACAGTGCTTGACTAAAAGACAGGGGTGTTGTAATGAAGCAGGTCATGCTATTACATGCCGTCTTATTGTCTCTGTCCTGAAACCTTTGCTGTGAAAGCTTTTCATAAAACAGTTTATATAGCGTTGGTGTTCTATTGTTAGCATTAAAGGACCACAACATCTCTCACTTTGGTAGAGCTTTGGGAGATAGTTTGTGGGTGGCATTTTGGATTGTGATGACAATGATATATACAGTAATAGCTATTATACCTAGCTTTGTTTAGATGAACTCTGAGCAATCACTATTCATTAGTAAGCACCAAACAACAGCTTACTGCTCAGTTAAACATTGTTTGGAGCCATCTAGGTTTGGAGTAAAGTTGTAAGTTAATAGTAGGTCATCTGGCAAGAGGAGACATGACTGAGAAAGATTATACTTTAGCGTGGACCATAATTTATGCTGCTGTAAGTTGTATCTAGGTGTAATGTAAATCCCATAAATTGACAGAGTGTTGTAGTAAGGCTTGTAATTGACACATATTAATGTTTCATGACTTGGTGCTACATGCCTTCTTTTTAGTGTGCAGTTTCTAACATTAAATACTGATGCAAGGACCCCTTAACATGTTATATTCAATTCTTTTCTGTTGAGGCAGAAAGACCAACCTCCAGCCACATTGCCTCTGCAAATAGTTTCCAGTGGAAATCTCTCATCTTTGTGCCCACAATAGCTGAGACAATACAGTGTTGTTTCTTTTTTGCAAAAGAGCAAATACTGTTAAAAGTTTGCCTCCATCATTGTGAAATCAGATGACGCTTTGTGCCAAGGCTAAGAAGCACACAGTAATAGGCTTGGTGGTATTTTAAAGGGTGTGTCGAACAGTTCTCAAGACATCTGTGATTTAGTGTTTCATCAAACATTTCCAAGAACCTGATTGTGTATGTATGCACTTCTGCTGGTGTCAGTCAAACATTACTGGTCAAAAAGTGTAATATTTGAAACCAAGCCTTTGGCAAACAAGTGCACTAAATTTGTGTTCTACCATTGCAGTTTTGCACATCAAAATGCTTGGTCTGGACAGTAGGAGTAAGCCAAACTGAGACACTGTGTTCTGGGCTTCCTTGCCAACTCCCACACAGCTGCCTCATTATTAAAGAATTAACTCAAATCTGCTCAGTACAACAAATAAGGGGCATCCGGTTGCATTCCTTTCAGGAATATGTCCCCAAAAGCAGCCGTTAGGAACGTGATCTTGATAAATGGAATAATTTAAAAAATACACTGTCTCTATCAGTTAAAGTCGTACATGAAGAGTATAAATGGTGTGGAACCGTATACGTTTGACAGGGGTCAAAACTACAGTTTTTCCTCTCATAAAATATTTTTACTTCATTTTTTTCAATTCTTGATTTCTTAAATTTTACAGGCATGAGATAATCACATTGATGCTGTAACATCAATGGCAGCTGACAGTGTGAAGTATCAGCTGTGTTTGCAGACTGCCCCGAGCAATTAAACCTAACTCACCATGGTTACGAAGGGGCACCATTGTTAAAACCGTGACAAGCTGAGGGTTAACTATAACTTTCTTGCAGCAAAGTCAATTTAGATGTAGGGTCTCGACTGGGATTCCACATTTCCTTTTCTCTCCTTGTTTGTTCACTTGCTGATGAGGGGGCCTGAGTACAGATTCGGTGGGCTGTGTTGTCCTGGCGACCCTGGTGGGAAAGCTTGGTTGTTTGAAACAAGAAACTGAATAAAACAGGGGACGTGAGTGAAGAGTGGGTAAAGAGGCTGGGAAAGGGGGTGCAAATGAATGATGATTGGACAAAAACACTAGGTAAGAAAAACAGAGGAGGCGTTTTTTAAAGCAGATTTAGCAAATAAGAGATGCCACATGGATCACGGAGCACTGGGAGATTTTGGGGACAGGGACATTTTGGATCTTACACTTATATCAAATTGGCCAAGTTTCCAGCACTACTTATCTCGCATCTACACATCTCCATAGAATCAGATTTCACTTGTCCACCTTATATCTCTTTGATTGGTTTAAACAGCTCCATTCAGAACAACAGATCAATGAGAACATTTACAATAAATTCAAATCACTGAGTTAGTCTGATCAGACTGGAATTGGGTGTGAATGCATTATTATTATTATTGGAATCATTGAGTCAAATGTTTCTTCGTCGAGCCACATCTACATAATGTGGTTTGTAGTGAAGTTGTTGCCAGTGCAGTGCTGAGCCTTGTGTAGGTGTCTCTTGTAGTAAATAGTTTTACTCTTCCCATTTCCTGTGCAATTGTTTAAGGCCAGTAGTCCAGTTACAGTAAATCAGTTGTGTTATGAGTGTGACTAAGCTGCCCAAACGTACTCTGCATGTTAATGCCAGGTGAGAATAGCATCACGGAGACATGACAAGGTTTTTAGGTGAATGGAGCTGTTAAATATGGAATGTGCATTTCTGTAACCGTTTTGATCTGGACATTGTTTCTGTATGTAACAGTGTGAGACAGCATGCACAGGAAATGCCTGAGATATCCCAACGGAACACAGCTTTAAATTTCTCTTCTGCTCTAGTCTCCTTCTGCTTTCAACCCAACTATTATCCTTCTATCAGTGAATGTCTCTCCTTTAGTGACCTTACAGAGTCAAGATGTATGATGTTGAAACCTTTATCAGCCTCTATTGAGACACTTCACCCAATAACCACATGCTCCTCTGCCCTCTCTGAACAAATCTATAGAGCTAATTAAAATGCGACTTCCATTCTATTTCCATCTTTGTTATATCTAGGACAAGGAAGGGTCATCTAGACTGCTTCCTTATGATAAATAGAATTATATCATTCAGCCCAAAGCTCAAAGGACTGTTGTTTTTTTATCACTTAAATCCTAGACGAAACAGGTCTAAAAGATGTGGTAAAAGTCTATCATAGAAATTTAGTCAGAAATGTCTTATGTCCATTGGAACATGCAAAGTAATTTTAGTGATAAGTGCCGTGTTGTTTCTGTCTTTCACTAACTTCAACCAGTTGCTGTCAAAATTGCTAGTAAATTAAAAATGTAGGCATTAAAAGGCACTATAATCCTGGTGATTACATAGATATTTTTAAAACCCCAGATGACTCACTATGACTGATTGTGGACTGTGTGTCTCCTGCTCCCTACAATAAAAACAAGGAAATAGCGTTAAGCAGGTGATATGTTAGCATTTCATGGTGGTATTTTTTTAAATGTATTTTCTTGTTCCATTGCATGATGCTTTCCTGGAGCTAGGTAACAGGGATGCACTGACTTCCCTATCACAGGCCAATTGATAGACATAGTTCCTCCAGCATGTTATTTTCAGGTAGTCTAACTTCACCATGTATTTTTTTTCAATATTATTTTTTTGTCAGTGCTTGGGATTATGTTTCACAGAGGAAAATGTGGCTGCTGAATAATTGGTATGTGTACAGGTCTGCTTACACAATGACTGGCTACTGTGGATTAACCTTTGTAACACAAGGCCAACTGTTGTCCATGCAATGCACTGGTACCTTTGGAAAAGCCCTGTTTTCACAGTTTTTTGGCACCAGTGTTATGTTTCATCCTGAAATTAGACTGTTCTCAAGGAATTTACAGAGATCAAAGCTTCCTTATTGTCGAACTTTCTGCCTCTCAAACTTGTCTTTGTCCACCTCCCACTATTTTCCATGTGCAGGCCTCTTTTCTCTCCCTGGCACTCATTTAATTACTTATTTGTTTAGATTGTAATATTCAAAACTTATCTGGCTGAATGTTTTGCTGAAAACAAAATATTTTCCCTTTCCCCACTTGCAGCATTCCACTCTCGGCCTTCCAAATGTCTCTTGTATGCTTTCAGTTGTTTGCCGGCATTTCACTGAGCGTTAGCGACTGTTCTTTCGTATAATCTTGCTCTTTATCGCCTCTGTCATTTGCCTTGACTATTTATCCCTGACTCCAGACTAAATAACTTCAGTGGTCTGTAATAGTCTCTGGGGGAGATGCCTGTGTCCTCCACCCAGACAAATCCTTTACAGATAAGTCTTGTGAGTGGTAAGCTGCTCGGTGGGTGGATCGGACCAGTATTCTGAAGGAACAAACACAGTCAAAGTCCGTAATGTTGAACAATAATGCTTACTCTGGCTTTAGCGGCATGCTGTGATTGATGTGGGGAATGTCACTGGAAGAAGAGCGTATATGGTCGACTTTTAAATAAAGACAATACGTCCCAAAAACCGCAGTACTGGTTGAAGGCCTGCTTCTTTTTTTAAACATGAATTAAAGGCAGTCTTCAAAGATTAGATTAAAGTGAATTTTTATTTGGTAAACAGATTAATAGATTCATTAAATTGCATTTTGGGATTTTCAGTCTCACTTAAAAGCTTTAATTGAGAGGCCAATTTGATTGCTATTCTGAAGAACATAACTTGTACCTGATGGAATAATGGAATAATCTTAATACATTTAATTTTGAACAATTCTTTTTTTTTTTTTAAATTCATGTTTGTCAGCAGCACAGACTACACTTTATATCTGAAGCTTTTACTGATATGTCCTTCGTCTTTTATCACTTAGACACACACTGACTTGTTGATGCAAAACAATGAGATCCTTTTCTTCTATGTAATAATAAGACTGTATGTGTTTATGCTGTCTTGATTATTCTGTTGCTAACTGGGTTTTTTTTTTTGCCCATGTTTCAAGAGCAGACAGAAAGGTGCAGAGTATAAGTTAAAAATAGCACAAGGGGCCCAGGTCACCTCTAAGTCAGGAGTAAGTAACAGACCAAAGGGGAGACCAAAAAAAAAAAAAAACATGAAAAATTGTTTGGGTCATTGGGGAATGTTTGTATGAGACAGAGGAAGGGAGCAAAAGAATGATGTCTTTTGATTGAGACCTTAATCTCAGCGGCAAATCCTGGTGAGAGCTCCTAGTCTGTCATTTTTTTCCCTCATATACTTCTCTTTGCGCTCAGTTTATCAAATTGTGGCAGTGCACGTAACCTCAAATCTCTTATATCTCCCCCGCTGGCAGAGATGGAATGTATATACAACCTCCACAAAGAGTCAGAGTTGCAGGAAGACACACAGTTTTGGGAATGTAGCATGTTAAAAGCTATCCCTAAAGCTCCAAAACAAACTGTTGTTCCTGAGTGTGCAAGTATGTGAGCTTTTCCCATTGTGTTCTTGTCTTGTTTATTTGTTTGCATTGGCTTGCGCTGACATGATTTCCATTGTAGATTTCCAAAAAGAACTGGAGTATTTCAGTATGACGTCATTGTTTTTCTTCTTCGTGCTGTGTTACTCTCTCCCCTTTGCAATGCCTCATTTTTTTTTATTAGTGGCTGTTTCTTCTTTTCTCCCCACCCACTGTCACTCCCTTTTTCAGAGCCGAGGTTGTAGCTGACTGAGTTTAAAAGTGGGCTCAGAGTCTGTTTTCCTCATCATACACGTGTGAAGGGGTCTGTTCTGTTAAATCAGCATATTTTAGTTTATTTCATTGCAACATAACTATTGGTATTGGTTTGGGTCAGTGCAATTATGTTTAGAAGCCACTGATGAATAAAGACAACCCTCAATGTCCCTCAACTGTTTCCTCTGGTCGAAAATATAGTGACACATGTGAAGAATGGAGCCAAAATCATAATGTGTGATGAAAAAAACAACAAAAAACATTCACCTGTTAGCTGTTGCCTCATAGGGCCCAAGTCAAAAATAATTTTCCCATCAAACCCAGCTTTTATTATTTAAATGGAGATCTAAGACAAAGTGCTGGTAGAGCCACATGAGAAGCCTACCCATATCAAATTTTTAAAACGATGTAAGGTCAAGTTGCCTCATCATGTAGGAGTCCTTCACCAAGACTATCTATAATGAGGTAAGAAGCGTATCAGGCGACCATTTTATTTTGTTTCCTCTCTAACTATGACAGGATTAAATATGTATTAAAAATGTCATTTGTTTTGTAAGAAAAAAATGTCACAGATTGTGCAAAAGTCTCTCTTCTGAGCGAGCCTCTTTTCGTGTCGGAGAATTCACACATGTACTTCAAACTCCCTCAGAGCCAGCGACCTTTGACCTTGACCGCTCGTGAATGGTGACCTTTAGGGAATGCCTTAATGACTTCGGATCAGTGGATGTGGATTTTTGTCTTAACGTGGATGCTGACAAGGCTAATGAGGGACAGGAATTGGTGCCGTAAAATGAGCTCAAATAACACGGGGACGGCTTGAAGAATGTTTACAAGAATTAGCACATTCACCTTGTTCAATCAGTGTTTTTGGCAAAATGAAGACACACAAAAAAGATTAGTGTTAGTGCATCAAACACATGGGCCAGTGTCCAGCTAACCTAATCCACAACATAAGTATTGTTTCTTTGGGACTGTCACAAACACTGACTGGCATTGTTGTTCTTCGCTCTTAGAACAAAGAAAGGCTGTTCTGAAAAAAATAACTGCAAACTGGTAGAGTTACAAAAAATACTGTCTGACTCTGACAACCCACCTTTGTGACACTGTTGTGTGACTGGTTGTAAAAGGTGTTAACCCCTAACCCTCTAACCCTGGTATAAACTCAATATTATGCTTCAGTCTCTGCTTCAGAACTAGGCCCCAAGCTCTGGACATGATATAACAAGGAGTGGATTAGTATTTAACTTTTCTAAGTTTTCTTTGGCCCTCTGATTACATGCCTCTATAGCTCTAGAGAGAAAAGCAGTTAGAGATTTTAAGTGCGTTCAAAAGCGTAAATCTAAAAACAAGGGGCAGTGTTAATCAGAATAAAAAAACACTTAAGACAACACCAATGTGTAGGCTGTCTTGACCAGAGTGCCAGATAAAACTTTTGTATGTGCATTTGATTCATACAGTGACTTTATGTTGTATCTGTTGCTCTTTCTGTTTCATTAACACGGCAAACACACATGCTCCAACCAACACGTTCACCTTTGGCCTTTTGTAATAGCTGCTTGTGGCCTCCAGATGTTTTTGACACACCACTGGAGGAGTCCTGCAGAGAAATGACACTGACAAGCACTCAAGTCTCTCACACACAAAGAAGAACAATTCATCACTCTGCAGGCCTCTTTTTAAAGTCAGACAAGTTTATCTCCGGCCTGCTTCAAACAGACCTATAGCTCAGGATCAGCTTTGGCACGTACTGTGTTAAACTATAATGTGGGTTTGTCAAGCTGGAGCTTTAGAGAAATGCTAATGATCATTATTGAGTTAGTTATTATATATAATCTTCAAGTTGCTCCAATCTTCAGTATTTGTGTTAAATGTAATGTCTTCATTTTCTCACAGTTGATTTAAGTAATAATCACACACAATGACCTACACCATTGGTTTGTGTGACAGCAGGGTGTGGTAGGGCAGGTTTTTACCTGCAGAAACCCTGTAGCTGTGAATGGATGTATTTTTTTACATTTTGGTTATTCATTAATTCAATAATGTTGACATTTGGAAGACTTGTGTTGTCAAACCTATACCACACACATTTTTGTAGCTTTAGGACCTCTCGGTACCAAGGGCAATACAGGAAATGAAGACAACTCAAAGCATTGTCACAGAATTACTCTTTGCCTTTTAGAGATGTAGTAGACTCAAGGAAGGCATGTTTGGCTTAAGTCGAAGTATGTGCACTTACATTTCTGACCATGTATGTCTGTGTGCCTGTATAGTCCCTCGGGGGGAAAGTGACTGACATTAAAATCCTGTGAAACCAGATGCTTGCTCAAACTCTTGCACAATTTGCCAATTTGTCGCAAAATGTCTATAATGCTTTTCTGGTGCTCAATTAAACATTTAGTATCTGTCATGACACTCCTTTTTATTTAATCTTCAACAGTATATAACCTTTATGTGTGTCTACAGGGCACTATTCTCCTACGATGGAATCAGCAACAAGCTCAAACTGGCTGACTCAGGAGGTAAGGTGCATTGTCACGTGTGGTGTAAAATGCAAATCTGACAAAGACAATTACTAACAAGTAATAATATTGATTGTATCAATATGTTTGGCAGCAGAGTATGACAGATGTAGTGTTTGATTGCTTTTTTAAAGTCTTTGTATTTGTACACAGTGGGTGGTGTCGCTGAGCTGGCAGATAAGTTTCACATCTCCAAGCCCCAGTATGGACTGTGCAGACTAGGAAACACAGAGACTGGGAGTACCCGGATTGCTATGATTACCTGGGTGAGTGGCTAAGAGCTAACTAAAAAAGTGTATTTGGTATGAATGCACAAGTTTTTAGTTGTATTTTAAGTGTTTGTTAAGCAACAAAACCCTAACTTTATGGAGAAAAAGCTAATGAAGCTTAGTTACATTATCAAAGTTTGCTTGGACACGTTTTGGTCAGTTTGACAGTTTCTGCATCAATTGGTGTTAATTTATTCCTTAAATTTCCTGAGACCTCTTTTCCTTCTGGTTTTATTGTTTACTCCGAGAGAAGTATGACATGAATGTAAATGTCTTACTTCCTGTGTTTGTCCACAGGTCGGCCCAAATGTTGATGACTACAGAAGGACAGAATGTGCCAACCACATTCCAGCGATCAAAAACTTCTTCAAGGTACACACAAGTACATCTACAATTGCTTCTGCAGTAAATTGTTTATTCATAATTAGAACTCAAACAGAAGTTAAAAATGACATCTCGAGAATTGTCCGTTGCCTGCACTTGTGTCTTTCGTCATCCTTGGACTTTGGCATTCTATATTTACCCACATTGGTTTACTTTGCATTGTTTTGGGCTCTTCCTGTGCTCAGTCCACTTCCTGTCCCATTACTGTTTGTCCTGCTTGACATGGGTTTGAAAACCACAGTTGGGGGTTTATTTTTGCTGCACAGACACATCTCTATTCGAAGCGGTGACACAAAAAAACACAAATTAAAAAAATTAAAATAAAGAAATATTTAAACAGACTATGACTGGTCTTGGCTGTGCTGCTAGACATCTTGAATGGAGGTCCGTGGTGAAACCAGAGAGGGTTAACTGACCCCTGAGTTTACTCGTTTCCATATAAAGGCATCACCCAGTCAACTGCTGAAGCATTTGTGGAATGTTTGTTGTGTTTTGTGTCCTTTTTTTTAAAAACGCGAGTAAAGGGTCTGGGATTTTTGGGAGCTGTCTGGAAGCCGCTATCCGCTCCATGAGATGTTTTGTGTGTGTGTGTGTGTGTGTTGATGTGTGTTTGTGTAACAGCATTTATGAATGCCCCCGGGGCCCAGACATTTATGGGGGATTTTAAATTTGCAGAATAATCAGTTCATGTTCTCTATTTTGCATATAGAAGAACATGTGGGAAAAGTCTAACGTCTATGCTCCATAACACTTCTATTCATCTACATACACACTGATGTGGATGGCCTCAGCTGCCAAAAATCTACTTATATGTGATGTGGTTCTGTTTTGTTTTCATTGAGGCACATTTACCAGAAATCAACAAATCACGAACAGTATTCTCTTTATCACGGGCATAGTCTCTTTATACAGTGTTCAAAACATCTGAACCATCAAGAGCAGCTTTCTAGCTTCTAACTTACTGCATGTCCCAGCTGGCACTGGGGTTTTGTCAAGGCGAGTCTGCAAATTTGGGTGTGTAGCACACTGTACTCTATTGTTGCATTAAGTTATGAAAACTAAAATATGAATAGGCTGCAGACTTTCCCATTGGCAACTGAGGTTTTCCCACTTTTGAATCAATAGCACATGTAACTACAATAGCTTATCAAAAACGTAGAGCATACTATCATTATGTTTATCACAGGCATTGTGTCTGTCTGCATGTTACAAAACTGTGTGTTTTACTAAGAGCTGCGCCGTACATTGTGGTTTGGTCTGTTTTCATGATTTCAAATATGCCTCTAACAGCGTTAAGGACTGTGTGTGTATATGTATGCGTTTGGCAGCGACAGCTAGAGTGATATGGCTTATACACTGCACCGACATGTATTATAGGCTGCTTTGTGTGCTCTGCTCAGTGTCAGTGTCAGTATTGTCACTCTGATAAAGCTGTGGTTTCCTGTCGGAGGTTGACAGACCTGGCCTCCTATCAACAAGTGTAGACTTTTTCTTAATGGAAAAGATTCTCAAACCACACAAATGCTTCCAGACTTTACACAGACAAACACTGCCCTAAGCACACCATAGTTACATTTGGCTTTTTTTTTTTCCACAAAAGGGGTTTTGGACTCCAGTGATGGCAAAGGTGTAACCCTTCGGACGTATCAGGATATAGTCTTGTTTAGTCGTAGGGCTTCCACCTGAAAAAGAAAAAGAAAAAAAACCTGTCCATGTAAAAGACAAATATTTGTTTAGGTAAGACTTGTTTTTTAGCTTGTACAATATAAAACTCCACAAGTACATTACTACAAACAGCCCCACAATCAGAAAACATGATTAAGACTTGAATGATTTTCCATTTAAATGAAAGCATAGTTGAATTTTCTCTGGCTTACCCTTGTTTCTGATGTGCCACATTCTGCTGCTTTGCATAACCATCCAAACCAACATATTCCTTGCCTCTTGCCTAAGCCTTGTAATATTTTGTTCTCTCTCAGTCTTTAAAAACCAACGCAGTTGCACAACTGTTTGGCTGTAAGTATGCATAACTGCCAGAAAGAGTAAATGAAAACCAACAGAGGGACTGTATGTACTTGTATGGTTTTCTGTCTTTAGTGTGAGACTGGCTGCAGTTTACGTAGAATGCATGGACAGATTTATAGCCATGTTCATATACATTTGACATTCTCTATGTTTCAGGAAGCACATGTGTTCCTTAAAGCAGAAAAGCCTGAGGAGGTGACGGAGGAGCGAATAAGGGCTGAGCTCAGTAAGGCCCAGAACAATGCTTCAACACAGTGGCTGAGGAGGAGCTCCAAATCATTGGACAAGGAGGAGATTGTGGCAAGTCTACTGTAACACCACAAAGATCCACTAGATGGAGACAAAGCATTGTGCAACTTGTAGAAACACATTTTCAGACACATACTGCTTGACTTGTAACTGTTGTAAGTGTTTTCTCTTTTATTGTTTGAATCTGAAAAGTTCCAAATACTTGTTTTTGAAACAGGGGACAAATTATAGAAAAACGAATGCTGCAATGGAGATGAGACTAATAAACAGAGATTCCTTTTGGGCACGTGCAGAGGTACCTTTCATTTTCAATCGGATTAGTTCCTATTATTTCTGATAGTGTCATCGAGCAGCAACACTTCATTTGATTAAATTGTGTTGTGTTTTCTGTGTGTCAGCGTGAAGAAGAAGAGAGAAAGGAAGAGGAGAGGAAGAGGGCAGCGGAGGAGAGACGGCGACTTGAAAGAGAAAGAGTTTTGAAAGAACGAAGAGAATCAGAGGAGCGAGACCGGAAGATGAATGAGAAGCTGAAGATCATAGAGGAACAGAGGTCAGAATATTTAGCAGTGTGCTGACACTGTCCTCTAGTGGCTAGGTCTATATTGAAACATGTCTCATGTCTTACAGAAGGAAAGCAGCGGAGCAAGAGGAAGAACAACGCAGAAAAGAAAAATTCAAATGGGTGGGTAAAATCTTCAATATTTCTGTAAGAGGTACATACTGTGAGTACAATTTTATAAGCTATATGGGGACATCATGTGTGGCCATTATAACGTGTGTAAAAGAGTTTGTGCACACAGGACTTTATTGGATTTATTCTTCATAATAGTGGTCATGTGTAAAATTGATATTCAGACTAATTTTCTTCATATTTCTTTGGTCTGCATATTCAACAAACTAGTTTAATGATCAAGAAATGAGAAAAGAAATCAGTTTGCAAATAAATAAAAAATATGTCATTTTAGTTATGTGTTTGATAACAACTAATCTGGAACAGGATACATAACCAGCTCTCTAGAGTAAAAATCTTGCACTTCAAGCTGACACAATGTGAACAGGCCACTGATTTT
The DNA here is from genome assembly GCA_036850595.1 of Rhyacichthys aspro. Taxonomy (NCBI): domain Eukaryota; kingdom Metazoa; phylum Chordata; class Actinopteri; order Gobiiformes; family Rhyacichthyidae; genus Rhyacichthys; species Rhyacichthys aspro. Next base: position 12,139,561 of record CM072156.1, read on the forward strand.
CTACTTAAGTTGACTTATGTACCTGCATAGCTAAAGTGTGACAAGGGGTGACAGCAATTTTGACACCCAGTTTCCTCCAACATGTATGTAATACATATATATATACATTGAAACCAGTGTGCTGTGTGTAGAAGTGAGGACAAATACATACGTCATTTTGTGTTACTACGTTGACAGGAGCAGCATCAGAGAGAGCACGAGGAAGAAATGAGAGCTCGTCTTAGAAGAAGTGAATCTATTGAGAAAGCAGCGGTAAGTCAACGTCACCAATGTCTTTTTTTTTTTTTTTTTAATCAGCAATGTGTGAGAGTGAGTGGGTCTGTCTTGATTGTTGAAGCTGAAAGACCACTGTCCTCATTCCCCCTCTACTCTGACTAAGTAGCCACCTATTGCCATGAGTGAATATTAAATATGTTTTCTTGTTGCCTCTGATTCAGGAGGCTGCAGCATTAGTGTCCCAGCGCTCCATGAACCCTCGGGAATTCTTCAGGCAGCTGTCATCATCATCATCACAGAGTCCCACCAGTCCTTCTCGCACTGGTTTGTAAAACATTACCTCAGATGTACTCTTTAACAAACAGAATTCTGGTGTTGCAGATAATCCCTTTGTAGTGAGAACATATTCATTCTCTTTTCTCTCCAGGTAAACCATTCAGACGCTACCAACGCAGTCTGACAGACACCGCCTTCATCTTCTCTAAGACAGAGGAGAGCGCGGGATCTTCTCCTCTGGTGTCACCTTTCTCCAGGGCTCCTCCCTCTCCTCTCTACCGTGCCACATCTCCACCTACAAGCCCGGTTTTCCAGGCGTCCACCTCTCCACAAAGAACCCCCTTGTCCCCTCCCCTGTCCCCACTTCGCCCCACCCCTCCGATCTCAGGCCTGCCCAGTGTCCCACAAACTATCAGCCAGGTTAAGGCCAGGGCGCAGTCACCCACAGAGCCGTCTGCACCGCCAGCGTCCCCTACATTAATGGCTTCCGTGTTGCCTCCTTCAACAAAGAACACCACGTCTCATTCGATTTCTGAAGGCCTGCCAGCCTCGTCTCTAAATACCACCCACTCAACAGAGCACAACACCTTCAGTTTTGAGCCCAGTTTAATACCACTGGCTCCAACAGTGCCACTTCCTGAAAGACAACAGCCAAACACAGGTGAGAGTCAAAGGGTCAACGTTAGTACACAGAAGTGGTGATTTTTAAATGGGAGTATTGGGATAAGGCTGTCCAAAAATTGCACCAATCACATCACAATCACAAAACAATCATAATTGTAGGTAAATTGTAGGTAAACTGTAGGTTCAGAACTCCTCAAGTTTAATTCAAACTTGTGCTAACTCTGACACGTGACACAGTGAGTGGTCATAATATTATGGCTCATTAGTGATTAAAAATAAATGAATGTTTCTCATTGTATGGTTTTAAACCCTCCATTTGCACACACATGCCTCAATAAACTGTTCTTGGTTTTGTTAGATCTCTTTCCTGAGCTGGTCTCAGACATCGGCTACAAAGTGCAGGCAGTTCTTGTCGAGGAAGATGAAGAGGAGGAGGATGTGGAGGTAAAAGACGACAGGAAAAATGATCCTCTTCAATCACAAACAGAACCAGAACCAGAGAACACTCTATCTGTGGAGGAAGAGGTAAAAAATGACATCAAAGATGAAACTCAAACACATCCAGAACCAGAGGAGACTTTAGCGGTGGAGAAGCAAACTGAAGAGATAAAGATAAGAGATAACGACAATGAGGAGCCAGAGGATGAACTAAAGGAAGCAGAAGATGAGAAAGAGGAAGAGGAGAGAGTGGAATTTACATTTGATCTTGCAACACTAGAGGAACCGGTGCAGCTGGTGCAGGAGGAAAATAAGGTTATGGATCTGGGCCCTGGTGAACCTGGCCAGCTTTTACACAATAAGGAAGTCATAGCATTCACAGGTAACTTGAGCCAGTATTACATTGATTGTATATCATTCATATCCAGGTCAAAGTTAATAAGAAATCACTGAACTCTCATGTACTTTTATGCCATATTTAAAAGCTATTATTGAATTATAAGCATACAATAACCTTTAATACCATTTATAAACATTTATAGATATGCTGAGAATTATGCAGTCAATTTATCACACCATACTGTATCCTAAACGATTCCTTAATCATTCATCAATTCATTTATTATTTAAACAACTGAATAATTCTTTGAATGAGTGTTTAATTGTTGTGATGCTATTTTTGGATGGATGTGTTAATCAGTGCCTTTCTTTTTTTTTTTCTCTCTCTCTCTTTTATTTAGATGCCAGATCTGAAGAGAATCAGGAAATCAAATGTGTGACTGCAGACACGCCAATAAATGTGATCCCAAATGGAGACTCCCAGGAGCACAATGGCACAGGTTAGAGGCAGATACAAAACATGTGAATTTATAATACTTGGTTTGTGATAAATCATTTTCTGCAGATCACGCATTAAGTCCATCTGACACCGAGCTGGACTCACCAGAACCTGCGCTCGATGAGGAGGAGGAGGAGGAGGAGGACATTTCTGACTATAGTTATACAAAGGTTTCAGAAAATGGACAAGAGGTACAGTCGTAGCAGCAAATTATACACTTTTGCGCAGATTTGAAGTGCAGAAAAGTGGGAAAAAGTTGCTCTTTTGTGATTTCGTTAAAACAAGACACTGATAACAGCCATTCTCTCACTCCATTTCCTTCCCACTTCCTTTCCATAGGTTTTAGCCGAGCAACAAATGTGCGTCCGAGCTCTGTATGACTATCAAGCAGGTAAGCAGCTGCAATTTAGGGGATAATTGTGAAGCGTGTTCGTGCCATAAGTGCTTCCACTCACATATGATGTATAATTAGCTGGTCTTCACCATGTTATTTTGTGGTCCCTATATAGAGGACGAATCAGAGATCTCCTTTGAACCCGGTGACATCATTAGGGACGTGGAAGCGGTGGACAAAGCCTGGTGGAGGGGGTGGAGCAAAGATGGTCGTCAAGGCTTGTTCCCTGCCAATTATGTGGAGACCATATCGCCACAATGAGTCATGTTACAGACCAAGGCACACCCGTATAGACGCTCAGGGAACCGTCTCCTCCAACATTTATACTCCTCTTACCTTTATCCACCCACTAGAACTACTTTCTTAAGTTCGACAAAGTAAATATCCTCTTATGTTAGCAGAACCCAGCCTCATTTCTTTTGTGTAAGACCTTTTCTTTTCGGACCAAAATAACTTATTGTTGATGCACTCGAAATGATAGCAAGAGGGAACAAAAACATGACAAATGATCACAAACTTGCTTTTTCCATAACAAACATATTCCTCTTTTTGATCCACTCATATAACAAGCATTACATTCTGCTCGTCGTTTGCTTTGTGTGTGTGTTTTTTTATATATATATATATATATATAAATTACTGCTCTTGACTTGTATGTATAATCACATTGGGTGTCATCTTATTATCCTGAGATATTTTACATTGTTAACGGCATTCTAGTTTAATTTACCCACCACATCTGATAAAGAATATAAAAACTCACTGTTCTGATTGATGTATGGAGTGTATCTTTCATAATAATCTTTAATTATGAGATTGATTTGAATCACTAAACCTGTCCTAATACACTACACTGTATATAAGAATGTATAGAAAACACATAAACGCTCACTTTTACTGTCCTTTTCTTGAATGTTTGTTTGTCATGGTCTTTCTATTTGCTCTAAATGTACTGAACATGCAGAGGCTTTTATTAAAAAAGTTTATCTCCTACTGTACACAATGACTTTGTCCATGTGCTTTGTAATCTCTCTTAACTATATCTCAGGAAAACTATAATAATAATAATAATAATAATAATAATAATAATAATTAAAAAAAAACCCAAATACCCACAAAAATAACATTTTGGTTGTGCTGAATAAAACGCAAAAATCATACCAGTGAAGTGATAAGTTGGTGAATTGCAGTTTCTTGTATTTGCCTATAGGTGGAGACATTGCCTTTACCCATAAGTCCTTAGAAACTACTTTGCAGCCCTTCACATACACGCATTCCTTCGGACAAAAGGCAAAATATTTTGACAGGCAGAGAGGAGGCTCATTGTTGCACACATTTCACATCTGGGATATCCAGACTTTTCCAAAGCTAAAAATTGCTAATGCTGCTACACCTCAAACAGGATTTTCGTCAAGGGGAATAATGATTGATTAAATATGACATTAATATTTCTTAAGCATACACCTTTAGTATTTCTGTCAGGAGGAGTGTGCTTTGGTTATGCTTTGGTAGTGCCAGTTCAATAACGGCGTTTGGCAGCTGCGCGTCTGTTCTGAAATAGAGCGCTAGTGTTTGACATGGGTCTGATCCAGGCTGAACTGATGCTTGTTGACAGACTCACTAAATCTATCCAGGAGAATATTCTGCCGTTCTTATTCCAGGAGGCTAATCGCCACTGATATGTGTGAAAAGGTGATGAGCCTCTTATAAAATAGTAATTGGAATGAGGGCAGAAGAGCGTGAAGAGCTTAAAAAGTGGTCGCGTGTTTTAGAGGGATTTTGGTACATTTATAAATAGAGAGAAATTGAACAGAACTTCGACGTAAAGTTTACATACATGAGAGCTGTGAGGTAAAGGCAGAGATTACATGGGTGCAGGCAAAATGGAAAAGTAAATTGGTTTAGACAGATGTGTCCCTGCTATACCCAAGCTGCCAAACCCCTATTCCCATGGTCATCCCCACAACTCAAGTGATCCCTTGTCTTTTTAGATTAGGCAGAGTGATAGGGAGACACCAACTAATGTGCCAGTCAACTTTCCGGTCCAGTCTGTCTTTAGGCTGCCCCTTCTGTATGTGACCCTCATTAGAAAAACCCTGACTATAGTCTTCCAAACTCCCACAGCGAATAAAAGTGGTTGTTTCGAATTGTTATTAGACAAAGAGTTCATTTTATTTGCCCAGAAACCATAATAAAACGTCAGGAGCAGTGTTATCTCTCTCTCAAAAGTTGATTGAGTAAAGTAGCTGACTAAATGTAACTACCAAACATCTGATACTAAACTCACAGACAGACAATGCCCCTTCTCTCCCCTTCCTTTTATCTTTTAACTGACAGCCTATCTGACTGACAAGTGTGGGACGGCTGAGGTGAAGTGGCGCTAGGGAAGTGCCACTCATTGTGTAGTGTTATCAGCACAAAGGCCAAATGACACAAACCTAATCCGACCTGGCTGCTCATAGCTCATGGCTGATCGGCTGTGTTTCTTCTCTGGAGCGAACAAGATGCTCTCGGTGAAGAGAGAGAAAGCAAGGACACACACACACACACACTAGCGCATGCATGTGGATGTACACACACTATTCTTAGCCTTCTGTGAATCAACCTTTTTCTCCTTGCCACTTCTCAACCCCTGCCTGTCATCTTCTAACTAATAGTTTGCTGCAACTTTTTGTGATTAATTACATGTTTGGGAGAGGTGTCAGTTTACAGGAAACAAAAATCTTACCGCAGCATTCTTCCAAGCTTGACTTCTCGCTGCAAGCTGCAAGCACCTGTGGGCAAGTCGAGTGGAAATACGACTAGTTTTCGTCTTGGCACTTGGCACGACGCAAGAAGACATGTGAGGAGCAGAAGCAGAAGGGCTGCAGTCTCTCTTCAGGGCTTTACGTTGTCTCAAACACTCCCTTTTGCTGAAGCTCAATGATCTCCACCTCAACATTTTACAGTATCCACAGTGGTGCTGCTTTTATGAAGGTTTAGCGGCAGGCATGAATCACTGTTCCTAAAATAGTTCAAAAGCACCTGTCTTTCCCTTAAATAAAGCTTTTTTGTAACATCTGTATGCTACGGAGGACCCTCGCCGAGAAAATGTCTCTTTTTTACTTCATAATTCTGACAGTGTTGTGTTTTTAAGCGGGTAAATCAAATAATGCTTGGCTGCAATGGCAAGCGAAGTAAAAATTGTATCAAAACATGAATCTTATTTTCTCATTGTGTGTTGGGCTTCTAATAAGTTATAATTCCATCTGGTGTAAGTCTTGGTTAAACCAGTGCTTTTAGACATCTTTCTTGTGTCAGACATTGTCCTATCCTTGTTTCTCTTTAAAGATTATCTTCAAAACCACTAAAGCAGATAACGTCTTGAAAGCTACTGATGGCTCTAGCCAAGATTTTACTGTCAGCACAGAAAGCAACTTATTAACTTCTGTAGGCCTCTTTGGCAAAGCTTCCTTTCTCGGTTACCATCAAAAAGCAATTTCCCTTGGCCAGAGCCACACAAGCGTAACAATGAGTAAAGGATTAGCACATCTCTCTGTCTTTAAGCAAAAAAGTAAAAAAAAAACAAAAAAAAACAATCTTCACCGGTCATGAATACTGGTTGGCAGCATTTCCTGCTTGGGATTTTTCCTTTCATGATTCCCATAAGGTGCCTTTTGTTTTTCTGATACAAATTGTGTGACTGCAATCAGCCAACATGTGGCATTGTGATCCGATCACAGGGATTTTTCTTCTTTTTCGGTTCGTAAATGGTTAAGTCTTTGGGTCTATTGTGAAGGAATCTTCAAAGTGGTTGGGAACCACAGGGGAACATTGGTAGTTGTTAATTAATGCAACAGACTCGCTATAAATGCTTTTATTTTTCTGATTGCAAAGATGAAAACAAAAAATGCATACTTTGAATCTTCCAACTGGTCCGGTTACATCTCTGTCTTAACTTCAAATGACTATCCTGGACTTTGAAATGACACTGTGTCTCCAAATAGCATAAGTGACTTTTATTAAATAGGCTATATTCCAGAGGAAATATGGCCTGTCTGGTTTTGGCTCATTGGGTTGTGCTCTACACCAGTCATTTATGTTTCCATTCAGAAAATTGAATGTAGAATGTATTTTACTAAAATGATATTTTCTGGGCTTTATGACTATTATTGAAAGTGAAAGAAATTGGAAACATGACAGAGGCAGAGGCTGCCACTGAAAGGCAGTAAAATCATCCAAGATCAACTCTGGATAAATGGGTTTAATCTACTGATTTTCTAAATTGCTCTCAATCCACTAAATGACTTTAAATGTTGACATGAGTAACTTTTATTTCATAAACTCCAATAGCAACTATTCCTTCAACAATAGAGAAATGTTGTCAAGAAGACTTTTAGTTGAAGGCCTAATTGTTTTCAGAAGTCATCAGTCAAGATGTGTAGGTAAATCACTCGAGGCTAGTGTGGACAAAGGCCTCTGTGCTCCTGTGACACACACAGCCTGTGGCTTCACAATCACTGCCAGATGCTGTGACTTTCTCCCAGACAATTCATTTCGTATCTCTAAATTCAGGAGCAATGCCAGTGGTGTGCATTTGAGGAAAATAAATGCACTGTACAAACACAAATGTGTAGTTGTGATGCTGATATGCTGGCAGTGCATGAAAAGGACACATGAGATTGGATAGAGTTGAGTCTGATTCATAGGGTGGCCTGAGGACACTATGCAGCTTAATGTGTGACATCTTTTCTCACACCATTTAGGCTAAGCCCGTGGGGACACATTGTTTATTCCTTGGCTGAACTGCATGTTAAGTGTGGCTTTAAAACATAGCTTGAGATGAAGGGCAAATAATAAACCATACCTGTTTCTTGATGAATATATAGTGCAGCTAAAACTTGTATTTACCAGACCTATTCTCTTTTTCAGACATGCTTCACAGACTCTTACTATGATAGTGATGTTAAGCCTACAGATTTATAGTGGATGAGACACCCAGAGCCAGCCCTTGGCAACCTCAGCACGGTGCTTGCCCCAGGGGAGGGGGATGATGGAGAGCAAACAGCTAATAATTAATACCATGATTACACAGGCTGCAACAACACAGGGAGACAAACCTTCACGCAGCCTGGCAGCGCCCTGACCAAGACTGATAGTGCACATGCACACCAGCGCACAGATGCACAAACATTCACATAACATATCTGTCTAACATCCATCTTCAGTGAATTTAGGGGACATTACATTCAGTACTTTTAACGCAAACACTAATGGTTCACCATTATTCAAGACAACATGTAAAGACAAGATTCCAGACGGGACCTTATTCAAGCCTTATATGGGATGAGTTATAATTTAAAGACACTGAGCTAAAATATATTGTGATTAATTTAAATTAACTCAATCTGCCAAATGCCCCAAAGAAAAAAAAAAGTTCATTCTGTGTAGAACTAGAAGCATGCTGACTTTAATTTATGGAAGAATTGAACACATTTATAGACTTTAGAGATTAACTCCACATTAGTAGAGCAGCATTGTGCCAGAACATGTGCCTTGAAAAACAGGAAATACCGCTCACAGCAATAAAACACTTGTGCACCAGGGCTGATTGTTGCAGTTGCTCCTGACTCCATCTAGTGGTACCAGTCATACTGCATTCCATAAATAGATTCCATAGATAAATGAAAATAGCCTTTTTATATGGTCATTTTATTATATTTTATATATATATATATATATATATATATATATATATATAGTTAGTAGATTTATTCACAATATGTAAAAATACTTAAATTCAATAAAGTACAATTCTTGATAAACCTATTCTCCTCAGGCTACACCCTAGACTTGGTTAGCCTACACCCTCTCTTCTTCTTCTCAGTCATCAGCTTTCGAGCACCATTTCTCTTCTGTGTTAGTTTGGCTGCTGCAGGACGTTTAAAGTAAATAAATTCAGCTTGCTAACCAACCGCTAAACCCTACCTGCCATGTGCAGAGCTGATACTATAATTCAAAGTCCAAAAAGACCATAAAAATGTGTTTAGGCTGTAACAATACCACCCTGACCCCCAGTGCATTTGTGGATGAAACCTCCCATCCTATTAGCTAAGCCACACAGTAGGATAACAACATAAAAACGTCACGGCCACTCTCATTAGCAGCCCGCCTCCACTTCCTTTGATGTGTACGTGCATGCACAAATCTGGCAATCGCTTCCATATGGGCACCCTTTCATTTTTTAATGTAACTAGCATCACGTTACTCTGGGATGAGGTGATCCCAATTTCTTTAAAACCTCAAGTATTTTCCTGAATGTGCTTGACATGTCCAGGATTTCCTTCTATTTGAAGGGAGGCAGGGGCTGTGTGTGTTTTCACTAAAGTGTGGCTTTCCGAACTCCCTGGTAATGGTATATTTGTGTGTGTCAAATGCAGACAGCCAAGAGACAGAGGGAGAAAGAAAGAGAGAGAAAGAAAGAAATTGTACTGTGTGCAATTATGTGGTGCATGTGTGAATCTCAGTGTATGTGAGCAGAGAGATGCCAACCATAGAAGGGCCGTGCAGGGCCTAGGGCCCACAGCCTTGGCCACCACTTCCTCCCCCTCTGTGCCACATTGACTCCGTTTCCATTACCGCAGTGGAAGGAACAATAAAGGGCTGATGTGCGGATGTGTGGTCTACTAGCACAGCAGAAGCTGGACAGGCCAGGACAGATTGGGCAAAATCAGTAAGACCTGGAGTACACAGTATGTATGTGAGTGTCTGCTTTACCTGTCAGCGGCATGTCACACTCAAGACAGAGCAGGATTACTATAGTAATCTTACACTTTGTGTCCAAATCTAATTTTAACACCTGTTCCACTCACGTCAAAAGTTAGTGGAACTAAGTACTGACCAATCTCCAAAGTTTTCTTCAACTCACATTTAGATGAAAACCCAAATGTTCAAAATGTATTTATGCCATATTAAACAATTAAAATGTGCAAATCAACATAAAATGCAGTTTACTTACCTTTTTTTTGACCACATCTAAAGTATCTTGAATTTTCTAAGAATATGATAACATATTGATAAAAATGAGCTTTCCAAAAGAGTTTGTCATCTCTTTGTTTCTTTGTTTGAGGATATGATGACACATTTGATCTTGTCTCACAGCGTCACATGTCAAGCTCCTCATGGCCTGTCATTCTGACAGCTAACAGCCCGAGAGGTAAAGGATCATGGGTGCTGTGTCAGACACAGTGGGGAGGTCGCAGGAAGGCAAGCTAAATGCACCATGTGTGTTTCTGTGTAGAAGTGTGCCTGTGCGTGGCTTTTGTGTGTGTGTCAGTCTGAAGGGATGGATGTATGCCAAAGGCGAGAGCAACACCATGTCAGAGTGCTAGCAGACGATGCCCATTGCACATACACTAACTCAAACAGTCAGCTCAGCCATGAAACCATTTCCTCTCCTGATTCCTCCACTCCCTTCCTCCACAATCGGAGTGCACTAGGCAGCTATACCACAACACTACATACCTGGACGTAAAGAACATACTCCATTATTGTCATATCACTCTTTATGGTATGCCCCAAAATTTCACTATCAAATGTTAAAATATGGTAGTCTTGTTTTTTTTATCTGAAGGTAGCAGTGGCATCTAAAGTTTTTATGATGTTTTTTTTAATCACTAGTTTTGCAGGAAAAAAGAAAATGAAAGTGTGAAAGACGACTATTAAATAATTAGAGTTATACAAGGTCACCAAAGATAGTCACAGCATCAAGATTTTTCTGATGAAGTCTGATGTATAGACCAAGCAGGATTGATCATATACACAAACATACATACATACAAGCACACTTTTATTTAGCAATAGAAAAATCTATTTTTCTTTCTTAAAGGTCATTCAGCACCTGTCTTCCTCTTTGTTATTTGCATCAGCAGGAATGACTTGTTTCTTGTTTCTGTAAAGGTGAAAATAAAATAGACTCTACCCAGTGATCATATGTTAGCATGAACGAGGAAGACATTGTTGTCATGGTAGCAATGCTATTAAATAAATAAATGGCTGCCTGTAATTGCCTTTTAGAGCCTTGAAGATTGCATCATCATGAGATATTTCTAACAAAGGCTATTCTGTATTTTAAATTGGAGAGCAATCATATTACATATTACAGGCTACTATGGAAATTTTGATGGCCTCATACAAAGATATGAATAGTAGGCTCATAATAGTTGTGGCTTTGCCTGAATGATCCCTTTTGAACCGACAGTTGGTTATAGCATTGCCTTTGAATCGTTTTAGCTGTCATCCACGTTCAGACGAAAACACTAGCGGCTACTTTCAGTGTTTTTGGTCAAGAAATAATGTCTTTCACAGGTGTGGGAGTCTAGGGGTAATTGGTAATGGGCAGAAGCGACTGGGGCCCCTGTGCGCCACCTGGAGAATCACACCAACCCTGCCAACCTCCATCCATTCAGTCTCACACACTCGAACACACTCAAAAGTAGTCGGAAAGATGTTCATTGGAAGCAGAAAGAGCAAAAACTGGCTCTTGGTGTGAATATATAAATAGTCCTCACACTGCACAACATGTTCTGTTTTGATGTAATTATGGTGCAAGAAGAGCTTGGTTTAGCAGCGAAGTCTCTCGGGCAACCATTGTGAAGTCTTTAACAAGGGATTTGGTAAGGGGGAAATGGTCACACCTGCCTCATATTGGTGTGATTTAGACTCAAGGAGGAGAAGAAGCGGTGAGAGTGATAAAGACTTAACGAGAGTAAAGGTGGGAATCGAGAAAAGACAGCTTCGGCAACACAGTCACCCACTCACCCACAAACACACAAATACAAGCGCTGTATTGGGAACACCTGGACTTGATGAAGGCCAGATGTTGTGGCCAGTTAGAGCTGCTGTAAAGTGGGAAACAAAGGGGAATGGGAGTTAACACAAGCTGGGCACAAAGCACACAGTTTATAGCTCTGATCTTATTCATTCACTTCTAGCACATTTTGTTAATTGCCAGCATCCTGGAATCAGTTACAAATCCCATGCTCTGGTTAAAGCTGGGGTAGGTGCAACAGAGTAAAATAAAAAGATGAACTGATGAGCTTTCATTATTTTTCAGTCATGTGTTAAAACTTTATAAAAAAGCCGTGTTTGTCTCTTTTCAATTAGAAAGTCATTACACTGTGTTAAGTATTTTTGTGTATGTTTGACTAGAATTCAAAGATATTATCAAATTCTGCCTAATAAGCCATCTTAAAAGTTATTTTTTTGGTCCATTTGTCCCATATTTTCTATAAATATTGTTATATATTGCATCAAAAAAGGACCAATTATAAATAATGTAAAATGCCTGTTGTGTAAATCCAATCTTTTAAATGGTTTGCAGTTTGAAACTGGACTGGAAGCAGAGGTTTGAGCACTGAACACAAGGGGGAGCACTTATCCTTCTCCGTGTCTCTCACTGCAACCTTCTGTCACTTCAGAGCTGTGCAATCTTTTTTGGTCCTTTGTTCCTTGTTAAAAATCAAGAAGTCCAAAGTGTGTGTGATGAAGTACAGAACTAAACCAATGAGTGTAATCAGTGACCACGCTATTCAGAAAAAAACAGGAAACCTTTTTAAGCACTTCACCAAAAAGATTTTTCAGTATGAATAGTTCAAAAGAAAAATATAAAAGGAAAACAAATCTAAACATAAGGAAATAACCTTTACCTTCATGTAAAGGAGCTGTAATTATTCTAAAACATAATGTAAGTCAACACGCTCCCTCTTAACACTTGTTAAGGCCCGTGGCATTGAATGGTTTGAATTTTTACTCTGGCGAGCCCCCCCTCCTTTGTGAATTAATTAGTCCTTGCCAAAGCGGGCCACATTTGTCATTTGAATTTATGCTAATGAGTGCCGAGGTCTTGAGGAAGAGCTGATAGGCCGCAGCAGCTGCTCTGTCCTTGCGGGGCCTAACTGTCTCCTCCTTTTTAAGTGCTCCATCTCTGTGGTCTGGCCTCCTCATCCCACTCCTCTTGTTCAGGCCCGTTCTTGAGCCCATCCCCCGTCTCCACTCATCCTGTTTTACCTTCTTTCTGTCTCTCCATCTTCCTTGTCTCTCCTACTGTGGTCTTATCAACCAGTGCTTTCTCCTCCAACCTCCCGCTGGTCCTGGGCTCCATGACCTGTCAGTGGAGAGGAGACTGCCTGTGTCCCAGGCTGATAAGGCAGCTAATTATCCAACACTTCACACACACACCAGGGGAAGTGGATTGGCAAACAGACAGGCATGCTCTATATGGGCAGAAAAAACACTGTAGCCCAGCCTGACGTATGTAAGAAAAATGTATGTGATGCGTTTGACACAAGAGACTGATCAAAAGCTATAACTTTTCTATTGCCTCAAACATTGACTCTGGCTACTATCAGTAAAATTGGCTTGAAAAGTCAGTGGCAAATCTTGGCCACAATTTTAGGAGCGGAGCGCACTCAAGTCGAGTCTTCCTGGCTCCCCGTTTGATGGAGTAGAAATAAGCACTTTGCTGCAGCTTTTGCTCTGTTGAAAAGGCACTGTTGGTGAAGGGAGAGGTCCATGTTCTGTAACGCTCTATTTTGAAAGCAGTTGAGAAAGAATGTTAGAGGGCCATTCAGCATTATTATATCTTTTGGACTGGTTTTCAAGTCAGGTCCAAACAGCCAGTGGTGTATTTTTTAGATATAACATTAGTTTAGTTTAAATTAGGTGTTAAAAATCAACAGTGGCATATTTCTAAAATAACAATGTCTGCTATTACCTAGTTCCAAGTGTTTTTTTCATGGCGGAAAGTTTTACACTTAATGTTTAGTTCTTAATCTGGCAATCTTCAACTGCTCTGGAAGTCAAGTCAAACTCTCATATGGACTCTTTTTTTTTTTTTTACTGTAAAGCTTCTAATTGACTTACCATGCAATGTTGTGCAGCCGGCATATTTATACTTTTTTAGACTTAATCAAATTACATTGAGAACTTTATGTGTTTATCACATCGTACCCAACACCCTAGAGTGTCTTCAGAAATTTGGCTCCGATACATTCCACCTACTCAAAGAGGAGAGTGAGGACTAATGTCATTTCGAGGGGATTATTGTGATCTTTCAACACATCTTTGGGGAGTTAAGCATGTTGTTAAAGAGAGGATGGTAAGAGCAAGAAAAGTGATAAAACCCCGGCATACAGCCTCTGTTTTAACTTTCACATTTTATGCCTCCCTCTCTTCCGATCCTGCTCATTTTCTCCCTCTCAGCAGCAAAAACCATATTATGTGCTTGTCAAAATGGATAAACGCCTCAGCCAAACGTTTAGATGAAAACAAATAAGTAGAAGACGTTCATGTAATCGCTTCTGCCAGAGAAAGGCTTTAAGAAGAACATAAACACTTTCTGGAAATGTGCCTTGCATGTACTAATTCCCTCATGCTTTTGTTTGAGTCTCATTCAACTTCAGGACCATTTCATACTGTGCCATGATGAGATGTCACCATCGGAGACACGCTTAAAAGTACTTTGCAACACGGTTAGCAGCACTGACAAAAATATGAGATCATTTTACCTTGCCGCTTGCAAAACTGTCATGATTATATTCGAGGGAATTAAGAGGTCTTTAATTAACCTGGCTTTGAATGTGGAGAAAAAAGAAAAAAAAAACAGAGGAGGGCTGCCACCACAGAGTGCTTCGTTATCAGGTCACGGATGCTCTTAGTTTGTAGTGCTGTGTTTTTCAACGGCAAAGGACCAGAGCCTTTTCACATGAGAAAAGTTCCCCAACTGTCACTGCACTCCCACAATCTTTCCAGCCTCGAGTAAAGTTCCCATGGTGGTCCTTGGACAGCTCACAGAATGAACAGCACACGGACAGAATGCCTCAGTCAGATAGGGAAAGCTTGTGTGATAGATAAAGATTTAAATCTCTTGCAATCAGGGGAAATGTAATCACAAAAGTACAACGGGAAATGACTCTTAAAACAACAAAATTAAAGCATTACAAATCATTTTACAGGAGGAATAATGTGGCTGAATACAAAGGAGCCGAGGAGTTGGGTCTCAAAATTGACACTTTAATAATAAAATGCATATCAGATCTTTTTAGTAGATCACTTTTTAAATCAATAATCTTCGGTTGAACTCATGGTTTTAGTCACTTCTAACACAGTGTTATTGCTCAGTTTTGTTTTTTTTTTCCTACCGAGAAAGCAACACAGAAATAGAAAAAGGCAGGGAGACAGCGAGACATAGAAAGAGAAAGAAAAGCTTGACAACACCAAGGAAAAAAATATAGTGACCAGAAGGACACTGTAAAGTTTCAGAGAAAAAGCTTTCCTCTTGTTAAATATTAAAGTGCGAGAGAACACGCAACTTCCCTAACGACTTCCCTGAGTTTGTGAGAGCCGCTCGGCGCACATGCAGCACACTGGCTCCATTTTTCATCGGAATTCTGCCTTTTAAATGAAAAGGTCTGTATCTTTGCCTCGCTTCAGTGGCCACAAAGCTTTAGCGCAATGTTTCTTTCAGCTAAATGTCACATCCATATCAACAAATCAAGTAAACCTCACATAACCTGTAACGCTAAATCTACAGTCATTTTCTGTTTATGTAGTGAAATGGAGCTGTGGAAGAATCGATTTATTCTCGGCGCTCTGATGTCTAAAAAAGTTTAAAAAAAAGTTTAAAAAAAAGTCTGTGTGATGTGGCTGGAATTTTTAAGGAAAACCATCGGACATGAACATTCCCAAAACTAACACAAGGTCTATTAAAGGGGAGCATTCAGAAGTCGGTGCATCAGACAAGCCTGATTTCAAAGTGATGTAATGCACAGAGCACAAAAAAGCAACTGCATGAAGAGCTGTGGCCATGACCTCGGTGTCTAGGGAACTCATTTTTATAGTAACTAAACACCAGTTTAATGTCTTCCTTACAATGAGCCAAGCCAGAGCCCTTGTCCAATAAAAAGGATATGAATGAGTAAATATGTTGAATAGGGAATAATATTAGCAACTGTGAAAACCTAAACTGATGACCTGATCTAATTTCCTCCAAATTCATTTTCATCTGTCACTTTAAACTCTAGTTTGTTCTGAAAAATCCTGACATTTGCTAAACCAAAATACTGTACATCTGTCTGTCTTCTCTTCTTTTTTGATGTGTAAATTTAGCAGGACACTGTTTAATCTTTGACCTTAGGTTAATGAGACAAAATACTGTGCCCTTCCAACAAAACGCTATTAGAAATGCTATTATAAAATGCTATTATGAGCTGCGGCCGGCCGTGTAAGGCTGCCTTTAGGCCTGCAGCATGTTAACTGATAAGCAGTCCAGCTGGCAGGGCTCTGGTGTTTGTGTTGTGCTAGTTGGGATGTCAGGGCTAGAGTGGGCTGACGGGGCTTGAGGGGCTACACAAGGACCAGGCCTCCTCCAGACTTGGCTGCTCTGACTAAATGGACCAGATCAATCACAGTGGACGGCTCTGTGACAGTGAGTTAAGATTCGGCGGCACGGCACAGCGTTTTTGGACATAGCGGCCCTCGGCGAGGCTAGCTGGCTGGTTGGCAGACGCATGCGACTGTTCCTCTCACTTTCCTTGGACTCGCTAAGCAGATGGCCGCGGCAAGGACGGAAGCTGCAAGCCCGCCGTCTATCCCAAGCCCCCAACTATCGAGAGACGAGTGATGAGAAAGATTAGGGTGTGGGAGATGTGGAAAAGCATGGCGTGGATGGACTCATGACAGCCAGGTCTGGGCCACATCACACACAGCTGGGTAGGGGTGGCTTGGCCTGAGACTGGATCTATGAGGCGTGGCGCTGGATAGTGGTTTGGGGATACAGTGGCAATGAAGGTCCTGAACAGTGGTGCAGTATGGGAACATGTCTGAGGTCTGGCTGGCTCCACTTCTGTCAGAATGTGTAGAGAGTGTGTTTGTGTGTGTGTCCCATGAGGTGGTACCAGCTCTGTGTTTGGTGGCATCCAGAGATGGGGGAGAACTAGCTTCATGTTGAGACACTCAAGAGGCAGAGTTGGAGAAAGATTTGACCTAGATTGCCATAAGGGAGGGAGGATGCACTGCTGTAGCTGAGATTATATTATAATGATATAAAATATAGTGTTAGTGTTGTCATTTTTACCATCTGCCACAATACCCTTTAACACTCACACTCTTTATTGTTTAGATCTTAAGTGCCAGTGTCATTGTATTCTTGATGCAGATTTGAAGATTCCATCACGTTTTTTCTATAAAAAATACTGGAGCGGGATATTGGCTTGTCACACTGTTTCGTTTACTTGGGGATAATAATTCCTCCTACACACTGGAATAATTGTTACACATATATTTCTGAAAAAATCTACAATCTGTGTCCAGTGCTTTGCCATAATATTATATCGTATACATATTATATATAGAATTTAATCTATCCATTAATGGTCAATTATTTCTCTTAGTGCTCAGGTCATGTGTTATATAAACAACAATAATTCCTGATGCAACATAATAATACATCTGAATTCGTTTAAGATTTCTTAATAGTTAAAGTCCAGACTTAATTACTAAACATAAATGTCTGGAGAAAAGAACTAAAAGGCTATTTCAAATGTGCATTCTTCAAAGAAGCAACATAAAAGGACTTGCAAAGCAATGCAAAGCATGTGGAAAAGTATCTCGTTCGTCGGCTCCAATAATATTGGATAATGAGCAGTGCAAACCAACGTTTTTACGACACCTTACAAATATTTGTTGGAGCTCTCACTGCACCGTGTGTCTCGGCCATGCTCTGGACACTGTAACTAATTGGAGATCCCTTTTTGTTATCACTCGTCTCTTGGTGGTTGAAATGTAAACAGGGTGTTATGAAAGTTCCCTTATGGCATGGAGGGAAGCAAGCAAGGCCACTCTGGCACTTACACGGCATGCCCTATAAATAAGTAATGGTACTGGACGTGTAGTGGTTAGTCATAGAGGAGGAAGGTCTGCGCATCAACCCCACCTCTGTTTGCCTTGTACATATTTCATAAGATGCTGGGGTGGAGGGAAGTGGGAGATTGTGGGCTATATGCGAGGGTAGTTGAAATAAAAGGCAGCTCACACAGGCTACTCTCTGTTCACTGTCATGGGTCTGTTACTATTAATAAAGCCAAGTGTCCTCTCTCTCCGCTGATACAACTCAGGCTTTTTTCCTTCTTCTTGTGTTTGACAACAAAATGGAGCCAGCTGCCGTTGTGCCCACTGGATCCCAAAGAACACAGTACAGGTTCCACCGTGTTAGCTTTAACAATTAGGACAAAGTTTCCTGTACAGAATCCAGAGGGCCACTTACCTTAGAACATTGATCAAAGTTGGCATGGAAAAGTTCACACAAGTCTCTGGTTTAGGCCGGGGAGTTTAACAGTGTTAAACAACGGCTTCTTTTATTTAACTCTTCTCTCAACACCACAGACATCTTGTTTTTTTATCTTAAGTACACGTTAAAACCTAAAAAACAATCTGTTTAGACATTGGTGTTGTCCACTGGCTAATGTAGTAGATCTTCTTACTTCTACACCATGTTGACAATTAACCAGCACTGTGGATGAATTCAAGTGTCAGTTGGTAATGATCCCCTCCTGATCAATGACCTTCATGCTTTTTTCGATGACATAATGGAGGTCATGTAATCTAAATGGATCAGGATCTTGTTTACTGTTTACTCAGTGCTGAAACAACACTTTGAGTTATTGATTGAAAATAAGAAGTCCTTCAGATCAGTAGCATCTGAGCAAAAGAGCAAACTGCAACAATAGCACAAGCTCATTCATTAAACACATGCAAACACAGTTCACACATATAATGATCTCTGACACTGCTCAAAGCTACATGATAATAGGAAGAGCAAATCAGGCAAACACTGTGATCCAGTGATATATCGTCATAATAAGGTCTGTATTTCACATATTCCTAATGGATCGAAACTGTGCCCTTCTTTCCCTCAAAGAAACCCCATGCTTCATCTATCAGTGTGATGAATAGCCATTCTTCCAATCAATCCCACATAAAAGCATGCTCCTATAAACAAGTTGATTCCCACAAGGGAGAGCTCAATAGCGTTTTGAATTGGTCTGTGAAACGTACCGCTCCCATTACTGCTCACAGTCTTTATACATTTCAATTTTTTTGGTCCTAAACCTCAAAGTATATGATAAAACACTTTGAATATCCAGGGTGATGCCAGGCAGGGAAACTTACCTGACTTTCCCAACCGTATTACATTGGGTTTTTTTTTGTTTTTTTCCCTGTTTTATAAAAGCACATATTAAGTAAAGAGTACCTAACCTGTTGCCAGGTTACAGTCTAGCCTGCAAGCTTTGCCTTTCAAGGTGGAACAAAAACGGATCAAGCAGAACCTCAGCAGCTTGTCTCTAAATATAAAGTGTTGAGCGCTGGTCTGTTTGCAGTTCTCTCCCCCCTCGTACCCAGTGGTTAATGGGACCGATGGTCCAGTGGTCTGTTGCCACAGGCAAGGTAACCTTAGGCTACCACACAGACAACCAAGCTTTGTGTGTGAGTCATAGATAACTTTATGACCAATGTGGTTTTAAAGCTAATTCAAGAACAAAACACCTTTTTATTTCTGCCCAGTTACAGAAAAACCTTGCATGTACTCTAGATATATTGGTTTCTTATCATCAGACCTTCCAGTCATTTAAGGTATCATTAGCACATTGGCTTGTGTTAGGAAGTAAACTCTTGCTAAACTTAATATATGCTAGCACTTTAGAGTGCAGTGTTGAGTTTTGTGGGTCAGACATTATGCTCCTGGGGGCCAATTCCACCCTGCAGCTGAGGGATTTGGCTTAGTCAGCATCTCTACTCCACACTCTGGGACCAGGATGCAGTGCTGTGTTCCGTTGTGACTAGGCAACCAGCCCCAATGTTATGTGCAACACATGCGCCTCCCGCTAAATTAAGTCTGGCTGTGTCCCACTTTTACCTCGTGCAGTGGGGACAGCATAGCCATACTTCACTGTATCAGTCCACAAAGGTGACTTCTGCAAAGAAAACAACCTTTCATATCTGGGTCGAATTTTAGTTGCTGCATTGTTGTTTCTCCATTCTCCATTTGTGTGTGTGTGTGTCGGAATATTTTCATGAAAGCAGTTGCATGTTGTATGACATTTAGAGCTGTGCATCCCATGTTGGTAAAGTATAAAATACACTACCCTTATGCAAAACTATACAAGAATGCAAAAAGCAATCACACACCATTAAAAGAATAACACAACCTTACAGTTACAGCAAAGTATTTCACAATAAGACCAAAAAGGTAGCATAAACTTATGATAAATGTTCTTCCCAGAGTATTTTGGATCACAATGTTAGCCCATTCTTCTTCAATATTTTAATTCGCTTTCAATCGGCTTGTTCAAAGCTTGCAAAATTTACATAAGGCCACGTGGTTCTCAGGCCATAGGGTGCAACGCTGTGGATATAGATACCTGAACGGCGCTGACCAGGGGTGACACGTTGAGCTCAATTCTTAATGCCGAGGATGACAGAGAAGGATGTTGTTCCGGTGATGCAAATGGAGATATTGTGTTCAAAAGTTCACACTGCCAGCCTTGTGATGAATAATAAAGCCTTGACTTATTTTATCGTACTTTGGGTCCATGTGATGAAAGCTCACACTGGTGTCTGTCCATTTCAAATTAAGAGTGACCAATGCAGAGGGGGAGCAGTGAGGTCCAGTGAAAAAGAAGTTTAACATTCAAATGCAGTCACAAATACTTTTTACTTGGTCACATGGCCACGCTGTGCTCTGTTCGCTCTCCGTGATCAGATGGGACTATATTATATGGATTTTTTTTTTTTTTTTTTTTCAGAAAGGTTACCCTGGATACAAGACTATTACTTAATTGCTCAGCTTGTGGCATTTGGAGTCATTGCTGGCTGCCCCTATAATTACTCAATTCCAACAATTCCATGCATTGCTCTTGTTCAGCAGTGATTTGAATAATTGTACAGTGACGCATTGGTGAGCACAGTAGAGGCCCTTGGATACTGTTATGGGTCATTGTTATTAGGAGGTGGTGAGTAATTGGTTGAGGTCTTGGAGTCAATTGAGGTTGATTGCCGTAGCTCACACTGCTCACACACCCTACTGCTGTATCTTTGTCGCTGAATCAACACTAGGAGTGCACCGGACATAGGGCAATATAGTCTGCCAACCACGTGTAAAAAATAATAACAATAATTTGACTGCACACTTGGAATCCCGAGTACATTATTTAGAATCTAACCCCTCAAGTTATTTGTAATTTTTATTTGAAACACAAAATTTGTCTCCATGTCACATACGCAAATGCATGCATATCATTTCTGTTCACAACACAATAAAGCAAATCAAGACAACAGCAAGCAGCAGTATTTCATTACATTTTATTCACCACTGCCGCTCCATCATAATACCTTTATGGGCCCCCGAACTCCTTTTTGGAGGCTTTTCTATTACATCCTTTGTTTGTATGTGTATGAGTGTCCACAGATCATATTGGAGAGGCTGTTTGCTTGACAGTGCCACAGTACATGAATCACATAAACATTTTTCTGCATGCCCCAAAGGAATAACAATTTGTTTCATCCAGCATAAACAATACAATACCATAATAAAACTTCATTATGAGGCAACTGGATTCAATTTGCATGTAACAGGAGAAAATGCTGGAGAGATTTAACGTGACAGCTCCTATTCATTTTTCAAGATCCTTCAAAGGCTTTTTACTTGTCATTATTAGATTCTCAATAACCTTTCAGTGCATTAGCAAATATTTGCGAGATATATATGTATAAAATGTGCCTGTTCTGAGTGGTACATTAGAGAGAGCCATTCAATATTTTATTCTGTTTCCATGGTAACATTTTATATAGCTCTATATCATAAGAAAGTGGACAAAGTAAGTGGTATTGTTTTTATAGTAATTAGAGGTCCAGTTAAGTAAAATAAAAAGATTCATTGACCCCGACCACCAACTCTTCAACGACTAGTGGGTGTTTACTCAAGTTAAAGCCGAAGAAGCTGGTGCTTTCTTTTCAGTCCCCTTTGTGACTTTGTCTTCCTTTAAGCCCTTAGCAGTTCTCAGCAGACAAGAGCAGGAGGCCTCTCACTCTTAATGCTTTTCAGTGGAGAATTTATTTTAGCTGGAATACAGTGCATCACGCCAAAAAGAGGACTTCCTGACCCACAATCCGCTTAAGCCTGACCAAGAGCACAGTGAGTTATGGCTCCCCACAGCATGGTGTCATGGTGAAAAGCGTGGAAAAGCATAGGTCTGGGGAACAGCGAGGCGCGTGGCAATCGATTTCTTCTCGGGGGGATTCGACTCAGACGCTGTCGCCGCCTTTCCTGATTCCTCTTCCACCTCTCTGATGCCCTCCATCTATCTCTTTTTCCTCCCTTAGATTCTCTTTATTCAACCACTCCACTCAGATCTGGGCAGGTGAGTCCACTATGGCTTTGTAAAAAAAAAACCAACATCCTGAACCTTGTGACTCTGGCCTGACCCGGCCTTAATTAAACACAATTAGATAAATCCCATGGACTCGGGCATAATCCTCTGGACTGCAGCAGGAGCAGCAGAGAGCACAAGCAGGGAAGATAGCACTGGGAATGGGGTAGACTTGGCAGGAGAAGGGACAGCACATCCCAGTAGAACAAATCCAAGCAGAGCGTCTAATGTATCAAACACATGGATTAGTGGTTAGCCGGGAGAGCAGGGGCTGAGTGAGAGGCTGTGGTTTGCAGCTTTCTTGAAGGATGCCTTGGCCCAGAGAGAAACGGGGGGCCCAGTTAGTCTTGTGGGAGGCTGAAAATCTAATTCCGCATGTGCAAATTGACAACTGTATAAAGATAAGTAAATATATCATAATTCTGTCTTGGAGGATTTATTTTGTGTTTGGACAGACAGGTGCTGTGATTATTACTTTTCCAGACTGTTGTAACCAGAATCTTGCAAAAGAACATAGAGTGAAGCAAAGCCAGAGAAAACTTACATTCTGAACTGAGTGTTAGGTTTTAATGTTCTTTAATGCATTTTCACAGCAGTTTCTGATTTTTTTCATTCTGTTACATTTACAAGTGTATACCAACTGCAGTTCAGAAACAATTTGTGAGTTACTTTAAGATTTAATTTGCTTCACATCTTCAGAATAGCTGCCTGCCTGTTACAGATATTATAAACTGACATGAAAATGGTATGAAATCACAAGAAAGAAGAAAGTCTGCGGGGTCGGTTCAGGTTGTGATTGTTTGAAGGTTTTCTCCAACTTGGAAAATACTGCTTCGTATCATACTTTAGTCATACTTGGCCACTTTAGCTAGAGCAATGTAATGAAACATTTCAAATCATACAGTAACTGTAAGTGTGCTCTGTACGGCCATCTTCTCACCTTTCCTATTGTGTTACGAAGGCTGCAATATTTTCATAACCGTGGAAAGATAATCTTGCACTTGACTCCCAGTATTGAGTAATTTCAACAGACCCACTTTTGGCCATGTATTATTCACGGGTATTCAAGCCCCACTCTGGCCCAGGGAGGAAGTGCTCTCTCCCAGCCTCCGTCACAGGATATCAACCCCTAATTCATTATTCAACATGCTCGAGCAGGGCCACTCAGTCTAACTCACTGATTTGTTGCTTGGACAAGAGAGGAGAAGTCTCCAACTATAAAGGCTGGTCTGAATCCTCCAGTGATTTCTTTCTTCTTTACAATTCCTCTTCTATGTACATGGATATATACGATCTTAAAGTCAAATCAAATCAGTTATATTTTGTGTGGCGCCCTGCAATCAAAGTGACAAAAACATTTGCAGATTATGACAATGATGCGGCTGTGGCTATGGCTAAAGATTAGAATGATAATGTTTTTGATGAAACTGTGCAATGAAAACACTTGAATGAAGAGAAATTCTGTCACTTTCCACGGAGTTATGTTCAACAAAGGTGAAAAACTTGCACAGAAAGGATTCCGCAATCTTTGTTGTAAGTTCATACAATCTTGGGTATTGTACAGTGTGGCTAATGCACAGAAATCTCCAACATTAATTCAGCAAACAATCAATGCAATAGGACACATTATCTATCTGCTGCACCATACAAATTGCTAAGACGTAAGTGCAATCTTCTGCTATTACTAAGATGCAGTACCACTGAACCTTGATATATAATAGTTGCCACATATTGGAGTGTACTCTGCACTTTTTCCTGTTCCTTTGACATTAAAGTGCTTCCTGTCATAATTTTATCATTGTGTGGTGGTTGGACAACACTTTATCCCACATGGGTCTATCAAATTAAAAAATAATGAACAAATTGTTGATTTTAGGTGTAACAGCACAAGACTAATGGCCATAAATGCCATTGGAGAGAATTTAATTAGGAAATACAAGCACCAATGGATGGATATTCTCAGTTGTTAAGGCCATCTATGAATAAAACTATTCAGGAGGCAGATCTTTTATTTTGGATGATTTTAAACTATTTTATGATAGTTGAGATGTTTAAAAAACTGGGTGAGAGGTCAAATTTGAGGGCTTGGATGATGATCAATCAGTATAATTTGGGTCAGTACCATGGGGTCTCTGAATGTGGGCGACAGTGGTTAGACTTTCTAGTTTTGGGTCATCAGTGCCCCTGACACAGCGAGTAGCAAACCACTGGGTACTTCACTGACCAACATCAAATTATATCCATCAGTTTTGGGGGAGTTATCCCTCTTGCACTTCACTTTGATAGCCATTTCTCTGCTCCATTGGCCTCACTGTCCTTCATTCATCTTTGGTTTATCACACTTCCCTTTCTCATTTCCCATTCTGCCCTATTATAGCCATTCCGATCCCTCTGTTAATCACTCACCAGTAAAACCATTACATTTTTACCATGTGTTGGAACAATGTAAAAGTAAGTGTTTTAGAGTGCTTGAGACCAACCTTAAGTACTGCATCAGGGATTTTTTTAAATTCATATAAGGAAAAAAAATAATTTGAAACTATTTTTAGCAGATTTCCATAAATGAAATAGCATCCCTGTCTTTGCTGCCATGGGAAATGTTTAAGTGCTGCCATCTTCCAAAATACAGAAAAAACATTAGAAATAATTGTCATTGTCAGTTTGTTTAAATTATCGTTACCATGGTAACAAAAATCTCAAAGTGTTGCATTTGTCCAAAAACTAAATGACTGTTTACTGGTGTCTCCATGGGACAGATTTTGGGGTCACATAAAGGTGGACAATTAAGACCCCTAATACTGTAACATCGTAAATCTATAATATTCTCTGACAACTTATATTATTATTATATTATTTATATTGTGTTTTCTTTCTTGGGTATAACTCATTCTTTCCTGTGTTCTGGACCTATGTAATAAGTATGTACTTATATATTTTGTTTCTTATGCATTGTACCTATCCTGTTAAGAACAATAAAAACTTGAACTCCAAAAAAAAAACAAAAAAAAAACTAAATTATATCTGATCTAGTATTCTGGTCTTAACAATATTTGAAAACCTGCATTGGAACTACTGGAGTATATACAGTCAAATAAAATAAGGCATGGTAGAAGAGTTCAACCGATCTTTTTTTATGGTTAAGTATGTAGCTTTTTTGTCCCTTGTCCCAGCTTTTCTCTTATATAGTGCAATAGATGTCTGGTAAGTTTAAATGGTGTGCTTTGCTTCACAACAGTCCCTTAGCATCCAAAGCACAGGTGCAGTAGAAAGGTGGGCTGGTACCAGATGTGTCCCAAGCACAGCTGATGCAGAAAGGCCTAGGCTTTTCCACTTGCCTCTCATATCATTCATGGCTCATTAAGTCCACAGTGTACACCGGACATCTGCTCTGCATTCTTGTGTTTTAACACACACTACAGTACAGTAAAAAAAATATACTGGTGAAGCCATTCTATATCTTTGCATGTTCTTAAATATATTATTTACATTGTCATATTTCTCATCTGTAGTCGACAATCAATATGTTTTTGTTTTTTTACTTATGCCTAAATAGCCATTGGTCAGTGCCTTTATTGTCATTAATTGACTTGGACAAGATCATGGTCAAGGACATTTAATATTTTCTTAGTTTGTTTGCGCATAGACAACAAAGATAGACAAATGTGGCTGTTGTTTCACAAGCATCGGATACATACCCACATATGCAGATCATTCATATTATTAAAGATTATTACATAATGTCCATCTAAAATAAAAGTTTCGTAAATAGACATCTGTGAATTGTTCCTACTATTTTAAACTCTGATGAGACTGCTCAATAAAGTGCAAACCCTTTTAACAACTACAACTTCAAACAAACCAACATACAAATCAATGATGAGGTCATTTTCTTGCAAAGAAGTAGGGAGTGAAAGAAATCCATCACCATAAACTTGGTAAAGCATCTTGGCACTCATTAAATAATCAATGCTGGGATATTTTTACAAGCAACATGTTCGATTAAGTGCAAATAGACTGTGAAATCATAAATATTTGGTCTTTTTCACACGCACGATAATTAGATACATCAGACATACATTAATAAATTGTTTACTTGCCTTAGCAGGTTCCTTATTGCGCTAATAGGGCATGACAGATTTTGCTTGTTAATAATTCTGCTTGTTGCCTGCTCGAGATGATGGATGGGGTGCAAACAGCTGTGGTATCAACATGCATTTCATGTAAAACAGGGACATGAAGACATGTGGTGTATGTGTGTGTGTGTTTGCACTATGCGTTGTTTGGCACATTTTCGCAGAGGGGTGTGTGCGTTATCCTTGTCTTTTGGAGTCAGACCCCAGGCTATGTCTAATTGGAGCCTTCACACTTTCAGGCTTGACTCACACTGACACGCTCGACCTTGGCTCTCCTCCCTTTGCCATGAAAAGGGAAAACAGTGACACAGAAGCATGCCTGCTTTGCCGAGAAGAGAAACTTTACTGTGACTTCGTTTTTTTTTCCACTCTTGCCTTTCTTCTGCCATCATTTTCAGCTTCAAGAAACTATGATGTTTTCATTATTTGTGATGAAGTAATGAACTTTTCAGCCTTAGACCTGTTATCTAAAAGTCATGCGATAAAGGTCAAACTGTCTCCATCAGAACCATGCTTCAGTGTGTCAGATTGTTTTGTTTTTTTTCATTCAAATGTTGGTAAATCAACAGTGTTTTCAAAAGCCTGTGCGCACTACATGTACATCACAACAGGGAAACGCGCTATAGGATTAAACACCGCTACTTCTCGGAACTCAGCCATCAATACACCTCTCACCATACAATTCTACGCTCAGTCCCTCAGGTCCTACTCCCCTTTTAGCATCCAAGGGCCTGTTTATGGGCTTGATTTTCCCTTTCCCATCAGGCAGCATTGATCAAACAGCGCACTTACTTTTTCAAGGTGGACATTACTTCTGATGGCGACCTGTACGGCTAGCCAACAATGTAAAAACTCTGGCCATTATGCACCTGATTGGCCTCTCCTTGGTCTCTTAGTGGCAGCCATTCCGTGATTCTGCAGGTATTTATATCCCCACAGGACCAAGTCCCCTTCAGTGTCAGCGGTGAAGTGCATGCTTTTGGCTTGTATCAATTTAGTTATTTAATCCCAGAGAGAGGCTGGGTGGGCATTTGATTGTAATGATGTGGTTCCACTTAGCTTGGAAACAAACTTCAGACCCAGAGCTGTCTTTTTAGCAACAGAGTACTTGGTAAACTTGGCATACAGTATAATGCACAACTTCTGCTTCTGCCAAGGACATTATGTTTGCGTGTCTGTTTGCTTGTTAGCAGCCACTGAGCAAACAGGCATCAAAAGAAAACAGGTTGATATCACATGGCCCATCTGGTTGTACATTGATCTTTTGAATATTTTAACTAGAGTATCCTAATGATTAAAGAAGAAAGCAGACAACTAAAAAAGCAAACATTGAAGCGCCTATAATATGTTGCTCGCATTAATGCCAGTTTAATAGTAATTAGCAAACAAATTGCTTGTCACAATTATAATCAGTGTTAAGTTATATCAAGTTACATTATTTTATTCTTATTATCTACTAGATCTGCTATCTTCAATTTTGCTTATTACATGTATTTTTGGGTGGTTATGTTTGGATGATGTGGGTTTCAAAACAAAAGAGAAACAACAAACCAAAACTTAATGTTGGATATTGAATCTATAAAAAAAAGAAGTACTAGATTAACATTCCATTTCCACAAAATTTAAAATAATAACCATGGTCCACGCTAGGCACTGTTGTGTTCATTGTTAAAGATGCAGTGGTTCTGAATACCTGGTTAATGTGCCATAACCACATGTGGCTTCGCGTTGTTAATCAATGCCAATTACTTACCAACACTCAATCCTTCATCTCAGTAGAACACGGCTGAACTGCTTATTCACGTTTGCCTTGTTGCTGTAATTGTGTTGATAATTTTACTGATTAAAGCAATTAGATACTTGAGATTAGGCTATGAAGAAACTTGTTTTTGCCTTGGAGATTGTGACTTTTAAAAGCTTTGACGATGAACCAGAAATCAACATTCCTTTGCACCCCTTGCCTGGAGTCCCGTTGGGTGGGTACATTTGGTCTGTGTGGGCAGATGCTCTCTCTAAATAAAGGAGCAATGTACAGGAGTAAAAGTCTTTACATTTTGTACGCAGAAACAGAATGGACTGGGAAGAAAACAATACTGTGTTCCTCTACTACCCTCCGGGCTCACAGCTTAGACATCACAGGCCGGGCATTATGTGTGAAAGAGATTGACAGACAAACAGCTGCCTCCTCAAGCAAATCACATGCACACACCATGTGATGCCCCTAAACACTGTGTCTCTTTTCATGGTGCCTAAATGTGAAGACAAACTGCAGCGAAATGTAAGACCCATGACAAATACACAAACTGTTCATGTTTTATCATTTTGTGTTGAGGGCTGGTATAAAAAGATAGTGGAGTGGGTACAACAACAGCAAATAAACAATATAAAACATGTCAGATATTAGTATTTTGCTAATTTATCTGAGCCAAGCAATATAGTACGTTATGTTCAATCTATATGGACACTTACAGAATTTTTGATTGATGATGTAAAATGATCTACAAAAGCACAATGGTTAAAGCTCCACTACACATTTTTCTTTTTGCCATCCCTGTCTCTGCCCCACTACTCACCCCCAACAGCAGCATAAGAACCTTTCTGCTTCTTTGTAGCTCTCGAGTCAGGTGCTGGCCCACCAAGCTGGGTGTTGTTGCACACACATATATCACAGTGTCATCTGCACACATCTGACAGTTGGACTTGGACAGCAGTTTGGGAGCTCATTTATGTACATTTATACTGAAGAACAGTCCCACTTCTCACGGTCCTGATCATATCTGGCTGTTGGTTCAGTCTGGTTTTGTCATGACTTGATCCAACACCACTTGCCTCCATGTTGCACTTGTTTTCAGTGGGCTTCTATGATGTCATGTTAGTTGTGTTGCTCACACAGCTACACCCAGGTCTCATTAGCTGTAAGATGTCATGCTACTTGATGGATGTGTGCGTAGTTAGAGGTGGGAAATGAAAGAGTGGATAAAACCTTTTTTCTTTCATTCAGTACCTGCCATCCACGCCCCGTTGATTCAAGTCTCTTTGTCCTTAAATGTGTCCATGTGACCAGAAGTTGGCATAATAGAGCAACCTCATTTGTTTCCATGGCTTACAGTGACACAGTTCACCATGACCTCTGCCTTGACAACATGTGCCGGTGCCATGAACTGTCCTTTGTGAAAGGACTGTTTTTGAAGGGTGCCCAATTTTTTCAGGGGACATTGTGACACAGATTAACAGATTGTGATCCTTTCTGAGTTTGTGTGAATGTGTCGTTTTTTTGTGCACATAGAGACAGCAGTGTAAATGTCAGGGCATCTGAACAGCGACCTATGGCTGTGGTAAGCGCCCCTTTAAAACCTACAAAGACCTAGAAAGAGATAACAGGGGAGCAGGGCAATTTGTCTGTCTCCACCTAGCTGCATCCATTAATGGCTAGTGACACACATTTACTTCGACAAACCACTTGTCCTTCACTGGTTAGAAATAAACAGAAGGAAGGAAAGTAAAGTAAAATAGAATGAGGAACATATAACCTATACGTATATATAAAATAATTATTACATGCTCACATCTTTTAACAAATATTATACTATAAATCCTGATAGGAGAATTGAAAGAATGGAGTTTCAAAGGGGAAAAAAAACTCTTAATTTTCTCTGAAACTGTGAACATTGAGTTAACAATGTCTCATTACATTTCCAACTAAAGCTTGAGACCTTTGGGGTCTGATCCACAGATGAGGATGAGTACTCTTGTTCTATCATGTCTCATAGAGATATGCTGCGAAAAGGTCCTCAAGAATCTTCCTCACACTTGGACAGGAGGCGCAATTATGCCTGCCACAATCTCAGCAGAGACGCTTAGATAGCTGTAAAGTTGAGTGGGTTTACAGGCTGTGGGCGGCGTGCCATGGGAAGGTCAGAGTGCCCATCTTGTATCCAGACTTGTCATCTCTGCTCCTAGATGTTTTGTCAGTCTTGTGTGGTCGAGAGAATTCTGGAAATGAGCACAGATTGCTGGGCTGCTGAGAGGCATTTGTTAAGATATATCATCCTTTTTTTATTTATTTATGTATTTATGTTGTAATCAAAGTAAATTCTAAATAAAGAGAAAACTGTTCTAACAGTTTAAGCTTTAAAGACCAGTATCACAAGCCCACTGTATTGTAGCAAAAATGCAAAGTATTGTATTTCAACAGTACAGCATATGTTAGAACATAACACACTTTGTATTCAGAGTTTCACACAATCAGGCTGAGACTGTTCATAATTCATACAGAACAGGGCACTAAACATACCATGAAAATGGGTGCCAGAATGAGGAGGGTGTTCCCGGGGGGATTCTTGTGCCTGCATTTGTACCTTATCCATACCTTTTCTCAAGTCCCATCTGTTTGCCTGCTCAAATCCCCCTGGCCTGTGCTAAACACAGTGCTGTGCTCTCCTCTACAATTGGATAGAGAGAACGAATGGGCAATATTTGGTATTTAAATGTGGTCTGTGTGATGCATGGTGTTGCTCTTATGAAGCTATATCCCCAGAGTAACATTTAGCTACTGCTGAGCAGGTTATACATGCGGCTGGTGAGTTAGCGGCACCCACACACTATAAGTTGAACTGACTGCAAAATGAATAGCAGAGGAAGTTAAGAGGGAATAAGAAATGCTCCACCAGCAGGCTTTAGTTGTTGTGTATATGAGTTACTTTACAAGACCGATTTTTCTCTGAGGATGTTCATTTCCTCATGACTCAGTTTACTTTGTGAGGCAATTACCCTTCCAAAACCCCAAGCACCAAATCACTTCAGCTTGAAGAGAACACACAAAAACACAGTGCTTCTGTCAAGTTGAAAGAGTGATTATAGATGTGAAAGGAAGCCATGATAATTACTGTACACGTTCACCTCAGGAGAGGGGTGTTCACTTGTGTTCTGAGTGTGACACCGTCAAACCACCTCCCCACAGTGTTTGACAGGTGCAGGAACTTGGAGTTTGTTGGATCCTCAGCGGGGGCATTGGACAGGATATCATGCCCTCAGATCCCACTCACTGTCCCCTGCCGACCAAGAAGACGCCTGACTTTTGTCTTAAAGTCACTGCTGACAAGTACCTCTTAGTGCCATTTGTTCTCTTGGGGCAGCTGTCACAGGAAATGCCCCCACCCTCATTATAGACTAGACTGTATTAATACCTACACATTTCACAAATAATAATGATACGGTAAAACATATTCCGGAGGATGTGTTTTCAGATGCTGATCATTTTAAATATTAAAAAAACATTTAGAAAAGATTCATTATGTGATCAAAAGTCATATAATAAAAAAAACAAAAATCATAGTTTGTTGGTTTTAGATGTTTTGACTTTGCATAACAATGGAGGTTAATGTTGTTAGCAAATATCAAAACAATACTTTAGAACCAAAAGACTGTGTAACTTCTGTAAAACAAAGGCTGATTTGTTTTCTATTAAAAGGGCCATTCCCAGAACATAGCTAAAATCACACAAACACTGTTTCTCTTAGCTGATTCCCAGTCATCTATTTATGTGGGCTGTTCCCAGTTATGGAAGCTAATGAGGAGGAGAAATGTGCTTTCTGCCCGTCTCTTGTCTGTGCCTGCCTGAACCCCTGTCTCAGCTGCTCGGGGTTGTCACGGTGCTCTGAGCTCCTGATGTGGCGTATTAGGCAGGACAATCGTTATTAAGCACATTTCAGGCTCAATTACCACTCAAATGCACAGCCATCAAGGCTCCACCGCAGGCTCTCAACAGATGGTTGCGGGTGTCAGATAGACAGGATTTGTGATGTCTTTGTCAGACTAGGTGCTGCGTAGAATGGAGGAGCATATTGGCACCAGTCAAAATGATTTCAGTGATTTCAGTCACTGTATTTGAGTCAGACTGCATGAAATTAACAGTTTTAACATATTTTGTTAGTGCAACCTGCCCATCACATATTCATTAGTGGGAGTGAGATTTACCAGAGAAATATCCAGTGGGACTTTAATGCTGGGCTTCAGTTGAATCACGATACATATCAAACTCAATTAGGATTTCATTTTATAAAATATACATATTTATTTTACAACATTGCATATCATTTTTATTGGTGTTTTTGTGGCATTTTACCCTTTTTTAAGGCTTTTTTTTTCTAAATCAGAACCAAAGGACTAAAGCAAAACTTCACCTGGACTAAAACCCAACAAAACCATGGATCAAATGCCAGTCTGAGCCAGGCTTAAACCAGGAGTAAACTCAGAACTCATGCACTCGTCTTTTTTGTTGTCCCTTTGTCTGGCCTTTGTGGAGGATGTTTCTCACATATGATACAATTAAAAAAAACAATTCTCACAAAATGTATTTACAAAATGTCTTTTCGTTCTGCATTTTTTTTTCTTTTTTTTTTTTTTTTAAAGTGAAAAGTATGCAAATACCAGGGGAATTAAATGCATGCTGCAGAATGTCACTTAAATTAAAATGAGTCCAGCTGAGGTTGTGCTTATTGAGAAAAGAGATTTGCTTCATCTTCAAAGATTCACTTGTTTTTTGCCTTAAGAGAGTCAAATCATATAAAGATAATCACATTCAAAGATAAGCCTTTTGCAGGGTTCCTTGGTGCACACAGTGTTACTTCGTCACTTTAGCCTGTCAGGGAGTATTGCGCATGGGAGTACTAAAAATCTAAATCTACGTATTACTTAGGGCAGAGAGAGAAAAAAAATCTTTGTCTGTCAGCCTTGACTCATTGGCCTACAGCAAAAGGCCGTATCTGTGAAGCTTATATAAAAACCACAAGACGTTCCCTGTTTGTTTGACGGTTTGGTTGTGTAATGATTGTGGAATAGGCTAGATATTATTTTAGATTCATAAGCTTTATAATTAGGTTTACAGACTCTGCTTTGATTTCAAACACTTAATGTAAAATAAAAACAAAACACATATCTCATTTGTACACACACGCTCCAAAACACTTTGTTGTGAGACGGCAAATATGAAAATAACTCATGCATGCTTTGGATGATTATGATAATGCTGATCTGCTAATGTCATTTTGACTCTGTAAGTAACAGTCATTGCTGCAAATCAAATCAAACGCTTTGGTTTGTCTCCAAAACAACCTAGAGATACAATTGCGACAATCTTTGAACTGTAAATCACATTTGAAAGCTCTTTGCGTTTCCAATTTGTTGTGTTTTAGTTACTTATCGTTGCATCTGCCGTGTGCGAGCGAGCACTTCGGAGAAGATACACTTAGCCTATTTAACCACCCACCTGGGCCCGCACCACCCACCTTTTCATGTGAGTCACACTCTGCCTTCTCTTTCAGATGGGCTGAGCGGGAGAATCAACAACGCAGCTTGGGACAGCTCAGCTCGGCGTACGTGTGTGTGGGCGGAACAGCCTTATGGCTTCAGTCATTCAGCCGACCATGAGGGCATCAAAGACACACAAGCAAAGAGCCAAAGAACAGGCGAGAAGATTGAGGGAGGGAGAAAGAGAGACAACAACTCAAAATGAGATGTCAAGCAAAGAATATAAAAATATGAGGGGGAGGTGAGGATCCATAGACAGAAAGTGAAATAAAAAAGCCAAGGAGGAGCAGGACAGACAGGCCAGACACACAGGAGCGAGAATATAGAGCGCAAATGCACCGCAAACAAAGGAAACATGACAAACACCCTCGACTCTGCGTCCACAGCCTGACACACAAGCAGCAGTAATATCACCCCCTGCACCACAACTCAACTGAATGTGCACCACAACTTCTTTCTTTCTGCACCATAAGTTGGCATGTGCACCACAGCTTTTGTTCTGCCAAATAATATTAGGAAATGGGCAGGCAGAAGAGACAGGACCTGCTTCGAAGATGGCAAGAAAGAATGTGCGAGAGCAGTTAAAACGCAAGGAAGAGAATGCTCTGCTTGTGACATTTTGCATGGTGGACACTAATGCTGCTCAGATTCCGTTTCTATGCAATTTCTTTTAGAAATTTTTTAAGTGTGTCAGCAAAGTTTGGAGTCTGTCATTTTGGAGCATTTCTCGGGCATGGCAATTAAGAAAAGATGTAATTTAAACAAAGACAGGATGTTTTCACAAGCCTTTTCCTGCTTCAAGAGTTTAGAAAAGAATACTTAACATCAAGCAGTTCATACCTCCCACAGCTTTTCTGCTTTAAAAATGCAGAATTCTTCTATCCATCATCTGCTTTGTCCTTTGGCGATAACTGCTGTGGCTATGATCATCGTCACCACTAAGCTCCTGAGCTTTATAATTCTAAACATTGGCTAAGTCAAGCCTCAACTCAACTGTCACCACTCCAATCTTTTCACCGTGCATATCCTTGCATTGTTTGTTCATTTTCAATTTCCTCCAGCGCTAAACAGACGATAAATCTTATTGAGCTCACTGTAAGACCACTACTTCTCAATAGCTCCTCTGATCCCATCAAGGAATGTTTTATTTTTCTAAGTGCTGACACTATAATGCTTGTGTCTGGGCAGAAAGCGCTTAGATTCCTGTAAGCCAAAAAGAAAATGAATGTTGTTCCATCCCCATGACTGGGGGAGCGTTGTGCACTAATGTGATTAGTGAGACATTAACGCCTCTGTGCTCAACCAGGCAGACGCAATAACACACTCTATAGAACGAGCTCTACCTCAGACTCATGCTCTTCTAAAGCTAACAACCCAGTGGTTATTTATCAGAGCATGTTTGTTATTTGGCATTAATAAAAAAAAAAAAGTGAATCTAAAGTGTATTCTCACCATGATGAGCCACTGAACTTAAATTTTGCAGTATTCATTATCTTATTATGTACGCCTTTTATTTATTTAGACTGGTTACACCTTCAGTAAAGGTAAATTGAAAGAGTATGGGCATGTTTGCACTGTCAAAATGAAAGACATGCAAGGAAAATTAAGTGATAGAATAAAAAAAAGAAAAAAAAAAATCCACACTGGTGATTCACTCACTTAACTATTACAAAAGCATTTGGCGGCATGCCACAAACTGGCCTCTGCCTCATATTTGGACTTTTATCTCATGTTAAATCAAAGCTGAGGCAGCCGCTGTCTGGTCTGAAAGCACATGAAATACAGTAAGTGAGCAAAGACTGGAGGGAAAATATAATTCCTTTATGCTGCATGTTGAGCTAAGAAAAAATGTGCACGCTCCAAACTGTCTGGATGTTTTTGTGTTGCATGAAAAGGTAATAAGAAAAGCACACAGTACAAATCTCTTGTGGCCATTGCATTTCCACACTGAGGTGTGAGGATAGGAGGATGTGCTGGTACTGGGACACTGACATCATACAAGCAAAAGTTCTGTTTCAAAGTTGTATGTGAAATATAGGTTATATTTAGAGAAAACTTGAATATACTTTGCCTTTAACAAACAAATGCTGGTGTAGAAATATGAGAAGCTAATGGTATTGTCACATTGTGCTACAACACTAGGCTTAACAAAAAGCAGCAGCAGTTTTTTTTTTTTTCTTTAACTTTTTTAACTTAATTTTCTTGACTGCTACATATGCATCTGAGTTTACTATCGTTTATCCTTGGGACTTAAAAATTAAACTGTTTACTACATAATATTAAGCAGTTAATACCAAAAAATAAACATTATAACCTCTTTTTCAGGGTGGGCTTGTTGTAATGTGGTTGCATGAAGCATAACACTGACTTTAATCAAAAGCATTTACTGCTTAATGTCATATGACAATGTTTGAGTACTTACAGGGGCCTTTTTGCTCCATGCCATGCCCTTATGTCTCCCTGTCTGTTTCCTATTTCCTTTTATGGCTAAAGTCATTTTCAAATAGAGATTAACAGCTAAAATAGTGTTAAATGCACAAAAGCCCTCAAATTGTTACATTTTCATTGTGTGCCTATGCCTTATAAAGAATGTAAAACAAAATGCTTGCGTAAGAGAGAGCCAGAATGAAGATATAAAAACATAAAGGAGATTCTTCTTGAACCCATTTCCTCAGAAGAACACTCTTGGCATTAGCTGGGCTCCTCTGAGGACTGTATGCACCGAGCCTCGTACCCTATCCACCTCTCTGCCTTCCTTTTTCCTACTCACTCCTCTTGCGTCTCTTCCCATTCCAGCCCCCTCAAACCTCTCAGCTCCTGTAGCTATACCCAAATCCTTTTCATGGCACAGCACAAAGGAAAGCACGGTGAGAGGAGGCGATTGGCTGATGCTGTAAAGAAGGTGCAGACTCAATAGAACCAGGAGGCTGGTCTACTGGGGCTGGACAAGAGGCATAGATGGAGAGAGTAACATCATGGAGGAGCTTTAATATGCAGACGGTCATTCTGTAGGCTGCACTGGGTTGTTTGTTTTATCATTGCCCTGCTGGTGCTACGGGATGGGGGTTTGACTGAAGTCCACTGGCCATAGTCTGCCATGGAAGGGTCCAGTGATGAATGTTCACAGGCAATCTAGGACACTGCAGGGAAAGACCATCAATTCACAAGCTGTATGACTGTATCTGTGGAAGGAAGGGGCTATGTGGTATGTGTAAATGTGTACTGCTACCTACTGTATGAATTCCTTTGTGTTGTGAAAAAAACAAATGTTCTGTGTGTTTTTGTAAAAGTCATATGGGGGAAAGGGTTAAAAGATTACAGCTGTCTCTTGGCTGTGGGAAGTAGCTGAGCAATGCTTCCCATTGGTCATTCCCATGAACCCTTGCACTTTAAGGGGCATGGTGGAAGGCAAGAGTGAGGACAGGGGAGTGTATTACAACTGGCAGGACTATACACAGACAAACGTGGGGGGAAAAAGAATCTGGGGGTTTTCAGCTACTTAATTATTCATGCAGGTGTCACCGCCCTGACTTTTTATCAAATACAAACTTCTGAAGTGCTCGAAATTTCCAGTTTACACATACTTGTTTTTTATTGTCAATCTTGGTTTTTTTTTCCCATTTATAGCTTCGACTTGGCTTATGTTCAAGATTTAACTCCAGGCATCAGCACTGCCACCAAACAAGCCACTTCTCAACAGGTTTTGCTGGAAGTGAGCGTTGCCAGGCTCTCGTTGGGGTGGTTGTGATTAAATGTGAGAGCGGTGGGCAATACGCCTCAAAAACCATCCAGAAAAAAAAGTCCTACACGGTGATAAGGGCAAAGAATCCCTAGCATGTCATGGCTTTTACTAGCTTGTCATGCTTTTACTGCTGTCCCCTCCAGCAGAGCACATTTACTGTGAAACAGCACAAAATAATCATGTTGCCTTTTCCCTAACTGTATCAAAATGTTTGGGGAGCTCTAAGAGACTGTGAAACTTGTACAGAGATAGAAAGGATGACTTCACACAGCTTTTCCTGAAGGAGAAATGTTTTGGCTTGGACGTGTCTCCTCTTGGCTCTAGCTCGCTGGATCTCTCAGTTGAAAAGTATAGCCTGTGAAAAATGTTTCTGTAATTTGTTTGATCACATTAACATTGGGAACAGATTTGTTTGCTGTGACAATGTTTGTTGAGTTTGGGGCAGCCAGACTGTCTCCCTCTCTGGCCTGTTGGATGTGTATGAAGCTACATGTCTGTAGGCCTATACAAACACTGTGCTTTACCTTACGCAGAGCTGCTGAGAAAAATATCACATTTATGGAGTTTTCCTTCCTCACTGTTAGCTATTATATGTTCTCATGTCCCAGATGACCATATTTTTTTCTTTTTAATGCAACAACAACCACTGTGTCCTCTGCAGATTCATTTATAATATTTTGAACAGTTAATGTCATACCAACAGATGTCTTTGATTGTTGTTTTTTTAGTCTAAAAATTGCATTGCATTTCTGGATTCATAGTCCATTATCTATGAAGGTGGAGTATACTAAATGAATGCCCACTTTATTGAGCTCCAACTCACATGTATAGTTAGTTTAATGTATGGACATCTGTCAGTTTATTTCAGTTTATGGTATTTTTGAACCCCGCATTCACACCCACCTTTACCACTTCAGAGATCGTTTTAAATTTCATGACATATTGTCTCAAGTCCAAAGAACACCCATGACACAAATGAGCATTGGTTAACATTCTCACGTTCTTTTCATAGCTGGCTTATAAAGGTCATTAGCATAAAGAGAAAACTATAGCTCACTCAGTAGCACAGTCTTTATTAAGAACAAAGACCGACTGTACCCTATTGGACCCAACATTTTATATATTAGATAGACTTAAATGGATCAATCTCCAAAACCTTTGCCAGTTTCATGCAGACTTCAGAGAAACATTACTGCATTGGCAGAAATGAATTGTCGCCGCAGAGGATTCCTCTTGAAGCTCAACACAACACTGGTGTCAAAGAAGGAATAGGAGCCACTGCCAAACCTGCCAAAGCAATATTTTGTAAGGTTTCTTTGAGGCTTCTCCCACAGATTCTTTGATTTTTATTCAAAATAGAAAATAAAGACTTTTTGATATTTTCATAGTTTCAGCTGCAGAAACAAGAATTGGAACTGACAATAAAAATAATCATAAAATGAACGAGCCCTGGAAAGACTACTGGAAAAAATATAATTGAATCTAAAGGGTAAAGTGTCATTGCTGTGCTCAAAATGTCAAGCTAGTGTCGAGGTAGTACAGCGTCCACATTTCTAAAGCTGAACATTAACCAAAGCATGGGAGGATAACATATGCTCTTTGACAGTAGAAAGCAAGTCTCTAGATGGTCTGGTGGCCTACAGCCCTGTGTGGAACAGCTACTTGACACTGACCATCACTGTAATGGCAGCCATTATGTGACATTAGTGAGTCACAATTGTCAGACACTAAAATGCCACATTTGGACATGGGCTTTGGTCAGAGTTTGAGCTGTATATAGAGGACTGGTTCAAAGTGCTCTATTATTTTATATTTAAAGTGCTTCTGATCAAACCAAAGCAAGAAACAAAAATGAATAAACAGTCGTTGTTCTGACGTGATACTGTTGTCAGTGTCGTGAATGTGAGAGCCATGACAGTGGGAGGCAATAACAATTTACTTCTGGGAGAGCGCCGAAACTGAATTACCTCAATGTGACCTTTTAAAAAGTTATTATTGATCACTGGAATGAATAACTGTTGCATTAAGCTGCAAATGAACATTCCTTGCATTACATTTTACTTTGCAGGAGCTTTGTTTCAAATCACATTACAATTAAAAAAATAAAACTAAAAAGCTGAAGTATTGCCTGACAGCTGCCATTCCAAACTTTCATTAAGTAGGCTTTGTGCTGCTCATCTTACTTCTATAATGTGTGCAATTTCACAAATTCTAAGCATTATGGCTCCTCTGAGCAGCACCTGCACTACTTACAGACTACTGGTGCTGATAAAAAAAAACCTGGCATCAGCAGTGGTAAAAAGAACACCTTGTGTCACACCTCCGACCCCTGAGTGAAAAAGTGCAAATGAACAAGTGATCAGTTAGCTCACTATCCAGCCGTCATGTAGCCTCCACTGTCTGCACTCACCTGTACAGACAGGCTGTTTTCAAAATGTCAAGCCTATATTACTCTGACAAACTCTTTCTTTGACACTGCTGCCTTTCCCATTGCCATTTTCTCTTTGCTCTGCTTTGACATTCTATGTGAAAGATCATAGAGTGTAAGCCCCACTGGTGCTCTTGACACATATTGTGACAAAACACTTCAGTTAAATTAATTGCAGTGAGAAAGGTGATTATTGGCAGTCTTTATTTCAGACAATTTGACAAACACTCCACTTATACCTGGACTGTAAGCACCAGAGCTGAGGTGTTACAAAATTACAGTAAAACCAAAACAGTGCTTGTTCGGCAGAAATAAATAAAATGAAATGAGTTAATCCAGTCTATGGTTTTGTCAGAACTTATATTCTTCCAGAGAAAGAGGTAAATGCTGCTGACTCAGGCCTGCTTTTCCTGCCCGCTGTGTTCTGCTCGAGTGAGCAACAGTCACCCAAGTGATTGTGACATGGCTTGACCTGGGACAATATTCTCTCTCTGGGTCCAGTTCCACCTCACTGGGTGCATTTGGCCACTTATGCACTTAACAGTAGCATGCTCTCCCTTTTTCCCTCTTCATCCTCTCTGTGCTGATTTTACGCTCCTGTCTCCACAGTGTCTTTTTTGCAACTTCTGCTTTTGCTCCTGGTCGATTTGTGTTTATAAATTCTTTACTGAGCTCCTTTGTCATAATTTAAAAATCAAATGCAAGAAGCAGGATAACTTTAACTTAAAGACATTTTCAGTCACATCCCAAAACAACAACAAACCCCCCCCCCCATAATAATTAACAGGCATTAACAGGCTTGTCCCAATAGAAAGAGAGATTCTAAATTAGACAACTGACGTAAAACAAAAGAGCGCAGGAGAAATGCATACACACACATGTTAACAGACCACCTTGACCTGATAAAGACACATCAACTGTTGTAGCCCTCGCGGCTCAGGTGGCAAAGTCATTGTTGTATCTCCGGCTAATGGCGCTAATATTTGTGTGGGCCATAAATAATGCTAACAAATAACCACATAAAAAGAATTAATGAAAAGCAAACAGAAGTGGAGCAGAGAGATGCATGGTTATACAGAGTAGCGACAAATTACCCTGGGGGTGTGTGGTGGTGGTAGGATGAGGGGCTTTGGTACAGTCATTACTCTGTACAGCAAATACGGTCTGGCTAACACCTGTGTTTCTCTGCGATCCGCCTCACCCTAATTAGCCCACACACACCCCGGGGATCCAGTGACACATAAGACCCGGGCTGGGGGAGGATGGTGAGGTTGGATGGGGTAAAAACAGGGAGGGCACAGCAGAGGCAAAAGTTAAGATCGAATTTAAAAATATATACACTAAAAAAAAGTTGAAGCATAGATATGAGTGTCTTCTGCTGAAAATCTGATTAGGAGTCAGTGTTGTAGCGCAAAGAGTGAGAGCGAGGCAGCACAAGTGAACTGACATCTGCCAAGAAGCTGGTGAGAACTGACGGTTGAGTCACGCTCCTCTTACAGTTTCATTTGCACTCGCCACATGGTTCAGAAGTGTATAATGAAATGTTTGTTAATTTCAAATGTCACATTTTAATCTTGTTAGAAAGAAACTGGAAGCCCTGGCCACTGTGTTGCACAAGTCTCCTACTACTAACTTAACCTTGTTAACCTTGACATGTGGCCGTACGGTCAGTTTCTCACATTGACATGTTCTTGTCATTAGTTCCAGTTGTGACATCTTTGTTAACACTAAACTTTAATGATGAACACAGTTTTTTTTTTCTCCAGCTGTCTCTTTGATTTTGGTGCAAAAATGTAACATTTCATGTACAGAGTGCTGTTATTGATCTCTTCAATGAAAATATACAGAAAGCAACTGCATTGTCATAAAGTTGTTATCTTTTACTTTGTTAAAATAAATGTTTTATTAATTCTTGTCTTACATTTCTCAACAGTAAACTGCCCATAGATAAAGGAAAAGAAACCAAATATTTCTATTGTGTTACAGCTCACCAATCAGTCTGAAGTCCCAACAAGATTCACATAAAAAGGTAAACCAATCATACAGACAAAATATGGCAAACTAAACTCAAATAATGTGTAGTAGAAGAAGAATGAATATAAATACTCATAGTGTGTGTAGTGCTCATATCAAAATGTGTCAGCAATAACCCATCTCATGTTTTTGTACACAGCAATGTAATCAATTACCAGGAAAAAACCCTTTATGCAGTCATAAAGCCCTATTGTAGATCCATAAAAACTTAATGCCAACACTTTTTCAATGTTGGGTTCTATTTGGAAAAGCATCTCACTAAATCAAAAGTCCAATGTATGTCATGTAGAACATTGATGATACATGACTGAGCACATGCCAAAAAATTCAGTGCTTTCACACTTACTTACACAAGTACAACAGACTGTGAGAATGCGTGCAAAGAGATAATCACATGCAGCTATTTCTTCAAATGAAATGAAGTTGCAAACATAATGTAAAATTATGGCCGATATCTGCCAGGAAACTGTCACTGTGTTGCCCCAACGTATACGTGAGTAAAAGAGGGATGGAGCAGCACCAATCCCCCACACGCTCACACCAAAAACAAGCATGGATCACATTACCCACAGCTTCAGACCACACACACTTTCTTCTTTTACTCTGATATCTCTTTATTAATGTAATCATCCGGTTAAACAAAAGCCTGTGTGTTTTACTAAACCATGCACACCTCTATTGCACAACAGAGATGTCAAGAAAGTGGCTGCAATTACGAACACTTCATGTTTAAAGTTTATTCTTGAAAATAAATCTTTAAGTGAGCTCAAGATGGGTGGCTTTGGTAAATTACTTTTTAATACACATATACAAGTGTAAGACCAGGTGAAAATGATGCAGGAAGGTGTAAAGGATTCTATTTTTCCTGAGCCTTTCCTAATGGAAGCAAACGAGAGTGAAGTTTGAATATGAACAATCAACTTTTTTGTATTTAAAAAACTTGAAGACATCATTTTGTATTCTGCATTATTTAGTGCTAATCTTGCTTGTCTATTCCTTTTCTCTATACAACACAGAGATAGATTTGAGACTACTCTGGCAGTGACAGAAGTAGGCTGTGCATGCCACTGTGCCGGCCCAATCAGTGACGATCTGCATGGTAATGTGTGGCAGGGGCGGGATAATGAAGTTCCCAGCTTGCCGACTGGAAGGCTATCCTCCGGTGTGCTGAGTGATTTATCTCCTCTGTCAAGAGCCAGGACAGCCAGGACTTGTCCTTCCCCATGGTCCCCGGGAACAGGAGTCGAACGGAGCCAGATAAGAGATGAGGAGAGCAGAGCAGCCGGGTTGTTGCAAAACCTGAAGCGGCATATACATATATTACTTTGTGGTGAATGCACAAGATCAAAGAATATATTGTACTTTTTTATTTCATTTTACAAATAGAATTGTCTGGACAGCTGGTTTGGTTTAATCGTTTTCAAAACCTATGACAATCCCCATGTTCTTTCACTCATTTGTCCCCTACACTGTAGACCAATCCATCATTCTCCTCCTGCCCAAAGGGACAAAATGCAAAAAAAAAAAAAAAGACATTCATTCATGATTTACAACTCTTTGTAATGTTTCCACAAACAAAGCCCAAAAATGTTGTTAATATATATGTTCTACACTAAAAAAGTTGGTTAAAATTAAATCAGCCCTAACTAAGACTCCACTTTATTTGATTGCATATTTTGCTCTAGCCCTCCTTTTTTGCTGATAACTTGCCATTACATTAGACGAGTGATTGATGGTATGACCTACAAAAAGTTTTTAGCATCATCAGCTTTTTCAATCTCAGGTTCATCTTTTCATCTGTTCCAATGCTGTGTGACATGGTGATAGAGTTGATTTATTCATCCTACTCCTGACGACAGAGTTTTGTGCCATGAAGTAAGTTTTA
The DNA here is from genome assembly GCA_036850595.1 of Rhyacichthys aspro. Taxonomy (NCBI): domain Eukaryota; kingdom Metazoa; phylum Chordata; class Actinopteri; order Gobiiformes; family Rhyacichthyidae; genus Rhyacichthys; species Rhyacichthys aspro. The sequence continues at coordinate 12,183,340 of CM072156.1, forward strand.
ACTCTCATCTGCAAATGCAATTAACTGAATGTGTGTCGTGTTATCAATAGTATTTGTCACCTTTATTTGTTCTAATGGGAAACAGTTCATGTATCTTTCCTGCCTCCTAACCGCCATTTATTAACTTCAGTCCTTCAACATTGGCTGCTTGGCAATGGATGCTGCTCCTTGTCTCTCAGGCCTGCACTCTGGTCAATTTAAATCTCTGTCAGACTTGACCTTGGACGAAGAGTCAAATTAGCCCATTCAAGTACATAATGAGTTCATTTAGGTAATTAAGCATTCATGTGGAATGAAAAAAAAATGCTCTTAAAAGATGCCCCAGGACTTTTTAGACAAATCAGACTAATCATTTTTAAATGAATTGAATTTCATTGTTTTTATCCGTCATGACCTAATGCACAAACATGCAAAGTAAGAAAACTGAAATGATGAAAGAGTGACATGTTTGCTGTATGTTTTCCTTTTATAAATTAACACTTGACTTAAATGTGGGACATGTAGAAGTTAATGTATAAACAAATTGTGACATACTTCCACAAATATACATTACTATGTGTAGGGCATTTTTTATTTTTACATCTTATCAATAAATAGTGGCTACGATGTCCCCTAGGATCCTTTTTAAAAAGAAGTCCTATATTAACATCATAATAGGTTAATATCAAATGAAAAATGATGGGAATAAACGCACAGGTAATTGCATGTTAACCACACTTCAATATATTTGAATATCATTGCCCAACATTAGGCTCATTATCACAGATGTAATACACAAAAATGAATCTGTAATTACACTAACAATGTGGTGTGTTTTTACCCTCACCTTATCTTTTCTGGTTAATTAAAACAAATGAACAAAGCCAGGGGTTCTCATAACCTGATTTGGCAAAGAGCAACCTCATTTGGAGAGAATTAAAATATTATACAGTGAATTCATTATCCCATTTCCACTGAGTATTCAGTGAGCAACAATGTGATCTTTTCACAAACGTGAGAGGAAAAATCATCAAAAGAGTCACTGCATAACTAAACATGCAACATGCAAAGATTGACAGAATGGATGGAATTATCAAGCACAACAAGATGTTGTATAATGGAGAGGGTCATTTTTAGGAAAGAGTTGCCACTTTAATTATCCACTGCCAAAGAGATCTCTAACCTATCAATTATTTTTATTACAAGCTGTCCACCAATGTGCCTCAGTAATACATATACAATTAGAAAGTATTAAGGAAATCTATTAGACTTTTCACACTTGGACCCCAAACCTTCCCACTGAACTGATACTGAACTCTAGTCACACTTTCATTAAAATCAGTGCTGCATAAATCCTCAATTTCACATTTGTTCTTTCTCTGTCATTTAGTCAGACGTTTCGACTTTTTGTGATCATATGTGTTCTAAACTCTTTTTATTATGTTCCTTGTAAGCAAAACAAAAACCAACATAAATGTAACTAGCAGACACCAACAGAAAACACACCTGTAAATTAGCTAACAAAGGCAAGTACCAAAAAAAGATAAACCACTACTGTATTTTTTAGCAGAATCTGCAATTTAGTTTGCTCAAGTCATGTATAATGATGTAGACGGGGACCAGGGAGCCTCTTTTAGCACCAACTAGCAAGATCTGACTAATTACAAATTGTCAGGTCAAGAGGACTCTGGGAAGTCTTTGGAGGCAATGCATTGTTTGAGTAAACAACACCACTCAATCTTCTGTAATAATATAAATAAATAGGTTTGCCCTTCATACATATTTTTAAATAACTGTATTACTGTCACTTGGTTAAGGCTTAATTTGCTTAGTTATAGCTCATGTATTTCAAATTTTCTTAGGCCTTAATTATTGCATCAGATTGTATTGCTGTCTATATTTTACTACGGACATAAAGGCCAGAGATAATAGAAAATGTTTCCTTTATGTGTGAGACAAATGATAAAGTGCAGCCCTCTTGTTCTGTGTAGCACATTATTAGTGCGCTAACAAGTCCATGTTCAGGAAGAGAGAGAAGTACACAGTAATTGACTCCTGGCCTCTCTCATCACATTACAGGCCCAATAAAACGAGCTCTGCTTTCAAAGGCGTGCGAGTTGACGGAGGGAACATGCTTGTCTCATTTGTCATCAGCACTGCCGGAAATAAGCACAAGGCCTCGGCAGATGAACCATGAACTTGAATGTGAATTTTATAATTGTCTCAATGTGAGTCTCTCACCTTCTCTCTATCTTCTCACTCTATCATCTTCCTCTGCTGGATGAAATACTATTTGTGTGACAGTGTTTCACAGCATAAAACAACATTTTAACATTCATTTCTTCTCTCTCACAAACACACACACATATATTTATTTTATGCACACCCAAACTGTGACTTGAATGTTGAAGGCATGTCGTTTCAGAGCACAGAGGTTGGGGAGCAGCTGAGGCTGGCGTGTGTCGTAGCCGGCTCCTTAGAAGCAGGCTAGGGTGAGGGTGACAGCATCAGCTTGGCTCTCCTAATGAATGTCTCACTTCCCCCGGCACACTCCCTTCACTCTACCCTCACAGGCAGCTAGCACCCCCACGCCTACGGGCCCACATCTCAATGGTCGACAGCAAGTGCCATCACTGGTATGACCTCATGGCCTCCCAACCTTGCCCGCAGTGCTAGTGTCACTTTGGTTTTGGCTGGAGCAGGGGTGGTGTCAGGGCACAGTGAAGGGTAAATAGATTAATAGAAGCTAATGAGAGACAGAGGACCACCACAGTCAATATGGACAAATGGGGATTTGTTCACGTTTATGTTCTACAAGGCACCAGAACAAAATCTCTTCTTTAAAGCTGGCTTATTTTACTGGTTATTGGTATCAAACCACAGAATATTTAAAAAGTCTTATTGGCTGGATGGAGGCAATTCCTTTTTCTTGTCGTTCACCTTAGTAAGCCAAAGCCATCCATTTTGCTGGAACACTTGAACATTAGTAATGTAAGTAATTAGATGTGACTAAAGAACAGTTATAAGCAGATTTTAGATTAAAATCAAGCCTTAACCAAACTGCTTTAAATAACACCAGAGGAGACCGTTTAAAAGCAAAACTTGATTGTTGTATATAATTTCTGTCCAAAGTGAAACTGGGTTGATACATTGAGTAAAGTTCACTTGAGGATTCAGTATTAACTTTCCTCTATAGACAACAAATCCTGAAGTTGGTTTGCTTGGTGACAGATAGTGGAAACACTATCGGTGTTATTGAGCAGTCAGGCACTAATAATGTAATGACTGTGATCACTGGACAAGCACTGATTCTTCATCACTTGAGTTTTTTTTTCTTTTTTTTCTTACACCCACTGGAACACAGAGTCTCTTCGTACAGCCTGTTCACCACACACACTTGGACAAATAATGAAGCACAAATACAAATATTTGCACCAGCTCAACATGAAATTAAGTTGCTCATGTCCACCTTATCATTTTGTTTTTTTAAATTAGGTTAAGTCAACTTTTCTTCTTATTGTCCCATCTACCTGTCCCATTTTCTCTGATGGGGGATTGATTCCGGCGGGCTTATCCGATGTGAATATCTCTTCACTATACCCCACTTGAGCAAGGTGACAATTACAGGATTTCCAAGCTGAGAGGAGACGCTCATCAACATCTATAATCTGCAGGGACCCCTGTCACATACATGCATGACCATCCTCCTTGTACAGCATTCATACCTGATACACAGACATACACTTTCCCACCCCCACATGTCCCCCGCTGTTCTTCACTCACGAGAGCCGAGCAAGCAAATCCAGAGGTGTGACAGAAAGACAGACAGACAGGCTCACAGACGTATCATTATCCGAGCCTCTCCATCAGGGTCGGATGTCTGACTACAGCCGGGCTGAGGACCACAGCTTTCAGCCCCGTGATACTCTAACACAACTCTCTACATACTAACAAATGCCCCGACTCCCACACTCTCCGAAGCCTATCTGTGCCATTCATTTCTGCCTTTACTACCTAGATCTTAACATGAAATGTGTTATTAACATAAAGTTTGGAAGTTCTTGCAGTAGGAACAGCAGGAGGAAATCGCACTAATTCAAGGAGTTTGCAGCTTTTACAAACTGTCATCTAATTAAAATCCTACAGTTGTACTTACACACAGCTCTGTTTGAAGATCTAAAAAAAATATTCAAACTTTGCATTTTTTATAGTATTGGACAGAATTATCAATGCATAAGATTGCTCCTAATTTTGGGGGAAATTACATTCTTTTCTTGTTTTGATCTGATTTGATAATTTGACACTTTTTTGACACAACATCTGCCTCATAAAGTCATATAATGGATATACAACATGAACAGATGGATGTAAATAAATGTTTCACTAAGAAGTGCAGAACAGCTGCTTTTCCCAATGTTTCTCCACTGCTCTTCTCATCTGTTCAGCCCTGAAGCTCTGTGCTACACCCTGTTCCCCTATCCCCACTCTCTTCTCCATTCCCGTCCCTGTCTGGACCTAAACAGGAAGGGTGTGGTGCTGAGGTGGCACACCAGGGTCGCGACCTGGCCTCCCTCTCGTCATTAGCGTCTCGAGCTGGGCCAGGACTTCCGTTGATGTGGTCCGCCGAGAAGGGAAGGCAGGGGAGGGACGTCCCCTTAATTGTACCCTAGGTCATAGTGAAAGGAATGTCTGAGGTCTGAGGCCTTGTTACACACTCAAACACACATCCAGAAAATTCATATACACGCTTGCTCGTGCTCTTTCTCTTTCTCCTATGTCTCTCGTTCTTCTGTGTTCCCCACCTTCCATACACCCACCCCTGCGGAGAAGGCCACTAATTGGCACATTGGCTGCCAGTGTGGGTGTGGAGGGAATGTCAAAGCGCCACGCCATAGCAAGGAACCCACAGACATCTCCAGAGCAATATGGAGACCCTGGGGATGAAACATAAAAGATAAGGTTCACAGCATCTCAGTTTACTATGACCAGTATGCAAAAGAAAACAGGTAAACATATTCTATGTAAAGTACAATGAGTATGTATAGGGGAAGAATATGTCAAGGAAATTTCTCATCTCATTTAATTTTGAGTGAAACCAACTGATTTGTCATTTCTGCAGCATTTCATGATTTCAATTTTCTGTGAACGGACAACTATATGTTACTATATGTTGAAAATAGACAAATCTATATCTTAAAGCATCCTGTAGAAACAAGTACTTCTGATTTGTTCGACAATATTTTGTATCAATTGCCAGAGAAATGCTGTCAGTTTTATGGCCCATGTATCTCTCAAAAGACTCCAAAACTTTCAAATGTTAACAAGACCAATAAAACTCAAACACAAATTTCATTAGACATAGGAAACATGTCCTTATACTAGAATGTCTCTTTTGTTAAAGTAAGAGTTGTGAGAGTAATTGACACGTTGTAATGGGTTAAATCCCTTTTTGTTTTAAAAATAACTGAATGGACCGTTAGCACTGCTGTAAATTCTGAATAAACCTTGTGTTGGTGGGACGTCTCTGACTCTTTGTCATGTAGTGTGCATGTTTTGTGAGTTCCCACACCACCTCTGTGAACTCTGAATCTCTTTGTGCCCTTACTTTGTATATCTTTTGAAAAAAAAAAAAAAAATCACACGGCACATGGCCATCATAAAACAACTGTGAGTGATAATCTCTATGAAAACACTAGCTGAAGGTCACAGTGAAACAATAGTAATTCTTTAATTTGAGAAAGCATGCTGTTAGGTGGCTTGGCTAACACAAAGACAAAAATAGAAGTGTGATGAGAGCTGGTCAGAATGAGTGGGTGGACTGGAGTGGCAATTCAATGGTGCATTTGAACCTGTGGTTGGGCTGAGGTGTGGGGGGCCCAAAAGGATGGGGGCAGGTCGGAGACTGATAGCCACATGACTGGTGGAGTCCAGTCTATGGAGCATGCAGCCAACTTTCCAGTCAACATGTGAGTCAGTCTGCAGAGATGCGCTAAAAATAAATGGCTTCCCTGTTCTAGGAGGAACCACACCCTCTCGTGGTTTCTTAGAGGGCACGGTGGGCAGTGTGGGCAGGCTGGATGACCGCCCCATGGGCTTGCTGGGCCTGTGGATGGATTGAATGGGGGAAGGCGGAAGAGGTAAAGAAGCATTGGGGCCAGGTCCTAAAATGGCAACATTAGGGTGAAGAGCTGGCAACCCCTCAGTCTTCACATTGTTTATTGTTTACCCACACTGTGGACGGTAAACAATGACACACCCTCTGTTTGGGCACTTTGCGGCAGAGGTTGGAGCTAGAGCTAACCCTGGATCGAGCTGTGGGCAGGGCTTCCTCCAACTTCCAGCCTTCATTGTTTCCAACCACCACTGGCCCACATCTCTTTCACTCTTGTGTGATACTCCCTCCTTAATTATAAATCCTTTTTATGCTTTATCTCCTCTGTCTTCCTTTTATGGTTCCCAGGCCTGTTTGTCTTTTGACACTGTGAAACAAGATGCTGAATGCCAAGAAAGACCTCTAGTCTGTATCTGAGAGGACAACAGTGTTTTGGTCAGCTAGAGGTTAGATGCCTCTGACAACACTTTGGCCTCTTCTAACATTTTGTTTTCCCTCTGTCTTCTTCCACCTCTGTTCTAAGTCTGAGCATCTTCTCCTGTGTGTGTGGCTGCGTAGCGCCCGTGATGGCTCTCGTTAGCTGTCAAGTGTCATCTTTATTAGCGCTCATGGTGAGTCAGAGGAGTGACAAGAGAGAGCTGGGAGTCGGTCTTTCATTACCCCTGGCGACGGAAGTGTCATTCCCTCCATCTATTATTCATATTCTCTTTAATTTAACCAGGTAGAAGTGGCCTCACAGCCCAGCGCTCATAGATACTGTGAGTCACCTCAGCAAAACAAACATGGACATGGAAGTTTTCTTATTATCATTTTTATATCTTTTTTTTTTTTTTTGTCAAGCCATCCCATAGTAAGTTGCAATTGTTATCACAGAATAAATAAAACATTATATAGATATGTAAGTGTACTGTGTTGTCAGATTATGGTCAAACTTTAAATTGTTCAAAAGCCTGTTTGGACAATTTAAATTCATATAAAAGTGCTATAGATCTATTTATGCTCGAAAGAAGAAAATGCAAATCTTTGTGGTATTAATTACATGAATATGATAAAACTGTTTTCTTCTTTTTTGTTTGTTTTTGTGTTTTTTTCTTTGCAGATGTTTCTTAAATTTGCCCAGGGAAAGAAACATAAATCTTTAGGGACTACCACCTTGGATGCTGCAGATAAAAAAGATCAAATACACCCTTTAATCCAACACACATGCACACGCCGCACTTGAACCAGCCAAAACATACACATCGACTAAAGCCTGTAGGAACTTCTCAAAGTTGTAACAATGATATGACTTCTCATTTCCAGAAAAGAAGGAGACTAAAAGAGAGGGAAAAGGGAGAGAAAAGAAAGAAAAAAACATTACATATGCTAGCCTAGAATTAGAGCATGAATGTATTGTCACTCAAGTGAATGTTGCAAACTCCAGGTTCCCTCAAAAACAGGGACGTCTCTCTCACCGCCTTTTCCCCCTGAGGACTGGGTGCGTTTGGGGAGATAATTGACGAGTCCCCTGGCATGCACCACACTCAGCGACTCACAAGGCTCTGTATGTGTGTACGTGTGAGTGTGCAGCTAAACAACATACTGGAAAAAAAGATGTGAATGTGTGTGGTGTGTGTTTATCAGAGAGGGAGGAGGAGAAAAGGGTGATTATTCCTTTCTTTGTGAGTGTAATCCATTTGCGCTAAGCTTGAGAGAGCACCCAGGAGTAATGAGAGATGAACCTGAAAGAGCCCAGCCTCCGTGAATACACTTCTGAAGAAGGCCGCGGTGCTTTATTCTTTCTCTGCCTCTTTCCTGTGCCTCTCCATCCTTGTGCTGGTAGAACAGCGCAGCGTTTGACTAACAACTGTTGTCTCAGCTTCTTCTCTAACTATAGTCCAATGCGACGCACAGGATCATTCCTTCTTCTTTCCTTGTGTGAACTAGCTGCAAGACTAGAGGATTGTAGCTAACATTGTTACTCACTAAAGAAAAGTTTTAATTGTTTACAGGAAAAGTTCTGTTGAGTTGCCAAAGTTTAATTAGTGTTGTTGAACATTGATGTTTCAAATTGTAGAATTATTATCAGGGGTGAGTACTAACTAAATACATTTATTTTGTTACATTATCAGCATCTAGTAACTAACTAATATATTTTTTATATTCATTTATATAAAATTTCTAGGCTTGTATTTTTATTTACACTTTGATATGGTTTGTTCTTCTGTTTATTTATGCAATAACTTTTAAAAGCAAAACTTTTATGTTATTTAGACAAGTCACTTGTAAGAAATTCAGTACTGTAATATTGAGAACTTTACATGTAATTCTATATAATAAATATGTATTGAGTTGTGCATACGATAGTACTAAAAATAATAAGACAAGAACAAGAGAAACATTGTGTGTTGTATCTGCCTACAACTGACTCATATCTCCATGTCAGACAAGGATCTTGTACATTGTCTAGTTAAAAACAGTTTAAAACCACATAGTAACTCATCAAAAGAAAAAAGGGAGAATCCAGCCAGACATGACAAAACTGCATGACATAGGCCAAGTTCCTTTAAATTCTTGCAGGAACAGTAAACACTTCCTCTGTTAAAGATTGAGGAAGCTGTCAAATCAACATTTGCCCAGAGGCAGTTTCATTCAAAACAAAATAAGATGAGTTTTTCCACACTTGTGATTATTTGCTGCAGACAGTGTTTAAACCTTTTACAGAGATATAAATAAAAAAAAGTAAAGACAAAAAAAAAAAGACAATGGCTTAATTTTATTGTGTATCAACAAGGAAACTTTACTTTCTGAGACTAGTATAGGAGATTTTTATTGTTAGAGAGTGACTGTATGCACGCCAACATCTGAGTGTTGAAGGCAGAAGATTTTAGCCATGAGTGCATTAGGCTTTCAGTCGGTGTTTTTCCCTGCTGTGTGCGCTCCCACCCAACGCCTCCATTGGCGGCCCCCTGCAGAGGCCTCTGATTGCTGTGGAAACCGCACTTAAGGAGAAAATTAGGATTGCCTCCTCCCTAATTTAAAAGTACAACTTAATTGGTTTCATTTATTACAGATGGAAAATAAACTGATGTGCTTTCATAGGTGTGCTTATTTGCTTGGAAGATGAAAATAAATGAATTGCATAGTGTTAAAAGTGTAACATTTAAATGAAGAAAACAAATAGGAATAGGTGCAGTTGCAGCATACATACCGTGCACACACAAACAAGCTTGTAGGAACGCCCCTCAGGTAGACTCAAGTGGGCTGAGTGTAGATGTGGAAAATTACTGCTCTGATCTGACCACCTCTTGCACAATCAAGACCCAAGTCTGAGGGCTTGCTGCAGGTATATTTATCTCTTGTGGCAATGAACCTTACATACATACAGACTACCGCCATGGCATAATACACATAAACAGAAAAAAGTCGGCTGTGTAGAATTTGGCACATGAACTTATGAACATAAAAGAGTAAGTACAATTTGAAAGATACAAAAACACCACTCTGCTCAGACCGACATTCCCCATTTACCAGGGGTGTGTAATGTCCGAAGCTTTGGGTGACAGTGGTTAGTGGTCACCTCTCTCTCTCTTACTGACTGGTTCTGTGTCGAAGCGTAACCACGCCGTCGCCGCACGTCGTCCTGAGGCCAGGTGAGCGCGCCACTTTCCAGGGCACAACACAAACATGGCTCCAGTCTGGTCTCTGTATACATACATGCACGGGGGGCAAGCTAGGCAGCAGGGCACAGAGTGGTTAAAGTTTATTTTTGGATGTATTCATTACACAGTGAAAGGGTTGCAGTTGGGGCTAGGCAATTGTGGCGCCAGTGTGCGATTGTGGCAAGACAGCCTGACCGCCCAAAAATGGCTGAGCTAACAGGACAGCATGGGAGGTTTATACTTGCACTCACCAGCCTTTTCCTTGTCCTCCCAGCACACCTTTCCGACAGATATTCATCCTATGAAAACCATCTTAGTAGACATGTCCAAGTTGCAGCAAAGGCCACCAAAGACACCAGGGTAGATGCCACATGGCCCTCAGCTCGGGCAATTAATGTATTATTGTAACAAGATCAAACTTCCCTGTGCTTATTCAAATGCCAAGTGGACTGCCCAGATGTAAAAGTCAGTCTTTTGGTATGTTAAGTGATCATAAACTGTGCATAAAAATCTTGAAAACTTAAGATATGATAACAAAGGCCAAGAATTGCTTTAAAGAGTTGCATCACCTGAAGAGCTGCAAAGAAGACATCCTTCTCTCTGCGGCCAGTCCAAAAGCTTTTGTCATGTTCACTCTATTATACATGAAACATGAATAAATGCAGAAAATTAAGCATTTGGGTTTCAAAGCAAAGCTTGTAGGCTCACACAACTCCAAAAAATAAAACACAACAGTAAGAAAAGAATATGGAAAAGACATAGTTAGCAGAAACTATGTCTTTGGTAAAGGATCTGAGCTCAAAAGTGAGTTTTTTTGATGGCTGCTTATGTTTGAAATGCTGTAAAACTTGCTCTTATCACCTTTGCCTTTTTCTGGCCTGTGTTGTTGAGGGTGGTTTGCTCTGAAATGTTGTGTAGCTGTTTTGTGATGAGAACACCCTGAGGGAGACACAGCGGGACACAGGGTGCTAGGGTTCAGCTGTGTTTCCTGGCTTACAACCCAGGAGTGAAAAAAATATATAGAGAGACATAAAATCAATGATGAGACTGTTAGTGGAGGTTTAAAAAGGAGCGTTTAGAGTGGATCCCTGGGTGTAAGGTGATGTAGTTGCAGTTGGTAAAAAGCATCTGATCCAACTCAACACTGAAAGAGAGCGAGGGCCAAGACGGCTTCCGTGTGAAATGGTGGTTTTGTGTGAAAGCATTGAAGCAGAGGATGAACGTGCAACAGAACATGTGTTTTTTAGGTATTTATGTGAGGTGGAAGGGGTGGGGTATGTTTGTCCTGCTTCATAACCGTGTACATGTATGCAGAAAGATGCCTAGCACTCTGCTTATCAGCTGTGCCTGTGGTTCAAGATGATAAACCATGCCATTCTTTAACAGTGACAGCTCTTTGTGGCAGCAAATCTGATTCTGGCCTCCTAAATCAAGACATGTGGTTGAACGGAGGCTGCGAGATCTGAGGTTTGCGATGCCTCTCAAAGAGAATGTCTGAATGGGCCTTTTGATAAGAAAACAGCTTGAAGCCATCCCACACAGGCATGAAAACAGCATGCACCTCCCGTGTGAGAGCCAAACAGATTGGAGGGGATGCGAAGCTGGATCTGTTCCTATTACCCAACGAGCCAAACGCGTAGAATGATTGACAATGATTAAGTGTAAAAGGGTATGCTTGTGTCATTCCCTGAAACATATTTCCTATGTGTCAGTGTGTAGGAGTGTTGGGCACAGCCTGTCCATCAAAAAAGACAATCTGAATGCATGGCCAATATAGTTTCAAGATCTCATTGCTCCAGATGATTGTCTAACAGACACCTCGTATTCTCCTTTTGCATTTGTATTGCACAAACAGGAAAAAAAAAGGGGGGGAAAAAGATTATATATGTTTAATAAATGATATATATAAAAAAAATCTTCTCCAGCTTTGGAATATGATCTATCCAACTTGGAATCTGTTACAGAGTGTCTGCCAAGTTTCAGGAAAACAGTGCTTGTTGACAAGTTGGTTGAATCGTGATCAAGGCACCTGCCACATTCAAAAACCTGAAACAGACACCATTTGGCGGTTCACAAGGTCACTCATTCTGCGTTGAAGAAAGACGGCTTGTGCCAAATTCCTTTCAATCATAATAAATGTAGAGAATACCACCTACGAATAGCTGCTTTTGGATCAGTTATCATAAAAACTTTGATGCATTTATTTGCAGCACTCTTTCGGGGCAATTCTCAAGTACGCTTTATACATCACAGATTTTTTTTTTCTTCAACATCTTCTAGTCTTTGCTATGATTCATTAAGTACCTGTTCTCTTTTACTAAGGCTAGCTGTTAGCATCCTACTCCGCTCAGTAGGTTTCATGTCAAGTGGAGCAACATACAAAATTGCTGTCCTTTTTGAAGTTATTTAATCTTTTGCAAAGTCAAATATTTAATAGAAATCTACCAGAAGAAATGTCACCATCAATGTTTTTTTTTTTTCCAATTTGTATTTCTCATGAGTTGCTCCACATGCAATAAATGGCCACACTGCACCACCTGGTTTAGAACAAAGTGCTAAGAGTCTGCGCATAACAAAGAGTTCAATGTATGCAGTATTTAATTAGGGGAAAAAAAGAAGACATGCCATCCAGGGAGCTTGAGAGGGAAAGTGAGCACGTATGAGTGATCATGAAGGAGGAAACAGCAGTTGCAGGAATCACTTTTTCTCTCTCTTTTTTTTTTTTTCCTCCAGGAGCTTCCTCTCAGGTATGCTGGGAAGGTGCATGCAGCGGCAGCAGCACAAGCAGCAGCACAGCATTGTGTCTTTGGCTGACCTATTTAGGTAATTGCACTCTTCATTAAAAAAAACTCCATCTGCAAGAGAAATTACACTTCCCCAATGGTATCTAGGTAACATAATCTCCCTCCAGCGGACTAATTGCGTGGCATGATAACCTCACAGACTTGGCCTGTTTAATTTTTCATCTCTTTTCAAATAATTATGGATCAGTAGAAAGGGGTATTGATTTGATTCATTAACTTCCTACACAGAGCCAAGGTTAACTGATCCCAATTATATGGCAGATTTCCACCGGTGTATTTGCTTTTATTGGCTTCCACTTCATCTTGGCAAAGGTCCTAGTAAAACAATGCACAAATTTGATCAAATGACTATAACAGAGGAATTCTAAGGAAATGCAAAATAAGTACTTTGTCAATAGTAAAGTGAAAGGTAAAGGGGTCAAATAAAAGCAAAAATCTGATAATAGGAACTATTATATTAATACCAAAAAACATATTTTTACTAATGAGCGCCATTCCCTCTGAGATGTGTCTTTTTTACTGGTGGCAACTTCTGCTATAGCTTAATGGAAAGGACACATTGTTGCATGTTCCAGTCCAAAAGTGAGCCACGGTTTGTCAGGAAATTGAGAGCATTTCATTAAATGAGTCTCCCAGCAGCAATCCGAGGCACATTTCCACCTTGCACTTTGCTCAAACACCTGCTGTGCTCTAGTTGTGAACAAACAGGTCTTTAGAAGACACGCGGCCTCAGGCAGGGTGAACAGGCGGAGGCAGGAGTTCAGGCTTTCACTTCAGGCTGTCTTACTTACCCTGCAAAAGAAAGGTTTGAGGGCATGTGTGGAAGGTGCTACAAAAAGCTCACATCTGCTTTTACACCACCTGTTTTATAATATAATAAAGTGACGCGATGTTCTGTTTATCAAAGGCCTGCGATAACACGCATGTCGATTTGTTTTTTTTTACAGTGATTTTGACTAAACCTGGTGGAAGAGTATTTAAAAATCAATACAGATGGTTGAGTCTTGCTTCATAAAACGTATTTCACGATAGCTGGTATCTTGATCCACTTCCACATGCCATTTAGTAGTGACTCGTAATAATAAGAGATACATTATGCCTGTGCAGTCAAAAATGTCTTTTCATTGCAATATCAAAACGTGAAATATGCATACAAAAAACAGAAAAAAATTACAGCTTTAATTTGAATTGACCGTGGGGTTTTTTTGTTTGTTTGTTTTGTTTTTTCAAATCAATCAAATTGTTCAATTCTCAAAAAAATGACCTATCATCAGGAATTTTGTAAAAAGCTTAACACCAGTGAGTTTCTTTATCTATGATCCTTATAGGAACCCTGTGCATTATCATTGAGCTGGGAGTCAAACCTAAGGTAAAAAAAAAAAAAGTCAAACTAAATGGTTCACAGAAAAAATGTGATTTACATTAGACACTGACACATTCAAATGGCTGCGATGCTTAAATAACTTCCTCCGATTAAATCCATTGTATTTTTTTATTTATTTCACCATCATATTTCCGACACCTTATGACAGAACGGAGAGGAAGGTTCTCTGTACCCATCAAAACATCAAGGACATTTCTAACAAGAAAAAAAATGAGGAAAAATAGCAGTGATGAGGAAAGAATGGTATTGCACTTTTTGTATACATAAGTAGTGACCATTTCTTCCTGCCCAGAATAACAGCATGGGTAATTTAAAGTCTTTTTTTTTCTTTGTGATTACTACCCCCTGCTATTGCCTCTACTCACTGTTTTCATCTGGGGTTTTGATTTTACAACAGCTTCATGTGTTGTGTTGTGTTGTGTTGTGTTGTGTTGTGTTGTGTTGTGTTGTGCTGTGTGTCCAATGACACTAAATCTTCAAATTCATTCATGCAGGAAACAAGAAATATAAGCTAAGGAAAACAAACTGCAATGTCTGGTTTAAGCAACAATACAATAACAACACTACTGTAGACCCAGACATCTGACTCTTGTTATTTCTATACTCTTCATCAACTACTCTATAACAACCCACTTGATTCTAATTTCCTGATTTTGATAATAATATGGATTGTTGATATTTTAGCTTTGGTATCATAGCATTATTCTAGTGCAACATCACAATCTTTGCATGAAAATATCATTGCTAACTCTGTATCACAATAAAATACTAAAATACTACTAAATACTGAATAGTGAAAATACTAAAATACTACTAAATAAAGTACTGTACTGAACCTTCAACCACAAAAAACCTGCTATTTGACTATTTGAAAAGCTAGTCATCTAGATGTGTATGATGTGCAGTCAAGCAGTTGTAGGCAAACAATATGAAAATGGATAAAATGTCAATACAGTCTACATTAATAATATGCAGTCTATAGTCCAGCAAAAGGAAGAAAATGTCAAAAATAATTAGTTGCTTCGCTCTTCTCTGGTTTTCCCTACAGTTGGAAACCAGTTAAAAAATAAAATAAAATTATAAATCAATCTTCATACTCAAGTGACCCCTTATTCAAATAATCAAAATATTCCCCCAGGTTAGTGGCCTCTCTTTTCACTACCACAAACTTACTTTGGCTGCTCTTAATGTTCCTTCTTATTTCACTCTTCCGCTCAGTCCCTGTTGTTCTTTCTGACCAAGTCTGTCTGCTGGCAGACAATGGAAACTGCTAAACCAGGATAGACTTTCCATGGGGTATACTTAACTAGACCCTGGGACCTATAGGGGCCCAGAAGAGAAACCCGCCAACTTTTCCTTCAGCCATTGCCATGAAAGCTCATGCTGCCTCTCACCATCCACATGTGGGCAGACAGAGAGTGTGCAGACAGGCCAGGTTGGTTTTATTTGCCCTTAGTGTTTCCATTTGGGGCCTGCCAATGTTTCACAGGTACTCTTAATGGAAACGCTGCTCCTGGGGTCTCAGAAGTCCAATTTAGGGGTTTAGACAGCCAGTCAGTCATGCAGGAGCAGTTTGGTAGAATGGCTTTGACTTGAGCTGGTTTGTCTCTCAATCAGAGCCTTTTTGTTAAGTTATGGGGGGATGGTCAACTATTGGGGTCATTCCCCAGTCCACTGCTTTTCTCTCAATCCTTTTTTCCTCATTTCTTTCAGTGTATCCAGTGCAGTAGCCGTCCCAGGAGAGTCGTTCTCAGCCTGTTGACATTGTGAAAAAGTGTATGTTTTAAGTGTTTTAAGAGTCCGACTGGGGACACGGGTCTGTGACTCTGAATGTTTGTGTTAACAGGGCGCTGGCTGGCTATGGCTTAGTAAGGCTCACGAAAGGGAATTCAGAATGACATGTTTGGCCATTGTGGCTTACTGGTTTCCCTTTAGCAGCCCCACCCATGCCAACACAATGAGAAAATGGATTGGGGTCCCTATACAAACCATGGATGTATATGAAATTTGACTGTAACAAGACCTAGAAGTAAATTTAGGGCACACTCACAGTAGGCTCAGTTGCCCTGTGAAATGCCAAAGCATAATACCCCTTGCTGCTCCCCAATCACCTGCTGGCCTGCGCTGGTACTGCTGCAAGCTTCTCACCTGGCTTTAAGTGATTGTGAAGCAGTCTTTTGTTTATGAGAGGCACAATGTTTCCCTGGCCCTAAAATACAGACTAAGTAATCGGATCCAGTGTGGCTAGCCTTAATGCAAGCTGTGAATGGGCTAAATGCATCCTGAATGCGTCCAGAGAGATAAGACCTGAGGATGGGTTGCTTGCACCTCCATGTATTCAGATATCTGAGGGGATGTGAATGGTGTGGCTCACTTTGAGAGACCACCTGCATTAGTGATGTTGAGTTTTTAGCCAAATCACTGCTAGCATTTAAAAAAAAATGCAGCCAAAAGTAAAGAACTGCCCATCTAAAGAGTACAGGTGGTGTATACAGAGCAAAGTTCTCTGTCAATATGATAAAGGTTTGACTGTCAATGCTGTAGAGTGCATGGCTGCAAATGTGACATAGAAATAAAGCCCAACCACAGACCCAGAGAGACTCAGAGCTCATTTAAATTATCATAAATACTCTTTTTAGGATTATCCATGTGGACTCGGTTTGACTACAAAATATCAACACAGTGTATCCCACACAATCGAACAAGAAAAGTCTCTACAAGTACAGCGTAAGTCTATTTTTTGTCTGTGTAGGCCTCAAGTTACTCATTGATCGGACTGTGAGTTCTCTTGGTTCAGAGCCGTTGCCGTTACGTCCCTCCTAAGATCTGTAAGATTCTGTCTAGGTTACTCACTGCAACCCTTAGACCAGCTTCTAAATCATAACAACGACATTTCTCTGTCATTGGTTTGTTGCCAATTTACCTCATGGCAAAATCCCATCTAAGTATTACCCCACCTATCCACCCATCATAGTTCCCTATCCAAACATTTTACAGCCTCTGGAAAGGTACAGTTCAAGTTGTTTTCACTCAGACATCTCTCAAATGCAGCGTTAGCAGACAGTAGGATTAATACCCCAAGGACAAACATCAGTTTTGGCCAAAAACGGCACTGAGGAAAAAATCCAGCACCTCTATTGGACTTGAATCTTTTAAATTCTCTCGAGATGTATTGCTTTATGCTTTGTAAAGTAACACATCTTCATGAAGTGTACTTTCAAATGACATAAGCACAAATTACATCAACATGTTACAAGTTAAATCACTGCCAACATTATACAAACTGTGTATCCGTTACTAGTTTGTGCATTTTAAACAAACTCCACGTGATTCTTGAGATAAAAAAAATAACTTTGATATGACACATAACAATCTCTCAGCAGAGTTTAAAGCTAAAAACCTGGATTACAACCATGTCTCGTATCATGCAGTGAACATTTATCAAGTTACATTTAACATGCTATTGCACAAAGAGCTGAGTGTTCTAGGAGCATACAGTAGGAGACAGACCCCGGAAGTCACTTGATCTACATACGTGTGCCTTACACCTCTACATACTTATGAGTGGTTGTTTTTTCTTGGGATTTCTGTGGTCAGCGTAACTAATTCTAGTCCACTCTCCCAAATCAAATGTGTATATGAAACAGAAAACATATCCACATTCAAGACTTGCCATTGCATTTCAAATGACACTTTTTACAAATTTGTCAGATTTATTTCAACAGTTTGTGGGATGTTTTGATGTTACAATTAAGAATGACCTCCTGTCATGTTTAGGTAAGAACAACACCACCCAAAAATAAACCAATACCCTTGATGCAAAAGCTTAACCATTTTGTGAGAGTAATACCCGTCCTATGTTGCTATGTGATTAAGTATATGTTAATAAGTTTGTAGGACAATGGGCAGGGACAGTTAAGTGTAGCTAATAAATAAGATTTGTAAACAGGAGAAACAGTATTTATTCTTTTTAACTTTTAGACCTATTTATATGATTTTATTAAATGGCGGTCCCTCCACTTAACAGGAAATAGCATGAATCAGTTTTAATCGCACTAAGAACAATAGTTACTTGGTTACATGAGTAAAATATAAAAGGTGCACAGACATAACCTTCAGTCTGTAATGAGAGAGTCCTGAGCCACAGCCCCTGCCTACTGAACTAACCAGATGAAAACACAAATCAACTGAACATTCTATTTCCTTATTATAATGTCATATAGCTTTGGTTTTAAAGATTGCTCCAAACCTGATTTATTCTACATATTTGATTTGCAGAGTTAATAATCAGAAAGTTAAACAAAGATAATGAAGTGGAAACGATGCAGGGCAATTCCATATAAATATATATTTTTTGCTTGTGTAAATCTGTTCTGTTACATATTCCTAGATTTGATGAAGAAAATTATAACTTTTGTTTAACAGCACTTTTCTATGTTGAACACACTTGTGTACTGTAAAAGGTGAGCCCTTTACCTCAAATGGGATACAACAATCCAATCAGGCATGCAATCATGCTAAATGAGAGTAAACACAGCCAATTACAGAGCATTTTGTCGAATGCTGATTAGCGTGTTTTAGCCCCAGGCTACAGTGAGGTAAACAAAAGCCATGTCCAATAGCATGTTGATGTTGTCCCTTCTCTTCACTTGCCCGACCAGATGAAGGATGACAAGTCAGCCAGTGTAATCTGTTAAAGGTAGAATAACAAATACCAAAGTGCCACTTGGGTTCCTCTATTCCCCGGCAGCCGTTTCCACCCCTGGAGGGCAATTTGGACCAAGATTTATTAGACATAATTAAGTGACTGTGCCGCTCCTGTCTTAGCTCTGATATTTAATTTGCTCACTTAAACAAAAGCAAGTCAAATGGGATGTGTATATTCTTTGTGAATCCCTATTGTTACACTTTCTGATATGACAAACAAAAAATGTCCTGTTTCCACAGTTGCTGGAAACATGTTCCTTTACAAACAAACAAGAAAATGTAGTTCAGAAAGACTTAATCATGTGGCTTAAAGTAGATTAAAGACTGATTGCATGCTACTTAAACATCACACAAGTGTACACTGTAATTTTGCCTTTTGTTATCAAGTTTAACTCCTGCTGGTGTAAAATTGTTTTTCATGTCCTAATACCTATACCAGAACTCCATATCTGACTTATTCTGGCCTCCTGTACTTTTACTCATTTGACAGCCTGTGATATTCCAAAGCAAGTACTATACTCTACTGCTGTGTGAGTCCCTGAAGATGACAAAAGTAGCAGTGGCAAACTGAAAACAATGCTCTGCTAAAAGTGTGAAGAAAAGTGTCAAATTGTCATTTTCGGTCCCAATATGCAGAGACTTAAAGTGCATTGGAAAGCCCCTCTCAGCCCTCGGTGTCAGTCCAGCTGCTCTGTGAAACAAGTGTTGAAACACTCGCTACATGCCGCAGACATCAGGGTCAGCTGTCTTTGTTCTGTGTGTCATTCTGTGTGTGTGCCTAATGCCCTGTAACACAATGATTACCATGAAAATTTGACTTAAAGTGAACCCCTTCAATTTTTATAATTGGTTATAACTTTGTAAATGGACATTTTTGCTTTATATAACCCCATATTTGATTACAAAACCATTCAGCTCATGGCCACATTGCTACCCATGGAAACAAATTTCAGTCCCCCCACAGTAATGTTATGTATGTGCATCCTTCAATATATAGTTTTGATGTTGTACATAGGTTATTTTACTCAGTGGTTAAGGTTAAGGTTAGGACAAGACATGTGAGTCATGTCAAGGTAGTGTCCCAAATACACAAGAAAAAGACTGTGTGTGTGTGTGTGTCTCTGCATATGTGTGGACCACAGCATGGCTACACACCGTAATGACAGAACAGAGGCTGGGGATGCCCTGCAGCTGCTCGTTCCATGTGATGAGGCCGAGTCAAGCTCTGATAGAGTCCATCCACCTTGCCTTAACCTTAATTTGACAGGATGCAGCACGTCAAACAGCCTCAGGACCAATGGTATCTGTTGACCAACTAAAATATTTTTATTTCTTTTACTGTAGCCTAAGAGAGGTCAAATGTGCATCCACTCACACAGCAAAACAGTCATTGTTGTTGTTCTGTATAGATGCAGTATATTCTTTAATAAAGGTTCATTTGAGTATGATTTAAGAGCCTTACTTATAGAGAGTTATACATATCTGTAAAATTTCATTTTCACTTGTGCTTGGCAGAAGCACAAACAGAGGCATTTTCACTTTCCCAATTTGGCAAACTTTATTGCATTTTGACTAACTTTTGTTAAAGAGTTCAGCAAAAGGTGACCTAATGAATATGTAATATGATAAGTTCCACAGGGTTCTTACTTAGTACACTGGTAGTATGAAGACAGCAGTAGGAACCGATGTGTTCCATGCTCTGTATGTGTGTGAGTCCTCGTGTCTGAGTACAGCTGTTTGCATCTTTCCACAGAGTGTCTCTGTGGTTGGTTTGCTGGCCCTCAAAGCCGGAAGTCCCCCACCAGTCGCAAGTGACATTGGTTCCTGACACCCTCGTGTTTACAGTGAGCACAGACAGACGTGCTCCCCTCCAGAAACGTTTGTCCTCAGTAAAAAAGAGGAGGTGTTTGTCCTTTCAAGCCTCTTGGGAAATTGTCCATGGTGCTTGTTAAGCAGCTCCAGACCACACTGAAAACACAGCCCTGTCCACAACAGATGTTTGTTTTGCATTGACTTTGCCCTGTTGCGTTTAGAGCACCAGAATAGAATCCTTATGGAGGGCTGTTGTCCACATGCGCCACTTTGCTGCGGAGAATGTGGTTGGCAGATTAAATCAACAATGAAAATCATCCCCAGGCTTCTTGTATAAAACAATTTTATTTTACATACAGATTTCAGGCTCAACATGCTTGTGTTTGCTCATTCTTAGACACTAAATAGCTGTATATTGAAATGTACAATAAAACAATATGTATCTGCTGTTGTAATATGGGATTACCAGTATGTATTGTTTTGGGGGTATAATATTTAAAGGGAAAGAAAGCAGAAATGGTTGTCGAAGAGGAAACTATAGGCCAGAACATTGCCACCAGCCGCGTCATTAATGAGCATTGCTCATGCTGTCATGGCAACTATTATCACAGTGATGTCGCTAATGGCATCTGAGACAGGGCAAGAGAAATATGTGAAAATTATTGTCAGATTCAATTAGGATCCTTTCATCTGAGCTCAGCTGGTCTCTGGGCCTCAGGCCCCTCATTGATTAGCTATCAAATTGAAAGAAGAATGGGAATGCTGTAACATAGACACCCTGATGTGACTGTCATTGCAGGATCCTGATGTTCACTGATAGAGGAGGCCTGACCCCATCTTGCAATCTTAATCAGCATCATAGATGATAAATTGTTTATTAGTTATAAAACAAACTCTCACCTGAACTCAGAGTATAATTGTTCTGACAGTGCCTGGGACATCTGTTGTTTAAGTGCAGTACATTGTAAAATCAGGGTGAAAATAGGCCAAGTTCATGATAATTTCCACCTATTATTAATAACATTTGACAAGGACAAGGGAAAAAATTATCTTGCTGTTTGAATTTGTAAGTTTGGTATTTTTGTTTAAGCCCACAAATTGTAGATCTACATTTCCGAATGTTTACTGGAAAAAAATGAAGCATGGCTTCAGAAGATAGAGTGTTAAAAATGATGTCTGCTTAATGAGAACCATATTGCTCTGATGGGCAGGTGGTTTACTGAAACAGAACAAGTGAAAAACAGTGTGGATGTTTAAGAGCTGGGTGCTGGAATAATCTGGATTGATGAGTCTGGTTTGGTCAACATGTTTGTACGCTCTGGAATGCACAGGGTTGTGGTGGCGGGCCACATTAGAGAAGTCGGCCTGGTTGGCCAGATTCCTGTGGTGAGACAACGACAGAGCTTCTTGCCCCTGTTAAAGAAAAAAAGCAAAACCTCACTGATGTTTGCTGGCCTGCTGTTGACAATAAACTCTCGATTTGAGCTGGGCTTAGAATAGAATGGAATTGAATTGAATATTACTTTATTAATCCCAAAAAAGAGGAAATTCATTTTGTTGCAGCGTAAAAAGATTACAGATAGAATAAACCATAAAAACAGGCACTCAATAAATAAATTCTACATAATTTAAGTAAACACAATCAAGTACAAGGTCAAAAAAGTTCCTTGGTCTTGATTCAACCTCAAACATGCAACTGTACAAAATAATGTGCCATGGAGTTGCCTCCTTTCTTATAAAGTCCCTCAACATTGTCACTCCAGTCCAGTTTACAGTTAATATGCATCCCAAGATCAATCAAAGGAACACACCTCATCCACTTCTTCTCCCTGGATGGTAAGGGAGACTTTTTGCTTTTTAGAAAGTCTGTAACTAGTTCTTTAGTCTTTGCAACGTTGAAGGTGGTTCTTTTCAGCCCAACGCTCAAAGCTTTCCACCACTTCTCTGTATTCAAAGACCTCAGACTAGGTATACTTACAAGAACTGACTCAACTGCACAAAAACCAAAGGTTATCTTTGGCACAGTATAGCTGTTGAGATTGAATATTGTCCTGAATTCCTTTGAGATCACATGACAGTAACAATTGTAGGCTGTCATATGTAGGTTTTCAGGAATTTTTTTGTCCGACATGTGGCCTGTGGTTCAGGGATGACATTTACATTAATGTTTGTGTATGTATGTATCTTAGAACTACAAGTCCAAGGTAATAGTGTAATACAGTATTCCTGAATCTCAGAAAACCAATTCAGTTGTGTCAAACCTAAATGTCTTTGCTTATGTAGTATGTATTATTTTAGCCTGAAACACCTAATATCAAAATGTCACATGACAAACAAAAATGACTAATAGCATATTGTTACCAACAAGCCAACAGCCAAACTCTATCTATATAACTGTATTTTGTGAGATAATAACTGCTATTATCATGGCAGGATTCCTTTTGAAGGGGCTCCATTCAAAATAACTATTTATAGGTTTCTGAGGTAAAGGCAGCTGTTTCAATAGAAAGGGGAGTTGTTTTTTTGTTGTTGATTTTTCTTATTGTCATAGAGTGTTTAACATTTTAGAGCATTTTAATCAGACAAAGCATTATTATATGCGCTGTGAGATACCAACAGTTTTGTTCAATTTCAAAAGAGTTAAGCATCACTTTATTGTCTTAAGTTTACATTATCTCAATCAGTCTACGGCATTTAGGCGTTGCCCCATCAACTTAATGAAGATGAAATTAAGTGATGAATAAATATCGGCTAAGTCAGCTTACACTTTACACATGACATGCACATATGACATGCTTCACTGATCTCTGATACATCAGAGAAACAGAAAAGACATCCACACATGCACAGTCA
The DNA here is from genome assembly GCA_036850595.1 of Rhyacichthys aspro. Lineage (NCBI taxonomy): Eukaryota > Metazoa > Chordata > Actinopteri > Gobiiformes > Rhyacichthyidae > Rhyacichthys > Rhyacichthys aspro. The sequence continues at coordinate 12,206,632 of CM072156.1, forward strand.
GACACAGTTTCCCAGATACAGTTATCAAAGTAATACAAGTTGTATGCCTTAACTTTAAAAAAGATAACATTTTGTGTGTATTATTTATAACAATTAATAACGTGTTCAGGTTTGATGGCAATCAAATAGTCACAACAAATGTCTTACTGGGACCTAGCATTTTTTTCAGGTCCATTCTTCTATTTTCTGTATTAAAGAATAAAACAGTATTTTAAAAGATGTTGCTGCCACTCACAGTGAATGACATCCTATTGCAAAGACAAACATTGTTTCAGATAAATAAAGAGGATGTGTAATAATCCATGCATGTTATTATCCCATTATGAAACCCAAGCTTGTGGCAAGGCCTCTTGGAAACTTTAGACTTGACTCTGTTTGCTCAGGCTCTATTAATAAAACCCTCTTTTGAATGAGGGAGTGTGTCCAGTGCACACAGCACATGTCAGTGATAAAAGCAAGAGACAGAGGGAGACAGGCTACCACAGCTCTATTGCTATTTACAGAAGCAGAATATCCAGTCCACTTACTGAGACAAACGTGTAGTATTATTCTACACTTGCTTAATGACTTTAATAACTTTTTAGTGTGGACGTATCCTTCAACTGTTTAAGAATACTTGATCTAATGGTCCAAGGGGAAAAAAAGGAGACCTGAAAGTTTTGAAAATGTTTTAGAAATAGTTTGACACTTAAATAATTTGAGTATGCTCAAACATTCATTGAGTGTGTTTAAATGTTGTGTGAACATGTTACTGTGTCTGTGTTTCTAGGATGTGTGTTCAGGCTTACATTCCTACATGCCCCACAAACGTTATGACCTCTAGGACAGATGCCGATGGCCTGCTTTCACACAACCCTGGCTGAAAGAATTCCAACACTGTCCCCGAAATGCTCTTCTCCACACCTCCACATTTGAAAAGCAGATGATACTTGTTCCCAAAACTTTTTTATATAATACCCCGTGGTTGTGTCTTTTACAACTCTTCCCTGCAATCATCTTTAAAACAAAGGGTGTAGTTTTGCTGAAAAAAGGTTCTTTGTTAAAAGTCAACCACATATTGTTGGATCTCAAAGCAGTGTTATGTGACGAGCCCGCACTGACGCAGACACTACAGTGTTGTTATTATTATTTGCAAATTTGAAAGTGAAATTTTAAAATGTTGCAAAACAAAAAGGAGGTTTATGTGTGCAGCCTTTTGTTAGTGCTTTCTTTTTTTTTTTTTTTAGCTTGTCTTTCTTGAAGCTATTTGCCACAGTGGCAGGGACCATACATCTAGAAGTACATATGGGATCTTTTTCATCCAATATTGCCGCTAAATTTTTCAAATTTTAATATAAGGCTAAGAGGTAGAAGACTATTATCCTCCATAAAAACTTTGTCAATCCTCATCCTCATGGAGGAAGACAAATATTTATTATTATAATATATAATATTGTCAGAGATTTGATGCCTTCTTCTGAACCTTTTATGACTTAGACAACTTAAAGCGAAAGGAAACACCTGTAAAATACGGGAAGTAATTTTACAAATGTAAAATGTGAGGAGTAATGACTATTTCAATAAATAAATTCTAATGTAATATCTAAAAATGTAGATATGACTACTGTGTGCGCCTGCTGTGCTCGCCTGAATCACATTTCTTTAAGGATGCCAGAAGAAGTGGTGGAAATGACGTATGTTCCACGTACTTACATGCTCTGATACTTGCGGCCGTGTATGGCTATACACCTCTAGTACTGACAGAGGAGTCTACTGCAGCGGCTAACAATAGCACACACCTGTTGGTCATTACTGCAGACACTAGACTTCATGCACACACAAGGCTCACACACTCAATCCCCACTGGGAGCCTGCATTGCTGCTGCCGCTGACACATACAGTAGCAAGTGACGAGAGACACTTTACAGACAGATGTACAGTCTTTTTGCCACATAACTACACATTGCTAGAAGCAGACAGAAACACAGACACATGGGGCATGTGAATGATGACAGACAGCTCTAATATGCCCATATTTATTTTAATATTTAGTCTATAGTGAATCCATCTGTTCTCACATTACTCAACCCACATATAAGGCTTAGGCAGTGGAATAGCGGTCCGCAACACTGTGATGTCACCCATATAAACTTGAAATAGACCTGTATCACTGCTCGCTAGGCTGAATATGGAGCTATAAGTAAATTCATTTATTGTACAACCTGCACAATCACCAAACTACAGGTCTGACAATACATATTCACATTTACTTTCACAATTTAGAGTCACCAATTTACCTAGTCCAAGATGTGTATGTTTTATATGGTTATGGAGAGCTGGACCTGATAATACCCACAATAAAGAAAAGTGTGCATTAGTGAAACCCATGGTACAGGCTCTGGGTCACCACAGATCCAAACTGCAGTCAACAGTGTGTACTTTTAATACATATGGTGCGCTCAGTATATTGTCAGGATGGATGAAAAGAGTTCAGATAAAGACAACGATTAAATCAAAGTAGCCAGCTTTCTGGCCTTGCGGTCCACTATTTCCACTGTCTACATGTTTAGTAACTGGATGTGTGTGTAATTAATTGAGTGTGGGTGGAAGTGCCACAAAGTGAGACAGGCCTTTGTTGTGAAGAGTGGTAATAATTATAGGTTAAATAATTGACACCAACAAAGGTCACAGAGAGAAACGTGAAGGCCTAAAGACAACAACATGCAACTTGGCAAGACCTCTGCATGAAAAGACCTCATTGAGATTTACACAATGTCCACCAACAATCACAGCAGATTTAAATGCTGGGAAGGGTAATTGAGAGTAATTTGTAAACCTTGAAAATATTAGATTGAATCAAAGGTGTTTAGTGAAAAGGTAACAAGGATGAGTTTGTCAACATGGAAAATACAAGAATTTAAACCTTTTTGACACACTGCAATTTTGCTCTATGTAATCTGGCCATACAGTCATTATTCAATTTCCGTGGAATTTTTGTTACAATCATCACGGAAGTCATTCTTCTAATAATTTTCCTTCCAAATTCAATGCAAGAAAACAGCTCCATTTTCTGAATAGACTGTGAGTAGCTTATACTAATCAGAGAAATAGGAAAATATTGCTAGATTGTTTATGAGCATTTGTCAGCTTAGTACTCACAATTAATTTACAGTCCATCCACTTACAAAAACCAAACCCATCTGCTTTTGTCATCCACAAAAATCAATTTAGAAACCAGAGAATGTCCTCTCTGGCCCATCATTATCCCGGCATACGATGTAGCATTTGTATTTCTCATGTAATCAAAATTGTCATTGATGTATGCTCTCGTCCCTCTGGCAAGGCAATTCATGAAACATAGAGGTAATCACAATAAGTGTGTAGTGACAGAATATGCTGATTATGTGATTAAGTGTGCATGTAATTGGCATTATTGTTATTTTTAGCTAGAAGTTAATTGCTAATGGAGATCCTAGTAATTGGATCACCGAATGACAACACTGCAAATCTGTTAGCTCCTAATAATTGCTGCAAAGTGAGAAGTGAAAGAGTGGGTGGAAGGTGTTTATGGGGGATAAGTATCTGTCTGTGCTCTGGAGGGGATACAAAATGTTTATTATTATTATTAATAATAATAATATTATTTGGAGCATGAAACTTCACATATAGAAGTTATGTTGAGTTTTAATGAAAGACTAATTGACAAACAAAATAATGTCTCAGTAAACATTGAATACTAGAAGATGAATAAAACACCAACTTTCTTTCACATTTTAAGCTATTTAATGTCTTTTATCATATTCATTTCTAAAATATTCATAAATGTTTTTTTATTCAAGAAAAGGTTTGTCTTCCCCTCAAACCTACGTCCCGATGCCTTGTCAGAAAACCTTTTCTTGAATATGTCCTGGATGACTGAGAACCTCCACAGATATGCTGTTTTAGTTTAACAATTTCTTCAAAGTCTTTCACTTTTCTTGTATTTTGTCACAAATTCATCATAAATACAGAAACAATTAGTCATTATATTATCTATGTATAGATAAATAAACATGTTAATATTCTGCATAGATATATTTGATTTAATAGATTAGACGGAATTTGTTAAGATGGGGAGATGTGAGTACTCCCTGGAAAATTGTCTGTTTATCACAGTTAATTGTCTCAAACACATGGAGACATACAACGATTCTCACTTTCAATTTTCCATTCAGGTCTTTGAACAATGAGAGGATGCTGAGGAGACAGGAGTGCTCACCACTGTGGACCCGAAATTCAAAAGTATTGTTTATTCATTCATTTAATTTATTTGTTGATTGTCCAAGTGTGCACGATTAATTTGTTCTCCATTTTCTTATAATTATGTTTAGTGATCTCTTGAAAAGTTGAGTTTTGGAGACCAGGTTGTTCAGATGGCTGTGTTTGCGCCAGCACCATGTAAAGAAATGAACAATGGCACTATGGAAGGTACAAAGAACATATAGGAACCTAAAATCTAAACGCAAAGAGAAAGACAGGAGCCTGTGCTGTATCATTTGACAGGGGACCTCTCCAGTGCTATCAGATGGAGGCGTCACAATGATCAGTCTTACACACACACAATCTCTCTACCCTTGTCTCCTTCCAGAGCGAGGACCAGGCACTTGCTGATAGAACAGGCCCATTAGGATGGTGCTATCGCCCTCCACAGCGCACAGCAAGATTGAAAGGCCCCGATAGCTGCTTTGCAATCCGCACAGTCCTGGGAAAATCAGTCGGTATCAGTCATTGGATCCCTTCGCTTGAGACAGAAGGAAGAGACGGAGGAGGAGGCGAAAGAAAGGGGAAATAAAAGGCAGGTTAGACACCTAGTGAGAGTTAAAGAGGGAAAGCTGAGAGGGAATGACAGATGCTGTCGAGGGGGGTGGAAATTCACAGGGTGAGACAAAAGAGGGGAATGCACAAACCTTTGTCTTACAGTGTACATGCTGTTTACCAGAAGAGACAGTAGGATATATCAAGAACAGCTCATACGCCTTTTTTAAGTCAAACATTATTTTATCTGGCAGGGAAGAAGAAAAGGAAGACTTCTTTCCAGAAAAAATGTCATTGGTTTATACACTGAACTCTTATTTTCATGGAGTGTGATTGTCCAACCTTGGTGTTGTAGTTTGTCCTACAGTGAGGGCATTTAGACAGTGAGTAAAAGGGCATACAGGTCAGGCCAGAGCAGGGTGGAGGACAGAGTGAACAAAGCTATGTCCTTGTATGGACACTTGACTGGCATGGTAGGGACCTCCTATCACCAGGGAGCAGCCAGATTTGGGGCACTCGATGGATGACTTCCAGAGAAGGATAAACTTTGTATTTGCTGCCTTTATAGAGCTCTCATTCTTCCATACATGTTCATCTGAGTCATATCTGTCATCAAAAACTGTCTGATTGACTCATATAAGGTGGAAACACTGAGGTCTGGAATAGCAGCCTATCTGGCATATGATTGAGTAAATGACTCACAGATTGAAATAGGCAGTCTGAACAGGAAGTGTATGTCAGTCTGTGAGTAAAGCAAAGTTTGAAATTGCTGTGTGTGCATGTGTGTCTGTGTGTAAGGTGAGAGTGTGTGGCCACCTGTCTGCTGTCCTCTCTGTGTGATAGGCTAAGAGGTAAAGGCAAATGTACTGTCTCTGGGATTTTGGCTGCTCTAATAACACCTTGCCATTGAGAGGCTTAATGAAGCATGTCTGCTTTCTTCATCCTGACAGAGAATGAGAGGGCGGATACACACTTATAGTGATGTAAAACAAGCGCTCCCCGGAGGTCACTGTGGTGAGAGAATATCTTTTTGTGCTGGAAAATAGAACGAAGAGGGGATGGAGGGGTAAAAGAAGGGGGAATGGAGCAGCAATGACAGCAGTATCCCAGCGGTTCGTCTAGCTTTGACTGTAAGGGTCGATGCATTTGCGGTGCTTAGACCTCAGGATGCCTCCCATTCTGCCTGGGGGCCTGTTTGAAGAGCAAGGGCTGATGAGCCTTCACCGTGAAGCTACATAGCGGTTTAACGGTGCAACTAATATACCCAACTACCACAGTCGACCCAGCCAAAGTAGCAATTCCACGGAACAGTAGATTTCTATTAATTAAATCATAATTGGGTTTTATATATTTATTTGGTGCAGACATTGGCAGGGAGAGAAGTAAGATTAGGCAGAGATTTGCATGTAAAATGTACGAGCTTCATTACACTACCTTGGCAAAGACGGAATAATTCTCCTGCCTGCGGGGCTCACAGATGGCTCTGTATGTTTGCTAATTTGCTCTCCTTTCAAGGTCATTAGTTCTGTTTGGGGAACTATAGAAAAGTTTATTTGAGGTGGGTAAGTTCTTTAAACATTAAACACGTGACAACTCTTTTGTTCAGAGAATGAAGGGTAGATAAAACTTCAACAAATTCATCATTTAAACAGAAAACACACACACAAAAATGTTTTTGTAAAGAGCAGTTTGTCCATAACTTAGTGGTCATATGTAATTTGTTTTCTTCATATTTTGTACTCACCACCTCTAATGAGCACTGTACAGACATTGTGTACTACCTGCGTGTTATCTAAACAGCACCCAGTCATGTCTCGCTCGAGTTCATTACTCAGAGGTGGTCTGGAAAGATGAATCAATTTTTCAAAGTGCAATATTCACCATTTTCTCTTCCCTCTTTAGACAGGTCCTGTTTAGTTTTCTTGTGCAGGAAATGAGTTTTGACATAATGGATTTTTGCCCAGTATTACAAAAATTGACAATGCTGCCACTGTGTGCAGCGCAGGTTGCTCCAGCTTTCTTTGTCCAAGACCTACATAAACTGGCACTGTCACTCACTCACAATCTAAATAATCACGATATAGTGTGGATTAAAAGAAACGCCTACAAAATCCTTGAGTGTTATTGATGAAGGCAGCTATAAGGCAGTTAGAAAAATATGCAGTGCCCACATTTCACTGAAAACAGTGCAGTGTCTACTTGTTTTCTGTCAAGTTTGATTCTCACTGACAAATACAAGCCAGTTCCATATTTGAATCAACACTTTCCGTCTTAAAAAATCACATAAAAGATCAAACATAAACGAATCTACAGAAATCAGAGCTACATCAGCATATTGTTCCTTTATAATAGAAACCATTTCATTTTGTGACTGTAGACTGGTCACGTCTTGTCAGTAGAATTGGTTTTAAAAACCCCAAGAACACAATAAGACAGTTAACTGCTGAATAAGACAGATAGTCGTGGGCATGTATCTTGAGTATATGCTATAGTAAGTGATTCAAAATGAGCATGTCCAATTCTCAGTCTTCCAAGATAGGCAATGGCATAATGTCTTAAAGGGCTACATTTTATTTTATAATGAAACAGACAAGGGAAAATTTTAATCAGCCTGGGTATTATTGAGGATATAAGGAAGACGCTCTTGTGTAGTAGACATAGAATAAAAAGAATCACTTTTATTACTATCTAACTGCAATTAGTTTAACCCTTTTATCTATCGCCATTTGTTACGCTGTGTGGACCATTTCACAGAGCCTGGAAATTTGGGCAGTAAAAGTGAAATTGATATAGGGCGGGAGATACCATCAGCCCAGAGGGAAAGGTCGGGGTGGGGGAGTAAAGGGACGAGGCTGCTTATTTCACAGTCTGTCCTCATGGCTTAAATCCAGCAGTAGCCTCTGAGAGCTCTTCTACATCTTATTACCGTGTTATATGTGATATAATGCATGTTTTAGATATTTCCTTTGGACCAATGTGTTTGTTTTTGTTCAAAAATTTAAGCCAAAATCTCTTTAAAGCCAGTCTGCCTTATGTACTAGAATCCCAGACCTTTTTTTTTTTTTTTAAACAATAGCCAGTCCTTGTCTGACCTTAAAGAGAAGCCTGTAGTTGACAGACCTTAATCTAAAATACATCTTCAACATAAAACTCTGGAGATGGAAATTTGAATATTCTCTTTCCAAATAATAGTATGACTAAGACGTCTCATTAGCATACAGTGCAGGCAAGAAGCCTTTAATGAAGGTATCAGAAGGATCTTATTGTCTGGGGATTAACACTTTCTTTTTCTTAAAAGCCATTATTCAACATTGACTAATGAATGTATTGTATTTATTTGTGTTATTTTTATTCCTTTCTTCGTGTTAATTGGCTGTTTTCATATTTCTTTTTTCTTTTCTTTTTTTTCAAATGAGGGCACTGCAATTATTTCAAATTTTCTCCATAATTAGAGGTTAGATGTATTTGCTTATTTTGGTGCTACTTTAAACTTGAGATTGACAACAACATAAACATGATACTTGGGATGCAGTCACTGATATGGCATTGGGAGACCCATAAAAAAAGACATAGACGTTTGTTTTGCAAAAACAACACACTACTGTATATAAGTGGGATTAGCCTTGATTTTTGAAGGGTTATTTCAGTTATGACATAAAATAAGTTTGTGATAACATAAACACAACGTGACCGTGACAACTTTGAATCCCTCCATTATCTCGTTGTCGACATGTTCGTTATGTTCGTGGGTGTAACACAAATACAAATTCACAAATCTTATACTAGGATTGTGTGAACGTGTCTTGATCATTGGCAATAGAAGATAAGCAAGGCAAAATGCCACATGGCCAAAGACTGTGAGCCCACTGTTGGCAGCATGGGAGGAGATGGCCAGCGTCCAGTTGACAGTCAGGCCTGAGCAGACTGAACTGTCTCTGAACTGAAATATGAGTATCTTGTGGGGTTAAATTATAATTGTCATTTTTGTATCATTTCAGGAACTACTGTATTCAATATGTTGTAATGATAAAGTCCAATAATCTTTTATGAGTTTGCATAATGTTGGCTTTAAAAAAATGGAGGATTTCCCCTGTTAGATGGTTAAATACAGGACAGCTCAACAGTTTACAGATTTGGGCAATTGATGTATTTTCACTGAAAGATGACCTTGATTAACTAAACCGTTATATGGAAGGTAAATGTATAAATAAGTACAGGTATATGTGCCTCGGTGTATGTGTAAAAAAAAGAAGGAGAGCCCTAATGGCGTTGTCGGTGAGCTAGGCCAGACTGCAGCGCTCTGACAGTGAAAAGGGGATAACGGGGAGATGAGGAACAGACAGAAAAAAAGAAAGCGTAAGAGAGAGAGAGAGGCACTCAGACACTCATTAGCCACCAGACGCTATCTGGAGTGTGTCAATAGAGTCATGTTAGTGGGGTGTTAAAGCATTGACCAAGATACGCACAGAGCGGCAGAGAACGACAGAAAGAGGGGGGCAGTAAGGGGAAGGGTAGCGATCGCTCCCCCACCAATGCAGCACCTGTCACACCTTGAGATAATCATCCATCATGCCTCGCCGGTGACTGGAGAGTGTGTGGTCCTTTTTAATGGCCGCCATTGACACGATTCGTCTTCCCCACCACCCACAGCCTGTCACCAAATTGCTACTGTTGCAGCAGGGATACATTTTATTGCACCTGTGCTAAGATGAGATGTGTGCATTCACACCTCTGAGAAGCTTTGCCTAGAGAGGTGCAATTGGTTGAGTTGATACAGAGAGAATAAAGTAAATGGCCTGTTCTTTTGACCAAATGTCTACACCTGATGACCCCACAATAATAAAGTCTATTTATATGAAGTTCTGACATATACATAAAGCTTGCCCTACACTAAAAGTTGGAGTTCAATGAAATATGCACATTTTTGTGTAATTAAGTGAGTAAGTTAGATGCCCCTTTGTCTAAAGTCCTGAAGATCAAAGTTACAACCTGGTGGAGAACATCCCCCTGAAGAGTTATTATTCCAACAACTGAAATAAATAGGTGGAGATGCAAAGGGATTTTTTTTTAAGTTTTTGTATCATCAAAACACTTATGCTCAAGCCTTAAACATATTTATAGAAATATGGATGATTATAGATATACAGCGATGTCACAATGAAAGATAAATACCATGGAAAGTAATGATAATGTGGATGAAGAGGTAGCTACAGCTTTTAAACAAAGGCCCTATTGTTCCTGTCATCTTAAATCTGTGCCACAACTTGAAAAAAGTGAGTACAAGTAAAAACTTCTCCAAATGTACAATGGCTCGCTTACATTTTCTTCAAGGAAAAGTGACATTTGACACGTGGTCCTATAATCAGGAGTGTATGCTACAGTAAATGCATAGCATAACCTGAGGATAAGTAACTCATGAGCTCTCACAGAGTCTCTAACACGGCATGATGACTCTTCCTGAGGAAACTGTGGGAAGGTGAGCTCAGACGTTGGAACAGGCGTTAATAGCGCATCTAATAGGTCGAGGTGTCCCATGGTGCAGCTGGGCACGCGAACGGAAGAGGCCTCGCTAATAGTAGGACCCTGGTGGTACGGTGGCACGCACCCAGAGCCTCCGTCAGGACTTTAATAGAGCACTACAGAGATGCCTGCCTGCTGTGGTTTTAGAGTTTCAGATGATTCTAGTTTCAGGTGACATGCCTCATGCTCTATTAGCAGACTCTTCCGACCACAGTTTTCTTTGGCAGCCACACAGGCCCAGACTGCTGCAGCTCCAGGCAATGCTAGTTTTCCACACGCCACCTTTCTCCTCCTCCATCATGTAGACCCATACACTAAATAAACCTATGGAGACACATATCACACACAGACACAGACAGATCAACACATACAAGTCATAATCTATACCAACGTATTCATAATCATGTCCAGACACTGACAGACAAGCCCCAATCCTAGTCTCGCAAGTAAACAGTGGTGTGTTGATGGAGATAGGCTGGACCTACAGCATTTTTTGACTTATGCCAATGCAGTATGTTGGCCTTGACTTGCATATTGACGGGTTAAGGCACCAGTGGTGTTTGTAAAGGACAGAGTTATGTCCAAACATCCTGTTCATTCCTCTGAAGTGGTCGGATGCTGGTCTATCTGCTCTTTTTCAACACATCGGCATGCGTTCTGTGTGGCATCCAGTCTTCAGCTAAAGAGACATATCCTACAGTTTAACCATGCTTTTTTGTGTTTCCATCTTGTGACCAATGTCTTTGTCTGTCTCTGAGACAAAGTATGTAATTTAGTTGATAATGCCTCAAGTGAAGTATCATCTGCTACAATTTTCAACAACTACTACACAGAAATGGGGAATTTGGTGCCGAAATTTGTCTTTGTCTGTTGACAGCCATATTATAGCACCTTATTTTGCACGCACAATGAAATTCTTTGTATTGCTAAAATCACAGACCAAAAAGATATTGTTCATGGATATTAGCAGCCATGTCCTGCTGTGAAATCTCAGCTAGCATCTCAGTTGGATATTAGCTCTTGTCTGAAAGTATTGTCTTGTATCATTCAAGTCAATCTCTTTCTGCAATTTGAAATGGAGTTTGATACATTTTCATTCTTAAAGCAGCATTATTCGATAGAGACAATGGTACAGGATTTGACAGTTGCAGAGTATTTTTGCTGTTATTAATCTGTCTAAAAAGTATGTCTGGAAATATGACCAGAAAATGCAGATGTTTATCTTTAAATAAATGCTATACTGTTACTTTAAACAGCAGAAGGCCATACCTGAAATAAAAATTTAATAAAGCTAATGCATAGGGGCAAATGAAGTACTTTCTCAACTCTCTAGAACAGCACTTGCAATTTTAGCTTACCCCATCTTTAAATCCTTTGTGTTGAAAATCCTTGTTGATCTGTTGTGTGCATTTAAATTGGATTCAATCACTATGTGCAATTATTTATCTCAAAAGCTGACATGAGAGACATCTGCAATGTTATTTGATGTTGAGAGTGATCATGAAGACAAATGATAATCATATTCATGAATTTATATCCTGATATGTCTGTGTTTATGTCTGAGCACTGTATATTTGCTGTGAAATCCGCACGGAATTGAGATTTTCAACAGAGGATATTTTCATCCCGGATGATCTGATGTTAATGAAAGCTTCTGTCACTCACAGACCGACCTGTAAAACATGTTATATATATATATATGGCTTGAAGGAAAATAGGAGGCTAACAGTATCATAATGTTCAGGTGAGACTAAACACAGCTTATAGAAACATACACCAAGGTTATTCAACTTCTGAAGAAAATTACACAGATAAAATACTAAAAATTGGTTGATTAATGGTGATAAACACACAAAATAAGAGCATTATTTAGAGCCAGACATCCCTTTCCTTTCACTTTTGTTTGTCACTTTTGTTCCAGACTGTAATTTAACTATTTTAGCCTATATTTACAACTTTTATAGCCTGTGTGACTGCTCGCCTGACCAAAAACAGGATCGCAAGCAGCAGGCTCACGTGACCAACACTGACCACGTTATTTACCCTCGACTCATGGTGAGCTGTTTGCTGAGAAGGATAATTTGACAGTCAGATAAACAGACAGACAGACAGACGGATAAATAGAGCGTTGGCTACTGACAGAGATCTCACTGTCAGTCTCACTGCCACTCTGTTCCTCTCTCTAGCCCAACAGCCACGGGGCAATATTTGAGCAGACAGTCACCAAGTCTTCCAAATATTGAACAACATGCACAAGCTGTTCTTTTTCCGAGTGATTTTTGGACTCCCCTTCTATGATTTTTTTTCCCCTCTTTTGTATGTGTGTGTGGAAGCAGCAGCTTGAAAGGATTTTGATTTCTCTGTCCCCTTACAGCTTTATGCTTCCTTTACACTTCATATTAGTGTGTTCCCTTTTGTTATCACACATATTACAACAGTGAAAGTAAAAAAAAACAAAAAACCCCCCCAAAAAACCAGCAATTTTACATGCATTTTCACTTTCTATAAGTTATTATTTTCCTTCAAATACAATTAATTGCTATGTGTTGCATTTTTCTTAGCGTCTGTTTTGTGTGGGTGTGACAGTTTTGCAATATCAGATGGTGTCAGTGCTGGTCTTTGTGTGTGAATATGTGCATCCATTGTGTGGGCGTGCATGTACTGTAATGTTCATGTGCGTTGTATGCACTGACGTTGTCACACCTCTCTTGGTGTCCTGCTGTGTTTCCTGTGGCGTTCCGAGGTCCTGGATGCCGTCTCAGTATCACTGCTGAGGATAGTAGGCGTCTGGCAAAGATAATACTCTGATAGCTCTGTGATGGACAGCCGGGAAACTTTTTTTTTTTCCCCTACCCCCTGGCTCTCTTAAAACTACGACAACCTGCTGTAAAAGCTGATCAGAGGTGTATGTTTGTTCTATTTTGCATTGATTATAAAAAAATCTCGAAGCAGCAAGAACAACAATGCATGAAAGACTTTGAATTAGAACCGGCCTTTTTTTTTCTTTTTGTTTGTATTAGAAGTTTTCCTCTGTTCTCAATTACACCACAAATACTAGAGCTTTAGTTTTTAACTGGTGTGGCCAAGTTTTAGTAGTTGTTTGCTTATTCACACACACGCCATTGGCATTCTTTTATTCTCGCCTTTGGGTGGCCTGTGGGGGAAAGGCTAATGTCTTGTGTGTCAATTCACAGCAGGGTACTTTTAGATCTATATAAGGTTACTCGTTGCAGAACTGATTTTCTAAGAGAAAAAAAGAATCCATTATTTATGAACGTATTCCCAGTCCATGGCTAATTGTTTATTTTCTTCACAATTGCTTTGATGTAACCAAAGACACTTATAGAAGTCTTTTGAAAGATGAATATTACACTCTTACTTTATAATTATTAAGTGTCATTGCGCTAAGTTTGTTTTGGTACAGTGCTAGTTTAAAGTGAATTAAACAGGTTGTCATTTGTGTTCTTTGTTCGTGATGCTACAATCATTTATCTTGAAGCACACACATTCCTGGAAATGCTGCTCAATTGTCTTTCTTGTCATTTTTTTAAAGACAAGAAGCAATTGCCTATTTTCTTATTAAGCACAACATTTAGCCAGCTTTATGTTAATCAGATTAATAAAAAATAAAACTAAAAAAAGCTGGAATCATCTTTTATGTCAACATAATGACTCAGAGTTCAGCTACTGGGCAGTTAGTGATCCCAAGTTGGTATTTTTTATCAGAGTAGTATTATAGCCTACTGTATGACACCCACTTGTCTTTTTAGTCTCCCATGTTGAAGCTATTTCAATTTTCTTTTATGTCTTTTATGGAGATTTAACAGATGCATGCCTCTGTTTATTTGGTTTTCATGTTTATTTACACAGTTCCAAGTTAAATGACATGATGATGACGTTAAGCCATGTAATAAGTAATCACGAATCAGACTGATTTCTGTGCTGTGGTCCTCATACAAACTTTCAGGTAGGATGCATCTATGCCAGCACTGCACCTGTCTAGACTTAGTGTTCCCAAAAGGCAGCCTATAGGGGAACAGCCCCTTGCACTGAGGCTTTACACGGAGCCATGTCGTTTAAATGCCAGGGTGCCCAGTGGCGGGATCGACGGCTCTGTTCTGGATATCAGCTTTCATAGGATCAAAGCACCGCCAGCGATATCCTCCCCCCTCATCAGTCGAACAGCACTGCACAGACCCGGGGGGATATGATGGGAGGCAAGGAGGGGGAGAGACAGACAGTAAGAGGGCGAGAGAGAGAAGGGGGGAAGGGGAACGGCAAGGCTTGGGCTGGTTGTATTGGTGATGGGGGGTTTAAGTTAAGGGATAGGCAGATGAGAGCTGGGTTAAGGCCTGCAGGGCTGGAGAGAACCGAGAAGAGGGTTGTTAGGGATGTTTGAAGAAGACAGCAGGGAGGAGAGCCCCAGGAGTGGGAATAGAGGGACAAGGGAAGGTGTGTGTCTCAAGTACGCCAACCTCTTTCACAGAATAAAACACAGCAGTTCTGGTCTGCTGATGGAACTCTCAGCTCTACTCTCATACTCTACTTCACGATAAACTACCATTATTTAACATTTCGGAATCAAATGTGATTTGAAACATGTGGCTCAGAGGAAGCATGAGTGTAAACTTGTGTTGGATACACAAGCCATGAGACTGCAGCTTTTGACTGATGTTGAAGATATGGTTTGCATCCTGATTTTCTCAGCATAAACACCTCTTAAGAGATGCTAAATATCCTAAGTATTAAAAATATGCAAACAAGGACACCGATTCTGCCAGGAATATGCACTTGGCACAACTCTGGTAGTACTCGCAGGGGACAGAGTGTTGGTGGCGGCTGTTTGTTCTACAAATCCTTCAAATCGAGACTTAAGATTGGGCAGATGTGGTCAATTTCAGGCCCATGAAAACAGTGAGGTTAGTTATTAACTCGCTGAAACTTTAATGACATTTAACTTAACTTATGTTTTCCAATGGCACTGTCAAGAAACAAATCAACAAAAACAATGCAAAATTCATGCACACTGGAGTGGTTTGGATAAAAGGTAAATATGTGTCTGAAGGAGACCAAGGTACATACAAAAGTATATAGGGGCCTGGGTCTCGGGAAGGAGCCCTAACCTCCGAATTCCCCCACAGCACATCGGCATCTGTGCATCCACTCTTCATCCCCTTCGCCTCACCTACCTCCACCACCCTATACACCCAAGAGTCTATTTACTCACCCGCTTGTTTGCCGAGAGCGACAGCGCACCACCCCACCCCCTTCACCCAGACGCCCCCAACTCCCCCCACCATCCCTATCCCTTCTATCATCTTCCTAAGAGATATGAGGAGCGAGGTGCAACATTTTCCCTCTTCCTGCTCTCCTCCTCCTCCCTCTCTCCAGGCACTTTTTTGATTTTTCCTCTCACCTTCCTCTCTCTCAATCATTTCCTCTGCTCTCTCCCTTCTTTCATATCCCAGTGTGCCGCTTTTCTTCTCCTGCCTCGTCTCTTCCGAAAGCGACTTTCTCCTCAAGGTATCAGTGTGTGGTATCGGAGTTGTGGCGGAGTCTGTTCTTAAAAGTGCTAGCTCATTAAGGAGTGAGAGTGTTTGGATATGCGTAGTTTGTATTTTTAGTGTGTTTGTTTGTGCCACCGTGCTGGGGCTGTGTTCTCGGCTTGCCGTGCGTGTCTGTGTGTGTGGCATGTGTGCGTGCCGGGTGTAAAGCACAGGTAGGAACAGTGCTGAGTCTGATTCTTTCTGTTCCACTGTGGCTTTTGGGAAGCACAAACTTTATTCCTGTATAGCAATAACATCTGTTTACAGTGTTAAACATACCAAACACTAGGCGAGGTGAAACAACAAGATGTTTTAAAATGGTACTGCATAATGCAAGGACGCAGTAATACTGTAGATATTGTTGATTCAAACTTACTTTTAAACCTACTTTCTTTTTTAAGACGTTAAAGTATAGAGAAGTATGTACAATAAGATGCCCTGACCCACATAAGTTAAACATCTTAACAATGTGTTAATAGTGTCTACAACTTTTTTGCATCATGTGCTCTGTGCACATACAAAGCTGTACAAAGAAGCCAACCTGTTCTTCTGTTCCCTAGAACTGGTCAATCATAGCCTCCACTAAACTAATGTTTTATTTGCAGATGGGGAAAAAGACTTTGGCTCCAAGTGTGAGTGCAATAGGAGATTTCCAAGGTGGTTAAGTTCAGACAATAATAAATAAGACTTAAGGGAAAGACAGGTTAAAAAAAATAAAAGTCTTATTCTGGTCAATGGGTGGTTCTGGTCATGTCACGGAAAATGCTGCACGTTATTAATGAAGCCATCAAGTGATGTATAACAATGTAATGTATCTATATCTTTCTTTTCTCATGTCATTAAAACTGAATTATAAATAGGAACACCAAAAACCCACTTAACATTGGCCATTTGGAAAACACATCTATATTCCTCTTGGGAATGAGAATGTTAAACAGCTTTAGTCTTGTGACACATGTTACCACTATATTATTTTCTCTGTCCCTGTATACTCAAAAAGCTGTGTTTGCGTCCCTCTGTCATGAACAAACTGTTTTAAAATGGTCTGTTCAGCTAAATACCACAGACTAATGATGGGAAGTATTTATGTCAAATGTTGTCATAAACTGGCAGTGTCTCTTAAGCAACAGGCACATGGCGTTTCAAAGAGAGAGTATGGTTACCGTGAATGAAAATGTTGAAAATGTGCACCAAAATATTTATATATGTATATTTTCAAAATGCGCTATTATTATTTTACTTTGGTCTCATTTAAAAGCATTATGCGACCTTATTATTTGTTTATATTAATACATTTCATAGTAAATGACCCTTGATACAAATATGTATGTTTAAGACTCAACTTTACAATAACAAGCACAAAGTGAAACCAACATGTAAATAACCTCAGGTCTTTTTGGATTCTGAAACATCTTTGTAATGACTCTTGGAACCCATAGAAGACATTACACTGTTACATGCACATACCAGTTGTGGCCATGTATTTTTTAAGCTGACCACAGGTCAGATTAGCCACACATTTACAGCATAATAGTTTAACTGTCCCTGCTTTAGCTTTGCAGCACACCAGCCGACCCAACAGGCCTTTCCATAACGTTTCTGTAGTATTGTATGAATATTTCAGCCTTGAACCACTTCCCCGGTGCATGGGATGTCCAGAGGAGACGTGGTGTCATATGTTCCTGGTGGTTTACTGAGTCACTGTGTGCTGTGACATTTCAAACCTCTTCCTCTTAATTAATATGCAATCACAATTATTCTCTGAGAACGAATACTGTCCAGGCCTAACCAGTGGTGAGTATTCATAGTGAAGAAAATTCTTGCAAAATATTTCATTTTGCGTAGAGCGGTCTCTTCTATATACTGAATTTCAAAGTTAGCATTGAATTTTAAACTTAAAATTTAAAAATGTTTTGCCCTACTTCATACTTTTTTTAATCAAGAAAATGTAAACTGAATTGAACTCAGTTTATTTTTCCTTTTAATCCCAGATTAACTATAATCCTGTAGGAGATGCACAGAACATTTACCTCCACACGTACACACACAAACAGGGCACAACAAAATGCCTTAAGGTCTATCCTGTATATGCAGAGTCTTCCTGGAAAGAGGAAGGTAGCAGTAGCTGGCAGGCTCAGCGCTTCAGATCGATACAGGAATGCTTTTACTGCTGTTTGTGGACGCCTCCTCTCTACTGTGTTATTTTATCCTTCACTGAGCTCTGTTCATTTGTTGTTCATTTGCTCGGCTGTGTTGGTTCAATAAATCTTATATCATCTCTGTTTTCCCCCATTACAAATACTGTAGCGGGCTCTCCTTTGCCAGGTCCTCTACAGTATGTCAGCTCGTCCTCAGCACTTATTGTCTTTCCAACATTATCCCGCAGGCCCATCTGTGTGCTGTGAGGACAGATTTGATGGAAATATGTGATCTACAAAGGAAATTGAATTTACATACGCACATTACACATGCAAACACGGCACACACTTTGAAACAATACGCTGCATAAATGAAAGATAAATAAATAAACGTCTGTACACCCCATCCCCCCGGCCCACCACACAAACACATGCTATAGCTGATTTGTAATAAGCTCCATTTAGGTCACAGTCTGTCTGGCCACAGGTGGTCTTCCTGCCACAGCCAGCAGACCATGACTATGGATGATTAGCTGAATGTACATACATAATGGTTATTAGAACAAAATCCAATAGAATATTGTGAATTAAAGAAAAATAAATAAATAAAAAAAATAATTTAAACGTTCTCTAAGGGAATGTATTGGCTGTATTTTGTATGAAGAGAAGCAGAGAGTTAAATTTCTGTCCTCCAGACTTTGCAACAGAGGGTGCCATGCCGGCATGCCAAGGAAACTGTCACAGCTCTCACTACTGCTGACAACCATGGTGCCTACCGCCTCTGTTTATGTTTTATTACACCGCTTCCTCGTCATGGCAACCTTCAATGTTTCTTCTCCACCTCACTGTCTTTCTTCACCCGGGCCTCCTTCTCTCAACCTCAATGACTTTTTTCACCATGTAAAATGATTCTCCAGGTGGAGGTTGGCCATTTAGAGGGTTGTGGACTGGCAGTTGCCTGGTGAGTGGTTTCTTTCCTGAACCAAGGCTCACCCTTGGGACTGAAGCCCAGGGGGCTCTTGAAGCTCACTGTGGCTGACATCCAAGTCTCCTCCGTGAGTAAGACTATGGCCTGGCTGGGTGTAGTGCTTCCAGCTCCTGACAGTTCCCTCCATGCTGGTTAATATTGTCCAATGCAATTTGAACTTTATGGCTGATTTGTATTTCAGACATAAAACATGTTGTTCTTCATTGCACTAGTGTGCTTCTTATATTTGTTATATATTGATAAGTACGACCACCTGCAAACAGAAATATGACGTTCTTATTTGCATTTAAGCTTTGAGTCTACTTATAACCGGGCTTATGCTCTTTCTCTTTATTTAAATCGAAAATAAAACAAAAATATTTGACTGATATTATCACTAAATTCTACAATTGTGGGATATTACCTCTACACTTTCTGTGTATGTCTGTGTCTGTGTGTACCTATGGAGAAGATCACCTTGACTGTGGCCAGTCGGAGAGAGCCGTGGGCACTGAAACAGAAAAGGCGGGGTTCAACTTGTTCCCAGAAGGCCATTCTGTTCCGCACAAGAGTCTGCACCCCCTTCACAATCTTTCCTCCACTCTCTGTCTCTGGTTTTCTCACACACAGACACACCCACACACCCACACACACACACACACACACAGCAGACCCCTCCAGCTGGGATGTCCCCAGAGGTAGTGAGCCTCACTGACTGATTAGGTCCCAGGTAAAGCACTGCCCGGGAGCCTGCTGTAAAGCCAAAGTCATTGACAACACTCAGGTGGCTAGGCACACACATACACTACTGCTTTGTCGCATGCTTCTTTACTTGCACATACACACATACAAATGTGTGCCTGACTACTGTCTCCTCAGACAGCTGCTTATGCAGACAGCACACCACTGGGATTTCCCTGAATTGTATATGATATAATGATATTATTCTCTATTTTCTGAGTAGTTAGGCAGCACGCCAGGTGGCTCTCTCATGAAACTGGTATAAGCTTAACAGGGCTGCAAGACAAGACTGATCATCACAGTACAATCATATTTACATGGTCCTGTTTCTGTTACTAATTCACTGCCTTTTGGTTCGCCTTTATATACATTTTTCTCTCACCAAAAACTACATAATAGTAGGTTTTAAAGCCCATATACCAAGTGCAAAAAGGAAGTTACTAAACAATGTCAATAGCCTTGTCCAGTCCACATGCAATAAAACTTTAACAGTCTCTGATTCTATTCTCTGTGCTGTGCCATTTTACAGTCTGTCAGCCTATTAGAAGCTTTGTAGTTCAGTGCACAACCGGAATACTTCTGTGCTATTTCGAGGCCTTTTCTGAAAACCCACTATTGTAGAGGTATAATTACAGGCCTATATGCTGTGCTTAATTCTCAAACAATAGGGTATACTTTTACACAAGGACATGAAATTACTCTCTATTCAGAACATGTTTGACTAAACAACAGAGGTCTGCATGTTCAAAGGACATTCATTTTGCTGTACTAATGCAGTGCAATAGCAAATCTCTGATTTTTGAATGAATCTATTTTATTTTTATTTTTAAGACTATTTTTTGTTGAATCAAAGAACCATTGCTGAAACAGTTTTTCCTTTTTATGGCCAGTATTTCTTTCCATCTGTTGTTGTTTCTATTACACAGCCTGTTGTCCCTCAGCGGCTGTGGTGATGTTGTTCTTCCGCTCTTGACTGTTAACTGGAATCTAACTTCTGACTCCTAATTGGAAGAAATACAAGCAGCATCTGGTTTTGTTGAATGTCTTTGTCAGTGACAGTGGTTATCCAGCCAGTTGACAGTTGATTGCCACAACATCATCACCTTGGCAACTAACTGGACTCTGGCGCTGATCTAGAGGACCTGCCACTCAGCATTACTGGCCCTGTTCACAGAAGAGACAAGCGATTTTATGCAACGAAGACATGAAGCAATTTCAGAGTCAAGTTTGATAATAAGCTTATTCCAGCCTCTACCACAACAGCTCTGAGCACCACATGACTAACCCCCAGCTCTGGGCTAACGTTTTAGTGGATAAATTATATGGTCTGTTAACTTTAAAAGATGTTGTCAGAATGTCTTTACTTATAATGCCACTGCAGTCTCTTTTATTCACAGCAAGAGCACAGTCTTTCTAATGACAAAGAGAGCACAGATCTCATTGGCCATAAAGGAAACAGAGGAGAGTAAAATCATGTCTTCTCATCCAGTGTCTTCTTCACATTCTTGGTGTCGATGTCTGTAGAGCTTATTGCAGTCATAGAAGCCATAGAACTCAATGGTTTTTGGACAAACAAGAAATGTTTATTTATTTAGCACCAATTTACAACATAAGCTGATGAATGTCTGAAAAGGCTCCACATCACATCTTATCTTTATTCTAAATGTTGCAAAATGAATCATTTTTCAGTTTCCTGCTAAGGCCATGTCTACACTAATTGGTTTTAAAATGCAATTACAGAATAGGGGCACCTCGGTTTCTTAGAGCACATATGTGAGTGACCCGGGTTTGATTCTGGTTCAGTTCTTGGGTCCATTTGCACAATGCCGTTCCCATCTCTTTCACCCTATTTCCTTCTGTCTACACTGTCTCTATCTATAATAAAGGCTAAAAGGCAAAAAAAAAACTAAAAAAAAAACTAAAAAAAACAAAACAAACCAAAAAAAAATAAAAAAATCCAAAATCCCAATGTCATTACAGTATGAAAATGATCTCTATCCAAAATGAGGCTAAAACGCAGGTTAAAAATGAAAGATGTAGATGTAATTCTTTTCTCTGCCACAATGTATAGGAGAAGTAAAAGTTATGGTTTTAAATCATAATTATGCTTTGTTTTGTTCACAGTAAATGCATGTGTTTTTTTTTTTTTGTTCAGTTTTTACATCATGAAACATAGCACATAAGCCAAATGCACACTTAGTAATGTTCCACATATCATGATGTTTGCTTCTATTTAATACCTGCCATTAAGCAAACATTATGATAGCCATACAGGAGAGGAGCAAACAGCATGTTCAAACTGTGGTGACCAGAGGCTCCTGCCTGTCCGTGGTCTTGGCCCTTCAATGCTCACATTCACAAACCTCGCCCCAAATGGACACACTGACTCTTCTCTGTAAATAGTTCCCCCTCCCCTTTTAATCTTGGTCTCTGTATGAAGCTTCACTTTTGTTTCAATCAGCAGCCTCAAAACAAACATTTAACAGCCTCATTTGCATTTGTTGGTTATAAAAAACAGTAATTGCTGCACTGGCACTTTTAAAATAAGCTGATGAGGATTTTTACACTGTAAAACTATGTTTTAGCAACTTAGAGTCATTTTCAATTTTGTAATTGTTACAACGGTGTAATTCTAATTTCAGTGTCACCTGAACAGCAATAAATGCCTTAAAGGAAGATTAGTGATGTGGTGCACACTTGGGACAAACAAAAGATAAAAACATTTAATAAGGAATGACAGATTTGTATTCAACAGTTAGTCTATAGTTTCTCTATTGATAATGCAAAAAGCATAGGTCCTTTGAAGGCACTTGACATAACACCTAATTCTCCTTTCACCCTTCTGCTTGTGTAATTGAGTGTGACACTAGTACAGAAGGGTATATTTTTACAGGATCCTCAGAGTCGACTGCAGCAAGCAGTGGTCTGAAGGCTTTCCACATTTATGAAGCATAATTGGTGCTTAAAGTCTTAAATTATTTATTATTGTGAGATCTGACAGTACTGCTCAGAAGCAAATTGGGATCATCTTCCATGACCACCAAGGATTTGCAGATTGGAAGCAGAACTAAGTTTATTTCCTCCGCTCTGCTTTTATCCCTGCAAACGAAGCGTTTAAAAGGATCACCCGCGACAGATAACCACGTTACTGTACAGACGAATAACGACGCTGCTCTTAAGATCCTGATTTTGTCTGTGGATTTTTTTCCCCCTTCACCCAAGTCTAATTGTGCTGATGCTCTCCCTGTGGGTTTTAATGTTTGACACGGCGAAACACTCTTAAATCCTCCACAGTACTGCCTCACTTTAGAGAACCACTATCTTAAAAGCAAAAAGGATGTATGTCTAATTCACAAATTTATCACTTCGCAAAATGATGCATTAAATGAGAGGGGACACGCGCAAATTTGAAATGCTGACTTTAGAAAAGAAGTTGTGATTTTCTAAATTGGATGGGCTCCCCGTCACCCCACACCCACCCACGTGCCTCCCACATCCTCAGTTATATCACTGGCTTTCCTTGAGTTTCGAAGGCCACACAGCTTTGTCTACTTCTATTTTACCCTCACTCTGTCAAACAGAAGCATTATATTGTGTAAACGCTTTGTTTTTGAGACTACAACAAGAAAAGATAAATATTGAGAGATGCATCAATTGCAACATCCATTATGTCCTCACACCAATAGTTGTGTTTTCACATGACAACTTGTCTCCTTTGGCACAAATATTTTTTGAATAAGCACCCAGGTGACATCAAGGTAATCAGTGATTTCTTAAAACTTCACATATAAAGTATAGTATAATGGAATATAAATGTTTCCAAATGTCTTAAACTGTTAAGGAGACCCAGTTTAGTGCTGTTTCCTCATCAGACTTTAGTGAAGCAAGTCTTAAAACATAGCCATATCAAACCCTGAAACATACCCTTCTAAGAGGTGATTGCCATTGATAATGTTTAATTAAAAACAGACAATTATTTTCCAATACGTTTTGTTTTTTGAAAATGTATATTTAAGTTAAACATTTCTCCCTGGAGTGTTCCACTCTCCCCAGACGACTGAAACCAGAGAAGCCATTTCTGAACACACTTCTAACAGCTTTGAACACAGCTCGACTGGCTGTGAGGCACTGTGAGCCTCTTCTTGACAGGTCAATCTCTCAACAAACAAGTTTAAAGATGGAAGGAGATGGGTAGATGTAAATGTCTCCTCAAGAATCCAGTGATCCCTGAAGATGTGTTAAAACAAGAGTGAGGACTAAACTCCATCTGTGTGGCTCACGCCACGAAGGGGAAAAAGCTCTTCCTTTGTACTTGCTTTTAAGAGCTCCTATTAAAGCTGCTTTCACAAGGAAGAGGACAAGAAGGTTTAGCCTGGAAGAGATGGATGCAAAAGAGAAATGTAACATTTTAAATTAATGTAAATGAAAAAAATTGTTCCCTTTTCCATTGACACACAAAGCAACACTTTTTACTATAAAATACATAGTTTCAAAATGAGAACAATCTGACCAGAGAAGTGAAAGTTGGCTCAGGAGATTTGGTCATTTTCCATTTTCCAGGTACAGGATCATATGGTTTCACAATTTTTTTTTCCTTTTTTGTGCAAAGAAGAAAATAAGTATGTACACACATACATATGCATTACTGATCAAAAAAGGTTTCCTTCAAAACATGCTTTGTATACATGTTGTTTTTTCCCAAATGCTTTGAATACAATGATGTACTGTGTGTGTGTGTTCTGTGTGTGAAGGTTCCCAGAGGGTATATAACAGTCTATGTTGCAACACTGTTTTATCTCTCATTGTATATGACTCAAAGACTGCTGTTTCTGTCCAAGTTTATGCACCCCTCCCTCATTAGAAGCTCAACACACTTGCGCCGAGGTAGACATGAGCTGGCTACATACACGCAGAGAGGATAATGAACACAACATCCTCCTCCCTGGGTTCACAAGAAGAGCTCTGGCAACAGCGGCTACAAAGGTCATCAAGAAACTTTAGAGGAAATGGACAATAGTGAAAAGGCACACAGTCTTTCAACCAGAAATGATTAAAAAAGAAATTCAACTAAATATGACAAAAGCAACATTAATTATTCAAAGTGAAACACACAACCTCCCCATAAATATCTAGATTTTCTGATCCCACTAACTGTTTATTAAATGCACATTCATTAGGCTGACATCAAAAGATATACATTATATTTCAGCATTTGTATGAGGAAAAATAATCTGTAAGGAAAAATGTCTTACATCCACACAAACATGTATTTACCTGTTCATGGGATTAGTACATTGTTGTATGTTATAGATTTGCAAGTATTCCAGCCAGATGGTGTTTTCTCAACTTTATCTGAGACAAGAAAAAAATCCAGCATGTGTAAACCCAGTGGGTATAAGAAAAGGGTGGGGGGTGGAGTTTGAAGAGACTGTAGAGGTGAACAGGTGAAAGAGAAAAGCAGCTTTACTTGCCACCTCTACCGCCCCTTAGCTGCTCTCCCCATATCCCAGCATCACCTCGCCTCGGGGGGCTCCAACAACTGCTCTTGATGGGGGGGCAAGTGTTCTCTCTGTTCTTTCTCACTGCCTCTGGGTGTACTACCGACTCACACTACCCTGGCGATCTCCTGCGCTTCACATTCGCAAGACTTTCACACCGAAACACAAACACACACCTACAGCACCGCATCTGAACCCACTTCACTTTCTGCTCTTCCTCTCATCTTCCTATGTGGGGTTCTTTGTAGCTGCTGTGCCATAGCTTGGTGTGGAGAAAAGGGAGAACAAAGTAATGGAAGAAAACTAGGCTGGAGAAGAGAGGACTGTGGTAGAGAGATTGGATGAATGAAGACAGGGCTAATGTTCACATGGAAAACGTTGTTTGTGGCACGACGTCTCCGGCTTGTGTGCCGCAGCTTGATACGAGGAGGTTGTCCCCAGCTGCGAGAGAAGACAGTAGCACAAGGATGTGGCGGAGACTCTAATTAGACAGGCCTAAGTGTGTTGAACTGTGGGAGAACCCCGGAGCGCGAGCAAACGTTCCTCAGCACCCCCCGCAAACAGAGAGGGGAGTAGACCCCCATCAATAATTACAACGTTTCACAAACCAAGCAAGACACCTCTGGGAAGTTTTCAATCAGAAAAATCCTCTTTCACTCAGCTGGGAGCTGAAGAGGAGTTGCATTTCATTAGCCCTCACCATAGGGTCCTTTCAAAGTAGCTGAAAAAGAAGAGACGTTTACTGGAGGAGGTCAATCTGATGCAGTCTATAAGGTTATGACATCAAATGTGATTCAGCAGTGTTGCATTAGGCATTGTGCATTACTGTACCAAACAGACAAATCACAACTTTTATCAAAGTGACATAATTCACCTGAGATTTTAAGTTTTGATTTTAAACATTCTTGTAGCAATGTTGTTACATGAATACAATGCAAATGCTAGAAAAATGCTAATTTGAAAAATAACAACAATAATAAAAAAACATCAAACGTCATATGCTACAAATGAACAAAAGCATTCACTTCTGATTTGCGTTGCAGATACCATGACGTCCAGTGCTTTTTTTTTTTTTACCCTCTGCATGTTGTATATGTTGTTGTAGTGTGTGACAAAAACATCCATGTCAAATGTGTGAAGGCCCTGTCACCTGTCTCAAGCCTGAAGCATAGCATGCACACAAATATATCGACCCCACACGTACACAGACACACACACACACACACACTCTGCGCCTGTGTCACCAACAGATGTGTGAGGAGCAACGCTGCATCAATTATCCCACTCGAACATCACTCAGTAAATGAGAAAGGGATAATTATGTCGTACTTATCTTTCTACTATGTCTATCCAATTGACTCTTTTGTTTTTGGCATGGGTAGTGGCAGTCGTCACAGAATGCATGTGAAATTATCTGCGCAGGTACAAAATACCTAATCTGCGCTTTTCCTGTTGGGATTAGCTAAGGATGCTATGGCACGGCTGTCATGATGTGTTAGGAAAGGGGAAGAGCGAAAGAGCAATAGGGGACACTTTTAACTTCAGACAAATTAAGAGAAGACTTCCCTAAATGTTCACACAAACCTACAACTGACACACATGGTATGATATAACAGAGACTAGTGTTAAATGTGCCACTTTAACATACATTTCATAAATTATTTCCCAGTATCTGAAACATTAATTTATATTTGTATTATCACAACTTGCTTGTTAAAAGTCACACATCGACTTTGCTGCAAAGCGGATAATTACAATAGCACTAAATAGGCTTGAACCGTATCTGAAAAATAATTAATACCAAATTTATTTGGGTTATCCATTGCTAAAATACATCGTGTTTGCATGCTAATGCCACATATTAAAACACATTCCTGCAATTCAATTACTTGTGAATATTATTAAAGGCAACAAATTTACAGTTTAATTTGTGTGGACTATTTAAGTCGCTCCAGAGCCACGGAATCCCCTTCCGATGTAAGTGGATTAATTATTTGAATCAATAATGTTTCTTAGTCTGGGTGCAACATTGCTCTGAAAAAAAAATAGCTAACTGCACAAAGCCTTATCAGCTGCACAGGAGGTTCAAGTGCTTGCTTTTCAGCTTGAAAAGCAACTTAGGCTGTAACAAAAGAAGAAAATTGCTACTCCACATATGCTTTTTTAAAAGCAAAATATAACTTTTTTATTCCCTTGAAATATACAATACCATATATATATATATTTATATATATATATATATATATATATATATATATATATATATATATATACACACACACACACACACACACACACACACACATACAATACCATATATATATATTACAAAAGTCCAAAGATGCCTTTAAAATGTGCTGTCCATCTGAAATAATGCATGTTTGATTGCATTGAACAAATGTTGTTACTGCTGAGCTGAATTCCAAGTGAAGTGTTCATGGATTAAAGAAAAAACACACACTAACCACTTGACAGATTTTGTGCTAAACAGCAGGAGACCATGTCGCTCTGTGAGTCACTATGACGACCATGCAATGTAAAAATCATGTAAGAAACAATATGCAGCCTCCACATGTCAGCGATGAACATTGGCTTTTCTGTTTTAATGTCATATTATGTTTTTTGGAAAAGCATAAAAGTACCTTGCAGTGACTTGGCACATAAGCCGCAGTGGTTTAGTTAACATATTTTTGTACACTCTTAGAACTTGGAAAGGAGATCATTCATGGTACATTGGATTTCTAGTGTCAATTAAGGATTTACTACAGCTGTCTTTGTGAATAAAGATTATATTTTACGATTTTCTCCCCAGGATTTCAAGAGGGGAGGCTGGTTGGTTTAGTAGTCACAGGGGAAGGAGTCGAGTGCTGACAGGTCACTTTTATTCATAGCTCTGACTAGGTTTGACAAGAAAATGTACAATGGGCAAAATTCTTTGGATTTTGTGAAGAGACAGGTTACAGCAGTATAGGTGCGTACATATATAGAGGCTTTTCAGTTGAACAATTTCTTCTGACGTCTAGAGTGGAATCTGATGCAGAGGTGTTGCACGACGTTAGGGTCCCGAGTCTATCTTTAGACAATGCTAAACAAAAAGCCATTCAGCATAATAAGAATGTATGATAAAAAAAACCCCAAACTTGTCAGACTCCATATGTACTGACGGAAATAAACAAACAAATAAATAAATAAAAAGCTTTGTGATTGAATGATGAGGTTTGTATAAAATGACCCCCCAGGCAGTATTTGTCGCTTCTTGTCGCTTCCACATTGTCACATTTTACAAAAAAAACCTCCCATTTATTATTTTATTGCTTCCACATGGTATAGTAATAAGGACTGACTTTAAATATAACAAGGGATTGCTTAAACAGATGGTTACAAAAGATAAGTGTTGGGGAGACCATGCGTTATTAACTTATTAAATTGTCACATCTGTGTGTAACTGTTCAGATGCTCCTTCCGGTAATCTAATCAAAATCAATAGAAAATTGTTTGAAGATAGAGTATGAAAGGCAATAAACATTATAAAGGGAAACAAAGACTCCACAGAATTAAAAAAAAAATCATATTAAAAGAATTCTCCTGGATTCAATATTTACAGTAGCTCTCTCTTAAAAGGCTAATAGAACAAATGGTGTTTACTATGAAACACACTTTAGAAAACATCAAGTCTGAAAAGAAAAAAAATGCTTTGGAAATAATTTTGTTTAATGGTTAAATTATCTAAAAAAACCCACCAAAAATGTATTTTTAAAAATATTTTTGTCACAGTGAAAAAAAACAAAACAGACAAAACAAAATAAAACATGGGCAGACGGGAGGTGGCGATCCAGAATTTGTACTATTTGTGCCACCGAGGAGTCCACAGAGATTGGCCAGATTACATCATTACATCCCACTGGGTTCTGCCTCACAATATTACAGAAAAGCACACTGGAACAGCAAACTGAAGATGTAAAACAAATACAAATATAATATAAAGTACAAGATAAATGCCAAATCAGTACCATCTGTCTGTAATAATTACTTTTAAAGAAGAAAAATACAAAAAGCTCTAGGATGCCCATTACCACTCACTGCCCTTTTAGGACCTTTTTTTTCCCGCTTGAAAAGTGGCGTGTAGTTGGGCACTTTAATCCCAAACACTGTAAATGGGTGATGCATCAGCGCTCAACTGGCACTCCATATCCATCTACTCAGAACCGCGCGAGTAGACACCAACCTCAACCAGACTGCCCTTTCAAAATGCTTTTACTCCATAGTAGCTCCACAAAAAGACTGTGGATTCTGGACCAGTAAAATTACACAAAATCTATACTTTACAATCTGGGCTACTCTGAGCACAGGTAATTGGTGGTTGTATTAGGTCACAATAAGTAGCTAAAGTGCAACATGGTCTTGTATAAGGTGATCTTTTTTAAATCCATTTGGCATATATATATTTTCAAATACTCCTTTATAAGAAGAAAACATTTTATTTTATTTACACTGCAATGACCGGTATAGTCTCCACAACTCTTTGTGAGCATAACCCCGCAGCAAGGAAGTTCCCCAGACATATAGCCTAGTGTGTCTCCATCTTGGTGGATCCATGTGTCAGTCTTGGCTGGTGCTTTGCTGCTTTATCTGGCACATTTGACAGCCCCACGCCTTAGCTAGATTAGAAAATTATACAAATGTAAGGGTGGAAAGGTGTAATTCAAGATGGCAAAAAGGGCTGATTGGGAGACGTTTAAATGATTATTCTGCAGCGTACAACATGAAGGGCGTGTAGCAGAGGCCGCAATGAGAAACACTTTGAAATGATTAGTGCTTCTGACAGGTGGGTGATGAGTCTCTCGCCATTTTTCTCTTCCTCTCTTTTATGTGAGTCTATGCATCCGCTGACAGTAAATGTATGGCACGTTTATGTGTATGTAAGTGCATGGTATATGGATGTGTAGTGTGTGTGTTCCTTTCAGTATGGAGGGGGGCATGTGGAAAGGCTGGATAGTTTCTCCTTAACAAGGCCTTTATCAGAGCTACAGTATATAAAAAGACTAGACTGCACTGTGCTATGAAATATAAACAAATCAAGGACACTGTTAGTGATATCATTAGGCTCTACAATTTTGAGGAGCATAAAATGTGTCTGTAATTGTATATGATTTATTTGAATTGTAGAAAGCACAATGTCCAATTTGTGCAGTTTCTGTAGCAGTTATAGTTTCTTTAACAGTTATTTTTACCAACACATACAGCAAAATAATTCAGGTCAGGAAAAAAAGCAAGATAGAAATGCATTTATCAGTAATAAGTCAACAATAAAGACATTATTATATAATTATTACAAAGGGTATTATTTACTAGACAAGAGTACTAGAAAAGTTTAGAACTATTATACCATGTGCAAGCCTGTATCAGGTTAAAAATAACAGCATTTACATTACATTTTCAACATGATTTTTCTTGTACAATAAGCCTCGACATTTCCAGCATGGCAGCCTGTTTTTAACAAGGTTATGACTGCTGGTCTATTGCATGCGTGGCAGCTATAGTAAAGGCCACAATAAAACAACTGACATATCACTTTTTCCCCTGACACAGTCAGAAGCTGTCTATCTATGTGGTCTGAGTCAGTGTTGTGTTCTGTCATGTTAAATACAGTTGACAGAAGAGGCAGACTACACCCTAAACCTCCGGCCTGAGACTTTGTTTTCTCTGGGCATCAAAGCCCTGTTCCCTGGTTAGTGAACTACACACGCCGGCTGTCCTCGTACACTCTCTTATGTCTTATTTCACTCTCTTATGTCATATGGTTGTCATCTAAGCCTGTTTAAATGTTATGTCTCCACACTGACCAAAATGATGGGCATATGTAATGTCAAATCATTTCCAAAGTTGTACATTCAGTAATTAAAGATTTGCTCTACTTAACAGATTTGTTCAAAATCTTTACTAATATTCTTAAAAAAGGTTTTCTGTCCAAGTATTAAAATACGAAATCAAAATGAAAATTTTGATACAGCAAAAGATACATGAAATATGGTAATGGGGTTGGTAAGTAATTACACATGTAAACTACACAAAGTAAACCATATCTAGTAATAGCAGGATCTGTAACGCTCTGATTCAACGAGCTAAGGATTGTTGAAGGATCATCTAACAGTGCACTGCTGCTAAATATAGCTGTACTTTGAAAAATACTCTAATAGGAAATGCGCTTGGCATGCTTTCAAAGAAAGTCAGGATCATACGGCGAGTTAATATGGCATTATTGAACCACACTGCATGTAGTTAAGTTGGGTTCAAATGGCATCACAAGTTCATCACTGTCTCACTTCCTGTTGGCTTTCAAGTCAAAACATCCACACTGGAGTTTGACACAGGGGTGAAAACACTGCAAGAAAATGAAAGTAAAGCCATTGAGCTTTAATTGAATAATGTGGTTTCACTGAATCATTGATTAATACTTAAAGCGTGACTTAATCAGCCTCTCTGTGATATTGTGCATTTTGTCCAGTCGACTTAAAAAGCTTTTATGAAGTGGCTCATCAAGAAGTCATCCTATTATTTGCCTTGTCTTTGGATTTTGCTAATATCTTTCACTTTTTTTTTCAGAATTACAGATATGGGCCTGATGTTTCAATTGGACTTCCTGTCACTTTAAAGTTGGTGCCTTAGGCCAAAGTGAATTACATTATGAGAAAAAAGCTGGGGGTAGTGAGAGCTACTAAAGCACAAAATCACATCATATGAGTTCATATAATTAATTAATAGTTACTAATGAATAATTGTGGTATTTTTAAAGCAGTCTTTTTAGCTAACCAGACATTCCAATTGACAAAAAGCTCTTTAGAAAGTGAGAGAGAGGAAAGAAAAATAAAGGAGATGTGTGTGTGGAATTTAAGGCAAACGCAAACCACTGAGAGCAAGGGTAAGTGCTAAGCTTTGTTACCATGGCCACCTGAAAATGCATTCTGTTTGTCTCCAGCGCAAGAGAGGATGAAGTGGAAAAAAGCTGGATAAAGTCCTATTAAAGTAGCTTGTTCTCATTGTCTTTCTTGTTAAATTTAAAATAGAACCTAGACAATAGTTGTTTCTCATTAACTTAAAAGATCATTTAAAAGCACGTGTGCCCAGCATACCATTTTGAGTGCAACTGTCTTTGAATAATAATGTCAAAGTGGACTTACAGAAGGAACAGTGTGGAAAAGGGTGTTAGCCAAGGCACCAGTCATAATCCACCCTTCAAAAGAGCCAGATGGAGAGGCTAAGGTTTCAGTCAAAATATTGTTTTTGGATAGAGGTGCATGCTCGCTCACTCCTTCTTGCACTGTCTCAATCACTCCGTGTCCTTGTCTCTCTCTCTCTCCCTCGAGCTTTCTCACTTGTACACTGCAGCTTTCTTTCTAACCCTGGTCCTTTATCAGATCCTGTCTCTATGGGCCTCTTATAAAACCAACAGAGCTCATCAGCAAAAGGGCCAGTTTACTCAACCCTTGTTAATCCACTGTTGAGCAGATTGGGTTAAGGCCCGGGCTTGTATTTGTCAAGTATATCTGATTAAAAGTCAGCACTCCTGATCTTTTTCATTGGAGCTGATTCTCGATGAAAACAAAGGTTAAAGGTATACGTGAGTTGGGGTCTTAAATCAGCAGTCTTTCCCCTTCATAAACATACAGCCCCTGGGTTTGTGTCTAGGGGCTGTGGGGTAGAAAGGTATGTGCTTAGCAGTGATTGTGCACTGCGGCCTCCACTCATTCTGAGAGGCCGAACACACACAGAGCGGCCTTGTGTGGAGCACAGGGTTGGACAGACACGCTGAAGTCAGCTTATGGCATGCTGTGCACTGAAATCATAGCAAGCCACAGAATCAAACAAAT
Organism: Rhyacichthys aspro; assembly: GCA_036850595.1. Lineage (NCBI taxonomy): Eukaryota > Metazoa > Chordata > Actinopteri > Gobiiformes > Rhyacichthyidae > Rhyacichthys > Rhyacichthys aspro. The sequence goes on from CM072156.1 coordinate 12,239,683, forward strand.
CCTTAAACATTAGATATTCACTAATATGTGTTCATGCTTAGTCGAAATGAAACTGGGTCCAGAGTGTCCAAAGACAGAACCAAGACTTTAAAGGAGATTAAAACGAGAAGTGTCTAATACCAGGGAACAGCTCTAAAGTTCAAAAACTACAATCTCAATCAAGCCCAAATGTCAGGTGCTTGTATTTGCAGGAGGCAAGGCAGTGAGGGCTAATCAAGAAGTGAAGAGTAGAATGAATAGATAACAATACTAGAATGCTGTTTCTGTCATCACTAGTTTATACTTACATCAACAGATACAAGTGTTTTACCTGAAATATATCATTATCAGTTAAATAACAATTACTGTATTGCTACCATGACACCTGTCAGCAGCGGTATATATTGGCAACATGTGAGTTTTCTCCTTGAATGGTGGAATTGTGATGCTAAACTAAAGAACATAGTATCAAAAACAACATCACTTGTAGGTGCTTTGTGTATCATTCATGTTCAACTAAAATCTAATATTATTTATTATGTTGGACTGAAGCAGATCTGACCTCCCACTCATAATTAAATTACCCCCTGCTGGTAACCATCAACACTTAGCACGCCCTCACCCAATTCCTGTTCATGACACCATCACTAACATTGCTCGCCCTACAAAGGTACAGCAGTACAGGTGGAAACAGCCTTTTCCCAAAATAAACAAATTAGTTAATTATCTGTGCCCAGCATCATGTAAACAATACAAGTGAATCAATGCAAATGACATTTTACTGTCAGACAAGTGTGAACACCCGTTGTCAAGGGAATGCCAGTGGATTTTATCTTTCAGGTGTATTCTGGGAAAATCATCTCATCTTTCCTTAATATGATCAAATGCAAGATTCTGAAGAGATGCACGCAGCACCAGTTGAATGTATTATTTTGTGTTTTTATGAATGGGATCAGATGACTCTGAAAAACAAAGTTTCCAATTTCCACTTTGGCGACCATAACAAATGTGAAAACAGCCAACAGTTTCTTCAAGAACATAACTCTAAGTTAAAACTTTGTAAAATTACCTATAATTGACTAAATTATAGGCCATCAAATGTTATTTTTCTTGAAATATTACATGATTACCATCTATGCATGGTGGTTATGAATAGGGTTCTAGTGTTACAGCAGTTAATTTGTTGTGCTGAACACTAAGTCATCAAGTTAAGAAGTAATAAGCGTTTTGACCTAAGTCTTCTATAATATCTGTCTAAAAGTTCTGCATCATTTAAAGTCACATTTTTTATTCAAGGAAATGTTTAACAGAGTCTATTAACTAGAGCCACTCATAACACTATGAATTCAAAACAAAAATAATGTTGTATACTGTTAGGGCCTGGCCTGTACATGATAAACAAGTGGGGGTCTTTTTTGCCACTGAGAAGATGGCAGCATTCTTGGGGGGGCAATAATCCAGGGCATTGCTGACAAAGGTCTGGAGCTGGTGTGCTTGTGTGTGTGCATGGTGTTGAAGATCACTGATCCCCCATGAGGCTATATTTATCCAGGAGTGATAGGAGCAGGTGGACAGAGCTGGGACAGTAGGGGTGTGTTTGGGAGGGGGTGAGGCTGCTTGGACTGAACTGGACCTGGTTTCAGTTCAGATAGAGATCGGGGGCAAACACACACAACCCAAATTGGGGTGTTTCTATTCAAAGCCAGCTGGTCTGGCTTTAGTAAATGCAGAGCATTTGTTCGTCAGTGATATCTTTTTTAATTCTTTTTTATTTGAAAGAGTTGGGCCTCAGCTGGTGCTGTAGGGTGTAACTTCCTGGAGAAGAATCAAAGCGGCACAGGTACGTTTTATCAGAATTTTGATTTGTCAGTAGAAAAGATTTCAGCAAACATTCATCAAAAACATAAAGTCATAACTTAATGAACAGATCAAATCATTATTTGGACATTTAGGCCATTCTAAGCTTTTATATTATTTATAATATTTATTAAACAGTATTGTTGTATATTTTTGTAGTTCCAATGCTGCTATATTAAGTGAATGATGTCTATGTTATGTAGTCCACCCAGAATTAGTCACACAACAGTAAAGGCCAACTTATATATTTAACTGCAGTTTATTCTGAGTGTTCCTCGTGCTTGTCAACGGTGCTGGATTCACTCTGTGAGTCCTACAGGAGGAGTCAGATGCCAGATGTTGCCAATCACCATTGTGGAACCGTGTGTGTTTACATTTAGGTCTACTTTTTATTTCTATGAGGCAAGACAAATGGTCTGAGCTGCTCAAGTGGAACTTTATATTGTGTTGTTTCTCTGTTTCTAATTCTTCACAGTCAGTTTGTGTTAGTGCTACTTTAAGGGGTAATTGCTCAGAACATCTTATTGCCCGATCTGAAATTATCAGTGGGAGTAAAAGCCATGGCCTTAACATGCTATTTGCTTTAGGAGTAACTCACTTTTCAGAAGGTAGCTACCTAGGAAGTAAATGCACAGTTCAGTAGCTGTACATCTCTCATATACCAGACTTTAATATAATTTTTCATGATCAAACTGTACTGCTGGAGTCAGTGAAAGAATAAAGGTCTCTAATGCACGGCCAACAACCAAACAGGAGGAATTCCAAACTAAAACAAAGGTTTTCTCTTTCCTTAATCAATGGCATAGACTTGTCATTTTTATAGCAGCTTTTGGATGAAGTGTTATATTACAACACTAACTCCACCAAACAGGATCTCTGTGTCGTTGTGTGTTTGTCTGTTGGCGAAAAAAGAAAAATCACTAGATCATATAAAACCAGGTGGAAGTTTGGGGCACAGGCTAAGAACAAAGTTACTAATTTCTGAAGCACATCAAACAACAAAAGAGACAGAATTTTATTGATTTGGGGTTTCCACTTCTGATCTAGAGGGGGCTACTATTTATCAGAATGAGTTTTGGTAAAAGTTTCATATATTATGTACTTGGGAATGTTTACAGTATTTTCAGATACCCAGAAACTTGTGCACAGGAACTATTTGACCCTCACTTATCAGCTTTTTGGCCCAGAATGCCACAGCTTTGAGGAAACTCACTGTTTTCTTTCCCTGTAGGGAGGTATGAGTTGTTATGCAGTTTACTCTCACCCGTTAAAAGTAACCTCATCTTGCCCTTTTACACTCCGCAGTGATTTGTGGTTTTTCCACTGGACTTTTGTCTAAATTAATAGAAAGGTTAGGACACAGCTTAGATGTAATTTGCTGTTTGTTTATTCTAAATAACTGCTGACAGAATAATGGCAGGGGCTGCGACAGGAGCTGGTTTCCATGGTTATTTAATGGGCACTGTTGATCCAGATGATCTAGACTTACTGAATGTATGAGGAAAGTGCATTTGAATTTTTAAACAAATTATCACTGAACCAAAACCTATTACACACGGAGGCATATTTAGTTAAAAGCAGATGGAAAGGACAAGTATCTTTGTTACTCTATAATGGCTTACAGAAACAGCATAGCAATTTTGTACTTAAGTTTTTCTTCTCCCTTGCTTTTCATTGTCTTCTGCTGTCTTCATTATTCAATTTTGGATTTTTTCCAGCAGCGGTCTAAGCTTCTGCGTGAAAACTGTACTTGAATCTATCCCCTCAAGCGCTGCTGAGGCCAGAAAACTGCATGATGCCCCACCGCCACTATAGAGCGCCTACTAGAGTTGCCTAAACCTACAAAACACGAGCGCTGGCGTGAGGCAGCTCTTTGATCTGCAACTAATCTCAGTTGCCTGCCTCCCCTCTGATCATGTCTGAATAGGAATGAGTCGGGGGTTATCCTAGAGGCACAGAAAGCTTTAGACTGCGCCGCTCGTCTGCTGAGCTCCATCACGTAACTCTGGCCTGTACCAATAGTCACTAGCCCTCACTATCACACAGACTCATTTTGACACACTTTATTTCATTTCAATAAGATGCTATCAGCTGCTTGTTGAGAGTGTGGGAGAATCTGCATGGCCATACTGAGTGATCTTTAATTGTCAGGAGAAATGGCTGAGGTCAACAGCTGCAGGACGAGCTTATGCTGTGTAATGGCAACTTTGGGAGAAGCAAACAGAAGAATGTAGACTTAGAGTAACAACTGAACTTTGTACAACATGAAACAACCCCATCTGTCAAGCATCCCTTAAAATGTGATGAGAGCATATGCAACAGTATGGATAGGATGTTAATATTTCCTTGAAAAACTTTAAAAGTAATCTTTTAACAAATAAAAAAAAAATACTGTCAAAAACTACTTATAAATATAAAACGCAAAAATGTGTTTATCCCCTGATACAAAAGTAATAAAATGACTGTGTGTATTAGCCAATTTCACAAGAAAAAACAGCAAAACAGTGGAAAAAATAGAGGGGAAAAAAATTACATTACATTGTACATTACATAGTCACAATATAACTTTACTCAACCTTATCTGGCTTTGAATAAATAATATACAATGGACAGGTGTGAATGTGTGTGAAAGGGGTGAATGGAAGCATGATGTAAAGCGCTTTGGGTGCCCGAAAAGGGCATGCAAAGCGCTATATAAATGCATGCCATTTACCATTACATTACTGACAGCAGTCTGAGTGGGTGCACACTGAGGATGCAGAGCTCCCCTGCAGGCAGCACATTCAATTACACAGCACTGTGTAAATGCTTTTGCAGGTAACATGGACTTTGCAACGTAAATTGTGCTGCACTGTTAGTACAACGTATGTAAAATAAATATGTGTTTAAATAAATAATAATGTAAAAAACTAACAAAAAGTATGATAATAATTGCAAGCTAAACAGCCAAACAAACATGATTCATGTAAGAGTCAATTATTTATTGGTCTGCACATTTCCTTTTAAATCATTGTGGCCTTAGTAATAAGCTAGATAATAATAGCATTTTGTGCTTAGTGTTGTTGGTCATATATGTGGTCATTAACAGAGATTATCTTGTACATACTAAGTTAAGTGAGCAGTGTAACTATATGTATATGAGTAATTGAAAGTATAACAGCAAAGACAATCTGGGGCACAACATCAAGAAAGATAAGAAAGCAAACAAAATGCAGAGTCTGTAGCTACATGTTGATTTTTTTTAAGGGAAAACACACACTTTCTGTACACAATTCCTCCTGCTCTAAATCTAAATTTTTGAATGTAAAAAAAATTTGAGCTCTTTTAAATGATAATTTGAATGAAAACGTATGGAAGTACATACATAATTCGTGCTAAACAACTAATCTAAATGGCTAATAAATAATACAATAAACACATTATCAATAATCATGAATAAATTACGTGGTATTCATGCAACTTGAAGGCCCAGACTATTTTCTTTAGCTATCACGTGTCAAAGCCTTAGGTATGTGAGAGTACAGTGAAGTAGAAGAGCAACAGGTCTGCCACAGGCAGAGTGTTTGCTCCTCAGTGCAGTCATAGGACCACGGAGCTGCTTCTGTGATGTAACTGGAGCATCAGGCACAACAAAGGACAAGCTTGTTGTTCAGCTTGTGCCTCATGCATAATGCATAAAAGGTGTATGACAGAAGCCTGTTGGTTAAACACAACACATGCAAATCACCAACACTCTTTCTGACATGAGGAAGAAGTTATGAGGGTTTAAGCAACAATATTACCCCAAAGTTACATTTATAGATGAGCAAATATTTACAAGAAAAGCTAATTAACTGGACAAATAAATACCTCTTGAAAATCACAGAATTATTTGTTGTTTTTTTCTTTTCTTTTTTTTTTTATAAGAGGACATATGCGTTCACTTAATTAAAAGTGATTTCCCACCTTTGCACCCCTAATTATACTGTACACTAAAACAACTCCTGCAACTGTAATTACAGATGACACTGCCCTCTGAGTTTCATTAGAAACCTTATTAATAAGGAGCTCCAATCATGAGTAATATGAGTAATACAACATATCAGAAGACTTATGCAAAGACCAAATGTCACTCCACACGAAAATGTCTTACATCTCCCCAGTTGAGTGAGAAAATGATTAAAAGGCAGCAATATTTTTACTAGGAGATGAAGTCAAATGTTCAGGCAAACCTATCCACATGACGGCCATCCGTCTCATATGAACTGATAATGAGGTGATATTGTTATTGTTTTGATACAAAAGTCTAATTAACACAAATTGTTCATACAGTATATTGGCGAAAGTCATGCAGATTGTTGTTTCATACAAAACAGATAGGGTTGATGTTAAAGGAATTTCAATTGTTTTTTGAAAACATATAAAATATTTTCCACAAACATTTTTAACAAAAACAAGTCATATATTTTTACAGGTGAATTTAGTCTCATGTCTGAGGCACACACAAATGCAGAATAAGAAAGATCCGTAGATCCTGAGTCTGTGACTTTAATTGGCCTGTGGCCCTAACTGTACCCCCTGTGAAGAGTTTGGTAATCACATCATGTAACATCAATCCAGTATCACATCTCCAAATCCCTCACAAAATCATTAGGGAAATGGGACTAAAACAATGAAGCTAGAGCAGGAATCAAGTGACATACAACGTAGAGCTTCTGTAATCGCAGGCTAATTCTCAGGAGCAGCGAGCAGAGGGCTTGACAACATCATCTACAGTGACAGGCAGAGTCTCTTTCTTCGTGAGCATGATTGACGACAGATTGCGTAGAGCCTTGTTTGCCAAAGAAATGTGTTTGTGTGTATTTGTTGTTTTTACCGTCTTGCTTAAAACACATTTTCTGGTTTGTTATATGTGTGACAGATACTGTGAAAGTACTATCATGAGAGGTTGAAAACCAGTCAGAACACAATCAAGTGTCTAATCACACCATTAATACTCACCTAATCACAAAATATGGACACATCTAGTCTCTCGTGTGATTTATAATTCTGAATTAAATGATTAAAAGAAGGATGGTGTGGGCAGATGGAAGAAATTAATAAGTGACTTTTCATAAAGTAGATTCCTGAAAATGCAACAAAACAGAATGAACTCTATAATGTCAAACAAACTCCTACAAATGCACAATGTTCTGAATGATTGATTTTGACTCATCGCCACTCTGCATTTTAAGCTAATTGTAATATATTTAAGATTTGGCCTTATACACTTTTGGCAGGCACATTCACTACAACTTTGCATTAAAGCATATAATAAGGGTTTACCACAGCTTCACTATAGGTTTATCCCTGTAGACAAGCCAGACAGCCATTTATGAATATGTATGAGTCGGTGTTTGCCTCATTTAATGATTTTACACAATTCAAATAAATTCAGCCCACCTCCCCCCATTTTATTTCTCTGCATTTTCTATGGCTGTTTAACACACGCACTTATACAAAGAAGAAAAGTGCATACCCATTTATGCCCGAGCAATTACCATTTCACTGGCAGGTTCTCCACTCTTTTCTCCTCATGCTTTCCTGTATGTGTTACTTCTTCCTCCAGGTGCCAACCAAGACAACCTCAAGACACCGAGAACACCGAACGGACCTCTCACGCGACACGCAAACAGACGACAAAGAAAGCCGCAAGAGTGAGGACGGAAGAACGGAACGCTGAACGTGGTACGTACGAGTCTGCAACATACCAGCAGTTGTCGATGTCAATGACACGTTTCAAGCACGCTAAAGGTGAACACGTTTGTGCATCTGCTGCTATTCTTACGTGCCATGTTGTGTTTCTAAAGCCACCGTGTCAAACAGACGGCATCTTATTGATTATTATAGAGATCAGAGGGGCCAGAGGAAATGCTATTAAAGATTAAAGGGTCAGGTGATGTGAAGGTGGTATCCCGAGTCATCAGACACCAGCAGCTAAGGTTACAAGCTGTAATGTCCATCCGTCAAGCAGATTAGCCAGCTTGACTTATTTATTAACTGATTTCGTGCCCCACCATATTCTATGCTGCCCAAAGCTGACTCACTGAGCAGCTGACGACATTACAATGCCATCCTGACCAACAAAGTCCAACAGTTGATGTTACACAATTAGGGCATTTGTCTAGTTTATTAGGCAAATACAGATATTTTAGTTTAATGGATGATATGTTATATTTTTAATACGCAGATTATTGTTATATATTTAACAAAAAGCTGCAGTGAGAAAGTGCCATCCCAGAGTGTCACTGTGTACCAGTAGAGGGAGTCATGCGCTACAATCCAAATAAATAAATAGAATTAGAAAACACACAAAGATTGATTGTTTTTGGATTTGTTATCAGCTAAATTTTAGATCTCGCTGTTCTGTTGTTGTTGCTCTATTTTTATTTTTTTTTTTGCAGAAATGTTGGAACAAGAAAGACGGTGTAAATGTGCTTTACATTTTATGGCTTAGGATTGCACTTATGGGATTGAAGCATTTTTTTTTTAAGTTGCCATTGTCTTGTGCAATTACAACACAAAGGCTAAAAGTATAATCAACAACTAGTCAAAGGCAATTTGCGGTGAATTCTGAAGGGCCTCTTTTCAGCTAACCACTGAAATCCTTTTCTTCACTGATCCAGCGGCCATATGAGCATATAACAGAACTGGAATATTACAAGTCCTATCTGGAGTACATCTCCAAAGATAGGAATGTCTGGGGTCTTATCTGAAGTAGCAAACTTGCTGTTCTAATTGTTATCTTCACACTAATAGAGTGGATGTTTTGAAAATCATTTGGTTGGATGGATAAAGGCCTGGTAGTTTCCCCATGCCTAGCGTCTGTGTACGGGGCTTATCTGTATCTGAAGATAGTCGGGTCCTGAAGAGTGATTGGAGGCATGCAGAAGGAGGTGGGAGACAAAGGGAAAAGAGAAAGCACTGGTCCTGCAAAGACAAGAAGGGACAAGCAAGAAATCAGAACTGAGTGTTGTTATTGTGGAATTCACAGTAAACAACTTTAGAAGTAGTCTTATTATTATATTCTTCTTTAAACAGAGGCAGGTGATTATTCCATGATAAAGTTGGTGTATGTTTTTTCCTAACACTTCTTGCATGTCCTGATTTGGCCTCAGAAATTCAATGCCTTTGATCGAATTTACTTATAACGTATTTTAGTAAGCAAGAAGACTTTTCTGGTATTCTATTTACAGCCTGTTTTATTTTAATGATTATAATGTGTTATGCGTAAAACTCAAGTAAAGTTTATCTGTTTATGTTAAACGTGGCCGACATTGTTTTATTATAAATCTAGACCAAGCATACTAGTCCAGTCTGAGCAGTTAATTGCGCGTCCACTCTATCGGGGGCTGGAGCGATAATAAAAGCATTAAGAGCTGTGCTTCTTTCATTAAGTTGGGAAATGTTAACCCGCCCCTTTCACGGGAGCCAAAAAAAAGAGTAAGGAAAAAATCGATTACTTCTCCTCGCACGGCGAGAGAGGAGATAGGTTTAGACACAGAGTGGGTCAGGAATCAGGATTGTGGAACGGAACAGAGACAGAAGGCTTTCGACAAACATCACCGTAAGCTCAAGACGTCCAGCAGTTTAGCAGAGCACCACCTCCAGCGAAGCACACAGCGAATCCCTGCGCTGCGCTCACCGGCGACCAGTCCACACTATCCACACCTCAGCGCTGAGAGAGAGACACACCGCGACACAACAAGAGAGACACAGACTTTTCACCCAGACAACTAGCTTACATCGTAGCTTACTTTTCATCCCTTTGCTAAGTTGCGCTCCTGGATTTAAGTGCGTCTCTGCCAGAAGTCCTCCCTGTCCTTCAACCAGCGGCTTCTTGGTTCCTGTCATCCGCCCGGACCGAACTACGGGCGGACTGCTTGTTTTACCTTCATCTCCTCGTCTTCTTCGCGTGATATAAAGTAAGTAGCACTCACTTGGCACTTACTTTTTCAACAAGCCTCGCAGCGACGTGTATTTTTTCACGGACAAACTTAACGGTCTATTCTAGTGAGCGCCGCTTCCTCTACAAAGTACAGTAAGTGCGTCTATTGATTTGTTGTGACCCCGATCGACTTACGCCGGTGACAGCTATGTCATATAATTACACGCTGACATCAAATAGCTCTTTATGGGCTTTTAGGAGAGTCAAGGTCTGCCTCGTGTCTTACCTAGTATTACTGTGGCGTGTCGACCTTGTGTGGCTTTCTCATGTCTAGATGCAGGCGCACTCAGTACTCCAGTGACAGGCTACACTACAGTCGTAAGACCATCGTGTGCTCTGTGATATCAAAGTTGCACTAAAACTTTATTAGGTCTTACTTTATTTACAACTTAAATACATGTTCACTTTGCTATATATCACAAAATGAATCACGTAAAATATAGGTACATCTTGTAAAGAGCAAAAAAACATAAAGGGACATTCAGTATGATAGACATTCAGTATATGGCCACTATGATAAGGTAAGCTTTTACAAAAAACGATTGATACTTTATGAACTTTTGGACAAATGCTGCAATTTACAAATATGCCTGATCAACCAGGACTACTTAACCAGAGAGGGCAATCCATTACAGCTTTTGTTAAAAATCTATATTTTTAAATAAAATGATGACAGTTTCAAAGAGCTTTGTAACTAATTTGACAAAACAAGATTTAGTGCTGTTATTTATTTATTTATTTTTCCACAAAGGAAACATTGAAGATTCTATGTAGGATATTATTTCCTAAATAGTGTAGAATTACATTTAGCAGTATGCATTTAACTCCAAAAAAAGTGATGCATTTTTGATTTAACGGGTACATTTCATTTCTATAGTCTGTTTCCCTCTTAAACCTGTTGCAGTTGGATCATTAATAATTATACCATAATTAACCTTTGGAAACTTTCACAGGTGGTACCTTTAGGAATAAAATAACACTTGTTTGGTTCATTTTAAAAAAATAAAAAAGTAGTATCATATCAAATTAAACAAAATAAATGAGGAGATGGATAAAGTGTAGGAGATGGATAAAGTGGTGCGGTCTGGAATTTGTGCCTTTATCTCAAAGAAATTTAGAGTTACAATCTAAACTTTTTATTCTAAAGGCATTATTTTTCAATAATTATTGTGATATTTAACAGAGTCGAGAGAAACAAAACAAACCCACCTTTAAATGTTGAAATGTGAATTTGGAATGATTCAGATTTAGAGACCGTTCAGAACTGTAAACATTTTTAATAACGGCATCAAGGAAAATATACTGCTTTAGTGTATTTTAATAATTAGTTATTTGTTGAAGAAGTAGAAATCAAACTATTTTTTTTTTTACTCTAACGCCCATTTTAGTTCAATGTGTGTAAAGTATAGATGACTCAGACACTTTTATTGATATTTTTCTGATCCACTTCACGTCTTTGTCTTATTATATTGAACATAATTGACGTTGTAATGATGATTTGATTTGAAGGATTTTAGCTGTGACATCCATAAGAGTGATTTCACACATGGCCTTTCCTCTTCTGCCTATCGTCAATGAAGTTGTTCTGTGTGGCCTGTCTGGCCTGTTGCTCTCTTGGGATTTAGCGTTAGGTTAATCCGCTCAGAGGAAGGTGAGCGCTCGCATGTGGACCCACGATTACACACAGAGGACTCTGTCAACCTAGGTCTGTAATCTCACAGACCCTGGACAAAGTGCAAACACACGTATAGACAAAAGTGTGCTCTGTCCCCTTTCTCCCTCTTACCTTATTCTCTCATGGTCACACATGCCCACAGCGACACCCACACCATCAAGATTGCGCTTCTTTTGTTTCTCTTTAGAACTCTCCCTCTTGACAAATCATTTGGGATTATAGGCACTGATTCACAAAACCAACAGTGACAACACACTCTTACCCTTCTCACAGAGAGGGATTAGAAGGTCACGTGTCTCTGTGATTGGCCAGAGCATTGAGCCGATTGTCAGGGCACTTTGCTGTACACCAGGGGCTCAGTAAAGCTTTACTTAAGTGAAGGGAATAGACACATTGTGTGGCGTGAACCAAAAAAAAAAGGCTAATATTTTTAATTGTAAATGTCTACTACAAAGCCCACAGTGTGTGAAAAGGAGTCTGACCAGAGAAAGAAAGAAACAGCCTCTGGCATCACACTTGATCTTTAAAGAAAAAGAGAGGGGGATTATACTGCTTCACCATAGGCATGCATTGCTGTACAGAAGGTTCATTTCATGCTAGATCTGTGAAAACATCTCAAAAATGTCAAATCTGAAAAATATATGTTTAAGCAAATAATTAAATAGCCCGTTTTCCAGGACTTTCAAGCGTTTTTTCTTTCCACTAATGGTTTCAAATATTTTGAGAAGGGTTTGCCGAGTTTGCACAGTTAAACATCAGTAAAACACTCATTTGCAGATTGCAGGTTGGCAAGATCGGCTGGTAGATATTGAAGTACTGTAATTGGACTTCATGCCCTTTGGCTTAAATGAGAAGGTAATATAAAAGTCAATTCTAGAAAATCATATTTACTTCTTAGAAAGGGAGCACATAATATCTTAAATTGTCCAGAGACATTATTGTACATAAAGCAATTTAGCCTCTCAATGTTTAAAATCAAGCTCCTACTGAGAGATTGTATTTGAAACGGCAGAAGCATGCCGTTAAAAGAGGTTTTTTTTTAACATGTCATCAATTTTAGATCATTACATTTTAAGTTGTTTGTAACTCAGTGTTGCCATAGTAGTGAGATATTTAATTGAACAGATTTATACAGCTTTACCTTGTCATCTAGTCTGTAAATGTTCTGTCATGAGCCGTAATTACTCCTAAAACTTAAAATTGATGATCCAAAGTAAATAACAGGCCTTGATTGGCTTAAAGCATACATTTGAGTATGTCCTGGTTTTTGCATAATGATGTATAGACTTCTTCAGTCTCTATCGAGTAATTAGCAGTGACGTTCAGCACTTGTTGTGTGTGCTGTAAGTGGATGAGGGTGTATGGGGTTTGCTCACTGGGGTGTTAAAGATCACAGAGGAATATATCAGTCTTTGATGTTTAATTGTATTGTAAAACACACTTTAGAATAATTCTGCATAAAGTCGACTTCTGGCTGTGCTGTGCTTTGTGTTCTCTGTTTCTTTGTTAGTTTGTAACTGTGTGTGTGTGCTATGTGCGTTCAAGTCTCTTGTCTCTGTCTGTTTGTGTGTTGGAATGTTTATGCATTTTTTTCTTCAGAGTTTGTAGCTGGTGTATATTCAAATAAAAGTGTTTTTTTTTTCCTTCACTGTTACACTGACGAGGGTGAGATTTGATGCCTTAAATGAGCAGTCTGAAAAACTCAGTCAGTCTGAGGGCTGAAGAGGCAAAGTGAGGAGACAGATGCACACAATAACAGATAGAACATACATATGTTCTTAAAACACATTTTCCAAATACGTAGGTATCCTCTATTGTTATGATGTCATGATGAACAGGATGTCCTGACTTCTTCTTCTTCCTGTTTCCCATTTCCTGACCTGCCTGCTGGTCATTATGGCAGCAGCAGCTGGGTGGTCTGTGCTCGGCACTGCTGACCACACAATCGTATCGTCAGCTGTGGCCCACCTAAAGAGACACCTTGCCATACTTGAGGCTTGCTCCCAAAAATATTTGTATAAAGAGAAAATCCAGGAGGCAAGAAGCCTGAAGGAGGGCAGGGAGCAGCAAACTTTAAACGATAAGACAAAGAGAAACAGAACAGTTTGTATTTCTTTGTCTAAACATGAGAGTCTAGAACAGGAAGCCTTGTGCGTAAAGACTCAAATGTTTAAAAATTGTGTTAGATCCAACACATTTCAGAATGAGTATATTAAAGTTCACAGTTAGTCCGGAAAGACTTACTTTTTTTTTTTTTTAAGAGAGAGGATTAGTATGTATTGGTAGTGCAGGGCCTTAAAATGGCACATACTAAGTTATGCTATAAAATCAAAATTAGTTGTGAAACTTTTCTGGAGTTTGAGGGAAAAGTGTTTGCTGTGTGTGTGCATAAAGCTGGTAATGGAAAACAAATTCCATTAAAAAATTCAACTTGACCTGTAAATGGTGACGGGCAGCTTCTTTGCCTTAATATATCTTTTGAGAGAACCCCCATCCCCCACCTTCGCTTTAACATCTCTCTTTGGTGTGGCACATTTGGACTACACCCAGCGGCCAGAAAAAAGCAAGTCAAGGAAAAGGAGAGAGAGCAAGCAGTAAAAAAAATGTAGAAATGTTTTTCAGTGGCTGTAATTTATCTTTGTCACGACAGCAACATAGCCGAGTCATTCTGCAACATGGTCCGGTGAGATGCACAGAGGTAGCTCTGTGCCTTGGCCTCACACAAGCTCACATCCATCTGAAAGCCCTGCTCACTCGGCTGCCACAACCTGCTGCCGCTGCGCTGCCGTCTACGCCGCTCACCGTATTCTTGGTATTTTTAGCATATCTAGAGTTCACACTTGATAGGGACTCAAATTGTACCCACTCGGGCTTTTGTAATGAACCAGAGACACACAAAATTTCCACCAAGAGGAAAGTGATCTTTTTTTTACGATAAGGAGCTTAGTTTTCACACTCTTCTGGATGTTTGCAGTTCAGCTCTATGGGGACTATGCTGTTGAAAAATGCCGTAACACCATCGGATTCATGTAAAAACTACACAACAATCTGCGCACAGTGTGCTACCCCAGCTTAACCCGACTACACTCTGCCAAAGTCCACAGCAGTGTTCCTTTCCACTGTCATCTGTGCCATTCCCACACTAAAGGCCAGTCTGGAGAAGAATGCACATGGGACAATCTTGAACACTTGAGTCAACTGAAAAGAACCGTTAAACACTGAATTCGGACAATATATTTTCATCTCTCCATTGTCTCCAAACTTGTAGCTGTTCATTTCAAATCAGTGGAGGGTAAAGAGGGACGAAGCAACGCCCCCACACACCCCCTTTTTTTTTTTTTTGGCTGGGCTCCTTCTGCCCTGTGATGTATGGCTTTTTCCTACAGTGGCTCTTCCAAAGTGCAGCTCGTGATGTCATTAATTTTATTCATACTTTATGGATGTTCTGTCTGGAAAAAAGAAAGAGGGAAAGAGAGAGAGGAGATGGTGTTGCGGAAGGAGATTTTCAGTGCAGTTGCATGTATAATGAATGAGGGGGCACTTTGTTTGAAACTCCAGCCCAGCGCTTCACTTCAAGGTTTGCTGGGCAGAGTGAGGGCCTGGTGATCTCACACCAGCCACTCTCTTCATTCTGCCAATAGATGCTTTCACCTGGCACTGTGATTCGACCCTGTGGAAAAACAAATAACCTTGTGTGTATATGAGGCACACACACACAGCACTCACAATGGAGCAGCGGTAGGCTGGACGGGTGAGGAGAGGGAAGAGTTTGTATAACAGTGGGAGCAGTGCAATGACGCCCAGACGATACTGAGGAGAATACTGGCACCCGGCCCACACTTCCTAAATAGTGCTCTCTACAGAAATAGCTCAGCCTTGATATTGACTTTTGTCTGCTGGGTGTATGTGTCTATGTGCTCGACTGAAAGACAAAGGCAGTTGATCATTGTCTGCGGAGATCTTAACTTTGTTAGTCTTTGTAGTTATTTTCTTGATGGATATTTTTCAGCCTTTGTATTTCAGCAGTGAAGTGTTAGAATGTGAGTGAGCCACTGCTGCCTTTTATTATTTGGGATAAAAATGGACTCCATGTTATTTCTGGCCCCCGTGCCGGACTTTATAAATAGATGAGGAAGTGCGGGGGATACCTGTCGTGGCTCCAGTCTTTCTTACAGCAGAGTCCCTACGTCACTTCCATCCTGCAGCTGCCCTCTCTATTCGCTCTGCGACAGAGCAACCCTCTCAGGGCCAGAGCAAACAGGATGGGACCCAAAACGTGTGAGAAAACCAGACTTTGAAGGTCCACTGTTCAACTTTACTGATGCTTAGATGGTTTGAAACCAAGTGTCAAGGCAGCACAAAAGAGCTTCTAAATCAGAAGTGTGTTTTTCCAACACTTAGTCTTGGAGTGTAAGGTCACAAGGTGTTTTTTGCTCCTCTCTGCCATCTGTATGTCAAGATGTCATGTTAATTTCTTTCCTCCCGTTCAGACATCTGTCATGTGAACAACACAGAAAGTGTTAACTTACTCTGTTGTCTTCACTGCAGCTCTTCTCCACTTCCTCTGCTCACATTGTCTGATCAGACTCGGCATGTGGACCAATACTGAGAATGTGTTTTTCATCAGATCCTGAGCTTAAATATTTTAAATTCTTCACAGAAGTTGTCAGATAACAAACCTCCCATTTCTACAGTTGAAAAATTTATGTAAAATCCAAATGTATTTTTTTTTCTGTCTTTAGACTGTCAAATGTAAGTCTATAAGATAAACACTATCTCAGCAGAAGATAATGTTCATCCTTTAAATGAATCCTTTTCTGCATCTCGGCTCAAAATCACATTAAGAGTAGGCCGCAACCAGAGAAGAAAAAGAGAGCGCAAGCGTGAGACATCTTTTAAGAGCTCTATCCGCCCATAGTGGACTACCTCTTCACACAAGTAAGAAATCATTCCCTTTTACCAATGTGCTTTTCCCCCACTCATCTCTGTGAAGGGAATAGTGCTGCCTGTTATTAATGTGTTTTTGACAGCTTAATTTGATAAGCGGGCTACTTGTTAAAGAAGCCTGGATTGTTCTCATAGAAAGAACGCTTTTTTTTCCGTATCTATCTCCCTCCCATGTTCTTCAAAATGCTGCCGCACAATCTGCCGATGACCCAGTTCTGAGAGATGGTCGAAAACAAGGAAGAGCAGAGCAAAATCCACAGGGACGAGACGCAAAGGAGAGAAGGCAAGAGGGTAGTAGGAGGAGGAGAGAAAGACAAAGCATGGACGCACTTGTGGGATGTTAACTTTTATGCTTTAATACCTCTTGCTCCCTTCTCACAATTTCTGCCTTTCCTACTCTAGGAACGATAACAGGGATTAGCTTAGTACATGTGTAATGAGTTGTTTATTTGGGATAATTCATAGTAGTGTATCAGAGGTCCGAAGCTGCCCACTCCTCCCTTCTCAGACAGATAAAACAAATCATAAACAGCAGAAATATAGTGGACCAGGGGCCTGTGATGTCATTTAGATTAGATGTCTTTTAGAATCATCTTCAAACTTGTGTCATTATGAAAGTTTGCATAAATTAAGTGCAATGGAAAAAGACCCGTCAGATGTTTCCGGTTTCAGAGACCAGTATTTGAAAAGATATTTGCATAGGATGACAGAAAGACAAAATGATTTCTTTTCTGAATAGGAGACAGAGGTGTAATAGCAACAACAAAATGCAGAGCTATATTATATAAAGTTGCAAGGGAGCCGTTTCTCTGGGTATGACCCTGCTGCCTGCATAAACCAAGTCTCTGGTGACCTCTTTGTACTTAATCAAAACAATGACTTATATGGAAGACGTGACAGGAACTAACTGTCACTGTGTTCGCTTTATTATTATCAACTTACCATAAGTTTGACTACTTTATTGTCAACAAAATGCTTTTTTTTACCTTTGAGTGTTTAATACAAGCAATGGGGTTGCTGCATCTGAGAGAAAGTCAGAACTGACGTGTGCAGGTAGGTACAAAAATATACATTCACACACTTGCCTTCTTACGAACACACCCACCATCCAACTTCCCACACACAGCTGTGATACAGGTCACTTGCTGCGCAGGGTTGTACAGAGGGGAAGACTGTGTGCTTGTGTGTTTGTGTGTTTCATTCTCAGGCCTCCGCTCGGTCATGAGGCAAGGGGGATTTTTCTCAGGATGAAGGCATGGGGGAGAAATTGAATGATATGAGAAAAAATGAAGAGAGGAAAGGGGATAGGTTGTGCCCACTAGTTTGTGTCCAGTGTGTGCTGCAAGTTTGTCTATGTACAGTGCATGAAGTGGAAAAAGCTGTTGCCTTGTGTAGGGGACGTGCTCTGCTATCATTAGCTTGGGGGAGTAGGAGGGGGCAGGCGAGGTTATGTGAACGGTGCAGCTGTGCTCACAGCAGAGGGATTTGAGTGCTGGTAGTGGTGGTGGGGGGAACTCCAGGCAGCCAGGTCCTTCACTCAACCACCAGCTCATGAACGCATACACGAAGAAGAAGATGAGAAAATGTAACCAAGCCTTGTGAACTAACACGACTCACAGCCCTCCACCCCCCCACACTCACTTCACTCCTCCGCTCCACCACTCTGGCCCTTTACTTCCCAAATAGGAAAAATAAATAAATAAATAACAAATGATGGTTGATGGCTAGGATAGGGGTGCAAAGATAGAGGAAGAGGAGGAAAAAAGAAACATTCATGATTTATCTATAGAGTATGACATGTTCTCCATTTGTCGTCTCTATTTTAATCTCAGTTATGGATTTTTTAAAAAATTACATTATGAAGTACTTCTCTTTTTTGTTTTGGGGATTTCCCCGTGACTTGACACACACTTCCAAAAATCAGTCAAATTTGTTTAAAGCTTTTATATTCTTTCCCACTTTTGTTCAGCTCACTGAAAGAGACGTAGCCCACGTATAGTGAAGGAATGGCGCGCAGGAGACAAAGACCCAAACTCGCTTGTCAGCCCGTGTGATCAGTTGCTGTAGAGAGACAAGGCAGAGGTGGCTGAGAGACGACACAACACAGAATGCCATCGCCGTGCACTGCTAATGCATTCAGCCTGCCACCGTATCCAACAACAAGGCAAAATATCACACAAGTCACTTCACAAGATGTTCCTACAACAACAACATCAACAATAACAGACGTGAATGCACACGCACATAGTCAACACACAGTGCGAACATGCATAAATAAGTGCACGCAGTATGGTAAAAAACCAACCATGAGGAACAACACAAACAAACAAGTCAGGATGTTAGAACTTGTCTGAGACTTTGTGACAAAAATGGAAAAAAAACACACCTTTTGTTTCATAAAATTGCTTTTTACTAGAGTTTTAAACGTAGACAACAAAACAAAAAAATACATTATAACTGTCCCAAACAGGATGCCACACATAATGATGAGCCCTCGGCTAAAAATAGACGCTGGTCAAAGAGAGTGTGTGGTGCTTTAGTGAGAGGGGTCATCTTTGTGTGATACAGTGGCTTTTACTGAAGCCACATATTGAGACATGAGGCATCCTGCCAACGCTTGTAACTTCACAGTGGTAATTTAATATTTGTTTGTCTATTATTTCATTCTCTTGCTCTATGGCTCTCCCACTCTCGCTAGCTGATGGGGTTAAGTAACAGTAAGCTTTATCAGATTACTGGGGCTGAGGTCTCTTTCAAACCTCTCTTTGCCATCTTGATTTCATGCAGCTGTGCAGACTCTTTAATCATACGCTATCTTTTTTCACTCAGCCTCCCGTCTTCTCCTCCCTTCTTCTTGTCCTCCCTCCTCCCCTAACATATGTTAATTGGCTGCTTTCTGTGACAAATTACGAGAGCTCGCTTTGATGAGGTCAGGTTGTGATGGTGCCGGGAGTGGAGTATAGTGGAACTGCCAGACCCTTGCCGGTTACCCCTTAACCACTCCAAAAAGCAACGCGGCACCCAGCCGATGACTAATGAGAGGCTACGAATGGCTCTGGCGTGGCTTTGGCCTTGGTGGGGGCCACTCCCCTAAACAGAGGCTGATGTGTAGGTACTGTATGCCGCCACACGCCCTCCACACTCCATACAACCTTTCTCCTCTTACATCCCCAGCACTGCTCCTCTGGAAACTCTAAACCCAGTGAGTAGTGCTGTGTCATATGATCGTAATGGCAATACATCAGGATATCATAAAGAAAAAAAAACTTACATCCTTGATTATTTGTATTTACAGCAAGTTTATAAAATGTCTAAATACATTAAATGACAAGTTCACTTAAAATTTCCATGGAAAAAGCCAGTTGTAAGGAGTTTAACCAGCTTCAGTGTCCACTAAAATGGGGAAGAATTTATATTGTTCCTTAAACTTAAACCAAATGAGGGTGTTAAGTTGATTTAACATTTATTTACATTTATGATGATGGGAGAAAAGTATTTGATTTTACTTTCATTTCTTTATGTCGTAGAAAAGTGATGCAACACACGTGTGAAGTTTACACAGTGCCTGTGTGCTGCTGGTGACGAGGCACTGCCTGGAAACATTACACTGGCCTTGGTTAAACAAACACTAACGATGGAACAATCCGCTGTTTAATGACGCGCAACATCAACAGACAGGGAAGCAATAGTCTTCAATAATCAGCCAAATTAGTTTGAAAAACGAAGCCTGGTTGACATCATGCTCGTAGAGTTGTTTGATTTCTTTAAGACTTAACACTCTTTAGGATGAATCTCTCCCTTGCTCTTTTTGTCACAGTCCCTCTCGCTCCCTACTCTGTGATCTAGGTTACTCGGTTTCCTTGCAGAGCACAGGGACCAGAGGAAGTAAAAAAAATCAGAAGGTCGAATCTATGAAGGACATCCTTGTTGAAGTGTGCAACCATACTCTTCTCTGCATATTACCCACGCTGTGTGGCCGGACCCGAAGCAGCGCTGTGTGTCTTACTTGAGACTGCGACCGTAAAATGTACTGTTGTTGGACCGAAACTAGCTTTTTGATTGGTTGTTGAGAATTATTATAGAGAGGATAGGGGATTGACTTGTAGTGTCTTTTTATTAGTCCCGTTTAAAAACAACACACAACAACATTGAAGATGGAACTGACAGTCAGTATCGGGATCACCTTACTGGCCTTTCGTTTTAGTGTTTTGTATGTAATTATATTTTAAAATTGGTGAATACACTTACCCTTCAATCACTTACTCATAACAGACACAGCTGTGCAATATGCAAAAAAAACAGTCATTTCCTCCACTTCCCCAAAAGATCCTCCCGTCCCCACATGCTGACAGATTGCAAAAAAGCAAATTCTGTTATTTATTTTGTCTCATCTGCATCAATTCTTATCAAGCTGACAGATACATGGGTTCCCCTGAGCACGTACATTTAGGCTGGGTGACAAAAAGTACACCGACTCCTAATGGTTGTAAGGCTGTATGGTTAGCCATGTTAGCATTAGCCCGCGGCCCTCAATCAAGGCCAGGAGGGAGCATTTAATAATTGCTGTCAGAAGATCAAATTTAATTCTCCTCTTTTCACAGCCACCACAGCTGTAGGGTAGAGTGAAACAAATTGTCATCAGAGATTTCTAAATGAACAAAGCTTTTAATTAGGGTGATTAGAATGCTGTGGCACAGGAAAAGTGTAATAGATGGGGGAGTGTGTGATGAAATCATCAGTGGGATTGTAAAGCATGATGTCTAGTACTGATAAAGCACAATATAGGATGGAGGAGAATTAGGAGGTCAGTGGGAGCATGGGACGTTCGCCGTGCTTGAACATAAATAAGCATAGGCAGTCCTTAGCCACAGCCTCAAACCCCTGACACACACACACACACACACACTGCCCCACTCCCCCCATCACTGAACATTGCTAACATCCTGAGACATTGTCATACACGGCAGGGAACATAATTGGGTGAATATGTCAGTGCTTTGTGTTCTTAGTGACATGACTCCCGGCTGTTCCGGTGGGGGCTGGGTACAGTCATTGAAGAGCTTAGACTGCAATTCCACTGCATGCTTTATTGTTTATTATAGTGTTTTTATTCTTCTTTTTATTATAACAATCTGCTCTTAACGCTCATGAACAGTACATTATTTTATTTTTGTATTGTTTTCAATGTGAGCAGTTGGTTACATTGGGTCCTGTGGTGAACACAGGGGCACACTTGAAGTAAAACAGTTATTGGAGCTTTGCAATACTAAGTGAGAGGAGATATGTAGAAAGGAAGAAGTGAAAGAGGCCATGGCTTTGTTGGTAAAGTGAAACTTATGTTCAGCTGTTTTTGCTTATGATTAAATGTCCACAATCTGCACCCATCTCCATGTTCCATTTGAATGTCTCGTCTCCTTGTGTGTCTAGAGTTGGCACCTTAACCCACACCATCTCTGTTTACTTTTCTCTCTCTTTTTTGTTCAAATTTGTTTTATATTTGAATGTAACATTGCCTGTTCATGTGCCATGGAAAGATTGAATGCGCTAAAAGGTGAATCATCCCAGTCTTTTCCGGAGCCTATACTCATTGTGGCTAATCTTTGCTTCCACTTTTTTATTCTGTTCTTCTTTTTTATATAAAAATATAGCTACTTCTACGCCAAACTGTTTCCGTTAGCTTTGCCCTCTTGCTCGTCTGCCTTTGGCCTAGCAGCTGCAACCTTACAGCCCTTGGCCTCCTTTCAAAGGGAGAGTTGATGTGTCGTGTCAAGTCATTTTGTCCTTGGGGGGGAAGTCCACAATGGGCTATAGAAAGATGGCTCTCACCTGTCTCTGTACTGGCCCTGACTGATGGCTACCTGTCTACATTGCGACTCTGATGGCCCAAGGTCCCTGTATCCTGGTGCTGAGTAAAATGTGCAGCTGCTCAAATGAAGGGCAGGCTCCACACTCTTCATCCTTGTTGATTACATCATATCAGAACACGATCTTATAAGAACCAAGCTTAACTTACAAAAATGTACCTTTACCAGCTTAAAACTACATTCTGTGCTTTTTTTTTTTTTTTTTTTGCAATCATTTTAATTGTTCAAACAATACGTGTTTGATAAAAGCTTTGAACATAGAAGATTGTCAACTGGAACTCATTCTTTTTATACAATATCAACACTGAAGTAAGCACCTTTCACACCTTTAATTGTCTGTTCCTGATACCTCATACCTCGCCCTTCTGTTGAGTGTGTACATGTATTTCCTCTTTCTGTCCTCTTGCACCCCGGGGCAGAGTTGTTTGATTAGAAGATAAGAGGGGAGTCTCATTAGTATGAAAATCAATTAAGTTAAAAGTTGAATGTGAAGTGTAAAGTTAAGAAACATAGCTTTAAGCTGGCTCATTGTGTGGCTCTTTGTTCTGGGATGTCAATCACACTTATGGGGGCTTGACAGAATGTGTAATAGTAATGCCATCCACAGGCTATTGGCTCACTCTCCTCCTTATCAATAGACAGGTGTCTCTGTTCTGAGGCACACAGATTGAAAATAGAATACATGTGAAACGCTTTCTGTCTCGCTAATGATCCAACTAAACATCGAGCTAATAGAGTGAGACAGGTGAGACATATCCTCTAACAGACACAAGAACACACATACACACATCTTAAATTCAAGTTTAGCCAGAATGCTGAGAAAGAGGAAAAGCAATGAACACATTATGAGATGATCCACTACTATCACTCTAATCCTCACATGTACATGTTACTAATCTCTTTAGCTGCTAACATGTTAAATTAGCTTTAATAACTGCAGAGATACAGAGCCATTGAGGCCCACCTACGAGTGGGCTACCACCCAGGTTTGGGTCACTCTTCTCCCTAAGCATTTGGAAGAATAGACAGACATTAGTGTGTGGGGGGTGTAGGTGGCAGTAGGGAGTGGGGATTTAGGGAAGTATAGCAGTGATAGCCATTCGTCACCCTGCCTATCTCGCTCTGACAGATGGGAGTGCAGTGCTACAAAAAAGAGTCCTTGCCTGTAATGACATTAGGGGCACAATAAGACCTGATACATATTTTCAGTTCCCATCCAGCCTGGCCAGTGAATCCATCCTTAGTCTGATATTTCCCATTCTCTCATTTCTTCCACTATATCTCCATCCATCATCACAGGAGACAAAGCAACTTGTACCATATATTACTAACTCATAATGCTCTGCTTCATACTATTCACTTTTCACAAACAGGAGACAAAAGTCGACATTTTTAAATAATGTGAAACCGATCGCTGTTACTGACATTAAGATTTTATTTGGAAAACTATATTAAAGTGCTTTTTATTCCTGTCTTCAAGGAAGTGGGAGTTTATTTTAAAAAGGAGTGAGTTTCTGTAATGTACCATACACCTCCTAAAAGGTTTACTTACTGCACTGTAATATGTTATTTTAAAATCCTCAAACCACATTTCCTTGGAGGATAAGGGATACTGGTGTTTTTACATATATATTTTACTGGACACATGCTATTACCAAATGTGTAGCAGATGTACCATGAATTGAGGTAGTGCTGCTGAGGTGGGGTTTATTAGAAAAACATCAAAAATCCTGTCATCATAAGTCAAATTCCCCAAATCGGTATTACATGAAGAATTAGGATTTGAGAATATCGGCATAAGCAGAATTGCAACCGTTGTATATAAAAGCACTTTTGCATTTCCTCACAATTCTGTGAAAGAAGAAATTATCTAATCAAAATTTCTTAGAAGCAGAGTTTCTTCTGAATCCCCTTGTGCTGTTTTCTAGTTTAAAATGCAGCTGTCTTTCCAAATGACGAATAAGTCCCAAGCATGAGTCAAGGTAAAGTTCCTCTTTTTGTTGGCTGCCCAATTCAGTGGGGCCGCCTTCAGTGTCTGTCCTCAATAACAAAGCCACATTAACAAGCACCCTACAGACTGTCTATTAGAATGTGAAAAAGCGCCATGTGCTGTATATTAGTTTTTAGTGACTAAACACTTGGGAGAGAGGCGACCTAGAATCACGCCTCGTGGTGCACCGAGTGTATATGTTCTCATCGTCCTCTCAGCTCCACTTTTGAGACGGAGTGAGAGAGTGCTCATTAGATCTATGTGCTGAATCGTAGCTCCATCTCTCCCATCCTCCCCCAACCTTCCTCCCTCTCTCCCTCGCTCTGTCCGTCTGCTTAACAGATGGGAGGGTCGTGGGTACAGCTCTTCCCCTCCCCCTGGAGAGGCCTGGTGCCTGTTCAAAAGAACCCTCTTCTGCTGCCTTCTATCTTTTCTATGGCTGTATTTATGCGTTCTCTTCTTCAGTCTTCATTTCATTGCCACCTATCCAAAGTGCAGAGACTTGAGATCTACCTTGTGACAAATGTAAGAATGCTCTGTAATTTCCATATCGGCATCATTAGTGTTAACTTAAGGAGCTTTAAAGAATTCTCTTGAACTTTTACATCAAAATTCAGACTTATTTTCAGTGTACAT
Organism: Rhyacichthys aspro; assembly: GCA_036850595.1. Lineage (NCBI taxonomy): Eukaryota > Metazoa > Chordata > Actinopteri > Gobiiformes > Rhyacichthyidae > Rhyacichthys > Rhyacichthys aspro. Next base: position 12,264,597 of record CM072156.1, read on the forward strand.
GGAATACTTACCAATGTAGGCAGAAAATCAACTTTCATACAACTTTACCTTTTACACAGAAGGTGCAGTTTCAAAATGTGGAGATATTCCACATTTAAAAATGTCAAAGGGGCCACTTTTCCTTCATCTTCTGTTGTGCCTGACATGCTTAGTATGTCTTCTTATTTGATTCTCTGTTCTTTCTCCCTTTACTTTCCAGCTTCATTTGCCCTGTCAAGGTCAGATGTCACTGTCAGTCCCTTGTGAAAAATTCCTGCTGAGGATTACTGCCTTGTGCCACTTGACCGCATTCACTAAGTCGCAATTGTTTCCCTTCATTTCCCTCCATTTCACCGTCTTGGCATCATGAGGCTAAATTGGATTGGAGTGAATCAGTGGTAATCTGTTAAGATAACCGATGCTCTATCCACCACTGGGGAAAAGGAGAATGGAACGTAGCCCAGTGAGGAGGTGGGCACTCTTATCCAGAAGCCGCCTTGGCATTCAGATGGGGCGGAGGCGGGTGGTGAGGAAAAAAGTGTTGGAGTAAGTGATGGTGTTTGCAGCGGGTGAGGGGAAAGAATAGTGGGGACAGAGAAAATGGAACTTGTCACGTAGGTGGATGTAGAAGAGACAACAGTCAGAAGAGAAGGGAAAAGGTGGGGTGTTTGGGGGAAGTGCACTGACATGGGGCTAAGAGGCAGCAGCGGCTCACCTCAGGGAGGGCTGGCTGGCGCTGGGAGCCAAAACCGGGGATTAAGTGTTCAGGACACGGGCTTAGTCTTAGCGTTAATGTTACATAAGGCCTAAGGTGTTGCCCCAGTGGGTGTTGACATTGAGAGGTTGAGCTCTGTTCACTGGGCTGTGGGAGAAACGAGGAGGAGGAGGAGGCCAGAAGGCAGGGATCACAGAGGCAACGCCTCCTTGTTTGGAGCCGTGCCCGGGCTGTGTTTTGTCGATAGGGGGGGTGGGGGGGTGATGGTGGGGGGGTGCTGTCAGCCCGTGATTGAGGTGCGCTGTCTTGATTGATATCCTTGTCTGGCTGTCTTGTGCCAAGCGCCTTACTGTTGCCTTGTAATCCTAGTTTGTCTGACAACATGCCTCTTTGTTTTCTTTCAGAGGGCAGCTCTTTGTTTTTCTGTGTATAGATGGGTGTGTTCACGCAAAGCAATGCTAAAATGTTTTTGGATTGCCTCTTCAGAGCTGCCACTGAGTTATTTTAGATCTTGTTGTTATTATGATGGCACACTTCGGCTGTTGTCCAAACTGCCAAACGTTGCATTTATGTTTATATTTGATTTCCTCAAAAAGTGGGCGTTTTCCAAGCCGTCAACTCAGGAAGTTATTGTCATCCATTCTATCATTGTTCACATCTCATTGTGTGGTACTTTTTGCCTTTTGGATGATGTCAAAAAATAAACACTTACGAGAAGAACATTTTGGACAATTGAAGTATATTTTGGGTCAAGTGCATGGCAATGTGTTGTTAAGTTTCGGGTGTTTTGTGCTTCCTCATGCATGTTACTCAATAAATACATGGAATGGGGTTAAAGAACATCTATAAACAGGAAGAACAGCCTGGCAAGTACCTCTCTGTGTGCGAAAGTGTGCGATGACAGAGCGGTATAGAGCATGGTTGTTTGAGAGAATGGAGCACGAGAGTGATAGAAAGAGAGACTGAGACTGACATGTCTTTTGGTGAAGCGGTGTCGTCTTCCACATCAATGTCTGATGCTTGTGCTGCCAGGTGCCGGAAATCTGGTTCAAAAAGGAGAGACGAGAGAAGAAGGGAAAGTAGAGGGAAAAGGCATGGTAGATGGAGCTTTTTTTTTTTTCTTCTTCTTTTTTCTTTTTTTTTTTTCATGTGACGATGCTGACAGCTCCCCTGCATTGCACTGAGCTTAAATAATGGGATGCTCATTTGCATAACGAGGGACGTTATCACCTCTACTGTCAAAAGAAAACACAACAACAGTTCTTCTGCTCCTCCCTGAGATAGATTGGGTTGGCCTACTTTTACACTCTGGAGAGATGCACTGGAGCTCCAGCTTAGCCAAGCTCACACACCAACACACACGTATACACATGCACACTCGGACAGAGTCACTCACTCACGCAAACTTTTAGGAGCGTAGCTTTTTTACACATGCGGTCCAGCTCTGTTGTCTGCTGTTGGCCTTTTCTCCTAAAACAGTGTAGGTAAAGCACTCTGCTTACACACACAAGTGCATTTATCCAGATGCTCCTCTGATATCTGCAGCTGGATCAAGTTACTGTTAGACTTTTTGTTTGATATCCGTCTCTAAGAAACATCCTTTTACCATGATTCAGAAGATAACATTTGGCACCTGATTCCTTTCTCCCCCGTTTTTTGGCATTGCTTTTTTCCAGGATGTTGCAGGGTTGAACTCAGTTTTACATCTGTATTCTATCCCGCGTCTCTGCCATTTGGAGATGAGCAAAAGGGAAAGTCAAGGAAAAGCTGGCAGTTCTATTGTCAATACAGTGGAGTGTTGTGTGAAGAAACAAAATGTATTTCTCAATGTGGAGGTAATGTTACAGTGTTGGTGATTAGAGCGTTTAAGTTAGCGGCACTTCCAAAACACTGTCAAACTCTCTGTGAACGAGGCGAGATCCTGACAGCGCTGTCTCCTCTCATAGTCACTACCTGGAAAAAAAAAGCAAAAACTGATTTGCATGATATCGACAGTGAAAAACACAGCACTTCTTACAAGTTTGTTGACAGATTCTTTGTCTTTCTTCACCCTCCCTTGTGGCTGCCATGATGCCACTTTTATTATTTTTTTTCCTTCTGTATTTTGCCATATTTCATTTCATTTAATGCCTACTCTTCCCTTCCCCTCCCCCTCTTTTTTTCTTTCTTACAGGTACCAATGCTGGAATCTTTGAGTTGATTGGAACAAATAGAAAGCAGAAAAAATACAGAGACTGATAAAGGAAGAGCTGAGCAGTGACACGAAAGAACAGAAAGAAACGAGGAAACGACGAGAAAGACGAAAGCATAAAGTTCTTTAGAAAGAGGAGAGAAAGAGAGAGAGACGGGGACGATGGGGAGGAAAAAGATTCAGATCACGCGGATTATGGATGAACGCAACAGACAGGTAAGCCCCAGGGGTATGGCAGGATGGATGAGTGTGAGGGTGGGGGGAAAGGAGGGGTGGAGGAAGAGGGGAAGGAGAAACACCCTACACCCGACATAGACCTCAACAATGACGGTCTTCTGGGAGTCTGGGCATTATCTGAACTGGGGGACAGGGTAGTGCATTGGGCCATTATTGCTTTGGCTAGAAGTCTTCCATTTGCTCATAACAACTAGATTATTTTCTTTTCTGTAAAAAAATATATAATATAAATAAAAGATTTGTCCAAAAATAAATGTGACATTTGGATTGTAACAGTATGTTAATGCCAAGCTGTGAAATCAACACTGCATTATAAATTCTGCACTACTCCTTAAGTGATATAAATGTAACTTTAAGTAAAACGCCGTAAGAAACCACTTTTATATGTTTTCTATATCATCTTAGGAGCCATTTCAACAAATCTGAATATTGTGTGAAATTTGCAACGACAAACTCTGTTGTTTTTTCTTGAGATACTTTGAAAAACAAAAAGTATCCCAGTCAAGCAGTAAACAAACTACATCCCCCAACAGCATAGAAGACCATAAATAGTGGGCAACATGTTTTAGGCAGACGCTATGCTCTGTCGCAGGAAACAGATAGAGACAGAGCTCTCTTACCGCCCTCCAGGCCCACAATCGATCACTTCCTGTAGCAAGACTGACCACTAACACTTTGTCAGCTTCCTGGCAGCCCAATTGGATCCATACGCTGCTACCGTGGCCCCTGGATTACGGGTCACACACCACCAATGTAGTCTGTCACACACCTTGTCCCATGGCTCACTCAGATGATTTTCTACAACTCAGTCATTTGCCCATTTAAAGTGGTAATATTAGAAGGCGTTTTTCCGATGCTGTTGAGATGTCTGCCAGGCCAGTAGGGGCACTGTGAACCCCACCTCGCTGCTAATGTTTCTGGCATTAAACATAAGAAGAAGTAATGGCGGCGGTCTCATCCAAACTAAATAAACTTTTGAAACAGGCATTTTCTCGAATAGCGCAGCCTCTATAACTCTAGATATAACTCTACATTTATTGTTATATATCTTAACTTTATTTGTACACAAAGCAAAACAGGGACAACCATTTTGTTATGAGGTTTATATAGACTTTGCTGAAAGTCAGACTTGCAGTTGGTGTTGAGAAAAGCAGATCGGAGGTCACCAAGTTTTACACGAGCACTGTGGCTATCATGTTGCCGCAGCAGCCGCACTTCCTCCTCACTGTTATCTCAGCTCTGCTCTCTCATCCCACCGTAGACTAAGCCCGCCATTTGCGCCAGGCACTCCGGCTCCTGAGGATAAGGAAGAAAGAGGGAGACAGGAAGGACACCTGAGGGGAATCGATGCCTGAGATATCCGGGCTTTACTTACGGAGAGAGAAGGCATGAGAAGCCAGGCAGAGGAGAGAGAGGGTTCAGGGAAAGGGGAATCAATATATCACCTTGTTGTTTTGTTATTGTGAAACTACATATGTTACTTATTTATGTCAATTTCATAATGACTCCAAGTAGCATGATGTCACCAAGTCATGTGAAAAGAGCACATACTATAGGACGATATTTGGTGTCATTTAACCTATGACCCATAATGACAACATAACTTCAGTTGTACAGCAGAGTACATCACAAGACAGAGACAGACAGAAACGTCTGATTTCATCTTTGCAAAAAGAGGGGAAAACAAAAAACAAAAAAACGGAAGGTTTAGCTTTGCATATTTTCACTTCCTTTTTGAGAAAATGTCCCAGTCCCAAAACCAAATAAACACCAAAGAACTGCATAGCTTTACTCTCAACCCAACATTCCTCACATGCTTTTTGCCAGTTTATGCCCCATCTGTAATATTAACTCATTTGTAATGCTTTGAAGAATATAAAATAACCCTGCCAGCTCAACTCAGGTTAAATGCTATTCCAAAAGTGTACAAATAAATGCACAATTTCCCATGAATCTTGCCTGTCAACACCCCCCCCCTCTGCTGTAGCCTGTGTATGGAGTGGCACCACTCTGTGTGGCTGTCAACACTACCTTGCCACCTACAGGGCTGTGCTGCCTCTCCGGCCCTGCCCTCAGTACAGTGGCAGACTCAGAGTGGGCACAGGGCCTGGCTCTCTGGGCGGCCACTTTGGGCTACCACCTCTAGGCCCAGAAACACTTCCCCAGCACTGGGGCAGAAGGGCCAGGCCTCCCTGCCGTTGACTTGCTGCCCAGAGCTTTGGACAGTAGGCAGCAGTGTGTGAGCTCTGGCCACGAGCCCCCCGACCACTCAGACCCTCTCTCAGCCTTGGGCACATGAAAGAACCCCCTGTGCCATAAACTCCTGGGCGGCACATATGACCACACTCTAGAACAACCACTTGCAAGAACGCTTAAATAGGCACATGTGCAGTGATTTAATACATACCAGATTACAGACTCATGTTCACATAAGAAACACGTCTATCTCTCAAAAGTCAGTCTTTGGAATTGACTAATTTATCCTAATTCAACTTGTTATTACCTCTTCAGGCAGTGAACTCAATGGGCTCAATTTTGGCGAGAACCTCTGTGTTCGTGTGTGTGTGTGAATCGGACGTGCGTGCATCTTCTTTTGGGGGAAGGGACTTAGGGCCAGAGGTTACACAAGGATCAGGTCAGATCAGTGACAGGAAATAAAACAACAGGATTTCCCAGCTCTCCCAGACAACAGTCACACTAACACATAGAAAAAAATAAACAAACATATTTTTATATCATTTTACATGCACCTCGCCATGTTAACTGCAGCACCGCAGCTCAAATAAGAGGTCTTTTTCTTTCTACGACAAAGCATTCTTCCCTCCAATCAACAGCACACGGGTGAGAAAATATGCGAGTGAAATTAACAGCAGGAAAATAATGAGGCCCACAGGGTAGCTCCTCACCCCTGCACCCCTCGACTAATTCCCTGTTTCCCACCTTCTACTGTCTCTGTCTTTTACCACAGCAAGTGGCACACTCATATGTTCGGCGTTGTGAGACCTCACCTGAAAAGGGTTCTCCAAGCTCTCACCTCTTTGCTGCTCTATTTTAATTCTCTATTGCTTTCTTCACTGATTTCTTGTTATATTACATGTTCACATGTTCTTCTCATTTTACTGCCTCACCTCTCTTCATTTTTTCCTCATTAGAATATTGCAATGTTCTCTGGGACTTCCCAGTTTTTTCCTTGACCACTTCATTTTAATAAAGACATTAGCTAGAATTTGTATTGTTTCAAAATTGTTTTAAGAATTAATTTTTTTTCTTTATATTTTTATATTTGCCAAAATATAGGCATAGCATGTCAAATCCTATTTTCCCTTTTACGAGTAATCTGTTTATTTTCTGAGTGAACTGTGTGAAAGGTGGGGAAAAAAATCTGACAAATGTGTTTCTGCCTCAAATGGAGGATGGTCAAGTTATTTTTGTCATTCCGGCCACTAACTTAGGCCTTGCAGTGTGACATCCACTTTTTTTCTTTTTTGGCCAGTGGCTATGTCTTCTTCCAGTTGTGGTTTTTACCATAAACAGGAACATACAAAGCAGCAGTATAGTCGGTCATCAGAGCACTGTACTAAATTATAATTACAATGTCTCTTTAGAGTGTTCACTCCAAATGTTTATGTAAGTTTCAAATGAAATACACATTATTAAGACACTGTCTAACTGTGTCATGAAGTAGCATTTATGAATTAGTGCAATAAAAATCTGGGATAAGTTGGGTTTGGAGTAGAAAGAAGTGCATTGCATGTGTGGATGACCCTCGCAATAGTTTCTTGAGTTGGAACTGAGCACTTGGGCTTCTCATATTGCTTTTAGCATAAAGCAAAAAGTGTCTTTCGACTCCAATGACATATTTGTTTTTCTCATGACAAATTTTGCTGCTCCAAAATCACTGAAGTGCTTTTGTGTGTCTGATACGTTAGCGTCCCCACACAGTCATGTTTGCTTTGCTAACCCACAATTTTAGGTGCCGCTCTCTCCTCCTCCCCCAGGGAATCAGGCAGGAGGAGGGAAGCAGAAGCGAAGCCATTGTGAAGGGGAAGCCACCGGCCTCTTCCTGTTATGAGAGGAAATGCATACAAATGTGCTTCCTGTGCGTCTGCCCCCACTCTTCACCACCCCCACCCCCCATCTCTGGTCTTTCTCCAATCAGAACTCCTTGTGTTGTTTTGTGTGCTCGCCATATCACATAATTTCTTTTTTAAAATATCGAATTCATTAATTGTAGCTCTATGATATTTTCCTTTCATCTTTTTTAAAAATTTGTTTGACATTCAGATGCACTTTATTATTACCTCTGTGGCATATCTAACTAGTGCCTACTGACTGAAAAAAATAAAAAAACTAAACAAAAAAAACAACTCTGGCCCATAGGTGGTTTATAATTGTTTATTAAAAAGACAGAGGGTTTTTTTTAATAAAGAAATTAGTTTTCACAGAAATGTAACAGCTGATCCAGTGGAGGGTTTACTGTTTAAAGTGTAATTCCCAATTATATTTTGAACATATACATAAATCTGAGTTGATCTCGTCCCACAGTGTAGCAACTGCTTTGTAGGACTGGAGTGCTGTGTAGAGAGCTTGCACAGAAACGGACAGAAGTGACATATCCAGCATTGAGTGGTCACATGACAGCATCATGTGAGTCAATGAGGTCATGGCAGTGTTAACTCTGACAATCAAATTGAATACCAAACATTAAAAAGCTGAAACACAGTTTTAGCACATCCCACATGGTGTATTCATTAGCATTAACGCCCTGAAGCGGCCATTTGTCCCTATTTATTGAAATATGTGCATAACGTTCGTGCTGTTATATATATATATATGCTTTGAAGGTAGCAGGTTGTATGTGTCAGGTGGAGATGGGGGTGTGGTGTGATATGTATGTAGGTGTTATTATATGGTCAGCAAAGACATTCATAATCACACTCATTCTCTTCCTGCGGCGATACTAAAGTCAGTGTGAATTATAAGAAACGTAAATCCCTTACTCACACAATTGGACCCTGTTAAAAAAGGAAAAGATCACTCAAATATATATGTATTGTTTTGCCTTTGAAGCTCATAACAACGGTCTTGTTTGTCTGCACGTTGGTATCGACCACAAAAACATGAGCATATTGGTCTAGTGGCGCATGAAGCCAAAAGTTATCTGCGTCCACTGTCCAGGTTCTTCCGACGCAAACACTAAGAAGAAACAATGCTGTGTTCGGTTCAGTTTGACCCCCTCTCATCTTGCAGTTCTGGAACGTCACAGAGCTTTTTAGGGTGCTTCACTTTTGGAGGATAATACATCTGTGAAGTGTGGGCTGGATGCGACAATTAATCTTATTGTCACAAGATGCCTTTTGATCTAATAAGAATCAGGCTTGTTTTTTCTTCACATTTCAGCGATGACTGTGTAAATGTCAGCATGGTATTTAGAGCCCATGGGAGTCTTTTCTCCGTATGTTGTCTGTGAATCAGATGAGCGCTTGTGTCGAGGTACTGAGCTTGACTTCACACATGCCCATTTGTATCTGCGGATCTAATTTCAGGCTTTTGTTGGCACAGCGTAGCTCAGAGAAGCCAGTTAAAAACTTTCAAATGGTCACTTGATTCAGGATAGAGCGCTGCAATGTTTTGCCCACTCTGAAGAGAGAGGGGGAAAAGCTGGAGGTGAAGGATAGTTTGATATTCAGTTTCCCTGGTGCATCCTGGGAGATGTAATTTCAGGAAATCCAAAACTATCTATCAATATCCATTTAACCTTATATCCTCTTACAGGCCTCTAAGTTGTAAGGGGCTCAGAAGAATATGTGAAGGACAATGCATGATTCATTTATGCCACTAATCCTTGTTTTGTATGTTGTATTGAGACCATTTGTTTTAGAGCCTGTCAGTCTGTGTGTTTTTTGGCTCAATTAAGTGTCAGAAGAGAATAGACAAACACACAGTTAATCAACAAAATGAAATCATTAGTTACCAGCTGAGCACAGTTCTGGCACTGTTTCCCATCTCTAAAAGGCACTGTCAATACACTTCCAATGTAAATGATTCACAGAAGGATTTCAATAATAAAGTAGCATTGTTGCTCCAAGAGGCAGCTTGACAGTCACATATTTTCTCTTTTTACCACAAAGACAGCAATAGTCTAGACTCTAGACACATGGCTTGGAAAAGAAACCAGGTGCAACCCTCCAAGATGAGCTCACTTTCAGCTCTCTAATTACGATTGGATCCTAACAATAGACAGATAGAATTTGTTCTAACAATGTTGGCACTTTTACTCACTCTATCTAATATCCATAAACACTAGAAGATGGAAAAATTGTTGCCAGTAGAGGCGGTATTTCTGCAGTTTAATTGAGCTCACTGATACTATTTGAGCAATATCTAAGAGCTTCAGGCTCAAGGAAACAAGGTCTTATTTATATCAATATCCTATTGACTAGAAGCAGTAACTGTAAAGTATGTTGCAGTATTAAAAAAAAGTGGAGGCCTTCATTATTTAATTGATTGCACTGTAAATATGTGAATATAATGAGGCAAAAATCTTCCGTAATGAACCACTGTGCTTTGATCTTCAAGCATTAACTGATCTTTTTTACCGTTATCTGTCTGAGACAGTGTATTTTCAGTTCCCTAAATGAAAGCTGAGCTTCTTTTTTTTGTTTTTCCTGGTATAGTGGATGGTTTGTTACAGTCAGGAGGTGCTGAACCATCAAAAGACTTCCTTTTAATTCTTTTCCCCGAGAACTCACTCCTTCTGAAAAGGAAAACATATTATGTCACAATAATTTATTCTTTATTTCTCATACTTCATGTTTGTACCTAATTTTCTTTCTATTTGTCATCTTCTTTCTCTGCCTAGGTGACATTTACAAAGAGAAAGTTTGGCTTGATGAAGAAGGCTTATGAGCTCAGTGTGCTGTGTGACTGTGAGATTGCCCTGATCATCTTCAATAGCACCAACAAGCTGTTCCAGTACGCCAGCACAGACATGGACAAGGTCCTGCTGAAATACACTGAGTACAACGAGCCACATGAGAGCAGGACCAACTCTGACATTGTGGAGGTGAGTTACACAGTCTGAGGCACTGCAGTGCATGCTCACCACTACATTCACAATGCATTTAGTCCATTTTAAATTTAGGTAATGTCCTAACTCACACACAATTTTATGTGTATTATTAAACAAATAAGCTTGACCCTTATGGGTTTGTGGGCCTCTTAAAGTATTACCTGCAGTGTGAAAAAGCTGCCGAGCCCATAGTGTGATGTCAGCACTGATGTGCCTCTTAAGGAGGATGTTGATGTCACTTGTGTTGGACACATGCAGCAAGTGTGGCTCAAGGCCATGTTAAAAGCAGCCTGTGGCAGGTAGATAATGTAGGAAATGACGCTGGCACCCTCCAGGATCTTTAAGCTCTCAACGTGAACCTGTTATGTAACTTCCTATCTACAATCCTGGCAAACGTGGGAGGCCACACACAGACATGTATACCTGCACAATTTATCTCTTTCTGTTGTAAATACTTGTCATACTGCATGATAACATTTTATACACTACTTTAAGACAGTGTGAAATGTTTTAAAAAGTTAATAACATGTAGCATACAATGAACCAGTTAACTTTTTTAAGAAAAAATAATTTTCCTTCTGTGTGTGCTTTCCAATGCAGAATGAAACAGTATGGTGTGTATTTTCCACACTGTATCTGGGTGTTGCTGGGCTTGTTGCCCACACACGGGTGTAAAGGCCCACAGGGAAAACTGCTATTCCAGATGGCATGTTGGCCTAGACTAGATACATTTGAATGTGAACACAGATATCACATGCTTTCTCCTCAAAGATTTAACCTTACATTATCCCCATCGTTTTCCCTCTTGATACCATTTTAAAGGTTAAAAATGCACAAAAGAATCTGTTGGAACATATTGCCAACCTAACATTTGCCTGTTCCCATCTCTGTTTTACTCCATTTACATTTGTTGTAGTCAAATGTGTACTGTGTTTATGTGGCATGTGCATCAGTTAAAGCAGTACTAACATCAAGCAACCATAGTGATCAAGGATTCATTATTTTATATACAGTAAATAATTAAGTTGGAAGAAGATAGAAGAACTGATTTATTGTTTACTATTATCTTTAATTGTTAACAGCACACACAGCAGCTTCCCTAAGCTTAGTTTGAGTTTGTTTAATATTAATTATGCCTTTGATTGATTGATTAGGTAAAAAAAATTCTCTATGTATTAAATCATTTACATTAATTAATTTAATATCCTCTCATCTCCTCAGTATCTAAGCATGTCTATTCTTCATGCAGTGGCTTTTCTGTGAGTGTATGGTGGGTGTATTGCCCCAGTTGAATCTATGAAGAGACATAGTCCGTTCTTAAGTGTCCATCTCTGAGTTGCCTTTTGGTTTTGTCTTTAACTGTGATTCCATTCAAGTGGGTGATAGGTAATATGTCAACAGGCAAGACACTAAAGAGACTTGTGGAGAGAGCACTGTAGTGCACTACGTACACTGTGATCCCTGGAGGACCCGGGCTGCGCGCTCTGAGCCTGTCACAGCGAGAAAAATTGATCCGAAGAGGCCTTCAGCCTTAGCTACAGCATGCTAACCGGATTGGCCAGAGGGCTGACACTAGCACGTTTAGCACGGGTGGGAGGAGGGGGATAGGGGGTCGACTCTCTCCCGCCGAGTCTTGTTTGCTGCTGCCAGGCTACGTCACAGGTGCAGGAACGTGGGTGGCTTGTTGAGTTTGAGGGGGGTGGGTGCAGAAGTGTGGCGGACTTCCTGTTTAGATGGCAAAATGAGGCAGAGGTCAAGAACTAGATGAAGGGCTGAATTTAGACATGGAGAAGGAATCTAGATGTCCCCTTAAGAGAACAATAGGTCCCTAAATGTGGCATATATTATGTGACATATCGTATTTCAAACACTTGTCTTAGGAGACGTTCATGAATAAGTCTGCATCTCTTTGGCATGTTTCTGCTGCGCCTGAAGGTGTAGTGGGAGGAGAGCAGAGGTAGGGGAGCGGAGCTCACAGTGTGGGCGGCTGGCATACAGGCCTGCTACATTAGCAATAAAGCTCTGTGTAATTAGCATGTCTTTGGTTGATAATTAGCGTTGTTGAGAGAGTGGCACTGAGAGCGTTGCACAGCTTTTCTTGCTACAGCATGTTTACAAGAGGCTGGAGGGCTTTTCTCTCCTTCCTTAGACTATTTCTGTCTTTTTCGTATACTTATTCAGTTTTGTATTGCAAAAATTTAATGTACAGTTTGTTATTACTTTGTTCATGTTTGTCACAAAGGGGAAAAACAAAACATTACATTAGAAAGGAGAGTAGAAAGAAGATCCTGATGACTCTCTTGAAAACAGACTCAGCTGGGAGCAAAACTTCCCAAAATATCTGAAATCAAATGACCAAGATGCCAAATCCAACACAGCTTAACAGGCAGTAAAACAAGTTCTGTTGATTCTAACAAAAACTAGTAACAGCTACTACACAAACCTAGTAGCATACTGCTCGGAACCAACACACACAATAAGTGTCTACTCAATTAATGCTAATTGTTCAAAGAGACTTAAAGGCCCTTTATGAAAGCAAACGTAGGCAGACTGTCAGATGTCCCAGTGAGTTGCAAGCATGTCATACTGGCAGGTCTACAGTCCACTAAGTCTGGCTCCAGATAAAACAGTCAAACACGCAGATAGATTTCCTATACTCACTGTCTGCCAAGCTGGTTTCCTGGACACGTGAACAGCATTAGAGGGGAAATGGGAAGCTGTGTTGGGAAATGACAAGAGAATAGATTCGCCTCTCCATCTTTACTCTTTTTTTTTAAATTATTATTCCGCTTCACTTTGAGCTGTTATTGTTGATTTATTATGCAAGTGCTGGGTTGTTAATTGCACATGAAAGAGGCCTTTCTTTCCTCTCCGAATGATTGCAGATCAAGCCCAAACCTAAGCAGCACAAACCAGATTTTCTTGTGCCAAATCCCTGTTTTACAATGTGTTTGTAATCCCCTACGTTAAAACAATGAACACAGATCTGTGAAACAAACCTAGTGGAAGGTTGTTTGGTAAGCTGCTGGAGCCCAGTCAGAACCAGGATTACAGTCAGCAAGAGGAGGACGCTATAATATTTTTTACAGTACAGTGTAAGTGACTGTGTGTGGTGCACCATATGCATCGGTCTTACTGTATATGTTGACAATTGGTGTGCACCCTGCAGAGTTGGCAGCACTGTGATGACCTCAGCCTGCACAGCACCCTTGTGCTGTCGGCTCAAGTATCACATGTAATGGCACATGGCTCTTGGTCCTGAGCTGACCTGGCTCTCTGCCCGTCTACCTGGACAAGGAAAGGCCAGTGGTCAATCCCATTTCCAACAGATTAGCCTAATCTGAAAATTTACCTCATTCTGTAATCTTTAACAGAGTCAGGGGCCTGCCTCGATACATGTATTCTTGCCTCTTTCCCCCTCTATGTTTTCTGTATTTCTCTTGGCCAAAAAGAACTACTGAATGAGAGGGGGAAGGGGAGGGACAGAGGGATGGATGAGTGTGAGAAGAGAAGGAGGGAGGGAAAGAGGTATGAAGGGAGGAAGGCTGGTAATTATTTCCAAAGGTCATTCTGTTAATGACTACCCGCTTGGCTAATGAGATTCAGCAAAGCTCCCTTGCCATGTTTCACCCTGCGTATGATTCACCCGTGTACAGAGATGTGTGAGGAGTGCAGGTGTGATTTCAGCCCAGTGACAGGCCACTGGAACAGAACAAGAATGTATAGAACGGCATGTATGCATTGCAATAATGCTCAGAGTCACTGTCGACAGTTTGGCTTTTGCGCCAATTAAACTCGCTTGCAATAAAAGTAGTGCAGAGACTGTCTAGGTGTTTCTTTTTTAACCTCATAAATATCCCACTAATGAATTGAAAGACCCTGTCCTATGCAACTTAAAATCACGTCATTTGTCTCTGAAAATCCGACATGCTCAAATATTCTCTCTAGATTCCAAGGCAACATTGGCCTTGATGAGTTTTTCTGTGTCAATCAGTTTGTTAAATGACAGCCTGTCGTAGCTCTCAAACATTGTATCATTGTTCCAGCTGGATTGCCATCACTAGTTTATGGTTTGTGACTTTTACACTTGTCAGCCTTCAAGAAAAACACCACTGCTGTATCACATCTACTGTCCTGCAGCGGGACATGTACATGTGGCATGAAATGGAGTTGAGGCTGAGGGTGGAGTTGTCACGGTGATCACAGGACTTTAGTGTTTACCAATGACGGCAAGATCAGCAACCTGACTTGTTTTTTTCCTTTTGAGCTTGGGATTAAGGTATGTAGTGGCTTTGACTGACTAAGTAAATTAACCTTTGACCCTCCCTGGCAACAGTATCACAGTCTGTTAGAACAAAGACTCATTGCTGTATATGTTTGCTTATCTAATATATTCCTTTGTTTTATAATAATGTTTTTCATAATCAAAATTGAATAGTGGTATAATTATTTTTGTCATCAAAGTCTAAGGTATAAATTTAACATAAGCCTTTAAAAAATTTAATTTAACATCTATATTTATTTGAATGCAGCTTTTGTACGTTCATTGTGTTTAAAAAGAAATGGCAGTGGGAATTTATTATATTTGCTACCCACTTAAAATTCCCAACTATGCCGCCATCATTACTGCTTCTTATTTGATGTAGCCTTTTGTTAATAAAAGCCTCAAAAACTCTCAGTCTTCTAAAAATAGTGTGTGGTTAAGCTAAAAATAGTCTAGCTGGCGGCCCTTGCAGTGAGGGTAAAAGAATAGAATAGGCATGGAGTATCTTGCCCCCCTTCCTGTGTTTAATTTGAGGAGGTGGAGGCTGTTTTTGCAACACAAATGTGAGTAAGTGATGTTTCAGGGTTTTTTTTTTCACTGTCTGCCTGTCTCTTTTTCTAAGGGTACACCTCAGGCAACTATATAACTGATCATCAGCATATAAAACTAATACTCCCTCAGATAGAGAGGTTTTTGATTCACGTGTATGTCTTTTTGAATAAGTTGTACTGGCAGAGAGTGTTTTTAAAAGCACAGCCTCAGACAAGAAACTGAGTAGCGTTTGGATGCCAGTCAGAAGTGTTTGTTAAGGTCAATACACTTAGAGCAGAAGTCTGAGTTACTCGCAACAACAAAAGTAGGTTTTAAAAATAGACTGTTTGAAATGTGCCAATATGTGGTCCCTGTGGTGTGAAGCGGTGAAAAAGGCAAGCCACTTCTGAGGCCATGCTACCAAAGAGTAAAAGGCTTTTCCACTGCACAGCCCAAAACAATTAATGGTAGCTATTAAGATGAAATGATGCCTTGTTCTTTGAAACTATTTGTGGAAAATGTGGAATAATGAAGATCTATTTTTATAGACATGGCATTCCCTGCCCTGCTCTGCCTGGAGCTTCCCCCTCTCCTTTAGCCCCAGCGGCCCCTCCTTAGCTTCTGCAGCTCTGGGCAGGGTGTGGAAACTCAAGGTCACAGTATAGAGGTCAAGTGACTGGTCATTGTTACTCAAGGCCTCCTTCAGGCTCCCTTTTCCTGCTGTGGCACCACACGATAAGAGACAGAGAGACAAAAGACGAAAGGTGATCATTTTGGTCAGGACAAAAAAGAAATGGTGGGTGGCAGAGGAGGTGTGTGAAGTTTAACAGAATCCCACAAAAAATACAAATAAATATAACAATGCTACCAGACTAAGAGATTAAAAGACTGAGACTGAATAACGATAAAACATCTAGCTAGAAAATCTCTGCATTCTGCACCATGATATATGTGACATATAGCTACTTGTCAATTGAATTTTGGTGTGTTTTGCAACTGAAGCAGACAGGATGAAAGATGGTCAGTAGAGGGTACAGACATGAGTGCCCTCTTTATCCAGTTTGACTGAGCTGGCATTGTGCGGTATAGTGTCTATCTGGCTAATTATACAGTGTAGTGACTAGTCTGAATGACCACTTTGTTCCTAAGGCCGGGATGCTGCTGTAGCAAACAGTGTTGGATTCTGACATGTGCTTAGTGTGTGTCTGCTCCATATGGGAAACACTGCACCATCTGGTATTGTGCTGCGTACTGGCTAGCTTACTGTCTATCTGTGAGTGGGCTTTCGGCTGCACTGGGCTCTTAATGGAGATTTTAGCACATCCGCTACAATGCCACAGAAATGTGAGCCTTTCTCGGTTATACATTTCTCACTTACTGTGGCACTTTTTTCTCCTAATTTTTCTACATCTGGTTTTCTTTATTTAAGTACTTCTGAAAATGGAAAGTGATGGCTAACAGGCAACAAAGATTTGAACCCTAATCACAATATAAAATAAATGTGTACAAAATAAACAGGTGATTACTGAGTATAATAGACAGTCGGGACCCAGCGGAGGGTTTGGAGTCCTGTTCTTCACAATGGTAACCTACTAAAATCATCGGTCTCACCCAAATGCCTCCTCACACACACACTGTGCAGCCGTCATCCATGGGCATGCCCCTCGACATAGTCCTGGCATGTTCAAACCACGCTTCATGAAACTGTGGCCTTCTTGCCTTTGGTCTGCCATCTGCTTCCAATAAGCTAAGCCAGCCTGATCCCTCTGATGTTCCCTCCACACTCAAATGCACAGAGAGAGTGAGGGGGAGACACAAAAAGACCCTGGCTGACGGAAGAAATAGAAATAAGGAAATAATATGATTGTGCTTACTGCGCAGTGCAGCTACAGCGTCTTAATATGCAGTGGGACCTGATAGGACACTGAATCACATTGCTTCTTGCTAATCTGCTCTGATCAAAGTGTGCCAATTGATATAAGTAAGAGCCCCTATTCTCTGCTTTCCAACTCTTTCAGCCTTTGCTAACTGTTAAAAAAAAAAAAAAAAAGTCTAAAGAACGTCTAAAATGAAATTATAAGACAAAAAATATCAAAATTATAATTTCCAAAACAGTGGCAGAGCTATTGTGAATTCTCTTTTATTTCTTTGCATTTGTAAGTTAAAATTTGAAAGTTGTTCATGTGATCAAGCACAAGGTAATATCAGATGTCAATCTAAATCTCCAAAATAGCTGTTAGAGAGGTGCAACTAATTACACTAGACTATAATTTTATTGTTTGACAAGGCTGCCAATCTGATTAAAACATCACGGTTCTCATTTTTTAATCATGCTTGTCTTGTTTTTTTTATTACCAACTCAAAAACAGTAAGATTTATTTAATTTCTTTGTATTACACAATACTGTCTTCTTGCTTTGGTTTTGTGTACAATAGTGTGTGTATTCTCTAGTCAATACATCACTGATTTTTTTTCCTCACTGATACTGTCAACTATTGGATTAAAGACTCTGAGAATCTACTGGCCTGGCTGTCTCCAATGGCCACACAATATTGAATGTGTCATACCCTAAAACCACTGCCAAGACAACCAGAGAGAGGACTGGTCAGAGACGGCGCTCCATCCAAAACAAAACTCAAACCAACCATCTGAAGTAAAGATGTAGCCATCTCAACATGCTTTGACTCCGTCACAGAATAAAAGTGGGGGAAGGAGGATAGTCTGAGAAGCAGACTGAGACACAACTATGGGGGCAGAAAAGATGGATAGGGACAGTGAGGTTGCGCAGGGTGGCAGAATGCCGAGCAGACGGATCCTGGTGCGGCTGGAGCTCTGGGCAGGCGTCAGCTGTTCCTTACAGACCCCCTGGGGCCACTCACAATTCACACCAAACACTCCACAGTTCCCCTCGAGAAACTCCATGAAGTTAGCATCCACAACCCTGCTCTGAGATCAAAGAATTGTTCATTATTGCATTTAAAACTTCTTGTTTTCGGAAAGCAATGCAACAGAATAAATGTCTCTTATGTTAATGATATATCTGACTGATTGAACGTGACATGGAAAGGAATAGACAGGTTGCCAACTTTTCTACAACTTGTAAGGGACTATCATTTGGATGGTAACATGATTTGGGCGCTGTTCTGTGAAAGTGTCTCTAGTTCTTTGTTCCCACCCTCACTTCTTATGTCTCTGATTATGTTAATGCAGCTCAGGTCAACATGCATTACCTTGCTTACTGTAGTCCATCTTAGCCTCGCCCAGTCTGGGCCAGCCTAGCCGTGTATGGAGACCTGAAGGATACAAATGAGACGGGCATCTTAGTATGTAGGACGCCATGTCTATGCTGCGCCTGCTTCACACGGGCCCTGTGACAAGTCGAGTCATGAGGGAGCATCATGAAGAAGGAGTTTAATTAGGAGCAAGCCTCCAAAGGGACCACAGAGAAAGACACAGAGCCAAGCAAGCACACACAGCTTTTTTACTCTCTTGTCATACTTTTCTCCTCTTCTCACTCTATTTGACTCTTTCTGTGTAGCACACCAGTGACTGTCCACATGCTGAATCGTCCGAAGTTTATTCTGTTACTCCACTGAACTAGTTTTCCTTTCTTCTTTCTCACCTTACTTTTTACACAAGCTTGTGCAATACTTTTATAAGAGCTTTTTTTTTTTCTTTTTTGTTTTGTAATAAATCATCTATGTTCTTGACAAATGAAACTTTCTTGTAGTAAAAGGCATAAACTTAAATCAAATCTCATGAAAAGTTTCAAACACACATAAGTTGCTAAGAAAATTGAATTAATTTGACATAAAGAATAATTCAGGGATATATTTGTGCATTAAAGTCTTGGCACAAGTCATCTACACCAATGTTTTTAATCCACATCCTATTAGCATATTCCCCAAAGACTCGAATTCCGTGCCAGCTTCTCACACCCATACTAGTGTTTTCGTTCAATATTGGAGTAGCTCTCTCTTTCCAGCAACCATATTCTCTTGATTCCTTTTTGAATTTTACGTCTTTGATGTTTCTCATATAGTAGGGAGGTCACAGAATAATTGACTGTTTGGAGCAGCAGCCATTGAGCCTGGAAGATACAAAACAAGTCCAAAGCAGAGATAAAGTTATTAGAGTAGTGGAGGTGGGTTGCAAGAGGGAGAGGGCCTTCTATGGCAATACAGAGAGTCCAGAGCATCTGATTGGTCAGCGGGTGTTTTTTTCAGGCTTTGGCAACAGGTGTGATGTATTTAAACAGGTGGGCATAGCCGGGATGAGTGGCATAACGCCCTTGTACCGCACCCTCGATGTGCTGAGCCCCACTGGAAAGCTGAGCCAGGGCCACATGCTTCAAAGTCATATAACACTCACAAATGTCCCCCCCTGTACCCTGTGAGCGCCCAACAAAACTACAACCCATCCACTAGTCTGAGTGAGACCCCATTTGGGTTAATGCGGATCTCCATCAGTGACAGTTATTAGAAAAGAAGTGTACGTCTTATTGGTGGTAGACGGGCAGTTGAAATCTATATAAGTTAAAAGAGAATTGTTGTATCCTGCGTTCATTCTCATGTGAACAGAAAAGGCCACTGGTTCACCTCTTGTCAGCTCAATATGATGCATTGCCAGCACCACACAAAAGGATAAAAGTTTTGCATCTCACGCCTTTGCTAAAAAAGACAGCTTGCTAAACCTTTGCAACCCAGTTGTTCTTCTGACTCATCCACCTTAGATAGAACTAAGAGTTGCCCGTTCACTGTAGGAAGTCAGATCTCCTGCATCAGCTCGGTTGATTTGTTTGGTGTGATTTCCCAGAGACTGTCAAAAGATGTGAGAGCTGCTTTCAAATTCTGAATTCCAGATTTCCACTCTGGGGGCCAAGTGAGGATTCAGAGAATAGAACGAGGGGAGAGCCAAACGCGAATGTTGACATGCTTACAGGAGCTCGGCTCACCACGAGACGCCTCAGGAATCAAACGGTTATCATGCTCACAAAAGGAGCCCTCTAAGTTCACTAAAACCACACTCCAAACGGGCCTTTGTTGTTCTGACATGAGAGATGACTGGCTTGTTATTTGTTTTCTAAGCAGGCAGATCTCTCCTTGTCACTCGTGCTAGCGCTTGTGATGGAGTAGCTAGCACTCGTATCTTCTTCTGTGAGTGAGCACTGACAGAGACAAACAAATGAGACGGAGAAGTTCACTGAGATTAACTTATCTTAGCATCTATCATCCTCATCTCTCCTCTCTGCTCACTCACAACTGCGTCCTTTCTTCAAACGCCCACTTGCCGACACCCAGCTCTGTGCACACACAGTCACACACAGTCACACACACACACATATTTCCTTTTTACACTATTGCGCACACACGCACACACTTGATCAGCATCAAATACAGGTTGTGCTAAAGTAAATTTAATTACGTCTGTCTGATATGGAGCTCCAGATGAAAGCGGGAGCGCGCAGTGTGAAGCGACTACTGCACAGAGAGGAGTGGGCCCGTGATATTCCTCCTGTAGACTAATCTCCCTTTATTAAAGCCAGGAGGAGAGAAGGGGAGGGGGTGTAGCAGACAGGGTGGGGGGAGGAGGGGTACCTTTGATGAGATCTCTCACTGTCACATACTGTACTTATTTTTCTTTCCTCTGTCTTTGTCTGATGAGGAAAATGAACGCGGCACAGACTGGAACATGCCAACAATCTCATGTTATCACACGCTGTTGTGATTCACAGAAACTTATCCCTGCTTTTATGTTTGTCGACAATATCTAAAAAAGAAAAGCGAAAGACTGATCCGTATCACTTAGAGGGAGCGGTAAGAAAGTGGTTTGGAGTTTTTTTCTGCTCGTCTGCCTGCTGTTTTCTGGACACACTAATGGGTGCAGGTGGCCATCAGGTGGCCAAAACAGAAACTGCCATACATGAAAGTACACATGCACTCATGATCCAACCACTTCCCCTCATTTTTATTTTTGATTTCATAGTCAACTTATTATTTGGGTTGTAAAATATGCCTTGTTTTTCGAATTCCCCCGTTGAAATGTACAATAATTAGAATTTGATATTACAAAAAAACATATTACATAAACTTATTATTGCAATTAGGCTCGTCTTTTTCAGTATCTGCTCTATAAAGTACCTCCTTACAGTTAAACAATCAACTGCCCCACACAGTTGGTTTGGGTCACAGTTCCTTATCCCAAATCCCTTCAATTTGTGTTGTGCAACTGCTTTGTTTGCAGACATTGAGAAAGAAGGGCCTAAATGGCTGTGACAGCCCAGACCCCGACGCAGACGACTCGGTCGGCCACAGCCCCGAGTCCGAGGACAAGTACAGGAAAATAAACGAGGACATAGATCTGATGATCAGCAGACAGAGACTGTGTGTAAGTACATTTCATTACGCCCTGAACCTACCTCTCACCTTTCTTTCCTCTCCCCCTTTTTTCTTTTCTGTTGCCCTGTCTTTGTCGCGTTGGTGTTTGTCGTTCCATCCCTTCATCTGTGTCTCCTCCTCCTCCTCCTCCTCCATCCATCTCTGTGGTTGTTGTGTGGGACCTGGCAGGCATTGAGCAAGAAGGAGAACAAGGGTGGTGAGAGCCCGGAGCTTGAACCCGCACTCATGCTCACTCCACGCACTGAGGAGAAATACAAACAGATAAACGAAGAGTTTGATCACATGATTAAAAGCCATAAGATACCTGTAAGTACTGGGTTGACACTTGGCTGCGAGCTAACATACTGACTGGTAATACCTGTTGATCTAACCGAGCTAATCCACATGGTTTGCCACATGACTAAATACACCGAGTGACAGTATGAAAACTGATATACTTACAGTGTGAAGACATTTCAACATTTTAGGTATTGGCTATTTATCATAACTACAATCACAGCTAGGAGGAGGCAGGTGAACTTAATTGCAGAGAAGTTTTTCCCACCTTGAACCTACGAACTGTGATGTCTGTCTTGGAGGGGTGCGGTCTGCCTTTGCTTTGCTTTTCTTTTCATTTTTTCCGTCACTAAAACACAGAGCTCCATCAATTGTATCGCCAAGGACAGCCAGTTACAAAATAACAGGCATGATTTTAAACAAATGTTTTATGTGTGTACTGTAAGTGATGCATTAGAAGTTATTTACAAAAATTAGAAATCAACTGTCTCTGCTCTTCATTAAATTTGAGAAATGGCTCTCTTGTTTGTGGCTTAAAACTGCATGTCATTGAACTCACCACTAGCAAAATAATATTAATAATAAGTTGAACAAAATATTTTGAAAAGCTGACATTTCTTAATGTTTTGAATTTTAACAACACTCCTAATGTGCCCTTTACCTCCAGCGTCGTATCAGAGCACATGAATAAACTTCTGGCTGTTCTAAGAGCAATCCACTTTCATCACATAAGTTTAGCTAAAGCAGAACACTATAATGCCTTTATATGTTAACTAAACCAACACAATACTTCAAGGGTAGTTGGGTGCTGCTGCTGTTGGGGGTGGTAAAAGGGTTACTGTGCACACAAGTGGCAGTTCACTGTGTGGTCAGGGTGGCTGCCAAAAGCTAGGGCTCTGGATTGCAGGGGACTGTTGAAGGGACTGTGGGGTAGATGAGTGAAAACAGGAAGGATGGCACCAGTTAAAGGACAGTTTACTGGAGGGGGCCCTCTACACTGGGGTGTGCACGTCTAAAGCAAATGTGTGCACCCTTCAGAGGCACCATTTAGAGAAGTCACAAAGTGAAAGAAAATAGAAATATTCTCAAAACCTCAAATTGAAACGTGTTTTTTTTTTTTCGGTATAAGGACACCTGGATGTTGCAGAGAAGGCTAAATGTGCAGAGGTCCACTGCTAATATAGGAACCATCTTTCCACTGTATGTTGTTATATGTGGTTTGCAAAAAGAATATTAGCAGAGGATAGAAAATTGAAGGTGGTTCTAAGGTTGTAACTCACGAGCCAGGCTTCTTTCTGATGGGGGTTCTATTGCTGTAGGACACATGGAAGTAATTTAAGGGTCTATTTTGTACTTCCTAAAGCTAACATGCTGGATCAACCACTTCCAGGGCACTCCCAAGGTTTAACCCGATTGCCAAGTGACACAATAAACATGACAAACTAGAAACCTTGTGTGTAAAACTACTCATGTTACTGATTAGACCAATGACTGATGCAAATTTATCAATTAAAAAACTGTTATGCCTCATGTGACTGCCGAAGTAAATCCTTCCTAGTTTCTGTCTTTTAGATGAAGACAATCCAAATTATTGTTAGCTCCTTTAAAACAGTGGGATGCCTCTGGCGTTACTCCCAGTGAACCATAGACAGCTTATTTCTTTAACGTAATAAACCCAGAATGTATTTCTGGAAGTATGGCCGCAGCACAATATTTCCTTAGGTCAACCCACTGCTTTCACAATATTGAATGTAAGGAAATGTCCAGGATTCCATTTTCGCCAAACTTATTAGTGTGATTGAAAATTGTAACTAATCTCAGATATGTTTTTACAACCTTTTTACCATGCTATACTTGGGTTTACTTTTCCGACATCTGTCCCATGCAATTGTCTGTTAAAAGTCTGTTTTCTTTTATAACAAAGATTTTTTAAATGTTTGTGCATCTTGTAAATCTAAATTGTCATCTGCATACCTCCCTTGTTCTGATGCAATTTGGTTATGTATTTAAACAAACTCACCATCTGTCTCTGTCTCTTTTGCTTTCCCCCTTTTTTTCCAGCAGGCCGTGCCCCCGTCCAACTATGACATGCCTGTGTCCATTCCTGTGAGCAACCAGAACAATCTGATATACAGCCATCCCGGGAGTTCTCTAGGAAACCACAACCTGTTGCCTCTTGCGCATCACGGCCTTCAGAGAAACAGCATGTCCCCAGGAGTCACTCACAGACCTCCTAGTGCAGGTAACGCAAGATGGGTTTGTCAATGCACTAAAGCACCTATGTACATTCTGTAAACTACTGTATGTATGTACCTTAATATTTCAAAACCAATTCAATCCCACATTCTCTCTCATTTAAAATCAGGTTTTGCAGATGTTTTTAACCATCTATGTGTGAGCAGGAATACGTGCAATTTTGATTTTCTGACTGGAATGGAATATCTTTATCATGTCTTAGGACACATGGAAGACGGCAGTGATCATTACAAAGTTCACATGAGGGACTGTGCAGAGTTAAAATCATTCACAGACACTATTATTCTGTCTTTTTTCTAACCTAATAAAAAAATAATAAGATCCGTTCCCAGATTTGCCGTCTTCCACTGAACTAGAAGCCCAATACTGACATCACTTAAAGCTAAAACTCTGCTCTGTGTATAAATCCAAAGTGAGCATTAAGTCTTGCAGTCAGAGACACATGGTGAGCTGTGATTGAATTGAGTTTGTTTATGAAAGGTCAGTGAGGTAAAAGGCTGGAGATGGTGGTGTATGTTGCGTGGGTGTCTAATGGTTTTCTCTTTTTGCTCACTCTACTCTTTCATCTTTCAGGTGGCCTCATGGGTGCTGACCTCACCACTGGCGCAGGGACCAGTGCTGGTAAGAATGCCTCATCGTCTTTTCACCACTTGTGCACTAACACTCACACACAGTACATGACACCCACTCATCATTGTGGAGGCCGTAAAATGCATGACGAATAGTAACTCAAACACAAGTTCAGTTCATGACGTGTTGATGTACTTGGAGTTCATGTAGGATTGTTTGAATATTGCTGAGGCAGTGACACGTACTTCCTTTGTTTGGCTATAAAATGAAAACAAACTACAAAAAGATAGATGAAAGTTTAAAAAAAAATACATTCAAGAACAAAGACAGCAAATTGATTAGCTGTCAAGACAAGACAAGATGACTTCCACTACATGTTTTTTTCATTCTTGAACTCAAAGGGCCCACTGGGAACAGCTTGCGTCGCTATTTAAAAGTCTTAACATAGTAACTACTCACGTATGTTTGTGACTAAATTAATTCAATGTTTATAGTGGCTCACCACGCCACAATGCTCATGTGGAGAGTGGAGTAACCCAAGTCAAGGAAACATGTGCGAGGAATCCTAATGTGTTAGCTTCTGTGTGTCAGTGGGTTTGTCCCTGGGGACATGTCAGGCAAGTTTATGGGAAAGAAACTTTCTTTTTAAGGGGTTATATTTTACAGCCTCAGCATACAGTGAAGAGTGAATAAAACAGATTGGGGAGGGTGCATTGGGGCACAGCTGGGCAGCTCAGTTTGGCCCCTAGGGTTTCATCCCAAGGGTCAATGCCTGGTTTCTCTGTCTAGTCACTCATCATACGCACAAACACACACGCATACACAACAGGCCCATTTGTTGTGGCGTGTGTTGAGTCGACGGCTTGCTGCAGAGCGTGCTTCAAATGTAGCCTTTGTGTCACCACAGAGAAGGAACAGAGGCACTCTGTGCATTGCTCAGCAGCAGTGAAAAACACGGCACAGAGAGAGTCATGTGGAAGCTTAAAGATTCCATTTAAAGTCTCTTAATGCTCATCTAGAGGCAGAGAGAAAAAGTGAGTGGAGGGGAACACCGCTGATGAATATCCACCGAAGATGGGAGCATGTGTGCAACCGACAAACAGTGGGGAACACAGATGGAAGTGTTCTCTGAACTTGGTCAGACATTTTAATGATGCTCCTAAGGGTGGCTCAGTATGACGTGGTACCACAAAGCAATTTTAATGTTCCTCTCCTCACTGTAGGTTTAGCTAAACTGATTGTACAGCTGTCTCCCGGTTGATAACACATCTAGGTTTATATTTGTCTCCCATGTATGCCTTGAGATTTTATTTCTTACAGAAAGCATTTTAAAACCTCTACACATTTGACTTGTATTATTTGGGAGCCCTATTTTAATCATTTTTTTAGCTTACAGTAAACACTTCTCACTTCATGTGTGCTCGTGTGTTTCTCTTAAAAATTGTTTCTTCCATCAGATTGTTAAATGCATTAGGGTAACTTTTCAGTTGGAGAGTTTAGGCTTGAATGCACATTTGGCCAAACCGCAACGGAAGAGTGTGTGAATGGGGAATAGAACGGAGAGCGCCTGTTAGACCACAACAGGACATCAGAAATTTGTTCAGTAACAGTTAAAATGTACACAAGTTTAACCACACCCTTATCTGTGCAAATGTGTGCAGGGGCTTCACATGCGTCTCTAGGGTTCTTCATTGTAACCATGGCGCCTTTTGGAGACAGATTTTATTCTTGTATTCTGGCTTCGACCTCTGCAATCTCCCAAATCAGAAATAGGAAACATATCTGAATCCAACTGATGAAGCTCTATCTGGCTCAGTCTATACAAGAGTTGTTGTTTTTTTGGGGGTTTTTTTGGTATTTCCTCTGAAAAGTTCTCAGCACACGGGTGAGTTTAAGTGTATTCTAGGTAACCTGTTCCCAACTGTCACAACTGTATGCAGTGGTCCTGTAATCAGAGTGATCAAGCCATTAAAGTGAATTTGAATATGAGACTCAGTTCTTGCTTCGTTAAGGGCTTAAGCGTTGGCCTGTGCCACTCATGATCAGAGTCATCTAGTAGATAATTGACTGGACGGCAGCCATCTCCACAGGGTGGCAATACACAGATGTCTGATTAACTGTCACCGAGATGAAGTCCATGTCATCTTGACCAAAGTGTGTATTAATGTATCTCGTTAGCTCCATCTCTTTTTTATTCATCCGTACAGAAACATTAATGTACTTCCTGCTGAGTTATTTACAAAAGTGTGTGTATGCGCGCGTGGTTGTTTATGCGTGTGTGTGTGAAGACTCATTCATCTATCTCCACATGCACCCACTCAGTCTTGCGAAGACCCATGAAGAGAATAATTGGGCGGCACACTGGAGAGGCAGCTGGCTCTTTGCTGCTATGAGATTGATACTAGAACTATAAGAGGGTCAAATACAAAAAACACACGTGCATCCATATGGCATGTGTATATGGAGTCATACATCATGCCTATATACAAAACATACAGAACAGAAAATGTGTTGCTGTCACTTTCTATATATTGATGGCAGAGGGAGCATAAACACCCGGCAGCAGTCTTACACAGTTTTTCTTGCGTTCTGTTAAGCTGCCTCATTTTCTGTAGCTCGCGGCCATTTACTCTTCAGATTGTTCAAATTGAGCTTTTGAGACTTTTCATTTCCAAACAACAAAAACCTCACTCTCAAATTAAACAAAGATCACCAAGGGAAATTGCCCAGGAAGACATCTGCGACTCATTTTCCCCCGGAGTATATGATTAGGAAATTCATGTCTAACGTATAATTCCTGCCCGTCTTTCAAGTGGGAACGTCCACACAGTGCCCAGTGTTCTAGCCTTTAGTAGAAGGAAGGAGAAGTAAGGGGAAAACAGCCTGCGGGATTGGGATAGACACAAAGACTACGCAGCTTGCGAGAATGCTTGACTCTTTATAAACGATGTTGCCTATTTAGTCTTATATTTTTATAAGAAAGTGGGCGCTGCACTTGGCCCTCTGTACACAGACAAATGTAGATGTAGTGACAACCACAAA
The DNA here is from genome assembly GCA_036850595.1 of Rhyacichthys aspro. Lineage (NCBI taxonomy): Eukaryota > Metazoa > Chordata > Actinopteri > Gobiiformes > Rhyacichthyidae > Rhyacichthys > Rhyacichthys aspro. The sequence goes on from CM072156.1 coordinate 12,292,128, forward strand.
GTGGGGTCTTTGTCTGGAAGAACCACAAGTGTTAAGTTCTGATGGACAAATGATGGGTCCCATGCCACTGTGGCCTCACTACCCATAATTAGATGTTTGTATATGATACTGGCTGTTGCAGGGCGTATGTCCCATTACTGACAGTGACAGAGGTGATGGGTTCAGTGCATATATATTCCCTAAGTGTATAAAAAAGGGAAAGAAAGTTTGTAACTACCTGCTATATTTGTGCATGTTGTACAGTATAGCAGCTCTGTCAGTTGGTGGGCTAATAAAACTTTTACCAGAGAAAATAGAGCTGAGGCAAAAGACAAGGAAGAACAAGGTGAAAATGGATTCCTGTAGTTCCTAATTAGCCCATATTGCCATAGACTGGAGGACTTCCAAGATTCATTACAGTTTTTTTTTTAAAGTTTAATAACACAGCACTGTTAATATTTTACAGGAAATGGATATGGAAACCATCGCAACTCACCTGGTTTGCTGGTCTCTCCTGGTGGCATGAACAAAAATATGCAAGCCAAGTCTCCCCCGCCAATGAACCTGGGCATGAACAACCGTAAACCTGACCTCCGTGTGCTCATACCTCCTGGCGCCAAGAATAACATGCCCTCTATTGTGAGTAACCTATGTATTTTCAAACCATCATCACTCCTCGCTTCATTTGTTTCATATAATCATGTCCTTTTAGTTTGCCAACTTTACTGATTTAATGTGCGTTTTCTGCTGCATTTACTTTATCATATCACACTTGGGTTATTCTCGACAAAACAGATTTTTAGTCAAAGACAGTTTTCATACTCTTTGTTGCACCCTTTAAAAAAAAACACATGCAGGTTTCAGCTATGCATTTGGCCCAAGTCTGATATATATATATTGCCTTTGTGCCTATTTAGTTGCCCATAGTTGAACCCCTTAGTTGTCCATGTTAGTTCTATTTCTGTTGGACTGGATCCTGTGACAGCTCGTACGTAGATCTAAGCCTAGTCACAATCTGCTCACATGCACTCACTAATTTGAATTTATTACCCTCCCCTTTTATTGCCATCAGTCTGAGGATGTTGACCTGCTATTGGTAAGTCAGACTGCAGAATTTAGAAATCAAACCAACCAAATTCTGACTCTTAAATAGTTCCTTAATCAGCAACTTTGCAGTGTCAAAACAGAGCTAAGATCATTGCAGTCAGCTGTGTCAAAATTTCTGAGTAACCAACTACATGCACCGTTTTTGAGAAATTCAGCCTTTTCTCCAGAATAACTTTCACCTTTATTGTTGCTGACTTTGCTGGAACGATCCAATGTCACCTCATTTAGCATCTAGTAAGGACACATACTGCCATCCAGTGGTTGGTCAGGGTAAAAGCAGGCTGGCCTCTTTTCAGGGGCCTCTTCAGGCCATATTTACTGTGGGACAAGCTTGTAGATCACAACGTTTGAGACTGACTACTTCAAGATGGTGAAAAACATATGCTTTAAAACTTAATTTTACACTTAGCCTCCTGTATTTTTCACCAAACCCTTCCCTGTGTCACACCAAAGAGTCTCTTCCATGCAGACGCTACATTGCCATGGAGACGAATGGTGTTACTATAGCGACAGTGGGCCCTCAGCAAGAGTGGTAAATGATAGGGTTGGCAGGGTTCAGCCGTGCCGCATGTCAAGTGATTAATTTCCCAAGAAGTTGGCATTCACGTTTATTCTCTCAGCATCTGTTGGGTGAAAGAAAGGAAAGGAAAACAATCCAACTTTCCCCAGTTTATTGCAGTTCTTGTTTTTGTTTTGCTAGAAGCTGAGCTCGTATTCTCAAACCACTAATACAATTCTTCCTGTATCCCTTTTTTTTTTTTCTTCACAGAATCAGAGAATAAACAACTCTCAGTCTGCTCAGTCACTGGCCACTCCTGTTGTATCAGTAGCTACTCCCACCTTACCAGGACAAGGCATGGGCGGTTACCCATCTGCCATCTCCACTTCTTATGGTACTGGTAAGCATCACATCTTCTACTGTCTGTTACTGTTTACACGTGTGTCAAGACACAAGACACAAAACACAAAAAACATGTAACTGCATTTGAACTACTATATCATCCTTTGAAAAGTGTGTTAAATCAGTTAACCAGTAGAAATTATACAAAGCAAACCTCACTAAAAATGTTGTTTCCTTCAGTTGTCATACTACATTGTAACAATAGAGGGCACTATTGAATCATTGTTCCTTTGTTACTACCTTCTTAATTCTAAAGGCACATTAGATGCATTATATTTCTGTTGATTTTGACATCATTTTGAGACAACTGTGTGGTGTTTCCATCAGAATATTCCCTGAACAGTGCAGACCTGTCGTCTTTGTCCGGCTTCAACAGTGGCAGCTCCCTCCACCTTGGGTCAATGAGCGGGTGGCAACAGCAGCATCTTCAGAACATGCAGCATTCAGCCCTGAATCAGCTAGGGTGAGCTATAATACTGCATTTCTGTGTAGATGCATGAGGACACATAAGTCATTTTTACATGAAACACAGCCCTTTCACTTGCAACCACCAGCACCAGTGATACTTCTTTATTCTCATGTGTACACAGCAGGTCCTATGTATGTACAGTTTCTGTGTGGCAGCATGTTTGACTTTGAATTCACTTTGTTTTCTGGCTCTGTAATTCTGTAACCCCTTTGCTTTTCCTTTCCTTCTACAGAAATTGCTCTAGCTCTCACTTATGTCAGGGTTCAAATCTGTCCCTGCCCTCTGCTCAAAGCCTGCACATCAAGTCCGAACCTGTTTCTCCTCCTAGAGATCGCACCAGCAGCACACCCGGGGTCTACGGTGGGGGGGTACCACCTCCCCAGAACCCGTCGTCCCGCCAGGACTCGGGGCGCTCTCCTGTCGATAGCCTGAGCAGTTGTAGCAGCTCCCACGAAGGCAGCGACCGTGATGAGCACAGGAATGAATTTCACTCGCCTCTTGGACTGGGTCGGCCTCTGGATGAGCGCGAGAGTCCGTCCATCAAACGGGTGCGCCTTTCAGAAGGATGGGCCACATGATAGCTCTGTCCACAGCCCGGCAGTGCACCAAGTTGCCCTGAGCCCCCACACACGGCATTACAAAGCCCCCCTCCTGCTCCTCACACTCAGTCACTCACCAAACCCTTTATCTCTTTAAGAAAAGAAAGGGGAACCCCCTTTTCCAACATTTCTATCATTTTGTTTTTTAATGTTTTCTTCTTGCAGAGTGTGTGTGCTTTACATATTGACTTTATATAACGCAGTTGTTTTAGGGGGTCCGGGTGGGTGGGGAACTATGCATAAAATGTATTGTGTGTGGCTAAAACAAATCACATATGCATATACAGTATCTTTACACCTGTGTACATATATGCATATCAACAAATAAACAAAAAAATGTCAGGTACTCTGCTTCATAAAATGTACTTACATTTGCCTCACCGATGTTATCAGTTCGTAGAGACAAAAAGAAAAGAAAAAAATAACACAAAAAAGATAGAACATTAACTTCAGAGTGAGTGTGTCCAGTGGCAAACACCTTAGCACTTGAGTTGGACAAACAAAATGTGTACAGTGTCAGTTTTCATTGCTATACTTTTCTGCAGTTCTCCCTTGCAAAAATGTGTGTTAACATTAGATGATGTCATGTTGCAGGTTCAACGTATTTATGTAAATAAAGGGTCAAGGGGGAAGGGGCAGGGGTCAGACGTTGCCAGACATTACAAGATTTATTTAATCACTCAATGAAAAGCAAATATGCAACATTTGAAGGATTGTACAGGTAAACAGGCAGACCCATCGTTAGAAATGTGGAATCTTGGCTTTCACGGCTCTCCTTTAAGAACAGAGCTGAGCAAGGACCACTCTTTGATCCAAGCGCTATGTTAGTTATTCAAAAGGAAAAAAAATCTGGATCTAGTATTAACTATTCAGTATTAATACATAAAAAAATGAAGAAAAAAAATTGTACAATACACTTGCTTATATTTTCATATGAAAGGAATACAATGCAAAGCATTTTGTGGCTTTTTGTAGTTTCTATAAGCCAGAATGTGTTTTTTGATAGCTTTGCTAATAAGAGATGGAGAGTTGACCCAGGCGGGAGATGACAGGGCTTTGGAGCCCTAAGCCATGACAAACAGACTGAGATCCAATGCTTTGCTGAACTGTTTTATCTTTGTAGAGGTTTGTTTTTAAACGTGTATTTCTAATTATATATAATAATGGTAATATTAAGATTCTTTTAAAAAAATCTGTGAAATTAACATGCTTGTGTATAGCTTTCTAATATATAAATATATATAATAACATTTTTGTTGGTTTCTTAGTGGAGTTTCTATGTGCAGTTGCACATGTTGTCTGATTTGTTTTTATTGAGCCCTGAACATTGCTATTCGGGGCATAGTCAAAACTTACAGCCAGCTGAACGCAGTGCCAGTCTGTCAAAGAGAGAGACACACTGAATGCTGTTAGTGCAAAATGTCACCGGACTGGGACGTGGGAGGACACAGAAATAAATGGGGTTTCAGACTGATGAGGACATATGACTGCTTCAGAATCCATGGGCAATTCAGTCAATTTAATATTTCATTGTTAACCTTAATGATGTCTTTTGATTCAGTTATTTCCTTTTTGATCTTTTTTTCCTCTACCAATGTTAGACCAGTCTCCACTGAGTCAGGACAATATATTACAGCCATATTGATGTAATGTTTGTCAGTTGTATTACATTGAAATTGAAATGGACTATCATTTGGAAACCTTACTCTGTGTTGTCCCATAGATTGTCAACTTCTTAGACAAGGTCTGGCATCTCTTAGCACAACCTGACAGTTCAGTTTTTTTCTACATGAAACTAGCCACATATCTCTCTGCCTCCCACTCCCTCATCTGCTGTCACTTAAGTGTTATATTTCTATGTGCATATTTCATGCAGGTTCACTATGATGTTACTGTATACAGTCTGTGTAGTCAAACAGGGGCAGAGCCTCTATAACAGTGTTTTTCTTTTTTTTTAATTCAGTACAAGAAGGTTAAGATAAATTTTCAGGCAGCATAATGTATGGAGAAACCAAAGCCAGTGGCATTTCTGTGTTGTAAACCCAACTTTTATTTTCACATCCATTTATGGTTTTGCAAACAAGACAATAAAAGAATTTGTTCAAATGTACAATCAGCTTCACAGTTCAATTTCAGACACTGTACATGCAATGTAGCTCCTCGGTCTCTTTTGCATTGCATTAAAAATATGCATTTATAAAGAGAACTTTCAGAATAATTACATGATATTCTTTCAAATATTGCCAACATTGTAATCTTGACAGTAATCCAAACCAAAGACATGGAGCAATCATTTTTTACTCTGTGTGTTTTCATTTGATTTTGTGTTGACCACTTGCCCCTGGCAGTACCTCAGCTAATGTTTTAATGAGTCACCTGCAGTGCAGATGGGAGACGTGCACCTGTACAGCCATGTGTAATAACATGCCATTGCTTAAGGTCCCATTTTGACAAGGGATTCTCTGTTGCTCCGCTGTGTTTGTGTTTTATTTAAGCTGTATTTAAAAAAAAAAAAAAAAGAGTAATATGTTTGAAAAATGCTTCAAAATGTCAGTCTGTAGTATCAAATGTAGCTTGTATAAACCCTAAAATTGGGGAGGTTTAATGTTTTGTGGAATGCAAGAGAGGCTTTCAGTGGCATAAGCTGGCCTTTGTCGCCACTTGAGACGAAGATGGTATTCAATGAATTCCAAATCTCTGTAACTCAAGGGACTTGTTTCAGCTGTATGTAGTGAAAACAAACGTATGGAGGTAAAATGGAAGTCTCCTGTGCTTGGAGGGAAACTAAAGGCTATTTGTATTTTGCAGAGATTTCAGTAAAGTTACTGGCTTTCTTAGTTATCCTCAAATGACTTGTGTGTGATTTCATTGGGTTTTGGACTTGTTTCTGCATGTATCCGGATGCTCAAGTCTGACAATGAAAGAAAACACAGCATGGTGTCAGAGCAAACGCATAAGACACTGAATTTCACAGACAACACTTTTGCTACTTAATCAAACAGTTATAGAGTTAACTGAATAATGATCACATATTTCATTACATTTTGGTGTTTAGAAACTTACAAAAGCCTAACATATCACATACATTCACACTGCTAGATCATAGCACTAAAATAATCGTAACGTACTTTTAATTGCGCATTGTTTACTATGACACGACAGGGCATTTTAATTGTAAAATAACGCATGTAATACACAGGAAGCACTGATTTTGTACATGTTTTAAAATGACGCAGGCGCATTTGTCCTAAGGCCTAAAGACCAGCGGGTTTTAGGAACACACTGTGCAATTTATAAGATAAGGTCATCCAAAATAAACAATATATTCATTTGAGGGCATCCATTTTAAAAGAAGGCCCATTGAGGCGACAGTCAGTAGGTAGATAAACACATTATATCATCAATAGGTGTAGGTTATTTGTGTAATTTGAGAGCGCGTGTGTTCGTTCAATGCGCAGCGTTATTTTTCATAAAAGTAAAATTCCTTACACTCCTCACTGTTAACTCATGTAAATAATCTGTCTTTATTAGTGCGTGTGCTCAGACCAGGATAAGCCACATCAGCGTAGTTTACTGTGTGTAATGTCGTCGTGCGCAAATTAAACGGCCTGCGAAATAAAAAATAAACTCGAAATGTTATTTGTATGAGTTAATTTTCAGTAAATGTTTAATTTAAAGGGTATTATTCGATAAAGGTGCTGTTGCCTTTGCTCTAATTGTACAGATGTGTACGCACGCCTTCATAGAATTAGGCTTTACTACAAAAGTTATAATTAAATAGTCCACCATATTTCATTAGGAGTATTCTTTGCATTGTTTATTTAAAAAATAAAAACGCAGATGCACTTAGTTAAAGAAGTGTAAATCTGCGAAGACCGGGTATTAATCTGATATAGATTTTATTAATCTGATAAGTGCGTAATAAAATAATATTAAATTAAGTTAAAAAAAAATCACGTTATATGTAATAAAACGTGGCTCAGTTTGTTAACGGTAGGCTCCAGTTATTAAAGCATTGTGTGGAGTGACGACATGACGTTTTCATGTTTTTGGCCTGTAGTGTTATTCTACATGATTATGCACGTGACCAGGCTGCACGTTACGACAACAATACCACTTCACCGCAAAGCTTTGTGGGTTACACATAGGCCTGCGTCAAGTTTGAATTAGCCCGCATTGCCACGTTTTAATCCAATGTCGAGTGCGAGTTAGTCCAGAGAGCGTGAGTGGTTCATGTACCGTCACCGATTTAGACCAACTGAAAATACTATTAGGCATTTAATATTGTTGGCTATAGTCTAAATTTTAATAGATAAAATAGTTATTTCAAAAGAAAGAAAATGGCAACACGAAGAACTGATCTAATACAATTCCGAAGCTATGAAGAAAGGAAAAAAATACAATAAATAAATAAATAAATAAATAGCAAGGGTGATTAACTTGGACAAAAAACCGTGAATACAAAATGTACATGCAAAAGTCATTGTTAGAACGGAACTCCAGATAGTTTTAGTGAACAGGTTTCTTGACGCCTTTTGCGTTTATATCAGGCTTTTGGGGGGTATTTTCCGTAGGCTACATTCATCAGTGATCCAGATCCTTGTTAAACTTGACACATAAACTAATCTATGCATCTAATCTATGAACCCCACAGGAGATAGGTGGCCCGTAGCTACTACAGACTGCAGCAGCGTCTCACTGCAGCGGCGCTGGCCTCGTTTTCAGTCGCTGCATTCTCCAAGCTCACCACCAGATGGCAGTCTTTAGTCATTTAGTGGAGACACACACACGCAGCCTTAATACAAGGTTTTAAACCCACTTTTTGGACAGGACATAATAATAATAATAATAATAATAATAATAATAATAATAATAATAATAATAATAATAATAATAATAATAATAATAATAATAATAATAATAATAATAAGGTTGCCTATGATTGTTCATGTTGCAACAGAAAGCTTTCAAGGACTTTTAATGAACACTAAAACGAAAATAGTGCTTAATGCTTGATCTAATAAATAGGTTACTTTATCCTTTGGCCTAACGACATAAAACTTTAAATTAGACTCATTACAGTAGAGACTCTTTACACCATCCATCTGTTTGTAAAACCTACAGCTGTCCTCTGGCCTCTTATTCACTAATCACAAAATAGAAATATCGGTTTGTGACTTTCTATTTTCATTAGTCATTAAGTCTTGTTCATCGTTCATGACTAATGGTCTATCTAATTAATAAAAAAACTTGAGCGTTTCGTAATGATGGTGACGCACGTTCAGTTTTCAGTGAATTGAATTTTTGGCTTCAAAAATCAACGCGAAAAGAGCTGTCAGGGAAGTCGATTAAAACAGACAGTCTCCACCAATAAAACAGCGCGTCCTCAAATGCAGAAAAGTAAGAGAAAGGTTAAGAGCAACGTCGTGATTTGAATTATAACGTCACAAATAAAAGTATTCCACTAAAGGCCTTTGGTCACTTTGTTCAAATTAAGCTTAATTGTGTTAGATAACCTAAAAGTCATCATAAATTGTTTCGAATTACACTGCCTACTTTGTAAAATCAAGTTGAAATGACCCATCGTCCTGTGCACCCTTATTATTTCGTCATCACTGGCACTTCTGTCTTCATCACGCGTGTCTGTGTTTAAGTGTTGGTCTGCTTTTACACAACCAGCTTATTTTAAGATCGGAAGAGCACCTTGTGGCTTTGAGAGTGAGGCGTCCAAGCATTGGTGGAGTAATGACAGACTCCTGTGGCTCTCACTGTGAATATCTTTACGCGTCAGCCAGTCTGACCACTGGAGTTGAGCCACGATCCGTTTAAGAGCAAGGTTCAATGACGAGGGAAGTAGCCTATAGGGAACTGCATCTCCTTCTGCTTTGGCTGCCGTCACATTAAACTTGACTGTCTGGAGAACGTCCCAGTGAGTTGATAGCGAGTTTACCACGACGTGAATCCGCATAGTGTTCTGATTTTAATCACAGGTAAGTGGAGATTTAGAGGCAACTTTTTCTTTAGGGATGAGTCACAGAAATCAAGGTTTGGTGCCTAAAAAGTGTTAGAGATGACACAGTGTGGCGTATGTGACTCGTTTTATATGATATTCCATTTGTATAAACATTTTTCTGCACTTGAGAGCGCGCACTCGTTCGTGACACCGCTTTGCGCGCGCATGTGGTGCACAGAGGAGACTGTCGGAGTTCTAGTGTATTGTGAATGTGAACGCTGCGTCATTGGCTTTCTTCCAAACTGTGCACAAGACTTAAGTTGATTAGTTTTAAAGAAATGGCACGTTTATTCCACAAAGCAGCAGCAGCAGCCATGTTAAAGCGAGTCTCACCTGCTCGCTCACAATCTATTGTTTGCTGCCTCCCAGCTCTTTGTCATGCACGCGCTACATGACTATTCAAATCCGATTTACATGATTGTCTTTAGGATCGGGACTATTGAGACTATACGCGTTAGAAACACAACACTGTACAGTCAACGTTACATTAAGTTATCGTCTAAAAAAAATATGGTTAATTGTTATCGGAAAAAAAGAGGTTAGATTGTAGCGTCATGTTCTTCCAACGCAATGTCGCAATGTAAACAAGATGGCACAATCATGAACTATGCAAATTTGCCCTATGAATAAGCATCAATATTATTAACAGTACCAATTGGAGAGAAAGGTGAAGTGGATCATTACGCACGGACGCTTTTCCACGAAGGAGCCACCGATCTTCTTCTTCTCCTTCTCCATCGCATCTCCTCTTCTTGTCCAGTCTAAAAAATATATTTAAAAAAAATACAAACTAACACAGTCGGCCGTAAAACCGAGAAGACAGCCCGCAGAAGTGTCTGAAGCGTAAATTAGTCCGACTGCGGCCGTGCGGACTCTGTAGTAAGCGGGATTTGCATATTTTGATGCGCTAATTGCCTTGATGTATTTAAATATGGCTGCACGTAGCTGATATGCTTGTCTACGTCATCGAACGTGCCCTCGCTGTTAAGGCACAACGTGAATCCGCTCGACTCTAATGGATACGCCTGCAATTAGGCAAAGAGGGGGTGAGGGGATGAGAAAGTGGGAGCGTATTTTCTGGTTATTATTCCACACGGATTCGTTTCCTTTTTCATTTAAAAAAAAAAAAAAAGTGAGCAAAATGAATTATGTCACAATTTGTAAATTGTGATGCAAATATAGAAGCAGAGAAAAAGTATTGCTTAAGCTGTGTTATAGGCTCATCAAGTGAAGTGAAAGGGGAGTGGAGTGTCACAAGTAGGTCAGATAATCTTTGTCATATTGTTCATTATTATCTTGTCTTTTACAGTATGTTTTCAAATTTAGAAATGCTCTTGAATCTGACAACATTTTCTTCTTGGGTTAGTCTCGTCTGGGCCTTCGAATCACTTGAATTGACTTTAGGGTGTTCTTTGTGTTTTTCTGCCATCTTTATTTCCCGGTGGTTCCATTTTGTACTTATTACATGTAGAAAACGGTATTACCCTTTCCTTTCTCACAATTCCGTGCTGACTCTCTATCTGGAAACCTGCAAATACATTCCGTTTGTTAAAGCATGCTATTAACACTACATGCAGCGAATTCATTATCAGCCCCAATTTCGTAACCTGGATAGAGGGAGAGGAGGGATAAAGTGGAGATGGGACGAAGAGGTCCACACTAAAAAAAAAAAAAAAAGGCTACCCCAGTCAGAACAATACTGCTTCAGTTCGTGAGCGCAACAAAGAACGGAGGGAACTTGTTTGGATTTCAGAGCACGTCCCTCAAACTTTATACATCCCACCCATCATCGTCGTCACCCCTTATACTCCACTCCCGTACTCTTTATCCCACCCCGGTACCAAAAAAAAAAAAAAAAAAACTTGCACTTTTTTTTATTTGGTGGCAGTATGGGAAAGTTGTCTCTCTCCTCCTCTTTCCTCCCCCTCCTCCCCTTCGTTGTGTACCGTGTGCTTGCTACGCTCATGCTTTAGAGCAGAGCAGCTGAAGCCTATAACGCAGGCTACACACTCAGACGTAGCGGCAATTTTAAAGCCACAGACTGTGCCCCGACCTCGATCAGATCACACAGCTGGGATATCTGGGCTGTATCTCATCATGAGGACGCAAGCGGACAACGCGTGGCTTAAAATATACTGTGCTTCTTTCATTTTGCGCGCACTGATCCAGCACACATCCTCGAAGTAAGTGCAACTTGTGTAAATGTTTTCTGTTCATGCAAAAAGTGAAATGAGTTTTGAGAATGAGATGATAGTAGTCAATTCGTTGTGTTTGTGAATAAGGGTATAGTTTTTAGAATACCGTTCCACACTTTGTCACATTGTTACTCTGCACAAAACTTGATTTTTCTCATCTGTGAGGTTAGCGAGAGCTGATTATTTGCTCTGTTTGTTTGGAAAGCCATCGTTTCTTCAAAATGAGAAGCTCAATCAAGCAAGAATAAATATAGGGCCTTGTTCTGAATGACACGACACAACCTAGCTTTTTGTGACTGGTGTGGAGTCTAGATTATACGTTGTATTAATTTAACAGTATTTAAATATGATAAAGAAAACAGAAAAAAACAACACAAATACAATAATGACACTGGAAACTGTACACGTATAGGAAACGTATTCTCATGTCAGTTCAAAGTATGCTGTGTGGATGTATGTTCAGTGATAAGTGGCCTGTGCGAGGAAGGCCCGTCCTGGTACTTCCTTTACCTTTTACTTTATTGACAAGTCTTGCGTAAAGTCTAGCATTCCTCGCTTTATGTGCGTCTGAGGGAAGCTGTACAACTTCAGAGAAGGTGGAAAGAACTGAAGTCAGATCAAATGTGCCTGACCGACTCCAGGTGAATGGCATAATGACACAGGAGCAACAGTTGAGAGTCTTGTTTACAGCGGCTAATTGAAACGCGAGGGCCTTGTGACTCCTATTCGTTCATTAAATAACCACTCTTCGGAGGCTCCTCCCACTGATAAAACTAGAGTAAACTTACTGGACAAAACTATTGCAAGTGGATGAGAAAAGACGGACCAAGACCTTACTATTAATAACGCCTTGTTAAGCCACGTGCGAGCAGGTGCATGCAAATACGCGCCAGTTACGCTTCTCTGTACACTGGGACACTATGGTCCGAGCTGAATCAAAGTTGCGCTAAAGGTGCCACAAAGTGCAGCCCGCAGCTGCGTGCTCGTGCGCATGATCCATCACATGTCCACTGCCTGTTATTGTTGACTCAGTTACAAAGATCCCATGTATGAACGCTTTAGAGCAGGGCATTGCGTTGATGGGGCGAGGTGAGAGGCTCCGCAGCGTACGGACACGGCGGAGCGCTGGGCGTTTATGTAGTGAGGAGCGACACAGCCAGGCTGTCTGCCTGGAATTAAAGCGAGCGGCTGCTGCTTTGCCAAAATGGATAGTAAGAATTTCATCGCTGAATCGCATGTGTCTCCCTCAGTACGTCTTGAGAAGGAAAGCAGTAAACAAGCAAGTCGCGTGTTGTAGCGAAGAGAAAACGTAGCGTGCGTGGGATAAAGACTTAGTGCAGCTTGAGAAGGCTCTCCTCACTGTCCCTTTATTGTATCGCTTACAGCACATCTATCATTAAAAGCACTTGAATCGCTCTCATTCTGTGTCTAAACCGTCCATTCTCGTCTCTGTGCGTGGCTGTGAGAGACATCGAGGCGTACACGCGCAGCGCTGTGCTGCAAGGAGGACATATTCCACAACGCCGTGTAACGGACGGAGATTGAGCACGGATAGGAGGATGCATATGCGATTTGTTCTTATGACATCACCGCAGTTACATGGTCGTGGTCCGAGGCCTTTGACCTCACCGGGGTTGGTCCATATTTTGGCCACCCCCAGACCATTCTCTCCTTGTGGGATGGCCCGATTTGGCCACACTTTTCACAGCGACAGAGCGAGCGTCTGTGCTTCCTGCACATGCTACGGACCATTTCAATCTTCTTCAAGATGCGACTGGACAACTTCATGCTCTTTGCCCCCTTTTCCAAAAACAAGATCCTGTTTTCATAATCCGACACATTTGCGCCGTAATTCCCTACGCCATTATTGCACTTTCCACAGGAAACCGGATTTCCCCTGTCTCTTTTTCTCTACAGTGTTTCTCCTGCGCCGGCCTCACAGGATATCTATTGCTACTGCCACGACGACTTAATAGAGGCGAAAGAGCCTTTTGTGGGATTGAAGCTATTTGCATTGCAAATTAGGGCCCCTGTGCAAGGATGACTGCACCTTACCCGCGCTTTACAAGGCCTACTCCAACTCAGTAATATTGGTTAATGTCAAGTGAATATGACATTAACATTGGGATTATAGCCTACATCATTTTTCCAAGTATTGCTGTCTTTTTACACCTGCGTTGTAACACTCTGGGTCTATAGTGGCCCTCAATGGGAAAAACGGAGTCTAAGGATTATAAAGTGTTTTAAGTGGACACCGATTAGTCTACTTTTTAAATTATTCTATTTTTGAAAACCAAGATCTGAAGAGGAAATTCACACGTTGATCATTTAAGAAGATTGGGAGGTGTGTTGTTATCTTTGGTTATCTAGCTGTATGAGTGTTCTGCTCGTCATAAAGCTAGATAACCGAAAGTAAAAACTACTTCCAGACTCGTCGAGGACTTATGGGCCACACTTACAAATGACCTCCGGGGACCTTGTAAAATACACACTCTGTTATAGTGTCATTAGTATTCTAGCAATGTCTGTGTTGTGTTTGAATCTGATTTAATTGTTAAGTTTTTAAAAGTGGTGACACAGACACTATAAAGGCTACAAACACCCTACAATCTAACTCCTGATGGGGCCTCATTGTGCATGTTAATATTTGAAGCCCCTAAAGAGTTGCTATTATATTGTAATTTTATTTTGTTGGCTATAGAAAAGTCTTCCATGCGACCTCTGCTTATTTTGTTTTGCTTGTTCTTTTATGTGTTTTATTTTAATTTTTTATAAAAATATAACTTAATTGAAGCATAATCGTGCACATCCAGGAAACGGCGCTGCCATCCCAAACAGTAATAATTAGGACGTATTCAGAAGTGACAAAAACTGCGAGAGGGATAGAGAGGGACACAGAGTGCGGGGTTAGGAGAGGAGGGAGGGGTGCGTGTGTGTGTCTGTGTGCGTGTGTGTGTAGGTAGGGGGGTCGGCCCTTCTTAATTGATTCCGTTAACCGCAGTGCAGGATATGTGAACGACTGGACGATCCCATTCCCACGCTCGGTTGGGGCAAGTGGCAATGCCATGCCCAGGGCCGATATGACAGACAGCAGCGGCGTAAAGGGCCTGTGGTGGGGGCTGTGCCTGCGTGTGTGTAGTGGTGGATGGGAGGGCACGGGGGTCATGAAAAGACGTCAAGTGCACCAGACTCATCTGCATCCCCAAAGAAAGAGGCGACGTTTCCCAGCCTCAGCGGACGCGCACGGCCCCCCTTCTAAAAAGAAGGAGAAAAAAAACTTAGAGGAGGGCTAGTAACGGTCCTGAATGCTTAATGCCTCACCAATTGTGCTCATAATGAGGACTCGGGCTCATTATGTTAAAACTAAAGAGACATATAGTACTGCTGTTTGTGGCCCCATGCGCTCAAATGCGCGGGGCTTAACTCTTGGAAGATTGTGTTGTATTGACGTGTGTGGCATATCAGGGCATTGTTTGTTTTTGAACTTGACCATGAAGTGAAAACAGCTTTTAGCTTTGGCAGTTGTCAGGGGTGGAAAAAAAGGCCTCGCAATTTTCTATAAAATATTATGCATTGAAATAGGACAAATGGAAAATGGTTTGTTTTTAAAACAAATGTCATTTCATCCACAGCTTTAATGCATGACTTATCATTATTATTGTTTTAATCATATGTTTCTTAGCTTCTTTACACAAGCCTCATTAGTGTTGCACATGTCCTCCCAGCCTCGTTTTAAAACAATGCTGATAGCATTAGAAATATGTACTGTCATTCTCACATTATCACATGGGGATAATTTTCTGTTTTAAAAAACTAAGGTTGCAGTATAAGTTTGTGTGGTATTTTTCATCGTCAAACCCAGTGATAGTGCCATTAAATAGTACCTGATGCTCAATAGCTCCCATGCAGACATTCACATTGGCAGAAGAAACTACAGCGTCTTCTGCTCAGTCCCAATAAAAGACTCCACACAGTGTCAGTTCATTGAGCCAAAGAAATTTTATGAACACAGTTTTGTTCTGTGCTTTAGTTGATTGAAACAGTTGTCTTTATTAGAAGGACACAGTTTAACCTGTCATTTCCTATCATAGCGTTTTCTTTTTAAATTCCTCTTTTTAAATGAAGAATGTTGTGATATTCTGCACGTATTTTGATTGATGACAGATTCAGACTGTAGCACTTATAAGTTAAAGCTGGTTAATGAAAAAACATCCACTGGTTTCCATCCACCTGTACTCCAGGCAGTCCATTTGTTCATTGACTTTAAATATGAAGAAAATCTCAGTCCATCCAGTCAAATTGAAATGCAATCATTGCTGAGATGCACAGTTGCCAGGAGAGAGCAGCATCACATGTCTCAAACAGCTGCATATCATACAGGCCCCTCACTCACTTGCATTTACTGCATGTGGAGAGATGCCCTGTCGACTGGGCTGGAATATCCCATTTTAAAGACTGATCACATCCTTTTTGTTTACAGTGCACCGTTCTTGTCTTTACAAAAGGATTTTCAGCTCTATTTCTTTGACCATATTGCAGGGTTATTTATTGAATATTGTAGTATATTGTATATGTAGTATGTATCTTAATTTTCACACAAGAACATTGTGGCTATTTCTTTCCGCCCACAAACTGTAGCTGGTGGCTGCAGCCATTGTTGTCATGTGATCTGTTGAGTAACAAAACCATGGCGACCGAGGAACGTGTTTTCATATTCATTGGCTGGGCAATCAGCATATTTCACATGAGTCTGCCAGGGATTTTATTTATGTGCCTTCCATGTGCTTCTATTTGTGGCAGGTGCAATGGCAGGTTTACAATTTGTGTTGGCTCAGAACATTATTCTGTCAGACAAAGCAAGTCATACAGGTGATGTTTTTGAATGTACGGGGTGCCTTTATTGTGTCATCACTGTGACTTCATAGTACTTTGCAATTGATAGAGAAATGGAGTCCTCTTTACCAAAAGTCCAAATCAGTACTGTGAAGCATCATAGATGTGCATTATCCCAGGTTTAGATAACCACTTAGGACAGAGGCTGTGTGTCTGCATGCTTTTCTGTGTTTTGTCTCACAGATTAGAAGGCTACCAAGGCTACTACATCATGTAGATGAAGGGGAACAATAGCTGTGTCTCAGTCAACAACGTCTGTCTGGCTTGGGCCTTGTCTCTTTTTTTGTTTATCTATATGCATGTGTGTGTGTGTCTCCTGAACATGAACTTGAACTTGAGACAGGCAGCCAGACACCATCTGTGCACCAGGGGTAATGAATTCAGTGCATTCATGGCTGCGGAGTAAGCCTAGGCCACCACCACCCATTGATGGGCAGATGACCCCTATGGTCTAAACTTAGCCCTTCACCACCAATAGAAATCACCAGTACCAGCTGCTAGCAGAGAGTTTGTTTTATCTGTAAATCTTCAAAGCAACAGTATAAATGGTGGGCCAGATATTCTTGTGCATGTATATTGTGTCCATGTCAGCCTTTGAGCATGTATGTAACGCATGTGTAATCTAGTGTATGCAGGCGAGCGCTCATATAGCCGGCTCTTGCCTTATATTACCCATTTACTATTAGGCTCTGTTACGTTAACGACATAGCCATGTTGAATTTATTGCCTTGGTAATTGAAAAGGCAGGCAGTATTCCCTCTGATAAAGGATAGTAAGTGAATAAGGCATAAACCTTAAACAAGTCAGGCACAATGAGAATTCCTGCAGGCCCTCCTCCTCCTCCTCCTCCTCTTCCTCCAGCACCAGCCTCTGTCACAAATACACGCATGCGCACAAACAGTGAGGCTTTTCCCTCTGGTTGGTGTCACCACGGCAACCGTAGGTGAGATCACCGTGCGCATGGCAGCATCAGTCCCTGCCAACACGGTTCCTGGTTATAATGCTTGTGCATGTATGTGGCTTTTTCATTTAGAGCATATAAAAGGGAAAATCAAAACCTAATCTGACCTAAAAAAACAAACAAAAAAACAATGAATATGTTTTCAAGGGTTTTAAATGATGAATTGTTGCTTCGTGTTAATGTACTTGTCTCTTTAAAGTTTAAGTGTTATTGTATTTTTACGGTTGTTGGGTAAATACTTTTTGTTATCGATGAGCAACAAAACTGGTGAGTGTAAAGTAATTACCTTCAATAGCCAGGTAATTGCTAATATGATTTGATAAACGTCACTCTATAAAAAAGCAGCAAGCCATAACCTCCCAATAAACCACAGAGAAAAGTCATGGTTAGGCCCTTTTTAATGACATCATGCATGGCCACTTGAGCGTCTTGTGGGGAGCAGCGGGCATGCTGTGCTCTGCCATGCTGTATGGCCCTCCCCCAATGCACTGAATATGCACATCCGACATATCAGTCACCTTGTTCTGTCACTTTCTGTTGAAGATCCATTCATAACACAATATAATTGTAGTGTATGTCACTATGATGTACTAATTACTCTTGTTGCTAATTACATTACACTCATTTGACTCTGAAAATAAATAACTTAATTGGTATAATGTTTAGTGAAGTAAAAATATAGAAAATAAATTGCTTAATTTCACCACAGGCTTCTAACATATAAAGCCAGTAACCTCCTGAATGTACTAAATAAAAACTGATCATTCTAGCCTGACCAACCATAGTCTATGGTGCATTTTATCCAAAGAAAAGAGAGTAGCATTGTAGGATAAAAGATTATGGAAATAGAATGATGCTTTGATGTGTATTATTGGTTGTAATGTATTTGGGCATTCTTTGATTCTTACACGTTCATTTAACAAATAGCTGTTGTAATATAATATGTGGTGTAAGCATGTGGTCGTCTGTAGACACATTTGCAAATAATGCACATCACACTTCAGGTATTAAGAAGAATCTACTCACAACAAAATCAATTTGAAAACAAAAAGGCATAACTGTCATTATATCTTGTTGATGAGACGATATAGTATACAGTAAAAGGAAAAGATTAAAATGCTAACAACTTGTCTAATATATATTCAAATATGCCTTAAGGATTAGATATAAATACTGTTCAGCAGCTGCAGCGCATAATCACAAGGTGCATAAATGCAATTTTTGCACTACAGGTTTAAAGCTGACTATCAGCCTGTCTTCTAGGATATCTGTGCTCCGCTGGCTGTGATTATGCAAATACTATGCACTATAAATAAATTAGTATAATTGCATCTGAAATATGCTTTGAATCTTCCTTGAAGATGAAAGCATGTAAATAATATATTTCATGTCACTGTATTATTCATTTTCTATTAATTACACACGCGTGTGCTTCCCCACAAAATGCTACAGACAATATTTCCATCTAAGTGGCTGTTGTACCGCGTCTTAGGCGGTCGCTACTTAACTTGCTTTTAATCCTAAGTGTAACCATTGTACCCCCCTTCGACATAATATTCCAAACCTTATTTGTCTTTTGTTTATTTATTTATTTGGAATTGTTAAATGTTGAAAAAGTGCACACAAAGCCTTTGTGTCCACTGTTTGAAAATCCCTGAGAATTCCTCCTACCCACTATTTATAATGCATAGAGGTGTCAGTATTATGGAGTATTTCATAAAAAGGGAGGGGCTTTTGCAAACGTTAAATAAGCATAAATACTGGAAATGTGTGGCGGGTACAATTAAAATATGATTTTGTCCCCGCTCGTTGTAAAGCGTGGAGTGTTGAGGCCTCAATGCAATTTGAATACGGCAAATCATTTGAAAAATATATGCTGGTCAGCAATTAAATTATATGGGCTCCTGGAGCAGAGAGCCAGCAACACTGCAAATAGCATAGTGAGCAGTGGTTGCTACACTCGCATTAGCATCTGGCCCTTTTATGTAAATTTGATGAGAAAGGACTCATGCATATACGCCGTGGCTGGGGTGTACTCGCCTAATATCCTTATTAGAGAAGGCTGAATTAAATATTTATTAGGGGGGCTAGGGGTTAGGAAGGTGGGCCTGTCCTGTGTTGTTGTAAGGACCTGAAGTGGAAGAAGGGGGAAAGGGAGGAGTATGAGTGTCTCTCTCTGCCTCAAGGTGCCACCATCTTAAGGCGTTTGGCAGTAGTGTGAGTGTGAGGAGGGTAGACCTAAAATGTCCGCTGGCATAGACACATGCACGCGTTCTCATTATTTCATACAAATTTCGTTGCCGTTCACAGGCAGCCAAACCCAGCCTTGAAAGTCATTTATTCAATTACTGTCACCGGCTGCTTTGCATGCTGAGAATTTCATTTGCACGTATTAATTCCCTCGATTACCGTTGTTATTCTGCTTTCCAACGGTCGCCAATTATTGGATCCGGGGTTTATATACAACATCTGGTACATGAAATATTTGGATTTACAGTATCCCAGGATTTGTAGTTAGCCATTTCGATTAAAACGCAAGCTAACTGTAATTGAACTGTAACAATTTTCATGGGCCACACAGAATCCTTTTTATATTTTTATGTCCAAGATTGTCTGATAAATGTTTCAGTTTACAAAACATACAAAATGTGCTCACAAAATTATCAGCTCATGTTGTTTGTTTATTTTATGTTTATTTATAGAGTAGGTACCACCCTCAAAACTGGCACAATAGATTAACACGAAGCAATTTAATGTATATTCAATATTATATTCATGTAACAAACTTGTTTCAGCTGACCTCCCTTATCTGTTAATTATCATAAATGTCCTTAGTGAGGTGGCATACGCACACATCCGCACACATCCGCACACACACTAACACACAACGTGCATGCAGCACATCAACACACATTGTTCAGCGAGATACAGACACAGCATTAGCATTTCCTTTCATCCTCAAGTGCTCCTGAGGCATGGCATAAAGTACAATGTGCAGAAAATTATTCAAAACGAATTATTCCACACATCATAACCATTTTTGCATGCATTCACACATACGTATACATTTATAGAATAACAGTTTTATCTAGCTTATAGGTATAAGCTCTTCAGCTGCTTGAGAGGGATGTCACCTGAGCTAATTTACTATTAGAAAATAGGATTAAATTGGTGGTGTGTGCATATATGGAGCTGTTTCTGTGGCTTCATCTTCTGTCAGATGCTGTACATAGAAGCCATTGTGTTTCCAACAGAAATGTTTATGTAGAAAATGTTTGAGCCACACGTCCATGTGTAGTCTGCTGCGGGTTTCTTTTTGCATGCATATATGTGTATGATATCTGATGTTCCCCTCCTCCCCATTTGGTTACAGTGGTACGGCCCGGCTTGCTGCCAACAAACTGAGAATAATTAAACGACTGCATGTTTGAGCTTGGCGTTGCCTAATGGATTGTTACCGGGAGGAAATGAGACAGGCAGCATGGGGGAGCTGGGTGGCAAAGCAGACCTCGACTTTGGGTAATGAAATACTATAAGCCATCGGGGTGGAGGGTGGAGGCACCTTTTATGAAGGAAATGCTTTTGTTCTATGACCCCTTCTTTTTGTCATAGGTAGGTGCAATTGCTGGGTATTGATGTGAGAAAAGTAGTAAGGAGAAACAATCGAGGATATTTTTCAATCATTGCCTCTGACTGAACGTTTTTGTTTTCTTCCACTTAGTAATGATCTGTGCTCTAGTGTGCATATGATGTTGCGTGATATGAAAACATGATACGTATGCATGGCCGTGATTTGCATTGGGCATCCGCTGCATCTTTACATCGTAGCATTAGAGCAGGGGGCTGATCCTTGGCACAGCCGTTTCTCCTGTATCCCCCACACCACATGGAGGCTGGGAGTGGGGGGGTAGGAGGGTAGAGGAGCAGAACAGAGATGGGATGAGACAAGCCACACAAGCCGCAAAGGGAACAGGGTGAATGGACAGGGGGGAATGCTACATAGTTAGCCTAAACCCTGCCGTAGGGATAAAAAAGCCACACAGGACATGCATCCACACACATGCATTGGTTTGTCCCACAACCACAAGACACACACAACACTGCAATAGGGAATATGAGGAAATTATACAGATAAAGGCATTCCAATTGTTTTATTGATTCATTGATTTGTATCTTATACGGATTAATCTTTGTGTAATGCATTCATTGTCCTGTAATAAAAAAACAAAACAAACAAAAATGAGACAATAAATTTTTTAAAATGCAATCCTTGTGTATTATCATTTATTCATGTGTGTCTGAGTGTCTTTTACTATGGTATAGGGGAGAACAGAACTGTCTTTAATGGTTAATAGCAGTGTTGAATGCTATTTTTATTTACAAAATCTATCTTAAAACGGACGGAATGCCACACAGAGTACGGGAGAAAATATGAACAGGGAAAAAAACAAAGTAAATTTATTAACTGATAAAAGTGTATAAGCAGCTGAACAGTAGATTGACTTTTATCAGGTCACTGCAATGGTGCTCTGAAGAGGTCAAACTCAACACACTTCTACATCCTCTAATGGCTACCTTTGACCTAAAATGGACTTGTCCTCTGACCTTGACCTCTGACCTGCTGCCCTCCAGTGAGCTGAGACAGAGGTTACAAGTGGTCAGGTTCAATAACATGGCTATAGAAACAGCAACAGTGCAAACTAAATCAGCTTTGGCAGAGTTTTTTTTTAAATACATAATAAAAAAAATAATAGAATAAACTATGAAGTCAATTGAATTACATCATCAAAATACAAATAATGCCATTTTTAGATCAAATATACTATATATATTCTAGTGTAAAACTAAATCAAAGAAAACTTTTTTGGGGGAATTTTAAACAAACATTTCTATTGTAACTGGAATGTCTGTAAAGGTGTGGAATATACATTAATACTTGTCTATCTCTCTTGCAGTAACGATGGATAAAGGAAGCTGTAGAAAGTGACAAGAACGAGGAGAGAGGTCAGCATGAGCTCGTATGGATTGTGTCTGTACTGGTTCTATATAAGGTGAGTTTGATTATGTGTCACTGTGTATGTTTAAGGTCCACATGCATAGGTACCTCTGTGGTCATGAAAAATCCAGACAAAATGTAAGATCCAGTGTGTATTGTTATCCTAAATATTACAATGACTTATTTTATCAACAAGACATAACTCGATTCTTGTGGTTTTACCTTGAGATAATATATAATAGAGGCCCGTGAGAATAGATTTTTTTTATCTGTGCTGATTTGTGACTATTCTGTTCTAAATGTGTCACTGTCAGTCATAACATGCAGAAAAATGGTGGCTATGACATGCTTCCTTTGGTTGAAAACCAATAATATACACAGGCATATTTTAGAAAAAATAAAAAAGAGACCCTGGTGATTCTGTGTGGTCCTTGTCAAGAGTTCTTTGATGCTACAGTTTAAGTCTCAGCAATGCCTCAAGAACAAGAAGCTGAGTGAAGAGAAGAGGGGGTAAATCAGCACCCATGGGTCTTACTGTGCGGTGGTCTTAGTCGACCTAATTACTCCCAACACTCACACACGTTTGGGGGACCTCTCAGAAAAGCCAATTAGAAGGGCAGGGCAAGTCACTGGGTGATGTTACCACAGAGAGATGAACGTTTCCTCCTGGGCGTCTACAAATCACCTTTCTCTTCAGAAGTAACTTAAACATTTGTTTTACAGCCTTAACTTCAAAAGTTCAACCAAATATTGCTGGATTGTAGTTTAATTTACAGTATATTACATTTTAACTTACACTTTTGGTAGCAGGGTTTTTCTATTTGTAACAGAAACATTAGTTTGATTTTATTGAAAATGTGTCATGTAAGATTAAATCTTTAGGCCATTGCAAAACAAATTGTGTTAAATTTGACAGACTCGAGTCGAGTAATGTTCACATAAGAGAACATCAGTAACAAAAATAACACTGACAGACCACACAGCTGAAGCTAATAGCCCAAAGTAGGTTATTTATTTATTTTTTTATTTTTTTTTTACTCACACAATTTACTTTGCATTATTCATTTAAAGACACAGACATTAGTCTTAGTTCTTTTGCACATGTAACTCACATCAATTTGACAGGTTCAACAACTGTTGTCCAGGTTTCTACATCCGGCACTTTCACAAAGGCAGAAAATATTTCTAAATAAATAAAACAATGCTGGCAATGGTGTTTATTGTGCAGTATGTTTGCCCCGCATCACCTCATTGCCTATGCTCAACCATCAGACTTGCATATTTGCGGTACAGATACTTTCTATTAGGGTGACAGCAGGCGTAAGCATTTATAATGTTGCACCCGCATCGTGACTATAAAGCCTCCAGTCCTTATGTATCACCAGAGCTAGCTCCCAGCGATTAATGAAGTCATCTGCATGTGTCTACATGATTAAGGAGTACTAGCGGACCATTGTGTGTGTGTGCGTGTGTGTGTCATCGTCGCCGATAAAAAAGCAGAGAAATAAAGATGTCAGCATACAGATAGGATGTAATATATTTACAAAATGCCCAAATTGGTGCATTATAACATGTGAAATTTTCATTCATTATTGTCAGAATTAAAAAAGAAAGAATTAGTAGGAAATTGAGGGGAAAAAAATCAAACATTATTTATCCTTATAATTCCGAATATCGATTTTTTTTTCCTTTCATGATTCATTTTCCATCGGTAATTTTCCTATTTGTCAAGTAATTCCAATTATCATGCTTGAATGCAAACCTTTCCCTGTGCTATATATTGCAGAAGCTCATGCCTCTTAGCGATAGCACAATATGTCCACGGTTGCTCAAAAATTCGAGGCAACTACTACATGGCCATGTTTCCCCTCATTTTGATGCACTACATTATCATACGTGAATAGGAAAAGGGGGTGGATATTTTTAAGAATATGTATTTATTATTAAAGCAGTTTTTTCATCTTCTGCGTCATCGTGCAGTTATAGCAAAGCATATGCACATTGTAGAAAAAAATGCTAATGAATGCAAATCACTCGCAGCAAGTAACAGCAATGTGGCAGGAAGGGGGTCAGTACTTGGCACACAGCACACATCTGACACATCATACTCTAGGTATGTGTGTGTGTGTGTGTCTGTGTGTATGTGTGTGTGCTGTTTAAACGTACGATGATTTGGAATCCGTATCAAAATGTCTGCTTTGAAGAGTGCTTTATAATCCAGTGTCTGCAATGGATACAGTATCAACAGCAGTAGAGTTAGTGGGTCTGAATATTGTGACTAGTACATATATATTTAACACACTGTCAGACAACCACACACTATGCTCCGGGGTTGTGTTTATTATATCTGTGTAGGTTCCTGTTACATTTGTGTGAACAAGTCTCTATTTTGCTCAAAGCTTCAGAAGGAATACATTTTGTTAAACTGTAGAAAATAAACCATTGAGTGTTAGGGCCATACTAGAAATGTTGCAGCAATAATGTTCATGCCAAGTTATTTTCTGAAATATACTACAACTGTGGTCTAACACTTTAAGTAGAATAATTCATGAGGTACTGAACCAAAATAGTTGTTCTCTTAATTAGTCAAAAGAGGCCACAAACCATTTGAAAAACACATTATTTATATGAAAATGTTTGCATTCATATGGATGTGGTTCAGTGAACTATCTGTTTGTTTTAGCCTTGCATATATAAAATCCTATTTAAATAATGCCCACCTCTTTCAGACACACACGTGGACTAAGCGCAGACACAATATGGTAGGGGAGAAAAGGGGGAGGGCACAGGCAGACATTCACTATTGTGCATAATGATGTTAACATTCCTGCATGTCTAATGCTGAGGATATTGAGACAGACACTGGCTGGTCGGTGGTCTTGCGAGGTGATGTGTGTGCTCATGGCTGCAAACTGTAGCTGTGCATAATCGTATATTAATTGTGGCCTCTGTCTGGCTCGTGGTGTTGGGGCTCCTTGCCGAGGTTGCTACTTTGAAGGGAATGCTAATCTCATCAAACAAATGCAAGATCACACTCCTCTTTATTTTTCAGTCTGCTAGCACAAAAGTATATGAATATATGACAGAAAACAAGTTTTTTTGTTTTTATAGGGTTTGTACAATTGTTTTAATTTACACAGCGCAATTTACATGACAAGATTTTAGAAGTGATATTGCATGATAACCCATACTGTTGCATTGTCTTTCTCACCGAGGTTTCAGAAGGAAGAGCTTTGATGCTATATCTTCATTGCAAACACAAGCACAAGTAATATCACTGCTGTTAGTTATATATTTCCAATCCCTCCCAGGTAGCTGCAAACATGATGTGGAAGTAGAGAAAGGAGGGGAGCCATTTGAAAATGGAGGCCGACATCATAAAAGATGGAAACAAAGAGCAACGTACAGCATACAATGAGGGAGACGGGGAAAAGATGAAGCTCATTTTTCCGTGGGCACCCAGTGGTGTCTGCATTGCAGATCACTGAAATCCCCCTCGAATGCGTCCATGAGCTTAAGGGGGAGTGGGGTGGGGAAGGGTGAACAAGGGATGGGTTTATGCTATCTCTGCTTTTGTACACTTTGTGTTTTTTTTTTTTTTTCCTACCCCTACCGAAATATATTTTTTTCTGTCTGCATCAAATGTCAAGTTAATTTCCTGGTGCTATGAGGGATGTGTCCTCCCCTTCAGTATGTGTGGCAGGGTGGTGGATGGTGGCAGGGGGCTGCTGTGTTGTGTATGCATGCATGTGTGTATGTCTGTATGGGTGAACAGGGAAAGGGAATGGGGCATAGTGAGAGACGAGAGGTAACAATGTTGTCCAGGACTCAGAGAAGTGTGTGGAGAGGCCCAATTTTTTTCAATCATATTGATCCAATCATTGATAGATGCTGTTGTTATTGTATGCCTGCTTTTATTTGAAGGTTCATGTTAATACAGTCCTTAATACAGTAATTCAGGGTTCTTAGAGAAAGCCACAAAAAAGCAGACACCATCTGTATACACCCTCAGCTATTTCTCAACATTATATCTGAGAGTGCAGAGAAATTTTCTGCATCTCTCTGATCAACTGTTCTCTTTTCCCTGCACTGTATACAACAACATCTCATTATCGACTGATATCTAGTAGCAGATGTTTAACATTGCTCCTCTTTTAACCTTGTTGCTTGGCAATGGCAATGCCTGTGTCCTTCTGCCTTCCAAGCCCTTTAATTCTGAGTTTCCTTCATAATTGAGTAACCCTGCCCCCTTGTAGCATTATATCTACTATAGTTTTAGACAAATTCAAACTTGTAAACTCCCTTCTCTATAGTAAACACAGTTGTACTGTAGCTATGCTTTCCATCTTGTTTGCTTCCAGCTGTGTAAGACTATAGATATAATTGACATAGCTCCCTTGTATGAAGATCTAGTGTGTGTAGTATGTATGACATAGCCTATACAGTATAGATTTGGTTTTGCCAAGTGTGAAATGCCTTATTGCAAAGAAAGGATAATGCATTTGTCTGTCATGCTTACATGCTGATCTACTCTGGTGCCCCACAAATGTCCCATCCCATAACCCAGAAAAAATTACACCAGTCCAACCTAATTACGCACATTCATGTTGCTGCTTTGCATACTGCTTGTTGCATAGCTCTGTTACAAGCCATAGAGCTGAGTGATGAGGGATGTGGTTGAGTGAAAGGGCTTTCAATCCACTGATTCACTATGTCTGTGCCAAACACATCCGTTTGATAACACTACCTCTGTGCAATTTCTTATGATCTGAGACTATTATGAGAGGACTGTATTCCCTTCTTTCTTGCAGTCTGTCACTGTCCTAGTGCCTGCAGCATATTCAAATCTAGTAGAAATTTTAATAGAAATTTGCTAGCTTTGTCCTAGATTATGAAGGTCATTTTGGAAGAAAATGGCTCAGGGTAAACCAATTGTTCTGTATGCTTTTGACATGTATCAAGCATTTTTTTCATTTACAAATAATATCCATAACACATCGGACTAGTGAAAAAGCCATTCATCCATTTACCAGCACTACATTTTTCAAATAATGACTGGCATACTCAATGTCCCTCTCTCTAACAGTAATTCTTCCTTCTTTTCGACTTAACTAAAGTCATTTGATTCTGTATTAAGTAATGGGCACAATTATCACACCCTTTTTTTAATTCAGTACTAAATTTGGTTTTAATGAAATGCAGCATCCTCTCTTGTAAACAGCTATTGCTCAGACCAAAACCCAAACAACAATCCTCCTTTTGTCCCAACTGAAGGCAGTTAAGGTTGGAAGAGAGAGTAGGAACCTGACAAAGGGGAACAAAGAGAAGGATAGGAGGGAATAGGTGAATCTCTGATCCCATTTACTGCCGTCATCTTTTTTCCCACGCTTTTTAAAGGTGTCTTCACCACAATCCTGCTCTTGTCTTCATGTCCATTGTCCATCACATTTCCCCACACTTCTTCCTCTCTGTACACCTTCTCTGCCCCTTCTTTTTGTTCTTCGTTCCCCCTATTTTTTATACGTGGTGTATGGTGAAGGATGCTTCGGCTGTCATAGCACCTTTGCATCACCTCTCTCATCCAGTGAGAGAAGGGCAGAGAAAAAAGCGGCCCTCGCTGAGGAGAGGGAGGGCGATGGAAGCAGGAGGTTGAAAAAGGCCAGAAGCAAGACAAAAGGGAAAGATCATGCTGTTTCCTGACTTAATGACTATGGCCTAAAGATGATTACAATAGAATACATTAGGCTTGTGTGAGTCAAAGCAATCAATTAGCAAAGAGCTTCCTATGGGCACGCAATCATTTCAGCTCATGCATTGGTGCATTCATAGCCAAAGCGGGTGACCCAAGAAATCCTCTTCACTTTCACGTTTTCCCACCGTCAATGCCCAACGGCTACAAAAGATTTGCTTCCATTTCTCAGTGTGAAAGAGGACAGTATTAAATTTCTATTTCAGCCACATTCATTCCATGATTATTGAAATATTAGTCAGGTTCCACTTGCATCAAAGTCTTGGCTCATTGTAAAACACGTGTCCGTGCTTCAAAGTGCTCATATAGTGGATATATATTAGCCAAGGTTCTTCCCCAAATTTTATTTAGATTCATCCCATGTGGCGCTTATTGGACTTCCATTTAATGCCTCCCTCTGACAAAACTATACCAACTAGTGCTTGACTCTACAAGATGGGAATCACACATAACTGCATCTCTGTGAGTGACATTGACAATTGCATGCCAAATTGTCACCCAAGTCCTATCAGCAATTCATACAGTAGTTGAGTGAAATTCCTTCATCCTTTTTCCACCATGTTTTCTCCTTTTTCCCATGCCAGCTAAAGGAATAGCTTCAGATAATGGCAGCAATCTATATAGTGAAAGAGGCAAGGAACAACTCTCCTATAACATGGGCACAAATCGTCTCTGTGGTTGTGGATGTGTAAAGGCCGTGGGGATGAGTAGAAACACTGCTTTTACATTGAAGTGTTGCATGATGCAGGAAGGAAACAATGAGGAATGAGGGAATAAGGGAGAAAGAAAGACATGTATTTATTAAGAATGGGCCTTTTTCTGGAAATAGAGCGCGCTGTGAGGAAGATGCCCTTAGCTTAAGAGTTAGGCTGTTGCTAGTTCTGCTCCAGTCAAAGCTACTTGTGAAACCGCAGGCAGTTAGCGGCGTGTTTCAGATTTGACAACAATGCGATTGCTTTAACATTACCGCTGTAAACAAGATGCTGTTCCTCTGATTGGCTGCTCCTTACATGTGCTTCATCCAAATAGTGACCAAGTTTTCATCTAAAGTACCTGCCCTTTGCAAACGCTTTCTTTGGAACTTCTTTGTTAACATTTCTTTTCTGTTTAAGTAAAAGTGTGTGCTATTGTGTTTGTACAAAAGCAAACTATACTGCTTTCAGTTATTCTACAAAAAAACCATTGCATTTCAAGGTTGCTGGTTTTATAAAAGTAGTCTATGGTCCTAAGTGTCTCTGTTTGTGTACGTTACATATGTATCACAATTGACATATTGGACATTACAGTTGTTTTATTTGTTAAAATGCTACAACATGGCATAGCTTGACCTTTGAAACAGAAAAAATAGCCTTGTATTTTATCATTTTTCTCAGTATTTTGTTTTGTTATTTTCATTTGAATAATCAAGTATACAGGCTTGTCTTGGATATCTTCTGTATTTAAAGATGTGGAGGGCATATTGTTCTTTCTACTTCTGATTCTAATCTCTGGTGAATGAAGAACAATGGCAGCGGAGGGTTTGTGAAGAAGTGTTGTACCAAGTCATGTCCTTGAGTGCTGCATCTGACTATATCTGGCTTAAGGAACAGCTTAATTGAGCCATCCACCGGCCAGGCCTCTAATAAGTGAAATTTATTGTGGTAGTTCTGGCAACCGGCTATTGACAATACATTTACTCTGCACTAATCCGACAGTATTTTACCTGGATTAGTGCCTTCTTATTTGGCTTTTCTCCCTAAACTTTGGAGCGTTGTTTATGTTAGCCTGTAATGTCAGCTCCCCCCATCCTCTTGATCATCTCCAGAGCTCTCACGGCTGGGTCTCTGAGTACAGGTAGTCATGCTGCTGACATTTGTGTCCAAGCCAGGCCTGGTGACATGGCCTTTACCACCCCTTGCTGAGTTCTTCTTCACTATCCCACACCCCCCACTGCCAATCTTAACCCACAGAGTCCTCTTCATCAGGAAGAGTATGAGCCTGTGGGTGTTTGTGTGTCTGGGTGTGCAGGTGGGACCATTCTGTGTGTCCAGCATCTGTGTTTAAGTCATGTCCAGATCAGCCATGTTGGTGCATGTCTGTAGCCTGTGTACACAGTGGGGGACCTTGTAGAGAGCAAGCTTCTTCCCTTGCCATATTCAGGCTTGTGGGTACATCACAGTAGGCATTCGATGTGAGTGAGAGTAAAAACAGTTTATATACAAAATGCTGACAAATGGAATATCCATTCAAATCTATTTGTAATATGTGTTTTATGATATATATCCCATAAAACACATATACACACAATTTATTCTGATAATAAAACACTGGTTCTGTTGCCACCATCGGACACAAACTGTTGTATGTGTTGTAATAGAGGATAATGGGGGATAAAAATACATTAAGAAACTGCATTTTTCTTTTTTTTTCATATTTTACATGAAATAATTTTCACCTAGCACTAGCATTAATCATCAACAAATAAATAATAGTAACAAATGTCATATTTACAAGTAAATAGTTGGCTATTGTGACAAAAAAACCTGCAAACACTGCTTGTATAAAACGTTTTAGTGTAACATGGCCTTAACTTGATGGTAACCAGATTTGGTACACCAAACCTGAGCACAAAATAACCAAAAAAGAAATAAATATGTTTCTAATGTGGCAATTATGGTGTCTACAATTTACATTTTATAATACTTAAAAAATGAACATTGACTGAATTTTGGAAGATGTATGGTTTTCATACACATAGTGCAAAGGTGTATTGTGCTCACTACCAAGCACACACACACACACACACACACACACATATAAACCTACAGACATGCTCACCGTCCCTGCAGCCATGGGAATGGAGAATTCTGAGGTTCAAGGTCATTTCAAGTATTCAGCAGCCTGGGGCTCGCTATTGTTGCTGCACTGCATCCTTTGCTCACACATGCGCTCAGATCCACGCACAAACACGCTGTAGCATCTGTCCCCCACATCCACATTTCACTAACTCCTGTATCTGAGCCAGAAAAGTGTCTGTCAGGTGTGAACTTGACTCTTTGTAATTCTGCTTATATTCACAGATGTGAATAGTATAATAATCTGTTGTGCTTTTTCTACCACAGACTAAACTTAGACAATTCTAAGTATGGCTTTTGGGAAAACACTATTTTTTACATTCTGATGATTTAAAGTCTATGATGGGTTGTTGTAGCACTCACTGCTTTTTTATGTTTGATTTCTATTAAATATTGGTATTTCTGTGTAAAAATGAAGGTTTCAAAAACAGAGGGAGGTGATGAAGAGAAGGGGGGCTAGAGACGCAGCAGCAGCGGTGGGTGTGATTAGCTCCTTTGTTGGAGGTCTGTTGAGCTTCATTGGCTCCAGAGAATAGGTTCCTAATGAACCCAGCCAAGCTTGGACCAAACTTTGTGCTGAAGACAAACTAAGTTATGGTGGTCTGGCAGAGCGTTGGGGGTGAGCTGACTGATATACAACGCCTGGACATATGGTCCCACCATCAGGGCCTCTTGCAGCCACTTTCTCATGTTCTGGCTTCTGTGTTCAAGATGGGATGTCCAGATTTTATGTTTTGTATTAGTTTGATAAATTATTGGGAAAGGAAAACTGCAAAAGAGGCAAAGAGGTTAAGGTTTTAGGGGAGAGGGATAGAAAAAGCTGGTTGATGCTTACTGAAAGTGACAAAGGAGACACAGCTTCAGGCTTTGTCTTTCCAGCTGACCCCAATACAGAATCTTTTCTGACACATCCTAAAAAATATGGCGTAAGTGAGTAAATCAGACCAGTTTGGCTATGGTCCACTACACCATAACAAATGTGGCAGAGACCCCCAAATGATAAAGAATATCATTATTATTGTTATTTTTATTATTATTATTATTATTGTTGGTTTTTTTTAACACTTATTTTAATGCATAGATTCAGTGAAGGCTAAGAAGAATGTGCAGGTGAAACTGAGTGACTATTAAGGCTAATTTATGTCAGGGTGGGAGCAAAGGGAAGGAGGGCTTCCGTGTCCCACCAACAAGGCTCTTGGTAACTGAGCTGTGAGGGGGAGAATAAGCCCACTGCAGGGCCACACAGGAGGCTTAAACAACACTTATTCTACTGGCCAAACTGTCAGCCAGAACAACTTCATTGTAGCCAAAATTGGAGTTGAAAGCAAGGCAGAGACTTGTGGAAGGGGTTCTGGAGTGGGGGCTGGGGGTGCAGTGGGAAGGTAGGGAGAAAAGTGGGGAGGATGCTGAGAGAGAAAGAGGGGGTCTGTGGGAAATAGGGGGGGACTGAGGAAGAGGAACGTGTGGTCCTGGGGATGAATAGGGTCAGACGGTGTGAGTTCATTTCACTGAGCAGAATTCCCATAGTTCTCACACGAGGGGCAGCAGGCCAGGAGCAAGGTACTGGCTAGAATGGAAATGTATTAAAATGCATTCTGGGAAGAGGAAAAAAGAACCACTACAATTTTATATTCTAGTGTCTATATTGTCCCTGCTGTTGTCTTTTACCATTTAGCACCATGAATACAGTTTTTGGACAGTGCTGAGGACAAATGTTTCCAAAGGGTCTGCAAGAAATGTTGTTTTCCATCTACTTTTAACATCTCCAAAATTGTGTTGCATAAATCACTACATGCTACATAATATTGACTCTAAACAGTACACTTGGTTGGTTCTTTCTCAGTGACCTATATTTTACCTGACCACTGGTGGCAGTGTTGGGTGAACGCATACAGGCACTGGGGAGACAGTCCGGGTGTCTGGGTGTCGGGGTATCTCGCTGTCTTTGACACTTCTCAGCCTTTCTGTCTATGCTCGTTAAAATCACTTAATTCAATTCATACTGTTTTTTTTAGTGTTTAATCCATCTTCCAGAGTAGACCACCACCATGAATACCACCTGCAAATTCATGAAATATATAGTTTTTCAATCCAATAAACAAGAATTCACCCCAAATCTTCTTGCAACTGTGTGACCATTCTGTTCTTGTAAGGACTTTTTTGTTTGTTGTTTTGTTCTGTGGTCATACATGGCACTGTGTCCCATTGTCAGACTTTGTTCTTGCCTAAAGATGGCCATAAAAGCCTACTGACCATGGGCTGTGTTTGCTTATACAACCTTTCTTATTTTTCCTTCCCCCTGTTGTTTCACAAATCAGATTTTTGATTGACTGACATACAGTTATTGTTTATGTTTGTCTATTGCTCAATCTTTATTTGTAAAGCCAAATGTACATGCACCGCTAAAACTCCTGAATTTCCCTGCCCCGGCCCAAGAAAGTAATGAGTTGTATTGTACAAGATAACACTCTGAGTGACAATTCTAAATTATTCCAACACTGATTTACGTCACTATTCTTCTCTTTGTGTCTTGCCTCCTGTTCTACTGCCTATTTTAAATTTATCTTCCTGTCCTTGGTAACTACTGCAAAAGGGTGAAGAAGTTTACTTAGTCACACCAAGTTTAGGGCTATGAAGAAAGTCTCTGATTGTGTGGAGCAGTGAGCGCTCTCATATGTCAGTGTGGTTGGAGAAATGAGCACACACACACATAGCCCTGTTTGATCCAGAGCTAGCCCTGCAGCTCCCAGAGACTCAACAAAAGGCCTCCTCTATCCATTGTATGAGCCGTGTGTTTCCCAGGAGAGCCCAGGCTCAGCTAGAGAAGGGCCCCAGATCGCTTTCTCCTGACATGGATGTTTATTCGCTCTATGGTCCAGCAGAACATCCTCAAAGGACTGGCCTTAGTATTTTTTTGATGCGAATGACTTTTTGGCAGGGTTTCAGGGCAAGAGAAGGAAAATGAGAGAGTGAGCATGTTGACAGATGAACAGACAGACTAGACAGACAGTAAAAGAATATTCCAGGTTGTACCCTGCCATTTTATTTGCTCCTTGTCTTTACACAAGTCAGCCTTGTCAACCTTGTTCATGAATGTAGATCCACTCAGTGGGTGGGGAAAGATTTCCTCCTGATCTTGACAAGCCCTCCCATCCTTGACTGCATACTAATTTCTGTGGAACTACTGAAGCAGTGCAAAACAAATACAAATTGCCAGACTGGAAGCAGGTTCTTTAGCCGATAGTAGCTGTCTATTATGGCTGTGTGATTAATCAGATTTTCGGCTCTGGAGAGAAAAGCTTAGAAGGGGCTTTGGTTATGGTTGGCTATATGATGTCTTTACAAACCTGTCTCTGTTCTGGGTTTAAAATCCCAATCTAATTAAGGGTTAGTTAAAAGTCACTTCCATTTACCAGTCAATTAAAAGTGCTCAGTGTGATAGCTCCCCAGTGAGTTGGATTCTAAGTGCAGTATTTCTGACTATTCCAAGCTTGTGGAAGATCTGTCCTCTGCTGCTCTTTCACAAGTACTTCTCTTTCCGTCATAGTTTGAGTACTTCACACTCTCTTTAGCCAACTGTTCTTGCCTGAGAGGGCCTTCGGAGTCGGCCATAGATCTCAGTAAAGCTGCGGAAGTCGACAGTTGAAAACAAACATTTGCAGGCAGATACCATCTAATCTGTTGAACACCATTATCGTCTAAGATATCGCTAGACTCCCCCTCCGTACCCACCTGCACCCAAACCAGACTCCCTCTCTGCTCTTTGAGGTAAAAGCTTGTGTGTTGAGGCAGTGAGTGAATGTAAGTCTTTGTTATGGTGTAACTGGACTCCGCTGCGTGTTGTTTGATCCTGCTTTGGACCTGAAAGGTTTTTTTTTTTTTTCTTTTTTACTAGAACCACCAGATCAGCTGAGAGGGTCAGACAACAGACTCTATTTGTAGAGCTGTCTGTCTTGCTTTTTTTATCCACACTCTAAATTCAGATTCAGTTTAATTCTTAGATGAGGATCCAATTGGTGCATACTATACTTTTTCAACCAAAATCAGTTTATACACTCCTTACTGCTGGTACTCCACTTTTTCAATGCACATCTGCTATGACAAAAGCAAAGGCCTATTTAGGTGACAAAACCTTAAACAAACTGTTTTGTTCAACCATCATCCTTGATACCAGTTCCTGTTGTATCCCTGTTTACCCAACATCATTGCATTATTTACATTACAACATGGAGCCATGCTTGGTATTGTTGAGCCCAATCGGTGCTGACTTGCACTTCTTTTGCCTTTGTTACAGTTTTGGCTTTGTATTCTGAATTTATGATCTTTGTGGTGTGTGGACAATGTGCATAATGTGCATGCAAATATTCTCCTCCCATTATACCAGCTGTCTTTGTATGTCAGCTCGCCTCCCTACGAGGTGTAGATGATGAGTTGGTGGTGGGGGTCCAGTGGTGTGGTATGTTTTCTACGGTGATTTCTGCACACACCCATCTGTGTCTCCGTGCTATTTCACATGTGAGAAACTGTACCCTCATTTGCATAAGAATAATAGACACTTCAAATTAGCCTTCCAATCAAAGAGGATTATTTTTTCTCAGCATATGTGCAGGCAGCGAGCTCTGCCATGCTGAAGAATATGAAAGGGAAGGCAAACGAGAGCGGGGACAGAAGGGGACACGTCATAAAAGATTAACCCTTTCATTCCCCCCTCTCTGCATTTGATGTGGCTTTTTATTGCAAATATAACGCGGTCAGCTGTAAAAAGAGACTTTTGTGAGAAATAAATAAATCGCTTCTTCTCTAAATCAAGGAATCATATCACATTCCGGTAGAACAAAAAGGTTTCTCTCTGGTGGGAATTTTACATTTAAAAGCTTTCAGGTGCTGACTGTGTTATATGAACATGTTTAAACATCTATGGTGTTTGTCACAGGCCAGGAAAGTGAGTGTGGTTTAGTGAAGTGTGTCAGTTTAACATCTGCTCACTTTTGACCGTTATAGCAAGTGCAATGTTGAATTATTGATAATGGCTAATGAAAAGGATCAGACCAGGATGAACTACAAGCTTAACCACAATCCCAAGGCTATGCCACACACACGCCAACACACAGGGCATCATTGGATTCTGCTGTTTAACATCTATTTCATCCATTACCACTGTGTATTCCAGTCAATAGTAACATT
Source organism: Rhyacichthys aspro (assembly GCA_036850595.1). Lineage (NCBI taxonomy): Eukaryota > Metazoa > Chordata > Actinopteri > Gobiiformes > Rhyacichthyidae > Rhyacichthys > Rhyacichthys aspro. The sequence continues at coordinate 12,328,008 of CM072156.1, forward strand.
TCCAGATAGAAGCAGTGTGGTGTTAAGAGAGAGGGTTTTGGGACTTGAGCTGGGATAGGATGAGAATGAGACAGACTGTGTTTTGGGGGGAAGGGGCAGAGAATTGGAGTTGAGGGTTTTGGGGAGGAGGGAAGACTCGGCGCCAGCCCCACTAAAGCTCTCAGCATCCCCCCTCTTATGGGATGGCGGATGTGTCTGAAGGTATCCATGACAACACTGCTGCGTGCCAGGGACGTACCTCGGCAACATGGCCAACAAGCCTGAGTTGTGTTAGTGCAAATCCAGAAATGGTCCACAGTCTACAGCTCAAGATGTGTATGTCAAACCTTTAATTAAACCTTCCACTTTAATATGTCCATCATGTATACTCTGACTTATGCTCTGACTGTATTTTTTATATATACTCAAGAAACACAGACAGAGGTCATGGCTGGCTTCCATTAGAACAAACAGGAGCACACTTTTGCAGTTTGCACTTGGACACAATCACACTGGCACAGTCACACTCATACCTACTGCACAGATCAAGCTGTGTTATAATAATCCCATCTGGGATTGGCCTGGATTCTCACTGAGAAAGTAGCCATATAATGATGCTCTGATGAGTTGTGTGTGTGAGTGTGAAAGAGGGAGGAAGAAATGTGTTAGGCAGACAGTGAAAGAGTGGGATTTGAAGATGTTTCATGTGTCATGGGTTATATAGGTTACTGTTTTATATTTAAAACCCACACAACACACACACATAGAGTCAAGCACAGATCCGGGGGGAGTGTATTTTTAACCCTGACTGCCTGTGCATTTGCTGAGGGGTTAAAGGGCCGAATGGTGAATCAAGTAAATAATTCACAGTAGCTGAAACTCTTTCAGTGTACCTTTAAAATGAATGGGGGATGGCAACCAGACAGTTTTATTATGGCACACTATTGTCACTCTTAATTCATGCTAGTGCTTTAACTAATATTGAGACTAACAGCGAGTCCTGTGTTTTAGGTTGAATGGAGACCTCAGATTTTGACCCGGAAACAAATGGCATAATGACTGGAGTCTCCAGGCTAAAAGATGGCAAGGATATCCAGCTGATCTCAGAGGTGACTCTTTCTTTGAAGCATTACTGTTTCTGCCCTCTTGTTATATGGGCTATATTTCATGAATTCCCTGCTATGGATCAGCAGACTCTGTGTGCCTTTTTCTCTTCAAATTCTATATGAAAGTGTCTGTAAGACATTTTGAGTGACATTGCTTCTGTCAAATGGTTGATTGAAGGAGACACAGAGAGAAATGCTGTGCTAATGAAATCGTCTGACCCACATCCTTTAGTGCTATCCATTTCTCCAAAGACACAGAAAGGGCATTTATACAGGTAAACCATGACTGTTCCCTCAAGTGAAAGAGGGGTTTTTAGAAGGAAGCGGTACATCCATTATTTACTATACCGGGGTTGCAAGACACTTAGGAGATAATGCAGTGCTTCAAGCATACAAAACATAGAGGCTCCTCTCTGCTGGCGAGGCCATTGTTGTGTGTTTTGAACATGTCTGTTTCCATCCATACTGACAGATGAAAAAATATCTGTCTCCCTTAGGTTCAGAAGCATGGACAGAGACAGATAGAGAGAAAGACAACATGGTGAAGGGATGTGCTGTGTCTGAGCGTGTCTGTCAGTCATACCTTTGTGAAGTTTGGTATTCACGTCTGTGCAGATGTGTACATGTGTGCTTGTTGCCCCCAGCCTGTTTTCTATATCAAGTAGTATGTTTTCTTGCCACAGTCTAAGATTATATAATGTAAATGAAGGGGCAGTGCAACACAGAGCAAGCACACGGAACAATATGTGTATTTTTATGAGCAGATGCATGTTTCTCTGCATTGCCTTCAGTAACTTTGACTCCTAATAGGATTCAGTGTAATTTTGTGCACATCAGCTGCAACATCAGTTGCCTCCTCATAGAGAGTGAACACATCTGACTGCGGTCTACTGGGAGTAGTTAGCAGGCATCGTGCTAGGCATAAAACTCCTCCACCCTCTTATCAGACTTATGGCAACACCAGGGACTTCTGTCTGCCTTTGTCAATCCCCAAGAGGTACTTTGACGATGAAGTCCTTTTTTGTGGATGAGGGAAGACCACTTCCAAGAACATCCAGTATTTTTCTGCATAACTGTGTATGATGATGATGATGATGATGATGAGAGCAATGCTTGTGCTCCTCTCCATAACAGATATACTGACTAGCCTAAATCTAGATTCATGCTAGATTTCACCTTATGACCAAAAATGTGTGTAAACTAGTTATAAGAATTAAGGACTAAGGCATCTGATAAAACAAATAAATAATAAACATACTATAATTATATGCGCATCATTCAGCAAAATGACATGCTAATTATTAGCTTAAGTCAGTGTAGTATCAGTATTTTTGTAGTATTTTTTTTAACGTTAGTTTTATCAGGATAAAACTGTTACGCTTTGACAGTGTTTAGCCTATATATATATATATATATATATATATATATATATATATATATATATATATATATATATATATATAGTGCTGACTATACTAGTTGTTTGTAGAATACTTTTGAATCATGCACTAGGCTTTGCCTTTTCTACCTAAAATCTTTGATTCTCAGAAAGTGAGTGTGAAAGCCAGGCCTTGCTCCCATGTGCACTTGCACACATTGCGGACATCAGCCTTATGTAGTCAATAAAGTGCAGTGTCAGCAGAGAAGATGAGCGGGATGCACAAAGAGGCACAGAGCTTTGACTGAGATCAGCTGCCACAGACCGACAGGCCAGCTCTGCTCTGAGTGCCCTTGAGGTACTGCGAGCTAGTAGGGTGGTGTTGTTACAGCTACTTGCCTTCATCTTCTGGAGATGGGCTTGGTTTGGCTGTTGATGGCTCAGGGAGCCCTGCCACAAACTTCTCTGTACTGTAAGGCAAACATGAAGAAATGTGTTGAAGAAAACAGTCAGAGAAGTATAGGCTACTTACCTGAAATGCAACAGAAAATGGGCCACAAAATTAATTTAGAGTGAGCCCTTTAGAAAACACTTTACTGTGGTGATTGTTGCAGCAGGATATCATATGGACATGTTTCTTCAGGGGTGGAGTCATGCAATGGCACTTGTGTTTAAGGTTTTAGGAAGCCTGCAAGGAGTTTTTTTTGCTCTGTCTCTAATGTCTCCAGCTGTTTACAAGAAGTTCAACATTCATATTGGGCCCCATAATAGCTCTATATTTTCAGAGAAACATAATAACATAATAGGTGGCTGGAGGAAGGGAGTGTCTGGTATGGCAGTAATGGAGGAAGGGCAGGTTGCACAGGTAGTCCAGGTTAGGCTGGGTGTAAAGGGGATCCGATAAGGCGTTTCCCAGACCCTACGGTCTCCAAGTCTCCTGTATGGGAGAAGAAATAAGCAGCTGTAACCCTGAGACACTCCCAGGCTTGTGTCCTCAGGTACTTATCAGGTTCTAAGGATATCATGTAAGACAATACATGTGAGAAGTTCAGGGGGAACAATGGGAGGAAAGTGCAGTGTGATATGAGGGGGCCAGTGTCAGCTGCTATTGTTGAGGCCTTTGTCGCCTTCAAGTATACTGGGAACTTGCAGTTCACTGAGTTCCATTCATTCAGAGAGTATACTTTGGGATAAGATGGAATTCTGCTGCCTCTCAAACATTAGCAAAGAAAAAGTGTACACACAGACATTTTGTGTTAAAGTGAAATCTACAGGATGATGGAAATGAAGCATGAATATTGTCGAAAAAAAAAAGTATGTCTTGTTATGTTCACACCATGATGCTTTTAAACAAGAACTGGATATTCAATGGCTTTTTCTTCTTCTTCTTCTTTTTAGGTCAAAGAAGTTGTCTGAAGACTGAATATGAGCAACATCCATACTTTTTTTACTTCCTGAGTATATGAAAATTGTTGTAATATTGTACTGTAATATAATTTTTTTTCTTGGGGAGTGTACTTCACAATACATTAAAAATGTTATTTAGATACCTGAAACTGCCAGCAACTGTTTTATATGGTGTAACTGACAGAGTCTAACAAGTATTTTTGACAGCTAAATAAAGGCATTGTTTTCTTTAAGTGATGCTTAAGTGTGAGTTATTTCCTCCTTTCAGTCTTTGCCAGTGTGTACCAGCTAAAGAACAAGCTGCTTGACATAATTGGGTCCTATTTGGGAATGAAAAGAGCATGCAAGCTGATAAAAGCTGGCGGGGTGATCAAAGCGCCACACGTTGCTGATCAAAATCTTACACCTGACACAGTTGTAGTTTACCCAGACAGACTTATGAAATGTGGGGAAACAGATTCCAGACAGTACCAAGGAGCTTACCCCTGATGTTGTTGCGCTGCCAGTGTAAATGTGTCTGCACGGGCAAAAAAAAAACGAAGAAGAAGAAAATTAATTTGATAACTGCATGTCAGAGTTGTGTCATAATTGCTTTTACACTGCATTGCATTTAAAGTGAAAAGTAAAACTCACAACTTCCCTCAAACAACGCCTCAGGAGCCAGTTTTTCCTCCCCTTTCAAGCTTTCATTCTCCATTCATCTTCATGTCTTTCTATATCCCTCCTCTTCGTTTCAATCATATTAATTCTGTCCCTCTAAGTTAACTCCTATCCTCACAATTTTTCTCACGCTTCCCCATCTTCATTTCCTTTAGCAGCATCACTCTTCCCCTATTCCCTACAACCATCTTTCACTCCTGCTACACTTTACCTATTCTCTTCCTCCCTGCTCCCTTTCTCTTGTCTCTCTCTCCTTCTCAGATGTCGGATCACAGTCGAGTCTTCCGCTTGCCCTGTCATCACATTTTTCACACAACCCCATCCCTTAATTGGGCCTGTATCATCATATCACATCATGTAGAATATCTGATCAGAGCGTAAGATGAAAGATGGCCTCCACCTCTCCCCCCTCGCAGACAGACTTTCACATAGACACAGAGACAAACAGCGCACACATTGATGGCCGCATGGGACAGGAATCCGAGCTCATGGCTGCCTGTGTGTACTTTTTTTACACCTTGTGTTTGCACCAAGTTGTCGACGTGATTGTTACGGCTTGACAGCTGAGGCGGCGTGTATTCCAACAGTGTCCAATGATGTTTGTATCAGCTGCTTGTGGCTTTTGTGATGACACAAAAGATGCCCCGGAGCCAGCCGTGTCACATCTACAGGTAACTAGCGAAATCAAGAAAGCGTCAACAACAAAAAATGTGTCTCATGAGTGCTAAAATAACTCCATGTGTCTTGGCATCAATTTGAAGGATGCAACACAAGCAACAATCCCGGTGTGTTCTGTGCAGTCAGTCAGAGAAGAGCCTTCGAAATACTTCAAACTAACAGTGGTCAATGGAAATATGACAGAATATCCTGTGATTATAATGTTGCTGTTGGGCACAAACCTTGCACATTGCATGATCATAGAAAATAGATGAATTTGTAAAACCTTCCATCAGTTGATTGATGGTAAAATCTATACATAAAGTGCATGTATGACACATAAAAACAAGGTTCACGAAACAAGACAGCTACAATATTTGTTATAATGACCATGTTTAAGGGGGAAAAAAACGCTGATGTATTTTGATGTCTAATCTTATCTTTGTTTATCTGCCTCTAATATCAAATAAATAATCAACTCACAACAAAACTAGGACTCCTGAAAACCAGCTCAGGATTTCCAAAATACATGAGCACCGCCTGCTCCTTGGAGTGTTGACATGTTAATATTGATGTTTGGGTTAGTGCCAGTGTTGTTTTGCTGGACAAGCCCTGAAGCCACATTCATGTTGACAGTCAAACATTGTCAATAAGCTTCCTGTTTTGTGTATATATAGACCAAAGGCTAAAAAAAGTCTTTAAAGTTAATCTGGATTCAGGGCTGTATATGGTTCTTGTGGACATCATCTGTAAATGAGAATTCTCAGTGCATCAATCAGCCACCTTTATTGTTTTATGGTGAACATTTTTCAATGTGAATACAACTCTCCCGTCATTGGGCTCATTCTGTGTGTTGTGCCAGAACTGCACCCTCCTTCAAAAAAGATAAAAGAAAATAAAAAAATTAAATGTCTCATTTTTGTGATTCTTACTTGTGTTTATTTAAAAACCTATTTGCTGAAATTTAATGTGTGGTAAAACTGTTTTTGTTGAATTGTCATGCTGGAACCATCATGCAACAATCATCTAAGCCAACACATTTACGAAGACCTAAAGATCTAAACTTTAAGCAGTACACGAGGCTGGATTTGTTTCTTGCAGGGTTAAAATGTGCACAAGGTAAAAAAAAAAAAAGAAAAAAGAAAAAACAAAATAAGAGATATTCTGACCCAGAAACATGACCTTGGAAGTAGCTTGAGAAGTGCAGAGAATACAACTTCTAAACTCCATTATGTGATAGAACTTTTCTCTCCTTTCTTTGTCTCTCTCCTCTTTTTTCCTCAAGACGGCGCCGTATTTCACTTTTATCTACAGATAGCAGGACTTTGTGTTATCTTATTTTGTTTGGGAGAATATTCTCAGGTACTATCCGCCCCGTGATCCCAACAGACGACAAGATACAGAACTCCAAGACTGGAAACTTCACAATGAGAAAAATGAGGTCTTACTGAAGCTACCTTGGTGTGTGCTTAACTCTAGTTATTTCCTCAAAATGAAAAGGTGCAACCCATAGCAGCTTTTATGTTACATTCAACTATTTTGTCAATATTTTCAAGGTTGGTCAGGGTTGTGTAATGATATTCTACTGTGGCCATTGGTGTACTTTGCTAAAAAATTTAGTCTCTTCTGTGAATGTGTCAATCATTCCAGCAGCTGGAATAATGGGGAAAGTTTAAGCAGTAACATATCAGTTTATGGGGAACCAGATCTGTTAATTATTAGTTTCTTAGCAATTAATACCACCATAATGACCTCAGACTCCCAAATAACAATTTAACACTACACTATACAACAGTATAATATTGCATGAAAATAAAATGAATAAAAAACTACCTCTACTACAGCTTCTATACAATTCACGATCATGTTTATGTGTAAATTAGCTTACATTTGTCCAAACTAGAGACAACAAATGAATTTAGGCCAAAATAATAAATTTATTCTGAGAAAAAAATCAGAGCAAACATCAATTGTCACAAAATGGCATGGTTGTCCTGTTTACAGCATGGTGTACCAAATTAATCCACCAAGCCCTCTTTATTCTACCCTATGTGCTCTGGTTAATGTTGATGAGGCCTAGAACTATGTATTTATTCAATAGACACATTCAAGGAATCACAATAACATCATAAACTCTCTTTACAGTGTAATGAACGTGGATGAAGACACATGGCATCAACAAGCTCATATACTGTTGTCGAAGCATGCATAGTGTGTGTATTTCTATTTCTATTTCTATTTTTCCAACGCACCAGTGAAGAGTGATTGATTTTGAAGAATCTTGACAGAGTCTTGGGCCTTCCCAGGAGGCAGAGGACCACTGGGCTCAAGCAGACGCACCGTTCCATTCTCCAACCTCTAACCTCGCTCATTCCGACACCAATCCCCTTTTTCAATCTTTCCCTTTTCTCTCATGCTGTTTGTTTCCTCCTCTTTGATGGCTTTATTGATATGTAACACTGATATTATTGACAGGTAAAATGAGCCGCCATATCACAGATGGTGGGTGGGGATTCCTCATGCGGGTCAATAAACGACAGCCATGTCTGATGATTTACTTTAAGGGTATGTAAGCAGTAGCCTATACCGCTGTGGTAAAGCCAGTTTGATAAATTTCATCCACAGGAAAAAGGAAAACAATGTGAAATGGATGGGTCTTTGGGAACATCACAGTTTCTCAGCACTGCTTAAATGGAAATGCTTATTGGCACTCTGTACAATCACTTACAGTATATAGGTATGTCTATTTCAACTATATAGATGCTATATGGAGGTATAGTTGGAAATAAAGTGGTTGTGTACACTGGCAGATGATTCCATATGTGCTCCTTCACCCTTATATCAGCCTGAGGACTGTTGAAGCAAATGAAAATATAGAATTCAATCTGCAAGTCCACTTACGAAGGCCATGATGGTGACAAATTAAAAGCAAACTTGACACTGGTACTGACCTTTAAAATTGCACCGAGGATTGACAATATATTTCTAGAACAAAAATAAAATCAACCTGAAAAAGGAAGCAGCACCCGGGAGAGTCGAGCGTTAGATGCCGGTTGAAGCTGTGCAAACTTCACATTTGAATTCGTGAATTTGCCAGGGTAGTAGGTTCAGCCTTCTAGTTGTCACAAGGACTAAGGGTAACAAAACAGAAGCTGTGTTCGTCTCTGCTCCGCCATTAGTGATATCATGTCACCCGCTCCTGGGGCACTGGCTTTGTTTTCCCATCATGCCCTCGCTGCCTGCTGGTTGGTTTAAACAAGCAGTATTCTTCTTCAGCCTTTCAATTATACCATGCCCTGCAGCAGCACCCTGCCCGACTCGACATACACCGAGGAGGCAGCTAAGAGACAAGGAGGTATTGATTTGAATTTGATGTTTAATGGCTGTTTTGGCGCCTCTGCTATTGGTATTGTCACTAGTTTGGCTCTAATTGTTTCGTAACATCATATTTTTTTACACCAAGTTTTGAGTGACACACCCGGAAAAAATCAGCAAAGCAAGACGGTGAAAGTTAAAATTTAAATTTACAATAAAAAAATAAAAAAAAACTCCACATGATATGAACTTGCTACTCTGTCAACAAATAAAAATGGTTGTGTGTATAGTTTTGTGTCAGTCTGCTCTCATCTCGCGCTGTCTCTTCGAGTCCCACGGCTGCAGGACACGGGTCAAGTTCTCCTATTGAAAAGGTGAAAGAAAGGCTGAAACCCTGCAACCATAAAAGCACGCCGTCTAGACAAGGCCCCGCAGTCCTGACCCCAGTTACACCCTGTACCCCCAGGGGCCTATAATACCTTTGTTTCCATGTTGATAAATTCTTCTTCCTGTCCTCATTGCATTACAACGAACACAGTGACGTTCAAACTTGGAAACTTCATCTGTAGGCATGCAAGTTTCCGAAGCCGATTTTAATTACTCTTTAGATAAAGTACACTTTCAAGAAAACTGCTGTAAATACAATGAATATATACTTTTTCATTCATTTTCTAACACTCATCCTTTGAGGTGCCATGGGTGGCCGGAGCTTATTCGAGCTACTTATTGTGAAAACAAATAAAGAATTAGTAATCTGCAGTTTTACAGTGCAGCAAAATGCTACTGACATATCCTCAACACAGCATGTGCAATTGAATATTAAAACACAGGTCCATCATATCATACCCATCTGTAAATATATTACAAATAATCAATGTGAAAATCCCATTTGAAATCATTTCTAATTGTCTATTCCTAGTCGAGCTGTGTGTTACTTGGCTGGTTCCCAAACACGTCACGTCTGGATTTTGGTTGTGGGTGCAGTCGGCTGTTTTAGGCATGAATTATCATCATCAGTCACACAGTATAAATTAACCAGCTTTAGACAGAGTACACAAGAGCAGGCCACTTGTATTCAATGGCCCACAGGGGAAGGCAGTCTGCCGCTCACAGACGTGTTGTCGACATTAACACAGGCTCTCCTCATGGCTAGCTGCTATGCTAATTAGGTAGTGTTCTAACACACTCTTCCATCTCCAGAGTCCTTATTTCCCACGGCTACACACACTGACACTGACACAGAACCGGCATTCAAAAAGGGATATTGGTAAAATACCAAATTGGAAAAATAAAACCCATCTGCATTATGAATTCATTGTGTAAAAACAATTGGATGGAATGATAAATCTTCAAGATGTCTGTAGAAAGACAGAATTCGTTATATTTGTCTCAGCCTGCTTGCATTTGCTATCATTTTCTACTTACAGTTCTTTTCTTGAAACTCAGAATTGGATGTGTGTATGTGACTGGAACACACACAAACTAAAAAAGTTAGGTCCCATCACATATGAGTCATTTCTAGTATTGGATGCTGACGTCAACTGTCCCAGGAGTATGAGTTACTGATCACACTGACTTCATGAAGGTAACAAGGAACAAGGATAAAGTGCATGGTCTGTCATCGTGACACTGAATCATTTAAGTAAATACACTTTGTTTTGGTCGAGACTTCCTAGGTCTGCATTGTCACTGTATAAAAAAAAAAAAAAAAAAGGTCCTACTTAAGCTCTGACGCCAATGAAGCCTGTATTAAAACATCTGAAGTGGGAAGCGCTACACCACAAAGCTGCCATTCTTGCCTCCTTCAATAGGAAGGACTATTTTTGGGCGGGAAAGAGGCAATGCAGAGAGTCCGATGAAAGATGAGGCATGTTGAAAACTATATGAAATTACCCTGATTAACAATTTAGCCACGATCAGGCAAACCATGGGGTTGCTCTTTGGGGAGGCCCACCGACTATTCATTGCCACAGCGCCAGGGTCGAAAGGTGCCTCAAGTTCACATGCTCAAGTCCTTTGTTATGCTAAAAGCCGAATCAGCTGCCCTGCTCCACGACCAGATACAAGCCCTTCTCTGAAAACTTTGAGGGAGTCGTCATTCGGTTGTTCAGCCTCCCCAAAAAAGGAAGAAGAAAAAAAAAAAAAAACCCACACACACACATACACACAATATCTGTCTTGTCTAATTTCAGCGTTGGGTGGAGTGTAGAAATTTATTTGCTGCATTGAGCATTTATAATATTTTGTGACTAAAAAAAAATGTTCTATACAACTATAATTCTTGTAACTCTAATAATTCCTATTTAGAAATCAGAATAAGTACTTTAAAAATTGTAGGTCAAAGTCAGGAGTATGAGGAGCAAATAAAACTATACAAATAAATAGACATGACTTCCTTTCTCAAGGGACTGGCAATCAATACACTTTAGCAGACAAGTTGATAAGACACGTATTAGAGGTCAAGGGTCAAATGCTGGCCAAACACCCTTGACCTCAGAGGTCAAAGTCTTTAGCCTGAACATGACATTGTTGCACAATCCTGCATGTGTCAAACCTCACATATATATTTCCATCAAATTACAACAGACACACCATTTTATTATTTGTACCCCTTTTAATTTTAAAATCACATTTAACAGTGGTCTTCAATCACATTTACGAAGTACTTTGAAGCACACACACATACACACTTTATACAGACAGTAATGGAGACCACTAATGGACAGTGGGAGCGATACACATTATTTGACATCATAAAATTAAAAAAAAACAAAACTGAAAATCACAATAAGTAATCTTAATAAGTAAATATTTATGTAACACATTGTCATATTAAGCATTTGCACTGCGATGCTTTCTGGCTCACTGCCGCTGAGCCAAAACCTAAACCAGAAAAGAAAAAAAATCCTCATCAATGCAAATTAGAGCCTCAAAATTTGGGAGGCTTGCCCTACTCACCGCTTCTCAAAAAAAAGCCAAAATCACATGCTTTTATCTCCACATCTTGCAGTAATCTTTGATAGTCCATATTAATACAGAATAGACAGTCATATCCACAGAACAGTCAGCCGTACCTTAAAAAAATGTCTCAGAGCTCATGCTGCCACAAGAGAACATAAGGACGCTTCTAATTCTGCCAGCATAATTGCCTGATTATAATGAGCTTCTCTATCTCTCCCCCTCTCTTGCTCTGCCTTTATTTCTCAGTGTGAATGTGTGTAGCTGTACGCACACACACTGGAGCCTAATTCTGATGATAAATCAGCCTTCATTTGAATCAGGGCCACAGTTTCTGTAGTAATAAGTGTTAGAATTGCTATAAAGCTGAGCAGTGTGCTGCTTTCTTGTCTCTTACCAGACAATATCTAAGATTTAAAATTAAAAAAGATCCAATAAATGATGTGATTCTAAAGGGGGTGATGTTTTGTAGACAAAATTGGCCTTTTAGAAAGACAAAAGGAAAGTTTTCATTGTAAAGCCAGGTTTGCAGTGACACTTTCTTCTTTTGTACCATATGAAATGATCCAAAAAATGAAATGTCAAGAGCATATTGTAAAACATTTAATTGTACTTGACTCAATGGGAATGTGAATGCAAGCAATTACTTCAAATCTGCATTGACCTAAATGACGGGCTTTTCATACAAACACTAAGTGACACATGAAGAAGCTCGTGCTGTAATCATGCTTCCTTCTGTACAATTTTATGGTACTTCATAATGTGGCCCATACCATAGAATCGACCTTGACTAAAGACTGGAGCAGCTCTTTGTACATGTTCTTTGAATTACAAACCTAACCCAACAACAATGCTCAAACTTTTCTTCTTGTGGTTATTCTCTGTGCACTGTTTCTCTTTAACTTCGATGGCAATATGCTGCAGTGTTCCACCAGAATTTATTCTTTCATTGCTCTAACGCTGCCTAAGCCCAGAAGACATGGCCTAAATGAGCATGCCTACGAATGCTGCTGCTTAATTACAATCCTTGATGGAAAACATACTGAAGGAGCATATACAATCACAGAGAAACAGAGGCTATAAAAATGTTCATGTGCCTGAGTGTATTTGTTATAAATCTTGACTATTCTTAATTATGATAAAGTCATAGTCATCTTAGTAACATGCTTAAATTTAATTAATAGAAATTAGACTGTAACTTCTTATGATTGTTTTTGAAACCATTTTTGAATACATGGACACAAAATTAGATATATCTTATCTTATTGATGTGCAAAGATTGGAGCATTCTTAATGTTAATCCCTAACATGAGTTAAACTATTAAAAATGTATTTTGCATAGTACATGATCTATGGTGCAATGCTGCAGTTAACAAAATGTGTGTTCACAATTCACCATAGCACTCCATTTAAGCAAAGGCTTGTGGTTTCTGTGAGGAAACACTAGACTAACATAAATTATTCAGAAGTATTTGCATTGTAATTTACATTCTCGTAGATTACAGAGAGAACGGAGCAGGCGGCTGGGCACCAAAGAGAATTACATTCTGAATACTGGTGAGGAGCTGACACAGATTTTTGTTCTATTTTCCTACCACTGCTTCGAGGTATACTGCTGAGATCAGTGACACAAATTTCACAGAGTTGTTTGATTAATAATAAGAAGGAAACTAGTATAATGCTCACTAGCACGCACGCACACACACACTCATACACCATTAAAAATGGATAGTGACATTCAAGAATAAGTCTTTGATTGACGAGGCTGTGATTTTTACTGTAATATTTCCAGTGTCTTTATTTATTTTGTAAGACTTGTGAGTTGAAGCTTAAAAGAAGCAGTAGGCACCGAGGAGATGTCATATGGATTAAACACTAGGAAGGGATGTGAAACTCTCACAAGTACGCTGAAAATTCTGGCTATTATGTTTCATCTAAAAATAACAAGCCTGACTAAAAGGAACAGACAACAATGAATAAGAATAATAAGAGGGAGGAAAAACTCCAGAGACCAGAAGTTCAAACAGCACCATGTGATAGTGCAGAGTGTTATGAGCGGAGAGTACTGTATGAGACTCCCTTCAATTATAAATAAAAAGAAACTCAGTGTGAAATGTGAGGAACAGCCTAGACAGTGAAAGACAACTCAGGTCTCTCCAGAGCCAAATTTGTGATACTATATCACATTTTAAAATTTAAACCTTGGAAATGTCATAATTGTTTTTTACTTAGCTGAAGTTATTAGTGACCCTGTCATAGGCTTGGAGCAGTACACGGAAATGAGCAGTTTATTATCACAAAGCACATTTGTGCATTAAGTGTGTGCCACAGTGCCATGAGAGGCTGGCACACGTATCATGGGGGTGGGGTAGTTCTCTGAGCGATGAGAGGAGGGCTTAGCCAATGTATGCGCATGTGCAAAATATGGCTTCCAGTGATGATGTAGCCTACAAGCATCACTGAGTGCTTTTAAGTGAACAAAATGCGTTCTAACCTAAGTCAGTATAAATTATATACTGTACACAGAAATATGTAATGAGTTAAATTAATAAATCTGTTTATGACATAGGGCCAATCGGCCTACACAATACAGCAAAAGGATGGCAAAATTAAAGTATGTGACTACTTTGCTATAATCTCTAAAAATGCTCAAAAAATTCACACTGCAGTGATTAAGTCGTTTTATGATGATTTTATGCAGTGTAATAAATTTCTTCTAAAATTCTTTAGGATGACAAAATGAGCCATGGAAAAAAAGTGAATTAAAACATCAAAGCAAGCATTAAATTGTTTGAGTTTATTTCTATTAAACCAAAATAAACCTCTTATAAAAAATAATTCGCAATAAGTATTTGGGAGAACAGTAGAAGTAAATGTAACAATACTATTATCTTAAAAATAACAGGAGTTCTTGTTGGTCATAGGCTGTAATGTTTGCAAATGAATAAGACTAAACAGTTTAAATCTAAAAGGAGCAATTAATAAGGTCTGTACCCCATATTTTTGAGTTGGCGTCTCATTCTACCGACTCTAACAGCATCCCTTGGGTATTTAAGTATGGCAAAGAAGCTACTTAATTTATCAGTCATTATATGACTAGAAACACAAAGTGGATTTGGCCAAAAATGTTCCATTTCTGTGAAAAGTCTCGCGGCTCATCGTCTCTAGTAATTACACATGTGTATAGGTCTGTTTTCTCTTTTCCTCCTTTTCTATCGAAGGGGTCCTGACAGTTTCTCATGGCACTCTTGAATATTCCTGTAAAATGGAAAGAGGTACTCCTACATTTATCTCAAATTAACTATTTTTTTTAAGTTAAAAAAAATGTAATATTCACACATTAAAAATTATTTCTGTATTTTTGACTGGAAATATAGAAAGAAAAAGAAAAAGTATATTTCTTTATACACAGGCATATCTGAAGCAACCCTCTTTCCTGGAGTTTCAGCGTGACCTCTACTGCAGTTAAAAACACTAGTGAGCGGAGGTTGAGTTCATTGATTTTTGACGATGTAACCCATCTTCTTAAGGTTACGGTGACAACGTGAATGAGAAACCCCTTCATTTTACAATAATCGCAAAAAAGGGCTTATGTGCGCCTCGCCGCTTGATTCCCGACGAGGGGTGCTCAGTGTTGCCGGGGTTGAGTCCTTTTCAGCTGCACTGCATCAACATGGTGAGTGGAACCCTAAGCACTAGATTGCAGCGGTTTCCATGGTTTGTCACAGTTTTTGATAAGACATGAATCGGTTATAGGATATGTTAGGACTATCCATTGCTACGTTGGTTTATGATTTCCATTTGGTCGTACTCTATCGTCTTTGTAGTCTCATGTTAGCTTAGCTGTCTGATCAGTCTGGTAGCCCGCTAACTGAATGAGTTAGCTTAGATGCTACATCTGCGTTGAGAGATGAAGCACATCATTGTCGTTTATTCTTTTGATTAAAGTTCCTTGTAAATTGCATAGCCCCGACCTTGTTGATATGGACAAATGGAGAGGAAATGTTTGTTGTGTGGTAGTTATAACGTTAACATAGCTGTTAGGATGGCATTCAGACTACAAATAGAAGTAGATTTGGGTTAGTCAAGGTGTGTTCACCTTTCTTACCTGCTCAGTTTGACCTCAGGATGCCCTCTGAGGTCATATTGAATTTGGGCAATGTCTTTACAAGAATATAATTATTTCGTTTGGTTTGCTATTCATCATGACCTTTTATCCAATAAATTATGAGTCTTTACATCTTTAGATTTGTCTGTGATATCATAAACCCTATCCAGTGTTGCTGCTGCTTTTGTAGCATTATGCATTTAAAATCTAAACTGCAATTCCATAGATTTTGTGTTGTTGTTTTTTTTTTGTGTGTTTTTTTTTTTTTTTTTTACATAAATTCAATCCCAATCATCCAGTATACAATCCAGGTATATCATGTGTAGAGTAAGTGCAATTCTTGTTCACTTGGTTTGCATTACTATATACCTGGTCCAACTAAACTAAACTTATGGCTGGTATCTTTCTATAACAGATTTTCATTAAGGAAATACATGTATATCTTAAGTTTACCGTTTTGAAGCACTTAACCAAGCGTTATTTTTTGTGTTGACAAGCTGATGTGTATTTGAGGAGCATGGATGTGGTAAATGTCCTCATAGTGAAGACATGGCCCAGGTAATTGTTAGTTGATTGTGGTTTGTGGTTTGGTTGGGGGGTGAGTTGTCAGTTATCACTTTGGCCCCTACTCTCCACTCCCCAGATTTCATTTGCTTGTAGTGTGGAGGGGGTCAAGCAGACTGGGGCAGATAAGAGGATCCATGCTGGCTCAATTTCTCCCAGGTAGTAGATTGGGTAAAGTTTCCCACTGAGAATGGTCAGGGTCCACCAAACTGGCAATATATGCTTTTGACCTATTTATGATGACCACTGCTTGCTTAGTGAATGTCATGGAAGTAGTGCCATACTCGAGCAGATGTAATTGGCAGCTAGTAAATAGCAGAAGTTCTCCCTCTGTGACTTCAGAAGAGATACTGAGTTTGTATTTGAGAGTTGACCCCCATGTTGTGTGACACTGGTGTACCCTCAGGACTAAACTAAAATCTGCTGAAGTACAGAAGTAGTCAGGCTCCCAAGAGTCAGTATCATCAGTTCTTAGTTTTTTATGATCAGGTAAATAAATAATATTACATATTAGGCAGTAAAGCTAAACACTATAATTACACATAGGAATTGTTTAGTAAGCCACAATATGTTAAGTGACAGAACATTACATTTGTTTTTGTGTGTAAAACAATGCCCAGGCAGTATATTAAAGCATAGTCACAGTGAAGCCAAGTTTTGCTGTAATTAAAGTAAAAGCTGGCAATGTGGAAGTTTGTGAAATCGTATAAGAATTATGAGACACAAGTAGGAAATATATACAGAACTAATTAAATAAAAAATCAAATTTATTAGTCGACAGTCACCTCCCAAAACATAGCTTTGTTTCTTTTAGTTGCCATCTTAAGTCTTTATTTTACTGAAAATTAGATAACAATGTGCTTGGTATTGTGCCTGTCCAAATATTTTGTACATATTGCATTAAACTATATAAAATGGCAATATGGAGGCATGTTGAAAATAAGTATTTCCAAGTTTGAGTTTGGAGTGTAAGTTTTACAAGGTCAAGTGTGAGCCCTCGCTACTATCTGGGAAAGAAAATGGTTTCATTGGGGATTAGTTTCGCTAATTGGTTCTTTATGCTTGAGTGTCTGCTGAGACAGATATCAATGAGTCCTTCTGATAGTTAAAACGATAGGCCAACCACAGACCTTCTCCTATAGTGAGTGGATAAAAGCACGGCATGATGGGAATGATTCTGGCCCCTTAAGCTTAAGTGAATATCGATCTAAGTGAGCTCGCCTGATATTGAACTCCTTCTGTTGTTGTAACTACCACAGGAGTGCTGGCTGTTCAGTCAGTGGGATCACAGAGGTCACTGTTACAAAATATCATTTAGAAATCTTTTACAATTGATCAATTTATGAGGATTGTTAGTTAGTAATACAATTTGCAGAATGAAAAAGACAGCCTTGATTCTTATCCAATTTTAAAACGTCCTTGTTGCCTGTATGGATCCATGTATGATGGAAATGGTATCTCTTGTCATATTCTATATTTTTCAAGTACTTTTCTGTTTATATTGCGTTTTAATTACAGTTTCCCCAAAGGTATGTCAGTCTGTTAAAGTCACTGCATAATTTGTATGATAAAGTCCTTGTGTCATTTCTAATTATATTTTTAAATGTCATTTTGATCTCCACTTCTATTTCCACAGGGTGTGATTGGTGTGCAGCTGGTGGTTACCATGGTAATGGCCAGTGTAATTCAAAAAATCATACCTCATTATTCCTTTGCAAGATGGCTACTTTGCAGTGGCAGGTAAAGTAGTGCCCTCTCTCCTCTCTGTTGCAATGGTGCTTTCTTATGCAGTTAGTTTTCTGAGAGGTTGTTTACAATAAATAGTCCTGAACAATGGGCATGTTTGTTTTGATTCCAGAATGTCGAAAAGGGGGTGGGTAGAAGATAAAAAAGAATCATTACATTTTCCCTTAAAAACCAAAGGGCATCAAAATATCGGACTCACCCTATGGGATAGCACATAAAATAAACAGCCTCCCCCATTTCCTCTAATTAGCGCTACTCATGAGTTTTTGAGTAAACAGCTTATTAATAATAGAAAAAAATGTCTTCCCGGGACTCTAAATTTTCAAAAAACTTTACCCTAGGTTGAGGCTTGGAATATCCCTCAAGAATGTTGAATAAATAATTTTCTGTATTAAATGGACTTTCTTGCTCTTCTCTGCTATGCTCCTCCAACTTCCACACGGTATGCTCCTCAATATAGTCTGATGGTGAATTTCAAAGAATAGTTTAAAAGATTTTCAGTAATGTTTAGGCGTCTAAGGATGCTCTTAAATAGTTTGTTCCTGCTCCTTCCCACTTGGCCTTCAAGGACTTATGTTCTGACTGTCGTACAGTACATGTTAGAGTTGATAATTTAGTCTTGAACTAAGAGCTGGACAGTTATAGTATTGTATTTATAACATTTACCTCAAGTGATAGGTTATTTTGGTACTGATAAAAATTCTATTCTTATGTCTGTGTTAAAATTTAATTTCAGACAATTTAAAGTACAGTGAAGTAATGCAAAATCGCCAAAAATTTAGAGGTATTTTCCATTTTTATGTGATAAATATAAATTCTATTGTAGTCTTGCTGATTATCATTATTGCAAACAGTTTGAGATACACTAACGTTATTTCCACCTACAGGTTTGACATGTTTAATTGCATATAAAAGTTTAAAGAAACTATAAACCTGAGCTGTGCATCAGCTTATAGTTATATTATTTCTTTTTAATAGCATTTTTAAAATTTTGTCATGTTCAGGGTTAGGGTTAAATCATGTAAACCTAATCTGTTTTTTTCTTTTTATAAGAAGACGGTATAGAGATGTAGGTTAATGTCATTCTTCTTGCTCTGTCCATAATTCCACATCTGTCCCTTTGTTTGTTTCTAGTCTGCGGTGGTATCAGCACCCTACGGAAGATGAGTTGAGGAGCTTAGCAGGGAAACAAAAAGGACAGAAGAGGAAAGACAGGTAGGTAGAAAGGGGGGTGGGGTGGGGTGGTGATTCGAAAGAAGAAGGACTATTGTTTGGGGGTTGGGAAAATGCTATGGCACAGAGGAGGTACGAGCAGCACCTCTTTCATCAGAGAGGAAAGAAAAGATGAGAAGGCGGCTCTAGCGATGGATGGAGACCACAGACATGTCAGTGTGGAGATGAAGCTGATGTATTTATGTGCCTCATTTAAGGCCTGTTTGAAGTAAGAAGACACAAGTCTGTTTTTGTTGTTTGGCTCCTTTACGGCGCTTCATTGTGGCTCAGAGAAACTCGGCTTAGAAGTGGCCCTGTCTATTGGATGCAAGAGAAGTTTGTCTTTTTTTTTCTTTAGAGCCAATGCTATTTAGGCTATTTTAGTGGCTGACAGTTTAAAAGGCTTGCCTCCACTCTAAAATCAAAGTTTCACAAACGGCATTATATCTTCAAAGTGGTCATATGTCAAGCTTTGATTCTGGAGGACGATTTTCCTGCAAGACTATTTTGCAATTCAAAAAGCAAGTACCCAATTTTGGGGGTCTGCAGGTGGACGCTTGAACCATATGTTGAACACATGAATTTAGTGCGTTTTCCTTTGTCCTTCTTTAAAAAAGTGAACAGAAATCGAATTCACAACTAAAAATAATCCTTATTATTACACATGCTGTCTAACTACCTACTCCTGTTATTAAGCTAAGTTTTTTTTTTCTGACCCCGCATGAGGCAGGTCAAGTTTCTCCAGCGCCACATGTTCAGTAATCCCTCTAAGAAAAAGATGGACCACTGTCCCTTTGCCAGCTCATGCCCTGCCGCTCCGTTCCCATTGTTAACCGTCTGACTCCCTCAGTCAGGGGTGACGTTGAGCCCCTTTTCTTCCTGTCAGGTGCCTCAAAGATGAAATCTGTCCAGGGCATGTTTGGCCCAAGAGTCTTACAGTGGTATTGTGCTGAGAATCCAGCCAGCACACAGGGCTGTGCAAACAAAGCCCAGAAACTAAGGAGGCCCACCAGACTGTTCTCCCAGCTTAAAGAACAGCTCTCTGTTTGCCTGCTGTCAGTGGTTTAGCGCTGCATGCCTATTCCCCATTGTGTCTTATATGCAGTAAAGACCATTGCCTGCGGGATAGGTGAAAGTGATCATGTGTAAATTGAGGAAAATTGCAGTAATACTCAAATTGGTTTTAGTGTAATGTCGAGATGAAACAAGAATTTGAATATCACAGTTTTTATTGCAGTATTTCACTTTAAGTTAACTTAGAGTAAATGGTGGTCAATTGAAGCCTGTAGAAGCCCATATAAAACAAGAAATGTTATGTATATTTTAAATATCTTTACTATTTTTAAAGAGCAATCAAATACAAAGACTCTACATGGGAATGTGTCATTTTCAGCTCAACTAACATTATTCTGCTGTTGATTTTACAATTTACCTATGTAACTGGTTTTCAGTCTTGTTTTTTTCTGCTCTGTTTTTAGGAAGTACAATGGTCACATAGACAATAAGCCACTAACAGTTCCTAAGGACATAGACTTGCAACTAGAGACTAAATGCATCACAGAAGTGGACACATTAGGTGACGATCTATTTGATTTGTTGCTTTCATTCGATTTTGTTCTGATTATTCAGTCTTAAGTGTGCCAGTGCTCTAATTATTCTGTTTGGTCTCGCAGCGCTGCACTACTTCCCTGAGTTCCAGTGGTTGGTGGATTTCACATTGGCAGCAACTATGGTGTATCTGATAACAGAACTCTACTACAGCGTGGCTCAGCCCTCGGGAGAGATGAACATCAGTGTGGTGTGGTGCCTGCTCGTACTCGCCTTTGTCATGTATCCTTGCATCGGTCGGTCCTTACATCTTGGTTAGCCTTTTTTTTTTTTTTTTTTATCAAACCCTTTTTATCAGTGCTGTAGTGTCAGCTGCTCTTTAAATTGGTTCTGTATCTACACTAAGGATCTTCTGTTCATAAGGTGGTTCCAGCTGAACAAACATGCTTTATAATGCAGAGGTGTTTATTAATTTAAATGATTTGTTTGCTATTTTTTGTTTCTCACTGAAATATACAGATAGAGCTCAAAGATTTCCTTGGCATTTACATTATGTTCACTTTGGCCATTCTATATATTGGGTCATTTATTAACATTACATTATTTATCCATAGGAGACTCCAAGTCATTCTTGTTTGATTGTGCATATCCAGCAATAACCGTTAGAGACTATAAAATGACCCCTACTAGGTGCTTGCACCTTCATGTTCCACGGCTACCTGCTATTTTGCCACCTGAATGATGGTTAAATAATATGCATTATCCTTGCCACCAACCCCAGGGATCAATCTTTCCACTGCTTCTGGTCGGACCGGCACACCACGCGGTCAGAATGTGTGTTATTTCCTGCCCACATTGTAGATTGGAGGTCCACTTTTCATAGTCAGTCTCACTTATACACCTGGGGAAAAGGACAGAATGTACAATGTAGAGGAAGACGAGGGAATACAATTTGTGTTTTAATAGGTCTCTTGATTTCAGTTTTATTATTTCAGCTCTGATGAGATGTTTCAATACACATTTCAAATCGGTTTGGTATGGGTAATTCCTGAAGAAGCGTGTATTTCTACTGCTATGTAAACAGCATTGTGTTTCTGTATCAGTTAAAAATTGTATTTGCAAACTTTCAGAACATACAGTTGTTGCCATGTATGAGAATAACAGAGAGGATATCCTCCTTTAAGAGGCGTAAAGTACTTCTGAACAAAGAAACACTTTTCTAGGTTTTAGGGACCCAGTGTCACATTTAGAGATTGTATTTAATAAAAAACAAACTTATGTTTCAAAAGGACAGCATAAAATGCCAAGTACTATTAGGAATGAAAACAGCTGTTGATGTGTCTTTGAACAAAATACATTTAGCATCATTGCTACTTGGATGGAGTATTTGTCACATGAATATCACACTGTGTAAGGATTCACTATCTACTCAATCACTGCCTAATCACCTGATTGCAGTGTTAAGCTTCCACATTATTGGAAAATTAAGGCAAGGATTTACTAAAGTGGTATAGTACGTTTATTTGGGATGCTTTGTATCCCATTTGGAATTGGACATTGACCTATTCCATACCTCCCCAGTGAAAACGAGGCTTAAGACACTATTCTGTTCATCACAGTCTACATCTGTGCCACACATCATTTCACTACTAAATCATGATTGTATTACTCTACAATGGTTGCTATATACCTGACTGTTAAATAATTTGATAGATAGGCTTCTACTGTGTATAAGTTGTAGGTCACAAGATACATTCAGAATTGTTGATGTTGGACAGGTTTCTGTTTTGGCCTGAAAAAGAGTGAAACTTTGTCCTGCTGTCACATGTAATTATGCTGGAATGGTTTCCTCTATACAGAGACCCAAACTACTATTCAGCCTCTGTTAAGGTGCTGTTTAGTATGTGTTATGAACCACTGATTTCCCCTTAACTTCTTCACAGTAAGACCTTGTTTTCTCTCACGGCGCACTACTTTAAGCTGGAAGAAGGAGGAGAGCGCTCACTTTGCATTACGTTTGCTTTCTTCTTTTTTGTCAAAGCCATGGCCATCCTCATAGTCACTGAAAATTACCTGGAGTTTGGTCTGGAAAGTGGTAAGTGCACTTTTAACTCCGCTATCAGTTGTCTCGTTGTGTTAGTTTAGTTACCATTAGAGTCACTAACATTACTCGATTTTTAGGTTTTGCAAACTTCTCTGACAGTGCTCTACAGTTTCTGGAGCACCAGGGCTTAGAGTCCCAGTAAGTACACTCTGTTGTTTTCATTGCATGCATTCTCTTCCCTGATGATTTTTTTTTATAGCTTTAGCTTGTGAACCTGCTGTAGTGTCTTACTGTGTTATTTTTTATGTCCTTCACAGGGGTCCAATATCCAAACTCACTTTCAAACTCATCTTGGCTCTGCTTTGTTCTCTTATTGGAGCTTTCCTAACATTTCCTGGTCTACGATTGGCTCAGATGCACCTAGATGCACTAAATCTGACAACTGGCAAATTTACTCAGTGAGTTCACCAAAATAAGTGGATTTACGTTTGACTTTTATTTAATGCACTTTATATATACAGAGTCATGAGTAGAAACACTAAGAGGTGGAAAGTCTGTTAATGTATTATTTATATATCAGTTTCTATTGTGTTTTTATATATGTTAGCATTTATTAATGCATATCATGCTTAAATGTTTCTATTCTCCTCTGGAGTCCATGTAAAGTGCAGTTAGACTTGTCTCCTACTATTTAGTGTATGTCAGATTGGAAGGAGCCCAGTGTGAGTCAGTTGAAGGCTGGAGATGAATTCTATTTTTGAACCTCCTGTGTGCCATGTCTAGGACCATGAGAGGGGAGCCGTGTAGGGCGCACATGACACTTACATAATCCACTTTGGCAGAGCAGACTCTCCAAAATGGCCTCCTCTTCCTATTCTCTCCTTACTGTCATGAGCCTAGATTCACAGACCTTGTCACTAACAAAGAATGTTATGGAACCATCTGAGTCTTCAGCCTTTTACTGAGGGCCTTTATTTTGGGTTGTGTTAATGTAATGTTTTTTTATGGAACTCATTTACTTCCTTGTTTCCTTAGGACTCTGCTTCATATCAACTTCCTATCACCTCTTATTATGGTCTTGCTGTGGGTTAAGCCCATTACCAAGGACTACATTATGAATCCCACTCTGGGAAAGGAGAGTGTGCCTTTGTAAGTAAAAGTTTATTAGCACCAGCCACTGTGTAAATTTAATGCTATCCATCACTTTGTGCTCCCAGGTATTCTCTCATTTTGGCTGTTAATTCTTATAAATAGTCTTGACAATGACGGAACAGAAATGTGGTAAATGTTAGACCAGATACATGACTGACATGTCTCTATTACCAGAATGACTGAGCAAACGTTTGACACGCTGCGGTTGTGGGTCATCATACTGCTGTGTGCACTGCGACTCGCTATGATGCGACATCACTTGCAGGCCTACCTCAATCTGGCCCAGAAGGGTGTGGACCAGATGAAGAAGGAGGCAGGGCGCATAAGTACTGTTGATCTACAGAAGATGGTAAATGAAAATGCACATTTCTGAGCAATTATGTTTTATTCAAATATTTACAAAAATATTTACAAAAAAATATAACTTATAAAGGTGGCATGCATTTTCATAACTTCATAACTTTATAAAATGTATAATCTTATTTACTAGGTAGGTATGTGACATATGCCTGTACTGAATATTTTTTCAGGTTGCACGTGTTTTTTACTACTTGTGTGTAATAGCACTACAGTATGTGGCACCCCTAGTAATGCTGCTGCATACAACTTTGCTGCTAAAAACCTTAGGTAGGTCACAACATTTTTTATGTATTTATTAGCATTTCTCATTGGCTGCAGCTGTTAAGCCCTTAGCTTGTCTGTTGCAGGTGGACACTCCTGGGTTGTCTATCCTGAAGAAGACCTGCCTTGCACCCAAGAAATGGACTCTGGCCCTGCAGTGTCAGCAGCGACGCCGACCGCTGGCCCGACAGGAGCCTCGGTGCTAGAGACAGGAGCGCGGGCATCTGTGGCCCAGCTCTCAGTGGCCCTGGGAGGTCTGAGGACTGTATTCAGCCCATTGCTTTTCCGGGGTCTTTTCTCATTCTTTACATGGTGGATTGCTGCCTGTCTTTTCTCTACGTCCCTCTTTGGCCTCTTTTACCATCAGTACCTAATGGCAGCATAGCATTGGCAGCCCATTAGTGTCAGACAGCTCCCTACAAAAAGGCATGTGCCGGAGCAATGGAAGCCTAAAGAAGATTCTGCTCCTCAACTAATCCTACCCTCAAGACTGACCATATCATTGGACCCTCCGGTTCAACTTACAGTGCTTCCTTCACAGACTCACAGTTTTTATGGCTGTGACCACATCATTTTTTGGAGAGCAATGAAGATTTATACACTTAAATACAGACTGAATTGTAAGTCTATAACTTGTGCCAGTGGTGTTGGCACAGTACCAAAATTTCTGTCAAGTTTTTATCTGACATCTTAAATGCTGAATGATATTAATCACTTGGTGGGAAATGTTTGGTGTTTACTGTTCGAATGAGGAAATGGTAATTATTTCCAATTGTTACAAAATACAAACACAGTTGTTGATTATGGGAACTAATGCCCTTTAAATTAGTTAATGATTAAGTTTTTCATAGTTTATGTGCTTGCCCGAAGGGACCATGATATGACTTATTTATTTGAGACAAGTTTTAAAGACACAGCAATTAGCTCACAGTTTGTTTCCTACATAAAGGACTAATTTAACTTATGAACCCCAAATGATCCAACTCTTGGCTTAAGTGTCTTAGAAGAAAGTCTTAAATCAACAGGATTCATGGCATCTCTGTTTTGAAGAGAATAGCAGCTCATGGTCTATTGTCTGACTGAAATACAACCTACAAAGATCTGTGCCTGCAGAGGAGTAGTGGAAACTGGGAGTTTTAAAAGTGTCTGGTTGATACCTGCCATTAAGAACAATAGTAGTTTTGAATAAATGTGTTCTAATAGATTTTGCATTTGTGTTGTGTAGTTTTACCTGAGCCATTTTGGAAAACATAAGAGAATATAAAACTCTTGTTCAGTGGTTTGTGATTAAAAGGGAGAGCAGCATTTAGGCTTAGCCTTAGTCCTGGCCTGTGCTGATGTTCCTGTGTAAACAGGTCTCCGCTGTATTCTGAAAGGGCATTGAGAAGTTGAGATGATGTCAGATAGTGTTGATAAGCTAACGCCTTCTTTTTGTTTTCTACTTCTATCCTGCCATTGCTTTTAACATTAAAACATCAATTTGTTTTTATGCTTTTTCATTGAAAATGTGGCTTTGTAATATTCTTTCTTAATAATGGTGCCAAGTGAGTCTGCTCCCCTTGAAGGTGTCTATTGACTGGACTACAAACATGGGTCCGCTGTTTCCAGTATTTTTCAGTGTTTAAAATTCTCTGGTGGCACACACAAATAGCCCAATGTCTGCTCTAAAGAGGAATGTAAGGTGTCAGACAGAATATAGGTCACACCCGGCGTCTCACCGTTTCTTTGCAATCATCAAGGAGCTGTTCTCACTGAATTGTGTCTCATTGATGACTTGTACAAAACTCTCAGTCCAGCAGCACTATATAACATTTCTGAGTCTTAGCTTGAGTGTTTCTACATCTTGGGGAATATGCACATAATGAATGTATTAATCCTGTTTAATTTCTAGATTATTTTCAATTAATTATTTGTTAGGCGAGTTGACTTCAACTCCCACCCCTGCACTTCCAATCTCTCTTGTCTACTACCTGCTAAATGTATGTGTTGAGCAAAGTCTTTGAGAATAATTATAAACGTTTGGCAAATGTGGGGCATGTAAACATTTCTCTTTTTTAAGAGTCCATGTTGACCTAAATCAGTTGTTAATGAGTTTGACAAATCAATTTCTGATTAACATTTTCTTGTTTAAATTATTTTAATGGTTAGCTGAGTAGCTGGAATACTTTAAGAGTTTATTGGCCTAATCAGGCCCAATCTGTTCTGTTTGTCACCACAAAGTGTTTTTTATTCCTTGTTGATTTCATGAAGTAACACACACACACACACACACACACTGTTCTCATGTATTTATTTCTGCTTTAGATTTTTGTCTTAAATAAATGATGTTCTTTACAATATTTTCTTGGCTCTAACTCTAACTCGTATTTAAAGAAAATTGTTTATTTTCATCATTTTTTTTTTAAATGGACTATGGTTAGTCTTCAGTCACAAACAGGGCTGTGCCAGTCTTCTTTAAAAAGAGGATAGATAGATTCTCTTCACTATTAGTGAAAAACTGTATATGTATTTAGTCACCCCACTACTAAAGTCGTGGTTGTGCTTTTAAAAGGGCAGATTCTTTCTGTTTGTGAAAAGGACACAAAGAAAAAGCAGCCAGGAATGTGAATTTACATACATCTTCTCCAAATATGTAAGGTTGGAGGTGAGTGAAAGTTGAAGTCTAAAAAGTGGCTTGGCAGAATACATTTCTAAATGCAGAAATGAATGTGAAGTAGTTCCCTTACATATGCCTGAACATTCGATTTATACCATGTGTGAAAAAGATCAAATATTTAAACACACTGAAGAGATTTGTACAGCTGTGTTTCTGTTTGTGATATTCAGCCTTGACATTAAATTCCACACTGAATATGTTGCTACTTCCGAAAAGGTGTAGACATGCCCTACTGAGATTCACTTTCTGGACTCCCCTAATATAAAGTGACAAACTAACAAGCTGTTCGTAGTGTAGCCAGTGCTTTGTAATTTATTTTTAGCCTTAGCAAAGATTTTCAATTGTATGTTTTAACCAATTCTCAAGTTATGTGTGATGCTGCTAAGTAATAGAGTAATTTTATTTTGGCATCATGAAATATAAAACAAGTCTAACGGGCACTGATTTGGGCAGTCAGTTAGTGGCCAATGATGATGTTTGCTTTTGTTTGCAGCAGCTATTGGCATTGTATAAGGGATGGAATTAAACAACAGTCCGCTTAATGCACATCCCATTCTCTGGGAATAACACTAGGCCAGTTAATACAGGCCTTGAGTGTCATTGTTAACATGAGCAGGAAAACTCGGCCAAGGCATTCACTTCTACGTAGACAGATCAATAAGACAGCTTCCAAAACAAACCAGTGGAGAGCTTCTATTATCCCCTTCAAGTGGGCCCTATTCACAGAGTTCCCCTTCTCCGTAGACCAGTCCGTGGACATTCAGAACGAGGAGTGGGACCCCCTCCCTCTGTCCATGCCCCCCAGCACTTCTGTCCCGAACACAGCCTGAAGAAGTGAAGACCTTGTGGAGGAGTAAGCATATAATAGAGTCCCCCTGTCTAGGCACACAATCCTACATCGTCAGGTCGATCAGCCATACTCCACGAGTGACCTGACCTTGTGCGCTGAATAGCCTAAAAAAAAAAGAAAGAAAGAGAAGGGACTTTACTTCAATCCATCTCGTATGACCCTTTAGTCAATAATAATTTCTGAACATAAAGACAAAGATAAGACAAAACACAAGACAAAAAAGTTTAGTTGGTGTTGTCTCTAAATTTACAGAAAGAACAATGCTTACTTCTGTATTAAAAGAATAAATGTATAACTATACATGTACTAAAAACATGGATCCTTGCAGAGTTTATTTAAGTTATTAAAAATGTACAATTCCACCATTTTGAGTCAGTTGGAATGTTAATGTAAGTATTTCTAAGGTACTGTAGGATGGGAAAAAAATTGTGGGAAAACTGAGATCATCAGGAGTACTGATGTGTACACACACAGCACATAATTGCTGGAATCAGGTTATAGTTCAAATAAAAACAAACAAACAAAAAAAACAACAAAAAAACCCACAGATTTTAGCCACAAAAAAAATGCAATCCATGGGCACTAGGAGTGGTCATTTCTAAACATTTTCCATTTTTTACCAAAGGAACAATCCACAGAAACAGGCATTATCTTGAAAATATTGTGAGAGACCAGTTAAAAGAGCAGAGAAACAGAGCTAATCTTCTGACCAAGCAAAGCATATTTAAATGTGGTCATGGTTCATGAATGAGGTCTAGTGCCACAGAAGGAGAAATATGAAATGGCTGACTGCCCTCATGGTAATCACCACTGCTTTTACATTTATTCTTCTGCAGATGAACATTGTTCCTTTGGGGTTTCTGTGCTTCATTGTTGTAGGCAGCTTTAATTAGCAGCTTCCTGCTGCTGTCTGTGCTGGTACTTGTATTTACATTCAAATGAACTGCATCTTTTTAAAGCTTAATGCAAACCAACAATGATGATTTGCATTTTTATAATTACATATAGACTGTTATTAGTCCACAACATACCTGAATGCTTTTCAATATTAGAAGAGTAATACCTAACTGTCCATATGTAATACTGTATGTCTGTCATACACAGAGGACAATGAATTACACAAACCCTTTGTGTTCACGCATAAAAAGTTGTCCATAAATTAACACAAGCTTCAGAGTTTCAAAATGTAACCAAAGGATTTCAAGGAGCAATGTCATGTGAATAAATCATGACGCGCTGAATACAAAGATCAGTATTTTTTTCTTAATATGTTATTTTAGATTGAAAACACATTGTCAGTTCCTGTTTAATTTTGATCTGCTTTGCTCAGGTCAATAATAATACAATAATAACACAATTTCATCAAGTATCTAAAATGTTCAATGTATCAGCATAAATTAGTAGGAGCTATGTTGTTCTCTCTTGAATTCATGTCAACACTCTCCTCCCAACAACCAACAGAATAGGCTGCCCTCTAGTGCCACTGACTATGTGTGACACACAGTCAGGGGGGAGGGGTGCTGCTTGTTGCTTGCTTTAGCAGAATGCCAGCTTTTTCTGTGCCATCCAATCAGAGAGCGGCTGGCTAACACGCTCATACACCCAGCGGAACTGGGTGGCGAATGCAAATGCTCCCCAAGATCAAGGTTTCTCCTTGGCAATGGCGCGCCACTTGTTTCTCTCCCTTTCATGTTCGGGTGATGATGATGATAATAAGAGAGGAGGACGGGCCTCAGATTGAGCCAAGGCACAAGAAGCATCAATGAAATCTTTCATATGAAATGCTGCATCACATGACATTAGTGTCATTCACAGGAGCTGTTTGACTGACACATTATTAGAAAAATTGTGAGAAATGCACCATTGTCTTCATCCATTTTTCATGTTTGAATTGCTGACACTTTTGCCAATGCGGAGCTCTGAACTGGGACAAAGGAGCTGTAGCCTACATCCCATTTTTCCCAGGGTTGTGTTCTCCTTGCTTTTGCAAAAGACAGAATTAATAAAGTAACAAACATAGGTCTATAATTGCTTCCTTTGTGCTTCTCAAATAAACACGAACACGGGTGAAACGGGTATCATGTCGCTTAGGGATCTTATTGTTTAGCGTGCCTCGGGTCCAGAAGACTTCATTTGTGACATTATATTATATTAGGCTGATGATGCACATAGCATTCACAAAGCACTTCAGCCCCCAGGCTTTCATATACATTGATTTAAAGCCACCCTATGTTCCTAATTAACACAAGGCATATCACCGCTGCTTTCAGGAAATGTAAGGCTGATTGAAAGAAACATGGCAAATTCTTAACATTGCTCTAGATAGAGGAAGACATGTCTGCTCAATTACCTTCTAGTGTAGTTTAAATATGACAAATAAATCCCTAATAGAGACAAAATAAATCTATATTTTTTCCAATCACAAAAGTAAAAAAAAAAAAAGAAAAATGTTTACAAACATTATAATGATAAAATAAATGCATTTAGAATTAGTCCACTACTCTCTAAACTACAGAAGCTAATTGTTGTAATTATATAATAGAAAGGAACATCAGTGTATAAAATCAACCGTTAGCAATTAGCTGCAAAACACAAAATGACCCAATTGTCATTAGCGGGTTTTTTTCATGCTAATTTTACATTCTGCAGCCTTTAGATTTGGTAAGTTGGTTTCCCATTGACCTCAAGTAAACATGAACTTGTTCCGAGACCTCATTGATTGTTTGATCTTGTTGCCGGGCGCAACCCTTGACCTTGGGCTGTGAACTGACGGCACGCGGGGTGACCACACAGGAGGGTCAGTGGAGTCAAGTCCCGAAGGAGACCAGCCCCTAGTGCACACTCAGATTTTAGCACAAGGCTGAGCAGCAACAGAGTGCAATTGTTTGTGACTGAGGCCTGGAATACACATGCATCAAGAATAAGGATGTTTCTGCCCGAGAATGTTAAATTATCTGCATGTCGGTATGTGTGTGTCATCATCTCCATATACACACATGTAACAGGAACTCCAAAGAAAACTTTTCTCTCTTGGCAATATTTCACTGCAAAATATAAAACTGGAGCAGCTATAGAAAATGCACAGTGCTTTCATCATTATCAATTTTGTTTCTAATGAAAGAGAGAGAATTATGTATCACTTTTAGCACATTAGGATGCAGATATAATATAAAAAATGCTCAACTTCTTTTGAAGGTATTTTTTTATCCTCCCAACAAAGGACTATTATGTGGCTTTGGTGAACGCATATTAAGCAAGATCAGCAACAATCATTCATCTTCTACAATGCATAACAGAAAATGATGGTATTATCTCTGGCGCAGAAGAGGTAAGGAGGACAGCGAAGGTGGATGTATGTTGGGAACAGAGAGAGGCTCCAACCTCCCCCTTTTGTACGCACAGTTTGGACTATGTGAAAGATTACACTGGTCCAATTTGTTCCCAACTTGAGTGGCCTCCCAAGTTTCATCCATCAGTCGTTTTCAATGTGCCCAAAGTTCTGAACAAAGTACAGTTAGCTGTGAATGTTGTGGACAGGGGCCGTTGCTAGGGCACACTGGGCCGTGGCATTCTTGGCCGTCTGGCGTCCCAGGGTGCAATGGGAGCGCTAGTCTTAGGTATAAGTCACCAGCCGAGGTGAAAAGCACTGTCAGACAGATGAAAGGGGTCTTCCCCCAAGTCTCTCTGTGATGAATAATGAAAACGACAGACAAATGTGGGCAGAGAGTTTTAGGACGCCTAAAATCACTCTGAATGCATTTCATGTCAATATGTCCCACATTTGAAATCCTTATTATAGATTGGATTTGTAAAAAATGGCTTTCATTGTTCAGGGACATGTCCCCTCACTCACACACTCAACTCCTTCGCCCCGGAGTCTGTGCCACACCACCCACCTCTGTCGATGTAACCTAGCAACTATTTAATTAAAATAGCATCAGCAAGCACAGAGGTTTTCTCCGCCCTTGCAAGGATTTCCTCCATTGGTTTTTGCCACATTGTGAATCAAAAACATGTCTGAAAACCATTTTTTGCTTTGTTAAAAAAAAAAATCCAGTATGTAATCCTGATTGGACTTATTTTACATGCTTTAACATGGGTTATTATTATGCCGCAGTTGTAAACAATTGAGCCTAGTAGCTCCATGACCTTCACTAGTCTATCAGCAATAAAAAGGCCTTTCCTCACTTCTCTTCCTACATTTCCTCTTCCAGCCTGGCATTTCTTTGTATGCCAAATCACAGCACCCTCTGTTTGGAGTTAAAGGACAGATGCCTCTTACCATGATCTACATGTGTGCCAAGCTCGGCCAATACGGAGCAATTAGAGGGAAATGTGAAGCAGCACTGTGTGTCAGTGAGAATCAGACTCCCTGTCACTCAAAGCACATCCATGACTCTCAGAAACAAACAATGGAGCAATATTCCAGTTCAGGGCTGTCAAAACATAGGACTTTTCTCTTGCTTTAGCTAATGGACACTGAGGTTATCTGTCTTGTCTTCAGTCTGTGGAATGTAACGTTTGGTATAGTACAGGTGCTCTCTTAGTTTGGTCCTCTGTCATTACTTACGAAGGAATGCAGAGGAAAGTCATAGCAAATGGCTTTAATGAGCCTTTTTCCAAATGGGTACATTATAGGGTTGACCTCCACTTCAGGTACATCTGTGCTTTTCACCAAAAATTACACATTTCTCCCTCTTATATCCCACTTTGCCTCTTTTCTCACGCACTATTTCCATTTCTACAGTACTGCAAAAGCCACTCCAGACACTGCAATTCAAAAAGAAAAAGTGTTAAGAAATGTAAAAGGATAAAATCTCCTGCCTAATAGACACTGAGAGTATCACTTTAAATTCATTTTAAAGAGGTGCTGACACTGGACCATTTCCCGTGATCTTTTCAATAAAAGTATCAATGAGCAAAATCCACTTCACAATCAAATATATCTATATTTTAGCATATGTCTGACAGACTTGACAGACTAAAGGGCTACACTTCTTTTTCCTCTAAATCCAAATTTCTAACTTTAAGCTCTGAATGAATGCACTTTAGAAAGCTATATGAGCAGTCTTGTGCGTATTATTCTGGTTAATGTAGGGGCACAGGCATAACCTTCAAGGACAAATGTAAAATCATTGGCTCATTGTCATAATTGTACATATGCAGCATGTATGTGTGAGATTAATTCTGTAATCATTTGGATTCTCAGTGTTGCCTATAGCACATATAGCCTATGTAAATCCTTAGAGTGTGTTCATGCCTCTATTTGCATAATGGCACATGATTTTGACAGGCAGGACGAGAGAGAGGGACCCCTTGACATTTTTATAATGGCACTTTACAGGGTGGACAAGGTTGGGGGTGGGTAGGATATGAAAGGCAGTTGTGTTGGAACAAAATATAGAGACCTTCAGTGTATGTGGCACTCATGAAGCAAGACAGTGACCTACAGGATGCTCAGCTCTTCTGCCTTCACTCGGACACAACGGAAACACATGCAAGGTGTAATTTAGGGCCACTTTACTGTGCAACAACAAATACTTTATATACCCATAAAAACAATATTTCACAACTATGTCAAACCCAGATAGAGTGTGCTTTGCTGTTCTATTAAAACCACATATCACATGGAGTGGCTGTTAAAAATTGTACACAATTATAGAAGAAAAAGTCACACATAATATAAGATCACACGCTCCCAGGGGTTCGTGTTAATTCTTTTCACTCCTTTAAGACAGGTTGTGTTGTTCTTTTGCACATTATAGCCTCAGTAAATTGAATCCAGCTAGCAGAAATAATCATATTCAAAATGATTAAAACATTTTATGAAATTACAATTTTGTTGTGGGCTACATCTGTCAAATAATATCGAGCAAACACGTCCCTTGTCAATATGGTGTGAGTACAGTCTCCCTCATCACGGCCCGGGACTCGTCCGTCGGATTCGGAGGTCTGTGGGAGAGGCCACCGACAAATTAAAAGGTCGCAGACTGGGGTGGCTCGGTCTTTAACGCCACACACGCCCCTTATGTCTCGTCTGAATGACACGTGCAACAATGCCGTCTTCTCACCAACACAAACAGCTCAGACAATGGTGTGAGCTGCGTAGACATATGCTGCGGCCATTGCTGTCCACAAGTCCCTCATTTATTAGTCCGTGGGAACACGGCACAGACAGAAAGTGCTGTCTGCTGTGACACTCGGACTGCATCATTTTTTTCCCCCTGCGTCTGGGACAAGACAGACACCAGAGTAGTTAGTCGTGAGAAAGTAAATCAGACAGAATTGTTTGCCCACAAAATAATGGAGACAGCTTTCATGTGGATAAGGAAATCACACTCACATTAAATGCATTAATAAGTAATTTTAATAACAATGGATGAAAATGCTGGTTTGGATAAGCAAACTTAAATTTGAAGCAGCTTCTCCTTTTGTCTCACCTACACATCTCCAACAATGTGATTAATTATGTTATTGAATGCATAAATGCAGCACAATTAAAGTAGATTTTTAGTAAAGGAACAAGGTAGTAAAATCAACTTAAACCAAATTTTAACTTCAAACAATTTGACAACAGCTTTTCTTTGATGCATTTCTGTCCCCAGTAATTTTGTGCACTTTTAAACCTGCAAACACATCTGCCTCTCGCTCCATCTTCAACTCCCTGTCAACCTGACACACAATCATTAAAATGCATAAAACCCTCACCCACACCCTGCCGCATGCATTAATTAGCACGCTGGTAACAAGCTAGCCTCTCCATTCACACCCTGAGCCTCTTTCATTAGCATGACAGTGGCTAGCAGCGGCCAGGGGCCCATCGGCTGTGAGGTTCTCTCCTCAGGGCCCCTGATTAAAGGCAGAACCCCTAGGACGCAAAGCCCTCCATTCCTTTCATCATCGCACCCATGCAGCGTCTTTCGGATGATCCCCGGACCGCAAACTGTCAAGTATACCTGTTTCTATGGGCTATCTCTTTGACTCCTCTCTCCATCTCTGCACACTCCATCCTTTCTCCACTCACTTTGACCCACTCCAGTGTACTTTCCTCCAGCTCAATGTAATTGTCACCTCCTATCTCTCTCTAGACCCTTATGGGCTGTATGCAAAATGGGGCCAATGGCTGGCTGGTGTCAGATGCTTTCTCTGTGCACATATACATAACACAGCTGTACTATTTCAGGTGGATTCACAATAGTAGCCCCAGGTGACCCGGAGAAGGGTGCTCACTCCTTAAAGGCTTATCCTTACAGGAAGCACCTACCCGGACACCTGACGAAGAGCAGCTATCATCTGCAGGCCTAGCCCATCAGGGTCTTCTCCCTGCGACCATCCGGCCTGGATTTCAAGGCAAAATGTCTCATTAGCTGTGGTCCTTGAAAGAAGGGCACTCCATTTCAAATTCAGTTACACATTCCCTTTGAATGGGACTAGGAGGCAAAGGAAAGAGTGAGGAGGAAGAAGGCAGGGAAGATGGTTTCTGTGGAAGGCAGAGGCCTCAGAGCCGCAGGGAGGGAGAGCGCAGAGGGGAATGAGGCTCTGCTGAGGCAGCCATAATTTCACACCATCATTACCTCTACACACCCGACATTTATGCAAATGGAATTTCAGGGAAGACGTTGGACAAACGGGTTTAGCCAGAGCTTCGGACAGACATTTTGTTATACATACATACATACATATAGCATTGTGATTCATACACTATATGTAGTCCTCCCCGACTATCAATTGGGAAACCTTTTTGTTTCTGTGAGATTAATATGTTAATATGTTAAGTTTATGAAAAATTTGAAGGCACAAAGTTATTACTTGTCTAATATAACATACTGAATATCTGCATTTCATGAGAACTCTTAGCTATAACGGACTACAACTATTTTCTCACATCTATGTTACTGTACTTCTCATGCCAGTCAAAACTCCATTAGTGTCTCAGTCCAGTGCAGACAGGAGGTGAAAATCAGATTTGCCTCATACTGACAGTCTGGTCCTTCAATTCTTTTGTAGACCTTGAGTGGATATCATGCTTAGTAGTTCACTGGTACACCAACATAGCTTTGATCTGAGTGTATTTGTGATGTATACCCCATATGGCTCCTGAATAACTTCCTGCCGCTGGAGAAGGTTGGTCTGAGGACCATATATTGTAAATACTGTCACTCACTAATGACGGCTGTAAGGCCGAGGCCACGTGCAGCAGGGGGCAGGTCGTCTTTCTTCTAACGAGGAAGGGTCTCATGGAGAGACAGGTCAGGGGTGTCAGGACCAGACATATATTGCAACATAGCACATCACACAAAGAAAATGTCATTTAGTGCTCCTTCAGCCAAACCAGAAGTAATAATTAGGATTAGTTGATGTTACACAAAGCATGCGGGGAGCTGGCATCATGCAGGGTTTCAGAGTTAATGACCCGGGTGCAACAGCTCCAGGGGTTGCAGTGCAAAAATGTAAGAATCGATCGTGCTGACCTTTCGTAATTTCTTATTCTGACCTATCGATTATGACACCTATTGATTTGCCTTTCTGCTGTGTTCTGCCACCGCCGTGGACATCAGACATAAGACCAGAGGCTTGTGGTGTGGTGAGATGGACATGGGTGTGGAGGAATAGTTATCATCGAGACCACCTGTCACTCCTCAGGCCTCTCCTCGACAACCTCATCAGAACCCTCGATAAACACGGCGGGAGGTCAGCCCGCGCTAATAATAAACCAGTTGAAAGCAGAAGGACGGAGACAGAAGGAAATCGGCCATGGCAGATTTCACAGCAAGCGACAAAAGCACCAATGACATTTCCAGAATTCTATTACAGTCATGGGCACCAGCTGCACACTTAATAATACAGTTTAATACTGATCATGCAATAGTAAAGGAATGTCCTTCATGCATTTAAAAGACCATGGTTTGGGTTAATTGTAAAGTAAAATCACTTTGAGCATTGTAAAAAGTGAAGGACAATGTAGAACTTGGAGGAATATGTTGCAGTAAATAAGGAGTGGATAAACAGCTGTGCTGCAATGCAGTTTTGGTTTAAGAAAGAACCTGCATTTAGTTTGATATTACAGCAGCAGAATCATGACCCTTGGTTTAAATTTTTGTTATTTCATAGTAAACAACTTTTAATTATTAATTCACATGGAAATTAATCCTAAACTGCCAATCAAGGATCTAGCACTAGAATAAGCTGTCTGTCATACTTTTGCATTATATGTTTTACCAAGTAGTAGCTGTGATTTGATCAGCTAAGAGTTCTCTTCAACTCCAGATACTGCTACAAATTTGTGAAATGTGCATACTTTCATATAATAGCTGTCAACAGTGAATTTCTCCCTCCTTAAGCCGTCTCTTACTGTTGCAAATTGAACAGTGGCACATGGATCGGGAGCGTAGAAGGAGTGGCACACACACATGCTAAACGGTAAGAGGAAAGTGTATGAAGAGACTGCTGTGTGTTAACAGTACAGGAGGGCGAGCACTTGTGCCCTACGGCACACTGCAGGGGCTAAAACGTTCCTCCACATGTGCGCGGCAGCTCAGAGACAGCAGGAATACATGGGATTACATTGTGCGCTCTTGCCCTAGGCAGTCACCAGGAGAGGCCCGCACACATCCAGCCCCTTGCACTCACAATGCCTGTTGTATGTTACATCTACTCCAAACAACATTTTTAATGAGTAAATAGCAACTATCTTTTCTCATTAATGACAATCTTAATATGAGCCTTTTGCCTGAGGCTGTCAGTGGGATATGAACCTGAAAGACACTCTCAGAGGAAGCTTCTGCGTTTTCAAGAGCTTTATCTGAGAAGACTTGAAGTGCAAACAGTTGCTTGGATTGTGTTAAACGCTGAAGTCCCACATTAGGTCTCAAACCTCTGAGGTGCAAACCAATTTTGCCTGTTTTTGTTCTAGGTAGAATTTGGGTTATAATGCTTGTAAACTTAAACCTCAAGAGCCATTATTTTTCAGGACAATGTGCCTCATGACAAATATATATTATAATGCGCTTATGAATACACACAAAAACCAAGAAAACAAAATAGAAAATATATTTGACATAAATTCACTCAAAATCACTTTGAAATACTATTTCCCTGAATATTTTGCTGCACAAAATAACATCACTCAAAACAGTGTGTGTTTTTTTTGTACTAAACTATGATGAGTCGCTAATTCATTTATCATATTCATCTTACTGTTTAACAAATGTCTTACTCACATTCATGCCCTTTCAGGTAACCCTTTTTCTGGAGCCAAAGGTGACTCTCTTCTTCTGTTCTTGCACTCACACAAACATAAAGCACACAGCTCACAGTTGCATGACACATACTTTTAGAGATGAAAGTGTCAGTTCTTGGCAAAGTGTAGCAGGACCCAGGGGGTGTTCTCCACAGCCTGATACATATACCTTACAGTAATGTGTCAAGTTTCAGAACCCTCGTAAGTAACAAAGGTCATGTGAGGACAAAATGAAAAAAGTAACTTGTATTTACTTTTCTCATCATTGTTGTTTCACTATCTCCCTGACAGAATTTGAAAGATTTAGGATGTCCTTTAATTTTATATATTGCTCCCTGTTTGGGTTTGTTTAGTTTATGCTTCACCTTTCTCTTTGTGATGTGCTCTGCTCACAGACACATATAACAATGGCAGAAATATTTCTCTTCCTCCTTCAACCCTTGTGCCCATTAACAGTTAGTGCTAGGAGTAATTGTGATTTGAGTGTAACCCCAAATCTGTTTAATGAGAGCCGTGATCCACAGAGAGAGCACAGGTAAAGTGCTTTTAACGAGAGGGCCCTTATTTTACCAGTCAGAGAGGAGCGCCGCCGCTATTTCACATTCACCTTCAAAGCAGCGCTTCAAATTGTGCCGACGAGACTTTATTTCCTCTTATCTTCCAGTGTATAGGTCCTCCAGAGCAAAAGTGCACCCAGTGAAAATGTGAGGGAATGGTGGGTGAAGCTGTATAGCGCACAGAGCCACAGAGAGACAGGGAGAC
The DNA here is from genome assembly GCA_036850595.1 of Rhyacichthys aspro. Lineage (NCBI taxonomy): Eukaryota > Metazoa > Chordata > Actinopteri > Gobiiformes > Rhyacichthyidae > Rhyacichthys > Rhyacichthys aspro. The sequence continues at coordinate 12,366,971 of CM072156.1, forward strand.
TCAAATTAGGCGAATATGAGAAGGCAAAATGGAGGAAGTTGTTAGATATTACAGCTGTGTGCTCAGGAGCCTGTGCTATTCTTCTCTGCTTGCACTACAACGCACACACAGCAGACTGTATTTGGCTTGGCACTTAAAGCAACAGCCAATTGTTCTTTTTGGTCGGGTATAACAAATAAATATGTTTCAATGAACGGTGTTGGGACTTATACAGTAAAAGGTCAAGTGGGGAAAGGTTTCCAGACGGAAGCGGAAAAGTACTTTCAAGTGTCAATGCAAAGGTTAAAATTGTTATATTTCTCTCATTATTATAGTTTCAAGGCCAGGATCACTGCATTTTTACTGATGTTTTTTTTTTTATATATATAATATATATATATATATATGGAACAAACAAGTACCACACAAGTTGTTTATATGTCAGATATAGGAGATCATATTAAAGCAAACATTAGAAACAGTAGATCCTTGGGAGCAGTGGTGCCAAAAGCTGGAGGTACAGCTGTATTCTGCAGAAGAAGAAGAATGTTGTTTACTGTTTTATTTACAGCTTTTAGAAAGTTAAAGTCAGTGTAATGTCGACAGCAAATAAATTGTTTTATTATTTACAAAGCAAGAGCAAATAAAAAATCCAAAATTTAGCATTCATTGCATCTACCATTTGACAGTCACAAGACATTACCATTTTGAACATTACATGGGTTAATTAATTTGAAATGTACGAATGGCTTGGTTGGCAAATTTCATGTGAATGTCTATACATTAAGTATTGTGTTACAATTTCTATAATTCCTTGTTTTGGCTGAATCCTTTTATTGTTGCAATAATGAAACAAGAAAGGTCTGTTCTAATCAAATAAACAGTCACGGCATGTATTTTATTCTTGTTTACGGTGATTACTGCACACACAGTTTGGAGGAGTGACTCGATGACACATGAAGTAATTTACTAGCACTGCCTCCGTGACATGTCAAATGCAGCATAAATATAAACTCTCCTGGAAATTCAATTGGTGAGCTTCCTGGTCCTAACTGACATGGTAGTATGTGTTGTCAAAAGAAGGGACTCTCTCAGACATAGGAAAAGAAAATCTGTTTTTTTGGGGGGGGGGGTTTGGTAATGGTCAAAATAAATTGCATTGTCTTAGAGGGTTATACGGTGCATATTTCAGGCTATAAATGACTTTGATAATGTTCCTGTTTGTAAAGCTGCGTTAAAGCATCTTTTTGTCATGAACAAACGGAAGAAAAACTGGGGTACTCACAAGGAGTCAATCTTGTGGTAAGGAAGTTACAACAAATCTATATTTTGTCAGTCAGATCCTTGCTTAAATCTCCTGGTGTTCCATTACCCACTGATAGAAATCCTAGTAGGAAACTGCAGCCAACTTGAATGCCCCCCCTCCCATCCATACAACAAAGCATCTTGGACGAGAGAAATACTGCTGGAAACCTTTGAGGTTGGATTGGATGAATGAAAAAAGAGAAAATGTCACCAATTCCATCTTCGAAGATTTCAGATAGAAAGTCTGACAATGAAAGTACATCAAAGGGAAATGCAGACCCCACAGTCTTCAAAAGGTACTGCGAGCAGCACATTCAGGGTTATTAAATAGATGAATATTGACAGGGTTTTTCCTATTTCAGGTGAGCGGCACCTCAGCTATCTCCACTCATCCAACAGGACCGAGGAGATGGCAAGCAGAGCCGTACGCCTTCCACCTCACAGCCATTCATGGCGCCTTTAATTGACAGGCGAAACCCAAAGGCGTCTTCTGCTCCCTCTCCTCACCTTCTCGCTGCTAACTTTGCCCACCAGAGTAAGCTGTTGCTGAGCCAATCAGGGGAGGTTTTGTTTGCTGAACTCCGGCGCGTCCTTCAGCACTTTGGCCCCATTCATCTCGCCAAACAATCCCCCTAAGAATTTAACTGGTGGGCAAACACACAGCACATGAGTAATGATGGGGGCACCTTGGCGCTCAGTGTGAATATTTACCCTGTCATCAAAAGAAGGGGCATGCATATAAATCTATGCCTGCTCGCCAAGTTCAAGTTCAGGCTTTCCGAGCACACAGGCCAAAGGGAGAGAGACAACAAGATCTAACAGCCTATATGGAGCGTAATCCTGCTCGAAATCTATGGACTAGAGAGAAAATTAGCTTGCTTTGTAACTCGGCAGGCAAGCAGAGGTTGTTTAAAATGTCAGATCCATGAATAAATACATTTGAAAATAAAATGGCACCCTCCTACTCATCAGAGCTATTTGACAAGAAGGTATGCATAGAAACACAGTAAGTTCTTTTTTTAGATTCAAAGGTTTAGTGGCGTCGCTATGCAATGAAATTGGAACAAAGTTTGGGGGTTTGGAGTTGTGGAAAAAGCTGTGACCCTTTCCTCTGTGCTTTATTCTGTTGTTTAACACCTGATAAACCATTCCCCGTTCATTGTTCTGCACCTGATAAACTCAATTCGTAAGGGCCAGGAAACAATTCGACTAAAGGGAGAGGCAAGAAAATAACTGCAATCAGCTGGCAGATTGCAATGTTTTGTCTGCGATTTGGAAGAGTGGAGAGTTTCCATCAGGCCGGTTCTTGTGGCTGATATGCTACTGGTAATGCGTTCTGCCCAGGTAAACTTACAATGTGATGAATAGACATTTTATGCCGACTTATATAAACAACACTCTGCAGTCAGCATGGTCTGTTGGAGACAAAACAAACTGTGTGTATACATTTTTCCCCCAAAAAAGTCTCATCTGTACTAATGTGTTTTTTAGTAAACAGCACTAGGTTGATTTTTTTTATATCCCACATTGTCTTACAGGTTGGTTAAAAATAAAGCATTATATTTCACACATTAATTAAGATATGTGTTAAAAGAAATATTACAGACTATTGATCACTGCACTAAATTTGAACTGGACATTTGCTACACTGCATTACTCCCCAGAACATTTTCAACTCTTCTGCAGGGAAAGACAATTTCCCTTATTGTTGTTTTCGGTGTCTTGTTTTTCACATTGCTATGGCCTTTTAGCACACGTGTTGTGCTACACCTTTAAATGTCCTTTAAAAAAAAAAACTTTACCACCACATTTTGCCCCATTTCAGACATTTGAATGACCTATACACATTTGCAAAGTGAAAACTTTAAAATGGCTTTTTCATCCATTTTAACGTGTTTGGCTTATTGTTAATATACCTACTACTCTCACATTTTGTTTATCTAATCTCATTCAATAAAGGTATAAATTAAGAGTAAAAATAAATTAATCTGCTAATTAACGTAAATCTGCTGTTCACTTGAATGATACTGAAGTGTGAAGGCGTTAGAGGACAATGTGAGTAATGCATAACAACAAAATGGCTGCCATTTGTCAGCTAAGACATTCAGGCAGTGGAGATAGTTTGTGCTGGAGATCCTCAGCCGCATCCATCCTCGGCAGGAACAACACCGATAGTGATGCGGTGTGTGCGTTTTGTATCAGCATCTCTCAAAGCACCTCTTAGATCAACAAAGCACTAGTCACACAGCACTGTACATGACTCCACTGCAAACGCTCACCACCTCGAGCCTGTCACAGACCCCCGAGATGGAAGCCAGCTAACATTAAAAAGGGATGACCTTATTATAAGCAGGAATGTGGGTTATATTTTTTCAGTCATGTCAACTGAAAAAAAGGTGATAATAGTGTGATGATATGTTTTATTTATTCATTTTGCTGATGTTTATTTATTATTAAAAAGCTCAGTGTGTTAGCTTCAAATGACATAGCACTACAAGAGCCAAAATGTAAATGTACATCTACTTATTGTGGAAATATCGAGGCAAATGTTTTAATATTGATATATCATATGGGTGGCCATAAATAAACATAAGAACAGCTAAAGCAAATGGTTCTGTGAAATACTTCTGCACTATATTATTATAAAACATTATTCTTTTTATACACTTCTGCTTATTTATGTTTTTTTGTTAAATCTCCATTCACTGCAAATCACCAGATTTTCAACAAAAATATTTAAATTAAAATTCTCATTTCTCCATCTTATACTGTCCACACACACAAACACAGACAGACAAAGCCCTTTGTACTGTCTTCCACACCAGCACTCCTCTAGGGGCCAATACCGTGCTCCAAAGCCCTTTACATGGGCAGCAAGCCGGAAAATGACCCCATGCTGTCCCCGCTCGCCTCGGCCCCGCCTGGTTACGCCCGTTTCCCAGGAACCTGCTGAGGGTCCAATGGCCCCTGGGCCTCCCTCTCACGCCACACCACCTCTCAGGGCCAAACGTTAACGCAGACTCCTCACCGCGGACAATGGCGCTCGCCGAACGTGGGAAAGAAATGTCACAAGGCTCTCTGACAAGCGAGGGCCGACCCCCTGACCTCCCCATGGGCCTCTTTATGCAAACAAAGAGCGTCCAAATAAAAGCAAACCCTGTGTTAATCAGATTCATAACCATGTGAGAAGACGGACACAGCCTGAGTCTGGTAGCAGTATTCAACACAAAAAAAATCACACCCAATATAGAGCTTGCTTTGGCGTTTTTCCTCTTATTCAAATATTATTTTCACTCAAAACTGCACAAGTATATCTTGCTTGGAAGTCCCAGTTGCCCTGTAAACAGTCTTGGTCATTTAACCTTTGACCCCGGCAGTGTCTCGTCACTCAACCTGTCCACTGCCACTCTCCATATGGAAGATGCGGGTCAGACGAGGACATGGTCAGCGACGCCACCCGCCGAGGGGTCAGTGAAAAGAAAGAGGTGGGTGGACACAGACGGGGCATGGAGGGAAGTGTTAGAGGGGCAATTTGTTGTGGAGCAGGGGGTTAACAAGAGAATGATTGGCACTGGCTTATTGGATAGTCTTGGACTGTGTGTGACTCTTAGCTATTTTGTTGATCAGGGGTAGGATATGTGAAGGAGACTTAAATTTTTATTTTTTATGTAAGGGTTAAATAGCTCTTAAAAAGCAATTTTAGAAGCAGTAATATCATTCTAATTTAACATGAGCTTGTTATTCAAGACTAAATCATTAATAACAATGTTTATTACTCCATGATAATAATGGTTATTATTATACGATTGAAATCATTAAACACAATATTTCCTGATGGCCACACATGACCACTTAATAACCACTTGTCTGACCACTTGAGCTCACAATAAACTGGGATTGGTGCTTTCTATCCAGGTCAACGCAATGGCCAGCTGGTCATCCTATTCGCAAACAATAGATGTAATCTGTTTGCTCAAGGCCCATGACAAGGTCCTATTCATGGCCTTAATGGGACAAGAGGACATGTGAGGGTCAAACTATACTGGTCACTTGAGGCCAAAGGTCACAAACCACACAAGTCCATTCCCAGGGGAGCATTGGTGATGGACTTCCTTCCTAGTTAGTGGACTTCATTAGGGACTCCAACTGGACACGTGAAGGATTAATGAACTGGGACGTGTGAACTGCTAAAATTTGTTGCCATTCTGAGAGTTACAGAAGAATAATTTCATCACACATCAGTAAAGGCCCATACCAGAGTGATACAAAAGTTTTCATGCACATTATCAAGGCCGAAGGTAGCAACAGCTGATGATAAAATAAAGAGATGCTAGTCATTATATACAAGGCGTCTGTTGAATAAAACCACAATTTAACCCTCAAATCCCTACTTTTACTTCCACTTATATAATACATGACAATAGACAGTATCTGAGTGTGAAAAGTGGGAAAAAATATGCATTGGAAGTCATTAATGCTACTGTGAGTGGGGAAAAAAAATAATTAACTCTCAAGACGGTCTTTGAGGGTTGCGTTTTCCATGTTGCTCTCAAGGTTAACTATTCTGCATAAATATAAATTGGAGGTCAGAATTAGCTACCACGTTCTCTGACCACAAGATACAACCACCATTAGCATGTTAATATACGGTCTTTATCCATATAGGCACAAATGCACAGTGCATCAGAAAGAGTGTCTTTTGCAAATACTTCTTATCTCTTGACCGTTTCTACTAAGTGGCATGCTACAGTTTCATTCGGTACACCAAACTCACACAACAAACACTTTCCATTCCCAAAGTAAAAGCATACCATTCCACTTTCAGCTTTTCTTCAAAATGTATGCTAAACATTGCATATGGTTGATTGGTGAGTGGAAAATATGTCACAAAAGAATTGGCCTAGAAGAATTTTGTTTATTCTAGCAGCAGATCTTTGACACACTGCTACATTGGTAAAGTTCGCTTCTCATTGACTTTAGAAATCCTATGAAAACTTGTGTGGCACTTATTAAATGTATACCTAGGTAGAAACAAGACCTTTGAGTGCATTATCACCTCTATCACCGCCACATACCTGCCTGAGTGTTCCTTTGATATGAGCAAAGATGAGGTGCTGCCTCGTCCCGTGTCTCCTTGTAACCCCTGAAGATCATAAATCTGCCCGCGTGGCCGATGATCGTTTATGAGCACTTTACATGAAGATCACTCTCACAAACAATGCCCTTCAGCCGTAATGAAAGCCAAGCATCAAAGTTGAAGATCAATGTCAGGTTATGAGAATCATGGCAGAGCATGCTTGTATGTATATGACCCCTAAAACATAAAATGTAAGAGAGGATTTCAATAGGATCTAGGCTAAGAACAACATGAAACTAAACAGTGTGTGTGAGCATTATTGAACCAATTTAATTTGTAATTGATGATGAGAAGATGTGGAAATGGGACAGTTCTTTGTGGTAACGCAACAATAAAGATGTGTGTCAAAAACAGGTTTTAACAAATCATTGGTAAAAGGCTGAATAAATAAAATAAATTGACATCGAGGGGAGTGCTTTTAGTCTGAAGCTGAGGTCAAGGGTTAAATGACTGAGGTCAGAGTGTCTTGAGGACGTGTCGAGGGACCTCTTAGATCAATGAAAGGCTGTTGAACATGTGTCCTCCGATTAGGACAAGATAAAGGATAAGGTGATTGTGATCCGGGCATCATTTCTGCCTCTCATAAGGACTCTTGATTCTTTTTTTATTGATGATAAATGTTAGACTGGACACTCACAATCTAAATTTTGACCAACCCAGATTCTCAGTTAAAAATATCTAAGCACTATTTATGTAAAAATGAAATGTAGGCCATGTTCCACTTAAAGACATGATATGAAAAAAAAATGTTGCAACAGTGATAAAATGAAGTAATATAGTTATACAGGAATAAATATAGTGTGTTTATAGCGTTTAGGACCTTTTTGTGTCATCAAAAGCATTTTCAGATCTTATTATTTATATAATTATGACATATAGTTATTACAAGATGGATATTTGAATGCCCACTTGCCTTGTGCCCCAAACCTTTACATTTAATTGCACCTCTCTGTGATTTAAAGCTTTAATTGCCCAAAAAAGAATACAGATGTACTTGCCCTACTTCTTCACTCTCCAGCCCTGACTGCCTGTTGTTGACCTAATGCTGTGACCAGGCTCGGTCCTAGCTGTGCCCAGGTAGTTACCAGCTTAGATCCTCACCACACTCTTCGGTCAGATTAAAACACGTCTCCCCATTGCCCACTTTCATCTACGGCCAACTGTCCAGCCAAGCATACACTAGGCCTCTTCTTATCCTCGTCCTCCTGCTTCTAGCTTTCCATCTCACGCAGGGAGCCGAGAGTAGCACAGGGACAAACCTGAGACCTCCGAAAAAGAGTAGACTGGAGGGGTGTATAGGACACCGATGGGAGGGGTTGGAGAAGAAGAAAAGGGGTTCGGAGAAAGAGAGAAACGCACATTGTACTTTTCAAATGGATGGGAAATGATTCGCTGGGATTTGCTGACAATTATACGGTGGGGTTTAATCAATTCGGAGCATTCACAGCGTGGAGAGGGCTGATCCGCCAATACAAAAGAACAGACCACGGGGGGGCGGTACCTGAGAAAGCGCCGGCCTGGTGTAAGTAACATGAGGCAACACTCCCCTCCCCGCACATAGCACCGCAGCATATGGCCCCTCTCTGAACTTATTAGCTGGCGGATTAAGGCCAATCACAGAGACTCAAGGGCCTGTGGCTGCACCGCTGCACCCTCCCTGGCCCCTCTTCACCCCCAGGAATGAAGCTGACTGACAAGGGGCATTGTGTTGGGCACCTAGCTCGCCACACCCCTCACTTACCCTGTCATGCGGTCCAGTTTGATGAGGTTATTTGGTAGCCAGTACAGCACCTGACCATTAACCTCACCTCTCCGGTATTCTGAAATTAAGTGTTAGAACAGCTCCTTTCAAAAAATGTCTACATCATAATTTCCCGAAGATAATTTTCCCTTGATCACTGTTAATGTTACCTGTAAATTAGCAAGCTTCTCGGCGAAGGAGTGGATTAAAAGCACCTGAATGTGAACACAAAGATTAGCCCCGCAGATATGAAGTCTAATTAGCATCTCATTGCAACTCGACATGCAAGCTCGACATGAGTGCAGACACGCTGAGAGAAAAGCCGACATTGGCCAGAGGTTGATTATAGGCCCATTATGCACACAGTACTTAGTGATGGGCTGAGAGTAGGAATTAAGAGCTTGATGGCTACTGCGAGGGGACCTAGGCTGAAGTACAGGGGTGTTAGCAGTCAACAGAGGGTCTACAGGAGACCAGGACCAAGGGTGGTTATACAGTAGTCTGGCCTTTCTGAGTATTCATGGAGAGAGATTTGACAAGAGAGGAGCCCCCTATTTAGGCCCTCATTTGATCTGGCAAAGCGGCAGGTGATCCTCAGCCTCTTTTTGTGTGGGACCACGGGGGTTTGTCCAGCCTTCGTGACCTGTCTTACCTGGCGCCCTTCAGGACACCTCATTTAGCGAGGCAGAGAGGAGCTAATTCAGTCCCAGGTATCCGCCCACGGCAGAGCTCCACCTGTTCACGGGGGTTGAGGGGTCAGCTCCATACTGAGACAAGGGGACGCTCAGGGCCTAGTTTGCTAATCCCCTCACATTCAGGGAGGTGTTGGACGACCCGAAGGTCAGAGATGGAGCACAGGAGCCATCTTCATGCTTTCTTATAGACGGGATTAAAGGCGCAGCAGGGGTGGGTCTTCGGGACTGACGCCTCACGCTTGGAGATCATGAAGGCATTTCTGAGCCGAGCATAAGATAGTTTGGTTTCCTCCTGAGGCCACCTGTGATCTCTGACCACACAAACATAGCTACTGTCTTCAACCTACTCTAAAGCAGAAAATACAAGATATTGCCAGTGACAGACAGAATCCTGCAATCTTGATACATCAGTTTTTAAAAATTGTATTTATGGTATATTTTTTTCTTATTTGATTAGACAAATATATTGACTATATAGCACAAATGCCTGGCACATGAAAAAACATAATAATTGCAGTTCAAGTGGGCTTTCGCTTTATGTATGTTGCATATATTGTTTGTAGAGTTTCTCATTCATCCAGATAATAGTATACTCAAGTAATATCAAAGTGTACAGCTTATTATTATCGTATAAATCCTCTAGTTGAGTATATTTAGGCAAAAAGCAGACCTGGTTAATGTTATGCGAATAAGGTTATACATCACAAATGTTTCAATTTCCAATGGGATCCCAAATGGGTGTTACACAAGCAACAGAATAAAATGGTGTTCACGAAGTGCCTACACTATTCCTGTGTTTAAGGAAGGATATACGGGAGACTTGCTGCAGACCATTTGCTGTGCCCTGAACGCACATAAACGTAGACCTTTCAAATTGTGCAGACCTGATACTCCTACCCACTCAGGTTCTTTTTGTTTGTCTACAGAAGAGTTCTTCTTGTTAAGCAAAAGCTGAACATTTGATCCCTAATAAGAGCGGATACCCTTATATGGTTCTCTATACCTTATCGTAAACTGGCCTCACTGACTTTCATGTGTCAGGTCATTATAAGGTGAGTGACACTGTCTTTGAGAAGGAAAGAAGAGAGCCAACAACTGCACCTCACTATCTTTACATACAAACTAAAACAGCTTTTTTTTAACTTAGACAAACCACAAAGAAACACACAGAATAGTACTTGAAAAAAATAAGGCATTGTAATTGTCAAGTCATTTTCTTTCTAGACTTCCACTGCAGCCACCTCAGCTCAATCAACGGGTTTACACTTTGTATAGCATGACTTTTGACAACCTCACACCTCTGAAAACACCCCAGCACTGAGGCCTATCACATCCAAACCTTTTTATAACTAAATGTGCCATAGCTGGGAACATGCAAAATCATTTTATCTAAAAATGTAGTCGGAAAATTAAAACACTAAATGTCAATCGTAACGTGTTAGCAAGATTGCATTAATAAGATTACAATTGACTTTGCTGAATTGCAATAAACGCATTATGTTGAGCTTAGCAGTGGTCAACCCACTAAATACTTGTACTCGTCAAGTGCATTTGGCAGAGGCCATTACATAACAATAGCATTAAAACCTAGAACTGCAAGGCCAACCATTTCAGACCGGCTAAATGCTGAACCTGTGGGTTAATTTAGCTGCATTCGTTTCCATTATCAACTGGATAAGCACATCAGGTTGGCACACGGATCCATTTCACATGACACAAAGTAGCACTTTCTGTGAAGCCCACTCAAATCAAGTTAGCCAGTCAAATCAGGTTAGCTCCTCTTTAGCGTCAAACGTACTTTTAATTCAAAGCATCACTTCATTGACGGCAGACGTGTTGGCATGCCACAGACCGAGTTGTCAATGCCTCTGCACTGATCCACATCCGGAGGGGTCAGACAGATCGGGGTACCGCAAAAGGGGGGTGTGAGCAGTGTGAGTAGAGGTTGCACCGTGAGATATTTTAGGGTTGAATGAGAAGTGTTACTGACAATCTGGCAGGCCTTCACGCTGACATGTGTGTTTGACGGTACACACGGCCCGTTGTCAGCCTCCGTGACCCAGTGCTGTCACCGAGGGCTGAGTGTGTGACAACGCGGCACTGTCGGCGGCGTAAAGTACTACGCTCTGTTGAGGGTGGGCTGGTCGGGCAAGGACAAGAGTGGAGGGTGGTGTTGAGGATGCCAGTCTTATAGATGACACAGTTTTCAAATAGATCTCAAGTAAGAACCAGGAAAAGTCAAGTTTTTGCAAGTAGCTGAACATAAATTAAACTCAAGCCCTGTGGTCCAAATCTTTGCAATATTCCATCTGTCCCGTAAAGTTTTGTTGGTAATATATTGACTTGTTAGTTGTAAATGTCTATATTTTCAAAATCAATTACTAATATTGTTACTTACTGAGAGATTCAAGCTTTTAAATCCAACTCGTATTCCACAAGTAAAGCAGTGTCGTTTCTGCATGAATGCAAACACAGGTCCAGCCCTTCATAGTCTGAGCCCTTCAGAGTCTGAGGGGACATCGTTCAGAGTTGCTCTACAAATATAGGCTGGATTTATGAAGGGACCAACTTGCTGGCTGCCTGTCAGCTCTGGTTAGTGTCCATTTGTTAAGCAAGAAAAGGTTTCCAAAGAGCGAAGATGTGTCTCTGTCAAAAGTTTGGGTGCCCGAGGCCACACTCACCTCACATAAGACTAAATAATACTTGCTGACCATGTATGAAAAAAGATCACAAAGCTTGTTGGAAAGGCATGAGTAAGAAGAATAAAAGCAAAACTCCTGTAACTCTTTTAAAGTATATTGCAGAGCGTGCCTTTTCACCCTCTTCAAGATGGAGTAGTATAATCACATCTTGTCTTGGATATTTTACTAATGTCTCTGTGCAGTTTGATACAAGCCGTCCACGCAGAACAATTATGTTCCTGGGAGTATGTGAGACTGCAGGTGCTTGTGACTCACTGCGAGAGGAGGAGTCAGGTAGTTTGATTGTCTGGGGCTAATAACAGTGGAGTAGGAGGAAGAGGAGCACACACAAGTGAAAAAGGCTACAGAAGTTACAGCAGGTGTAGGCGTGTTTGCACGAGGGCACAGTGCAGACATGGAGTGTGCTAACGCTATTGTCATAAATGTGTGGGATGTGAGGATCATAGCAGAGACATAGAACCAGGACCCTGACTGTCGCCCGAGGGTGTCCTCTGTGAATTCCTTCACTTGTCTGCATCAATGTGCTTCAAACAATCATGACTCTTTTTTGAAAAAAATGAGTTCTACAAAATAAATGCTTAATATAAATGTAAAGCAAATACTGAAGGCTGTGGCTGGTCATTTAAAGCTAAAAGCAATTACTGAAATCCTTTGATGACTGTTGTTAATGGTAAGCCACATTAAAGCAGAAGAACAATGCCCTCCTCTGTCTGAAATGCGAATTAATGCTTTCATTAAAACACACACACACACACACACACACACACACACACACACACACACGGGACAATTGTAGAGCAGTAGGCTACTACTGCAATAACCGAGCATCAACAAATGGTTCAAAAAATGTGTAAAATATAGATGACACAAACACTTTGTAAATGTAATTCTTTTGCATTTGAACTGATGAGTGGTGCAATATGCTGAAGCTGGAATCAAATAAAGACTCTGCGAAAGGGAAAGAGATGGATGCAGATTGGGTGTGTGAGCAGTAGAGAGAATGAGGAGGTTTTTGATCAGGAGTTTCTCGGGGATAATTGTCAGGATGTGGAGTTTGGAAGATGACTGACGAAAGAGAAAATATGACAGTGGGATTTGTTGAGGAAACATGAAAATGTGTCAAACATCTATCAAACAAAGAAATGCAATATTTATGGATTCTTGAAAAACCTCTCCTTTTTCAGACACAAGTCCTTGCGCACATCATCCCCATAACATCACAATGCCTCAAAGGCTTCGCTGTACAAGAATTAAGATGCAAAAACGCTGTTTACAGGAAAATGTAAGCCGTGATTTAAATCTACACAATTATAATAAGCAGATCTGTGAGAAAATGTTTGATTAAATTAAAAATGTTAGAGCGTTCGTTATAAAAGGGTTAAATAAATAAGACAGAATCAAATAATTAAACCTCACTAATATTTACACCATAATATTTAATATATTTGTAGATAATTATGGTTTGCATTTATAAACCTTTTTTTTCTTGCCGACAAAAACATGCCCATCAACATACAAATGTTTAAAGAAAGATAAACATTTTTTTAAGTGCTTGTAGAATCATTAGAGCTATCTGTCTGAGGACCTCCTGCTGGCTTTAAAAAACCTCTTCTCCCTCACGTCTCTCTCGCTTACACACTCACACACCTCCAAAGAAAACAAAAGGGGCTAATCATTTGAAGCATGTGCTTTGTAGGTGGGGCCCGGTCATTATCAGGCCTCAGCAGTGCAGGGTTTTGTTGGTTTTAGCTTTGCATCCTCAATCAATCGCTAACAGGAAGAGCTTTAATCAGGGTTTTAATGCAGCTGTACAAGAGGTGGGCAGGCCCATTGTCTGCCTTTGAAAGGCTGATCGGAGGGGAGTCCTCTCGCGTTTCTTTACATTCACCTGCTGGGCCTTATTGGGTCTCTTTCTGAAAGAAAAGGACAAGGCGAATGAATAAGGAACACAGGCAAAGTGTGGCTCAGCTCCAGACTACGGGTTAATCAAGGAGCTACTTGTCAGGCCCACTGTTCTGCTGGTTAAGCTCTGCCTTTCTGTTTCCCATGCCAATTGAGACGCACTGAGGAGTCGGTCCAGGAACAACAACAGTGGACCATAACACCACCATGAGCTAATGATAGTCCACCACTGGATAAAGCTACCAAACCACTGACATAGAAAAAGCATAAAATGGGGAAACACATGTAACAGTCTGACAAATGAAATGTAAAACCACTGCACAAACACTACACTGCTTTTTCAAAGTTGTTCCACTGAATAAGGATACAATGAGCATGTAAATTATATATGAGATGGATGAAATATTATACAAACACATATATTGTAAACTGCTGCTATTTGCATTTCCTGCATGTAGCTCTTTTTCAGCCTTAGTGGCATCTATTTTCCACACCAAAAGCAATAGATGTTATTAATAGATCTTGTTAAAATATACGAATAATCTACAGAAAATGTATAAAAGGTACACTGTCTGATGAGTCCTAACAATTCTATAGTAAGAAATCTTGAAATAACACTTCATTTATAAACATGGCAGTCAGCAAACTGGTTTGAAAGTGATGCTCTTACCCCATCTAGTGCTGAGACTTTGCAGTTGATTCACAAAAAAGATCCAAGCTGTGTGTGTTTGACGCTCTTCTTGAACATAGACCTTTAACGAAGCTAAGCAAAGATTGTACGTTTTGTCAAAGTGAGTAAATGCACTTATGTTGGAGAGAAACTAAATTGTGCAATTACATAAAATGTCATTATAACATTAACACAGCAATACTGTATCATTAATTAGACCGTTGACGATCATTTTAAAATTAGGTCTTGTAATGAAACTAAGGTTACTACTTAACTTTAAAATATATTATCATTATGAATAATAATAATCATCATAATCATAATCATTGTATTGACTTAGAAATACATTTGCAGAATAAATGCATGCAATTTGTGCATGCAGAAAAGTGCTTAGGAATTGCCCATGTCCTTTAAACGTCAGATTTGTCAGAACCAATGTGGACTGGTAACTAATGGCTCATCCACCTGACAAGGCTTTTTGTTAGAGTCTACAGGAAGTCCGCTTGAAACCCCCAGTGCTCTCCAGCAGGGGCCGATGCACTTAGAAGAACGCTCGCCAACAAAAGGGATGGCAGCAATTAGGAAAACAATAGGGGAGGGCGCGGGTGATTATAGTAGGAGCACTTTAATAGGCAGCATCCAGCTTTCACATTGTCATTTTGAAAGGCCACGAACAGCGTCAGAAAACAGCCTTCATATTTTATTTTTATTTTTTTACATTTATTTTGTTGCGTTTGATAGTTGTAGTTTGGTGTAATATTTTTTGGAATTGTGAAGAAAAATTAAATCAATCCAAACATAAACATTTTATGAACAATATTTTCTATGAGCAAACAGGATGATTTTATTTTGTCATTTACAAGATGCTCTACCATTTTCCTGATTTAATTTGCAGCTGATGTGTGTGACATTGACTGGCATTTTAGAAAAGAAGGTCAAAAATCCTGCTGCAAATTGAAAAAAAATATATTGCCTAATTTTTGCCATCCATTAGGTGCAGCCCTAAAACCTGATTTGCATTTCTAAGTCTGGCATTTGCAAAATGGTTTGTCTTGGTTAGGATCTGGCAATCCCAGTCAATAAAAATGGCCCTGCCCCATAAGCACCGACCATCGCACCCTCTAATTCTGAATCTTATAATTCTCAGTTTATATTCATGTGTCCAGTCCTTAATTAGATCAGGATGCATAACCCCCCACAGCAAGAATATTCTGATTTATGCATGTCATATTCGAGCGGCATATAAAATTAGCTCCATGCCAAAATGCCACTTTTTTGCACTTAAAAGTAATAATTCAATGTTTTGGAGGAATAATATTTTAGATTGTGATCAAAAATTATACTTCCATAAAGGAATCCAAACATGCACACACTCCCATAAGCCACATTATGATCCTTGACGTCTGGAACTCAGTTTTGTTCCAGTGGGTTAGTAGCTACAATAATCTAAACCATTATTATATCTCTATATCCAAAGTGTTGGAGTTTAAAGGTAGAAAAGACCTATCGGACCATAATGTTTTGTTTTTTGTATTTTATAGATTACTAATACACATTGTAACATCCTCCTCATTGTCCCACTTAATCTCAGACAGATTCTTTGGCTTACATTTGGTTTGTCATGTCCTGGTTTGTTCGGAACTTAGTTAAATGTATGGTCCTCAACTGAACAACTGCAACATGACTATTGCTTCTACAGTTGGTGATGGCTTCTAAATTCTAGTTATTCTAGTAACAATCTACTGAGTATTCCCACCTACTTTAATGTCTTTACTCTTTACTTTGTGCCCAAATAAACATAATGTATGAGTGAAAGGAAATCTCAAATGGGGATATGTTTGTTTTGCACACTTAACAAAACCACAAAACATCTTACCCAGTTTGCATTCAAGGTAAAGTTAAATGGCTCATCAAATTCCATCCAATTCTGTCTGTGGAGAAACGTGTTGTACATGCACAGAGACGTCCAAGGACAGTTGGATTTAGCACAAAGAGCATGCCATTTTTGCTCCCCCTGGAGCTATGACTTTGATTGAATTCTGAAATGAGCTGAAATGTCACAAATCCCCACCAATATGTTCGAAAAAATGAAAATTGGCCTTGAGGCTTTAGAGTTTTCTATTAAAGGTGTTCTTAACACCTTCTGTTAAGTGCATCAAAAATGCAACATAATTACTATCTCCATGCTCTTAAGCAAATGTCTCTTAAATTCTTCAGTCCAGTTTCTTTAAAGCTTTCTGGTGACAAAATCAAAATGAGGCTGATTGCACACCTGCACCATTGCACCCGCCACGCTCTTATATATACTCTATTTCTTTCAGAGGCATAGATCCTTCTGCATGCCTTGTTTTTTCAAGAGATAACAAAGTTTCCTTTTACGTCAGCATCTGTTTTTACGGCTGGGTATGTGTGCCTGGCTCTGAAAGCACTGGTTTGATGCGTCTATCCTCTCTTCTCCTTGTGTTTTAAGCTGTATTTTCAAGAAACATGAAAATGACTCCGCTTGCTACTTACTATTCACATCACGTAAAGTGGGTCTGTGTTCCTCATTTAGTGCCGTACTGTACAGCTGGGGAGCTGCCCTGCGCATGGCGGCGGCACTATGCAAATGAGTGTGGATTTGAATGGAGATGGAGGTAGACACAAAGCTCAATTAGAGCCCAGTGAGAGGAAGGCGGTGGGGGGCCCTGAGTGTCTAGAGGGGAGGGGGAAGGGAAAGAGAAAAACCCTTTGGCTGCTTAATGCCAACCTGAAGAAAACCATCTATGGACACATTCAAACACAAACACACAAATGCACCTAAAGATCAAGAAAAATATATAAATTCCACAGAGAAACAGTTAATCTCAGAGGGGCTAAGACATTTCACGTCTATAATTCAGTCAAATCACACTTAGAAAATCACATATTATCTCTCTTACACACGAAACAAAAAAGCCAAGCACAGGTTCACTTCCCTGTTTCAAAGACACATACCAACGCAGTTTAAAACTAACAGGGCTGGCAGCCATTTTGCTTTTGGTGGAAGTCAGTGCCCAGCAGCAGTACATTTCACCTGACCCAGTGTCCTTGGAGGAGTCTCTTATCCGCACTGCCACCCTGGGTTGCCACAGCAACAGCAGTGCAAATTGAGGGGGGTGGGGCACTTATGCAAAATGGAGGGCAAATAATTAATATGCACACAGACAGTTTGGACCCAGATTTAATTAATTTGTTCATGTGTGAAGCCAAAATGGATTGAGCAGTGGTTAATAAAAATACAGCTCACAGAACGGCAAAAAATGTAATCAGCTCACTAGTTTGAGAAATAATTAGAATATTATCAAGGATATTTTTAAAGAAAATCTTAAGCAATAAAAAAAAGTATCCCCATTGACTCTATTATTATTAGTAGTAGTTTACAGGGCTGTGTGCAGACAAGTGGATGTTTTGTGACCGTCAAGTTTGAACTGACTTTGTGTTCACAAAGTGCAATCATTTGTGTGTGCCACTGCCAGGACAAATTTTTGATATGCAGCGGAGATATGGAAGACAAAAGTGCAGGCTCGATGTATAAGGGATAAGTGTAACCAGATCAGGGAGGCTCAAAGATCATTCAGGTAATATAGTGACGCCCCAAATTCACCCAAGTCTGATTTCCCATAAACACTACCTGTCAGATCACATAGCCAAAACCCTACGTCACATCACTCACAAAATTTGTAACAGCTGCTCAAGTGTATCCATCCGCCACAAAACATAGCACCAGAGAGGACATAGACTGCAATACATAGGGAATAAATAAATAAATAAATACAGGAGAATAAAGAGTCCAAATTGAGCGTCTTTGAAAGTGCAGAATATCTTAAAAATGCACATAAGTATTTAATATTTTTTACATGAAAATATAGACACAGTATTGTTATCCTTAAGTAGTCTACCAGAAGTATTTTTTGTCAAACATGAAATCTAAAAAAAAAATGACAATATTAGAAACACACATAGTAGTCTATATGCTAGTCTACAAAGTAGCCTTTGGCAGAATTATGCAAAAGAGAAGAAAAGGTGTTAGCCAGGCTGACAACGTGAACGAGCACATGACGCATTGCGCGCACACATGCTACAGTAAACGTAGCAATGCTCTCATCAATAATGCATTGCCGCTTCATGTTTATGCATTTTCAGACCGAGACCGAGCTATGGATATTGTAGTCTGGCTCACTAGATTTGGAACCGAGCACACAGCCTGCGTTTAACAAAACAAACAGCTCATATGGTACGGAAGCCAGACAGGACACACAGAAACGAAAGATGAAGATATTCGCCATGCAACATACCTGTTAAAAGCAACATTTCTTTGGTTTCCTCGTTTATGTTGGCTTGAAGGGTTTCATGATAGCGACGCACTAAGGAAATAAAACTGTAGCTGTGCTGATATGCAAATTAAAGGCTCCCGCTGAGTACACGGGCATTTATTATTCATAAATGACTCATGTTTATGCAAATGACGGTATACGGAAACACGGGAGGGGGTTGAGTAGCTCCGTCTAAACATGTTCGTGTGATTTGTGTTCCACTCGTCTGCTCAAAGTCATAGCATTTGACTGATTGATTTGACAGTTATAGTAAACTCAGCGTCACTGACTAAGAACTGTTTTATATCAGAGCATATTCAACAAGTGTACATTTCTCAAATCAATATAGATTCCGTATTATTGTGAGTTAGTTAAGGTTTGTATACAGAGCTTAATTTGTAAAGCTGAAGGTGAAGGAACACAAAATGTGGGAGAGTGTTTACTGAGCATCGAGGAGGGAAAAAAAAGTCAAGATGGTAAGCATATATATATATATATATATATATATATATATATATATATATATATATATATATATATATATATATATATATATATATATATGCCCTTTTAACGACCAATGGGCAATTTCTGCAACCTGGATTATAGATCTGAGTTCAATTTATAAAAAAAAACCCCCAAAAAACTGGATCACATTTTAGGCCAAACGAACTTTTACTTTAACAAACTCCTCCTGTAAAAAAAAAATTAAAAAAAAATAAAATAAAGTAGGTCGAAAAATATGTCACCCCTTATTCCCCCACAAATTACGAGCTGTATGTATGGTAAGATACAAAAAAAAATAGAACTAAAAAATACCAAAACCCAAACAAACCCAAAAAAACGCATAACGCATATAGCGTCTACATTGACGTCATCAAACGGCGACAGGAATATCGTTCAACTTCTGTTACATGCGTTGAACCTGTGTAAATTACCTACGGACTGTTAAACCTTGATCATATCGATCTTTTTGCACGTGTCTCTCTCTTTTGTTGGTATTTATGACGCTAAAGAAGTTTCGTTGTTGTTGGATTCACAAATAAAACATGCTGATGCATGCTAATGCTAACACATAACATAGTGACAGGTTGTGGTTTCCAGCGTTTGCATTGTGTTGAAGATTTAAAAAAAATCGGGATGTTTCACAACAGCTCTCATATAAAATACTGGGTATTTAAGACCGAGGATGAACTGGAGTTATTAAGATGTGAAGCCAATCAGAAATTTTGCAAGAATATACTGGAAAATGTGAAGGTGCGTAGCCTTCTAGCTTTTACAAACTTACATCGATGTGTAGCTAATCCGTACGAGTGTGACTGCTTTTCCAATACCCCATATGTATATTTATTTGGATTTATATGTATATGTATTTGATTACAGCCTGGAATTAGTGAGTCCGTTTTCTTAAAGCGTCATGAAGAAGACGCTTTACTCAGACACTATGAGAAGAGGCTGCTGGACTTCTGCAACACTTTCAAACCTGCGATGCCGAAGTCGGTGGTGGTATGTGTTGAGTTAGGTTTGAGCATGTCTCCACTGCTTTTTGGTTTTACACCTCACGTAACTTACTTTAATTATCAAATATGTGCAGGGTACAGCCATCATGTACTTCAGAAGATTCTATCTAAACAATTCCATCATGGAGTATCACCCAAGAGTTATTATGTAAGTTTGTTTATAGACGTCATGTAATAAGCACAAGACTGCATAAAAAAGAAAAGGAAAAATTAAATGAAAACTGGCGTCAAGAAATACAAGGTTTGAAAAATAGAATTTTTATTATTACCTTTTTCTTTCAGGCTGACATGTGCATACCTGTCCTGTAAAGTGGATGAGTTTAATGTGTCCAGCAGCCAATTTGTTACCAACCTTGTTCAGGAGACCCCTGCAGGACAGGAAAGGGCACTGGAGCAGATTCTAGAGTATGAGTTGCTGCTGATCCAACAGCTTAACTTCCACCTGGTGGTCCATAACCCTTACAGACCCATGGAGGGTCTGCTCATTGATCTTAAGGTTAGTGGTTACCTCTGTGTATTTGAATTCCATAAGCTGAAGAACTTATTTTAAATTTTATTGTCAGACAAGGTATCCTACACTGGAGAACCCAGAATCACTGAGGAAGAGTGTCGATGACTTCCTGACACAGGCATCCTTGACAGATGTAGGGTTGCTGTTTTCTCCTTCACAGATTGCCTTAACAGCTATTCTGAACAGTGCCTCACGAGCTGGACTTAACATGGAAAGGTGGGTTAAATATATGATAGTGTCAACAGTATTCATTTTTCATGGCAAATACAAGCAGACATCTTAATTTATTTTTGTCTGTTTTTATGCCTAGTTATATTACTGAATGCTTGGGCCTGAAAGATGACAAAGAGACCCTCTCAAAGATGTATGACTCAATGAGACGTGAGTAAACTGCATCTCAATTTGACACCACCAGATGTCAATATAGAGCTGCATTGGGCTTTACATTGAAGCTGTCCTATTAACATTTTACACAGGAATGAAGATAGTTATGAAGAAGTATGAACTTCCAAAACCAGAGGAGGTTAATTCATACAAGCAGAAGTTGGAGAGAATTCACACTGAATTTGCCACAAGCTCAAGCAAGTAAGGAGATATTGTGGCCTGTTTTTGTGATACTGGCCATGCACAGTGATTGAAGAATATATGAAGAATATGTTACTACATATCTAACTTGAAAGCATTAAAGGCACAGTGCATTAGTAATGCCATTGTAGTTGATGTGAGGTAACTTGTGTATAGTAGCACTAGTACATTTTGGCATTGTAGTTCCACATACATCCAAGGAAGCAACTCCAGTCTCCACAATCATATGTAATTTTTTTATTCTGTTTTTGCCAAGTCGTATCTAAGATGCAAAAGGTTCAAGGTTCAGTACCAGGTAGAAAAATAAAAAGGAACACATCATCAGCTGTATGAAAACACAAAAAAGCACTACAGCACGCCACATTCCTACCTATATCATCCATACAATGTAGCACAGCTGATACTGGTATCACTTCAAAAGAGACATTTAGGCTCAGTTGTGAGTTTGCTGTCCCCGGTCATCTTAATTTAAACACTTAGTGAGGTTGGTGAGGTCCGTGGTATCTTAAGTGCAACTACAGTAAACAGTTTGGTAAACTCTAAAGCTATGACAGGCACAGATTTAGACCTTGCAGCTGCTGGACCTAAGGAGGCACTCCAGGCCAATTTGTATCACTTAAGATGATAAATCTGTGCATGGCATGACTTCTGTGGTTGAAATTTACATAAAAACAGTCACCGCAAGGATGATGTTGGTGGAAAAGTGAGAGGGACAGCGAATGCATAAAAGCTTTTCTCTCCCAAACTTTAGCAAAAGGGGAGTTCAGGTGATGTTTGTTAGAGCAGCATGTAAAGAAAGTAGGCCCACACACTAAAACTGGATCCATTCAGGGTTAGCACATGCACAGGTCAGGTTACAGATACCTCCTACAAAACTCTGGACTATCTTTTAGCTACACAAAGACCTTTTTACTTCTATACAAGTCTAAGTATGTATTGACAAAGCAGCATAGAAAACCTTTGTAAGAATTGTTTTAGGGCCACATACTTGATAAACAAAGACAGTGGAAGTCACTAATGGTTGCAAGGAAGAGCTTGTGAACAGGCGGATGGTGTATAGAAAGGGATTTAAGGCTTGTGTTGGAAAAGAGGTGCCATGTTAATATTCCCTGATGACAGCAAATAATGCTACTTCATTGCTTTGGATTCCCTTCTCTTTTATCCAAACTGACATAATTTAAAGGTGAAATGGGGCCTGGCTCCTCGTCTGAAACCGGTCCCATTTCTTTACAAGGCTTTGTCAAAGGTTAAAGAGTTCAACACACTGTTGGTATCTGGAGCATTTTGGGTAGTGCTTTGGAAGGACAGTTTTCAGATATGCAGCAAGTGGTTTCCAGTGGATAACAGCCATATTGCATTTAAGCTGACAGGACCCGAGGCCACGTGCTTAAGATACAGTCTTCAGTTGGGCCCTTTAGGAGCTGAGCACTTTTTTACGCTGGTCGGCTGTGTGGTTCAACTATCACACTGACTCTTAGGTGGAAATCCATATACCCCTCACATTACCTGGATGGCAGCAGCCAGTGACATGATGGTGCACTCTGTCCTGTAAGATAAAGTGAACAGGTTTGCTCTTACTTTCGCAGAGTTCATGGACTAAGAGTTTTGTTCAGTTAATGTTGATTTACAAGCATAGTAAAACATAAACTCTAAATGAGATGTTCAGAAAGAACTACTAAAACTACTAAAACTAATGGTGACCATGACAATATGGAAACAGTCCTACATGAACGTTGAAATGGGGTTGAAGGGAGAGTTCAGTTACAAAAACTGACAAGTTCACCAACAACATACTGTATGAGATGCTTGCAAAACTGTTCTGTAATGCACATAGTTAAATAGTCTTTGTATTTCAGCAAACGAAAAAGAGGATATGAAGAGGATGGCCATGTGGCAAAAGAAGCACGTATAATAGAAGAGGTGAGGTAACATTTTTTTTTCCAAAATATTCAACATAAACCAAACTTAACCAAAACATTTCCCCAGGAATGGACCGATGAAGACCTAATGTGAAAGTTGTTCATAGTTTAATGTATTATATCATTTCTAATTGTAACTTGTTTAAAATGACCCTGCCCTGTATTTTGAGCGTTTTTTATTCTTGCTGAACTGCATATAGCACTGCTACATCTGTGTTTGCATTTATCAAGAAATAAACATATTTTTATATATTGTTGTAAAGTTTCTGTTCAATAAAATTAAGAACCATAGTTCTCTAAAAATCTGATTGCTGACATTCTATACCTTTGGGACAAATAATGACTCAATTGACTACTTTACAAAACGCTTTAATAAGTGCATGCATGTCTGATACAGTCTGTACTATTTAAAAATTCTGCTGTAAACTCTTTTACTTGGTTTCTGAGTATGTCTGGCAATGACTTTCAATAAAGACCAAATAATCAAAGAAAGCTGATACAATTGAAAAAAATAAATTCAGCTCATGTCACTTATATATACTCATGATTCCAGCAAGAATTTATTCTTAATATAAAATAGCCATACTTTTGTAAAAGACTTTGTTCCAATCTAGAAAACAAAGAAAATAAAGCACAAAGAGACATAAATGCTCATTTCAGCACTTTGCAGATATTTGTCTTAACCTTAAAATAAATCAGTCACTAATTACAGTATAAAAAGCATAATCCAGTTACAAGAATGGTGGGCAAAGAGGACTAGCTTCATGTCCAATTCCTTGTAATGGGAAGGGAACACTTTGGCAACCTGTGTTATCAACACATAGCGGGTACAAAAAAAAAGAAAAAAAAAAAACCTTCTGAAATCTCTATTTGGCCCTCATGGCTAAGGGAATGAAATGTACCCAAGTTGGAATCAGAAACAGTTTATGAGGGGAACAAGATCCTGTGCATATAGATGTCACTTTCTTTTTCTTTAAGTACTGTGTTGGTTGTGCTTGGCTGCTGTTGTTGCATAGCTCTCTTGTGGCGAACTGGACAAAAAAACAACAGGTGGACTGGAATGGGGGGTGGGACTATCTGAGCAGAACATGATGAAAGATGGTGGTGGAGGGGTTGCCATGGTGATGAGGGTAGAGCATGCTAGGTCTCCTCTGTGCTGCATTCCGTTGGAGACTCGGCGGAAGGATGGGTGTGGATGGGAGAGGAGGAGTGCAGTACTACCTGTTGCTGTTGGACATGGCATACTGAGCCTGCTTCTGCTGGAGGAGCTCTGTGATGGCCAGTAGCTTTTTCAGCACATGCTGCAGAGAAGAGGGGCCAACAAACAGTCAAAAAGCAGTTGAAATTAAGTCATGAAGACATCCTGTTGTGTGACTGCTGTGACTTCAGCCACTGACCTGCTGAGCTCCCCTCTCATTGCTCAGTGTGCGCAGCTCGTCTGAATGTGTGGCACAGATCTCATGCAGTGCAGCCAGGTCCCGGGACAGATCTGTCCTAAAGTGCTCGGAGGTTTCAGGAAGGTCAGGGACATTCTAGGAGCACAGCAAATAATTATTAAGGCAGGTTACGTTTGCTCAATAATTGCTGTAATAACTGAAAAATACTGTACATTTAACTCACCCCCAACTCATCCAGGAACATAATCATCCTTTGTTTGTTGTTTTTAATGAATGGGTTCACACCCTCCATGTAGGGTTCCTGTCAAAGGGTGTATTATAACATAAATAAGTAAATAGTTCTCACAATTATGTTTATTTTCAAATGTGTATTTTCTTATTCATACCTTGGCACCAAATTCCACCAAGTTGGCGAGGTTCTGGACTGACTTGGCTACTAGTGTGAGTGTCCTGACTGCTGTTGTAGATGGTGGGTCTGAAAGATTTAACAGTCCAAAGTCAAACTATTAGATAGTAACTGAAGCTTATGCGTAGACGAGAAGGTGACACTCACCGGCAATGATGTTGAACATTCTGGGATTGAGAATGGCAGGACAGATGAGTCTTAGAAATACAAAACCGCTAAAAGAGGAATTTAGACCAAACAAGTCAATCATGAGGTGGCATTGAAAATCTTTGTATGTACATGTAAAAAGAAAATACAAACTAAAGTTGTACACTATACTGCTTGTTTACCTCACAACTCTTGTCTTCATGGTGGTGTTGGTGGGCCATTTTTGCTGCACAGACTTTTGTAGACAGCCATAGATATACCTCAGTGTCCTGAATGAGAAAAATCATTTGGTACATTATGCATTTGAAGGTACCTTTATTCTAGAAAAATGCAATGTGTGGATGCTAGTTTTGTATTAAGTTCTTACGGTGGTAAGATCTCAGCAGCCATGAAGATCTTCTCCACCAGTTCAGACAGGATGTTGAGCAGATGAGCCAAGTTCAGGTTGACATCTTCATTCTTTTCCAGTTTGGAAGGGTTCAACTAAACACAAGACAAAGAAACGTAAAGGAACACTATTCGCGCTTGAAATAAAAAACCTGACAGACAAAGCAGATCGTTCTTTTACCTCACAGGACTGTTTGCTTTCCATGATTTTGAGGATGGTGTCTTTCAAAGCGTGAAGGACAAATGGAGTGGCTGTTGCTTTCATGTACTGCTCCATCAGTGTGCTGGCCAGTGTGGTCGCTCTGAATAAGGTTGTAGCCTCATCTAGTAATAATGATTACATTTATACCAGTGCGTGGGAATACAGATTTTAAAATATGTACACCTAATAATTACAAGAAACCGGCTAACTCTGTGTTGCTGTCTTTTATTAGTAGTTTCTTACCCTCCATGTTAATTTCTCTGTCATTGAGGGTCCTGAGTAATGGAGCTTCAGCCTTCTCGTGTCTGAAGATCCGCAATAGGAGGCTTGCCAGAAGGGTGCGATCTTGACCACACACATGAGCAAGTGCATAGATCACGTGGAACTCTTTTTGTAAGATCATCTGCAGACAGAAAGCCACCATAGTCGTTTGAGTAAATAAAGTAATCAAGCAGAGTTAACCAAACCACTTTTATCGGATCAGACCTCTTTAAACTCGCTGTACTCTTCTTCGGGCATGATTTTCTCCATTGAGTAGCGAGCCCGAACCCGTAAGGAGCCTGGCTCGATGCCCTTGAGAGGCACATGGGAGCTAAGGGGGAACCACTCGTCAATCATCTGGCCCTTCTGTAAACGGTTCAACTGGCAACGCATAAACACTGAGGGTGGGGTATGAAGAAAAGAGAAGTGGGAGTTAAGAGCAAATACAAAACAATTACACTGATTTTAACTTTTAAAGATTTACTTACATATGTCACTTTCTTTGCTCTTTTTTGTTTTGTTGCTTAGACTGATTTCAAATCTGTTTATTTCATTTGATAAGTCGCTGAAAAAACATGAACATTTTGTAATTAACACATATGCTAAAGGGAGTAAAAGATGATTTAATGTAAAGCAGAAAACCAGAAGCAAAAAAACTCAGAAAACAAGAAAACTCACTCAAAAATAAACTCCTCAGTGAAAACTGGGTTCTGTCCCTCTCGAGGATGTGTCTTAGCCACCTGGACACTGTTCAGGTAGATGTTACAGTAGGGATTTGTGAAGTACTTCCCAGGCAGCTTGTGGGCCTCCTCAACATATAGCACTAGACTGCTCACCTGGAAAAATGGAGGAGATGCACAGTATAGAGAGAGCACAATATACACTGTCATATTTTACCAAAATCAGAGGGCAAGATTGTTTCATATCTGCTCCAGTCTGTTGACATTATTTTTTATTTAATTAATGTTTTGGTTGACTTTACAACCAATGTGACTAGTGAAATGTATATACCTGTCTTAGCCTTTTGTTGGGTGTGGGCTGAGTGGTTTTTCTTAGGTTACTGCAAAAAGTTTGAAGGCATTTCATCCAATCCTGAAAATGAAAAAGAAAAGAAAGAAAATGATAGAATAATAATAATTTTTAAAAAATAAAATAAAAATCTGTGCATTTTTGTTCAAGAAATCAAAAGTGTATAGTACCTGTGCCTGCTCTGGAGCCTCACCAGCAAAGTAAAAAATGTATTGTTCCTCACTAAAGTGCTGGACAACAATCTGAAAACAGTTTGGCCTGAAAGAGGATGTAAAATAATTATGATAATTATGACTTTGACTTCCATAACAGACACAATTCATTTCTAATATAGGGACAGCTCACCTGCCAAACAAACTGTCATGTACACCATACACAGAGCACACACTGAGGTCAATCAGCCCTTTAGGTTTGGTGGCTCTCTTTTCACTCTCAAAGTAGATGAGCTGGGCATCATTTCCCTCAAGGATGAAGTAAAGGTTTTTCCATCGCTTGCCTTTTCCTGAAGATGACAGGAACAAGAGTCATTTTAAAAGAAGATAAGGAAGATGGAGTCATTAATGCAAGAAATACCTTTGTTGAACAGGAGGTAGCCTTTCTTGACAATGTTTTTGTAAAAAGCGTCTTTTGTTTTTCGTCTGATTGTGTTGTAAATTTCTCTTCCATCCACTGTGTCGGTAAGAACTTGTTCCTGGTGCTAGAGTAAAAAATAGCAAACATTAAATATACAATTTTATTAATATTAGTCCCATGAAATGTTCCCCAACACATACCTGGACTGACACTGGGTCCTTGAGATTGTAGCCCTCAACAATTTGCTCTTTCTTGTAATGGTCAATAATATCATCAACACTGCCGTGAAGAGAAAAGGGCAAGTTATAGACAAAAATACTGGGTTATTAACATTTTAATAAACAAGTTAGTCACATGACCATACATACCTGTTGTAGTACCTCCCTCCCATCATGTACTGATTGTTTGGGGTGGGAGAGATCTTAAACCTTTGGATGTTTTCATTGGTGCGGAAAAATAGGGAGTAGTCACCAGGCGTGTTGTCTGATGGCCTAACTAGAAAACTGCACACCTGGCCCACTGAAAAACAAGTGAGTGTACGTTCAGCAGTTTACTTATTTTGATAAATAGACCTTGGTGTTCACAACGTATTTATGACAAAAGAATGCATATTAATGTCATCCTTGATTCATGGTTTGGCCTGATCAAAGTCACTGAAGAACCGTACCTGTCATCAGGAGGTTGTAGGCCTCTTGTTTGGTGATCTTTCCATGGTACCAGCTGCACAGAAATCAGGTATAAGCAACAGAAGCAAATGAGATTAGTTCAATCAACAAACGTGTGGATAAATAGGAAATATCTCTATATCTCTAATTGTGCTGAGAAAAAGGTATTGACTCAAAAAAATAATTGGATGGTAGGATAAGCGGTAGAATATGCTTTGCTGTCAAATCCTACATGTACAGGATCACAAATGTGGAAGCATTTTCATTGTTGGAAGACATGCACCATTATATTCTACTTTTTTTTCTTACCCTTTTTAACTGAAAAGTGCCTTAATTGCAATAACACTTACATTTTTCCCTCATGTGGATCCTCCTCCCTGCCCTGGAAAAAAAGACAAACTTGTTAGGAAGCCAAAAGTAGTGGAGAAATTCACAGCCTGTGGGTAATGGTGCTACAAATGCACTTTGCATGATTTATGAGTTCCTGAAAAAAGTAGTATGATGCTCTAGAGACACAACAATCCAATGGTCTTTAATCATAGGACTGTATAAAAGGATACATTTGCGTGTTTTGTATTAGTCAGGTTTATTAACATTTTAAAATATACTCACCACTTCTTCCACCAGATCTTCCACAATGAGCCCCTGCTCCTCTGTGCGAACATTGGTCACCCACATCCAGCCATCATCCAGTTCATTGTGAACAATAAACATGTCCCCTTTCAGGAAGCTGGTAAAATAAAATACCATTATGTTAATTATATATTATGTTCAAATGTGTGTGCTTAAAATATTTTTTAAAGTAAGTTGTCATTATCTATTTACTACGTTGTACAAAAAATGCTTTACCAGCAGGGGGCTCTAGTGACTAATACAAAGTTTAGTATAAACATTTGAAAAACTATCCACTCAATGTTCAGGCAAAGGATAATCAGACTAAACTGCAAGCTCTGCAATATTTGTTTTTATTAACAAGTTACATGATGCCCTTATGTAATGAATGGTTATATTACAGTAACCATTCACATAACTGTTACCTGATTTCAGCAGTATCTGGCACTTTGGTGTAAGGAAGGATGGCCCTGACTCTCCTCCTGTCTTCAACAGGCTGAAGAAGAACATAACATGCATATCACATCAAATCCATCAAAGTGACCTGAAAAATGATTACTACACCAAGTTAATCTGCACGTTTATTTAAGAAATAAACGGGAGGATCCCCCTCGGGGACCTCTCCCCGGTAAATGGAAAGAAGAAGAACACCGTTTCACTGAAGTCAGTAAAAAAACATTTCCCTCCAGTAGTGCCAGTCTCACCTCTGGAGGCGCCACTGGCGACAGCAGTTTTTCTCCTTTTAGCAGGCAAGACACATAGCTGTAGTAACCAATCAGGTCTGACAGAGAGGAGAACCGTCGCCCTCCAATGTAATAGTCCCCACACATAGCGATTATCCTGTTAAGAAAAGGGACAACATTAAATAAAATGGCATCATTTTCTTTTGCATCTATTTTGATTATTTGTGCTGTTTTTTAACTATTAAGTAATGAAATCTTCATGCTTGATAATTTACCTTAAAATAAAATTGACATATTTGAACATTTATCCTATTGTCCTTATATTATCAATTACCACCATCTCCACCATTTTAGATAATTCATCCAAGCATTAACTGACAAAGGAAAGAGGAAAACTAGAGCTTGGTGTATCCACACACCAATTTTAGCACATAGAACAGAGAGGGAGAGCAGACTGTTTTGCTGAATCTGTCTCTTTTCATTTGCTGTTAAGTTGTAAAATACCCCTACGGTGTAGCTGCTGGTCAAGTGGGCTGTCCTCTTTTTTTTTTTTTTTACTTAAGGTCCACTCACTCATATTTAATGAAAGCGAACATAAACAGCACACTGCTAAGCATGCCTGATGATTATTGTGAAAAAGGATGTCACTTTGATGACCACATTAAAGCCTACTATAACATGGCAGCCTTAACATTCACACATCAACAATGGCTACAGGTTTGAGTGTAGCCTTCCAAATCAGTGTCTCTGGCTTCCTGTCTGTTTGTTGCTTCAGTATTCACATGTCTTACACACATTGATGCACCGTCCTGATTAGGAGCACCACTGAAGTCAACCACAGTAGTAATTGACAATTGTTATAATCAGTTTTTATTTTTTTTGGTTTGGTTTTATTTGGTGCAACAAAAGTAGTGAATATGCCTCTCAACAAGAAGGTTGTGGCATGTTTCCCCTTTGCTTCACCAAATCAATTGGTGGCTTTTTACCCATAGGAATGAATATGGGAGTATTGTCTTCTGTCTGTGTAAATAACTGCTGATTTTTCAGGGTGTTTCTGGCCTTAGGGACATAAGCGGCAAGGACAGGCTGCAGCCCCCCAGGCAGTAAAAAGTAAAAATAACCAGCTGAAAATTAATGATTGCTTCTCACTCACACAATCCTAAATCCTATAGAAAAAGGCTTTTATCTGAATGGACTTGCCTGAAGTGATTGACCACATTGGTCATGCTGAGAAAAGACAGGACAAATGAACCGGGCCGGCGGTCACTCTCCCTGATGAGGTAGCTGCCAGGGGTCCGGGCCTGGCGCAGCCGCTCTTCAGCAATGGTTCGGTCCAGCTTGCCATGGTACCACCTATGACACACAAATAAAGAAGAACAATATGTTACAAGAATAATACAAGAATAAATATTGTTTTCCAAGAAGTGTCTTTTTGAAGAGGATATGTTTAAGCAAATGGATGTTATGTCAGCTAGGTTTTAAAGACACGGAGACTCTCACACATTCACAATAACTCTTTGGGCGTCCATGTTTCTTAAAGACAAATAACACATATTACAAAATTAGACTTTGATGAGTCGCTACAGTCTGGTTTATGTTAATGTGTTGCATTGTGCATGAATAAATAGGTGGGATGTATTTTGTATTAAATCATCTGTTTTTAAAACACAAGCACATGCAAATAAACAAGAGCAGGTAGGTGATTTATTTAAAATTAAATGAAGCGCAAAGTAAAAGCTTTTATATATATATCACCACTGTGTGCCAGCATTGTGAATTAAACACAGGCTTAAAAAAAAATGTAGTTAAAATTTCAGCAGGTGAGGCTGCACTTGACAGGGCTTTAGCAGCTCAAGTAAAAAATTAACACAGTTTGTCCAAATTTAGGCCAGAGTCTCACAGAATACAGGGCAGTCCCTGGAAAACATTCCTGGATGAGAAGATGAATGAGTGGAGGCAGGAGTTGCACAGGAGACCTTAAGGGCTCCCCACTGAATTAGAGCAGTCTACAGAAGTAAGGATGATGACATCTACTATCGTATCAAAAAGTGCACTGAGTTTGCTGGGGAAAGGTTAAAGAAAAAGGAGAAGACTTGAATGTCTGTGAGAAGGACATGGGAGGTTGAAATGACATATGACAAGAAAAAGCATGTCACAGACCAAAATGTGTTTACTGTCCTTGAAAGAACACTTAATATGAGGGGCGAAAGTGATGAGCAAATGAGTAAAATAGCAAAACAATGCAGTTACTTAGATTCATTGAATTAATTATAAAATTAATTAAATTTAAGACAATGGGCAGGAAGGATCAATGCAGAGCTTTTTACACTGTCCTTCCAGGGTCATCTCTGTAAAGTCAAGTACAACAATTACTATTAAACACATGGACGCTGACCAGAAGAAACAACAATTCACTAGGCCTTTGCTTGAATTTTAAATGCACAATTCATGAAAAAAAAATTGCATTATTATTATTACAACATGCCTTACTTTGTCATTTTAAACTAGCGCTGTGATATAGAGAAGCAAATCCATTTAGGTTTGGTTTATCATATCAAGATCGAAAATCTAGTCCTCTTACTTAGAGCTACACTTATGACACTGTGTATTATGGAAAAACACATCTGAGAGGTTGAACCAGTCACAAAAGCTTGTTTTGCTGAAGATACTAGGAGTGTAAGCTTTGATAGTGTTGATAGAAAGCTGTGCTGCTATCGACTGGAGGAATGCCTCTTCGTGTCAGTACATGAACTGAGTATAAGCTCAGTGACGTAGTGGTTCTCCTCTTATGACTATTTGGATACAAACCTTAATTTATCACAAACACCTTCCAAGATCTAGTTCAAGAAAATTATAACCACAACCTTCCTGACAACTAATAAACAAGGATAAGTGATTGTAACAACTAACAGTTTCATCACCTATAAGAACCTATTACATCAAAAAGTCATAATAGTCACCAAAGGTATATGCAGATGTAGAGCATTTGTGTTTTTGTCTAGTTAAACAGCTGGCCATATTTGAGTTGCTGAGGGAAAAACAGTGGTGTCTGTTTTAAGAATTTTAATTAAATGAACATTTATTAACATTGATTAAATTACACTCATTTACTACAAAGTGTACATAAATTGGAACCAATTTTACTAATGACATGCACTTGTGCACAATGTGCAAAAGGCCTTCTGAGTTAAAAATCAACTTAAAATTCGGAAAAGCCGACCAGAACCAGATCTGGGACCAGCTTGTGGCTTGCTTGCAGTGCATTAAATACAAATACCATATTACTGAATGTGTTTTGCCATTTAGAATTTTACTAAATATCCCTATGCTGTTTTGTTTTCCTTCAGTGACACAGAAAAGATACTGCTGTGAACCCAGTTGAACCTGGTCGTATCAGTCTGTGTCTCATTTGAGCTCGCTTCCCTTTATCTTGCTCCATCTTGATGGATGCAGCTGTACTTTAACATCTCTTCAGATACGTCAGCGCACATCAGTGTCACTAAAAGTCATGAAACATTGTATTACTGTACACTCCCAATGCAGCTTTTAACAAGGGGAGACCAGATACGTGTTGTTTTCCACTCAAATAAAATGTATGTTTACTGTCATAACATTTGGTAAGGTAGAAGTAATAAGTGCAAATATTAAATTGACATCCTCATTTAATGTCTACGATTCTCTATGAGCACAAAGAGGTCTGCCAATGTATTATAAAGAAGAGTCAATTTTAAAAATTGTAAAGGCTTCCAGGCTGACATAAAGGGTTCATGATGCATAAGCATGGGTTGTCTATACTTGGTACTAGCACACTGTTTAAGAGTTGTGGTCTAATGTCCCACTTACGCTGAGTTCGCCCTCTGCTGCATCTCTCTGCTGTGTTTCTCACAAGGTGTGCCCACTCCACTGATCCTGTGAGTCGCCGGCCAAAAACTGAGAGCTCCAGAGTGCAACGCATAGCACAAACAGCCCCTCGTCCAAATAAGCCATCATGATGTGACCCTGGTGCTGCTGGGAAACTTATCTTCTGCTTCCAATAAGGTCAGAGAGATCCACCAAAGCAGAAATTCCACTAAAGCTACAAATTCAAACACCATCATAATTAATTGAGTTAACTAATCCCATTTCTGCTTGGAACACGTTGATCCTTTCAGGATAAAGACAGCAGCAAACTGTAGCTTTGTATCTTCCACTGTATGCCCCCTTGACTTTCTCTAACTCTCCTCTCTGTCGCTCTCAGAAAGCCACGCATCACGAGCATGCAGCCTATTGGTTTTTGAATGAGAGGGACAGCAACGATAGGGAGTGGCAATCACTACAGGGACAGCAGTTTGAATTTTACAAAAATTCTTTATTCACTATATGAACCAACTAACCAACTATATGCTCAGTGCTGTCAGGTATGATTACAGTAGGTCTCTTTCACTTTTACAAACTATTTTAGATTCATCAAAAGGATGATGTTTACCAACTATCATCCCTGTGATGCCTGGCCAGACACAGAGTGATGCATGTAGACATCTAGACTAGAAAAGAGCCCCTGCAATAACATTATTACATCATTGATAAAAGGCATCCCCGTGCTGGTCACATCACATACTCCTCAGTACCTAGACTGAACAGCCCCTTTCTGTGGTAAGATTTCCAACTGAATCCAAAGCATCCTTCCTAAAATTACTGAGGTGTTTAATGACAATTTTAAATCATCTTTAAACATGTCTTTTCTTGTTTGTATGTGCAAAACTACAAAATGACTTAATTTAGCTTCTAATTTTTCACCAATGACAAGATCAGTTAAGTCGTTGGGACTTAAATAATGCTTGTAAATCCAAATGAAGGGCTTTTGAGGACCCTGTTAAGACCACAATGAGTGGCTCAGAAGTCTTGAAAACAGGATGCAGGAGAGAAAAGCTAGTGCAGTGTGGCTATTGGAGGGGTATGACAGGATATGGCCTAACATACTGAAAATGTATGGAGTCGATAGGCTCTTCCTTATCAATACACTTTACAGAGGTTACGCCACAGAAAGTGTGTAGTTATTCATAATTAAGAAATAATTCTACACAATATAATGCAATTGTAAGACGCAACATTTGGCACATGGGAAGATAAAAAATGTGAATCTTTGTTATCCCAGTCAATCAAGCGATGAGAAGTAACCCAACGACTGCAAAAAAGGTATAATACAATTGTGGCATGCCTCTTAAAATAATCAAGTGAAAATCAACTCTTTATTTCTCAGTATGGTTCATGCACATAGGCTACAGATTTGATACAACAAACCAATGTCATGTGGTTTATCATTAGTTTGGCATCCATTCCCAGTAATACATCCGTTGTTTTATGAATGTTCCAGAGAGATGTGAGTCGGTTTGACTGCTGTTTGTCTCTCTTTTGCTTTCACAAACATATTCACTCAACTACATTCCACAAATGTGCCCGGTTCCGCTTACACAGTCAATCTGGAATACACAGTGGGACCACTTCCAACAGCGTGGAACATTTCCACCATTACTTTTGCAACATGCATTTCGCCGGCTGCCCACATAGCTCTGAGGAATACAAGATTGGTTCTGGAGCCCAGTTACAGAAGGCAAAGGCAGCTAAGCGGCTAAAGAGCCACAGTAAGATGCAGAATCATTCCAGGCAGTCAGCTGTGAATGTAACACCCACTGCTGCCAATGGCACATATGCCATATGCTATTCTAGGCATGGAGAAAAAAATGTCATCATACAATTGAATGAGCTGACAAATTTGGCCGCATTTTTCGTCTGCATTTATTTTTTAATTACTTTTTTACTCCTTTAAGAAGGACAAAGTAATGATAAACAATCAATACATTAATGATTAACTGATTGCATAAAACCAAACATTACCTATATCAGATTTACATACAAAAATATACAAAAATGACATCTAAAAGTGGACTAATAAAACTCTTTAAAGACCTAAAGAACTACTTTTGGCTAAAATTAGGAATATTATAATTGTGAGTGCCTTAGACGTTTCATTAAAAAATGTGTGATAGACTTGATGTCATAGAATACACAAGACACATGTTGTATCCTGACCCCTGACTGAATGTTTGCACAAACAAAGTGACAAGTGAAGCTGAT
The DNA here is from genome assembly GCA_036850595.1 of Rhyacichthys aspro. Lineage (NCBI taxonomy): Eukaryota > Metazoa > Chordata > Actinopteri > Gobiiformes > Rhyacichthyidae > Rhyacichthys > Rhyacichthys aspro. The sequence goes on from CM072156.1 coordinate 12,402,447, forward strand.
TTGAAACTATAAAAATGTGTGTCTTTAGGCCACATTTGATTTATTGCACATGACTGATGTGCTTTGCCTGAATCCTTGTCTATTAAATTAGACCTCATTTTTAAGACACTGGTGCCTACATGAGTCACCAAGAAATTCTGCTTTATATCCTTCAACAGCACACTGTTCCCCAAAATCTAACTGTGTATCTCAATATAGTCTAAAAATCAGAAAAAAGTATATTCATGTATCTAAGACAAAATAAAATATGACCAAGCTAATAGGCTGCCAACCATTAAAACTGCACCGGCATTTACTGTTCTCCTTTAGCTTCAAAAAAATCGAGGAAGTAAGTAATAATAACTAGAATGTACACATACTGTGGGCAATGTTTCTGTTGCTTTCATCACCACAACAACCAATTCTCCAAAACCACAAAACCCAAATAGAGGAAAAGTTGTTTAAAGGTGTCTCTTACACAACTCAGCCGACTTTCTGATTCTAAAGTGACAGCATGTCAGAAATATTGACTCATGATGATCATGTTGTAACGGCAGCTTGATAAAGGAATACCATATAATACTTCCTCTTGCGTGAACTAATTGAATATTTTGTTGAACCAAATACAAAAATGTATAGGTATATATTACATTATACATCATAAAATCAATTTCTTAGGGCTTTCCAGTCAAGCCATTTTTTTCCTGGTGGGATCTTTAGCTTGACCTTAATTACTTAAAAATGTAATATTTACTTAAAAATGTAATATTTAAGTAATTAAGGTCAAGCTAAAGATCCCACCAGGAAAAAAATGGCTTGACTGGAAAGCCCTAAGAAATTGATTTTATGCCGTTGCTTGTAACTAATCAACATGAGAAATATCCCTCCATTATTCTACCTTTTCCAACCAGCATCATAAATAACTGTAAATAAACTCACTCCGTCATTCTCACTATTAACTATAGACAGGTTGGAACAGTAATTATAATAGTGATTATGATGGCCCATTGGCTCACAGCTTTCTATTGATTGAGTGGAATCACAGTGATAAACTAAAGTCCCTTTTCTAAATTAGGCTAGCCCTTAAATTCACATGAGGTTAATTCCATCCAATACTGTGCATTACTAGAGCAAGCAAGAGAAGCCAACCATTTCTTTTGCTGGAACTCTGACAAGGAGATATAGGGTGCTCCTAAAATAAGAGCTGATTCCACACTCCATGCTCAGACATCATTTCTCACTGTATGACGAGCTGAAATGATGAAGCTCAGCACTTTCCTAATGAGACTTGAACAAATGGGAGAGCTTTACTTAGATTTCACACATTTAAAGTTGTGTGTGTTGCAGTTTTGAACATCTTATTTTGATAAATAATTGGGGGAAAAACAAAACAATAAGACACCATAACCATCTTTGAAAACTACTGGTGTTATTTCCTTAAATCAAATGCTTTATTAATGATAGTGAAGGTCAGAATTTAACTGCAGACTTGCACTGTTACTACTGAGACTCTGTGGTCAGTGCAAATGCTAAAGGCATGACCAAAGTGGTTTTCAAAGGATGTTTCTGCACTATAGACCTACAGAGTTTGAAACAATTATTTTCATCAGAACAGACATTACTGTTGTGAGTAAGAAAAGATAAGAAAGGACTTTATGGATTCCTCAATGGGGAAATTCACTTGAATCTTATTGATGTTGATAATTACTTTGATCAAAACATGTATAAAAGCAAGAAAATGGTGGAAACTGCCCTGTGTGTATGAGCCATACCGACTTTTCCTGGTACTTACTGATTGGTGGGAGGCGCAGAGAGTGGGAACACCACCTCTTCTTCCTCATATTCCGGTCCATCCGGCATGTCGCTTTCATCCAAAGTGCCACCGAGCCCCCCAGAGCCTAGAGGCGGGGGAGGAGGAGGTGGCAGCGGGGGGAAGACGGTGGACCCATCGGGGCCTGATGATGTGGGTGAGACCCGACTGGCAGGGCCTTCAGAAGTCGGAGAGTAGCACATGCTGCCCATGGTCCCTTGGAAATGCCCTCCTCCCCCGCCACTCCCTGAGGCGGACAGTGCTGGTCCGCTCATATCCCCAGCAGGCATCGTGAAGGCAATGCTCATGTCAGGTAGAGAGTCCGGGGATGTGTTTGAATTTTGACGGAAAGGCTGTGTTGGTCCTTGTCCCAAATCTGAGACTCGCACTCTGTGTTTGGGATAGTAGGGGAAAGGGGCCGTCTCCGGGCCTCCTCCACCAGTCCCTGTCTTGACCGAGCCCGTATCCTCATTGCTTACCTCCGCTGCCATCATTTTAGGAAGATATATAGAGGGGAAAAAGTCCAGAAGGGAACCTGCCCTTCCCCCCTATTCCTACAACACTCCTTCAGCGTTTGGGCTACGGGGAAACTACGCAAAAAGTTTCTGAAATACGCGTTTAGCCTGCCAGCTAACGTTAGCCGACGAGCTAACAGCTTATTGGACTGCACCAGCGGGCGTTAGCTTCACTTTGCATTCGTTCGCTACTGAAGACAGGCTAAAGCTAACAGAATGGCTAACAGCTTAGAGACACTTGATGAGTTTTTGCTCGCTATGTCTTCATTGTTTCCTTAGCTTAAAGTTCACAAAGAGGCAACAAGCATGTACTTACACTTAAACAATCTCAAGTAAAACATAAAGTCACGACTATTTTCCGTTTTTGTCTGTTGGGACTTCACCCTCGGCACCAGGCTGTCCACTTGTCGGGGAATGTTGTTTTATTGTCACTGCTGTGTGTAATCCCGTCTTTTTCCAGTGTTGTTGTTGTTTCCTTTCCCCAGGCTTTCAAGCCGTTTCAACGAGTCCTTAAATGAAACAGTCTCATCGTCTAAATTCCCTGGGCCACATTTAGCTGCGAACTATTCCGTCAAACTATACATTTTCCTGCGTGTGCATGCTAAGTTCGCCTTTATTTCTGGGTTGGAGGCTGGTGGTTGCCTGCTGCTGCGCTGCTCTATCTCCCCTCCCTCTCCTACTCTTCCCATTTCAGCCGCAGACCGAGCCAAGTGAGCACAGAGCAGCACCGCCTCAATCCATCACATCTTTGATCATTAACTCACACACAACCAGGATTTTGTACCTATTACCATCCAGGGTGAAGTTTATTTATATATAAAGCAGTCATGTCAGTATGAACACACACAAGAAAGGCATTATTCTTCAACATGCTTAGCCTTCTTTCTTCTTTATAAGCTACTTCTTAATGCCAAGCCTACACCATGCTGTCACTTAAAAATAGCATTTATTAGGAGGTCTTTTTACTAAAATAAACTTTTGGATGGATGTTCAACTGAATAGTCCATCTGGTTGTTTCTTTCTTTTTTTTCAGAATATCACCATATCTCAAGAAAAGTAATTGCTTAAATGACTGAAAACTGTTATTTCTTGTAATAAACTTGTTAGTGGCCAAGAATCAGCCTTGAGCTATAGAGGTTTACAGCAGTCAGCCACTGACTGTTGTCTCTGCTGTCATGCCCTCAGGGCAGCTGCCACCACAACTCCACCTCTACATCAGTCTGCCTTAAAGGAACAATCCCTGAAAAATAAATACCTTCTCTTTACTCTATTACGTGAATATTGTGTATTCGAACTTAACCTGGCCTACTTGTGCAGGGTTTGCTAATTTGATGTGACTGACAATCCATCAGTGGCTTTTTCCTTTGTCATTTTGTGCTCTGCTAGTGACTGCGAGTCTCTGTTGTGAGCTGTGACAGAAATGGATGGGTCCAGTTGAAAGAACCATAACACTACTTAAGAGGAAGCACACCTTTCAAGCTCGTAGGTCACCCAGGGAGCTGGAGTATTTCAATGTAAAGCACTGTCTTTTTCTACACCACAAGTCCAATAACATAAAACTCAGTGATCAATAAATTTAACTTGGCATACACTTTGAGAACAGCCGTGCAGATGAAGCATCCCAATAGCTTATGCAGTTGTAAACATGTATCACAAGCTTTCATCATATTTATCCATGCTCATAGCACATGGGGCACTTTAATGTTTTTTCGTGATTCACACTTAAGACTTTATCTATATGACATGTGTGCTCATGGCGCAAAGCCTGGAAGGCACCATTGGTCTAAGGTCAAGTAGTTCTTTCATGTGGCTCTATACTGTGGTTTAATCTGTTCTATTGTTGAAGATAGAGACAGCAGATTGCACCAATACTGTTGAACAGTTGTACCCTGTTACTTGGGTATTTCTGAATATATGTATTAAAACACACAGGCCTAAGGTAGTCTGAAGTATTGACTTATACAGTCAAGCTTGTTTATTTTGTCAAAGCAAATGACTGAGTAAAGGAGTGTGACGGTACAACCATGGCTGTTCTGCTTTTTGGTGTAACTGCATTGCCAGTTATGAGGATGGACACTGATTTGAGTGCAACGGATGCATGTCTGAGTGATCGGCTAAGGGCTCTCATTCATATCCATTGTCGTATTACCAACACTTCTCTGCACTGTTGGTCAATTGGAAAAATCTGTCCCCTGCATTTAAAGGCAATGGTAAGCCTTATTGTAACAACCACTGCAGTATTTGTTTCCTGCTTGTTTCCTCATATCAAATCTTATCTGTTACAGTGCAGTCAACCTAGCAGCATATTTTTAGCATTATTGCTTTTTAGATTATACACATCCAAGCTGACTTTTGTGCAGCCATGCAGACACGCATTAATACACGACACGAGAGAGAAGGTTAGTCTTCATCCTGTGTGGTTTGTGTATAGGTCATATTGATATAAACGTTAAAGTGACATACAGTGTGACTGGCAGTTCTTGCACGTAGACTTCCTCTATATTTTCTCTAAAAAGTCATGCACCAGGAGTTGCACATCATTTCAAAAATGCGTGTGCACCAACTATAAAATAATCTGAATATAAACTGACATAGCACATACTTTTACATATAAGTTCATGGTTCCTGGATCACGGCAAAAGCCCACTTGCTCTTTTCTCCACACTTGTCAAATACAGACTCCTGTGAATAATTTACTGAATATTTATGAAAGTTTAAAAAAGAAGTATATGGCACGTGCATATTAGTGCAAGCCAAAGTCTTAAGTGGCAACATGGATTCCCAACATTATCTTTGTGGAATATATTAAAGCTTGCCTTTCCATGCCTTGTCCTGTCTTAACAAGCCATTTAAAAGTTTGATGGTACATGTGAATAACCAATGTCAAGTTAATGACGAGTCATAAAAAATTAAGCGTCATCTGAAATTTCTTAAAAGCTCTGGCATGACTTGATGTAATGCATGAACTTTCTGTGCATCCAATAAATGTCATGCAATGTGGCCTGCCATTAGAAAACACATGCAACACATTATACCAAATTATGTTTTTAGACAGTGCAGCAGAACGATGAATTAGGGAGCATCTAGGCACTGTAAGACAGATTTACCTCCTAACAACAAATAAAGCTCTTAATGTTCTTAAAGCTGTATGCCTTTTTTCTTTTTATTAAGTTACATTAAGTTAATTTAGTTTTTAGGCAGGATAGACCACACATCTTGTTATTTTATTCTGTCTTGTGGTGTATGTTAAACACATTTTTTTGTAACCTTGCTGCATAAATCCACTTACAATATTTTTGTAATATTCTAATTGGTGCTGCCTGAGACTTCCGCTGGCATTGCCTCAATGTGTGCAATATGTGCCCAGCCCACATCCACACATGTGCCAGAGAGTTTCTAATGTGTTGAGTTGACTATGGCACAGTCCACTGCTCCACACCTCCTGCAGTCCCTCGGGGAGTTGGACGAGGCAGATAAGGAAGCTAGTGTGTAGTGCTTTATTTGTATGCTAGGTGTGCAGGTCAAGTACACCCCAGTCTCTGCTTGTACAATGTTAATGCATCTACAAATTAGAAAGTAGAAAAAGAAAAAAATGAGGACAAATAAATAGGTGACAGCCCTATAAAATAAAAGGTTAGCGACCAAAAGAACTTCTTGTTTCCTCTTTGTCATTACACACACCCACAGTGTAGCCAAAAACAACTTTCATAGTGGTGCACGGGGCTGTTTTTTTCACTTTCTTTTTTATAGGGCAAGTGGGGGAGTTTGCAGCTGCCACTTGAGTGCACATATGGGCAGGGTAGTGGTGAGATGGGGGTGGGGGGAAGTAGCGCACATGGACCCCTCAGTCACACTTACAAGTGGAATGGTGATAGACGACACTCAGTCAAAAAGTACAAATATAGTAAAACTTTTTTAGAAAACTAAAACTGATGTACTTCAAAATGGGACTTTATTCCTTTTAGACATAATGTATCATCATCATCATCATCATCATCTCCCAAAGTATGTACGATAATCCAAAATATCATAATTAAATTTTTTGTCCTTAAAGTGCACAAGTGCATACCTCTTGACAATGTATTTTCATTCTGAAATGCTGAGTTTAAGTGTCAGTTAATTTGTTCAGAACCCTAAATTTTAGTATGTCCCATTACAGTCCTATTTCAGAGCAACTGCAATAATATATGTTTGTCTTACAACATATTAGTTTTTCCTTTTTAGTGCTACATATTGTTAGAAAAGATGCTTGTCCAGATGGGCTCTGGAGGGAATTAAGAGCACTCAAGCACAAGCCAAATGACAGCTGATACTCTACAGACAGACTACTATTACATCTAATGGACTGCATCAATGAGAGGAACTGCACTGGGCTTGAGGATTAAAAAAATGACTCATTCAAATTAATAAGACTAATTTACTTGGCACAAATTCACACATATATATCGCTCACCACGTCCCATTTAAAATGACAACTCACTTTCACTTGCTCTGCAGGATCAATATTTGCAGAAAAAAATACCTAGAATATAAAGGAGATAGTGAGGGATGAAGACCTTCTGCTATATGAAAATGGATGGCTCTGGATGGCTCAGCGCCTGTGTTTGAGCTTCATGATCAGATGATATCACTTTGGCACCAGTGATCTGGGCGGTTTCTTTTCTCTAGGTTTGTCACAAGAGATGGACAGTTGTTCGCTGGGGACCAATGAAAGTGGCTTGTCATTTGCAGCACTTCCTGTAAAAAGTTACTTACAAAAATCAGGCTCATAAAACACATGTAAGCATGTACACAGAAGACAAAAAGAGGAAACAATGACATAAATGCATTCTCTTACCGAGCACGTATTATTGTCATATACAAGCTGAAACTAATCTTTGTGATGGCTTAATCCTGAGACAAATGGTTATATTTAGCATTAATACAAACACAATGCACGCAAACAATCCTTTCTGAATGGATATTATGCACTGAGCCTGACAAATAATAACCATCCTTTAAAATGCAAGAATCATGTCTATGACCTCAGAGGCCATTAGTCAAATACCCTTCACTACAACAGGAAGTGCACTGAGTCTTTTACTGTTGATAGCTTCAGTGTATTGGTTTGTTGCATCAGGTGATGAGTCACAGTCTAAATGAGGTTATCCCATCAATCCGGACATAGAGGCTGACACCAGAAGCTGCTCAATGTCCAGCCTATTTCAGCAGCAGTTGAGACATCATACGACATGACATCATCTTCAGCATGAGATGAATCACTCTGGATAAACTGTGACTGTAGTTTTTCTCCTCTTAGTTGTAGTTTTCTTGACATTTCTGCTACTATTTGGCAGTTTCTATCACCACCTGTGCACTAGTATAAAATCTTTCTCCTCTCTGCTTTCTCATTACTCCCTCTGTCCCTAAATGTCCTTATCCACCTTCCTGCAGTGCCCGCGTCTATGGTGTCGCGCAGTCTGCAGTTTGTCTGTCTTCCAGGCCTCTACATCACCCTGTCCCCTCCCCGTGTGCTTTTAGGCCCCTCTGTTTAATTCATGAGCTTCCTGTGGCTCCTGTCATGTCTCATCGTGGCCACGGGAAGGCAAGGTAAATAATGGAGCATCCCCAAAGACATCTTCAATGCTGACTGTCACAGCAGCACACCATGTGCTCCCACAGAGGGGACAGGACAGCAGTTTGTGTCTCTGTGCTTCTTTAACACATATGCCATGCCCTGAATATTATTCTAACACATACGGAGAACAGAAGGTGTAGTCACATTAGGAAGAGCTACAGGGTTTATTTCATCTTGCGTAAATATATGGTTATTTGTTTATGCAAATGTGAGATACTGCAGAATGCCTGCCACTTTTTTTTTGTAATTTGAGGTTGATTCTCTTTATCTACAGTCAATAATGGTGTCAGACAAAATGTAAAATCATGATATTGCAAAGGACCCAAAGCCTTTGCCTAATCCCCATAGAGAAGCTTTTCGTAATGTCTGTCGGCAGCTTAGTCAGCAATCACTTTAACAAAACAGAAACTTGTCATTGTAATAAACATCTGTCGTTCAATTGAACATTTTGGAGAAAGAATAGATCAGTGTGGAAGCCCAGGTACATAATGCTGCAGGAATCAGACATAGTGCCCTTGAATGTTCCCTCTTTCTTGTATGACATCATTACTTTTCCCAAAGGATTACTCAGTGATTTGTGTTCCGGACATCGAGAGCATTTGTTTTTCACTCACTATAAATTGGTATGTGTAAAAGGACACAGGCATAGGATGACAACTGGGTCATCCCTAAAAACATGACTCATAGATACATAATGGTATGCATTTTCGGTAAAACTTTAGATTACGGCCCAGTACTTCCCGGTTACTTACAGTGTAATTACAGTGGAAGTTCTCTAGGACACAAATTGTAACTAATTGTAATTTTCTTGGGGACACTCAAATTTATTTATTTTTTTCTTTTCATGGGGCAACAAAAAACCACCAGAAAAAAAAAAAACAAAACTTTTTTTTTTGGTTCACCAGAAAATTTATTTATTTATTTTTTTCTGGGGAGCCAAAAAAAAAATATTTTTTTTCTGGGGAAAAAAAAATATTTTTTTTTTCTTGAAAAAAATTAAAAAAAATCTTCTGGTGAACCAATAAATTTTTTTTTCTGGGGAACCAAAAATATTTTTTTTTTCTGGGGAACCAAAAAAAATTATTTTTTTTTTCTAGGTAACCAAAAAAAAGATTTTTTTTTTCTGGGGAAATTAAAAAAAATATATATTTTTTTTCTGGGGAACTCCAAAAAAAATTTTTTTGTTTTTTTTCTGGGGAACTCAAAAAAAAAATTGTTTTTTTTTCTGGGGAACCCCAAAAAAAAAAATTTTTTTTTTTCTGGGGAACTCAAAAAAAATTTTTTTTTTTTTGGGGAACTCCCAAAAAAAAAAATTTTTTTTTTTCTGGGGAACTTCAAAAAAAATATTTTTTTTTTTTTCTGGGGAACTTCAAAAAAAAATTTTTTTTTTTCTGGGGAACTTCAAAAAAAAAAAAAATTTTTTCTGGGGAACTTCCAAAAAAAATTTTTTTTTTTCTGGGAACTCCCAAAAAAAAATTTTTTTTTTTTTCTGGGAACTCAAAAAAAAAAATTTTTTTTCTGGGAAACTCAAAAAAAAAAATTTTTTTTTCTGGGGAACTCAAAAAAAATAAATTTTTTTTTCTCTGGGGAACTCCAAAAAAAACCCATTTTTTTTTCTGGGGAACTCCAAAAAAATAAAAAAAAATTTTTTCTGGGGAACTTCAAAAAAAATTTTTTTTTTTCTGGGGAACTTCAAAAAAAAAAAATTTTTCTGGGGAACTTCAAAAAAATTTTTTTTTTTTCTGGGGAACTCCCAAAAAAAAAAAAAAAAAATTTTTTTTCTGGGGAACTCCAAAAAATTTTTTTTTTTTCTGGGGAACCAAAAAAAAAAATTTTTTTTTTCTGGGGAACTCCAAAAAAATTTTTATGGAAAAAAAAAAAAATTTTCTGGGAACTTCAAAAAAATATTTTTTTTTTCTTGGGGAACTTCAAAAAAAAAATTTTTTTTTTTCTGGGAAACTCAAAAAAAAAAAAAATTTTTTTCTGGGAACTTCAAAAAAAAAAAATTTTTTTCTGGGGAACTCAAAAAAAATTTTTTTTTTCTGGGAACCAAAAAAAATTTTTTTTTTTCTGGGGAACTCAAAAAAAAAAAAATTCATTTTTTCTGGGGAACTTAAAAAAATTTTTTTTTTTTCTGGGGAACTCAAAAAAATTTTTTTTTTTCTGGGGAACCAAAAAAAAAATTTTTTTTTTCTGGGGAACTCCAAAAAAAACTTTCTTTTCTGGGGAACTTCAAAAAAAAAAATAAAATTTTTCTGGGGAACACAAAAAAAAATTTTTTTTTTCTGGGGAACTTCAAAAAAAAATTTTTTTTTTTTTCTGGGGAACTCCAAAAAAAAAAAAATTTTTTTTTCTGGGGAACTCCAAAAAAAAATTTTTTTTTTTTCTGGGGAACTCCAAAAAAAAAAGTTTTTTTTTTCTGGGGAACCAAAAAAAAAATTTTTTTTTTTCTGGGGAACTCAAAAAAAAATATATATATTTTTTATATTTAAATTTTTTTTTTCTGGGGAACTTCAAAAAAATTATTTTTTTTTCTGGGGAACTCAAAAAAATTTTTTTTTTTTCTGGGGAACTTCAAAAAAAAAAAATTTTTTTTTTCTGGGGAACTTCAAAAAAAAAAAAAAAAATTTTTTTCTGGGGAACTTCAAAAATTATTATTTTTTTTTTCTGGGGAACTTCCAAAAAAAAACCATTTTTTTTTCTGGGGAACTTAAAAAAAAAAAAAAATTTTTTTCTGGGGAACTTAAAAATTTATTATTTTTTTTTTCTGGGGAACTTCAAAAAAAAACAAAACTTTCTTTTCTGGGGAACTTAAAAAAAAAAATTTTTTTTTTTAAATTTTTTTTTTTTTTTTTTGGGAACTTCAAAAAAAAAAAAAAAATTTTCTGGGGAACAAAAAAGAAATATTTTTTTTTTTAAGTTCCCCAGAAAAAAACATTTTTTTTTTTTGGTTCCCCAGAAAAAAAAGTAAAACAATTTCATTTTTAAGTTCCCCAGAAACAAAAACTAATTTTTTTTGAAGTTCCCCAGAAAAAAAAAAAATTTCTGGGGAACTTCAAAAAAAAATTGTTTTTTTTTTCTGGGGAACTTCAAAAAAATTAGTTTTTTTTCTGGGGAACTTAAAAATATATTTATTTATTTTTTCTGGGGAACCAAAAAAAAAATTTTTTTTTTTTTTTTCTGGGGAACTTAAAAAAAAAAATTTCTGGAGAACTTAAAAAAAAATATTTATTTTTTTTTGGGGGGGGGACTAAAAACAAAAAAAAAAAAATTGTGAAAAAAAACTTACGCTGTAATTACACCTTAAGTAACTAGAGAACTTACGCTGTAAATACACCATAAGTAACCGGGAAGTACCGGGCCGTAATCTAAAGTGTTACCGCATTTTCTATTCTGACTTTAGTTTTTGGTCATGGTGGTAGTGCATGTCCTAGCAGATTGATCAGCTGTGACAAGCTCAGACGGGTAACAACTGTCACCACAGCGTGTTGATTCTGGAGAATAGCAAAGCTGCTGTTTTACATTCACCTGAAGGACCACTGCTGTGAGACGTATGTTGTTTAATTCCGCTTCAACAGACTCCCTGTGGCTATTGAGTTCAAGAGCATATGTGAGTGTGAAAATGTACACAAGACCTTCTGTGATTCTTTGTGTGTGCAAAGTATACATACCATGTGATGAGCAGCGTCAAGTTTGGCTTGTTCCGTAGTTGACATTAGCTTTGCTTTTAAATGGAACTTAACTCAGATATTACATTTAGCGTTTACTGTTAGATGGTAAAATACTAATCGACCTCTTCGAAGCAACAAATACAGCTGGCCTCATTTCTCAGACTGTGTTCTAACATTAAGGGACTAACTAGAAAATTATTGCTGCAAAAAAACATTCCATCATGAATAATGCAGTGCACCTTAATCCTCTCCCTAGAAACAAAGTCATGAAAGTGAGTGAGTTTCAGTGTGATAAAGCTGGGTCTTAGCAGAGCAGGTCCCACGGGCTGCCTTGAGTAACACTGTAGGAAGCTTTGTTTTGTTTTAAAAGAAGGAAGCTTGGAGGATAAGACACCAGTTTGAAAAATAAGGGCACTGCAGGTGGGAAATCTAGGACAAGCCATTAGTCGAAGGAGGTTATTTGTCTAACACATTAAATCCAAGAATTCCACAATTGTACAAAACCTGCTTTGTGCATTGTATGGTGTAGTGATGCAGACAGAGTTGTGACCAAGAGGTAAGGCCATTGGAAGATCCATTGGAAAAGATGTGAGGGAACAGAGTTAGAAGGATGTTTGTTTTTGCACAAATTATCCAAACACAAAAATGAAGTGAACAAAAAACAGTGGTCTTTTTCAGTGTGTGGTTTAAAATGCAGAGAACTCCATGTCCAAGGCCACAACAAAACATGACAAATTTCAGACAAGAATTGCCCATATGCATGACCCAAATAAGTAAAAATCTTGTAGTTCATTTGTGTCTTTTACTGACACGCACACTTGCAGCCCGTTGTGCAACATGGAGCAACAATGTAAAATATGTACGTAGCCAGTGGCATAAGTGTTGTACTGCTGTCTTAAAATATTCAGTAGAAAAATAAATACTGCCATTAAATGAATTCATAATAATGTCAATCTTGGATTTAGGAAGTATGGTTGGTTAGTTTTTCTCATTACAGACAAGAACTACTGTATCCATCCTGTTTCTCTAGTAACTATCAAAACACACATGCCAAAAATAACTTTCTACAGCAGAATTAATTCAACAAAGACATTCCTGTAGAGACTATTCCTTTTTTTTTTTTTACAATTAAGTAAAATTGTGTCAGTGCCAGACAGATGTACGCTCCTTGGCTAAAGACAGATCCCTCCATGTATTTGTTGTGAGACTGGCAAATCCAGACCTGCAAGTCTAACGCTCATCTTTATTCTATCTCTTATTCTGTCTTTATCCTTTTTTCCTTTTCTCTGTGAACCTCTCGAGGCCAGGGGCATTTAAAAGCCTCTTTATGAAGACCATAATGAAAAGTAAAGCTCTGCATTCAGTCGCACTTCCTCTGGGGCTTGTTGCATTTCTGAGCTTAGTTTCATATCCCATCCCATTCAGAAGTGTTGATGAAAGGGCATGAGGCGCAACCAGAAAGCAAAAAGCAGGCTATTCTTGGACAGCCAGGGCACATCTTCATATGATAAGAGAGTCGTACACAGCAAAATTCTGACAAGGCTCCTTAGACGTTATTATATTAAATGTGTATGATATTTGAAGTAAGAATAAAGCAATCATCACAATAGAGCATATTTTGACTTCCATGGCATTCATTTGTTTAAACACATTTTTTTTTAAACTATTGGAAACATGTTTTGACTTGTTCTATGCTGTGTCTAAGGCTTATCAGAGAAAAAAATGTGTCAAAAGCTCCCTCTCCTGGACATTTGCTGCATAGAGACTTGTCACAGTGAGCTGGTTTAGTATTGTAAAAGCAGGCATACAATAACCAACATTCTAAACTGCAGATCATTTGGATTTTTTTTTATGATAATTTCATATAAAATGTATTCATAATTTTTTCCACTGTATCAATGATGCTTCATTACGCAGTTGTGCAATGATCCATGTTGTCAAACAAAGGCAACAATGGCAGCAGTGTACAACATGGTCCAGGGCTAGCATGTGTTCCCATACTTCAAAATAGGAACGCACCATTAAAATTGGTTTCAGCACAAACAGAAAAGCCACATAGAAGGACATGTCTGGATTTTTGCAACCAGTAGATGGCACTAACAGATCAAAGCTAAAACAATCTGCCTTTATGGTTTAATCAGACTACACACAATATGCCAGGAACTTTGTGCATTAATGCTGTGATACCAGGAGCTTTCTCATATTTGGTAAGATTTGTGAAATAAATGACAGACTTTATGACCACTCTGTTTGGCTCACAGTGGTACGAGTCCCCCACTGGCTTCTCCACACAGCTGTAAATAAAAGTAATTGCACAAAAGCTTAATTAAATGACATAAATCAGTTTTACAATGTCTTGGCCCATATCAACGGACTGAATCATCAGAAATAAGCAAGACTGCTCTGTGGTTATGTCTGCTTCAGTGTATGTGCATATTCGGATCTGTCTCTTATTGTCCACACCTCTTTGACAAGTATGTTTTGGATACATGTTTTGTGCTGAACAAAAACTCTGAACAGTGAGAGCAATATTTTTGGTGCATTATTAGGGACTAGCAAAGTGTCAAGGATGCAGTACCACACTTGAAGATACAAAAGGTCAAATAGAGTTGACAGTTACAGTTGCTACAATGCAGACTTTTCTGGGCATGATTCTTTGTGCCAGGGGAACTCAAACATCAGCTCAGCACACAATATGCCGTGCTATTTATATACCACCAGCAGAACTGTCTCTGTGTCTGAGCAGTTTCAAACTGTGAACACTATGTTACATGATGGATTGATATTAGATTGAACTAGCTGTTGTTTCAGGCCCATTGACTTCTGCAAGAGTCACAGAAGATTACAACAAAGCATTTCAGTTTTTAATGAAAAGTGTCACAATAGCCTAAGTTCTTCACGGTGAGTTCATGCTGCATGTTTTGCGCCATTAGCAACCTTCAGAAAGACAAATTGGTTGCATTAGTAGCTACCTAATGCTCATTTATTATTTGCAATAATAAAGTGGCATATATTTTTGCACTCTCCAAATTGATTGTGTTGTACAGCGCACCATTTACGTAGGATGATGCCATTTTACTGCCCCATAAGTCATTTCAGTTGCGATGGCAGATATTAATGAGGCTATGAAATGAGGTGGCACTGAATGTGGTGTGAAGGTCTGCTCCTGTCTCATTCAGCAGAACAGGCACTAAGACATGAGCTCAGTGTACACTTTACTGCCATACTGCCCTCTGCCCACTCAGCTGTGGGCCATTAGGCCACATGCAGCACATTACTAATGGGGATTCCCTCATATTGAATGGATGTGTGTGATAGAGATAATGATTACAGATGATGCATTAGTGGTAAACTGCAGAGTGACTGCAGTGTCTGTTTGGACTGTGTAAATGTACACAGCCAGATGCCATCCATTCATCAGGCATCAACAAGCTCGAGCCTGAGGGAAACAGCATTTGTTGTACATCTATAGTGCAATGTCTGTGCATACAGTGCTTTTTTTTAAAAATCTAATCACAACAGAGACTTTTAGTTCAAGACTTTTGCAAAGAATGATACAATTAGAAATTAAAGCTACAGATAACAGACAACACTTGTGTGTGCAACTTTATAAAAATGAATATGTCAGATGAAGAGACATCCCCAGAGGGAGCATAAGAAAGGAGTGCTGTCCACTGTCATGGAAGGGATGGGTTGGAAAAATCGTGCCATGTGTGCATGTTTTTTGATATATATATTATAAATCTGTATGATATTAACTTCATTTATCTGTAAACTATGTATCCATTAGATACATTAAGGTACAAAACAAGACAATTACAATTTTGTGCAACATATAATAGCATTACATAATGTTTAATTAATAACTTTTATTTAGGGGTATCTCTAGAACTCATGTAAAATGTGAAGCTTTCATAGATGTGCAGCCAATAAAGCACTGCTTTCATGGATGTGCAGCAGTTGGGGTGCATGACTGGGAGCTAGGATATAGCTAGGATTTAGAGCTTGATGTGAGAGATTACAGGTGGAAGTGAATCAAGCAATCTTGAGAATGATCTAAATCATTTCAGTGGAATGTAACAGATGAATAATTCATCAGTTGAAACAGAACAATTTCCATCATGTCCCAATATCATTTTGTGGAGACTTCAGTAAAGCAGTCATAATCACTCTAGGCTAAATCTGCACATTATGTAGAGAATAATGTAGATCAGAGTGCAGTCAACCGCTTTAATGCTGTTAAACAGATAAATAGATGGGCCCATAATGCAACAACGTAGACTGCACAACATCCAGAACTACCTGTATCAAAAATTTGTTTTTCTCACATAGTTACAAAATAATTCTAGGTCTAAGTGATTAAACAGTTTCCCATCCTCCCAGTTATCTTCCCCAGCAGTATGTTGGAGGAGAACTTCTCTGCCACAAATGTGAAAAAGACCAATATTAAGTCCAGCTCAACTTCCTCTCCTTAGTGGATTATTACTGTAGCCACTCAAAGGTCAAGAGGAGTGATTTGTCTTTCCCCTGCTCCATACTGTCTCTCAGTCCGAATCCCAGTGGTGTCTGGGCTGGGGTGATAGAGCAGTCAGTTCGTTCGATTGTAAACTCCTTAACCCTCCCTTCTTGTTCCTGCCAATGCGGCAAATTTGACACTAACACAGTCAAAAAGCCTGAATCCATTATTTGTCACTAAAAGTCAGTGTGCCATCAGATTCATGAACTATGGGTCTGCTTGGAAGATAGCCATAATCCTTCCTTTTAGGGCAAAATATTTATACAAATCAAACAGACTGAAGAGTGCAAACACACATTGTTTTTATGCCCATCACCTACACTTAAAGTACAGTAAAGTACAGTAAATTTTAAATTGCTAAAAATAGATTTGACTTTGCCACAAATCTATGGTACTGTCTCCTATCATCTGAAGTCCCTTATTTCCAAGTGGCAATTGAATCCCAATCATTTTGAGGGGCCTTTTGGTTCTTTTTAGTAAAGTTTTGCTCATCATCCTCACATCAAACCCTAAATCTGCCAATTTCCATTAATTCTGATAAAGTTGCTTTAAAAATGAATAATATTTGTCATGTCTATGCAATGTCTGCTCCTCATTAAAACAGCCAAAGGCTTGAAAGAGTTGGGAAAGGCATTATTTAATTACCACATCCCTTTGCTCTCACAAGTTGGCCATTCACCTCAACATTAATAGAACTTTTAGGATCTTACTAAGAACAGGATTTAATGAACTTCTGGGCTATTAAAAGAAAGACCCTTGTGTGTGAAGTACAATGTGTATTCTAGGTCAGCGATGTCACAATGCAAACAATTTCCCATGCCTTACACAGAGATTTGTTCTTATTCTGATTAAGCCAAGTACAAAAGTGTTAATTTCATTTTGCACAGAGGTATTTGACAACAGAGTGGGGCCTGTGTGTGGAGATATAGGTGTCATCAGTGCTATTTTATACTGCTGAACAACAGCAGCTGAAAATGCAATTAACTTCCAAGAATAGACCCCAGGAACAAAAACAGAGAAGGAAATCACATTTAAAGTCAAAGAACTAAGCGTAATTGTGTTAGCAGACTTTGAAGGTAGGTGCAATTTAATTTTGAACTCTAAAAGACTGTAGCTGTATCAAATTAAGCTTACACACTTTGTTCCTTTTATTCTTGTGAAAATTACACCAAAGTAATAAAATATTATGATATAGCCATAGGGTGAGTGTTTCATGGATAGATGAAACCATTAATTCAGAATAAGGCTGCTCTGTGATATGATGACACTGCATGGAGATGATAGTGCAGAAAAACGCCTTCTGTAAGAGCTTTTAAAGATAGGCTAGATCTCCACTGGAAATGATGAAACAACGCTGAAATTCTGGTAATGTGTGGCTAAACTTCAGGCAGATTCTTTTTTCTATTAAAAGTCCCATTCCACGTTTACATAGCTCACATTATTACCTGCACTTTCAAAGGCTATTATAACACAGATTCTTGGAAATACATCCTCCCTTTCCATTTTTTTTCGTCACATTTGAATCGTACAAGCCAGAGTTTCACCGAGCCCTCGGGAACCGAAAGGGGCTACATGTTCTATTCAGAGTCACTTTGCTCAAAGTTTGAAAAGAACTCCAGTCTATCGTCAGTGTGGATTCATGAACCAAAGTGTGAAAGATGGAGGAAGTGGGATGCAGACCGGGATATTGCTAGGCTGGCTGAGGCAAAAGAACCTGGTGTGTGGATCTGATGAATTTCAGAACAGGATGTGCTTGGGCATGAGCCATGTCTACATGTTGGAGATGACATGGTGCTTAGGTGCTCAGGCCAAGAACTGAGTGTCTTTATCTGTTCTAGCTGCAAGCTCAGAGGTGAAATGAAGGAGTGAAATAAGCTACTAGTGACACAGAAGGATTATTACCATGATTTGTAAAAGTCTGAGAACTCTTAACATTTTCCGGTTCTATTTTTGACTTTTATGAAAGATCTAAAAATATGTTTCTTCTTCAACTCAGCAGAACATTTAGTGTATCCAGCTTCAGACATCTGTGCACAGATATGGGAACCTATAAAATGTCAGTTTTTATTGTTAAAGTTATTACCATCCATCCAACTTTCCAGTCCCTTTTATTATTTATCTGGGGTCAGGACTCAAGGCAACAGTCCATGCAAAGACGGTTAGACTTCCCACTCCCCAGACCACTCCCTCCCAGGCCAGCCGAGAGATATAGTCCCTCCCACATGTCCTCTTTTTTACAGTGCTGTTGGATTCAATTTAAAACGACAACACGTTTCTGTACAAAGTAAGCTGGGATATTCTTTGCTTTGTTATGAAATGGAAGCGTTCAAAACTCCAACCTCGTCCTGCAGCTCCAGTTGGCGCAGTGCTTTTGTTGTTCTTCTTTGTTCCAACAAACTTCAAGTGCTCTGATGGTTCCCATTACCGATTCAGCAAATGCTTTTGTTCAGTCAGCTCCCTCATTTGCTATGCAAGCTGAGCTGTCAAGGGGGAGGCCGCAATCTTTCCCTCAGTCCTCTTCACGCTTCCTCTCATCCATCCCCTCCTTCTCCTCACTTGGCTTTTCCTCAGTGACCACCCACTCCTGCCCTGACTTTGTTCACCAAATTAACTGAGACACCTTTGTGATTGGACCAGCCAGTGTAAAATCGACTTTAACCTGCCATTTTAATTGGATACATTAACCTCTCCTTTTTGAAAGCGGAGGATACACAGCAGTAAGATTGTTACAGTGAACAGGCACATTTTCACACAAGCGAAAAATCAGCAGGCAATAGTTTCATCAGACAAGTGGATTATGTGTCTATAATTACAAAGAGGGATGAGATAGCTATTCTAGTCTCACTTGATTAGCCTTGTGAAAAAGCTTAAGAGATAAAGACCTCAAGAAACTTTGAAAGTGCTGAAATGACAGGTAATGTTATTCGCAACCTAAAAACTACTGTAGAAAACACACAAAGGGACAAGTTGTTTATGCTGAAAGTGCCCCACAGGGGTTGTATCTCATGCAGTGATGATTGTAGATAATTGTCTAATTTCTGCAATGCCTTTTTAAAACTAAAAAAAAATATGACAATAAAAGTGGCACTGTGCAATTGTTTGCTATATAGACTTGTAGTTGTACATGTGGTCCCAGGTTACGTTTGGTTAACTGGGAAAAACAAACCCCAACAGAACTGAAGCCAAGCCCAAATTGTGCCTGTATGTTTCATCCAAACATCTGTGCTGTCCAAAGAACATACTGGAAAGGCCCGGTCTGTAGAGAAACAAACCATTGTCAGCGCCCCATGACTCCCTCTGCCCCAGTTTTCCCTCTCCCTGTCTCCAAGAGATACAAGCCTTTCATTCACATTTCCCCTGCACTGTCAGCTCTGCCTCTGTGATTTGTATTGTGTCTCTGTTGGTGCCCTGTTCCTATTTTCAAAGGAAACAATTATTGTTGCATCCCTCCATCTGAAAAAAGCTTAACACAAACTATGTGAGATCAAATTGTGTTTTTATGGACTCTTACTGTGCACCTCTGAGCTTTAATAATGTTTGGCAAAGTTGGACAAAGTACAAAATACAAAATGCATAAAAAGTGTAGTATCTTGTGTTTATGCTGCATCTGTATTGTTGGCAATACAGTCACGTTACATTTTTATTGGCCTCTTTAAATGAACAGAAATCAGTGCCCTTTACTCAGGGCCTCTTCACATTATTCCTGTTTATCAAATAAAAGTGGAATAATAAATCACTACAACCTGAATAAATGTCTAGATGTTTGAGTGTAGTGTCATACTGAGTAAATAAGGAGGCAACATGAGCCTGAAATGTGGTAGTTGTCCAGATGGGGGAGCTATGAGGCTACCTCTGCACACTGGAGAGTGTACTGACCAGGGAGACACAAATCTACATAGAACATCTAGACATTCTCTACATCTTGAAAATGAAACAAACAGAGTTATAAAAACTGTAAAAGTGCTGACACCCAGACTCCAGGATGAAGGCTGGTACAAATGCATCTCTTATCCCTGTTACTCAGCTCCAATAGCTCCATCAGCTCTAGCTCCTCAGTGTTGTTTTTGCCCCCATCCAGCTGTCTGTGAAATGAGTAATAATCCAGTAGTACCTATAACAATGGGTGTATTTCAAAAGGGAAAGGCAAAGATTCCACAGCACCTTGTTAGCCTTTACTTTAACAGTATTTATTTTTGCTTCAAGTTTGTTGTACATATATGTGTACTTTGTTGTGTGTTCAGGATAGTGCAAAACCTTGTGTCAAAATGCAAGTTTACAGCTTAAATCTCCTTCTTGAACGCAACAAGAGGGAGCCCACTGGAGAGCAACAAGACACGGTTTCTGGCCCAGAAAAGGTTCAAATGTTTTATTTCTCACTAGCAGAGAAAACAATCCCAATGTGGAGAGGAAACAACAAGAAAAAAATTATAACTGCACCTTTTATTTTTACAATCCTTCCTCCTCTAGTGGACTCACATTGTCAAAACATATTCCCACAATGCATTTGCACTGATTTAGCGTCTCTGGTGACATTGCATTACAGTAAAAGAGAACTTTTACTGGCTCTGTGTGGATTACAATACACGCTTTGTCATCAAAGCAGCACTTTGTAACATATTACAATACGCTAAACACATATGCATACAGTCTATTTAATGTATCTTTGCAAATCCAGTCTGTCTGTACATTCAAAACACTGACACCAATACCAGTGCCTTATAGGTTTTTTCTACTATAATGAACAAAGTTACTCAGTGCTTTTACTTTCTGTATGTTCTTGCCCCAGAAAATAACTTTAAACTCTAGGCATCTGACTTCATAAAAGACATCTGGTCAAACTGAAGACCAAGAAACTGCTTTTTCTTAAATAGTGAACAGAGCTTACTTCAAATGCACTGTATAAAAAGAAAATCACCCGACCATCTTCAAGTATAGCCCTTGAGCTGCATTAATATGGGCCTTATGTGGGAGGACGGAGAGTGAATACATGATTATTTAAAATGAAAACTTTTTCGCCCTCAAACTTGCTGCTATTAACTCTGTCAGTGTGTAGTGTTGCATTATTGAACTAAAGACTTTTTCCGGCGACTTAAGTAGGCTAAGAGGATGCAGAGATTATGCTGCTTTCAGATCTTGACCGAGGGTCCCTGCTAGTCCTCTGCACCCATTATTTTCATATCAAAGTGAATGCGCAAGAATCCGATGTGACACGTAACATATTTCTCTCCATTTGCTTCATAACCTCCATCACTGTAAGAAAAATGGCAGGGGTCTGTTCGAGGTGGTGGAGTGCACATATTTTCTCTCACAGTTGAAATAATATGAACGTAATAGGCCACGGAGTGTTGTGTGTGATGTGCAGGAAGGGTATAACTGTCTACATTTAAATGTCAACTCTAATTATGTATGGTTTCGTCACAGTGGAATATAGTCCATGTTTGTTGTTGCCTCAGAATGTTCTTGGAGGAGAACAGGGTTAGTCACACTCACTTTTTAACTGCTGAGATAAATTACTGCAATGTTAAAATGTTCAGTATTGTGGTAAATATACGTCTATTGTTGTAACTCGTATAAATAACAGCATTGCGTAATTCATTTTGATGGCATGTGTAAATTAAATGTTCATTCAATGCAGATAAGTACATTGGATTGAGGCTTTTTGAATATATTTACAACAAAAATGCCTCCATTTTGTATTTCTGTCCATTAGAGAGCAAGACAATGAAGGACAATTAAGAGATAACCGTTATGCTGCAAGGAAGACACATAAAACAGTATTTTATGGCCCATATATTTTGAACATTCTGATAACTTGTTTCCTAACTGACACTTTAAACTTGATTTCACATCCACCCCAACCTCCATTAAAAAAAAAAAAAAATTCTATGTTATTAAGTCATCAAACATTATATTGTCTGCAGCATCCTGTTGTCTTTCACAGGACAAATGTACACATACAGTGGGAGCGGGTTTACAGTGAGCATTCATCCCAGTGAACAGCCATCCCCCAGAGGTTCTGGACTAATTGTGTAGAGTTTCTGGCTGAGGTAGTGGAGGCTTACTCTGACGAAGTGGGAGGTGCGTGTACACTTCATCTTCTGCACTGACAGTTCCCTACTTCTCCACCAGTCAGCATCTTTGTGGTAGAGTGTGGTAAACAGTGAAGGTAAGGGAAAGAGGATGGGCGTAGTAGAGAAAACTTCTGCACATTCAGCTTGTCCTTGAAACTTTATTGACTGACTGAGTGCAGTGCTTTGCTGTGGTTTTGAAGACAGCTTATTTCACCTCTTATTACCTTAATGCTAATATGAAGGCTGGACGGCATCTATGGTTTCTTAGGTATCAGATGTAATGCATTGATTTGTTGTTGTGATGAAAGGCTGCTGTGCAATATGTTCACAACAAAGTGCTGATTAGAGCTCATCTGAGTCACCCAGAGGGATAATTTTGCCTGTAGGGTGTTTGTCAGGCACGTACTGTCATTTAGAACAAGTAAATATTTCTGTTACCACCAGACATTACTGAGTCCACTTACACAATGTAACAAATGTTACATTTGACTATAATACTGCATTTAACTGCAGCTAAAGGGATCAAATGAGTGTTTTTATTAGGGGCTGTACGTGCTTTATGGCAAGCTGAGCCTCCTATATCGCTTCCTCTGAAGTGCAAATGAGTTTATAATTGGCAGTGAGATGCAGAAAATACCACAATTGAACAGTCTGCAGAGTCTGCAATAGATGGCTACAAATACTGCAAAGATAGAAACTATTGCATGCTGTTACTGGAAAAAATAAAAGGCCAGAACTAATGCTTTGCTGTATGAAGAGCAGTTGGTCATCATTTAAAGCCACCATGCAAGCCACAAAACTTAAATACTGGGTTTATTGACATGGATTATGTGAGAATTTGTTGTAGGTGAACTGATAACTTAATTGGAGCCAATTCATTAAGGACAGTGAGAGGATTCTATAATGAATTTGCTGGCTAAAATATAGGCATCAACAAAAAAGGCACAAAATCTACAGACGTTCCCTGTCTATTATTTCACCCACACTTGCATAGTAAATGCAGCATGACAAACTCCTGCAAAGACTTGGCTTGCTGTCTGCATAATCCTTCTGTAATGTATTCACTCTATGCAGCCCCCCCCCCACCCCCACAAACTTCCTTCCTGCAGCCTCTCTGTGCCACACAGCAGAGATATGGCGAGGCCATCAGAAATGTGTGATGTAGGCTATTGTGGGCGCTCTAGGACCCATCCTGCTACATGTCCTGTGCCAGCACACCCTCATGTACTTTTCATAAGTTGCCAGCTCTGCACTGCAGCTTGGTCCATGTCCAGATAATGCTATTGTCTCTAATTGGTCCTCACTGTTAGAGTCTGGCATAAACTAGGATTCTTAAAAGCCCCCGTTACAACCATAATGGCCGAGAATAGATCAAACATTTATAGCTAAGTACCTGCTGCTACATGTTTTTTTTTCTCCTTTTTGGAGCCCTAGATAATGTGGAATCCCCTCAGACCTTATTTGTCTAGTGTTAAAGGCAGTCTAGTTTTAAACACTAGTAGCAAGCGCAGTATCTCTTCTTAATGTCTCTGTAAAAATTGGTGGACTCTCTGCCCAAGTTACTGCCTTGTATTTACACAGCCACCCATGGCCAGAGGTTGTCTGAGGGACAAAGAGGTCAACAGCCAGACTTTTTGAAGCTTGGAGCATGTTACACTCCGTGTACATATTGGTGAACTTAGGGCTCAATTGATCAAACTCTTTGATTATTGTCATCACAGTAATCAGGATTATCATGAGTGGATTATTGTTAAGACTGAAGTAAACTGGGGAAAGCGTATGAACCTGTATAAATGGAAAACACAAAAGCAGCAGACAGCTTTACAAGTAGCTGTGAGTTCCCATTGATGTGTGTGTAACCGAGTGGGGTACAAGGGCATATTACAGGTGGTCTCTTTTATGTTTACAGACTCTGGGCCGAGTCAGGCACTTAACTACAATTTAAAGCAAAAAATAATGGAAAACACACCATAGCTGTGTAAATCTCTTCAGGCACAAGTTAATTTCAAATAGTGGTGCAAAGAAAGCCACTTCACTTTTATATCCACACCCACCGTTTTAATCCTTTGTCCTCAGATAATTATAGCCAGGAGCAGGGGGCTAGTTGAAATGAAATAAGTTATTCAGAGGAGTCGACTTGAGTGCTACCATTTAGAGAGAAGGGAAACAATACCAATACTAATCAAAAGTGCTGAAAGGGCAAGATTACTGGATTCTTCAAGCCCCAATGCTCTCATTTCATTAATGCTTTAGGTGTGTTGAGTGGCTCAATTTCTCAGTGTAATCTTTTTCCTTGATGTTTTAACCATATGACCTATACTGTATACAGTACTATTTGGGGTTAAGTGGATTATGAATTAGCCTATATTGTTTATAAAATGCTGTCTATAAGAGTTGGCTTTTCTACTCATTTTACACTGTTGCCCATCACTTTTTTGATATGCCAATCTCCAGAAAATGTATTTCTTAAGACAGAGTACATTATGAAATCATGTGGCTGGCATATCTTATTGAGAATCTGCTGTGGTGCAGTTGCAACTGTTCTCCTCAAAAGAAGAAAGGGAATTTCAGTTGGAAGTTACATTTGTGTCCAATTGATTCTTATCAAATTTAACATTAAGGGAGACAGACAAAAATAAAATAATAATCAGCTTGTAAGAATTTATGTAAGTTTAAAAAGAATGGCTGACAAACATTGTGTTAAGTAGCTTTTGTCTACAATGGAAAGAAAAGGAGTCATGGTTTTATTTAAGGAGAATTTATTTACAAAGACAATAAGTGACCCCCATTCGCCTGCAAGGATAAAACTCTGATGGATAAATATGTTCCAGCCGACGACCTGCAGAGAGGGAGACAAGAAGCAGAGCAAGGAATGATAAGCTGACATTTGTCTGATGACAGAAAAGCAATTTCTGTGCCAACACTAGATAAATGTGACAACGCAGCCTTGACCTGTACCAACTTGATATGCATCAAAGTCGGCAATAAACTGTCAGAGTGTGATGTGTGTCTGTAAACACAACTATGTATAAATAGAAACCTACAAAACACTACCGCCCATCAACCTGACATTTTAATGAAAGCTGATAAGCGAGACACAGGAGCAAAAATTACCTCAGAGGCTGTACAATAGCTGAGCCATTTTATTTCTTCAGGATCTGATGTCTGACAACAATGAAGGGGAATGCAAAGCCACTGCCAAAGAACACGACCATCATGCCCAGCAGGCGCCACTTGTTGTCCACAGAAAATGGCAGGTTCTAGAAAAAAATAAAATATTTTGTTAAAATTATTTCACAAACACTGGTGAACACTCCGTAAATAAATACTTAAATTTGCGTTTAAATTAAAAGTGACTAAAAATAAATGCAGCTATAACAGTTTGATTTCAGTATCGGTGCATTTTGTGGTCTAATACAAAATGTTCCCAGAGCTATCAGTTCACAAAAAGCTCATCTTAAAATAAATAAAATCAAGCAAATTTCTGCTTAACCCCAAATGACCCAGTGGTAACTGTCTTTGGAAATGAACTGGGCTAAAGCTAAATGCGTAGCTTGGCCATAAGCTATAGCAAAGAAACGTGCAGCTTTAACGAGTTATCTGAGACACTTTTGTATTTCGGTGGATGGTCTAAAAACGATAAGTACAACAAATCCACGAACATACAGTGTGTTATTGGCTAGCTCCTCGTATTGGGTAGTTAGCTTATAGCTGTGTCGCTATGCTAGAATGAGACAGATCACTACAACAAATTACTCAAAAATGTCACGAAATAATTTACAGTACCCATTAATAAACTGTTAATTCAATATAACATACATAGTGAAGCATACAAGAACACAACTTTTCAATACGTAGTCGCTAACGCGCTATGGACAAGTTACTTTCATGACCTCCAAGTAAAGTATGCTAACATCAGGATGTGGAAACAAGACAAGGCCTCGTCGTAAATAAAGATGTCACAGACTTAAATTGGGCACAAATATTCTCTCACCTTTCCGGGTCCCTCAGCATAATGTGAAGAACGCACGGCAGAGGTTGTGAATCTCCTCACAGCTTGTCCCAGCATGATTTCTGTCTGTTTTTCTCTGTCTCAGAACAACGCTGCTAACACGACCTTCCTATTTCAGTGAGCGGCGAACAGACGGCGCAATGGTTTGTGGGTAAAAAAAATCGTGGGTGTTTTTGGGAGATGTAGTTCAAGTCGCCGACGTGACAACAGCAACGTAATGATTTTCATGCGTAGGATATAAATCTCAAATGACCTTCGTTTTGTCTTTTTTTCATGGAAAACACAGCATACTTTTTTCATTTTTACATCAAACACTTAAAACATATAGGCCTAGTCTATTGTTAGATTTTATTCCAAAAGATTTTATAATTTTTTTATAGGGCCCTTTTAGATTCCAATAGAATCAGCAAAATCCTATTAGAATCCTGCAAGAAAACCATGATTTGTCCTATTGGAAGTGTGTTTTCCAACAAGATTTCTTCTATAATAGGCTACAATGACACAATTGATGATATAAAAATGACATAATCAATCATTATTTATCATTCAAACTGGTAAGCTGTATCTTTAATTAAAAATAAAGTGTTGCATAGGTACACTGAGGTAGAAATGCATCCAGCGTGATTGCACAAAGTAAAATGTTCTCTAATGTAACCTTGAGATTACACCATTCATTGTAGAGTAGCCTAACTGATTATAGGCAAGTTATTTAGTAAATGTTTAGAGATCTATCTAGTAGCCTATACAATGCAGTATTTTAGCCATTTGCATTTGTTAAAATATTGTAAAATGGATCTTTTAACACTTCTATTTGTTACTTTTATTTAGAATTTTTGAAGAAAATGCAAAAGGGTTTCCATTCGAGATAATTTAGACGTGTAAATTTGTGTGTGCAAGGCTTGTTAGCAGCGGATCATGTCTCGGCCAAAAGTGAGAGGTTGTTCGGTGTTGTCATCCGGGGAAAAGCTGTTCTTCTGACAAGTCATGGCAAAGTCTCACATTGTCTGTTATGATGTAGCAGCCATGGCAGGCTGGTTCGCCCTCCTCATGGCTGCCACATCCATCAGCAACGGGTCATCACTTTGCCTGCTGCCATGCATCTGCTCACTCATTGGCAGCTCAATCTGTTCAAAATAAGTGACACAACCTTTTTTTTAGAAGCATTTGATCTATTTCTAGTACATTCCACAAACCCATTTTTAAATATTCTTCTGGGCATAGCCTACTGTCCTTATTTGTTGACTGCATGGCTTAATCCATTGACTTAAATTAGTGAGAAAAAGGCATAATGAGTATAGACTAGAGTATTAGTAAACCTTCAATCAACAGTGTGTGTGACTGTGCATAATAACTGCCCCAAGTGGCTGCTGAATTACATATTTGCAGTTTCTCATCCATTTGCTACTGAGGCTTTAAGGAATGAATAGTCATCCATTCTTAATACAATTTCTTTGCATGTCTATATAGGACCCCTTGAATCATGGAGCATTGGGACAAACAAATTTCAGCCCAAGAAATTGGTCAAATAACAGAGCATGTACAGCATAACAGTGGGCTATACTATATTTTTAGAGAGTGTGAAGGGATTTGATGCATTTAGTGTTAGCCTTAGAAAGGTCATCGGCAAGAGCTTCACTTGAAATCCTAAAGTGGTCCTGTTTCTCGCTTTTGTTTCCTGCATCTCTTTAATGAGGATTATTTTTAGAGTTTTTTTCTTGTTTCATTGATGCACTTGCACTATCCATTGACAAATATTCTGATCATTTTATAGTATTTTATTCATTTAATTATTTCTGAAGTTGCGCAGATGTTATTATAGTGTCATTTTTGAAAGCTAATAATGAATTTGTTAGCTCACCCACTTGATATAACTGGTAATGAATAATGTTAATCAGTCAGGAGACTTCATTTTGGGAGTTGCACTCTTGAGGTAAGCCTGAACTGATGGGTAAGATTGATTGTAAAATGAGAAAAAAAAAATCATTTTCATTTGGACATGAAAACTTTTTCTTTGGCAGCAGTAACAAAACTATCAGGTGTCAGTCTGTCTCTCTTTTTTTGTTTTGTCTGTGTGGAAAGAAAACAAGCCTGACACTATTCCACCCTTATTTTTGCACTGAACATCTGCTGGATTTTTTTGTCTGTGTTTTTTAGGTCAGTGCATGTCAGGGGATTTAAGAGAGCAAGCATGTTTATTTTACTTTCACATGTGTGTTGTAAATTCACAATCCTTCCAAAGCAGCATACACAGCCTGCAGCTAAAGTCACAGTGGAGTTCAGAGCGTGCCCAGTGCTCACATGATTTGACATGAATCTTTAAAGTGGATTAAGAGAAAATTGCACTGGCTTTCAGCTGACCTAGCCCACATGGGATAACTAACCTATGGCCTTTTACATTTGATACAAGTCATTCTTAACTGGATTTGTGTTCATGTAACAATTTCTGCTCTTTTAATATACTCTGCAAATGGGCTTCTATTCCATTACTCTGCTCTCTTTACAATCACTGCTGCTATGAAATCAAATGGATGATTGGAGTCTACATTACACAAAGAATTACACAGATAATTATTCTGGAGTGTAGGGGTAAACATGACAAATTCTACTCATGCCTGTGTTTTTCCAGACCACATTGTTAGCACAATAATATTAAGCTCATTCTTCACATATCAGTAGCACATATCAGCAAGTTCACCACTGAAACCTTATTAAAAATACAATGTTGTTTGCTTTTAAGCTGACATTTTTTTGGGTAGTTCAATGAAAATATGTGTGGTGAGAATAAAGCATATTATGAGTACTATGACTAACTGTAATGGGATTTAATCAATTTTGGAGTTTGTCTGTCTACTTCAGGACATACTAGTCTACTTAAAAAAAAACAGTAGGTTGAGTTCAACATCTTACATTCAGAGATTGAAAAATCTGTACAAGGTTGGCCAGATTCATTTTATTTTCCTCTCAGTCCTTTGCCTACATATTACTTTTAAGCCTGATTCTATTTTATACTTCAGGCAGCGCAAAAACTTCAAAAGGTAAGTTGAAAAATCATTTAACTTTTATCCAGTTCAACACAACTTCTCTGCCCTTGGCATTGATTTTCAGGTGGTGAGGAGCAGAAGTGAGAGTTAAAGCTTCAGCTTTGTGCCATAACAAATGACTGCAGCCACTGTCAAAGCCAACATTTGACTCCACAGTGAACCACTGAACCAAGACGCACCAACTCAGTGTGTTATAATGACTTTTAAAGTGATTTCTTGTGTTGTGAATAAAATAAATATGTTTGTGCATTCACCTGAGAGAGATTATGACAATAGACACCAACCTTACACATTACATAAAATAAAAATCAGATTACTGGAAAAATAGCAACATGGGCATAAATCATAATAAACCTGCCAAATCTGAAACAATCAAATGGTTCACACGTTTGCCATTGTAAACATGTGACTTGTTTAATTGCAGCCTCCTGTTCCTCATGTCTATAGAAGATCTGTCCTCCTTTCAGCGCTCCACTAAAGATGAGCTCTTGTGTCCCTGTCAGCCATGAGACAGAGTGCCACAAAGCCACCTGTCAGCGGGCCGTTAAGCGAAGCTCCAGGCTGACCAAGGACTGACCGGGAGCATCTGTGCCACTGTTTGTGTCTAATACGCTAATGAGAGCTGTCAAGCTGTCCAATTCACTCCTGTTGCCCTCCAGCGCGAACAATGGCACCTACAATTTGCCTGTCGTGAGTGACATTAACCAGCGCAAGCAAAAAATTTAAAAAAAGAAAAGTTGTGTCCCGGTGAGGACATGTTCACAGACAAAGACACACAAAAATGAAGCCTTAACACACATGCAGAAGGAAAAGGAAAACAGTAACTGTTTAGGAGTTGTCATTTGGAATAATGGAGTTTGGATAGTAGATGTCACTGTGATATGCAATTCTTATTATATTGATGCTGAAGCATTTGTAAGTATGCTTAAAAAAAATCAAGTTACCAATCAAAACACATGCTACAGTGGGCAGCATTTAGTGTGCTACCAGATAGCACACTGTTCAGTGAAAGATCCTAAATGTCTGTAGAAAGGACTGCTGTCAAATATCCATCACATGTGCATTTACCATGTTTGCTGTATTACTCTGGGCTCTGACCTTGTTCAACACAGCTAAAAATCTACACATGCATTGCTTATATTAAAAAGCATTAAGCCAGCGAGTGACTGATTGCTATAATAGCATAGACTAGTGTAGACTAAATTTACATATTAATACAATAATATAATTCATCTGTGTGTGTCTTATCTTAGCCTCAGCATAAGGTCACAACTGGGTTGAAATACTTCATGGAACTCACACATATTGCTCTATTAATTATATCCAAATCATCTATTAGATCTTACACATCTGACAAAGAGGCAATTAACAATCCCTCATAATTATCTATTATTCAGAACCGTAATTTAAAGCTTTGTCTTAGCGATCCCATTTACTGTTATTGCTTTAACACTGATAGTGCCTCTATCTTCTTCTCATGTATATCTTTACATAAATTAAACATCATAGAAGTATCCTGCGGTAATGTAACGGAGCATATAGCTCATAGAGCATATTTTATATCATTCATGGCATGAATTAAACTCTTTGATGTCACGTTAAAGGGTGGATCTAAAAGTTTCTTTTCGCTGCATTTTAGGTCATAAGAGGTCATCTTTTTTTTTTTTTTATTCTCTCTATTCTCCTGATGTGAGGACAGCCTTTACATACTGCATTTAAAAAAAATGCTTTGACAACATACTAATCTTTTTAAAGGTATATGATTGTAACCTATTAAAAACTGTGACTGTTGGATGTGTCTGTGGTTAGCATCATTGGATACTTAGACCCCCCTATGATGTCTGTCTTATCATTTACAATTGCATCTTAACCTACCATTAGCATCACTAGCTACAAGAGCTTGTAGAAACTTTGTGACTTGTGTGTGTCATTTGTTGTTCTTCCCAAACCTCTTCCAAAGTCTACTGGCTTTCTCTTTGAAGTATTTTCAGCTCACTGTTCTCCTGATGAAGTTGAACAGATTTGGTCTTCATGGAGAAAAACCATGAACCATTTTTATTTGCTTAGAGCAAACAAACAATTGCTAGCTAACAATAGCTAACATCTTATCTGATAAATTGCTTGTGTGGGCATTCACAGGTTTAAGCCACACCTTTTACTGTATGGCTTCAAAACACACCACAAAGTCAACGTGGCAGCTGCCCAAAATGAAATCCACTTCCTGGTTGCGGCACCATTCCATTCAGAAAGAAGCTGTGAAAATCTGTGTGTCATTCAGCCAACCTACCAATTAAAAGTAGTCTAACTCAGACATTTCGTGGAATATAAATGCTGAAGCCCTGTATCCATTCTCTGCCTCACATATAAAAGTGCTGCAAAAGCAAATAATGGCATTTTCATACCTGCAAAATTTGTAGCCAGCTGGCAAGAGTGAGGTAAGTACAAGTCTGTGAAGGCTGAAGCCCCCATCCTGGGCCTCTCTGAGCAGCACCAGGGGAAAGCAGGTGGGTGCTGGGGGAGTCTTTGAACAAAACTAGAGCCTGCCAAAACCTGACAGATCCTTTTTATTGTGCCAGAGATCAGACTCTTTATCTGGGCGAGTGAAAGGGAAGTGAATGCCTGGTGAAACACAGGTGGAACTGTCACACACTTGCGTTGGCAGAGATTTTGATGTGTTTTCTTTGTTTGGCTCAGTTTGGAATGGTCGGATCGTTGACATACGGTGGAGACAGGTGGTTTGCAGACAGTGTAGGTGAAAGGCATCTGTGCAGCACTGAGTTGGCGTTCAAAATCCATTCATAAATATATTTGCATGTTCTCTAATGTGTCATGTACTTCATAATCCTGGATGCTAAATGTGCCGTCGAGTTCCATTAACAGACTCTGAAACGCTAAGTGATTCTAACATTTATCTTGTAATATGTTTGTAAGCACAGCCAGCAATTAGACTCTTTTTTGCTGCAAATTGTTAGCAATAGCTCTGACAAATTAGAAAAAAAAACAACCCCTTGTTAAGATGCAAATGCACCACTTGATCCATGTTTTTCTGCTCTGTTTGAAAGACTAAGACACTAGGCAAATTATTTCCAGCTGCATCACCATACTTCAAAGAGTCCAGGATTGTTGTAATTAAAGTGGGCATAGGACTCATTATTATGCTCATAAATCTCCCCTTGATTTCCCCTTGCTCAACATAAACTGGCACGGTTGTTTCTCTTTTCCGTATGCTGCCTCGCACTTGAACTGTAAAGAAAGTACACTGCACTTATTGTCACGTTAAGATGTTTGACAAATGTGTCATGCACCAACAATTCAGGGTCTAGAGTGTAAGCCCCCATCTGAGGTAGAAAACATTTAGTCAGCATTTATTCCGATATTTATGCTCCTCTACATTCTACTTTTGTCAGTCTATTCTAGTGGCACCTTGCATTGTTGACCTTCATCAGTGACTCGGTGTCACCGCAGCTGTCTCGGGCATAAATTGAACGCAGCGCAACCTTCCGAGAGGCGACGTTGAGGGGTTGAGGCATTCAGCGAGTGTAAGCACGCTGCTGCTTGATTGAGAACCATACAAATATTTGATGAGTCCCTGAGCTAGCACTGCATTAAAGATGCATCACTGTGTCCGACGCAAACTTTGCAGAGGGGCTCGCGGAGTTGACTGGGATCAGCGGCAGCAGAAGGAAATCAAACACGACTGCAGTAGAGTTCAAGTGTGGATTCATCCTGTGACCACAACTCAATAAGGAGCAGAAACTTTTTTTTTTGCACACTCATGTACAGTAAGTGGATGCACTGCAGGTACCCTACTCTACAGTACTCGATGAGAGACAGTGAGATAGTTAAAAACCCAACGTAAACCAACACTTTGTAGCTTTGCACATGGAGCATGAAAGTTCATTTTGATGTTTTCTTGACATGAAATTGAAAGACTAAGCCCTGTTTTAAAGACGACTGGTTCATCAGATACTCCACAAAGAAAATGCATGCTGGGACACTCAGACATCCATTAAAAAGTAACAGTGTCATGTGAGTTTATTGCAGCCTTTGTCTCCCTTGTCCTTTAGTGGGTTGAGAAGCTACTCCATTCATTAATTTACTGTTAATAGTTTCAACTGGCAATAATGGGATAGCGAGTAATAAAAAGTTAAAGATAGCAGTGAGATTACCAAAATCGTTCAAAGGAGCCACATCTTAAGTATAGGATGTCAAGATTATGAAGCAGTTATCCCATCAAAAAAGACAGTTGTATGAGAAAGATAATTTTTTAATGAACTCCTACTTTAAAAAGAAAACTTAATATATTAAAGCTGTAAATCTGCTTGCTTCTAGTCAGATTGGTGTAAAAGGACAAAGTGGGTCATAAAGCAACATGCCACAGGGTATATGTGGATGCCTGTGTCATGAAGTGTAATTTACAATATCTGTGGCTGTAACTTAGGCCTACTATGTGCACAGTAAAGGTTGATTAGTGAGGCATAAAATTGCAGCGGTCATGCGGTAAATCTAGCTGTCTTTACTGGCCTCCTGATAGATATTTTACTGTGGCTCTTTAAAATGCTCTGACATTCTTAGGTAAAACACAATCACTTCAGAAATTCTGCTGTGTGGAAAAAAGACTAGAAAACACCATCTTTTTCTTTTAAATGCCTCTCTTTGCTGTGCTAATGAGTATTTATTTATCAGTGGTTAAAGATAAATCAGGCAATTGCATGGTGGTCCCACTCAGAGCTGCTGAGCTGTAGCTGATATAATAAAGTGTGAAATAATTTCGACTAAGCGTTCTAAAAGCACTCTAAGACGGTGCTGTGGGGGTAAAAAAAAAAAAAAAAAAAAGGATCAAGACTAGAGCACGAGGATGAGGCAAAGTCTTTATCTGCAAACGAGAAAGATGGAAAAGAACCCAAAAAGAAATCGGCGTGCATACCCTAAACCAGTGCTGTATTTTATTTCACACAATTATGCCCAACCATTAGCCTGCAGTTACATTCATTGAAAATCCATTCCTGTGTTAATGGAATTATAATGATGTAGTGTATGCTGTGGCACCTAATCAAATGGAATTGATTTAGGTTGCTTTTTTGGCCCAGGTCCCCCGCCGCTCAAGGGCCTCAGTTGTATCGTGTTTGTGATAGTTGCTGGCTTTGGAAACGTGTGTGTTGTGTTCAAAGTGGTCACGCTGCTGTTGATTTTAGGCAATAATTGCTCGATTCATATTAGCTAAAACCCTTCCACTAAAAAGTTGCTTTACATTTGCTTTAATTATAAAAACACACACACAAACCTTTCAACAACAAACAATTTACTAATTAAGTACTGCATTTAATGTGAAGGATCCTTTTGAGTCCCGCCCACAGAACATTTCCAGTGCACAAAATGGATGGGTTGTATCAGGAGTTTTTGGTGCCCATGGTCACCAACAGCATCCCCCTGCTTTGTCATTGGGCGATGGAATTAAATTGATGAGCGGAGTTCTTTCTGTGCTGCTTGCAAAGGTCATAGCCATGAAACACTGCTTACATTTTGTTCTTATCTGTGCAGAACTGAGGATGAAGAATCAGTGCAGTGTGAGCACCTGACCACATCACGTACAGTGTACAGTGTTTTCTGTGCTGAGCCGAGCGGAAAAATGCTGCGCCAATCACGAGGGGGCACGGCTTTGTCTGTGTCATCAAATCAACACATAGTTTATTGAAGGTGAATTGGACTCACAATAAAGTCTGCCAATTAAACATCTTTGTCCAATAAAAAGTATATTTGGGCATACAAGTTAGGTGCAGCATAATTGATTAATTGTGAAGTTAAGGGTGTTTTTTTGGTCTTGAAAATAAATAAGGACACATGAAAAACACATCCTTTCC
Source organism: Rhyacichthys aspro (assembly GCA_036850595.1). Classification (NCBI taxonomy): domain Eukaryota; kingdom Metazoa; phylum Chordata; class Actinopteri; order Gobiiformes; family Rhyacichthyidae; genus Rhyacichthys; species Rhyacichthys aspro. The sequence goes on from CM072156.1 coordinate 12,437,540, forward strand.
CCTTTGCTCTCTGAAAGCTTTCAGCCAATTGTCTATGACAAATTCAGAGCATTTTACACTGCCCTTTTGCCAAGCTTGTTGCAGACCGACTTTCTCTGCTTCTCTCTCCTGTCTTCCCATCACGGACACTCAAGAATTGCATTTCCTGCATGCCTTGCAAACACAAGAAAAAAAAACGGTGACATTTATTGGGCCCAGGTTTATTTGTATTCCATCTTTCTCTTCACCACACGCCGGCTTTTATGAGCTCACTCAGGCAAAACATTAAAGAAGCTCATTCTTTATTAATCTGCACAATGACAATTCAAAGCTTCCGACACACTGACTTTACTTGTGCTTGCACTTTCTGCTTTTAGAAATCAGGTTAGTCTCATTATTTTTTAAACAAGCTTTTGCTTGTTGCCAGGAGATGTAAACTTTAGCACCATTTGGGCATTTTGTGCAGGAAGAACTATAGGTTATTGTAAAGAGTTGAGTTGACATTCAGACTTTGTTGAACCTTGAATTTAGTCGACTTTCTGCTCCTCAGTATTCTACTACTCTCTAATACTGTCTTTATGTTTAAACAAATGAATTAGATTTAGATTTATTAAGTGTTGTTGTCCCACCAAGGCACAGTGTTTTTTTCTCACTTTTGACAGCGCTTTACACAGTACTACCATACTGTGCATCTGCGATGGGTTTGGTTTTGCTGCTCAGCATCTTGGATTGCTCTGAGGACGTCTAATGAAATACATCTGATATTATGCGCTAATGTGCTCCATGCCAAATTCTGCCTCATATGCATTTAATCAAATGTTTGGGCAGATATTTACTCTGTTAGCCTCACTGTGTATTTGAACATTCACTGATCATCTACAACAAAACGACCATGTGGGGTTCTATTACTAACTAAGGCCTTATTTTAAGATTTGAAGATTATTTTTAGTGTTAGGTAGACTCTCCCACTTAGTTAAGACAGAGATTAGATGCACCTTTAGCAGCAACAATTTGAATTTGCAGGGATCTTCACTTTTTTCATTGAATATTCTTTCTCATTGGACTTAGCCTGTTATTATTATAGGTATTATATGGCATCTATTCTGTCCTTAAATGTTTAGCTTAAACTCACAATAAGTTAGCAAAGGAAATAGATGTGAGCCCATTATAACGGTTTGATGCAATGTGTTTTTATTTTTTTCTCTATTCTCTAAAGAAAAAATCTTGTAATGTGCACCATGTCATTGTCTTTGAACATGTCTTTGTACAGCATCACAGATAACAGCTTTGAACACATGAGAACAGTCAAAAGGGTGTTTAGATCAGGACATGCAAACCAATGAGATATGTGTTTTATGAGCAAAAGGGCAAAGCTACAAAAGTAGTGTTTTGGTTGTGTATGTATTTATTTGTTTTTTATTTTTGAAGCTCTGAATTGGGGTCATGCAGTGCACATTGCAAAAGCAGCAGAAAAAAGTTACACTGATGGCTGGCACCATCAATGACTTTGCTACTTCTAATGTTTCAATAAAGTTCAGTGATAATTCAATACGCTCTGAATGGTTGAGGGGAGCGTTGCGCTGGGGCAGCCACTACTTCGAGACATAATGATGGATTATGACCAAAGCGGACTGCATGAGGAAGTGCACAATCAGCTAAATGTAAGCCAGAGGCTGAGAATTTCATAAATATGTATGGCAGCTTACATATTGTTAAGAGCCTGCGGTGAATTACAGATCAGCTTTATCAATCCAGAAATACATATTTCTGAGGAGGCACATTTCAAAAGTGGCCCACTTTAAAAGATACAAATTTGACAAAATAGTCTGAAAGAGCAGAAGAAGCTTAAGTGCCTCATTTGACTTTCAGGTGCACAGACAATGAGATCAAGTGACATTTTGTTCCAATAGTGTTCTACAATCTGAAGCATCTTACTCGGCAACCGCACTGCTCCACTACAACAAACTTGTAGAAAAAAAAAAGTTCAGACTTGATTGGGGGGCAAGGGGCAAGAACTGGGGAGCAATATCTGCAGCAGTCCCTCTCACAATCTTGCTTTCACTTTCTGAAGCAATCATGGGCCAGCAGAGCACAACTGCACTGCAATTAAGCTGTCTGTGATTTTTAATTAAAACTAAGAGGCGTGATCTGTCTGAAACTTTGTTTGCCTTTCAGGCAACACGAGTTATCGTCTTTATAATGGATACGATTATAATGTATGAAAAATGATCTCATTACTATTCACAAATTTAAAAAACTGGGAAGGCAGACAGAGACAAAATAACTTCTTTTGTTCAATCTGAGTAGTTTGCAATCCAAACATTGTTCCAATTAGGGGAGTAATTGTAATAGAGTCATGAATTATTCAAAGGTGAGGAGAAACTTTAGCTGTACCCAGTGGGCACAATCAATATGCCATCTGATGCTTTTGCCAAGGCAAAGTCCATTACAACTTCTAATGTAGCTTGTGAACCAAAAAGCAATTTAACATTGATATCTCCAGGGAATGAACAGGAGAACAGCGAGGAGACAAATAAACAAAAGCAGCGCAGCAGAGAAAACTCACAGGGGTCTTACTGTACCAGTCAGAGGTGATTTGTATTGATAAGCTGCTCATCACAGTGGGAGCTGTTTGAGCTTATAAAATGAATAAATGAGTTGGAGCATGAGGCAATGCTTTTGAAAAAACTGTAAATTCTGATCCATATTACATTCAGAGTGCACAGTCTCTTGGTATATTAACCTTTATCCACCGTGTCTCTCCTTCAGTTTGCCTCATTTTTCATATTTAGCTAATTCAACTGGAGAGGCCATTTGGAGGCTGTCCTGGTATGATAAACACTGCTGAAGCGAAGGGTGAGCAAAGTCAGATAATGTGGATAAAAACTGCAACTACTGCACACAGTCTTACTTTTTCATAGTCAAAGAGGCTGACCCTGGTTTTGGCATGTTCTTTTAACCACTGTAAATCTAATCTTATTGTATATACACAGTGTTTAATGAGACCCACACTGTGCAATATAATTATCTAGTCAAGTAATGTTTAGTCAGCTCCAAAGCTAGAATAGCAATTGCAAAAATGCTTAAAATGCCATAGCATGCAGTATTACAAAACTGCAAATAGTGTGTTTATAATTTGACTTTATGGTGTTAATTACATGCATTTATTAGCTGATGTCAAATTTCAGTTTCACTGAAGTTTTTTTTCAGATTCTAAATGTCCATTTGCAGAGAGATTGCTTAGTGTATTATGCAAAACACAAAATACTATCTGCTCTGAAAAATCCATATTCATTTTTGGTTCAATTGCATCAACAGTTTGCAAAACTGTCTTACCTCTTTAAGAAGTAACTGTCAATGCAAAATATAGCGTTAATCTGGGCCACAACTTCAAGGCCTGGCCCTCTGAGAAGCCTGGTAGAGCTGTTCTCCGTTCTGTTTGTCTCACTGAGGGATATGTACAAGACCTATCTCAGCTTTCGTATTCTGCATGTGGTGCGTAATTATGTGGAAAGTGTCCCTCGGTTCTTGATGCTATTTTGAACAGACTTTCATTGCGACAGATTTCTCACTGCAGTCACAAATAGAAGCAGCAGATTCAACGGCGTTTGCATCAGCTTATGTCAGCAAAAGTCTTCCATTTGCACCAAAATACAGAGATCAATGGAGTCTGTAGAGCAATAAGCTGATCTGAAGTATTCTGCCCCTGAGTTAAAACAATCAAACAGAAGTTCCAGCTTGGTGCTTTTCTCTAGCTCTAAATTGTAGGTGAAATCAGCTTCTCACTGCCCAAACCATTAGGAACATGTTAACAGACAGATGAAATGAAATTCATCAGGCCTGACATCAAATCTCTAAAATGACAAGGCTTCGGCAGATGAGACTTTATTGGCCGCGAGATGAATGGACCACAGAGGTAATTCAAAGTGAAAAATCAGTCCCTTGAGAAATAGATTCTCTCATTCAAGTCGCTGTGAAGAAATTCCTGGTGGAAAATGGAGCCGTTTTTCTTCAGCGGCCTAATTTACAGTTGGCAGTTAGGTGACACATTAAAAACCCAACTGCGCCGTTCAATTGCTTGGAACCAGATTGATCCTGAAGGTAGAAAATAACAATGATAATTCTTTCTCGAAGCTTTTGAAACATCTCAAGATGATCCTTTAGCCCGATCTTTAAATGCAGCTCTTATGTTCAATGTAAAATTGCATTGAAGAGGAGAGGTTAAATTATTCTGGTTTGGTTCAGGGGGTTTTCAGCCTACATTTGCATTGCTGATTAGCGATTACCAATGGATGTCTGAGAAATACTGTGGCTGCTATGAGTCAGAACTATTTGGATTGTGAATTCCCGTGGTTTTCATGTACAAAATGTTAAAATTTGAAACAGAGATTTTGATTTTCCGTAAACAGTATAATGCATGAATGATACGATATGAGATTCCTTTTTTTTTCATCCACAGGAGGTTACATGCACACCGAATACATCATAACACTGAGCTGACCCTTTTAAAGTGGCTCCATCTTGCAGCATCTTACAAAAAGAGACTCTAAAATGAGTTCTAGTCAAACTCGTCTCTGCTCTGATGCAGCGATTTGTTCACATGAGCTGAACACAAATGGCTGCTGTTACACAACCCGAAACTGACACAATCAGACCAGCAAATCCATCTGAGTGTGAGTCGGTGCCCACTGCTTGCATCCAAAGCCAGTTAAATTCAATATCATCTGTCTTTTTATTGTAGTCAGGCTTGAATCCGCACAATACTGTATTCCTTGCAACAGCAGTTATGGCTCGTTTGTCATCTATTACATACATTAATGCACAAATAGAGGTTATCACTAAACATTGTTTCAATTTGGAGTTGGAAGCTGATTTTTATTCATTTCAGTCAGAATATCCAAATCAAAAGTTACTGTGACATTCCTAGTGTCTCTTGATGATTATTAAAATTAGCCGGGACTTTTTTTTCTCCCTCATGTAATGCAGTGAGCGATGATCATCTGTTCTTATTACTCTGTGGCATTTGGGAGACATAATCTTCATACTCTGCATCTCCTTGTAATCACCTTTTACCCAAGATTAATGACAGAAAATGGGTCTTTTGGTGATTCAGAAGAGATGTGAGAGAACAGGGCAATGGTTGGAAAATAGTTGGAAAACACATCCACACTATGTTATTCTAGTTTCTATTAAGCGCTGAGGGCATAGAGGCTTGGGCTTTAAACCCCCTCTGTCCTTCAGTGTTCTGGTATGTGTTGCCTGCTGTGGGGATACACTCAAGCTTGTAATAGGTCCACACACCTCCCACTGATGTGACCTAAAGTTGTCACCATTTTTTTTCCTTTTTTTTTTTTTTTTTTTAAACCTTTAGTCTAATTCTCTCTCCTGGCCTACATGAAAGTGGATAAAACCTCTAGAGTTGGAGAAAAAAACATGGGGCTGGATAGATTTGCCTCTGGGTGTCACATGATTTTTTCCCCAGTGAGAGCTGATAAACTGTAACCCACTGCTCCATGTACAAAGCATGTTAAGGGACTGTCATAAAATCAAAGATAACAAAATTCCAATTTTAAAAATCCCCTACTGACCATTAATTTTTTTATTAGGACCATTAAATCTGTCTTTTTTAGGAAAGTAAACCCCATTGTCTGTCACCTTCCCTCAGTTTAAACGTGACAGCTATATGTCAACTCAGTCAAATGCGGAACCAAATATTCATTTTCAATTTTCCATTTGATTTCAGACAAGGAAAAAAGTAAAGAGGCTGTCAAAGCCTAGAGTTTGTAAAAGAAAGATCAGCTTGAGCCTGCAGGGAGAAGAGTGTGGTGTGTCTCTTTATGTCTGTGTGGGGCTGTTGAGACCAGCCTATGACAAGAGACTGTCTTGTTGCATTTGTTTTAATGCATGTCAAGTATTTAAAAAAGCAGACCAGCACTGAATAGAGCATTACACCACATCAGCAGGACGCCTTTTACCTGTCGCTTGTCAAATGTGTCACTTGTTTCCTTATGAGAGAAGCAGAATGAGCTCAGTTCATGTAAAGTTCATCTTCATTTGTATTAATATTATCCAGCCTTGTTCTCCCATTAATGAATCATCAGGAACAGTACAAGCACTGGGTGACTTTTCCTGAACTGCTCCTGCACAATGGACCAGTCTCTAGCCTCCAGTGCGTGCCCTGAGAGAGATGAGGTTAAAAGCAACTTTCCTGTTTATTTCTGTGCTTTACTTTATATTACAAGGTTGATTTACCACAGCCTCCAACGGGCTTAAATCTATTATCCATAGCACTCTGCATGATCTAACTGTAGAGAACAATGTATAGCTAAAGATTGCACACTGTAGGCTACAGATCACACTTTAGCCTCAGCTTAAAGGCAACAACTCTTCCAAAATAGAAGTCAACTCTACTGAATCTACATAGAAATGAATGCAGTAATCAGAACTGGTTCATGAAGGCACCAGGCACCACCCTGACCCCAAAGTGTATGAACAACGGCGAGTAGGAGACATGCCAATAGTGACGTTTCTGTCATATTACTGGCGTCCGTCTGGAACAGTGGGGGGGAAATCAACCACCCTCAGTCTGCTTTTCACTATTTTATTTTATTTTTTTACTTTGTTTCCATGAGGGCAATGACTGTCAGCTGATAATAAATGTAGCAAAACTATATGACAGCAGGTTCGTCACTGAAAAGTTGACTTTTATTTAGTGATAAGCTCTATGAGAAAGAGTGGTTTGTTTTTCACTCAACTTGAAACATTGAAATCCTGCATTATATACCTTTAATGGATTGGCTGTGTTGGATTGATATGAGGGTCCATATTTCCTTATATTTCTTTATACCTTTGGACCCAAATAAATGAAATAATAGTAATAAAGACATCTTCAGTTATTTTCTTCGGGGTCTGTTACTAAAGGAGCCTTTTTATAAAATTGTTTTTTACAAAACATAGTCAATATAGTTAAATAGGGTAGTTCCTCTTTTGCAAGCAAGTGATGAATCTTTATTTACATTTTGGTGGCTGATAAGAAAAGGATCAATACTGTTTGCCATGAGCCTGTTCACAGCAGTGGGGTTGGCTCCAGATCTGCTCTGCTGAGTTGTGTAAGATCTGCCTCTCTGCATGAGGTATGTCTGCTTGACAGACTATTCTTAGAAACGCTGTCCTGTTTGAAAAGAGGGTTTGTGTGCAATGCAGGGAGACTTCCCAACCACTGGCTCACCTGCTGCCTGACAGGATCCTCCAAACGTTATTGGGTTGATACAAAGAAATGTTGCTGCAGATGAAGCCACCCTTTACTACTGATGTGATGGCTGACCTGTCGGATGAAGAGATGTCTGAGTGCTTCAGTAAATAAGGTCACAGTGGATGACCTATTCAAGGAGAAGGAGTATGGCTTTGTTAGTATTTTGTATATTAGTTATATGTGTGAAAAATGCCAAAACAATTTTAAGATGTTTAGCAGTAAGGATATCTAATCAAAGCAACTGTCTATCTATTATTATCTTTTGTTATCATATCTTGTTTATCTTATTTTGTGTGTTATAGCCCCTATTATGTTTAATCTAAAAGGAAGCAAATTGCTTTTCTTTCGTTCTTTCTGAAACTCATTTGTATTGTCCTGAAGCTCTATTTCTGGGAGTAACAGCTTGTTAAACCTCCACATGTTCTGTGCGGCACAGTGGTGGTGCAAGTGATATTGTTTATGCACTTCAAAACAAATTGTAAGTCTTAAAAGATTTTTTTTATTATTTTTCTGCAGAGTTTCAAAAAAATAGATGAATAAATCACTCTAATATAGCATCTCCGCTGCTTTAGGAATTCTGCTCTATAGGATAATTAAATCAACAGATCCATCTGCACTGGCATTAATTAGATGCTGATGATTCGCACATCTTCTGCAGGATACAAATAGCGTGTTACTTTTGTACCTGAGATAAATAGACAAGGGTGCCATTTTTTTGGCCAATGTTATTCTAGTTTCATTTTCTATATTTACGTGAACTTGTCCAACCAGGTCCATCCAACAAGTCTTGTTAGTTCTCTTTGTGTAATTAAACTAGGAGCAGGAGCTCCAGCGAGAAGAGAGGCATGTCGATCCATGAGTCAGTTTGATTCCTACAGATCTAATATCCACTCTTCTGGACAAACCTGCAGATGGTGGTTAGGAACAACCTTGTATCTTACGAATGGGCCAAGAGATTATTGATTTGGCCATTGATTTTTACCCACAGAGCAGAGGTGGAACAGGAAATAAATAATATTTCCTGTCTGGACACCCAGGACTCTATTTCACAAACTAGCGGCGGCTTCTGCCTCACTGTAAATATGAACAGGTTATGACTCATGCTTCACTGACAACACACATTCATACAGAACGAAGGATCAACTGTGATGCTTAACATATAGTTTAATCATACGTTTCATGTCCTTCATTGCTGTTCATTTGGAGAATCTCCTGTGAATGAAAGTGTTTCTGACAGTCTCACACTGCACTGCGTCACTGTAAATAACACTTTTTGCGACGCCTATTAGAACTCAAAATAAATCACAGCGGGTCATCAGCACTCAGCAGACCATTACAGAACTGTGCCAGAAAAACAGAACACTTTCTGCACAGGATTCCTGACCTTGGTTGATTATAAAGGGCAGCTCCTGATTTGTTTTTCTCTGCTGGACACTATCACAAACATCCCACATATATAAAAAAGTTTTATCTGGGAGGTTCTAACTGAGACAGTGTGTGTGCTGATTTTCTGTGTATTTTATGTAATATCTTGCTTTCTTTTTTTTAACAACAAAACATGCTTGTGTTCTCATTTTAGTGGATGACAAAGAAAAAGGACAATGCAGAGGTACTTGCCAAGGTATGCATAAAGCTCGGGAAATGGTCACCCAACCTAAATTTAGGCCACTGGTACGAAAGCGTCACGTTTTTTGATGATGTCACGTGATGTCTGGAGCTCTGTAGAATAAATGAAAAAATCCTACCATTAGTGTCGCTTACACTTTTCCTCCACAGGTAATCCCAAAATGAGTGGGAAGCAGTCATGTTTTTTTAACCATAATAAACAGCTGTCATAGCGTGTAACACACTCTGAATGGACCCTAGAACAGAACTTTCAAATACTTTCAAGATATTTGCATATGAGGCAATGATCTCATATTTATATAATGTGTTTGACATTTGCATTTTGAATAAAGCTAAGTATTTTTTTTTCTTGCATCAATGTCATTTGGCTGAGGGTGTGTTGACTGCCAGTTCTCAAAGTGAAGTAAAATCAAAACAGATCATTCTACTTTCTTACCCCAAGACAAGTAATTATGTGACATACTTAGTAGTGTGCCACAGCTGCTGCCTGTGAAAACACCATCGAGCAATCAGCCCAATTATGTCAACATCTGCAATCATGTGCACAGCTGGGTTCCTTCATGACCTTCTCTACGAAAAAAATGCAATAACGCAGTGCGGGATCATTGTGTCTTCTGTAGTACATCATTGTGTTGATTGGATTTGATTGCACATTTTTGTTTTTGGTTTGTTTCAGTACTTACTTTGTCTCCATTGCATTACAGTACATTACAATGGCTACAAAAAAGATCATTATACATATACATATGCACATGGCACAACATTTTTCTTAAATTAATCATTAGCATTAACTTTTTTCCCCCCTGCAAACTGCTATGGAGTTCTTCCATTTCACTTGTGAGTGCATGCACTGAAGACCCAAAAAAGGAATGGTAATACAGGGGCATATTCCCTCTCCTTCAAGCCTGATTTAACACACCAGGGTGGAGGCCTATACAATCATTAACAGTCCACATATTCCAACCCAGTCTCACCACAAAATGTAAAACAGTCACGTTGGTCCACATGGTAAAACGTATACATTTCATAAAACGGGCCCGAAATTTGTGACACTGTCACGTTTTTTTTGTTCCATTCTTTTCTATTGAAAACAGAAAGTGCTCTTTTTATTTCCAAAAATCTTCGTAAGTCGGCCATGTTTTCCCCTAGCATCTGCGGCAGCTCTGACATCACGTGACATCAATAGAAAAGAATGGGACAAAAAAAAATGTGACAGTGTCACAAATTTCGGGCCCGTTTTGTCAAATGTATATGTTTTACCATGTGGACCAACGTGACTGTTTTACATTTTGTGGTGAGACTGGGTTGCATATTCTGCACACACTTGCTATTCCATGACTTGGAGGAACATCCTTTGTGTCTCATCTCTAAACTGCTTTCATAAAATGGCCTACATGAACATTATTGGCAATTGTGAAACTGGACTAATTTAAAGTCTTAGTTAAAGTACGAGGAAATTAAGCCACTAAGAACTACTTTGACTTAAGTGTTTCTTACTTTTTGTGGTCCAGTGTGGCTGCCAAACTCAACATTTTTCCTACAGTGAATGAGTGTGTAGATGTGCACGTACCACGCATTTGGACTAGAACAGTGGAAAACTTTTAATAAAGGTAACACCTCTAGGGTCCACGCTGACATTTTCTTAATTTATTTGGGTTATATGGGTTACAGTGCTGCAAAGAATGTTTTTTATACAGAGGAAAAAAGGTTTAGTTTGGGAAAGTTACTTCAGGTGGGCTGCTACCGACTCATCTCTCAATGGAAGTTACCACTTTTTTTTTTTTTTTAAGCATTAAGGCTCATAAAACAAAAAGTCACCACCTACATTTTATTTTATTTTGTTTTCATGGTTTGGGCAGATAAATAAAAATAAAAATATTTTTCTTGAGAGATCAATCCAGTGAAATGAACAAGGGGTGACAAAACTAAATGAGATGTTAGGATAAGTGTGAATTAAAAGAGAAATTGAAATATGAATAACTGCAGAAAAAACAACAAGAAGTAAATTATGGAACTAAATTGAACCTAACAGAAACAAAACCTCCCCATGACACGGCTCCTGGTGGTTCAGGCCGGGCTGGTCTTAAACAGGCCCCATATAGGAAGACATGTTTGGCCAACCTGCAGGACCCAGGCTCCCCAGAACCACCAGTACATACTGTATGAAACTAAACAGTGTATGTATGATTCTTTATGAATGTGCATGGTGATTATGTGTAAAATGAATATAACAGTAAACTAAAGTGGGTTCTGGGTTGCCACCATTTTGTGTGAGGCAGGGGCAACTTGATTGGTTCATGCTGTTCTTCACAAGGTGGTAGCCTCCATGTTTGTCCTTTTTGGTGTATTGCTTTTAACAGTGAATTAATGAGACTTATTAAATCTCAGCCTTAAGACAGTGCTGTCAGCTGTTAGGATGTACTGTAGATAGACCTTGTGTCAATGTCATGTATTTGAATTTGTTGTGTATTTTAATACTAAATGACAGTGTAACCTGCCCTTGCTCCTCACTTAAGTGGGCAGCCCAGTTATATTTGTCAACGCTGCTAAGCATTTTTGTTATCTGGGACAGTGATGCTGTCTTCTTTGTCTGTTATTTGACATATTTTATTTTTTCTGTTATGTAGCTACTTCACGTCGAGGTCAATATTATCATTAAAGTCCTTGGTTAGAGGTTATTTTAACATTCTAACAACTAAACACATGTCTTAGCAACCAAATTACTTTTATGCAACAGATGTGATCTCTTGAGTAGATTTCTGCAGTATTTTGAATGCCTGCTGCAAAGGTCAAAAGTAGTACCGTATTTTCCGGACTATAAGCCGCTACTTTTTTCCTCACGCTTTGAACCATGCGGCTTATACAGAGATGCGGCTTTTCTATGAATTTTTCTCCAGCCCTCAGGGGGGCGCTCTAGCAGGAAGTGCAAAAACGAGACAAACGAGGCAGCGGTAGACAGTACAAACAAGAAAGCACCAGTTTTTATTCTTAGCACATGCAACCCAAGACGCACAACAGCAAAATACGGTAATATTTTTACACCCTCACCCCCTCATAATGGAAAACAAATGAAGTGACAGTGGTTTGGTGTTCAGTAGTTTCAATGCTCGGGAGGAAGATGAATAGTGACTTGTGGTTTCAGTGCACGGGAGAATGAAGCGACTTTAATAGTTGCGCAGTTGCGCTTTAACAGTGCGCAGGAAGAAAAAGTGACAGTGGATAAACACTTATGGTACAAAATCTTTCTATGTTAATATCTTATTTCTCAGCCTGGATATTGGCGGCTTATAGTCCGGTGCGGCTTATATGTGACAAAATATATATTTCTTTTAAATTTTAGTGGGTGCAGCTTATATTTAGGTGCGCTCTATAGTCCGGAAAATACGGTACATTAAAAAAGGGGTTTGAATTCAGCTGCCAAACATTTCTACCTTTCATTGTCAGTCAAATTTTTATGAATTTTATATAAAGAAAGGCCATATTAAAGATCCATAAGAAGGTGCTCTCTTGCCTCTCTAAAACGAAGGATACATTAAAAACAGCTGCTGATGCAAACAAATTTTGTGATGCAGGATAATACAACTTAATTTAAACTTAAATTTATACCAACTTCTCTGTGTATTTATTACACATACAAGGTACAACATTCAGCATTCTGGCAAAGTGTTAAGACTCCATCGTCCTTGTGGACATGTCTGTGGCAGATGGAGCAAAGATGACATTTGAGGCTTGTCATTTGATGAACAATGGAAAAGCAAAAAAAAAAAAGAAAAAAGGGTGCGGTTGAAAAAGTCACCTCTTTCTAATTTGACATCCATTACCCATGACCTTTTATTCTAAGCAAACCTTGTCTTTCCTTTACAGCCTTTATTATCTATTATATGACCATGCAGGACAGGAGATGGAAAAGGAAATTGCAGTGGCAATCATGGTATGGATTATTTTATTTTACTATTTGACTGAAAAAATGTTTCTTTACTTCACAAAAAACAAGTTAAGATTGAAAAGGAGTCCTCCTTCTAATGCTAAAAGTTCTGAAAATCTTTCAATATGTCAATGATATGAAAATTACTTTAATTCAGTCATGTAATGGGTAAATTAAATCTCAGCAAATCCTTTCAAAGCAAGTCACTTGCACTCCATTTGGCCAATGCTAAGGAGGATGATGATAAAAGGCTGTATAGGTTTGCAGTGGAAGTAAGTCGCAGAAAATCTGGCTGTTTTTGTTATGGCCTTCAATAGCCAGTTCCAGGAAATGATGGCTCAGCATTGTGATGTTTTATCGTAAGAGTAATGCTTCAGCCTGCCTTTTAGCATGTGCTGCCAACAGTATCTGATATTAGGAGAAAATATTAAGTATGGTAATTACCCATTCTTGCTGCGATAGGGCCTTGCACTTATTTTTTTTGTTCCTTTAATTGCTTCCTGTGGGATAATTAGTAATCGTTAAGATGCAGACAATTGGGCATTTATGTAGTGTCACAATACACTGTTGCAGACATCCCAATGTTAACTGGTGCATCATTAGCCAAGAGGTCAAAAGGGGTGGTTTCAACGTAAAACCCTTAAAGAGGCCCATCAATAAACCGTATGACTTTTATGTGAAGTGTTTTTATAATGACCTCTACATTCTCCCACACAAGTACAATTTACAGTGTTTTATACAATGTCTTTCTTTTGACTGCGAACTAAATTAAATTTCTGTTTTTGGCTACAAGACCAGGTAAGATAAACTAAAGGAACAAAAAAACTAAGCCTTTTGTGGTGTTTTTTAACCTCTTGATTGTGCTGGACGGATAACAACAAGACAAAAATTATGATTCAGGACGCAGTGTTTGCAACAATACTGTACGTTTGGAGTTCTACTAACTGATTTAAATGTGCTGCTAACTTTAATCAAAGACTGGTGTGGATAGAAATGAATAACAATAAGTTACATTTTTTAGATGAAATTGATGTCGAATGTACACAGGAGTTTCCACTCATTTGCCTCGTTATTTGCTCTCCGGTGTTTGTTAAATCACATTAGGTCAACTACACTGCTTTTTTGTGCTGGAATTTTTCTTTGCACCCCAATTTAGAAAGAGTCTCACGGTCCATTTATTCACGTCTGTGTTGATTAATTTAAGTGTGGTGCTCTGAACAACAGCGACTGTGCTGCTGCATCCTCATGTTCAGCCTAATTGTTACCAAGAGTATCACTTACAGCTCCAGACTTGATAGTTTATTAATCATCTCTGCCCAGTCTTGTGTAGTGTGGAGGATTCAGATTCTACTGATGACTGAATGTGTTGGAAACATAATAGTGCACTTTATGATTTTCAGTCCATTTTTATATGACTGCAAACAAAGACTGCCTTTATAAGTGCAATATTTTGTCAAACCATTACTTTATCCAAGCATTAATGTTTAATAGAGGGAAGTGTCGGCATTATCTGCAAGGAGCAAATGGCTTTTAAAGGACTTAATTCATAAGTTAGTAGTAGTCATGTGACTGGTTTAAAACACTTTAGATGTTAATGAGATTCCACCAGAATGAATTCAATTGCACAGCAGTGTGGTGTACACCATCTACTCCATGCAGCTGTCAGAGAAGTGCCACTTGTTACCTCTGTGTTGCTCACATAGCAGCAACCTCTGGAACTATTTGCATGTGATATCTTTGCAAGAGGAGGGCGTTTACCCAGAGACATAGTGGGAAACCTGAGGGAGAGTGCCCTGGGATTTGTGATGTTTCTGTAATGTTATAATCTCAACAAGAGCCTGCAGATATTCTAGACTATATCCTATGTTCTATACATCACCACTAGCCCTTCTCGCTGTCCTTTCCTGTCACTCAGAGGTGCAAAGGGCTTACAAAGGAAAATTGTCTCTGTGTGCTTCTGCCACATAGTGTATATATATTTTTTAATGCACCAACGAGTGCGTGTCATCCTGACTGCTATAGGGCTGTTCATTTAGTCAGCATAAAGCTCTCTAACACCAGCAAGTGGGCGTGCACCTAAAGCCTGAGGGGAGAAGAAACCTGAGTCCATTCAATAAAAATGAAATAGATAAGACAGTGCAGCTAGCGCAGCTAAAATGCAAGCGAAGCAGGGGCCGTCTGATCCTGCCAGCTCTCCTGAGGTCACAAAGACCTTGGTGGTGAAGCTTTAATCTGGAATAAAGGAAGATAGAAAGGAATTTAGATGCCTTTAGGGAAAGGAGGCAGTGGTGAAGGATGGGATGGGGCAAAGATAAACTACTGTTTGGGTTTACATAAATAAAATAAAAGCACGGTCACTGTCATGAAATAATGTTGCCATCAAAAAACAATGGATCCTTACAGAGACTTAGATCTTAGAAGATTAGATTAAAAAATAAAAAAAATAAAATTGAGTTTGTTTAGCACAATCAGTTGAGAGACTCTCAATACTTGAAATACTTCCTGGTGGTTGTTCTTTGTTCACCTACATTGTTCACCTGATGATTGTCAAGAAGAAAGACAATTGCAGGGCCAACACTTAGAGACATTCATTTACTATGGGCACTTAAATATGCATGTTTTTGGACAGTGGGAGGAAGCCAGAATTCTTGGAGAGAACCCAGTAACACAGAGAGGACATAGAGAACCCACACAGACCCATGGGATCAAACCCACATCCTTGTTGCTATGACCTTGAGGCGTGCTGACCACATAAGGCCACTGAGCACCCCACTGTCAGATGGGATTCACATTTTTCAAGATGCCTAACTTATCTAAATTAAATGCAATTTTAAATACCATTTTTAGTGTTAGTAAGGAGCAGCTTATTGACATAAACAAATAAACAAAACATCAAACTGGAAACAGTACTGTGACATTGACATTGTATGATGTTGTAGCGTTATAGGCTTTGGGATTTCAGGTGAAGGAGAAGCTGGATGAGAAAAGTCCATTCATTTCATAATGTTTTTGTTCCCCAAGAAGAAGCAAACTGATAGGACTGTGAAACACTGTTATGTAACTCTTAATTTCCTCCAGTCACTTGTTTGAAGCTGCAGCCTCCCATTTAACCCCTGGGGCTAGAGTTGGTGTCTGTTTTTGCGACCCCATCTCCATTATGACCACTCAGCAGCGTTAGAAAAAGATAAGATATATAGTGAGATTAGCACAGTGTAAAAACTTAATGCAACTAAAAATAAACATTTGCTCTTTTTTATTTTAGGGATTTAGCAAATTGGAGTCCTCCTCTTTTGATGAGTGGCCTGAATCTGACAAAATGGCTGTCAGCACAAAACTGTATGTAAGTAATTCTCTAACAGCTCTAACTCCCCAACACAGACTACTGTACACACAGACACATGTGCACAAATCACTGACAATGACAATGTTTGGATTCAAACAAAGCATTTCATCCTCTCAGCATCGCACAGATCGCTTTTTTTCTTCTGTTGACAGCAAATGACAGCCATCATAGAGCTAGTTAATTTGAAGAATAAGCCAGACAAAAATAATGTCAAACAATAGAATAGGAGTGGGAGTTTGAGAGGAGATGCTGTATATTTATCTGAAAGAAAAACACTTGAGAGAAAAAGCAGGTGCGATATTGTTCAACATCTTATGTCTTCGGTGACATTTTATACTCAGCAAACTTTTCATTGTATTCCCTATGCTTGTTTTCTGGCAGGATGAGCATTGAATTAGTTTAGCTCAGAAGTAGGCCAAGACCTGCAGTGCACCTGTCCTTTTGACTGGCTGAGAAATGTAGAGTGATCCATACATAACCACATAAACACAACATGCACAGTGGAAATAATGGATTTGCTGCCGGAACATAAATGAACACTTGCCCTTTGATACTTGTAGCTGTCAGAAGCGAGGCGCCATCATTGATGCAATGGAGAGAAATTCCAGCAGCGTCATATTTATTTGTTGTGGGGCTGCTGTCAGCACAAGGCTGAGAAATTCATTTATTTAATCAGAGAATGGGTCCAATCCACTGCACACTTCCCACCAGTTACAGTTTTTTTCAGCATGGCCCGGTGAACAGGACATCACCTCCAAGAACACAATCCACTTAATTGAAACACTAAACGGAACAGTAAAGAAAATAGAAAGCACTCCTATTCCTAAATGTCATTTCATTCAGCCAACTCCACTACCATGACTTTGTCAAAAGAAAAAAATCAATTAAAGTACTCGCACACAAAGACTCAAACACAGCCTCTCAAATGAAGCTTGCCTCTGACACTGTGGGGCATTTTGGGGAAAAAAACTGTAATCTGAACCATTAAGTCGTCATTGACAGAACAAGTGGGGGGCAAATACACTTGAAAGGTTACTGGACAATAATGGAACATTTTAGTCACTTTATCATTGAACTTAGCACACTGTTGGTACAATCAATGACTGCATTTGAACCTGCAGAGAGAAGGTAATAGCCTGAGGACCCAATGGTACCAGAAGTCTGTGTGTTACAATTTTTTGACATAATCACATTTCAAATATCTATTTTAATCATGATAGTTTTTATTGTTTTTTTTTTAATATATAAACAAAGGAAAAAACACACAGAAGCAAATCGACACACAAAAACAACACATCCCTGACACCACCACCACAAAAAATCATGTTATATGATGAGTTAAACAGGTTGGGAAACAGATGCGAGGACCCTGTGTGTGCAGAGAAAACTGAAGTGACCTGCGGTGACACGTCAAAACAGGAGTGAAGCCAGACTAACCCATAGCAAGCTCCTAAACAAACAAAAAAAACCCATCTAACACCGTGACTTCCAAGTTATGAGAGGCCCGGGATGTCCACCAATGTGTTCCAGTGCTTCTTTGACAGAATTAATCCACTTTCTGGCTCCACTGGGCAGCGTCATACAAAGCTGAGCAGATTGATATTGTAGGGATGGTGGTGGACGATGGGGGACGGCCAGCTGCTGGGCAAGAGAACAGTGGGCTCCGTCAACTTCTTGTGGAGACAGCAGCAGCTCTTTGCCGAATAACTCGTGGAGCAGTTTTGAGAAAGACTCTCGGGCAGCTGCGCTTGATAAAGTCAGGTAGTCCATGAGCGTGTATGGTTTGTCTGCTGTGGCTCTTCAGATCGATAACTTTATCCTTAAGCATTGGATTATCCTCGCTGGGACATGCCTCTTCTGGGTCTTTGAATCACTGGCTCAGGTCTTCTGAGGCGAACTGGTTCCATCACAGTTAGAAATGTTGGGTCCAGTTTGACTTTGATTGGAGCAAGAGCAGCTTCGGATTTTTGTCAGTCAGCTTTTCACTTAGTATCTCTGTTAGCTTCTCAATTAGAGTATTGTTCTGCTGCTCCTGTAGGGCCGTAATAGTGTTGAGTGTTAGTGTTCTCTTTTTTTATCTGTAGTTTTATTACCCCTGGATGGCATTTTTGGGAGAGAGAATGTTCCAGACAGAAAGTGAGTTTGACGACTGAGAGTTTAAGGGCTAAATGTTGGAAATGTTTGAGATTGTGGGAAAAGGAAGTCCAACATTTAATCCAACACTTAATTTCTAATACTGACATAGTTCATGGAGCACTCGATGATTGACTCGTGATGAGGTCTTATATATAACTATTATGAATTTGTGTAAAAGGCAAACAGCGTGGTCACTTTTTTAAAGAAGAATATGTGAGGAAGTAGATTCACATTCTGAATTTGTCGCAGGATAATAGCAAATCATTAATAACCAACGGCAGAAAACTCTTAGAACTTAAAACTTTTAGATTTTATTTGTTTTCTAATTACTTTAATAGCATGCTCTGTTGTTGTGGCTGATTATCCATTACGGATGTGTCCAGGGTGGGTAGTTTTAACCGGTGTTCATTGCTGTGCTCATTGTTGTCAGAAAAAACACAATAGTTTAAATGAAGACAAGAAAATGACTATTTTTACTGTTGGTTGTTTACTAGGTGGGTTTGTGGTGCTGAATAATTGGAATGAATTAGTTTGTAGGATTCCCAGGAATAAAGGAGCAGTAATTTCAGTGGGCAGTGAGAAACTGTCCACTTGTGTGTTCAGGCATGGATATAAAGAACCTGCAGAATGGCCATAATGCAGAAGGTGGATGGTGTAGGGCAGGGGAGGGAAGGAGGACGGGAGAGGGTTATAAGTGCAGTCAGATCAGTGACAACCAGGAGCTCCCTCCCCAGAGAGAGGCCATTACAGAGGGGTACAGGGGGACATGCTGCTGGGCCTGCCACCGAGCTTATTGGCAATCTGTTAGCAAGGCCGCTGGCAGGAGGGGAATAACAGGTCCGGGGGACACGAGAGCGCACGTGAGAAAAGAAAAATCTACTCTCCTCTGGATCCCTGGCAATAAGAGAGATATGTGTACTGGGCGGTGGTGAGGGGTCAACAGTGAACAGCACCAGAAGAGGACAGCAGGGAGGCAACGGGACTGAATATATAGTGGCATTTTGTTCAGGTGCAGGCTGGGTGCACAATGTCCTTATACTGGGATTGGCATTTGAATTTAGTGCGCTATGAGAGTTGAGAGTGGGGATTTCATGTTTGGATGTAAGAACGGAGGATGAAGATGAATTACAAAGAGATGCAGTACAACAGAAAGGGGCATAAATCAAAAGGTGCGGCTGTGCGTCCAGTTTAAAGTAAATTACCCTCAGGCTCGCTCCCATTTTTACTGGCCCTTACATACTTGTTTACTTGTATAGTATTCTTACAACTAGCAGCATACAAACTGCTTTTATTATAGAATGTGAATGTAAAGGGGATATTTCCATTTGCTGCCTTGTGAGCAATGCAAATAACAGAAATGAACTGATCCACGGTGCAATCTTCTTCTCACCAGCAGAGGGCAGTCTGACTAGACCTCAGTGAAAATATGTCTGCCAAATGAGGTGTGATTTAGATCCCTGGATTTGACATTGAATATTTGTGAGTCTTTAGTATGTGCAATGGAGAACCAGACAGATTATGCATGGTGACTTGTGCAGGTTGGATTTGACATATCTAAATGTGGCAATAAAACTGTCATTGCTCTGCCACTATATGTGTATGTATAGTGCCTGGGAAGTAATAAAAAGAGTTAATCATACAGTGAAATGTGGACAGCTTGGGGGAAATTGGAGAAATAGCCAGGAGTCAGTGGTGGCAGGATGACATCTTTCATAAGCATTCAAAACAGACATATTCATTTAAGCCAGTCTAACTTTGCCTTATACAGAGTTTGATACAGAGCGGCGTTGTGCAGCCTTTCAAAACATTGTTTCCTGCAACCGCTCATCTCCCTTTCCCCCATGAAGTAAATTACATCCAGAGAAAAGATGAGCGGCATCAATCACCGGTCAGCTGACAGGGAAGTGTATCAGTCTATTACTTACCTCAGTTGGTGTCGTATTAGGCACAATGTCTTGCTTTCTCCTGAGAGATGCCCACTAGACCTTTGACTGGTCTCATGCCTTGGGAGACATTGCCAGAGAATTATCGATTCTCGCACATAACTCAATTTTTCACAGATTTTACTCAATGGGAGGAAGAAAAAGGGGAGAATAGAAATGCTAGCCCATACTGCCACAAAGGAGTCATTTTTCTCTCTAACCGATGTGGAGTGAGCATATTTCTGTTCTAAATGGGCTTGGAGTTATTAGTCTGGTCTGTGGCTCTTTTGTCAATGTCATAAGCACGGAGAAAATTAATTGTTGAAATAGTACCCCATGAACCAGCTTGTGGGGTACAAATGACATTTTCTTAACCTCAGGACCTTAATCAAAAGCAATGAGGTCGAGCTCACCTACCAAGTGTGGATAAACACTGCCAACAGGTGCAGCCTAACACTCTTTTGGAAAGCCTCTCCAATATGGTTTTAAAAGTAGATTAGAATGGGTGCAAACTCCTCGTGATTTACAATTAGTGCCCTCTGAGCAATACCCCAACCAAGGAGGCAGTTATACCAGTTATACCAGCTACAAATAGATCTGATATGTGATAAACATGGCTGCTTTTGACATAAGAGTGTGGCTTTGTCCTTTAATTTGCATCAGGTCACTTTAAATGTAATCATGTGTTTAATTAAGAATTGTATACACTTCATTTTTAATATGGGCTCAGTGCCTGCGGCTGAATGACTTTCACACTTGAAAGATACTTGAGTGAAATGTGATAAGTTGCGAAAAGTGGAATTAAAAAAAAACCTAATTTGATTCTTGTGAATATAATCCAATTAATCTCCTATAGGGCTTTTCGTATTTACTGCGTACATCTCATTAAGGACTTCAGGAAAAGTACAAAGACTTCAAGAGGCTAGGTTAATGTGTAGGTTTTTGTCATATGAACTTGTTCAAAGAGGTATCAAATGTTTCTACAAATGGACATTTTATAAGCAAATAGCAAACAACCCATTTGTTGGATTTTTGTTATACTGATATCTCTCCACTCAGTTGTTCTGTGCTAACTGGCTTTCATGTAATGCTCTATAAACATGTCTTTTTTTTCCTACTTTCTTCCTCTTCTCTTCCTCCGCCTCCAACTCTGGCCTTGTCTAAACGGGTGAATAATTGATGCTCCTCTTGCGTTGGGTGAAATTTATGAATACAAGGAGCAGAGGGATAGTTGTATTTTTCTCCCAAACTTCTGGGTAGCCTTTCTTGGACTTATCTGTGTATTCGCACCAAGGTCAAAATAAGTGTATATTTTATAAAGATGGATTGCTCTGGCAAAGCTTTCATATTCAGAGCAGGCGAGTGCTCTCCATGCCAAGATGCTGCCTGGCCTCACCCAGCCTCAGGGCACCCATTTCTCATTGGCTGTTTGTGTGTACGCACATATGCCTCTGACTACGAAATATGAACCATCAACACCTGATTTATTCTTTAAGCCTATCAAGTCAACATCACTCTTCCAAGAACTACTGAGGAATACCAAAATGAATACCTTCAAAATGCATTTAGCCACTTGCTGAGATTTATAACCCACACTGTCGCCATCAGGAGCCAATAAGTCTCCAACTTGTGTTTATACATCACAAGTTTTAAAGAGCTTTAATCATTTCACTGCAAAACTGTTGACAGAAGAAAGAAAAGGCTGTATTTTGTCCAAGTTGATTTTAAATAGTCTTCATTAACTGTTACTGCACAGTCTTCAGTCTCACTTAGCACCAGACAGAGAGTTATATATCCTCCCAATGGCATAGTTGTGAACATCTGTCAACTCACAGCTGCATTTCAGGCTGGCACATCCAAGTCAAGTCGATTTCAGCTCTGCAAGAAAGTCTATAGTACAAATGTTGTTTTGTGGTTAATTGTGATTTAATAAACTTAAAGAAAGGTTCAGTTTAATTGGAAAGTGTTCATGTGGGATTCCTCTCTCTCAGCGTGTCTCTGAGTTTTGAATTATTGTGATTTATACCAAGATTGTGAGTCACAGTCTTGGACTTTGGGGACTGGGATTTGAAAGACAAGCTTCCAGTGGCCCCCAAAGTAACAGTCATATTGATACAGGAATCTCATTTTGCTCATGCAATAGGTTTAGGATGGAAGGACAAGAAAAACAGCATCCATCTGAAGAATTCATTGTACGAGTTGATCTGAGGCTTGTGTTCCACTGAGATGAGTCATTTTGATTGGCTCTGACACTCGCTGCTCTCATCAGTGACGAGAAAATGTAAATAGAGACATTAGGGAAATAAAAAATCTGCTGTCTTTTCACTTTGAATCAACAGAGGTCATTAAAAACAAATAATTCCCTTCTCCATTATCCCCTGAATTAACTGAACTTCCTCCACCGCATATTTATCATTTCTCCTGGACACCTCTACTGAAAAGTTAGTTTTGTTTACTGTTGGTGTTACCAGTGTATTGGTTAATGAAGTGTGTCTGGAGCCTTCTTCTGTGCTCCTCACTCCACACGAGGATCAAGGAAAGCAGCACTGAGCTTAGCACTCTCAGCCTCTCTTTTCATGTTGTGCCAAAATAACCTTTCAGTGCAGCGAACCCCCTGCAGAACAATGTATGGTACTTTTAAGTCCTATTTACGTACTGTCACACAGGTGCAGCAGGTGTTTTTCTGAAATTAACTATAGTCTAACATAAATTACTGCTATTTGTGTCACTCTTTGTTGTGAATTAATTTACACTGAGGTTGCCAATGGGGAGTACATAATTAATTTGTGTGGTTTCTATCCAAACAAATCATGTTTGCACAGAAAAATGCACACTCACAGTGGTACCATAATAATTCTGATCTGGTATCAAAATAAAACAAGTAAAACTTACCACATACAGGCTGTACATTGTCATTATGGCAGAGTTAAAATGCTGTTTGACTGTGGGTTTTGCATAAAAAAGACAATGATGCATTTTGAAAAATTGCTTTGACTTTGACTTGCTTTTACTGGATTGAAATCTGTCTTTGGTAAAAGGTCATTCCTGTTTAGCATTATATTCCAAGAAATCTGGCCCAGCTTAACATTGGAGCCAGTTCCACTCCTGAGTCAAGCACTATCTTATTTCTACATCGCTCCACAGCTGACACACTGGATTTGAGCTGCATTTCTATACAAATGTCTATATTGATAGATTCCAATGGCCTCAAGCAGTACTTCAGTAAGATCATTAAAAACTCCTGGCATTCAAACATAGAACTCGTTTTCAGAGATCCTTTTTGGGCCTATTTACTGTTAAAAGCTGTTCCTCTTTCTCCAGAAATTACCTACTCACCATTTGAAGCTTTTGTAGACCTGTGAGTAAAATTCAATTACTGCTTTTATGTATTTTTTCCCCCCAACATTTAGAAGCCAGTGTCAGAGTTGTTTCAATTAAACCCATGCTTATTCGACTATAACCGTGTTCTATTAATTTTATCTTAATTACTTCAGTGCGTCCGCTCTAACCTTCAGTGGGCGGGGAGTCCCATGGTTATCAAGTGTTTAAAGGTATAGGAGTCTAACAAATTACAGCACACGTGTTTAAGGAAGGCATTTTAACAGTGATGAAGAAATTGAATCACTGTTTTTAACGCAAAGTACTCTTCAGTGATGTTACCTGTTTTGGGGTTTGTAGTTGTCCAAGTATACTGGAATTCTGCTTGGAATAAAAAGTGACACTTGTTTAAAGTAACCCTGTGTAACTTTTAGCCAGCAGAGGGCACATATAGTACTGTGCAGGCAGCGGCAGCCATTTTTATTTACAAGTAGTTTGAAAGTTTGGAAGAAAGAACATGTCTTTTGAAACTGTAGGGTCATTTTAGTGTATTTTTTTTACAAATATGACTCTGTTGGAATTTACTGAATTATTAGGATTGTTATGGAAAAAAAAAATCCAGTATGGCTTTCAGAAGGTCCATTGAATGTTGCATCTGTTGCTCTAAGGACCATAGTATAATGGTTTTTGTAGCGATGGTTAGGAGTTGCACTGGATGTCAAATACTCAATGACACTTAAAAACCAGGGCTGGATGATATGGCTAAAAAATTAAATCTGGAGTTTTGTGAAGTATTTTATTTCTTCCTATGCTCTGTGCTCATACAAAAAGACAATAGCAAAGAAGCAACAGACACATGGCTGATTTGCATAAATCAACACTGCGTCATCTTAGTCATATACATGTCAATTTTTTTACCACGTTGCAAAGCGAAGGCATTTTAGAGGTAGCCTGATGTTACTGCCTTTCTGACTACAGTCACCATACCTATTATTTATGCTTCTCTGGGCCTTACAGAAGCATTAGTCTTTACACCATGCTCAGCACTGTGGTTAGAGAAAACTATTGTCACCACAGTAATTTGATTTATCGCTCTTAATATAAAACACTATCATTGTGTCGTGAGAATGTGCAACAGTTGTAGCATTTAGAATAGCTTAGATGGAGCTAAAACTTCAGATTTATCAGTTCTTTTAAGGTTTATTCTTTTTCTGTGCTTTGCTTATATTTGTCTCTTTCTGTTTATTGGAGAGCTGAATTATTCATTTTGAATATTTGTCTAACTTATTGCTTTCTGCTTTGAACAGAGATGTCAGGGTTCACATCAAGAATATTGAGTGATCAAATCACATTGTAATGGTCCAGTTGTTGTTTTCACCTATATATAGATGGATCCCCCGCTTCAATTTCCTGAATTTTGATGACTCTTTTGGAGAAGTTTGTATCATCAATTATTCATTCCTCCACTCTTCTTCTATCGCTCTGCGCTGCTCTCTGCGTCTCGATACCCTCTCCCATGCATGAATACCCTTCACTTGAGTAAGCACGCTGTCATTCAGTGAACACACCCAGAAATAAATAAACTTCACATGCATTTCTCATTTTATATGCCATTTCCATTTCCTTATCCATCACTTTTCTTCCTCTTTGCCCGACTATCATTCAATTAAACAGCATTATCTGCCAGTTCACCTGGGGGATTGTGCACACCCAAACCGCCCCCAAGACTCAACCTTTAATCGACTGCAAGAAGCCAATTAATCAACAGCAGTCATTATTATGGAAAACAAACCTGCAAAGAGGATGGACCTTATCAAATTTACTTTAATTAAGTGGATTGCTTCAAGGGAATATGATGTAATAGCAATTCACAAAACACAGTGTTTAGATATGGAGCTGTGAGTGTTTGAAACATGACTGAGAGGTGAGCTACGTGCCTTTAGCCTCAAGTGATTTGATGAGACGTTCATTTAAAAGGATCAGGTGACATGTTTGTTTAACTGCTCTTTATCCCATGGTGATTAAAATTACTTTTACCTTGTATCATTAGTAATCTTCATCTACTTCATAACAGTAAATGAATAAGCAAAAAACAAACACACAAAACAAAACAAAACCAACAAATCACATTTTGCCCCAAAAAATGCAACTTGCAAATTTTTCAAATCAATATTTATTTTGGGTGCGGGTGTTTATGAGACTTGAAATCATAGATCTCAATTTCAGGTGTCCAAGATAATGACTGTTTTACGTTGTTACCTGTAGTGTGAAGCAGAGGTGTCATCACATACACAGTTTGACTGCACAATGTTGGGGAAAGAACCCCGGTCTAAACTCCCCTGATCCCATTTAAAGTCTTAAATTGTTTTGTAGACTGTTGCAGGGCTGTGTAACTGCCATTTTCCAGTGTGGTTAGACCAAATGTTTCAAATCATAGAGTAAGTTTAATGCAAATGCTCCAATAAGAATACCACAGCACAATGAGTTATGGTTAAACTTGAGCGATTTGGAAAGTGAAGGAAAACAAGAGATAAGAGCATGAATTTAAAATCCTGAGAAGCCAAGAGGATTTCCAGCCTTGCCACTAGACTCAGACTTGGTTAAGAATCAAATACCTCAAATGAGTGCCTGCAGCCCAGTATAACACTCCCTTTTCACATATTCATCTCTGGCACACAGAAAACCCTGCAGGCGAGAGGGAGGCGGCGGGAGAGAGGTGTAATGCTCAACACCAGTTTTATTTTTGCCCCCAAGAGGCATAGCAGAATTTGTCATATGGAGGAGTTGAATTTTTGACAGCTTCCAGAAAGCTGTGGAGTTGGATTTTACACCTCCAGATTCAAGCCTTTTAGCTGTGTGTGTGTGTGTGTGCTTGTGTGTTTTCCTGTGAGATGATATCACATGTCACTGAGAGTTTGAGATAAATGAGCCTTTAGTTAAGTGTCAGAACTAAATTTACTGGCAAATATTCAAGCCGTACTTTCTACTTGGGTGATGTGTTTTGTGAAATATATGACCGGATGTTAATGTTATATTGTAATTAAGACAGGGATGATTTAATAGAAAAAAAGTCTTGTAAGTGTGGTGTTTTCTTGCACACGTCTAGAGCTACAATTTCACTGAACGTATATGGAGTGTAGGATGTGGCGTGGGAGGTGGTATGACTCACTTTTTTTCATGCTCTGCCAATAGACCCTGGGAAAGACCGTGTTGTGGTTATAAATACTTATCGTCTGGATATAGTTCAGTGTTGTCTAAAACTTTCCATGCATTCAGATCTGCAAACAAACAATGGATTCTGTCAAAACACAATGCATTTCATATTAATCTTCTTCTCTCAGGCCTCTCACTGCTGCTGGAGAGTCAAGATTTAAGAAGTTTGCTTGTTGAAGAAACAAATTTTGTACCAATGCTGATAAATTTTTCAAGAGACATACAAGAGTGTCAGTTAAGACCTGGGACCAAGTTGTTGTTTTGCAAGTAACAAGTAAATCTCAAGTCTTAAGTCCTATACTTCAAAGTCCTTTCGAGTCTTGGCAACACTAATATAATGTTAAAATGAAAATGTAAGCTTTTAAATCTATATTTATTTAACAGTACTACTGGCAAGCGCTTGTATTTCCATAGAATATTTAGTCAAAAAAGAAAAATGTATCGCCATAATGATTTTTTCGATGCTTTGGTGATCAGTGATTTACAATGTTGTAAAGTCCTGTAGCGCTGAGCTTTACAGAGCACATTTGAAGGCAGCGTCAAGCCAGGAACGTGTGGCTTAACACTGTGTCAAAATATTTAGGAAAATGAATTGTTTCGTGCACACTTTTCAAACAATATTTTTTTAATCTTTGGGGAAGAAGCATCAAGTCTTTTCAGGTCAGAGGCTCAAGTCCAAGTGAAGTCTCGAGTTATTGGTGTTAAAGTCAAGTCTTTTCACATTTTCTCAAGTCAGAAATAAAAATGGGGTCTCTGACGTTTAGTGTTACATAAGCAGCTACGTAGCTTTGCATGCTATTTGAAGTCACACCTTAATTTCTACACAACTTGATATCATTTGGAATGCAATACAATTTAAAACAGCTAAGATGATTAAACCTTTGGCAGAAAAAAAGGGGGTTTTCCATTTGAACATTAGCAGGGAACTGGCACCTGTGATGTGTGACTCCACTCACATGGAATTAATATTAACGTGTTAAAGGTGCTAAGAGATGTAGTGTTCTATTGTCTAGTATTGGCATGTGTGTTTGAAATATGGATAGATGCAAATGTAAAATGACAGAGCACTTGACTCTCTCTGTGACTTGTCTCTTTTCCCACCTCAGAAAGCCTCAGGAAAAAGTGTGGGTCTGGGGAACAATAAACTATTCTAGCCATGACCAAAGGAGAATTTAATGATCCAAGAGAGAAATGGAAGACAGGCTGGCTGGGTATCTCCTGCTCTGTATGCTCCATAGAGCGCCACAAATGAGATTTATTCCTATCAAGCCATTCAGGCAACTACTTAAAACAATCAGAGGAAGCCATATTTGACAAGCTCTCTCGCCAATGTATACACGTCCCACCTTCCCTGTCCTAACAGTTATTTCACACCGCTTTCATCCAGGACATTGTTTGGCTAACGGTCTGTGAATGTAACCCCAGTGGCTGTAATAAGTTCACACTAGGGACATTGTAAGTGTCTCGTAGCTCTGCAAGAATAGGATTCTGGTCACTTTGAGTCCTGGAAAACCTTTGTGTGCAGTTAGTGCAGTGTTATAAATGTAAAACCCTCACGAAGTTCAATGCAATCATGCAAAATACAAAAATAATGCAGTTGGCAACCCAAATTTATAATTGAGACATACCAGTACAATAAAAGCGTGGTGTCTTGGCTGCTTCACTGTATGAGCTAAACCCTGTCCACTATAACATTTATTTATTTATTTATTTATTCATCTTACATGTATATAAATTCTTCCATTCATTTTTTTTCATAACATTATTTTATCGTTGTATTTTTTCTTAAACTTAGTAAAACTCGTGCAACATTTAAAATTCTATACCTTCACTCCATAAACCGAGAGACACATCTGTTTTGACGTGGTGCGTGCAAAAGGAGTTTTAAAACACACAGTATACACACAGTAACAACCTCTATTATTTACCACTATTTGTATTATTTATTGTTGATATGTGCTTGGTGTAGTTTTTCCTTCTTTGTGAGATTTTCTGTTTCTTGTTCATATCTTGGGCTTTAACACTCAAAACATCTTAGCTTAAAATTGTTTTATTGCCTAAATCTACATACAACCGAAGTGTGATTGTGCATGTATACCTAATTATGGTGCATGCGTTGTATAAATATGATTTCATTCGGCGTCAAACCGACCATTTTGCTGAAAAGAAGAAAGCTCAAGCTCACCCTGCAGTCACTGACAGTCTCCCAGTGTGCCGTGTGAACACAACTTTCTCTCTCTTACATCTACATGCTCAATTCTTGTCCTCATTTACACATCAATATCTGTTTGATCTCCATCTGAAACATAAGTTGAAAGTGGCAGCCTTGCGTTTGGACCAGAGATGAAGAATCAGGGTTGTTTTAAAGACACAAGGCCACATATCATTATCCTCTCCCTTTCCTTCTAATTAGTTAATTGAAAGGACATCTGGGTAACATCTACAGCACATTAGTTTGTCCCAGTAGATTTGCTTCACCGCTAATGCTGCGTCAATTCATTGCGTCTTTGAACTGTTTTCATTTCAACCTTGCTTTTAAACTTCATATTGGAAATCAGTGCCTTTCTAGCTTTATCTCTGATAATTAAGGGAGGATGGTTTTCAAGCTCATTATAACATATGACACAACAGCTACTGTATCAAAGAATATTTTATTTTCCCAGCCCATATCTGGTCATTTAATTCCTTATCCCCTTAGTCCCCTTTTAAAACCTCAGTGTATTTCATATGGATTTTTTCATAAGCCCCAATCAATAGCTCCATGTGAGATTTATGTTTGAGGCTTAAGCCGAGCAAAAACTGCAAAGATGTGATAAACAGTTAACCTGTAGTAAGCTGAAACAATTGCAACATTCAGTCTCAAAGCAGCCCTTGATTTATAATTACACATATGGCATGTTAAACTGACCAAAATAAATGGATGGAGTGCATAATATCATTATTTAATGCCCATTCTAATCATATAACAGGATTCTAATTGCACCTCTTAGTGAAGATGTTGGGCGGTTTAAATTACCATCACTGTGGCTTTTTCACTCTGCTGACAAAAAGGGTGTATAGGATAGGAAATGCATTCTGGGACACGCTGACACCCCAATTACCTGCAGCTAACGGCGGGGGCAGCTCCTTGTAGTGTCCTTGGGTTGTGACATTTTCCCTTTGAGCTTCCCCTCAGATTTACTGGAATGAGCAGGGTTGCTGAGCAGGGCACTTTATAAATACACCTCTTCTCGATTACTGTGACCAGGCCCTGGGCTGCAGCCGCGATGTCTTCATCCCAGGAGATCCCACGCCGTAGATCAAGGCCCCAAATGGCCGTCCTAACTCGCCTATCAATCTTTGTTATTGCCTTCTAGTGACGCGAGACTGAGGGACACGCGCTGATCTCCGCCATCTCATCAGTGAGCCGCCCATCACACCATGATAAACATGAGACAATGTGTCCCTTGTTAAAAATTGTGAGCAGACTGAAGGGTGTCATAACACTTCATTTATTAATACTGTGCCGGGGCCACCGGCTATCAGACTATTTACACTACGCCGTCCAGTATCCAGTGCCTTTGTTAAAGTTTTAAGTGTCTTTTTTTTTGGATTGAGAAGGACAAGCCATTAGTTGCAAGGCATGTTGCGTCTAGAGATGCTAACAGGAACACACTCAACAAAGTTATAAAGATCCTCATTAATTATGAAAGACAATGTAAAATATAGTATAAATAGGATATAAATAGAACTGCTGGGGGATGATCCAGCACATTGAGATCTGTGTGGGTGGCAGTGCAGGATTATTCAAACATATACAAGTTCCTTTTATTGATTAAGCTAGAGGAAAGACTGAAAAACTTTTTCTTCTGTTTTGTGACAGTGGAATGAAGCTGTAGTGAAGGAGGATGACTGTAACCAAATCTACACATATAAGTTTATCTAGAGCACCACAGGGGAACACTTTAAAGAGCGTTGTTGTGTAAATGCAGTACAATTTCCATAAACGCTAGATTGAGACACCTATGCATCCCAAATGATCTTCTTGTAGTAAAATTTGTTCTTTATATTGTGTACCATTCTTGACTTCCACTTTCATGTTCCTTCTTCTCTTTTGAGGCATTTTTACCCTCTGAAATTGTGTTTCTAGCTTAAGGGACAGAGAGGTTCTGCTCTGATAATTGCTCTTGTAAACACAAGTTGTGCTGCTACTGCACCTATGCATTATTTACTCAGATAATACCCGGCAACAGGATGTTTAACAGCGGTTAAGTGTGTTTGAGCCTCCGAGGCTTTTACATTCTCAGTGGGAAAAGGTGGTGTCTGTTATTTTGCAGGGTGGTTTTAAGCAACAAACTTTAAAGGAAAAGATGGTTGAAGCTTATGAATACAGGATAGGTTTAAAGTAGATACTACCCTGAAGTAGACAAGCTTATTATAAGTAGGCAAGCCAGTTTTTATTACTATATGAAATTATTTTAATGTGTTCTTTAAGCATTGTTAAATGTTGAATGCATTTCTACTAAACTTCTGTGTTGGAAGTAACCCTTTGTCGTTAGAAAGCAGGATTTAAAAACAGCTAATATGTAATTAACATAGAGTTCCACTTCAGACGATCTGAGACTTTCATATTGTATGTCAACAGACTGTGTTGTCCTGGTTTGTAAATCTAGAGCTGGGCATGCATTAATATTTATAGTGTTGGTACCGCAGCTAACTGTTCTTCTGACAGTCTAGAGTTTGGTCAATCAATCATCACTGTTCTTGAGTTGGCATTCAGTGCATGGATTACTTCTGAACACTGAAGCACCCAGCATCATACCAAAGGAAAATTCTATCTGAAAATCAGCTTTTTCTCTGGATACCTCTGTGCAAACTTTATATTGAAAATAAAGTAAAAATAATATAAGTGTTGTATACTTTGTGTCAACAACTGCGCTAATATAACATGAGTTTTGCATCTGCAAGAACTCTGTTGTCATTGCAAATAACATTCATTTTAAATTTTGTAAAGCAAAGGTAAACCACTGTCATCCAACATCGCCCTGAATGTGCAGAATGTGTGCTTTGCTTTGTTACTATTCTAGAAATAATAAATCCTAGCCCTGGGCACAGTAAGTCTTTGTGATGACTCCATTTGTACAGATAGTTTATATCAGTGTAGCCCCTCAGAGCCCTTTGGTCAGGACAGCATGATGTGTGTTTGTTGTCAGTGTGTGGGATGAGGTTCTGAGCTATGTTTGCTTGGACATGGCTGGAGAGAAGAAAAACAATAGTGCTGTAAAGTATGCCCAAGCCAGAAGTGATGTGAAGGCTTTCATATGAGCTCTCTCTTTGTGGATGGCCATTATAATAAGGACAGACTCCATTACTGTTTGTTGCACTGTGTATTTTACCAACAGAAGTTAGGCAGACCACATCTTCATTGTCAAGGAGCAAGAGGGCATTAATTACCAACTGAGTTTGGCTGTTACGGTCTCATTAAACATTGTAAACACACTTTTACCTTTTCTCTCTTGATTGCAGTCTAACTTTAGTAATTGCTGACCTACAAGTATTTGTTGGTGTTCCACTTTGCCATCTGTGACTTTGAAATAGTGAGCCCTTGTCAGTGACAACAGCAAAATTTCTGTGCTTGGAAAACAAAGTTTCAAGTCCCCTGTCAAAAGATCTGTACTCAATTTATTTACGACTTGCAGTGATTGCGTGTGCACACCACACATCCTACTGTATATGCTGTGACTGAGCCACACACTGCAGTGGAGAAGTGTGCAGCGCTGCAAAAGTCAAGGCAATATAGTCTTTCATAATGCACGTTTAGTTATATCTTGGGTAACGAGTCAACTCTGGCCCAGGTTTAGACCTTAGAGTTATATTACAATTGATTTACATTTACAGTGACTCGTGTTTACAAAGTATCTCCTGTTTCTTTATGAGATTGGATCTTTCT
Organism: Rhyacichthys aspro; assembly: GCA_036850595.1. NCBI lineage: Eukaryota > Metazoa > Chordata > Actinopteri > Gobiiformes > Rhyacichthyidae > Rhyacichthys > Rhyacichthys aspro. Next base: position 12,470,183 of record CM072156.1, read on the forward strand.
TTGCTGATCTATAAACAATAGTTTCCTGACTTTTTATTCACTAATTTAATATGCTTGTAAACACAAAGCTATTTTCATTTACTTACGCCAATTTCGTCTTATTCACTCACTGTTGCCTGCCCTGTGACACTTCAGTTATATTGTGAGTGCAGACTTTGACACACTATTATTAATTACCAACCTAATTAAACAATTTTACAAGGGGCTTGTTATGTGCATAGGCATCGCAGCATCACAGTTACAACATGGAGGAAGAGGTCTATCATGCCAGACAGCTATCACATTTACACTGTGTCAAGAATCCAAGCTCAAGTGACCCAGACTAACTGTGAATGTGTTCTGAGTGAGTAGATCTGAGGATGTGCTTGAGATGCGTTGAGAGTGTTCAAAATTAGAGTTGGATGATCAGATTGTAGTGCAAGCTAAAGTCCGGGTTTAAATTTTGACAAAAAGAAACAATGTAAATGCTCCCATAAGGCAGTGCGACTTTTTCTCAGAAAAGACAAGGCAAACACTGACAGCCAATCCCCACAGGTTTACATAGCTTTTATTCAGCAGCATCACTCAGACAATTGTTACTTCAACAAGTAACAAGATTTCAAGCTGTTCAAAATGACCCAACCCTCTTGCTTGTTAAATAATGAAATATCTGTGGTGGTCTAGAAGCAGGCTCATCTAATTTGTTTGGGTTCAAAAAGCAAACATGAAGGAGACAAACACAGCACTTGGCACTGTTCTTATTTACATGTGTGCTGGAAAAAAAAAAAAAACCCCACAAAACACAGCATTGTATCCTCTTGCAGCTATAAATGAGACAAAAGACAGAACAAACCTAACCTTCTCTGAAAAGGCACTTTATTAACATAGTTCACACCTATTTCAGATAAAGTGGTTTAGACAAATTTAATGTTGTCTTTTACGGACTGCACCCCATCAACATTTTCAGAGGTCTTACTGTATACTAGTCAGGCACCAGACAAAGCAAATATAATTCCAGCAAATCAATATTTGGTGTTAGAAGAGCAAATACATTTTTTTTTTTTAAAAAACAGAGAAAAAGTTGAATATACATGTGAGGTTGTGTAAGGAGCCAGACTATAGTTAAAGTTCTGACAGCTCACCTGCTGGGTGCCAGAGGCCCTAAATCCATTCGGTAAGACGAACAGGAACTCTCCCGTTGTTTGTCTTTCACAAAGAATCCATTAAAAAGTTCCCTCTCCCTTGGTTTACAGTGCATTCTACTTGTACCCAATAAATCAGGGCTGTCTCAGGCTTCTGCCTACTGTGTTCTCCCATTTGTTCTGCACCACTTTAACAATGTGTCTGCTATGCAGCTATCATATACAGCATGAACTGATAATGGTGAAGTTCAATCAAAAGTCAGAGTGAGATATAACTGTTTCTACGAAAAAAGCACAATGCAAATAGCCTTTACATAAATGAACCTTATAAATGTGTATCAACTGCACTGATACTGGCACAGAAACAAGAGTTTTATAGTCCCAGAGTCCCAAAGTTTAGAGTCCCGTTTGTCTTGGTACATAAAGAACAGACACACATTAAAATGCTATGTTAAATTTGTGAATAAATTTAATCGGATGGGCCATTCCTTTTTTATATTCCGTAAAAACATGCATTAACTTTTAATACTGTGAAGAACCTCAGTTTCACGGCCCGTGTTTGCACAACTGTCTCACACACAGCTGCCTTGATGTCATAAAGTAAACATAGAAATCTTTACACATGAACTTTCACAGTTTTTGAAATGAACTAAGGCTGTGTGGTTGCAGACAGCGTCAATATGACAGTGCTCACTGATGCTGTTTCGAAGTTCAAAAAATATTGGAAGGTGGAAGTTTCTTGCGCTTCCTACGTAAAGCTAGACTTGAAAGGAAAAGGAAGGCTTGCACTACCATCACTTTAATGAGGACGCTGAATTTGGATGACTAAGTATCCAATTTCTGAATCACTAGTGATCCACCATCTCACTGGCTACAGAGGCATCAATTTGCTGCCTCGCATACTTGGCACCCACAGGGCAGAGATTAAATGCGAAATTATTGGACATCTGTCATATTAAAGAAAGTTAAAATGGCCCTGGGTGTTTCGAGACTGTGGGAAATGAAATTACAATGACATGACAAAATGAAAGCAGGTGAAGAAGCCGTGGATTCTGTCAGAGCTGCGATTTCAACAGTATTAAATCAGATGTTTTACAGCGAGTTCCTCTCTCCCTCTTTTTGTCTCAGTCTTAAAGTGTGTCCCACATTCGATCAAATACACATCCTGCTTCTGCTCTCGGTTAATTCCATCATGAATCATCTTGTGACAGTGACAGGATTGCTTTTGATTGTGAGCTTGCAGATTTCTTGTTTGATAGTGTTGATTTACCCCTTCTCTTTTTACTTCATCCAGCATCCATCTTACCAAGCACTGAATACGGGCTTCAGTTAAAATTCCTCTATGACTTAAAAAAGACTGCATGGTTTGAACATATTAGTGCTTCTTTTGGATTTCCTTCCTCATTTAGCAGCTCAGAGCGGCCTTCACTCTGGCTGCTGAGGTGCCGCAGTTCTGCAAGCTGATTAATTACATCTGTAACGGGCTGCACCTCGGGGGGTAGCGCAATAGCCTGACCAGGATGAGCTTGATTTAAGCCCTTGCACAACACTACCCATGACGCCGAGAGGAAGGTCAATGCAGCGAAGTTTGCAAAGAAGGAGGAGGCAGAAGAAAGAGGGACTTAGACCAGATGATGAATGGAGATGGCTATTCAACAGCATTCCCATAAGAAAAAGGGGCATGACCTTGATGTTAACCAAAATAAGTAAATACACATAGACTTAATGAGAATGACACATTAGGTTATTAACTCTGAACTTTGTGGCCAAGAAAGCTCCTGTAGTGCCTTGTGTTAAGAAAACACAGAGCCTTCAATTTAGATTCATTATTATCTAATGAATAAGTAGGCAACTTTAAATATCTAATGCATACTTTTTACTTCCTGTTTGTTGCACACAACATTTATTTCAACCTTTGTAGTGTTTTTTGTAATGTTCTTCTGGATGTGAGCTTATACTGATGGATTTATTTGGCAGAGCATATATAACAACCGTACTTAATGCCATTAAGAATCGCTTCCTTACAGCCTCATGCCTTTCTCTCAAAAAAATTGTACGCTACAAAAGAGAAGAGCTCCGGGACATTGTAGTGTGGCACTGTGAACACAGCAAAAACTCTGTGACTATGGTTCTATTCGGTCCCTTTTTTGGGAATTGAGCAGAGACTGTTCAAAGAAGACCTTTCAAACACAGATAACAGGCATTCAGTGTGTTGTACACCATGATAAGAAATGATTTATTTGGATGCATACGTAACCTACAAGTTTGAAATAGCTTAGGAACTGATAAGATAGCTGGGTGTACACCTGCTATAGGGAAGCACGGCACACATAATTCATCATTATTCTGACACACAAAGAAATAAATGTGGGAGAAAGGAAAAGTACCTGAAAAGAACCAAACTCTCATTGTTACATTCTACACTGTACTCTACTTGACCTTGTTACCCATGTGTCTTGTTTTGTTATGTTTGAAAAGTGTGTTTTTCCCCAAAAATACTAACTTATAATGACTTTTTCCACAAAAGTACTTTGCCCTATTATAATAGCTTACACAATACAGTTCAAAAAACTAATCAGTCTCCTGCTTCCTGCCCCAGGGATTGGCACTTTTACCCACCCTCTGCTTTTCTGCACTCACTGCACAGTATGGGTAATAGCAATCAGGCAAAAGTACTTCTTGAAAATAATAAGTATGATTGCAACACATCCCCCCATGAACTATTTTCAAAGAGATTTTTAAGAACTTTTCTCAGTCGATGAAGCTGCAAGAGCTAACAGAAGCTTTTTGGCCTTTAGGGTCATGTTTAGACAAAGTACACTGTCATTACAATAATACATGATGCAGTATAATATGATTCAAAATTACATTACTCATTTGCAAAAATCTCATCCAAGACTGAAAACCTAGTCCCTGTATTACCTTCTGATTACATCAGCAGCCTGTGTTTTCACCCTGCTGAACCGCTTTAATAGGGAATTCACCGGGAAAATGCATGGCTGATTTGAGCATGAGATAAATGAATAAGAATAAGTCAATGAAGTTTTCTGCTTCTCTGACGTAAAGGCAATTGTAATTTTATCAGCTATGCATGTTATTGGTTCTTTGATTTAGATACTTTCTTTTTAGGTTTTCATTCTTTTAATGTCTACAAGTTTTGCTGCATTGTATGTGTTCCATGAGTTTGAAAACTCGGAGGCTGTGTATAATTGTGGACAGAGAGAAGCACTGTAACCTGGTTGTCTTCTCTGACTGATTGCACCGAACAGAAAGAAAATATCCACATGTTCTAAATCATGCAATGGCTTGTTTTTCCAGACTTCTTAGAATTTCTGAATAAAAGGCCATGACCCAGAGAAGAAAAAAACAAAAACAAAAACATCCTGACGCACACAGCCCTGCATGTCTTTATTAGCCTTATTTTTTAATGATTACGTGTAACATCAGCGTGACTAATCCAAGAATTGTTACAACTCCAGAACAAGGGTGATTAGTTGGATGATTAGTGCTGGTTTATACTTAGGTCATGGGGGACGAACTCCCTAGGCAGCACTTTGTTGTTCAGATCACATTAAGGATTAAGCCTGTGCCACTTGCTGACTGCCACTTCATTCTCACGCTGGTACACTGCCAATTTCCTGTTCGCTAACGTCACAGAGATGCATCGTTTGTACTGCCATCTTCATGCAATCAGAAGTGCTTTTAGGGTTCTTTTTTGCTCCCTATTAAACTCTTTACAGCATTACGCCTAAATGGAGAGTGCTAAAAATAACCATAAATCATCTCTTCTTCGTGTCTTATCTCATCCGCAAAGCTCTAAGGCTGGCTGAGTCGATTTACCTCACAGGATATTCGCCACAGGAGCTACCCAAGTTTCAGAGAGTCCTGGTGGGGAATCGGAGACCTGCTGCTCCGTCAACAAAGTAAGCGAGTGGTAAAGCCCCCCTGCTGGCTGCTTGTAGCTCCAGCTGGTGTGGGGGTCCCTAGAGCGTTGAAGACCCTTTCAAGCCATCTGGGGTGAGCTGATGGGAGAGGAAGGATTGCACTGTGAGTTGAAGAAAGATAGTTTTTTTTTGTTTGTTTTTTTTTTTGTTGCATGTCTTTGAGCAAAAGGCACCAACAGCGGAGTCATAAATCAGAGCTAGACGGGGTGACAAGGTTGATAGATAAATGGTGAGGGTTTGATGTATGGCGAAGGAGCAGCGAAATAAATGTGCGCAGATAGACACATGTAATATCTGTGGTGTGATAGTTTGACTGAGGTACTCTACACAGCAGTGAGTCTTAGTCGGTGCACAGCTCTGGAGTCCAGTGGCATGTGAAGCCTCAAGTGTTCACATGATTAGATGAGTCTGTGGACAAATGCGCTCATCACGTGCTTCATCTCAGAAACGAGAGAATTCGATGATCGTTTCAACCTTCCGGCTCATCTTTGCGCACTTCGTCACGAGGCAGGCAAGAAAAGAATGTTACGAAGAAATGTCTAGGGAGGCCAGATTGAGATGGTTTGTACATTTACACAGTAGAGATGGTGAATATATCTGTAGAAGGATGCTGAAGTTGGAGCTGCCAGGCAGGAGGAGGAGACTCACGGATCTAGTGAAGGAGGACTTGAAGTTACTTGAGGATGCAGACGATAGGGATAGACTCACTGTGGTGAAAGGGAACAGCTGGAAGCAAGGAGAAGATCTTACTCTGCTTTTTGCTCACACCAAGGACACGTGGCACTCGGAGGAACACTTTCTCTGGAGAATAAGCGCTAAAGTTTTCCTCGGGTGGCGTCAAGAGAAGCCGTCTCCTCTCAGTCATAGCTCTCCAGTGAGTTGATCAGCAGCAGGCGCCACTGAGTCTGCACACTGAGCACTTCAGAGAGCAGCCAGTAGACACAACAGACATGGTGCACAATAAGATGCAGACTATTACTGTAATACCATTGTAAAATACCATGCCCAGACGTTATTACATTTATGGCCCATATGGAGACTAGACTTGTCAATGTGTGTGAAACACTGGATCCGGTTAAAAGTAAATGTTTGCGGTTGTTAAAAGAATATGAATAACATATACAATTATTCTAAGTATTGTGTTGTGTTACTGTGTTACAACAAGTGATTTGGGAAACTCTTATAATGACTAGACAATATTCAGCATGAGTTAATTATTGCTATAAACATTATTCGTGTGTTACTCTTGAATAACAGGCCCAAGACTAATTATGTATACAAATGATATTTTATAAATTCAACAATTCAACTGCTTAATAATTTGTTGCTAATATTAAGTGTTAGTAGAGGTAATGTATATCCTCATTGGAAAGGTTACACTATGTTAGCCTGTTAGCACTTTGACAGCACATATCTTTAATGTGTAGTGTGTATAGATATATGAGAAATTGTTTCTTTTTTGGTAGCTTTGTGCTCTTAAATTTGAGTTTAAGAAAAGACTAACCGCTTGACTCGGGGATTGAGAGAAAGCAGGGACAGAGAAGGAGTGTGACGAGGAAAACAAACGGTGCCTCGGGATGTGGCAGGTGTTGAATATACATTATGTCTTTATTGTTGTGTTTATTTTTATGTTCTTATATTCATATTCATTTTAAGTGACTTGGTTTGGCCTATCAGAATACTTGCCTTTGAAGTTGTGTTTTCACTTTGCTTTGAAGTTCATTTTAATTTTCAGCTTTTTATTGACAAATACATAAACAAATAGATGCCAAAAAAACAACAACAACAACAACATAATTTTATGCATAGGGATAATTGCACGTCATGCTGAGTTTAAAACAATTAAATTGATTTTGCTTCTTTCTGGAGTTAAAGCAGCTCATTGAGAGGAAACTACAAAGTGAAGATTGTAAGTTGTTTTGCTGCATTATTGATTACTGTCACATTGTCACAGCTTTATTTATATTTACCCTGAAACTGATAGGAATTAATCTATAGTCAAGGAGCACACAAAGTAAATAGCGTTAGGTATTGTCAATTTATTTGGTAAACAAATATGATCCTAGCAAATGATCCTCACAGCAAGCCTATAAAGACTAACTGGCTGTCGCCTTTGAAAAGTCTCCTGGTAGTGACACAGCGACAGAGAATTATTTCAAAGAAACAATCAACAAGGAGAACAAGGAGTTCTGAGAATAGAAACATCTCTCTGTCTCTTCTGCAAATGGGCCAATATTGCCAGAGATCTCATAGTCTGTCTCATCCCCTTCACTCCCTGGGGGTGACCCAGGAACAATTTGTCAGACTATTTTTCCACGTCATAAGCTCTGAGAGCTATAATTTGCCCCGACAGCAGAGCGGCACACTGATGGGCAAGTATATCCACATGTTGTGATTTGCTGTGGGGCCAGTTCACAGCTGAAATGCTTGTTCACGCATCAGACCGCATAGTGAGCCTGGAGAAATTGTCTGGTAAATTCTACCCAAAGCTCCAGCAACAGACCATCAGGGCTCATTCAATGTGAGAACAGCTGCGACAACAGCTCACAGCAAATGTCCACACACAGAACTGATGAGTGGCTTGTCATTTACCAGCCCTTGTTGTTTATGACACTGAAGGATCAAGGTCATCAGTGGCTACGCCTGCTTAAACAATCAATGAATATATATTTAAGTATTGACAGGGTATAAGTTGGAATGCAAAATCTTTTCTACATTATAACTATATAATTAACTCCCAAGGCAAAGAAGTGTCACTAGTTTTCAAACTATTTATTAATGAATAGGACAATAAAGAGTTGCTTGGTCTTGCTGTCTATATAAAGGTAGATTATTATTCATTAATCATAATATATATATATACACACATACACATACACACACAAACATACATACATACATACATAATTTTAATAAAACATTATCAGTTAAACTAACAACAAAATGTGGAATAACTACCATAATCATTATTATGATAATTATTATAAATTAATTATCAGAAATTGTCATTACACCTACGCCATTACTGTTGCATACAGTCCCGTCTTAAAGAATAAAGAATAGGTATTTTTCATTTGATTTGAAGAAGTCTTTAGTTCAGTACAGTGGTTCTTTTAAACAGAAGTGAATGTTTCTTTACAATGGAGACTCCATTGCTATCCTTTGGAAAAGAACAAGTATGTACCTATCATCTTCTTCCAACCATTGTTGTATGTCCCCTGAGGGGCCTGTGTAATTCAGCATTGTGCCTCTCCAACAAGCTCTAAAATTCACCAAAAATATATTGACTTACTTTTTTTGTTCCTTACAATACATCTGTGCCCATGGAGAAAAGCATATTTGAAATGAGGTAAACAGCAGCCGGATGAGTGAAATATCTCTTACATAGTGCATTGTTCACCTGCTTTCCCTCTGTTCCTATTCTCATGGTAGATACTCTGGTTACTTGGGCACATGCACTTATTTTTATTCTCAACAGAGTGTAAATACACATATATAAGTTTAATGAATGTAAAAAGTGTCATGTGCCAAAGGCTGATCCTCGAATAGTAACCTCCTCTAAGGATTATAACAAGCTTGCCATATCAGTAAATTGAAGTCCCTAGAGCATTTTAATGCAGTAGGAGTGTGTAGGACGGGTCATAGCCAAAAGGTGTTATTACATAAATCTGCACATACTGCTCAGAAATGTGTAAATGCACATGAAATCAAAGGGCAAACAACAATCAACAAAACCTCATATGGTTATGATTTTAATCCAGAGTGGCTGTAGGTTTGCAATATACAGTCACATAAACTGTATAGTCATAGCTAAGACAGGCCCTTTTTGTTTTAAATATATGAGAGGGTCTTTTTTTTTAAATGAGAGGGCATGTCTGCTCACCCACAGCTGAGACTGGGGCAATGACTGTGACCACTCCTTATTGCCTGCTCTTGCCCCACTGCCTCGAGAGCAGATCCATCACAGAGTTAGGAGAGAGATGGCCGTGACACTTGGTAACAAGTATGGCTCAAGATAAAGATGGAGATCTCCAGAACTGTATTCACATATTTAAACTTTTGCACTTTTGTAAATAATATGTGTATGTAAATGTAAGTAATAAGACATGTCTTCTCACTCAGATCAACTTCAGAATCAGGGTGCTGCATGTTGGGGGCCCTCGGTAATTGCCTAGCCTTGGCTAATGGTAAGCCACTGTAAAGAAGTAGAGACACTCCTGTTTTCTTGTTTTTTTTTTCCTGTGGTACACTATATATAATAGTAAGAGAGCAGAGTATTAAGGCACTTTTTAAGGCCGACCTTTGATGCTTGCGTTCCCCTCCACAGGTCAAACTGAGTCCATTGGTAATTTATAGACCTTGCAGCATGTTATATCGTAAAGGAGATCATAGCCCACCCAACATTGCAGACCACACCTGCATTTTTCTGAGCAAAGGCCAAGAGAGTCCAGTACTGTCAGGTCGATATCAGATTACCCAGGAGGCTTAGCTCATCCGCCCACACCTGAATCTTAGTCATCCAGATCTGGAGAGATAATTCATTATGATCCCATTAGATACACTGCTTTGTTTTGTACATTTTCATTTTTTCCAAAGAGCTACAAGGGAGAATATTGTTTTAAGAGCTGAACTTGGATTATGCTTTAGTGATAGTTGAGGTTCACCGTCTGAAGTAGACCATTATATTATCACCAAATGAAAGTAAGCAAAAGTACCGACGTCAAGGCTAATAATAATTTGGACACTGTCTTAAAATTTGATTTATCAGCACTATTTAAACTGACCAATCAGACTTTCACTCTCAATTTGTAATTAAAAACACACTTGGGACACAAAAGGTCATAGAATATTGTGTCAAAGTCAGAATACCCCAACCAACTTCATGAAAAGTAAACAAAAATTAAAAAAATAAATTGATTTTTAACTTTGCTGGGGTCTACGGCAGCGTTTGTGTCAGCTGAAAATGCTAAAGGGAAACATCTGCATCAGTAGAGGATGAGATGGACCGCTGACAAACTCTGGCACGTTACCCCCGAGGGCAAGAATAGAACAGCATATCTAAAGCATTACCAAAGGGAAAAAACACAAAAAAATGACACCCTCCGGCAATGAGCCATGCATAAATAAAGTGTATGATAAATTATTCACTATTTATTAATAATTGAAAAGAAAACTAAAATGGAGGTGAAGGCAGAGTGAATAGTGTAAATAGAAATAATAAACGCACTGACGGTATCGTTTCTGTCACATTTCTATTATTGGAATCAGCACAGAGTGGGATTGACTTCCTGCGACGTAATAATCATGCAGGTCTCACGCACACACATTCTACCGACGAAGAAACGGCAAATGAAAAACGACAAATAAACAAGAGTCCTGAGCCCCATTAGAAAATGAGGAATTCAACCCTAAAATGAGGTTGCAACTCATTTCTTTTTTTCTGGGCAGTACGATAATACTTTAATGAAATTGAGCGCAAATGTAATGAAAACAGAGGCTTTCAGTTGTTGCTCTCAACATTCATCAGTCTCCTACCATATCTCGAACTGATCTTTGGTGTTTGCGCCACACAAAAATTAAATATCAAAATATTGCTTTCCTTTTTTTTTTTTTTTTTTTCACAGGCTTTGTCAAAGAATGCTTCAGGATATTTTGCAAAACTCGACTTGTTACGCTGTTTTATTCTCACCTGGACATCGCTTCTGGAAACTGTATTTAACTCGGGAAATGTTACTCAACAGACATAAAGCAGTAAGATGTGCTAAAAAACAAACAAAAAAAAAACACTGTTGAGAACATCGAGTGAGAGTCCCTCTGAGGCTTTGAAGGGTTCACTGGGCAGTTTTCAATTTCATCCTATCTTCTGTCTGTCTCCCCTTTCCGTCAGAGTCCGTCTTGATTCGATACATCGGCTCAGAAAAGAAGGCATTGCTTCAGAAAATACTTAGAATGATAATTACAGGTTGTCACTAGTCAAGCCGTTCATTCTCCTGACTGCTGTAATTGGTTGGAGGGAATTCAAGCGCGTAACACCTACTCAGCTGGCTTCAGAACAGACAGTATGAGACACTGGAGTTTAGTGCTACGGGAGAGTCGGTCTGTGTTGATTAAATTTAAGTAACTCATGAGATCCAAAAATGATAAAACGACTAATACTGGGGCATATTTAACAGGGGTCATGTAAGCTTCTAATACATCCCCTCTTTTCCTTTTTGATGAATTCAGTTTTAACAGTCAACAGGTCAATGTCTTTTTTTTTTTTTTTTTTTTTTTGTCAAGATTGCAAAAACTTTTTCCCATTACAAGTTTAAAGAAGCTGGGACAGAAGTTCAATTACGAGAAAGATATATTAACCAATCCACTGTCGTTATAACCACAACAGTTACCGAACTATACAATTTATCTGTCAACACACCAGATACCCAGCGGAGAAAGAAGCTGTTGCTAAGGTTTATACCTTGACAACAACAACTGTCAGCCAGGAATGATGCTGTCTTTGTGCGCTCTGTCTCTCAATGTCAAGCCGCCCTCCTGTCCGCTGCGTGCACCTTTAAGTGATTCGGTCAAGCAGCTGCTCCGTGTTCTATTGCTTTCTGAAAGGGTACTCAGCAGTCGTCCTGTGAGTGATAGCTGTTCTCTCCTCCTTCTCTCCTTGTCTTCCAGAGCTGCAGTCCTTTAAGGCGCCGGGGGCTCCTAGTGTGCGACTCGTAAACTGTTCGCTGGGCTGATTACACAGTCGAACACTGATGCATTCAGGACAGAGCCCTTGTGACCTGTTGTGATGGACCAGCCCATCTCTGGCTCTGCTTATCCCAGTGACACTGATACAATACAGTTATTGCAGCATTCAAACATGCCACTGGGAGCATAGATGGAGGTGAGCAAAGCCAGTTAATATCGGATTCTAAACATAAAAAAGCCAGTCGCGTGCTTTCCTGTGTGTTGAATTAAAAAAGGTCAACAGTGATATTAATGATTGTACAAAACTTTACCTTTCACTGGAACAACACCATTTCTTCTTAACAGTATACATTAATAGTATAGAAATGGCATATAATGTGGTGCACAAACAGGCAATCAGCAGAGACTTATTGATTCAAGGCAGACACATTTATCATTGGTATTCATGCCTAAGATATTGATGAAGTTTCTCTCAACTCCAGGGCTGATTTGCATTTAAAATCTCATTTTTATGAAGGTCAGGATAATTTATTTTTAGAAGGATAGACACTCTTTACGTATTTGTTTAATGGAATATGAATCATTTCACACCTGAGAAATGAATAGATGCACGGGTGACATTTCCAAGATCTGTTTTTGTAATAATGGCATCATTTAGAGTTGATGAACGGCCCAGACTTTTAATGGAGCAACAATAAGGTCAGAAACAAGTTGAGCATCAAAAAGTATGTCGGCTGTTTAATTGTCACACATGCTTTGCAAGTGATCAATGATAAGGTGTTGCCTCAAGTGGTGAAACATTACACTGCATGTAACATTTCAAAATAGTTTGTATGGCACACTGAAGCCAATTTATGCATTTTTCTAGATTTGGTGAGAGAGAGGGGAATGACATTGTGCAAGTGACGCAAGCTGGAATCAATCCAAGGTCTCCTGAGTGCATGGTATGCCCTCTACCAGGTGAGCCACTGAGGCGCCCTGATATTTTTTCTTAAATGTGTAACAAAATGTAAAATGTAGACCAAAAATCGCGTACATTTTGTGTCGTCTGCAAGATTTGTTAACTTAAGTCCTCTGGTTTTGCAAACATGCTGCTGTAATGGAAGAGAACATTTTCAGCCAGAATAACCTGATTGAGTGTCTACACAGTTTGTAGTAAGAGTGATTAGCCTAATGAACAAGCCAGCTACAACTGTCTCCAAACAATTCCATAAAATTCAATCATCATTCATACATGCCCTATAAAACAGCACCATATGTAATAGCATCATTCTCATCTTTTACTGATAAGTGTTGCACATGTTTATAAATTAAATCATGCACATATGTTCCCATTCTCTCATCTGTTCACCCTGCTAAAATATTTTTATGATGTACGACATATAATGCACATTCTGACTTTTATAGATCTTTTTCCCACACTACGAAAAAACAAGAACACCAGGCATTAGCAGGATCTACCAGTGAAGTCAGTCAGACGGCATATATTGGACGTATATGAAATAAAACAGCCTCGTATTGAATTGAAAGGGGGCCTCAACTTCATCATTAACAGATAAAACGATATAGAGGCTTCATTTTGCACCACAGAGAGTAAATCAAAGATCTGCCATGTCTAATGACTTAATCTGACTAGTGCCTGCTGAAATACATTTTACAATTTAATCAGTCCCACACTGTTTTTGCTGTCAGAACATAGACATTTAATATATCTGTTTGTTGTATTTTAAGGTAAAGCAAACAGAGAAAAATGCTCTATTGTAAGCTGCGTATATTTATTACATAGTGTATTCTCCTTCATTAGAGCCAGACAATTACATTTCTATAGACACAATAATCTGCGGGCAATGAAATTAAATGGGATTGCAGCGGATTATACAGTAAATGATGAAGGGGCTAAAATGCATTATGTGCAGATTACAGTAAACCCTATAATCTGTTTGTCCTAAATGAGCTTTGTTCATTGGAAGGCACAAAAATCCATCTGGCCCTTTGAGACATTTATTCACCGATGTTATCTCTCCAGCTGTTAGTGACTGGGCATGCTCAGACAGTACCAACATTTAAGTAAGAGGTAAGCAAACACATAACAGTTGATGCACTTTGACCTTTCGTGGTTGTGGAAATGTGGGTCAGGAATATTTTCTTTTCAACTCTTGATGTTATACTTTGATACAGCCATATCCTGCAAGACAATGCAGAATGATCCTGTGAAGAAGCTATACTTTCATTAGATTCAGGAATTCTGTCAAACAATGAATGACCTGTCAATGTGTGCAAATCATCCATGTACAGTATATCAGTTTGTTAAAGTCACAATGATTGTTACAGTGTCTGATGTAATGCTTCCACTACTATTGTTATTTTCTGCAGAAACTCTTATCCAGCACAGAATGAAGTTTTCCAGTAGGCTTATTAGTATTTGGGCCTCTGTACGATGCGATCTTGATAACTTGGAGACAAGTCCTAAAGCTGGTATTTGATGTTAATAAATGCAATGGATTTTGACCTCAAAAGTTGACGTCCTTACTTAACTGATATGGACCTGGAAGATATTCTGCGCCCTGCAGCTTTGGTAAGAACAATCAATAAAACTGAAGTGAAACCTACCATTACAGTGATAGCAGGTGTGGGGACTGTATTTTGGGGAAGTGACAGTCTTCTCACACTGATTTTGCTCAAAAATGTATTTTTTTTTCTTTAGACAATGCACTGTTGAATACTTTGACACAAAAAGTAAAGAGTAAAACAATTCCCTATCAAAAGAGAGACCATTGATATTTTTACATCTAAATCCTGAAGTGTTCATTTTGGGAGCATCCCACTCAGCCTTTTCTGAGAAGGGCTTGCTCTTGAAGTATGTTGCAGAACTTCACAACAGCATTTTCAGCCTAAAGATTAACCTTAACAAATAGTCACAGAACAACAAAAAAAGCAATTGCGTAAATACTTCAACCTCAGCTGTATTTCCCAAGTCAGTAGAATCCAGTCACAGTATCAGTTGTACCCAGGCTTGACATTAACACCCGTGAACCGGCTAAATGCAGGTGGATTTCCACTTTGGGCCGTAACATGTTCACTCCTTCGCTTTTATACATATTTAAACAGTTTTTGCTTGATTTTCTGCCACCATGCTTAAGTGTCCCCATAATTTAAAACGAATAACTCATCATGATTGGGCCAAGAAACACAATTAAGTAACAGCCAACATCAAATTATTTTTTGAGATATTACACTACATGCCTAAATAAATACAGGTTTTATGTGCTTTGTCATAAAGCTAAATTAGCTAAATAGAATAGAAATAGAATGAATGACCTCTCCCCTGGACACTGTTAAAAGGATTGTGAAATCAAATTTTTGCTCATCTTTGTCAACTTGCTTGGTTACATAAATATAGCCTTAATGTTTTAATAACTAAACGTGGCTAGTAACTTTTAAAGAACATTTGAAAGAGTGGCTACTGAGAAAAAACGTTAATTTCAATGCCTCTACTCCTTTCAACTACACTCCATACTCCAGTTCTAATTGTGAACCCACTAATGTGTACCAAGCTGTGAGCAAAAATAGCTCATGACTCAATCATTAACATTCATATGTAGCATTGACTTCATGCTGAAAAAAGTCTCCCTAATGAAATGATTTAAAAAAAACCCAGAATAATAAGTTTTTCTTTAATGAATACAGTAAAAGCAGATGTCAGAGCTTTATATTCCTCTAAACCCGTGTTATATATCTGGCAGAAGTGAGCGTGATATCAGGTAGGAGTGTAGACAAAAGCGCTGCGCAGAAAAACACCATTAGCAGTTGGCAGTTCTTCAGCAGGGTTGTGGGTTCAAGGAAATGCAGGCCAGTGCCAACGGGGTGATGGGTAATCTAACATGACAATATTATCGCGTAGGAGGGCACAGTTGGCACTTTGTCTCACCATCTCAACTCTGCTCTGTGACCAGAGACAACACAAAGACTGAGGAATAAATCAAAACTGGTGGAACAAAGCAGACTGAGATATCAACAGCAAGAGATGGGACTTTCAGTATTGACTTATTTTTGCTTGAGTCACAAACACATTTTTCTTCATGTCTTTCATTTGTCTTCAGCATTGTACCAAACAAATTGTTCATTATTAGTATGTTTTCAAGAATTGAAATTATATATTTAAAGCATCAAGCCTGCCTATCCTGCTTTGTGCCATAACTACTCATTGATTTCCTTTTTTCTTGTAACTGTGTAAAATTCAGTCGTCGCTCTGCCTTGTTTTCTGACTACCTGACTTGAATGTGAACTACCCAGACAGCCAATATTATAGGCTTCTGATTAAAGAGCACAAGCTATAGCTATTCCATTCAGGACATTTCTGCAGCACCCACTCTCATACGGACGCAATTTAAAAACTCTGGTAAAGAATAGTCAGAGGAATATTTCATTTAGAAAGACATCTAATGAAAAACATACTTGTCGGCCTTTAGATTAATGCAATGATACAAGAAGAGTAGAATCACTCATTCAAATAACCTTGCTTAAAATAGTCGAGAGCTTCATTAATCTTCATGTCATTCCCAAGGAAAAATGGGAGAGGTAATTAGAGCTAATAGGAATTTCATTTTCCCCTCTATTTTCTGCAGTTATTATTCACTATCAGACGGTAATAGGAAAAAAGAGAGAGTGCGACTGCATAGAAATAGTTGCAACTCAAGCGGGATAAAAGATTCTGAATATTAACGGCAACCTTCATCTACTTTCAGAACCATTAATGCAAATGTTCCATATGCATTCATGTAACCCTAATTATAAGATTACCGCCAGGTGAAGACACATTTAATCAAGTGGATGTGAAACATAAAAGATGTTGTACTTTAGCTTTTCTTCATAGTTATTATACACTGGTCTCGGTTTCATCTAGATGTCTAAGTCTGGTCTTGTTGGTCGGTTAGCTTAGTTTTTACAACACAGTGCTGTTATCAATAGTTAAAGTGCCATCTTTAAAGGATATACCCCTGTCCGTTGTATTTCCCCCTCTGTTTGTTGAATATCTGACTGGTGGAGAAGCAGATGGTTGTGTTTTGAATCCTTGATCAGCTTTGAAAATCAGATCTTGGAAAATGGATAAGCCACAGTGTCCCCTGGCTCTGAATCTACCCCAGAGATACCCTTGAGCAACGTGTTTAACCTCCAGCCTCTGAAATGGAGCTGCTCGGTGGCCAACTGCAAAAGAGCTCTGATCTTGGACTGCTTCCAGAGGCCATTAAACGTGTCTGTGTCAATGTGTCTGAATTTGATATAATTAAAATGGCAATTAAAGCAAATGTGAAATTCACTCATATGCTCACCACAATTTTCATCCTCATGAAAATATTCATGTAACGCGTTATGCTGCTAATCGGGAAGTTATCTGATTTACTAATAACTGCAGACTTGTGAGTCGTGGAATTAGGCTGATGAGGGAGTAGACTTAAATTCTCTTTTTTGTACAACTTTATCAAGAAAACTATAAATGTGCATAACAAGACTAGATGTTTCATGTTGGTGTTGTTGCAGCTGTTGACTCTTTCCATTTGTCTCCAGTTATTTCTTTGTTATTAAAATTGCTCAGTAAAAGGCATTTGGACATATCAGGATCAGGATTGAGAAAGCCTCTTGAATGAAGGAGAAAATGTTGAATTACTTCAAAAACTATATTCATGGGGCCTTGGTGGCTCACCTGGTAAAGAGCATGCCACAGGGGTCGACTATTTTATGATGTGATGACCTGGATGACTAAGAATCTCCACCTTACTCTGTCAACAACAACTAAAGGCAACCCTATGGATGATTGTGTGAATATGTATATTTCCACATTATTAATTGTAGCTCAATTTAGTGAAAATCCATATAAAATTTAAATCAACTCCCTTTGGCAATTAATGAAGTTTGAACTTCATTAATTGACTGCTCACATTTTTAATTGCACTGAGAGAAGTTCTAACATTTCGGGTTAATTAAGTTTGTATGATTAAAATGGATCTTTAACCCAAGAGCTTGATGTGTTGTCAATGAACAATAAACACACTTTTTCAAACAAACTGCTAAATTATTTGGTGTGCTCTATGAGATTCATATGTTGTATTTTTTTTAAAAAGCACATTTTAAAACCATCTCTCTCGTGAACATGTTTAAAATCTCATTTTTTATAGAATTAAATCATGGTTTGAGATATAAATGCCAGGACCCCAGTGCCCATCAATCACCAGAGCTAAAAAAATATCATTTACGGTACTTTGCTATGACCTTCTAGAAACTCAAGTGATAAATTAACTGTGAAAAGAGCTTCGATATTCTCCAAGGACTCTACATTAAATGTCCTCATTACTCGTAGCTAGTGTATTGTTTTATTTCAAGGCTGAGTCTAGTTCAACATACGGCTATTCTAGCCTCACCAGACTTTCACAAAACACCTTTCACGTTTTGTAAATGACCATCGACTAACCTTTATTCATTCAAGTGACATTTGGAGACAAACACTGAATACCGTACAGATATCACAGCACAAGACTGTCAATGTAAAGTCAAAGTTGACACCCGTAATATCTCAAACACATCCTAACTCTACCACAAAACTAATGTGCTGCCACCAGTCACAGTTTTATCATATTCTGCTGCAGGCTTCGGCATCTGCTACAGTACACAATGTGCACTACGAGTTGCATCACGGCCAGATAATACACAAAAAGGATCAGTGTTGGTGTATGACAATATGTTTAGGATTACCACCGAGGTATTTATGCTGCCGTCTGGCTACAAAAGTACTTTTCCCTAACCTTTAATGTGGATAAGCTTCTCGGAGCTGTCCCTGCATCTCTAGGGCTGCACTGACGAATCGCTCGCTGTCACCAGAGCTAAGCCACTTTGCACACCTCAGCAGGAAGGGACAGAGAGAGAAAGTGAGTATTCCACTATGATAACCTCAGTTAGGGTCCCATTCAAAGTAAAATGAGGGAATGAATTGAGTCAAAAATGTATATTAAGTCTGGCAAAAAGCTATTCAGGAAAAGGTAACTAGGCAAATGCCCAATTAATCGTGAGGAATCAGACCTTGCCTCTCTTTCATGCCTCTACAATGCGAAGTGTAGCCTTGGAAGTCAATTTGTCACTGATAGAAAAAAATGAAACATGAACACGTTCTCAAAAATTCTGGCTGAATTCTTTTTTCATTTTCCTGAAAATATGCAACATACAAGCTATCCATCAGAGATAATCAAAGCAATGTTTCTTTTATTGTTATGGTCTAAACTATATGCTTCGAAACAGACTGTACGTAGAGAAAAGATAAAAAGAAAATCCAAGCGAAGGCCTAAAGAAAACAGAAGCGGTGTTATTTCCCATTTTATTTGGCTTAGGCACAGTGAAGAATCAATTAGCCAGCAGTTCACGCTTTGGTGGCAAAAATGAATGTGTTCGGCGGGGGCATCAACAGTTCAGCGTCGACAATAAAGCACCGCAGACCACCTGTAATGTAATCTATTTCCCACGCCTCCCCTTATGTGACAGTCAATGGGCTGGATCTCACTGGTAAATTTATCACCGCTTTGCATTTTGTTTCAAGGAAATATTAGTTGCCAGTAGCTTGAACAATAGCCCGCCTTAATGAGCAGTGCATGTTTATGTGGCTGAATTTGTTTTTTGTGTATAAGTCACTCCAGACGTTTTCACAGTTGATGGGATTCTTTTTAACACAGTCAGCAATTTGTGGTTGATTTTTTTTTTTTTTTTAATCCTGATACTGTTCAGCAACTACAGCATGAGTTTGTATTCTATAGCAGATTTAGAGGTAGTTGAAATGCATAGTTCTGCAGCACAATGATGAGCACCACCTCGGATAGACTACTGAGTGAGGGTTCATACCAGGGCAGGGTGCCATTCATCATCCAAATGCTCTGATGTGAGTTATGAGCTGTGGTTGCTGTCATTATGGCTAGAAAACCTCTGGGAGAACAAACTTACTTGGACCAGAGGAGACATAAAACAATAGAATCAGTGTGGCATTTCTTTGTAGTGTGAACGCGGGCCAGACAAGCCACCAAAACTACAGAGGAAGTCCATAATGAAACTTCGAATTGGTTCTGGCTGGCTGGCTCTTTGACCGCTTGGCTTTTCTTTCCATTTACACATGGCTCCAAATGGACAGAGACAGAGAATGGGGCACAGTTTTATAATGTGGTAAAGAACGTCAGATCTTCTTTGTTAGAACCTTGAGCAACTCTGATTTTGGTCTGATGAGAGTTCCCAAGCCCCATGCTGAGATTAAAAGCCTGCTTCTTATGCTCAGAATGGATTTATATTTTTGTTTTTGAAGTCTATGTTTATAAGTTCTAATTAAAAGAGACAAAGACACAAAAAATGTCTTCAACTTGGGAAACCTCAAATTCTTATTATTATTTGAAGTATTGTTGTTGTTATTAAGCACCTTCCAATGAGTCCGCTGTGATTGGTGGGCTCCTTCTGTTGTCATTGGTCAAATACAGCCAAGGATCCTCTCTTTTGTTACTTACTCTTTATACATTTTTTAAAAATATTTTTTATGTAAGGTTTTATAAAACGATCAAAAATGATCAGAAACAGAGTCTTCCCAGCTGATGGTGGCAAAAAGGTACACAGGAGAGCTATGTAACCAGTGATAACACATGCAAGTGCCACAAAAGTTATGCTTCTGTATGAGGTGTAAATCGTATTTGATGTGAACTTTGATAAAGTTAGCATAAAGAAGAGAATAAACGCTAGCATATATCTAGCAGAGTAAGGGCTTTGAGTTATGACCTTGTAGTGCTTGTAGTGCTGTAATAAACACTAGAAGAAGATTGTTTTTGAATTGTGCTATGCTTTTTGAACTTAAGAAAGCTGTGCCACTTTCTATCATTTTGGGAATTTATTTTAATGTCACAAGTTTTGATAGAGTTAATTTTATAAAGTTGTTTTTAATTCACAAAACAAGAAAACTCTGACTCTATCTAAAAACTGAATTATTTTATTATTTTATTATTATTATCACAAGCCATGCTATGTGAGAAAATACTGTAAACAGGGGGATCCCTGTTCGCAATTAAAACTGAAACTATTTTTTGAAAGTCAAAATTAGACCTAGTGCCCAATCTGTTGCGCCATCGCAAAACATGTTTTTGTTGCAAAAACAGTGCTCTCCGTATTTGGAAATAGGCCAAAGCATAGTTTATCTGAGGAAAGGCATGGCCACAGGTGAGTTTGTGACTGGTCTCATTGATTCTGTATTTGAGGGAGTCTCTCCAGAGGAGAATATTTAAATGAGACACACATCTTAACAAGGTTTGCAACTCACAAATTCAACAAATAGCACCAAAATTTTATGCTGAAAGGAAGCACAAGCAAGAACACTGCAGACATTTATGAGAAGACCACAAAAGTGCGTCATTGTTATTTTTTATTGATGCCAAACTTAAAAACAGAAAGAGAAAAAGAAAGAAAAAACTCTCACAATAACCACTGCACAATAAACTCCTACATTCCTTCAGATATCACAAGTTGAGCCCTTTGTAGTTTTCATTTCTTCATGTTATCCTTTAAAGCAGGGTGGTGTCACAGGTCTATTATTCAATTATTTATTTAAGTCCAGCTGAACTCCGTAAAAACTCTTCCTTAACACTAGAACTGTTGAGGTTTGTCCAGGACATACTAATATTGGTCTTTTATTACATTTACACATGTTGTCATTCTGTGTGTCCCTCCCTTGTCCTGCTAAATTAGGTGAAGATAAAGGTTTACAGTACATGTTTGTGATGTGTTAGATGACAATAGGTTGACCTGCTGTCAGTTCAGCCCCAAACCACATGCAGTTTTAGTTAATATACTGCTAAAAAGGCCACTCACTATCTCACAATCACAAATTTGCATTAATAGCAAAATTGCACATTTTAGATCTGCCCCCTAGTCTCTTCAATCATGAAACAAATCATGAAATAGACACAGATACCCATGCCATGTAAGACACTAGAACAATGTTATTTTCTTCTCTGTTGTTGTCCAGAAGCAACAATAATAAGCAAACAAATAAAACAATAGTTTGACCCAAAATTACAGCAATGGGAAACAAATAGTTTAAACTGCCCCATCTGATATTTTACAGCTTCAAGAAGAAAGTCAGATTTTAAATAAAGCTTTGTGTAATGTAAGATTTTCACAATACCATGTTTCACGCTGCATCTTAAGGAGGCATTGTTTATGTGTTCTAATTAACAGTATCACAGTTGTGCCAAAAATATAGCCAAGGACTGATTTGTTAAACTGGTGGAGATAGATAAAAAAGATTTTCAGATAGAACACCCAAGTCTATTGGGAGATAGACCCTGAAAACCTGCATAAATTACACCAGTTATTGTACATAGAGTCTCACATTTCTGTGTAAAACGTGACCTAATTTCTGATACCTAAGGGACCCAGCATCTTTAACTCCCCCATCTCACAATCCAGCATTTATGCCATAGAAAAGTACTGCAACAGAGCAGTGAAAAGGGGAACAGGGAAAATATTATGGGCCAAGGTAAGACACTTTTAATATTAATATAAATATTCTGGATCAAGTAACTGTTGTAGCTGATATATTTGTGACAGGATTTTCATTATAACATCTGAGCAGAATTTTTAGTTCTCTGCATTAGAAAGCCCACCCATAAGAAATTGAGCTGTATTTGTATCTGCAAACAGAAAACACTATTAGTCTCTCCTCGGTAATGCTTAAGATTACAGCCCAGCACTCACTATGTAGTAACTGTGTAATTACAGAGGTCGGCCAACTCCTGTGCTAGCTAGCCTGTCCCAGCAAGGAAAAGGGTTTGTCTGTCATTTCCAGACGAGCAACTATGAGTGGTACGTCACTGAAGGCCTAAGCGTGAAATGCACGGCCCGCCACTGTATATATGTAATATATGTAATAATAATTTGAGTTCAAGAGTGTTTATTAAATGTTATGTAGTAGTAATGAAAGTGAAGTTGCTTGGATCAGTATTTCATGTAGAAGATCTGTTTAAAAGTTTCCAGAGCTCATTTGTTTCTCATGTTGAGAATAAAAATGTTAAAATTAAGGACAAGTCATCTTCACTCCTTTTTTATTATTCACATTATGATACAGGTACAAACAAATTGATCAAATAATGCTTGTACACAACACACATTATTAACAGTGCATATTAAATGTTTAATACATACAGTATAACAGCAGTTCCCACCAGTAACAAGGCTCTAATTCGTGGGTAAATACCATGAAACTAACAGGAAACTTGGGCTGTAATTTAACATAGGATCAGAGGGTAATTACCAAGTAATTACAGCGTAACTAACTGGGAACGTGGGCTGTAATCTGAAGTGGAATCAGGGGGAAATTACCAAATAATTACCCCGTATCTAACAGAGTGTACCATGTGTCAAAGATATGATATATATAGGCCTTTCTACTGGATCAGTAAAAGTTATAACAATCATTTTGAAATCATTTCATTTTGGTGTAAACATTGCTTTGTAATTATCTAAAAATTGAGAGCAAAGGCAAAGCTTATTTGTTCATAAAGCTCATCCTTGTAGCAGTAATAATGCTACTAAACGTGAGCATTGCTTCGAACCCAACAGAGGAGAGAGTGCATAGACCTAGAGCTTGATATGCAAACAGGCATGACCGGGCTACTCTAAGCTATAAACATGCTAATTCAGTGGAGTGTGGAACCGTCACTTATCTAAGGCCAAAAAGAGTGACATCAAAAATGCTTCATAACATTCTCTATAGCTCAGTCACGCTGAACATTACAGCATGAGGCTGAGTGCTCCAGCACAAGTTTGTTTTCTGTCTTCCACCCACAACTTATAAAATATTAAAGGCCTATTTTGATTAGACTAACATAATCATCACCTCTGGCATTTACATATAAAGTGTAAGCTTTCAATGAAATAATGCAGCTGCTCAAGGACAGGATAATATTGGTTATGGAGAAAGTTTTTTTTTTCTCTCTGTTGGCCTTTACTGCTGCATTGTGTATTTGTGAGCGTGCATAGATAGAGAAGACATTCCCAGGCAAAGAATAAAGGGTTGTCAAATAATAAATTAGTAAGATTATTTCTGGCAGCAAAAGAGAAATTTCTTTTTTGACTTTGAAGTTGTGCTGTCTGCTTCCTCAGGATATAGAAGTAGAGGTTCGCTCCTTCATGAATCTGTCTTGATGGGAATGTTGTCTCTACGCTTCTTGAGATTTGACAAACATGATGGAAATGTCATCAGGAAGAAATAATGGACCATTCTGAAAGGCCTTGGAGATGATGGAGTAGAAACATGATCACTCACAATTACTTTGTTGTTTTGGCTGGTGTTGCCCTTGGAAAAATGCATGGGCCTAGTGCTCTACACAAGCCAACAAACACTAAGGAAAATGATCCTATACCTTTTTGACAAAATGTCTATTTACCTGTTCTGATAAACCCAGGGCACTGGCATTTACCCTAATGGATTTGAAATATGCTGAATATCCACTTCAATTGGTTTTGACTCAGAGAATCAATGCCCAATCCAAGTGTAAATTTGAGAGTTTGAGGAGCTTAAGGCTGAAACTTCTGCTCTCTCTTCAAATTACATGATTGAAAGTGATATTTAGTTACTAAAAAACAACAAATTCTACAATATCTGTCCCAGAAAAAGAACTGTCTATTGAGCTGTTGCTCTGGGATACCTAGATTCAACCTGCCCTGTAAGTTCAGCTTTAAAAACAAGAATCCCCGCAGGGACTTACTTCCAGTGAGAATGCTAAGCTTCAACAACAGAGTCAAAGCCAAAGCCTTGAGGATGTAACCCTCTCACTCACTGGTGAAGGTTCAGGGTGTGAACTGGGCTGTGCTTGCCTCAGCTCAGATAGTCCTGTATGAATCTGTTCTGTGCCAAGGGGAGCATTGATGTATCGAGTGAATTTCTCAAATGTGCACACGAGCAGAGTACTGGACTACCAAGGTTATGCCATCAGCTGGGGTCCCATTCACAAAACACATATGACTTGTTTTTATATAACTTGGTGTTCATGGGTAACAATTACTTTGCCCCTCCATAATGTTGTCCTTTGACCTTGGCTTTGTGTACCCTTTAAAAATGCTCTTCAGGAAAAAGGACTAGGCTTCTATAGTAAAGCTTACATTGGAAATAAATGTCTTGAAAAATAGTGCATAATATGTATGTCACTAGTGTTGACACGAGTGAAACCATCTCTGTATTTGCTGGTACTAGTTATAAATTGTTACACGAGGAACCATCTCACATAGTGTATGATTTACTGCTTTCTTCAAGGCATCAGTAATATGGTGTGTGCTGCGTGTGCAGTGGAGGGATCCCTTACACTTGATCCTGTCATGGTACTGCTGCTCTTCCAATATGAACTGTGGAGATAAGATTGTATGAATATTTCATGCAGAAATATTTGGCCATCTGCATTGAATTTGATCTCCTGTAGAAACAGAGCACACATAACAATCAGTGCACATGTCTGCTCAAAACTGAGTAGTGGGATGGAAACTCCATACATAGTGTCAGACTGATGACACAAATTGAGATGAAGGAAGTTCTTTTTGCCCTGTTTATCCCTTTTCACACTTTATCCTTGAGAGTAAAACATGACTTCTTGTGTAAAGCTCTGTTTTATATTAGCTTTGCTCTCAGCCTCATCGTCGCTGAGCTCCTCTGTCTTCATGCCCATCTGGCTATCTATCACAACTCTCATTTCCAGCCAAGTGTTGAGACATGGGGATCAATGAGGTCATCCCAAATCTAAGTTCTGTAGCAGCTGCCAGGCACATAGTGTATTTGATAAGCACTTTGATTTCCAGCTAAGATCCTTTCATCAGAATCTCCAGGGGAGTAAATTCAATTTCCATTTGAAAGTATTTCAGGTGTTTTGCAATAAACAAGCCCAGGTGTCGGCGTGATGCGGGGGCCACCTCTGTGTCACTGTGAAACTGATTGTCTGTTTGCTTTATGATCACGCCATTAAGTCTGATGATTCTCATTTGAACCCCTGTGGAAAAGGTGATGGGGAGGCCAAGCAGGAAGTAGAGAACTCATTTTGCAGAAATATTATCCTCAGTGATGTGATGTAACACATTTCTGTGTAATGTGCAGCAACTACACAGCTCAATAAATCTATCTGAGATGAACCATAGACCACATTAGGGTATTAGGCAGCTGAACTATTTTAACATAATAACTGAGCAACGAGCTGTAATGTTATGCACTAGATTATTGGCCAAAACATGAGGGTTTATTCTGTAAACCCATGTGTACATTCAAAAGAATCCCGAGGCAATCCCTGCTCTGTTTAAATGGACCAGGTAATTCAAACATTTAACTTGCCATTCTTCTGCCAGAATAGTGCCGTCTGTGCAAAGCTGTATTTAAACATTATTTTTTTCTGGCAAGTCAGCTTGTTTTCCTCAAGGCAATGGAAGCATGAAGAGAAGACCGTGGACAACTGCTGACAAAACAGACATAACACCGTTGAGGGTTTTTTGTTTTTTTTTTCAATACAACACATCCAGCTCTTTGCTATTAGATTTTTTTTTTTTTTATTTATTTATTTTTTTTTGTAAGACTATTACAACTAAGAAACACAATTCTAAAAGGGATGACATTACCTTGAAATTACACAAACACAGATTTATAATTTTCCCAGTTTAACTTCTTGTCCTTACCACAAGATGCCCCCCAAGTAAATGTTCTGGTTTGGCTGCTCATGAAAGGCTCTGAGAGATTTAAGAGGTCAACCAGAACACGGTAGTGAGTGCAGGAAGACGGGACATTTCATTGAACCTCCCACAGTTTTACATCTGTATTGGGAAAATGTATGTTATGGAAGTCTTTTTCACCTATGACACAAGTGACAGCTGTTGAAACTATGCTAAAACTGAAGCCAAAAGTCATCAGCACATGGTCAGCAAGTCATATGAGCATTATTTCACTTCTGTTAGAGCTATTCACCAAGCATAGATAACACTGAGGCATTGTACAGTGGGATAATGCACCACTGTTTGCTCACTATAGCCATACAGAGATCCAAGGAACCTAACCCAAGGCTTTTGGGATATTAGTCTTTTGGGTCTAACAGGCTTGCATTATGTATTCTAATAAAATATGTGCATGTGGTGCATGGATGTGACATTTAGCATAAGGTTTACTGTCTGGTTAAGTCTGTCTGCTCTTTACAAGTGTTACATATGTGAGCATGTCTGCAGTTCATGACACATGACAAATAGGCTGCTGTGAAAATGTACTGTGTAGCATTAATGGCAGCTCTGAGTGGAAGGTGGCCGTTTGTTTGGGATGATGACTCATGGTCATATAATGTGTCTCGAGCTTCCAGGAACTTCAAGTGAGAATCACATAATGCTGCTAATCATCATCTTTTATTTCTTTTTTTTTTTTTTTTCAAAACTGGTGCTTGATTGTGCTTCAAGATTACACTTTCCATAAATTCAGATGATTAGATTACTTGAAAGATTACTTTAGATGATACTTTGTTTACATAATTTCAGCTAGTGTAAAACTGAATAAGTCACCATGGTAAAACAAAGTTGTTGCTCTGGCACTCCAGTGTTATATTAGCGTCATAGTTTGCAAATCTGTTCAGACTTGATAAGAGCCTTTCCTCACACTGCTGCTTGGGTCGCTCATTATTCAATCTCGTAGTGTTTGGATACTTGTCTGCCAAAGTCCGTGGCATGGCACTGCACCAAACCACTCACTTGATTTCCACTTCGAAATTTGGTGCAAAAACACTCACAGAAAAAGCTCACAGATGGCAGAGCATAGAACTGCAAACGTAACAATACACATTTGCACAGGCTCGGCAGATGGTTTGGTAAAATATGCAGTGGCAAATCTTCACTTTTTTTTGGTAAAGATGCATGTGTAAAGCTACTGAAATACAGGTTTAAGTTTATCCAGTTGTAAACAGGCTACAGTTAATTACTGATATGTGTATTTTTTATTTTAGTTTTGCCTATGGTTACCAAACTATATAGTCTTTAACGTGAATGGTTCCTGAGTCCTGTACCAAAAAGACAATATGACATTTATGTTTGTACCGCATTATTGCAGTGCACTTGAAATTCCCTCTGATGTAGACAGTAGGTGAGGAGTTGCTCTGGTTCTCTTCTCCTGCTGACTGACTGACAGACACATTCCCGCGCCTCGACATACTGCATTCAAAGCAAAAGCCTATGGCGTCTTTAGCCAAAGGTACAGAATAAATAAATCATATTCTGTAAATAAGCAAACATCCACACATCAGAGGCATCTTTGATTTACCGCAGAGCTGAGGCACGCTGTTTTCTTTAGCCACAAAATGTATTGAGCAGATACATGTGTCACTGTGACCTGAGGAAACGGTCATGATGAATGTGTTGAGACATTAATAAACGACGCAAATGAGCAGCGCTTCATCAACAAAGATTGACTTTGCAACACTCAGCACTTTCCATTGCTTCTTTGAACCTATGTTGCATTAATATGGTTGAATAAATATGTGTCCTTTGACTGCTTCTTCAGAACACTATGTGACTATATTCAGTGCAACCAAAGCATAGATTCAGACCTTAATGCAAAGGTACTAAGCTTACTCGCTTTCTGTATGTTTTTTCTTTTTCATAGAAACATTTTCTTTGCAAAGACAGCCTTGTCCAGGGTTTGACCTTGCTCATTTCCATATCTGAACCCTTTTTTTTTTTATCTTGACAAAAGCATTTATTTGGTTATACTGCCTACAACATATACATTTACTTATATTCCGAGGAACTATCTCAGGGTCTACTGTGTGCTATGGACCCTGAAAATACACCTTTAGAAATCAATAGCTCCATATCTTTTCTTACTGCCCTCACTGTACATGGCCAATAGTGAACCTGTTGTACACAATTCAGCTCATTTTGTTTTATTTTGAAACATTATTTTGTTTCCACAGCCATCTTCCCAACCTTTGAGATGCCCAGATGCCATTCGCTATTAATCCAAAAGCATAATAAATCTTTTTGTAATGATCATTCCTTCAGCTCTGCATCAAGAACCACCCAATGTGCGTAAATGCCAAAGCCATTAAAAGAGATCTTAATGCCTCCAGATAAAAGACAGGGCTGATCAAAATGTAAAAACATGCGCCTCATATCTGGATATCATATACTGATTGGACTCTTGCCTTTTATAGAAGCGGCAGGATTAGTGCGAGAGCTAATTCCCATTGTAACATGCATGCACAGGCACAAACCCCTGGAATACACTTCATATCAATGTGTCTAAGGCATGGAAAAAAAACTACTCGTGTGATATCAGACCGGGAACTGAGCTACGGGTTGCTCATTTGCATATCCCAGATCTCCTGTTTACACGCCTCCCCATTTATCATCAAAGACAACTTTATGGATAGGTTTCGCAATGGCTGAGCGATATTAATCAAGTGCAGATCTAACAGGAAACAGAGAAGTCACAAGCGAGCGGTCTGCGTCTTGTTGTCTGCATGCTGAATGCCCATGTCTTGAGTAAATATTGCATGCAGATAAAGTGTAAGAGTAAGCAGAAAAGGCAACGGTAGGCAGAAAGCAGGTTTCTTCGACTCAGCATTCTGCCCCGGCCTGACATACTGGATTATACAGTGCACCAGTGTTTTTTTGTTTTTTGGGGGTATTTTTTTCCAGGCAATACGTTTCGCGAGAGGCGGTGTTAGTGTTTATTGTACAGGAGTCACAGTGCTAAGAAAGAAAAAGCATTCACACCGTGCACGTCCATGCGTGTTCACGCTATATGAGGAGTTCAGGAGGACTTCACTGTGGTTGCAACCAAGCCTCAGTGGAAACATGAAATGGACTGTGATTGAATAGCATCCATTCAAAGGTCTTAAGGTTCATGGTGTGAATTCACCAGCCTCGATAGCAACTTCTAATTAAGTGTTCTTTCACTCACCTTATTAATTGATATAGTTAAACAGTAATTCCTAGTTCATGGTCTGGCAAGATTTTCTCAGCAAATAGTATCAGTGTCTTCGGAACCAAGGAATAAGACTAAACATCAAGCATTACGCAAACATGCACAGTGCAAACAAGTCCTGTCTGTTCCAGTCCATATACCATTAGGTCTTTTTGTTGATAACCCCTCAGAAGAAGTCTCATAATGCAATTTTTTAGTGACTAATGGCCTACTTCCTTTTTCTTTCTTTCTTTGTCTATAAAGACGATACTTCTCATGCATCTATAAATGCATTTGTAACCCTCACAACTGCTAGTCCTCTTTCATATGACACACTTTCCCACTTCCCTCTTCATACACTCTTCTAGTTTATATACGTTCAATTCTGTCATGCCAGAAAGACATAGAAAACCTCAGGAAAAGTCTCCTCCAAACCGTCATCATCTCCATCTCTTGCCATCATTTCCTATTCTAAACAATGAACAGAGTTTGCTTGTTTAAGGTTGTGGTCCTCGCTCCTGAAAAGGTTTTCACCTTCTGGGACTGTCTACCATGAAATGAGTCTGAACTCAGCTGGGTTTATACCATAAAACAGGATTTAAGTTAAACCATGACAGAAAAAAATGAGTGCCCTGCAATGCCCAAGGTAAAACTACACGTTCGTTTGAGTTTGCTGACGTCTCTATTGTACCAAGTATAGGCAGCCTAACATGTCCAGAGAATTACAAGATAATCCCCAAACACCCGCACAATGCCAGACCATATATCAAGTTAGTATGGGTTCAGGCTTTCTGGCTGCAGCAGTCAGGATTACCCATGCTTCCAAAGTACAAAATATAGTGTGTGGAACTGCTTAGCATTTCAGCACAGCACGAACTGAGTCTCCTTTAGAGACGCATACCACTTCCCCCAGTGTTTGTCAACATCCCCCACAAACGGATGCAAAAGCTGGATCCTGCACCAGTAGCCCGGAGCATGCAAAAATTCTGCCTGTAGAGATAAAGCCATGTGTATGGCTCAGGCTCCCACTGCTCTGAGGATATCATGGAAATTATTTTAGTGACTCCTGAGAATACTGCACCACATTACCCCACATGGATACATACTGTTATTCAAAGAAGCTGTATAAGCTTGTTGCATTTTTTTTTAGATTGGAGGCAATATTTTAGATGTGACATGTAACAGACTTCAAGATTTAAAAACAACTTAACCTGGAAGCTTAAAAAAACACACATTTCAGACATATTCATTGAATGGATATAGATTTGAAACCCTTCTCATACTTATTTGCTATTGTTTGGTGCCGGTTTCTTGGCTAATCGACCCATACTGCTTTGTTAAGCCTCCACAGCGTGCTTCCTGTCGTGCTGAACTGAGCCCCCGACAGACTCACAGCATGAGACTAAGTGCTGTCTCTAAATCTTCATTTAGCCCAGGAAAGCCCTCTTTGCCTGTATTACTGTAACCTGATCATAAAAGCCTGGCAGGTAGTGGGTGTGATAAAATTTAAAACCTTTTTGTTCAGTGAATTAAAATTTGATGACATGATTAAGGGCTTCTTTGGGCCTTGACTAACCTGCCACCTTCTTATACAAAGCTCAGGACTTATCCGACTGCGTCAAAGGCAGACAATTGAGGTTTGATAATGTAGCCTTGTTGGTGCTGTTTTGACATTATGCATTGGCTCATAGGAAAGAGCTACCAATGTTGAAGATGAAGTTGGCAGAAAAACACGAGTTTCCACAGTTTGAAGTGGCACTCAGTCAGGAGTGCCACTTCATTTCCCAGACGAGCTGCGGTGAGTGCTGCCAGATCCACTGGTGCCAGTGGATTCAAATATTGAACTGAATAAACTATTCTTACACGGCTGGTACAGGTTAATAAAGGTTTACCACGTATGTGCTATCAAGGTAATGTGCCCCAAAATGTTAATGATTTTTCTTAGTAAGGGTCTCTGCAGGGTCCTAAAAGTGTTAAAAGATATTAAATTTGATAGTGTCCCCATCAAGGTCTATATATTATTATTACATTGCAGATAAAGTTCATATTTTTTTTTTCTAATTCTCTTAGTTGTGCTGCTGTTGACAACACATTAGCCTTGTTCGTTGTATCAGCAGCAGGAGTGTGTTGAAGAAACCTGCAGCTCACTCAGTGGAGCTCACAGGATGTTAACTGATCCATGAACAGAGCACAGCCTCCAGAATCACACAACAGTGAGAGAGCAGTCAAATAAACAACAGAGCTCATAAATGACAAAGAGGGAAGTGTTTGTTGTAAATGAGTGTCTTGTGTCAGCAGGTAGGCTATACTGTAAAAAAAAACAAAAAACATTGCTAAAGCTACACAACACAAACTCAGACTCTGAGAATGCAAAACAATAGTGTTCAATATATTCTTTATATCAACTTGTCTGTTTGTACTGAAATGACAGGTATGACACACACACACCCACAAAGAGACTGTGTTCACTGAGTGAGGTTACACTCACTGCACTCTTCTTATGAATAATTTTTAATCATTGTAAGGTCCCAACCTTGCTCTTTCTTTTTTTTCTAAATGACGCAGTTAAACCAACATTAGTCTGACAGTCACAGATGGCCTTTGCTTAGCCATCAAATGATGTCCCCTTCTTTATAAGTTATAAGTTACATAGAAGCTATGTATCATATTATTATAGTATATTAGTATAACATAATGGCTTATGCAGGAGTTTTATCCAATCACCGATCACACTATTTTCACCTACAAACAGCCGATGATGATTGCTGAATGTTTGAACTTTCTTTTGTAATAGTTTATTTTGTGAAATGCTCAACATCTCACAATACTTCCACAGTAACAAAATGTGAACTGCAGGGTATTATGGGTGTTGTGGTCCATTAAGGGAAACAACACCTGATGTTACTTTAAGAAATGTATATATTTGAAAAAGATTTCGGGCTTTTGAGAAGAACATTTGGAAGCCATATATGACCCATATACAATCTACTGTGTCCCAATTTATGGTCCTAGCCCAATGTTTGGGAAACTGTTTTTTAGAAGGCAGTGTGTATCAACATTACTCTCTTTTTGTAATAAAATGAATCATTCAAGGAGGCTTACTGCTGTATTTCCACTTTTCAGGGGCAACTACTGCAGTAGAAGCTTTTTTTCCCCTTCTTTTTATATTTGTTTTCATTCAGTTTCCAACCACGGAATGAACTTCGGTTTGAAGAAATAACATTACTTAAGTTATTTCCAACCACTGCTGCAGGCTTTCTCAATTCACCAAACAGAGCTTTGTTCTTTCCACATGACCACTGATTTTCAATAGCTATTATCTTTTGTTAACTACAAATCATCAGTGCTGTTTTAACAAAATAATTGAAAACCTTAGAGGAGTTAAGGGATATAAATGTATGTAAAATAAGTTTGGTTTGAAGACAATGTGATGTTTAAGTTCATGTGACTCCATGTGGGAATAACTTAATCCACTGTGGGCCTTTTCGTTATGCATCCTGTCCTTTAAAAGCCACGGAGAAAAACGTCTCTCAAACAAAAGACAGACTAGAACTGTAAACACTTCTGACGTCCTCTTCATTTCCACCTCACATGAACTTTATCTTTGTCCCTCAGTGGCTTTTAGACATTCTGCTTGATTCCTGTGTGCTGCTCTGGTCTGGTAGCCTACAGTGTGCATGAGATCTGACAAAAAACTGGGTCTGCTTTTGAAAGTGTTGAGTCTGACCTAACAGCAAGGGGGCGTCGCTCCTGAGGAACGATTCTCTGAAGAAAAAAATCCCAAAAATCAAATAATAATACTTAAAATACTTAAAAGGGAGACTGTGACAGATTGACAGGAAACGAGGTGAATGTTTGTGTGGCTTTCAAAGGGAAACATGGAGACGGAGAAAATGGGTTTGTATAAATGAGATCCAGTCATAAAGATGTGTTTCATGTTAGCGAAAGGGGATTAAGTCGGTTGTAATCTCTCTGAACTGTTGTGAATTAGCTCTTCATCCCATTAACAGTTGCATTCCTGAATTTTGTGCCCCAATTATGTCAAGTCACGTTTACTTGAACACATAAAACCGCAGTGCACCTTCTTTGATTTAACAGTAAATGGAGTGTTTAATGACTCAGAGATTATGCAATGAATGTTAAATTTGCAACACTTTGTTTTTCTCAAACTCTGGCACTGTTTTAGATTCTCCTGTATGTTACTATTATTATTTCTGTCATTTTTTTTTTCTTATCATATCTCTATCTGAAGGCACACACACATTTGTACAAACGTCAATACCCAGCCCCAAAAACCTTGTAAATTCCCAACAGCAAATGGATTTACACTTGAGTGGAAAACAGCTGCAGTTCTTTCAATAGCACACACACAAAAAATAAGAAAAAAAAAAAAACATTGGGGAAGTGAACCTCCCTGAAGTCTAGTGTTGTTCACGAGCGTTGTTAACTCTTCAGCCTGCATATTTGCTCTGTTGCGTGCAAACTGTGTAGTGTCTCAGGCCAGTGCTTCTTATTGTATTGGATTCTCCACAGTGCCTTTGCAAACACGTGGCCCTCTTTCAGTACTCCCCGCGTTATGCTATTGTTCATTCGTATTGTTTTTGTGCGAGCTCAACTCAAACGTGATTAATGAGGTCAACTTTTCTTCCAAAACATGCCCACAAAAAAAATAAAAAATAACAAAACAAGACGGGGAGAGGAATGTGCGTTGATGGGCGGTATATTTTTACTGCATTAGACGTAAACCAGAGGGATTTATGCGGTTCTGTTAAATCGTTTAGAAAAATCGTTAATCACAGAAGTTTTTTTTTTTTGGAAACAGCTTGTGCTATTCCCACTGTAATGGCTTTAAGGGGTGCAGCTTTGTTTTGCTTTGGAAAACTAATCCAAATAAATGTTTAAGAATAAGTCAAAACAGCAAAATAATGCTTTTATAATATTACGTAAAGAAGGCAGTGATGAAGCAAGGAAGAGGAATCAGCTGGGGCCTTATTTATAAAGCATTTGCACACAAAATCAGAATCAGCTTTACTGGCCAAGTAGCACATACAAGGATTTGGTTCTGGCAGCTACTGTCAGTCTGGTACAAAACACATTACAATTGGAGATCCACTTAAACATTGACTTACAAAAATTACAATATACTATATGATAGTATAAATATATATGATAATATAGTATAAATATATATGATAATATAAATAATTAAAGCTGCAAGTGGCAGTGAGGCCCTCGCCTCCCCTTGCAACCGCGGGGGGTACATGCCCTCGGGAAGACTGCATTTCACCTCCCCTTGCAACTGCATGGGCAAAGGTCCCCATTTACTTTTTTGCTGATGATTCCATGCTGGATGTGTGTACCAAATTTCATTAGCCTAAAACGAACTAAATTTTTCACTTCATGCATTTGAGGTGTTACCATGGCAACACAGTTTCAAATAGGGGGTGCTTGTCATTAGCTTTTTTTGCTCATCATCACATAATAGATGTGTGTACCAAATTTCATTTTTAAGACAATTGACTATTTTTTTAGAGTTTCCCCTTCCCAAAAAATGCTTTTGACAATTTTTTTTTTTTAGTTGCCCTCTAATTTTTTTTTTTTTTTTTTTTTTTGAGTTGCCCCCTCCCAAATTTTTTTTTTGATTATTCTTTTTTATTTTGTGTGTTGTTTAAAAAACTATTTAAGAGGAAGCCGTACTTATATTACTTACACTATAATGAATGCACAACACACAAGTCATTTGCACCTTCCTGTTTGAACAAATTCTTCGATCTGCCATGTAAATGAGAATAAATACCAGCCATATGGAGAAGACAGTGTGTGTAATTACCTGGAAAGATGTAAAACAAAACTGCGTTCATGCAGTTTGTTTGTACACACCCTCTGAGATTTCTGGTTTCTATGGAGATGTATGTACGTGGGAGTTGGCAGAGGGGACTCAGGAGAGACCTATACCTGCTTGGGTTCTGCGTTACTCACGGACCGGGTGTGATTCATGCTAGTTAATTTGTATGACCCTGTGAAATAATCATTCCAGGCAGGGACGCTGAGATTAATTCTGAATCCTTGTGCTAAATCCAGTGGCTGTAAATGTCTGCATGAAACGATATGCATGTTCTGAGCATGTTATCTGGGGATTTGAAGGTCATCTCTGGTTTAAATGTGCTTGTGTTACTATCAGTTGAAGCATTCAGCCATATTTGTTTCATATCATATGTGTTAACAGTGTGCAGGAGGATCGTTTCTTGCACGTCTGCCTGTGAATTCGCCCTTGCTTTGTGACATTTTCCAAATCTTCTTATCGATGGGGGATTTCCTGTCAGCAGCCTCACTTTCACCAGCAGCGGACTAATTGTTACCCTGTGGTTTTCTCTCATTCTCACAGCTGTAAAAATAAACTTTAGGAGGCTTAGGCTGCTCTTCAATTGGAATAGAAAAATGTCAAGTGTACTCCTTAGTATGGGATGAGAAAATTGAAAAGGCCGCTGTAATTTGTTGTTTCCTGACACAGGCAGCGCCGGGACAATTCCTCGTATAACCTCTGAATTATTTACATTTTCCAGCGGGGGTGCGTAAACATCACTGTTAAACGCATGGCTGGGTGCAAATGGACGCAAACATGGCTCGACAGCTCTCATATTCCAGCGTGGAGCATTGCGCCACGTGAAGCTGGTGTCCTCAAAGAGACGTAGGACAGTATCTTCGAGGCTTGTCAATATATGGATCCCATCCCGGGGACTGGGGGAGCCGTCATGTCAGTGGTCATCCGAGCTCTGCTTAACTTATCGATCACTTAATAGTTTTTGCCAAGGCAGTCAATGGCGATGCAGGGATTCATCTGTAACTTCCACCTCTCTACTGTTTATTGCTAAAGCTACTGGTGTAAAAGAACTGTCTTTTTGGAATCTTCAGAACAAAATTGGACTAGAAATCGGTTCTGGTCTGGCTGATTACCCACAATAGGGATTCTGTTCTCCAGGGCACAGTGCTCTATCAATAGCAGTTAAAGGATTGTCTCTGTAGCTTACTGATACAAGGGCAGAGGATTGTCAAACACAGCCAGATCCTTGTTTCCATTATAAATGAGGTTCTTAGTTTGAGATGCACGTAAAAAGAAGAAGTAACCTTGGGTTATTCTTTGCCAGTTCCCTCTCGTTTTACATCTGTTTTGTTCTTTTGATTAATCTTATAGTTTAGTAAAGATGGTATATTAAGCATTTATCGCTATCACTATGTCAAACGGCAAAAGTCGTCTTTAATTTGATTGATGTTAAATGACCCATTGTAATTTCAGGGATTTAACCAGGCCTTAAATGCCTGCCTCTTGTAGTTTCTACCCAAACCCAACCCAAAACAGAAATACATAAACAGGTTATTCATTGATTTAAAAACTATGTAACTTTTTAGGATTTGCAGCCAGTGAAGGACTTTTAGCTAAACTTCACAAACTTACATTGGGCTGTTTCAGGTCAATATGTGTTTTGTATAAAAGATGTATAGAAAGTTGATCGGGCGTGATATGAGTCTGGCAACGTAACACGTGAGTAAGTTGTTTACTCTCTATAAATGGAAGCTTGATGTAAAGTGTCACCTGTTATCTGTGGCGTTCATCTCCTTCTCCGCCCACAGAGCCAGAGCAGCGTCTCATCATCACTGCCTCCCAGGCCCTGGATAGAAAATGCAAACATTTAGTCAGCCTTTGACTCACTAGTCCTCTGAATGAGTTCCTCTTAATCCACTCTCAGCAGAGCAACCAGTTCATTCCCTCAGCAAGTTTTTTTTTTTTTTTTGGCTTTTGTACCATTTTCCACCAAATTTTGAACCACTGAGTGAAGTACAGAACGGATGTGGCTACCAGTGGATTCCAGAGTTAATCATTTAGTGTCACTTCTATTAAATACCAAACTATGGACTTTTGGCTTCTGTTTGTGACACAGCTGCACAGAGAGCAAACATTTTATCCTATTCTAAAGCAACATTCATACCATTATGTTATTATAAGGAATTGCAATCTGTAACAGCGTAGGAGAGCGCTCATATTTCTCTGTCATTAATCACTGATAGAAAGCAGGATTTCTACATGTGTGGCCTTTTTTTTTATCATACTTGCTTTCCATGTGCAATTATAAAGAAATAATACACATGCACAATATGTAATACATGTGCAGGGACCTATTCATTCAGTGCCCAGTTCTGGACTGATTGTATGAGTGTTCCACTTAAACAGGCCAACTAGTCTCAGTACGCGCTCGTTTATTGAGTTCACTGAAGCATATGGTCTTCACTTATATAATATATTACAGATAAAAAACGATGCTCCATCTTTACATCGAGGCTCAGGTCATTCAAACCTCATGACAGTCACGCTTTTTCTGTTACTGCTAGAGTTTTTCAGTGTGGTCAGGATTGATTGGATGTTGAGTCTAGTCTGTGGTTAGCAGAGGTCAACCAAGGGCAGTCGACAAATACTTTTTCTTTGTCCATTGTCAGTAACCTCAGCTACTGTCATGAATAGAGATTGTGTTTGTGTTATATGTTCTAAAGGAGGAGGGTATTGTGCCATTCTGTAAACTCCAATAGGTGGAAAAAGTGCTCTTCTGGATGATGACTTGCATCACAAAAATGAAATAACTTATCGTGTACAATGTTAAATAAAAAGGTGTTTGTTTTTCTTGACTTTTGTCCTGGACTGTGTTGCTTTTGGTTCTAATGGAGGACAGGAAGAAGAATGGGGTTGTCATGGTCCCGTCAGTGATCATGATGGTGGTGGACTCTTTCATAAATCTCACAGTTGCATTACAAATCCTGCTGTCAAATGCACACAGACAGCATATTGATCTATGCACAAATTATCTAGTTCCTCTGAGCCAGGGGACACTGTTGATCAGCAGGATTAGGTTTAAAGTAGAGAAGAAGTGCGGTTCTTACTCTCTTCTGATCCAATGAGTGGATTTAAGGCTATATTTAAGGGTATATACATAGGAAAATCTGAATAAGAAACTGAATTAAATGTTTTATGGAGCTTCCTGAAAGAGTAAGTGTGACATTTCAACTCAAACTTGTCCTGGTGTTATATAACTGATGTTTTGTGGTGCATAACAAGCCTTAAGTTTATTGTTTTGTTTATTGTGGAAGTGGAAAAAAACAACAAAAGGACAATTTAAGTTAATTGTTTTTAAGGTTGGCAAGAAGTTGGCGACAATGCATTGATTGATTTGTTTTTATCTCAACTGATTGATGATTAAATGTCTGTTAGCTAAAGGTCACTTGAGTAAAACAACACTGTTAATTTACCACAAATCCACCATCATGCTGTTACTTTGTAAACAACATGGCATTGCTCAGACTGGACAAATTACCTTGTAAACAGTGGTTATTCACAGGTGATTCACACAGTCACCAACCAAATGGCTAAGGCTTTTTTTGGATGGTTTTGTGCAACATAACGTAGAGCCAGTTTGGTTAGCAGTTTTCAGACAGAATGTTTATTGAACGCCACTGTATGCATTGCACACCCACTCACTGAAGGCTGTAGTGGAGCGTCAACCAAACATGAAAGTCAGCCAAATGTAATGATTTCAAGCCATGCTCAAACTATGAAAAGGTGGTCTGTGGATGTGGGTGAGGGGGTGGGGGGGGCTTAGGCCAGGCAACCACCAGATTGTTGCCTTGGACGTGCCCATAGTGGAAACAGATGGGACGGGGTGCTCTGTGGCAGATCAGTTATTATGGTCAGACGAAGGGGGCGCGTTATGGAAAATCTTCCTTGTGAGGAAATCCATCATGGTTTATTCCTATGGGAAAACACTGTTAAAAAAAAAAAAAAGTAATCAATGAAGGACTTTGTAAAAGTTTTTGAATGCAACACACTAACACATCACAGATACTTTCCATCTTGAAGTAGCTCTGTCTGAATTTCCAAATGCTCGCAGTAGTTTCATATTGAAGATCGAAGCCATCGTTTATTCTAAATCTCATCTTCGCTGCATTTGCAATATTTGCAGTCAGTGTATTTGCCGAAGTAGTAAAATAATCGAGAAGATGACAAAGAAGAGCAAAGAGTGATGCATCGCCAGTGGTATCAACGTCCTGGGACCGGAGGATGAGAATAGAGAGAGGCAGAGGAGCCTGCTGGGAGAACACAACAGCTCTGTGCGTCCCACTGCAGAGAGAGCGAGGCAGAAGAAGACACAATGCAATATTCTCTTTGGAATTAATTCACTGTCTCTTCTCCGAGAGCATCTAATTTAGTGTTGCCTGCCTTCCTCACTGTCTCATTCTGCCCCTCGCGCTCTTCGTCTCTCCCACTTTCTTCATCCATCTCCTTTACTATCTCACCCCACGCCGCCGTTCCCCCTCTGCCTCAGTCCGCCCTAGGCCTTTGTTAGGCTGCCTTTGTGGCGAGTGCAAAAGAAAGACACAGGCCTTGAAACATGACTCAGGCAGTGTGATTGGGAGGGAGAACACGAGAACCTGCAGACATGGGAGATGAGAGAGGGGAGCGAGAGGATATGAAAAAGCAGTTCTCCCCCTGTGAGAAGCTGAGAGAGGAGAGCGCATACTGATGGGAACAGAGCGGGCAGTAAGAAGTGGCAGTTATCCCCTTATCCAGTGTTTTACAGAGGTTAACCTCATTAAAATTGTGGTTATGGAAATGCTGTGGGCAGGAGACATAATAAAGCCTCATGCCAATAGAACATGCTCGGTCTGACTTCATACATTTTTTAGTTTTTTCGTTACTTCCTCCATTCTAAAGGTGTTGAACCCTCCATGCCAAATTTCAAACAAAGGATCTGATCTTTGAAGCCTTCGCATGTGCAGAAGAGACGTGGCCACAGTCAAAACATGGCATCCATTTTAGTGCCTGAAATAAAAACAGTTAAATAAGTCAAAAATGAGAAGGTCACTGTGTTTTCCAGCCCGTTGCTCATCCCAAATGGGTCCCCATGGCCCAAATGAGGATGGATGTTATGTGAAGAGGATTTGCTGGTCTGAGCTTGTGCTTCTCAACGCGTCAAACCAAGAGAGGACAAGGGCAAAAGAGACAAGAGGAGTCGTGCTGGAAGATGGACTGACTTTTGTAGATTATACCAGTGCAAAGGATTGGATTGAGCCGTAGGAATTGCTGAATGTGAGCGTAGGCTAATAGTCATCGCTGGGAGGAAGTTAACAGGCCTTTACTGCACTGGTGCTTCAGGCTAATCCTCTATGTTTTTGACTCTTGTAACAAAATGATAAATCTGTAAATCATAAAAGACTCATAAGTAGTATTAAAATGTATTAGTCTTTTAGAAATGATGACAGAACAAGTGCAAAATGTGCAGTATAAATGACTGGTTGTCAAGGACGACACACTGTTTTCCTTAAGTTGGAAGAAAATAAAAGAATTCAGCGAGTCAACAAACACAGGCGTCGACATCACAGTTTCCAAATGCCTCCACACTGTGTTCATGACAGCTCTGTATTAAGTATTTAAAGTGCTGAACATAAACACTTATTTTAATCTTCAGGAATTTAAATGGCTTCTCCAAAAATTATTAAAAAGGTGAACAACAGAAAAGGTATTGAAAAAGCTTTATTCATCATAAGTAGACCCAATTTCTCCAGGCTTCACAGAAAACCACAGGGAACGTAAAATGGGTTAGGGAAGGCTGAAGAGGCTGATTATACAATTTAAAGTCTCTATCTGGGAGGCTTTTGAAATTGCTTTACAAGACAACGTGAGAGAGTAAGAAGCCACTGAACTCCAGTCTGTAGGTGTGTGGCCAACTTTGAATTTTCACTGTGAATACAATCTACACATCCATCCATCTTCTTCTACTGTGCCCAAACTTCTCCTTCCCTTGTCACTTCCTCCAGCTCCTCAGGGGGCTTTTCAGGTTTCTCAAATAGGTAAAATAAAACACAACCCTATTACCCTCTTTAAAACAAGTCCTTTTTAATGTTTTCAAAAGGGGCATATTTAGATTTTGACTAAACTGTCCATAGTTTTGACGTGAGCTTACTGTTCTGCAAGCAACTCTTAGTAATTATGTATGTGTTTAAAAGTATGAAAGGGTGTAATGGCATGATATCGACATAATAAATTAATGCATGAATGTCTTACTTTAATACTTAGGCAGTTTGTGTGGAAAGTGTGAATCTGTTAGCCCTTACAGTTTCCTGTCCACTGGAAATCTTCAGCATGTTTTTTGAATAAATGTACATAGACATTATCATTTCCATTTTATTTTATTTTTATCTTCAAATCCAGTCTTTCACACATCTACCCCAACCGCGAATATATGTTGTTGTTGTTTTTTTGTGTGCTAAAATGTACACTGTTTTTTGTAATGAAACGCGACCCTTGATCATTATGTTGGGTAAAATTCGCCGGAAATGGTTCATCCTCATGCATTATTTTGAAGGTGCGCATCGGAAGCAGAGTTTGCAGATCCGTGCGCTTGCCTTTAACTGTCCGGGAGCGCACACGTCGCTGTCTCCACTCCATCGCACCACTGCGGTAAGAGACGGGAAGGCAGCACAGGAGCAGGGACCTGCCGCGCACGGTCCACTTGTCCAAGATCAAAACCAACAAGAAAACAACACAAATTAAATGCGCTCGCTTTATTCCACAGGAGGACTTTACCTTTAACTCATTTTACAGGACGTACAGCGGCGAATATTACTGCTCAGCCCCTACGGAGGAGGGAGAACTTTTGGCTTTTGTTGTATTTTAGCCCATCTCTTTAACCTTGGAAGTCAGACAGTCACACGGGTTTTGCTCAGAGCGACACGCAGAGAGGATGGGACCGCTACTCCTTTCCTTCGCGCTGTGTTTGAGCACGGCTGTCCCGCAGCATGTGAAAGGTGAGTGGGGAAACTGCCTGGATTCGATGCTTTAAACATGACAATATCAGTCCTTTAACGTGAGAGAAGGGTACAATAATTGGTGGAACCTTTACTCTTTACTCAAGTGTCTGTTAAGATGGATAAGCCCAAATGAATAGGCTTCAATGTTGCGTGGGTTTTACGTGATCAAACCAGCCTCTTAATAGCTTCCTCTTTAGAAAACTCTTGTGTGCGCACAAGCCAAGAGTTAATTGGTTTATTTGCGTGTGGAACACTTTCTTGAGTGGATAATGGCATTTTTAATAGCGCCTGATAAGCATGGCTACAGCCAGTGTTTCACAATGTCTTACTGGAGGGAGATAAGTGCACAGGGCTGCTCCACTATTCTGATAATCTCCAGCTCTTTGCTCTGCTCCTCTGTGATTCAGCCACAGGATAAAAGAAGCTGTTTAACCAGGTAATGACTCTCTTCTTGTGTGAAAAGAAAGGGAAATTAACATGGAAAAACACTCACATTTAAGCTTAATACACCCAAGTGGAGATGTTCTTCCTGCAGAGAAGCCCTTATCAGTTGGAGCTAGATACTGTTATTGACTACAACGTCATCCCAAGAAGGTCAGCCGCACATTGAAAGTCTAATGACCGCCCAAAAAAAGCCAGCCTGTGAGGATCAGTTCAAATAATCCCACATCCAAGCCACCTTTGCCCTTTGCAGAGATGGAATAAGCCTCCTGTTGCTGTAAATTTTCCATGTCCAGTGAAGAACAGTGCGCTACCTGTGAGATTTCAATGGAAGGGAAGAAAAAGGAAGCTGTGTGGCCCCTATGGAAGTGGGTCATGCCATCTTCCCTGTCTCCGTTCATTGGCGACATGCTTGCCTCGGGAGTCACACACGTCAGACAGCCTTCAGTCTCTTGAACCAGCAGTGTTCCTTCAGCAGAGTTTCTAAGGCCCCCTAAGCCTGGCCGTGTCAACTTCGAGTCTGCCGTTACAAGACATAATACTCCCTGCCCGGCTGGCGTAATGAGTGCACGGCAAAGCAGGGAGCCCTGGTGCCATGGGTCGTTTTGTTTCAACACGCGGCGAGTTAAAAATACCCCTCAGCTAGTACCTTAATTAATCATATTCCTGTAAATGTGGATGTCGTAAAGGGAGTCTGTCTATTTAGCCAGTTGATTTGTGGAAGCAAATGGAGTAGGGAGACTTTTGTTGAGTTGAAATGGTAATCTTGTAGCTAACAGCCAAACCTAGACTGTGATCATTAGAGAGGGTTTCTTTTGGGGAATCTTCAAATGCCACATCCCGTACTTAACCTTTTTTTTCCTCCCTGGCCTCGAAGTAGCAGGTGCCTTTCGAGACAGGTGCTAACAAACACTCTATTGAGGATGTCACGGGCTAGCTTTGTTCTCTAAAACAAATTGATGGGGTAGAAACATTCGCCTTCAGGTAAAAGACACTGCATTGTTCCAAGTCAGTGTGCAATACATCACTTCCTCTGGCTGGTTACTGGTACTGACACCCACACATTGTTTGGCATCCTGTCTGTTGTGCTGGACAGAGCAGCCACGGGTGCACTCACGGGTCCACTTTATGGAAATGTAAGATTTTGCTTGTTTGCGAGGGATGCGCTTAGAATGAGTGGTTGTATGTCTTCATTTTAGTTTCAGTTTTGTCGTAATAGCTGAGCAATTAGTGCCTTTTAGCCAAATGGACAGCCATCTGGAAAGGCTGTGTTATTGTCTGTTTCTGATGAATGACGATTCGTTTAGATACCGTTGGATTTTTCGGATTCTCACCCAATGCAGCTGATCACACTGAATTGGAAATGCTACAGTTTCTGTAATGTATTGTGTTGATTAGCGTGATTTATTCCAACACAATGGATTTAACAGGGAGGCACAGCAAAGAGGGAAGGTGTCAAATCACAGCGAGATTCC
The DNA here is from genome assembly GCA_036850595.1 of Rhyacichthys aspro. Classification (NCBI taxonomy): domain Eukaryota; kingdom Metazoa; phylum Chordata; class Actinopteri; order Gobiiformes; family Rhyacichthyidae; genus Rhyacichthys; species Rhyacichthys aspro. Next base: position 12,514,677 of record CM072156.1, read on the forward strand.
AGGTTTAATGTGAGTGTTCATGTTCTCTCTGCTGATATAGGTTTCCATTAAATAATATTTACATTTGATCTCCTATAGGGCTAGAATTGCCTTGAATAAAGTTGTGAAAATATAAAATGGTGTGTTTAATACGTCGGGCAAAAGACTGGTGTATCTGGATAAAGAAAAGACCAGGAAGTTTTGGAGAAGTCAGAAATCAAAGTTGCTGTTTAAAATGTTACTACAATTCAATTTGAAGTCCGATTATTTTAGTTGTTTTGTTGTTAAATACATGAGATCCTGAAGCATGCTCTCATCTATCTATCTCTCGTTATTTACAGGCCAATGAAGGTTATGGGTGATATTCATTTGACTTTTAATAACCGTGCTAGCACCTTCGACAGCGGCTTATTCGCTGCTTTAAAATGGCACCGTGTTTAATCAGCAGAGAGAGGTCAGGGCTGTCAGATCAGCAGCCATGATAACCTAAGAAATCTTATTGGACGACAACCCACACATGAGGCTATGCACCATGGGATATCAGTAAAATATCTGCTTAGTGGTCTGACGTGTCTCAATGTGTCCTCTATGGCGTTATTGTTACAGTATGTGTGTGTGTGTGTGAGCGCAACACTTTATTGGGCCCTTCACTGTCAGTGCAGATGTTCTTTAATGCCGTTAATATTAGAAGGAGAGCTCATTTGTCTCCTGGCCTGACAAGTTAATGAATATAGTGCTAAGTCTTTGCTGTGGCCGGGCATCTTGTCCTGCCCACATTTCATGGCTGACTTATTGGAAGGGCACCACAGGGACAGCTACGGGAACTCACATCTTTAAAAGTGCTTACAAGATAACTTTCATATGCCTCTGGGCACTGTGTTAAAACAAGTCGTACAAGTCAAAAGCATTCAGACGGTTAAAAAAAGAAGAAAAAAAAAAAGTGTCTTCCATTTCTGTTCACCATTCATCCACCGAATACCCAGGATGTTCAGGTCCTCCGGTTCTTAAAACAGCATGTAACATTATGACAGGTGACTCAAGCTGCGGTCTTCTTTGCATTGTAATTTTGCCTGCATTAGACTGTGACAGCGCCGGCCGACCCCCTTGGATGAGTAAAATGATTATAAGGAGGTTTCGTTTGTAGTGTCGGCTCATGTTAAGGCTGCGAGAACATAGCAGCTCTCCTTTTTTTAATTTGAATATTAAAAGGACCACATGTTGAGCTTTAGTAATCCCACTAATTCATCCTAACTGTCCAAGGTGAGAAAGTGTGTCAATCTTACCAGTGTCTGGGGCATCATTTGCGTTCTGGCGCTGTGTAAACGGCCCCTCGACTTGGATTTAAAAACTAAATATAGCTCAGAGAGTGTTTGTTTAACTGATGATAGAACAAGCATAAAGCTATATTAACTGTCAAGGTGATGCGGGGAATAAAGAAAAAACTGATTCAGGAAGACGTCAAGGAATTATTTGATCAAATGTACTTTTGACAACAGTGTCATTGTTTGAAATTCATCTTCGCCGGTGAAAATCAGAGTTAGTCATATTGCATGTCTCTTTATGGAGGACTGCTTTATCTGCTGTGAAAGGTTTACATAGTGTTATACAGAATAAAATCAACCTTCTGTCAAAATGGCTTAATTAAATCATTTTCAAGACCAGCGTTATGGTCACACATTAAACAAATGTTCTAAACAAATTGTTCTTTTCTAATATACTTTGCAGTAGAATTAGCAAAGCATTAGGGCACAAAATGTCTCTGAAAAGAACAAATGTGTTTTATAGCTGTCATTCTTCACCCCTGTTCTGCTCTTTCTTGCTTCTGCTTGGAAAAAATGAAAATGAAAAGTGCATCATTCTGTTCTTGTTAACTTGTTCTGTGTAATTACAGAAACTCTTTATGGGAGCCCGACCAAAATCCTGCTGCTTAATTCTATGAGAAAGAAAGAAGACGAATGTGTGTTGTTTGTTGTGAGTGGCACATTTCTCGTTTATTCTGCCAACTTGAGCTCTCTGTTTGGAAACACATGGCCTTGAATGCTCAGCTGTGCACCGGGCGACTGCCTCTGTTGAATTCATTATTTCACAAAGGTGTACGGCTTACTACATCGAGAATCGGTCAAGGGCAGTTTGTATTATCAAAAGAAATTGTAACTTTTTTTGTCCTCGTTTAACAGTGTCTATAAAAAGTGACCGTGGATACTGTATGTACCAGTGTTTGTAAGGAGAATGCATTGACAAGCATCAGGGAGGAGCTTATTCCATTCGTCCCATAAGCTAACTGAAATCTGGTGTGGTCATGTCATCACAATAACAAACATTAATTATGATTGTTGGCCATGGACACAACAGTCCTCCTTTAAACAGCAAATCAATCAGCAACCTGTAAACATCATATATATCATTTCAGAGCATACACTACAGAATTGATGTAGTTTCAGATGCTGAGATGTGGTTTACATTTTAACTTGCTTGCTCCATGAAGTTTAGCCTGCGTTAGTCAAAGTAAGATTGAGGAGCTTTGCTTTTGTCTGATAATGTGTCTCTGTTGGGCTCTGAAACACTGCTGCATTTTCAATAAGCCCAATCTACTTATGTGAGATCACATGGCTGCAGGTGGCTTATGCTCTTACTCCAGTGAGCCCTGAGGAGATGTAGGTCTCCTTGTTGTTATTCTGAAGACGCACGTCGGCTGAGAACCAGTCAATAACAGAAAAGACATCAGGGTTAAAGATGGAGGGTTAATTAAATAGAACTGTAAATCTTTGAGTGATGCTAGTTTAAGAGGTAACTCGTTGAAATCTAATGCCATCATGTTCTGTTTGCCATTTCCTAGTTACAGTGGATATTTCTTGTTTTGTTTTTACATTATTGTAAAGTGATAAGCTCTGCACCATACAGTATGTTTTTTGTTTCTTTGGCAGCTCAGTAGAGTGGGTTTGAAACTTGGAGACGTAACCCAGAAATGTCATCACACAAATTTTTAGGCTGCAGTTCAGGCGGAGATGTGCATGCAGACTTCACTTATTTGCCAACAGCAAATATGCTTTTATTATACCTGTTCTGTGTGATTCTGCTTAGTACCAATAGTGTGGTACAAGGCACCATACTGACTGTTGTTTGGATAATAGCTGTGCCTGCTCAAAAAAAAAAAAAAATTCCCAACAATCAGAACGGTGATGCCATGGTGATGGAAGATTGGAGGGATGTGTTTTTAGAGAGGGAGCCTAAATCTTTTCGATTCCTCTTGAAGTCTCTAGTTCTAAACAGTAGCAGAGAAAAGAGGAAGGAAGGGCAGACAAAGGGTGAAAGCCCTAGTAGCTAAGATGAAAATAGCCTTTCATATGAAGTTCAATGAACAGCACACACTTATGTCCAGATATTCACAATAACTCTCAAGAGAAAACTCCAAAATATTCAGCTCAAGGTCCAAGTGTATTTTTTTTTATAAAAATGGGTTATATTGGGATACAGCTTCAAACCAGGATTCAACTTCCAATGAAGCTGCTCATAGTAGACTCTGTCCGACTGTGTGAAGCTAAAGCAACACAGAGTAACAAATAACTGATGCACAATGAGAGTCAGAAGTGGCAAAGTGACATTCGTCAGTTTGGAAAGACAGTGCTACTCTGCATCAGAAGGAAGCCGAGCAATGTGGCGTTAATGAGCAGCAGTGGCAGGAGTAATGCCCACTGGCTCCAGCTCATTTGTAAAATACAAAACAAAAAAATGCTTGTAGCTGAAGATGTTTGTGCATATGTTCTGTTTGTCTATTTTACAGTGGTAGAGTCAGAGCAGAATGAAAACAATGTTTTCAATGCTTTTGGGAATTCTTGGTAAAGGTCAAGGTATATTTAATAATATTCCTGTCTTCGTACTCATTAAGCAGTGTTAAACAGAGCTTTAACTCTTATTTTTGAATGATTCTCTCCCAGACATTATTATTTTATTAAACATTTTATTATATATTATTAAACATATACTCTTCTTTTGTACTGTATTGTCTGGGGCCATTTATTGCACATGAATTAATGAAGAAATATCTTCCATCTCAAACTGCCTGTTTAAAAAGTTCATATCTAGTTCATTTTCATATTGTTCAGCCTGTTCCACTGACATCATTCACCAACATCTTGTTCTCTTTTTGCTTCTAAGTTAACAGTTAGTACAGCTTTTTGCTGTCTGTATTATTCACCACTGTTTGAGGTGTATAAAATATTAAATAGTATGATCTTTCTACCCTTTCTCAGATGTTCTCTGCAGGTAAAATGCAAAGAAAATAACATTTATATGACTACACAATGATTGTGTGAAATCAAGTCTCCTATGTTGAGACGGTGAATTGTCTGACAACTTAAATTAGCATGTGAAAAAGTTCAAAAGTTAAAATAGCACCGTGTATTTTTAACCAGGCTCACTGCGCTGTATGATATCTCACTCGTCTTTTTTCTTTCGCACAACAGAGACGCTAATTTTAACCCATTTCAGAGTTAGCTGCCGGGCCTCTGTGTCACTCGCTGTGATGTTGTGAACAAAACTATCCAAGTGTTTTGATGTTCTGTAATTAGCCATGCCTCCACAACAGGCCTGATAGACCACTGTGTGTTGAGCCTCACTTTGCTTAACATTATAGCTTGTTGCAATGCATAGCTCAGAGCAGTGGGGGTGTCATATAAGTGGATGGATGATCAGGAATAAATGCTGTAACTACCTCTTTCATTTGCAGTTGTCTAGAATAACAACATAACAACCTGAAAACAAACAAGACAGAATTTTGTAACTAATTAAAAGACCAAAGCAATGCAACATAACAATGGCGACCTTTGCTCTGAGTAATATGCTTATATGGCTTCAGGAATATAATTAACAGAAGTTTTAATGGCTGCAGAATACTGACCTGTGAAGCAAACTTGTGGCTTTAATAGTCCACAGTTGGTTTTGTTAAAAGCTGTCCTCTTGAACTAAATCATGGTTTCTCCCTTGAGACTTCCATCACTGTTTATCACTGTTGACAACCACTTACTCAATTTTACTTACTCAGTTTATTAATTTATTGTTAGGTTTTATTTTTGGCTGCTCTCACCCACATGCATCTCTTATTCATTCAACCAATTCACTCAAAGATGTGACTGGAATATGAAAACCTAGAGCAACTTCCCTTGATTTTGTCAGAAAAGATTATTTTGTACATTACTACTATGTACTATTTTTTTTGTACATTTTGAATCAGTGGGCTGCTTTGGCAGACTGCATTTGTGCAGTAGAATATTCCTTTCATCCAAAATGCCACACGGAAAACATCACGATAACAAGAGAGCTAATGAGGTAAACATTTAACGAACAGGGTCACAGAAGAGCCTTAATGTGCTGATGAATATGCATTAATCCGGCGAATTAGTGGCACGCTTTTTGACTAAAATGCTTTTTCCTTTGCCTGTTTTCTCATTGCGCGTCTGCTAATGTGCAGCGACGTTCCCATCACAGCTTCCTCTTCAGTGGTTGCTGTGAGGATGCAGATGAGATGTTAGGCCCACTTCTTTATACATGTTTGATGAACCTTTTTATGCCACTTCTGGGATACTAGCGTGAATGTGGGAGATCGTGCCTGGGAAAAAAAGGTACAAAACATGAGAGATGTCCAAGTTTGTAATGAGGCTAGCAAGGCTCTCCTGGCTCATGAGCAAAGTAGGGCATCTGTAATGAGCGTGCAGAAAGACGGGGGTGGGTGGAGGGCAGACCAAATGCACAGGCGTGTTTCAAACCTGAATGAGCTGAAAGCTAACTTTAGCTGTCCGGTAGAAGGGGTGTCAATCAGTGCTCTCACACGACGGGAGATACCGAACCAATCCCGTAATTACCACTGGAATTGCTGCATTTTTCCACAAATAGCTCGCTTCTGCTTCTTCACTACAGTGGACAGATAGATGGTGCAAAAGCTAATGCTGTCAGTCAGCAGGAGTGAAAACCAACAACACAGTGTCATTGTTGAATAGCTTTAAAGGACTTCAAATCATTAATTCATAGAAGAGAACACTCAAGTTGGGGCTCAGCTCATTCAGTTTGGACACCACTGGGTGACACCAACAAATAAAAGTCTTATTCCACAGCTGTGTCTTCTTTCACAGTTGGACATGTCACATTGTGTTTATTTAATGGCCACAAGTTAAAGTCTTAAGGCACTAAAATACTGAGCATATACTGGGTCATATTTTTATCTCATGCTGAAAAGTCTACACTAGTTAAAAGACCGGTGAAACCTGCATCAGGAGGAGCATTTGTTTTGTTCGCCTCAGGCTGTGTTTAAACATTCAAAGCTCAAGCATAACTCTCGTGTGTTTAGCATGTTCATTGACTTTTTCCACATTAACCATTCTGCTCTTGCTCAGCTGCACACAGTCCTCGACCAGTCCATCACGAGTCCAGTTGAATTTACTTTGACTTGGTTTTTGGGTCACCTGCTGGCTTCCTGAAATCCCCTAACACTGGCTTTGATAAAAGCAGAAGGTATTATGTGCCATTACAGAGCAATCAGAGCTCCAGTCAGCTTCATCAGGTGTTAGCATGACTTGATAGCAAAATATGTATTGTTTTTCTAATGTCTTCTTGATTAACATGTATAGAACTCCATAACTTGTGTGTCTGTGTGTGTTGCTGAAAAATTCCCCCTGAGTGCAATAATTTCAGTCAGTGCTTGAAGTGGAGTAATGGCTTTATGCACCTGAGGCCACCATTTTGGGGCTTTTCCAGACCACCCCCAGACCTCTAATGCAAGCTGTTTTGTTGCCTGCTGCCTACCTTTTGTTGGGTTTGGTATAGAATATTTTTTAATTTTTTAAACATCATTGTTTTATTGTGTTGTATGAAATATTTGTATGAAATGAGGCTGTAAAGTGGGTATTTTCTAAAAGTTTTATATGGAGGCATGAACCACACAATATATAAAATATGATAAATAGCTCATTACTTCAACATAACGTAACACAACTTCTTTCTTCCCTTCCACCTTCACTGCCACCATTAAAGCGAAACGTTTACATGAAGCATACATTCTAGTCAGTCATATGAAAGTCCTAGGCTTTGTGTACACATCCACCACCCCAACCAGGTGACTGAGTAACATGGAAAATGATGAATGAAAATATTTTCCGTAGATTGTTCACTTTTAGGCTGTAAATGGTTATATTGTGTGTATTCTGGACAATACAGACACAATGGCGATAGATACTGATCTTGCACTCCATTTAAACAATCCCATTTTAATTGCAGTAATTGTGTTTTATAGAAGCCACAGTTCAGGATAGTAAATACTCACCCTTGTAAGATCACTGTGTAAAACACCATTGCCTTTTGACGGCAGTACTTCCAGTTTTATTTTAATCACTCTTTTGATTCCTCGGTGGCCCTGTGGCTTATATTGTACATGACTAAAAGTTTCACCTCAGAGCCCAAGTCCTTGAAGAAGTCCCAAGTTGCTGCAAAGCCTGTGAACCCTGCAGGCCTGGACTGAGTGCATTATTGCTGGCCCCAGCCCATGATGAGGAGAAGTATTGATCTTATCCTGAGACCGAAGCCCTCAGTGCACCTCTGCAGGGCTTAGAGTGAGCTGAGGCAGGATGCACAGTAATGAGAGCGATAGTGGCAAGAATAAGGGGCCATGTCTTTGCTAACAACAATAGAGACCTTTACGCTACAGAAAAGGCAGATTCCAGCAGGGCATGTGTTTTTCTGTTTATATTTAACCCCTCTCTGCGATATACTCTGTTCTTTTGTTTCTTTGAATCCCCCAAGCCATGGCGCCTTGATGGTCTTATCTGGAATTTCAGACTCCAGTGGGAATATATCTCAGCGCAGACTGTCTGAAAAGTAAATTCGGTTTACTCCCTGTATGAAGCCAGTGAAGCTACGGTGATGGTCTTAAACGATTAAAACATCTCTCAGAGGAAAGTGGTTTGAGCGTAGCCAGACCGTACCACGAGCTGGGAAGAAGCAGCCCAGTCCTTGTGAGGGCCTCGGTCGGTGCCTTTTTTGTGGCAAGTTGGTTTTCTCAACAGGGGCTCAAGAGAGAGGACGTCTGTGTTTGCACGCCTGTAAGGTTATTATAACGTTGAGTGAAGCCTTTAACCACACAGTGACCAGCTCAACCACTCCATGTAGATTATGGCTGTTGACTGTCTGCCATAGCTGCTGGAGGTTGTCGTTGAGTATGCTGAAGTCTTACATTACGTTAAGTGCTGTTGGAAAGGGGGATGGAGATTAAAATGTCTGATTTATTTCTACCAGGAGATTGAACGGACATTTCCTGATATGGTGTTTACATTTAATATGGAGCGAAAGGGAAATTAATCTGGCAAAATAAGTAAGTGTTTTTTCTGAACTACCCAGAAGTGAAAGAGGTTGAAACTGAGGGATGATGAAGGAGTTTTAAAACTTTTGGGTAATATAATGCAAGTCCATATATCAGCAGCGTCTTCACCCCAGATTAAAGCTAACAATCACAATATTCTTTTCTTGTAATAACAATGAAAATCAAACTCTGTTGGTTCTTCATTCACCCAGCCTTTTCTAGCATTAGATATGAGATGATACAGGTGATTCAGAGAGATATTTTATGTTGGCTCTGGCAAAGCCTTTTCAGTTTTAACCTCTTAAAAGGAAACACTGAAATTGCGCTACTTTATGTCCAAAGGAAAAGAAAGCTGTCAAAGCCACAAAGGGTTAAAAAAGACCACCCTCAGCTTTCGACTGACTTCACAGGGCTACCTCTCATCTTTTAATGTCCCTACACGTAGAACCTCCATCTCTCTGGATGTGGCCCAGCTAAAAGCTATCAGCTCAGTCAGTGACCATCATGTGTTATCAATGAGCAGCTCATCTGTTTGAAGTGGTGCTTTCCCAATCGTCTCCTTCCCTTCTGGGGCCTTTTAATCCCAGTCTACATTCCTGCACACTCTTATTTTTCTCTCCTTTGTACACATCTTTATAGAGCCGTCTGTGAACAGTAGGCTGTGTGTGTGACTCTCTGGGCCCACACTGCTTGTCTGTTCTGCTCTTCCAGAGATGCTTAGCATTTCAGTCCTCTCTAAACATCCCTTCTATCTTTCTGCTTTGCCTTCCCTGAGGCCAAAGCAAGCTTATTCCCTCTAGCTATTACATCCAATTAGGATGAGTGAGAGTTTCACCCCTCCTCCAGCTCCACAATAACAATGCGGGATACAGTGCAATGAGTCAGGGGTTTCTCTTCTACTCTTTGATGTGAACAAATTACACCTCAGATACACAATTGGCAAGGAAACAAAGTTTCACTTTACTCTTTCAAGTTTTGATCCTTTGTCATTTGAGAAACAACAAGATACCCAATGGAATAACTTGGTGTGGACTGATGTTGCCTTTAATTTGCACTTTTATATTTTAAAACAGTGCCTCTGATTGCTGTGAGAATTGTAACTGTTGTTAAATTATGCTTATACAGTCCTCTCAGCTTTTCTCATTGGCTCAATCAGCTGCTCTGGTAGTCTTCCTGCTGGTCACCCAAATTTATTGTGCACTTTATTCCACATTTTTCTTTTCCCAAAAGATATGTATGAGACCAATTTTTGCGTGTACAATTCTACATCCTTCAGAAGCCCTTCACTTGAATGAGGTGGAAAGCAGCCATTTTCTGTATGACCTTTGAAGCACCTTTTGTCTGAAAAATGCATGGGCCACAAGAGCCAAGGTCAGCCAATCTGTTTTCAAAAGAAGAAAGTAAAGATGTTGGGACATACTGGTCCCTTTTCAGTTTGATATGAAATTGTTGCATGTACAGTGGTACAATGTTGTATTTAGAAACAAATGTAAATGTACAGTTGAACCAACAGTCCAAATGTCAAATCTCTTGAGAGCTGAAGCACTGGTAACCTGTCCTGTTTCTGTGCAGATACAGATTTTAAACCTAAAGTACATTTGAAATGACTATAAATACTTTTAAAACAGCTTTAAAGTACAATGGTGTGATGTATGTTATGGACTCAGTATGGAATTGTGGTACTATGCAGCATATTGCTAAGCAGACTTTGTAAATTTAGAGCAGTAGAAACAGTGTTTTTGCATTCAAATACCTTGCATTAATCTGGTGATAAAAACATCTGCAATTCTCCTCATTTAATGCTTAAAGTACATTCGGGCAGAGCATCTTACTTTCTTAAAAGGAACATGTGCTTCGCTGCCACACCACTGCTAACGGCCTTTTTGCCATCTGGTGGTTGCTGTTTTTCATCTTGGAATAATCATTGGAATAGTCATTGTTACTTTGTGATAATACTATACAATTTTTATTTGTATTATTTTCCCTCGAGAAAAAATGGCATAAATTATACTGCAGCTTCAACAATTTAGTCCAGGGACATGTCAGATATTCAGTCTGCCTGGTCTGCTTCTGTATTCTACAGGTATAGTCTTCGATTGGATGTGCAATCAATTCAATTCAATTCACCATTGAGAACATATATTACTTTCTGACTCTTGGTTTTGCCCACTGACACCTATAGCAGACTTTCAAAAACATATTGATTGTGTGTCGAAAACACAGTATGAATCAGGCCTTGGGTATGTCTGCACTCGATATTGACAGCATCACAAAACACTTCCCTGTAGATAGTCTTGACCATGTTTTTTCTTTGTTATGCTTGGAGAAGCAACTAGATTGTCTATTTGAGAGAACATCCCATTCACGAGCAATCACAAACATCCTTCAGTCTGGGATATTATGGATTTTAAACCATTTTATGGCCTTATTTATTAATATTCCAGTGTAGCAAAATGCACCTAGGATTACAAGTTTAAGGAAACACATCTTAACGGTGAATAGATGGCATATTTGGTAAACCATGTATCGAAAAGACTAACATTAATGGACTACAGCCTATACCCTGTGCTGACAGTAAATGAGAATGGATGGTTTATTTGCTTATGAAATGATCGTGTTTATACAGCTCCATGATATAATGGCTAGTGCTACTTCTCCCTCACCATTAGCTGAAAGAACATCAACAATCCGGCTTTAATTATTGTTGGTATTGTGTGTTTGTGTGAGTCATTTCATTTCAGAGTTACGTTCACAGCCACCGCCTCTGCCGAGATGATTTCATGTTAATGAGCACTGATTCCACGGAACAAACACTTCTAAGGGTGATGTTATGTGGGAGATATGTGCAGCGAGCATCTGCGGGGGGTTACAAAGTAAGCATTTGTGTGTTTGTTGTGAAGGTATGTAGGTGGTGAAGGAAAGAGGATGTGAGCACAAGAAGACCACTGATTTCCATAGGCAACACTTGCAATTAAACAAAAAACTACTGTATTTGTTAAATTCCACCAGTTAATCTCAGTTGTGCTTTGATTTTTTTGGTGGACTCATTGACATTATTTATTAGGACTGACCATTTAATGTCACAGAGTGGAAAAGGTTCACTGTTTAAAAGCCTCTATGCACACTTTAATAGTCCACTTTTATGCTAGAATATGTGTTCAAAATGATTTGCACTCTGATTTGTTTCAAGCGCTAATTAAATGAAGCCTGAAAGCGAATGAATGCAGCCATTGTGCTCATAACCTCTTGTCAAATGTTAAAAATAGGAACATAAAGACTCCAACAAAAACTTTTGCCTCTTGAGATTTATGATAAGGCCATTGACAGACATAAACAGGATTTGTCAGAGCCAGCAAATGGTGTCTGTTCTGCCTGTGCTTGCACTGACAGCCGGCTGTCACTCTCAATGCTACACTGTTAAATGGGAGCACAATCCATTACATCAATTGTTTTATTTTTACTTTACTCTGTCAACAGCTAACTAGTCATAAAAGTAAGAGTGAGGGGCTTTACAAAGTTTTAATGTGGACCAGAGTTACCTTTTACTTTACAGAAGGAATATTTTTTTGAATTTAGTAATAATAATCTGCTAAAATGTTTTATAGACAAACACACATAATTAACCTGTAGTTAACTCAGTCCAGGCATTATTTGTTGCACTGTAGTCCTTGATATGTTAATGTAGGGGGTAATTACTTCTTCATCCCCACCTACCTGTCATTGAACAGGCTGTTATAATAAATATCTCAACATTAAAATGGGTTTCTCATAACCTTTTGAGTGTAAAATTCATCTAACAGGTTAATGCCATTAAACACAACATTATAAAACAAAGCTGGCTCCCACAACTGCGCGATAATGGACTGCTATCATAATTACACTTACTGCAATCATCTCAGTGACCCGTCACCCAGACTAATGCTGATACATCAAAACAACACTTACCAAAGATTTCTCGGCCTTAAGGTTAAATGCTAATGCTTGGCATATCACATTGAAGGATGCTGTTATTACCAATGCCAAGTCATCAAGAGTTTCCATCCCACAATGCACAAAGTTTAGTTTGCTAAACTACTGATGTTTTGTACTGATGCTGTTTATTTAGTACTTGGCATCCTCTGTATATTTTATAATTATATGTATTTCTTTAAAAAAAAAATTATTTAACCTTTTTTCCCCATAAAAGTCACACTGAGATTGCAAAACTCTTTTGTAGTTGCAGTATATGTCTTTTGGTGGTAGGAAAAATTGAAGCACCCAGAGAAAACCAATGCAGATACGGGACAACATGCAAACTCCACACAGAATAGCCATGTCCTGACTGGGGATCGAACCCAGGAGTGCTAACCACTCTTCCTCCATCCTGTCAGTTAAAATATTATGTTTTGGAGAGTCAAACACTTCAATGAAAATCTATTTAACAATTCAAGTCATAACATTACTTCACAAATATCTGGTGCATTAGAATAAAGAGACGGACACGCTCTACCAGATAAAGCCGAGCAGAGACTGGAGTAGGCCAGAGAAGCTTTCACTTCTGACATACACCCATAAGTGTATATAGTGTACATAGCCCAACTTTCTCACATCCTGATTCCTTCTGCATCTACAGTGGTTTTCTCAATGCCCAACACGGCTTATAGTTGGATGATTTAAAGTGAAGCCAGATGCTTCTAGGTCAGAGTTATGATTAGTATTATTGCTCCTCCGGTTGCTTCAGTAGCTCACACAGAGACACCCATCTTCTTCTATGGTAACATCCAGGTGAACTCAGTCGCTTCTCTTCTTATATTTCATTCTTTACTTCCTACTTTGACAAGTTGCTAGCTGTCTGGTAGCTTCAGTGTGACTGTTTCTTACTTCTTCTTTTTTTCTGGCAAATCCAATATACTGTATACTGTATATTGCATCTTTCAATAAGATTGTTTCAAAAGGCATGCACTCTCAGTTAAACCCTTACTGTTACATGGCGGGAACATACTGTTTATATTCAAAGTGAGCCTTCTCTCTCATTCAGTATGTGTGTCTTATAGTTCTGGCTCTTGTAGGTCCCGTGCTCCTAGCCCACGGACGCACTATCTGGGCTGAACACCTTGAGGTCGTATCAGCCCGGTGCTGGACAGGCTGACTGCATCCCATTTAGATTATGGATGGATGGTTATTACTTCCTCCAGGCTGTCAGTCAGATTAAACCAATATGTCCCTGGATGGAGGCTTATCATGCTACAGAGAGGACCTTCTCCTTGGAACGAGGCGGGGCCATTAAAATAAGTCATCTCCACAACACTTTTACAAATTTATTAGCACAGTCTCAAGATGTCTCGAGGAATTGTTGCATTAAAGGAAACAACGTGCATGCAAATCCTCTACAATAGTATTCGCACCGGGCGTAGTTTTATGATAGACTCTAAACTGAGGAAGTGGCTTACTGTGTTTGATTAACTGTTCTGTATGAGAGTCAAGCTAAAGCTGTGAATCACACACGTTTTTGTATTCATTACAAAAGTGTTTATGGTCCCAGTGTCTCCAACTGGAAATACTTAGATTTTAGAGCCGCTTAGAGCAGTACAAGTGATGCCACATCTGATCCTAAAACTGATGACTGGTATAATTCACTTTACCACATTAGCATTCATGCAGTTTTACGATCATCAGCTAAAGAAATGTTGTATAATTGAATAATGTTTGTACTAGCTTCAGCAACTCAAGAGTGGGTGGGAAAAAACAAACTCTTTTATCTCTGTCCTCTGTGTTTGTGTGGGGGTTTGCTGTCTGCACTTGGAGCCTTTTTCTTTTCTGTTTTCCTTTATTGTATGTGTAAATGTGTATGGAGCCTGTTTAGTATGTGTCTGTGGTTTGCCTGTGTGCTTCTCTTGACCCCTATGGTTAGGGAAGTAGAGGAGAAGAAAACCACACTATAACCAAAGTGTGGAATGTGCTTGTTTTTTTGTTTTTTTGGGAAGGATTATGGTTGTCTTTGTGCATGGGAAATCACAACACTTGCAGCTGCTTAATGCTTTGTTTCACTTCCAAATAATAAACTCAGAGTTTCTTTTGAATTTGAGATAGAGATGTTGTTTTGATGCATGAGCAAAAATGAAGCATCTTTAAATTAGGCACGGAATAACATGTCATACACAATGGTAGTGATATGTGACCCTTACTGTCCCAAGAGAACTTTGTATGTTTCGGTTTTATGCATCTTGAAAAGTTCTCTGGTGATGTCCGACAATCCTTAAGAGTAACTCCAAGTTGAAATATTTTCTTTTTTAGCACTACGCACACTCTTTCTTATCTACAGTCTCTCTTTTATAAAGGCTCTTACTTTTTGCATTAGTAGTAAATCAGTGTCTATTGTAAAGCACTTCTAAATGTCCAGTATTATTGAGTAACATGTGTACTTCGTGGGGTTTTTTTTCGGTTTTGATTAGAAGATTTGGATGAATTTGCTGTGACATAACTTGCTTTTGGCCCATAACTGCTGACCTGTCTGGCTCATGATGTATTCAGGCCCTAATTCTCTCCATATGCTAATGCTTAATTAGTATTCAAAAGTGCTCTTGAAAAACATGTACACGACATTGAATCATTCTTTAATTAAGCTTGCATCTCATTTGTAGGTTGTATCATTAGCGTTGAGAAATAACGAACATGCATTTTTAATCTGCTCTCAGAACTCATTTGAAGTTGGAAAGTGTGGCGTTTCAATCCGGTCCACGCTGAGACCGTTGTAAGTTGGGACAAGTTATGGCACACATGTCAAATTCAAGGCCTGGGGGCCAAATGCACCCCTTTACAATGTTTTATGTGGCACTTCAAGACTTTTAGAAGGTGATATTTTTTCACTCGGTTTTATTTATTCAATTTGAGCATGTTTTAGATGGATTTGATTTTTGCTACAAAGATAAGTAACTAAAACCTGTTTAAATCTGTCTAAAACCTGTCCAGATCCATCTAAAACCTGTTCAAATTCAACCAAAACATGTTGAAATCCATCTAAAATCTGTTGAAATCTGACTAAAATCTATTGAAATCCAACTAAAACCAGTTTCCATAAAAAAGGAAGGAGGAAATTATTGTGTATGTGATAACTTTTGTAAGACTCAAATGAAGATGAAATCTCACATTCAAAATTTAGTGAAAGCTTCCACATGTCACCATCTTTGGACCCTGAAAAGATTCTTATTAACTTTCGCAGCCCCTCACCACTTTGAGTTTGACACCACTGAGTTATAGGAACATCCTTAATCATGAGTTTAGTCAAAAGTGGAGTTCGCTGATTTCTATGCCTCCCATGTTCTGTTTCCATGTCCAGCTTGGCACATTTTCTTGAAGGCATGATGGAGATAGAGCACAGCCCTAATGGTGGCAGACAGGCTAGATCTCAGCTGTAGACTTGGCTTGAGAACCAGGGAATGTGTGCCACGAGGGCTAATCCTGCACTGGTCCAGAATTATGAGCACACATTAGTGCACTGACCAGGGCGCTCTACCAATGGGGGGATGGGCTGTGTGCTGCAGTCGGTGCCAGCAAACACGTCGGCTACTGTGGGGTATTATGTCCCGGTGGGATGTTGGGCCCTACAGGTAGCAGGTGTGTCTGGCTCTACTTCCAGTTCCGCGGATGGCATGTCAACGTCACGGTCACCGTTAATAATGTTGAATCAGCGTTCTCTTGTGCAGCTGCAGCACTGAACACATTGACATAGTTGCGATAAAGCTAATGCATTTCCCCTTCTTCTCTCTCAACAGCAGCAGATGGTGAGGAACCAACTTCAGCAGGTGGGATTTTCATTTTTTTTTTTCTTTTTCCCCTTGCTAACATTATTCCCATTCATTTAAGTATGTCAATGCATGCGTGTGTAGAGAGAGAGAGATTGAGCAGCTTAATTTTCTCCCTCTTGGCCAGGCACTTTCCTTCTTTCATTACCACACGCTGTAATTCTGGTATCGACTCGCTGATCATGCCTGGTCAGCAACACTTATCATTATATCATTTAGTAGTTCTCTTCGTACGCCAGCACTATTCTCATGTCGCTCTGCAGTGCACCTCAGGTATAATACGACTCTATTGTCTGAATAAATTAGCTTTCCTGCAGAGATTGAAGTCTTTCGAGTATTAGAGCATGTTTGTGCGGATGTATGTGATTGCAGTCTTTTTCCAACTTAAACGGTCAGTGCTTTCGTGCGTCCTGTCATTAAAGGTGCTTTGCTGTGTGTATCATTCACTCACATTGTCACCACTAGGAGCAATTTCATGTTTTATTGTCTTGCCCAAGGATACCTCGGCAATGCAGACAGCAAAACAACGGATCTGTCTGCCGACCTTGTAGCCAGTAGAGAACCAATCTACCTTCTGTGCCACCAACTGAGTTAACTTAAACTTGCTTTATTCAAACTGAATGAGGCAAATAGTTGTGTCTGTGTGTAAAAACTGAAACCATGCATTGTAACCATGCAACCATCCTTTGTATGTGAAAATACAATAATCTAAAAGTCCTACCTTTGTGACATGCTGCTTCTAGCATTGTGTTTTGTGCGCTTTAATAATGCACACTGCTTGATCTGACTGACATTTCCTTACATAAAAACTAGCATTTAACAGCTTTATATTCAAGCACTGCATCAATCACACAACCCTTTTTAAATTATTGTCAAAGCCCCCTGTTATTAACCATCCAGAACACAATGCACCATCTTCTAAAACGCATCCCATTAGCTCCACTTTCAATGCAAATGTTAAATGTATCCGCTCCCTAAGGGGTGCTGCGGATGTGTTTTTTCCCTTCCCGTGTGCTCTCTTAAGGTAGCTGCTAACGCTTTGTAAATACCAACACGAAAAGGTCCTTCCTCAGAGGCCATGTTGTGCATCAAGAAGAGTCCCCGCTCATTACGGAACCAACTATGTAGCGACTTTTACTACAAAAGCATGACCGCAGAGGACAACAGTAAACAAGAAGCTGATTCATCTTCATCAATGATGTAATTAAAATGTCAGTTCACATTGCGGGAAAGAACTGCCACAGCATACAAAGCTCCCAGTAATAAGTAGATTCCCACAGTCTAATTGTCACCACTCTGTGTTTCTTTCATTAATATTAATCGCTGTTGGTTGTGTGAGATCAAACAGGTTAAAACAAGAAGAATTCATTTAGATAAGACCATTGTGGTATTAAACATTTCTTTTATTGCAATCCTCCGACTAAAAACAAGGCATTGGAAATAATTAGCAGCTCTAAAAAATGACCCGGATTAGGTACGACTTGTGTCCACTGACCTGGAACTGAGCGTTAAGAGAAAATAGGACAGGGTGACGCAGAAAGCCAAATTCTACATGACAGGTTGTAGGCATTTAACATATCAGCTGCTGTTTTCACAGTCCTCACATTAGTATAACATACACAGTGCAGTAGGCTCTCTTTGTGTCCGGCCAAAGAGGACTGTCTGTCGGCTTAAAACAGATCACGTGTGACGCTGTGTTGAATTAATCAGTTTAAGGTCAGTAGCCCAGTATGTCACTCTGTCGTTTACGTTGTAGTGTTACAAATCTGACAATAAGATGAATACAGCAACAGAAAGTGACGATTTTTTTATTTTTTTTTAAATGTTCCAGCATGTTTTGACATCTTACAATGATTTAAGCAAATACTTTTACACTAATCTCTAGAATTTCTTATTACTAAAAAAATCCAATACATGAAGAGAATTGATTTGTAAATGTCTTCTAATCCATCTTGTAGCTATCTGGACACATGTGACTTGATGCGGTGTATTACATGCATCCTCCAGAGTGTGCACGGATCGATTCTCAATTTTCCATGTCATATGTAAAACTTTACTGGCTTTTGATTGTTTGGAACAGCACTTTTCTGACTGTTTCACTGTCTCATTCAGAATGCCTCCCTGACGTTAAACAGACATGACTGATCGTTATAAATAATGGCATAATTAAGAGCTTAAATACAACAATGTGCTGCTTCACACAATTTCCCTGATGTAATTCAGTGTAAGGCAAGATCCATTTACACCTCTGCAGACATGTGACCCAGGGCTTCCTCTAAATACAGTATGTGTGCAGATCTGTTCTATTAGAATGCATTGTTTTACAGCAATTTTGCCTGAATATGCGTTTGATTTGAAAGGTTAAGTGGACCACTTTGCAGAGCAGCGTAGGAACATATATAGAGCAGCCTACATCTCATATCAAATATACTTAGAAGCTAATTGCTCGCCACATACATTGCATGCTCACAAACATTTTCTCACAACAGTGCCTTTAAGAGAAGACCTTTGGATGGCAAGGACGCCGCTCTGACATTTTGGTGACATTTACCTCTCTATTACTGCCTTTGTGTGGATCCTTCCAGAATGATAGGAGCCTTCGATGTGACCGCTGCGTTACAATATTTATTTGACAACTTCCTGGGCCATTTTGTTTACTGCGTGACTCTTACTTTGGTTCACGCTAAGTGCATTTGTGTGGCATTGTCAGACACTGATGGCTGAACGCATTGGGTTGAAATGGCGGTGTGTCAAGGGCATGGCGGGATGGAAGGCCAAGGACTCACTAAAAGCATATTCGTCTCACGCTGAGAGCTCTGATGTAATATTGGTGGTACAGTGCCAACTTTTATCAGTGAAGGTGAAGGATGGGTGCAGTGACCATGGGCCGGTGAACCGCTGAAGCGTCAGTATAAAAAGGCAGGTTTAAAATAGATTCGACACAATTAGGCCATGTCAAATTTCTTGGTAATCTGACTGGGTGCCCATTCAGCTCTGAGGATGTAGGATGTAAATTTCACAGTCCTGGGCAGAGGAAAAAATGTGTTTTACTCTTTTTTTTTTTGAAAGTGTAACAAGGTGCAAGGTTTTTACTTTCAATTCTAATAAAATTTTTAAATGTCCAAACTGATTTTAATTTGTTTGTAGCTTATAGTGCAGGGGTCAATAGAAGATCAAGCCCTTTGCAGATGTTTGTGGACTGCTCAAGATAATCAGATCCTTTTAGCGACAAAAGCTGACCCACTTCTATGGGATCAGCAGAGGTCTTGATCAAGAAAGAGGCATGGAGGCAGTAATGCTCTGTCTGACCTGCTCATAACCTCTCCCGAAGAAGTAAAGGTCATTAAGATTAACAGGGCTCTGGGGAAGGAGAAACAGTGGCTTTTTAAATGCTGTAAATGCTGTCATTGTATTGAATGAACTGTATACTTTACACATTTAAGGGGAATGTTTTCTCTTAGCCTCGGAAAGAAAATCGCTGTTAACTAGTGACTTAGTGCTAATTATATCCCTCTTATAAAGTCAAGTGTGCCTTAATGCCTCAAGCCTCTCAACTTCAATGGTGCTTTGTGAAAAATAATAATGTAAGACGTGTGTATAAAAAGGCTGACTTAGAAGGTGTGTATACACACACACAGAGCTAATGTTGGTGGCAGCTGCCAGCTTAAGATGTAAGAGCATACATACCCAGGGACAACCCTAAAAAGGCTGATCAGCTGTGATTTATCTGTGAGGAAACAAAGGATGCCTTCCCTCATGTAACCATGGGTCAGGCCTTCCCAGCTGATTGATTGGCCAGCCAGAAAAAGAAATGAGAGTGGTGGCGCTGGACACACCGCAGGCTGACATCAATCACAGAGCCCGCGTTGGCTTGTAGAGCAGAGCAGCAGCTGACATTCACACAAGAGAGCTGCCAATGTTTCCTCTAGACATGCATCACACAGCCACACATCGCACAAGTTAAGAGAGCATCGCTGACAGCCTGATGCGATCTGTTGGATTATAAACAAGGTCTGCTGCGTGGACCCCTGCCACAGAAGTTGCCTTTTCTTGTTCATATTCTCTTTTGCCTCCACTATACATCAAGGTCTTAGTAGACTTGAAAGAAATACAATGCAATATATAAAGCAGCCATATATAAGTAGAAATTATGTTAGAAATATGTATGAATACATTTATTGTTATGTTAATCCAGTCTTGAGGTTATGGTTTGGAACAGATACCAGAAAAAATGCCATATATGATAGCTTATTATATTTTATTTTACTTTTATTTTACTTTATTAACTTTATTTTATTTTATTTTATTTTATTATTTTTATTTTCTTTTTTCAGGGGCTGCAGATTTATGCCTTCCCTTTTTTTTTCTTTAGACAAATTGAAAGAATGGTCAATTTCATCCACTAAGCTCTTAACAGTAACAATATCCATCATCCATTAACCTTCCATCAGAGCAATCATTTTCATAATTTTTCAAGTCGTGATCACATTTCTGTTCTATTTGAGGGATCTGATTGTGTTTCACTCTGTAGCATCCATCAGGCTTTCTCTCTTCTAGCACATACGGGGTAAAATATGGAGCGTTTTCTCAATCCTCAAGTATTCTTAGCTCACTCTCATCATGCAGCTCTATCAATCAGCAAATAAACCTTTTTCTCTTCATCACTATAAAATAACATTGCTTGCTGAGACATAGCTGTCATGCAAAACACAAGCTGGCTGACGCACACGCTCGTTCCACTTCCTGCATGTTCTGCCGTGTGTGCTCTCCATTAGGGCCCCTGTCAGAACGCCTCGCTGCGGCTATAGATCGTCACGTCAAAACAGCTCTGAAACCTGTCACCCCCTTCTCCTTCTGGGAGCAAGGCCTCTATGGAAGCCATTATATGTTTTTCTGTTCAACTGATTAGCCGGCTGATTTGCACTTATTATTACTGATCCAGACCCTGCTTGGCGCTAAAATGGCACAAGTTGGAAAAGCTTGTTTGTAATTCATGTCCAGTGTCCAAACCGCTCCAACAAGTCACAGATAATAAGCCTACGTGCTGTTTACTTATTTCTTTCCCTGACTTCATTCTGAGGCTATACATTTTGTGGGTTAAGGCCTGCATGTAATGGCTGAGCGCATGATGTATGTAGTACACATCTCAAGGCTGCGGCCATTTACTTGACGTTGTCAAATGTTCTGCTCGTGGCTGTTCATTTGTCAAATTGACTTAAGAGGGCATGATAGTGTCACCCTTGAGACGTCGTTTTTGTCTTATCGCTTGAATCAGAAAAAGAGGCTTGTCTGAGTGCAGTTTACCTCATAACAGTAAGATATGACCGAATAAAGGCTGGAATATCAATGCTATCAAGAGAATATTTTTTTCTTTTATATCATTCCAGTGAGTTGTTGCGTTTTAAAAACAATAAATTCTGGCAAATACAGTACTTATCTTACAGTGGAAATGCAGTCAAATGTATTAAAAGGACAATCATGAGAGTAAACAGAAGCCTCAATGCATACTATATCACACTTCTCTGGTCCATCCATTGTCTATCTTCTGATCTCAAACCACAATGTCCCTTACAATCAGTATATGTAAGTATTTTCATATATTCTGACAAGAATAAATTACTATAAAATTTTCGGCCTGGCTTCAGACGTATGCCCATACTTTGCATTACTATTCACCAGAGTAGCTCAGAGCTTTTTTGAGTCTTCTTCTACAAAGTTTTGACAGCCTCAGTGCAGTTGTACAAGTCAATGTTTTAAAGATGAGGCAGTTATCGGCAGGCCTTGAGTTATGAAACCAATAAACCTGCGTCAAGGATTTGTCATTTGCATTTAGCCCCATGCTGCAGGTTAAAGTGACCCGAGACTGGATTAATATGGCTCTATGTAGTGGACACTGCCAGGCAAATGATAAATAACAAATATATCACATAAACATGCTCATAATCAAAGATTGAAACCCTATCCTTATGGGACCTGCATAAATGACAGGACATAAAAACACTTTCAAGAAGAGTTGAGTTAAAGTGTTTTTCAATACCAATTTTATATTAGATTACTTTCTTTTCTTTTTTTTTAATGTTCAATTATTTTTCTGTAAAGGATCAAATAAAAGGAATATGACAAAATAGTGTGTCATCTAAATATCATGTAATGCAATGTTAATGCACACTGTTCCGGGCTGGCTGCTTATGAATGTGAAACTTTAAATAATCTGAAACTTAAACAAGTTCCAACTTTTGCAAAGGCCTCTCGATGATGCTCTATCTTTTGTTATTTATGGGAATGTTGGAGGGTTGAGTATTAATTATCCCATGAGCCTTTGCCTAGCAGAGCAGAAAAAGTCGACACAATCTCTGAAGCGCACACTGTTTTAGGGAGCACTGTTGTGCCATTTCCTGAGCTGAATATAAACACTGTACACACAGTGATAATTGGCCTTTTTTTCTAATTGTAGAGTGCAAAGTCCAAAACAGAGCCTTTTGGGTTTCTTAATGGTGAGTTTTGCATCAAATGTCCATCATTATTTTATTTTAAAACAATAATTAACTGTTCATAATTTTTTATTGTCCCATCAACACTCAATAATGAGACTTTGTGTGAATGTGTGAGAGTGCTAACCTTATTGCTAGTCTATGCGCTCCACTTAGTGCTGTTGGAATAAAGTGCTTCCTTCCTGGCGGGGACACATTGAAGGATTTCTAGATGGTGCCTTGGGCTGCCCCCCCGACCACAGAGACCAGCAGCAGTCACTGAAAGCCAGCCAATGCCAGCTCTCCTGTCATCCACACTTTTACTTGTCAAACACTTTTACTTACACTCTGTCTCACTAGGGCTGCCTCTGTTTCATTTATTCATTTCATTCCCGGCCAATATGCAGCTTTTTTATTGCTTGATAGTTATACATTATCAATGACGTTGGGGGCTACATCTCATCCATGTGCTCCGTATGTTTCCATGCAGGTCCTTGCCATCCAAACCCTTGCCACAACAGAGGGACATGTGAGGTCAGTGAATCCTACAGGGGCGACACCTTCATCGGTTACATCTGCAAGTGTCCGCCAGGCTTCAGTGGAGTTCACTGCCAGCACAGTAAGTGGGACCACCATACATTTGTGTCATTTTACGTGCATCTGTTTGATGTGAAAGATTTTGCTGCACAAATAATGACCTTGAACAGCGAGCAAATCTGTGTTAAAAGGACAAGTTCAGCAAAAACGATTGTGTCTTTGGGAGAGAAAAGAATTGCTGAAGTAGCTTTCTACATCTGAGCACCGTGCACTTAATAAAAGTTGATGTCAGAAGGCTTTTGCTGCCTGTAAGATAGCTCTGAAGCATTGTTCTGGCTATCATAACGGCTTATGGGATAATATGCAGTGACTATAGGCACAATGGTTCGTTTTTTACAGATGTGCACAAAAACATACCTGCTTCTCTCGTGCCAATTAGAAGAAGAGCAAAAAAGTAAAACTAGCGATTGGTTTTAAAGCAAGGAGGCAAAATTTCTTTCTTTGACATCTTACATGCTGAAAACAACTTGAAAACAAACAACACAACATGTCCTGGCATTTAAAGGTGTGTTTTAAAAGCTTTCAAGTTTTCTATTACTCATCAGGACTCTGTTTGCGAACAAATATCACACAAAGCAAAATTGTGGGTGTACTTCTTGCTGTGTTGTCACCTTTTCGGAAAGTTAAATCTTTTTCATGGGTCAGCTTCTGTGAAAAACACTCGGGGCACAAAATACATTTTATAAGTGTAGCATTCGATCTATACTGAACATTTCCGAGCTTTTAACCTTCAGAGCACACGCCAGGATTTGGAAGTAGAATGTAGCTTTATGTGTAAGTGCTACGTCTTCCTGAATCCTGCAGTGTGATATATAGGCCAAGTTTTAAGGCCGGGCTGCTGTGTGTGCATGGCTGAGCACTGCATTAGTCGCTCAGCACAGTTGTCCTTCATCACAGGTGTGCTTGTAAGTAATGGATTTAACGTATTACGGTGCAGGCTGTGCGGTGATCCTTATTGGTCTGAAGGAGAGCAATGAATAGCGTTAAAAAAAACAAAAAAACACTGAGCTGTTAAACAATGCCTACTGTACAGAAGCTATCTGTGTCATAATAGATCCAAGGTTGAAAAAGCCATTCAAACGGTAATCTGAAAGACATCTATTTAGTGCTGTTTTCAGTCAGTTATTTATTCCCACACCATTATTTACTCAGTTTGCTCAAAAGATACAAAGCGTCAAGGGAAATGGAGCCAGCCACCATTTCTCCAGTGTGTCATTGTTCATCTCCAGACAGACTTGTGAGTGACTGGCTTGCATTCATGTCATAATTCAGTTATTGTTTCCTATTAAGCCCTTAGGAGAGTGAGAAACGGATTCGATATGGTCTGAATACGCATTACGACTGCCGATTTCCCTCACGCTCATTACATCTGAATGAAAGCGAGCGGCTCCACGAGACGGCCATCTGAAGACATTAATAATCGAAATCTGCAATTAGACGATAAAGGCTCATAAGTAATCGTGTTTACAAAGGCAGCTTAGCTTAGGTTTATAATACATGGTTATAATAAATGACAAACAGGTGGGAATGAACAGCACTGACGCAGAATAGAAGATGACAAGAAACAAGGCCAAACAACTTCTCGTGAGGCAACTGTCAGTGTTTATTTTAATGAATATCACTTTTTAATTATAAAGTTTGACCATTTAAAAGAAATCCATAGCTTTTAAACAAAAGATGGGGTATTACAATGAACAGAGAAGACTCATCACTCAGTCTCTTGTTTAATAAGCATGCTTGTGGATGTATAGTACTGAATATTACGTATTATATGTTGGTTCGTTATCAAATACGCCATAAATGCTCAGGCAAATAAACAATATTTACTTTTCATTTGCGAGTTTTTACTGAGCTACACACACTAAAATGTCTCTCATATAAAAAAACAAAATAATGAAATCCAGGCAGACGGCACATATGTTCACTAGAGGGACATAAGTAGGAAATAAATGGATTTCCATGATGTGAAGATTAATTTTTAAAGAAAATCCTGCAATTTATACCTTTAAAAACACACACTTTATGGGTCTCTCTATTGAGTTATTAATGTTCAACAGAAGTTAAACAAATTGAGCATCAGGAATCTACTGGCCTTTTTGTCAATAAAAACAAAGGACAGTAAGAGATATATGGTCTGTATTAATACTGTTCACATTTAATGGCCACAATTCTCTAAATGGTCAAAAACAAGCATGCATCCTTATTGAAATACAGCTTTTTTTTTGCTTCTTATTTGTTTATCGACAATAATTTCACAATTTGTCAAAAAATATTCAGCTTAAGAGTCGATGGGATGTCTTGATAGAACCCACAAATAAGGCCAAGCGTTTAGCGGCTCTAAAACACCCAGGGCATTGTGGATACTGTTACTATTACCATCATCCCCCAGTGACAGAAGCTCTTCCACCCTCTTGAAAACTGTCCTAAATAGAGTCTATACTCCACATGTGTTGCCAGAGCAGTATTATAATGCTCAGCCGGAAATAATGGTGAAATGTACAACCTGTTCAAGCTGAGAGTGGAGCACACATGTGGAGTTCTCACCTTTGAGGCCAGAGCAGACACACTGAAAGGTGAGAGCTCCACATCCAACATGTCAAGCAATAAAAGCTGAAGGTGTCAGAAATGTGCTACCACAGCAGGTGTCCATTAGAGTCAGAGGATTACATGTCAGTCTGTAAAACCGGGCAGCTGTTAGAGCAAAACGCCTTTTCCAATGGTTAAATTATAAGGCTTCATTCTAAATGCGGCAATCTTCACGTCAACGTTAAGTTTTATAAGAATGACGACTGTGTGTGTGACTGAAACTTTTTGGTATGATTTGAAATGTTCCTGTTACACACCAATTTATGCGATGTTTTGCCTTTTGGACGGAAAAAAAAGTGTGAACACAACCAATAGATATCTTTGTATCGTACGATCAGTAGCCCAGACACAGAAGCCAAACACGATACTAAGAATATGTTCTTTATAGAGTTCATGACGACTTTTTCGACACACATTCCCAGTTGGATTGAAATGTTTTATTTTCAATCTCAGAGCTTTGCAGCACTGCCACTCTGTAACACTGCTTTGAACATTTGAGTTGATGCAGGATACTAAATGTGGCAGGTTCTGTAACATCATGTTTACCGTTAGAGAGAGGACATTTTTCTCCTAAAATACATCATAAACATGTTGTTTTTTGTTGTTTTTTTCCTATAGCAGTGATGTCATCGCTCATGCAGGCTACTTGTTTTTTTATGCTGTGATACAACAACAAAACAATATGGGATGCTTAATTCACTTTCCACAATAATACACAGTGTTCTCTTCTGGTATGTGGCATGTTGTATGTTGTACTTTTTATAGCATTATTACTTGTATTTTGTTAGTAGTTATTTCTCTTTCTCTGTAAAATATCAGTGTATGGAATCTGTGTCTGAGCCAGCGTACAGTGATGTTTAGAGCCACGCATGAGTGGAATCTACTCCCACAGAATATAAAGCAGCAAACAAACTTCAAGAGGCAATTGAAAGTATATTACAACAAGTACAGATAGTGATTTTTAAATGATGTGTGCTTACACAGGAAGGTATGAAGCTATGGGTTATGGTTAGCATAAACATACACATCTGTGAATTTGTAGATTTGGCCGTAGACAAGATAAAACCGTATGAAAACTAACAGTTTCTTTGAAAGACAAAAATGCACCTGTTAACACACCAGTTAATTTGGTTAAATTGCCTTTTAGAGAACTGGCGTTCAGTGGTAATACTTTTCCATCATTATAATGTTCATAAGGCCTTTAAGCAGATTCCATTTTAGATCAATGCGTGCCTTTCCCTTTTTTTCTGAAACAGAGCAGCAAAGCAAATTGATTGAGTCTAAATGTGGGATGTGTGAGATGATTTTTTTACACTGGCCCTGTATTTGATCTAGTATTGACAGCTTTTATCATGCTGTATTAGCACGGCTGCCTCCATTGCCTTATGCCTCACTATAATCAGACTGTGTTTATAGCTGTGGCCTGATGGGAAGCCTGAAGGAGCGATTACTGTCAGTCAGTTCACCTGGGGTTGACCACACACACACACACACACACACACACTCAGCAGCAAAAAGGAGCGGCCTACCTAAGGACTCACTGTATGGTACCACATATAACTCCCATTATTGACCAATTTAGCTGTTTGTCAAATAATAACCGCCACAGTTGCACAATTTACTCCTACACATTTCCAACACTAGCTTCTTGTTTGTTGATGTAGATCCAGTTTCTATCAAATTACCCAAATTCCTGCTGATTTTAGTAACTTCTGTAAAAGGACGTTTTTCCATTAAACCTTTTTTGGTTCTGCCATTAACCCAGCAAATATGGTAAAGGGCAGTATGTGATGTAATGGATAATGTGGACAAATGTACAAAACAATATGACTAAACCAAGAGCTGCAGGATATTAGGAACTAACATAATACTTTTTATTTTATTAAAGAAAATATGCATTATGATGGATTTCTTCTTTAGATTTGCTTCCTTTATGTGCCAAATTGAAATATCAGACTCATTCCTGTTTTTTTAGATTATAAGCATATTGTGAATGCTGATATTGCATTGCGGATACATTTACCCCATATCCACAGCTTCTGACCTCTAAATAATGTATAAATAGAGCTACTGGAATGACTCATTGTGTGGAGGGTGAGCAAAGGACTTATGACTTATTTTTTGCCATATGTTTCGACTTGTCCAAAGTAAAAGTGAGGTGCAGAGATTTTCTTTTTCACCATTCACCGTTCCCCCCATTCCGCTGGACCTCTGTGAAACCTGTCACTTTCTTAGGAAATGACTTTGTAGCGGTAGCTTTGGACTGTTGAGGAGCAGCTCTTGTTAGCCGTACACCTCCCTTGCTCTGCTCCAATAGAGAGATAACATCAGCCGAGAAGTAGCGGGATTGCTCATGGTGAGAAGAAAGCAGAAAGCCCACTGCCACAGTCCACTGGTCAGCTCACTCAGCCCCGATCATGAGCATTTATTTGGATTTATCCTCTGTTCTTATCTTCCATTGTAGAGCATTGTCAGAGTGGAAATATTTGGAAATAAAATAGTTAAAGAGAGTTTATACACCAACATCATAGCCCTAAGACCCAAAAAAAACCCAACCTATAATTCACACCTCATCAACAGCATTAGCACGTCTGGAGCTGCTTAGCTGGCTAAATGAATGACTGTTTGTTCTATTGTTTGTATGTTCTATTGCTCATATTCTGGTTATAGTAATAGTCAGAAAATAAACCATATATTCAACAAAATTTGCCAGTGGTTCCGAATACAAGCTTTTCCCCAGTCATACATCTTCCCAAAGTGCTGCTGCTGTTTTGTTTATAGCTCCCGGGAAAGTACTTACTGTCTTAGATCATATGAGCACTATCTGAATTAAGTCTTAGGCACTTTTTCATGTAGAGTTGAAGAATTATGTTTTGGGGGCAGGCTTAGCTAAATGGATTAACGTTGATTTAAGAACTACAGAAATTGAGTGCAAAGTTTTGACTACACTCGTGGCAAAGCGGCAGAGGCAACAAAGAACAGTAACCTATTTTCGATTGCACTCCTTGGGTCTTAAAGCTTATAGTTCTGTCCTAGTAAGAGTTTGGCAAAGTATTACTGAGTATATGCTAATCTGTCACTAAATATGGGTCTCCTTTGCTCCAGTAGCATGTTAGTATACCATAATCAGACATTGTGTTTTTAACCTTAACCTTTCCATTGGAGTAAAACTTTCAGCGTGAAGAAAATAACCACATTTTATAATTAGATGGTAGCATGGCCCATGTTGTGAAAATCCCTGAGAACCATTGTGAACAGTGACTGCCTCGAGCCTTCCCCGCCGCTCTGTTACTGTGATAGAGTCTTGTGGAGGACATGGCCATTTCCACATAACATTCACAATCCCACAGCCCACCCACTGCTCACAGTCTGTGGCTTGAAAGCTGCATTTACAGGAAGAGATGAGTGCAGAGAATCCTGGGGGAAGGGTCCATAGTCCACCAAACATCCAAAGAAGTGACCACAATCACACAGCCAAACCGCCCGACGCCATTGATCAACAGCTCGTGTGGAGACAGCCAGTGTGTGTGTACACAGATAGAAGAGGAAGAGATGGGTAAGCTTGTTCGCCAGCAGTGCTGTATTTTTGTTAAGCTCCCTGCACATTTGGTCTTTTTTCAAAGCACCACACATTTCTGTCTGCCGAGGCAGCAGGGCACCTTTTTTATGTGGCGTTTCAATCATAATCTGATCAGTCAGTTCGGCCTCCAGAAGATTTTTTTGTTCCATTTAGCTGTTTTTGTGTCTGGGCTCGGGAAGACAGATTTAAATGGGATAGCTTTCATCCCGCTTTAACCCTCTTTTAAAAAATCATCTACATTTGCACTTTAACTCTGGATGACATACAGCACATTTTTATCATTCGCTCATAACGATCAAAAAACGACATTTCATTTTGCCTTTATATTTGCTTAGTTTTTACTTTCCTTGTTGAGTGGATTTTTAGTATGTGGGCTGAATTTCTAAATGGTTTCCTTAAAGATCTGTGACATTCAGTTTTTAGATGTACAGACTGCTTTTATCACTAGGCCTTAGCACTAGTGGTGACACCGGCTCATTTAAAAGTCTCTGTCCTTTTTATCTGCATTGTTGAAGGACAATACTGCCCTTGTCTTTTGCAGTAAGTCCCAGAGAGCCTCTGTGTAATATTTAGGAAGGTGAAAAGATGGAATGTATTCAATGACAATGACTTCACTGAACTAAAGACTTGATAACTGGTGTTTAGAAGCAAGAATTTTTCATTTATTTGATATTTCATTTGGTCCAGTCTGGGTTTTTGTTTGTTTTTCACCTCTTTTTGGGGGTTTTCAGGATAAAATAAAAAGAGACAGACTGGTCATAGTTTACTTAAATCTGTTTGTTTCTTAGAAAGACAAGGCTCTTCTAAGATATGCCAAATAAACCTTCCATAAGAATTTAGGCTCGAATTGCTAAAAAAGCTGCTGCACAAAACATACTTTGTGAAAGATGACCTTTCTTCTTCCAAGGTGATGTTTTGCTCTCACAATCGCAACAAAA
Organism: Rhyacichthys aspro; assembly: GCA_036850595.1. NCBI lineage: Eukaryota > Metazoa > Chordata > Actinopteri > Gobiiformes > Rhyacichthyidae > Rhyacichthys > Rhyacichthys aspro. The sequence continues at coordinate 12,544,952 of CM072156.1, forward strand.
AAGTCAACTTTGCTATTTGAACCGAATATTCTGGTGCTCAATGCTTTAGAGTTACATGATATTGAGAGGTGACTTCAAGGGCAGGCGCTTTGGCAAAACACACTTTGCAGAGAAAAAAACAACACTGCTGAGAATGCTTCAGCAGAGGTTTTATGAGTCTGGGTTTTTGCAGTTATGTATAGAGGAAATGGCTTGAAATGGGAGCTTTTGCCTTTGTGCATTTTGGTTAGAAGGAAAATAACTTCAAAATAATGAGTTGCCAAAAACATATGCATATTTCCTTGTCTTCTCTTTGGAGCTGTAGGTCCCTGAGCACATATTCACCTGGTGCTTTCCTTTTCCAGAAGCGGATGTGGAGAATGAGCTGTTATCCAGGCCTAATTGTGTAAGGCCACTTGAGCTGTGCTGTCACCTTCTGGCCTCTGCAGTAAGGATGGACCTGCAGGCAGATGGCCAAAGCATAAATGGAGATGCATTTCCAAATCCCAGGTGGCAGAAAAGAGTTAGATTCAGAGCTGCCCTTGGCTTTGGCTTGGCTCTGCAAACCAAAACAGACCGCTGATAAATGTTCAGCTTGACTACACAGAGCTGCATTAATTCAGAATGGTCTGTGTGAAACCAAATGAGGACGGCTGTTGTGTTTCTGCAGACAGAGCTCTCGCTGTGGCTCTCGAACACCTTTTAGAACAACAACACTGAGAGGGCGCCATGTGTAAACACTTTTAGTTATAGTTAAGGTATAGGACTTGTAAAATCAAAGATAAATACTTTCCTGTTTTCTCTCTGCTTTGGTTTCCTGCTCACATCGACACCAGAGAAAGAGTAGCTAAAGTCCAAGGTTAGAGGGATTACTTTATTCCAGTACAATTACAAAAAAATGCATGATAAAAATGTAAATGAGCCACAAAAAGCTGTATAAATAGTTAATGTAATCCAAATATTGCAACATGAAAGTAATGTAGTCTGAATATTTTAATTACACTTGGTAGACTTAATTGTCTATTTAAAATAATGATATATGAATAGTTGCTCTAATTATAACAATATTTATAATAGTAACAATAGTTATCATTGTATGTTAAATTGCATGTTGACATGATGGTAGATTTTGTGCATCCCTAACAGTGAACATATGAGAAAACTGCAAAAGTGGCCCAATTATTCTATGAAATGTAAATGTAATAATATACAAAGAAACATTGAATAGAAGTCATTTTGAGGTAACTGTACATCACAGACACTAAATCATACATTATGCTTTGGAAAAAGATTGCTTCAGCTTTGCACATTTTACGTTTTTACCAGTGAAGTTCACTATTAAAACACTATTTACAGTCATCCGAAACCAGCCATTTATTTCCATTTGCAGTAATGATAAGAGCAGATGTCTGAGCGTCTTTTCAGCATTCAACAAATGTAGCCAGGTGACGTTAAAAAGCTTGTGGATTATGTTGCGCTGCGCCGAGCTGGATCAGTATTCGCCTCACACACCTGCTTTAGAGCCTCCATCTGTAAGCTTAAAATGACACTCAAGGCTTTCCTGCGAGTGTCATTCCTCCTCCGAGCTGAGGGCTCTTCACATTCTGCATGGCCTAGTCTCAGCGCAGCCCACTGGACGCCACGTCTTTAAAACCCTAAGTGTTTCGCGTCTCGCATACTCCAACCTTTCTGCCATGCATCTTAAGATACTTTCTGAAAGGATGCCTGGGAAATAACTTGCAGTGGGCTAATCCCACTTCAAAAACCTTGTCCAGGGAATACACCGTAATCCTACATGCTCTGTTTCATACATCAATACATGCCTTGAAACATGAAGAAGATACCTCAATGAAGACATGTGAGATCAATGAAAATCATGCTTCATTTAATGCAGAACCGTGACTATGCTACACTGACTATCCTAAACTAGAAAAAAAACAAAAAAAACATATAGAATCCTGTCTTATTGATGACCACTTCAGTGACAGGGCATAGGCAGAGACTGACAGGATAGACTGACAGTGCAGACAGCCACTTCCTTGTGTCTCCTTCTGTTCCCGACTTAATTTGGAGAGACACGGTCGGTCTTGGCCTTGTGTACTGTGGACTGGACACATTTCACTGCACCACGACCTGTCAAACACGACAGTCAAGGCTGATCACCGCCTATACACAGTCGCAGCCACTCTGTAGACGTGTGAGCACTTCTGGGTTATAGAAAGACAACTAATAATCGTAAAGGTGGAGAGTGTGTCTATCCAGGCTGAAGTTTGTGTGAGCAGCAAACCGTGACGATGAATAAAACACAAACAGAGATAGGATCAGATGAAACGTATACAGCAAAACATTGCATACATCTAGTTAAGCCCAGTCTGTGAACATACAAGCTGTCCTTATGATGTCAATTTTGTAGTACACAGTAAGTTGTTTAACATAGCATATAAATAATAATGTACAGTGCCTATTTAGACTTCTTTTTTTTTTCTACTGATGGACTCATTTTTCTAGTCTCAGTATTATATCCAACATCTGCACCATGACTCACACAGCCATCATCAGGACGTCCCAAGGGAAACCACACCCTGCACTGGGAATGTGCTCATTTCTTTGGAGGAAGTGTGAGTCCTCAAGGTCAAAGGTTAATGATGTGGCAGGAATAAACAACCGCTCGAGGACTTCATTCATGTCGATCACTGACTTACGAGGCCGTGCTGATGCTTCTCTCCCGGATAGAGAGGTCATGGATCGGTTTGCTTACTAAGCATTTTTGGAAAAGCTTCAACAGTGACATGAAAACAGACTGGATGAGATGAAATATCCCCTCGGGAAACTCGGGGGTTAAACTGAATCCAGATGCGGAGATGTAACTGCAGGAGACAAGCAGGAAAATCCTGTCTGAACTCCAGTTGTGTGGCTTCCACTGTAATGGCAGAGGAAAATGAAAGCATTGCACTGTTTAACCACAGTTTAATGGCAGAAGTGGGTGAAATGTAGGGCTAATACTACAGGGACATTACCTTTTTGTTCTGCTAATTACATTTGGGGGCTTTGCCTGTGTAAGAGGATTAGAAGGCAGTGACATGCATTTACAGTACGCCAATCATTTGTTTTTAGTCACATAAGGTTTTTATTTGTGAGACAAAATAATTTAAATACATGTTAAATCAAAAATCCCATCTTTTAAAAGTACGGTGTGTGATTGGTCGAGAGCAGAAACGCTCTGATGGTTCTCAGTGTTTCTTCACCTTAATTGCATGTAACTCCTCAATATCTCTCTGGGGACAGCTTTGACACATAACCTCTACAGCCGAGTGATCGCTGTGGCTTTGTGTGAATGTGGAGACGGCAGGTGCAGAATGTGCACAGGTCAGTACAGTCCAGTGAACAGAGCACAGGTGACCCCCTCCCTCTGTGGGCCAGTTTCTGCTCCCTTGACACACTAGAGCCAATTTAGTGGCCATAGCCTGGGTGAGTCTCTGACACATAGCACTATTCATTGCTCTCATTATTGGCTGACTGAGACGCTTCTCACAGAGCGACAGGGCAGCAAAGCCAGACAACGAGACGCTCACCGGACCACAGAGAGCATGACCAAAGTCTCAGACATTCAGTTTTGGTTTGGACTGTAATTCTCAGTTTCTGTGCTACCTGTTATTCATTTATTTATTTACAATCTTGATACAAGATTGTAAATAAATTGTGCTGTAACATATCAAAAATGAAACAGTCCAACTTTTTGTTTAAATGTCTGTTTCTATACCCTATGGCTTCTTTCTACAACCCAAAGACATGTATTACTTGTTGAACTGGTGAACAAAATTTGCCCAAAGCATTGGAAAAGTTGTTTTGCTATTCACTTCCAATTGCAAATTGTCAAAGTAAAGGATAAAATGTACTCAGCTGATACTTGTTCAATGTCATCATGTCTCAAACCACTTAGAATGATGCAGAGTCTGTCCCATAATGCAATAATTCAAACTGATGTGTCCATTATTATCACATTTACAGCAGCTGAATCTTTTGAATGGTTGTATTTACTGTAATGAATATGGGTGAGCACATTTCTCTTGTCTCCGTCACATTCTCCTGGTTTCAGCGGCTGTTTAGCTTTCTGAAGTAATCCCGTTCCTCCCGCCTGATTTACTGGCAACACATACATTACTTTAATGTCTCACTTTCCCGGTGCCGTGCTCCTTGGGGCTGATGGCCTCTCATAAAAGGGAAGCAAACCTTAAGATGGGTTTGCCGTGCTTTGCTCTCGCTTTGCTCTGTTTTCCTTCAGGCTATTTGAGTGGCTTGCCCATTTGGCTCACCTTTGCTGTTGAACCTAGTGGTGGCAACAAAGTGTAGAAACAACATCACTTATCTGTGGCTGGGATAAGATCGTGCTCGAATGAACAACAGCTCTTTATATAGCTTGCTCTCTGCTCTGTTGTTGTCTGTGAGCTTTTAAAGAAAGCTGTTTGTAATGTTGAGATGCATATGATACGCAATGAGATCTTATAAATAGTTCTTTTACATGGATTATCTTAATCCCGGGAATATTTGCCTCAGTGCACAAACTCATTGTATCACAGCAATTAGTTTAGCGATTCAATTCAAATGGTGTTTTATTTGTGCATGCTGGCCGTTTTTTGCTTTTGCAATTACATCCGATTGTCCCGTAGCAGCTCATTTCCTCTGGGGCTCAAGTACGCGAAAGAACACAGGAACCCGCTATTAAGATATGATTTTGATTTAAATCATCATAGTTATTATAATCAGCTACAAAGAATTACCGCTGATTGCTGCATACTTTGCATCTGATTAGAGTTAGCGCTTAGGAGGTTGTGATATCAGCCAAACCGCCCACATCCACCCCATTAATGACAGTCCAGGACGTGCCGTGATTGGCTCCAGATGGCCATATTCCACATTAGGTCCAATCACTGACCAGTTGGCTGTGAACTGTGAACACCTTTTGTGTTGTTAAAATGTATTGTTGCGCTATGGTAAACGATCATCAGCCAAATGCAAGAATCAGGCGAAAACTCTGAATAAATGTCACGTTTTTGTATTTTTAAGGTTTGGCAGAGTACTTAGGGAAATGTGTTGCACTTCTTGCCGTTAGATTTCATTTCACATGCGATCTCATAATCAAAGATGAGTGAACCCCGTGGTTGATATTTGAAGAACCTGCTGTGTCTAAAAGTCGACTGGTGCCAAGTTATTTTGTCGTGCTCGGTGGGCCACAAAGCGACACGTTGGGAAGTCCAGCAGGGAAAGTTCAGTCCTATTTGAACAACTGTTTAATTTCACCGCACAAGTTGACCTACTGCTCAAATGTAATAGGTATTATATTTTATGTTTTCATGGGAAGCTTCTCCAGCATGTTATTAGATATCTTTGACCCCAGATAATGTCTCACAGACGTCCTGTAGATTTAAGCGAGTGTTTTCCACTCATCTGCAAATTAAATAATTCTGGTCACAAACCTCAGGAACATTATGTGTGAGTACTATTTCCCTTTAAAGTCTAAATCCGTCCAAGTGGAATAGATATTTTTAAGATATTACAAAATGCACCCAAGTGACTTTTCTAGATAGTCTCGATGAAATCAGAGATGAAGCCCTGTAACAGACTTATTTTAATCATATTTCACTTTCCTAAGCTTTCCAAATCGCAGACCTAGTTACATATTCATGAAGCCGAAACGTACCTGTGAGTCACTGAAGACTCAGGGCATGTTGAAGAGGATTAAAAGTTGTGTGGCAGCTCTAGGCGACTTTAAAAAACCATGAGATATTTGCTGAAAATGTTGGAGAAGTTTACCTCTTAAATCCCATAATATAAGAGTGTTGGGACTAGGGGGTTTGTGGGTCTCTCATTTTTGACCCCATAGATAAATGAGTTAGAGAACAGCTGTTTCAGACCCCCATTAAAAGCAAAGGTGACTTCACAGCAGACGCACTACACTTTATCATACTTGCTCTTTTGTCTCTCTGCCATTCCCTCTGCTATTGTCCAATTATTTTCAACTTCTCCTATATTTTTTGTCCCACAGGAGTAAGAAGGTTAAGAGCCTAATGGTTTTTAAATCAACTTAAAAATAATCTAGAGATTACTCCAACTGGTGCAAGTGTGATATACACGTCCCTGTTAGGCATGCACAGTGTTGGTCTTAGATATGAAGGATTCTTTCAACTGAAAACGAAAACATTCAGGGACATTTAACCCCTTCATTTGAGCTTTTTATGAATTTATAATTGACTGTGATAGTGTGATGTTAGTCATGACTTGGTCGATGTGATCTTGTCGTCAATACTGACATCTACTCTGCAGGGCTAACACCAGAAAAACATCATTCGCAGCACAAAGAAATAAGAAAGTGCATCCTCTAACCTTGTGTTCGAGCGTCTCATATAAGCCCTTTAATTTAATGCTTTGCGGGAACCTGTATCTTCACGAGATCTCATATGGTCGGACAGAATCAAGTAACGAACGGTGAAAATTCAATATACGCTCTCTACCAATGCATTCTAATGAGGAAGAGGTCTTTTTAATTTTCTACACGTCTACACCAAACAAATGAATGCACCTTCTTTGTGTGTTTTGTGTCTTCCAGATATTAATGAGTGTGAAAGAGAGCCCTGCAAGAACGGAGGCATCTGCACCGACCTGGTGGCCAACTACTCCTGCGAATGCCCCGGAGAATACATGGGCAAGAACTGCCAGTACAGTGAGTTCTCCAATACAGCTGTTTGCCTTTCAAATATTAGTCGATTCAACACACTTCTGCTGACTTCTTTGTTAATTATAATTTAAATGAGTCCTCATACACGGCAGCAAGAGATATGCAGAATTATGCGTTGGTTTCACTTTCATACAAGCATAAAATAAGTCTTTCTTACAAGTAGAAACCATGGAAAGCAAATGTAAAGCTCAAAAGCTGCAGATGGGTGACCCTGATAAAAACAGATATCACTTCAATTCTAAAAGTTAAGCTCTCATTTCTTTTATGCTGAAAGTGATGTTATCTAAAGTGCCATGTGTTTATCTGTTTATCTGTGGAAATGTGCCTCTTCTCTTTATCTCGGCACACATTACGATTTAATTTGATGTCATGCAGTGCAAATGTTTCTACCCTGAATTTAGTCTTGAACTTTGGGCAGTCTGTTCCTCATTTGGAAAGTGAAGAACACAATTTAGTAACGTCTCTGATCGAACAAGGCTAAACTCCATTATTTGGTTAATGAAGCTCGGTTTTATTTTCCTTTTGTGGATTCAATATTTGTCCAAGATTATACAATCATTATTCAGCACACTTATTTAAGTTACCAAGCATTCAAATCTGCAATCTACCACTCTGGATCTGCAACGAAACAAGTGCTGACTCTCGGCTTTGTGGATAGTGTAATATTCACAACAGATGAAGTGTGTAAAAATTGGGAACGTTTTAGTGATATTACCCCAGGGGCATCACAGGGCCATAAGGCTGCTGTTCATCTAGTATAATATAAACATGCCAAAAGCCCAAAAGAGCCATTAAAATTTTGTGGACAGCCTCAAAAGTGGAGATGGAAGTTAGGCTACTGGCTCTTATGGAAAAATGCACACTGCCTAGAATACACTTACACTCAGAATTTATTAGCTTCTCTGATTCACCCCTTTGTTGTGACTAGGCAATGGTCTCTGTGTCTTAACCCACTGATTATCTTGTTGCTAAGTTCAAATGAAATGTAGCGAACACATGTAGTGATGAAGTGAAGCCGAACACAAGCTTTTTTCTTCAAACGGCCTCAAGGTTGTTATTGCGGTAATCATCCGGAGCCTTTCACATTTTAAAACAATGAAATGGGCTAAATGGACAGTTAAAAAAGCAATAGCAAGTAAAGGTGATGACTGTTCAGGCTCCATTAACCAAACACATCTTAGGCTGAAGGATACTGTAAAAGCGTGAGCTAAGGAGGTGGTCTGTAGCATTATTATCTTTCTGTACTGTCTTAAGTGCTGAAAGAGACAATACAATACTCAGAAGAATTATACTCAAAAATAAAACTTACAATAATTTTACTTGTGTGTACCTGATTATTTTGTGTCTTGTGTTTACCAGTCATTCCAAGTGTACTGTATGTTGTAACATATGCAGAAACAGGTGTGCTTTATCCATTTCATTCATCACCTGTGGCAACTCCAATGTATGGCTAACATCTGTTGAGTCTTATTTATGATTCTTATTTCTCGCCCCCTCTTCTCATTAGTATTGGTGTGCTGCCATTCATTTGAGTGGGTGTCTAATTTGTTTAGGCTGTAGGTAGGGCTTGTGGGAGATGGATTCAGCTGTCACACGGGGTAGCGCTGGTGTTAGTGATGTGCTCTGTCGTCGGGCTGATGTATGCTCAGGGGCCAGCAGGCCACGGCCCGGGGGCTGACCGTCTCCGCCGCTGTGACGGACGCCTGGCAGGCAGCTCGTTAAGATGGGCCCATCACTGCCGCCAGGTGAGAGCCACTGCTACTTTGCTGTTGAGCCTTTCCACGGCGTCCATACAGAATGTGTTCCAGGAGATCTGCCCCAGAGCTACAGTCTCTGGACTCGTGTGCTCATGTGTTGATGCCGCGTTGGACTACAGCCTCTGCTTCAGATTGTAATGTGGTCAAATATATTCCAATTACAATTCAAGGTCAAACAAGGGCTACATCTGTTTTTTAGTTATAGTTTAACCTGAATAATGAAGGAAATACAATTAAATACTCTAATATGTCACAATTTGTACATCCAAACACTGTTTTGTTCCTTGGTAATCACAAACCAAGACAAATTCACTTGTAAGACACTGTTTTTTCTCCCACTGTCAATAACAAGGAGCTTTGTACCAAGCCCACTACACCACAGCCCTAACACAATAATTCAGACTTCTTAAGCTCTGCTTGTTGCACACAATAGGAAAATGAATGAAGGGAAGAAGACATTTTGCTTGAAAAGCAACATCAGTTGTGTGCAATTATTTGGCTCCTCAAAAAATGATGGTGACAGAAAAGAGGTTTTTTTGAGGCCAGTTCTTTTCATATATGCAAATGGAAATTTCAGCTTTTGTATTGTAATTATACTCCAATTCCAAAAGTTTTTATTTGTTTGAACACATTAAAAAACATTATTATCCATTTATCCACGTGAAAGACTACATATACATTAGTTGCTACAGTATTGAAATATCAGGATTTTCTTTGGGACTGTGGCAGTTTAAAGCTTACACCTACACCACCCTCTCATCACAGTTGAAATGGTGAGTCACACACAAGAAAGAGGTGTTGAAGCCTTAGAGGAATACACAAACACACACACACATCCTCCAGTGGATCCCTCTGGACCATCCTCAGACATTACTCACTGTCTCTGCTGGGCTCCCTGTTGCCCACAGCCCACGGTTGTAGCAGCTGGATAAGGCTTGTTTTCATTGTTCCATTCTTCTCTTGACTCTTGCCTTTCTTCTGTAGCGAAAGTCTCTTCACACTTCTCAGCAATTTTATTGTCTGCTGGTTTATGCCTGTCTTTTGAAATGCTTAGCCTACATTTCTTGTTAAAGTCACAGCTTTTTGGTGACCGTTGCTCGAGGCACCCCCGAGGGCTACTTTATGTGGACATTTCACATTTCATCCAGCTTGAGAGCCCAGTGCCTGTGGCTGGACTTTGTGCCTGATATGTTCTCAGTCTTTTGGGACACGTCTCAAGTTCATTTTTCCCCCACACTTCACCATTACAGTTCACACACAATACTATTTCATTATCTGCGAACACATACATGCAGTGCAGTCTAAAATTTTATCAAACAAACCACTGAGCGTGTACTGCAAATGGACTCAGCAAATTAGATTTGAAAAGGAACAACAAAAGTTAAACTCATTAAACACTCACTTTGACTAAGTATTGCTCATTACTGGAGTTGTTCAATTTTACAACTTCACTAAAGACTTTCTACAACTAGACTAAAGACTTGGATTGTAGGTAAATACTATCTACACGTAAACAATCTGTATTCAGACTGAGAGACTTTAGATTAGACATAGATAAACTTGATCACAGGTTTTTTGAGTTTTTCCTCACCCTGATGGAGGATGTTGTCTTTTTCGCCCCTTCTTCGAATCACTTAATTTATTAATTTATGTAAATTGCATGTCACAGTAGCTCAATTTCACCCAAAACACTCCTAGAAAAAACACTGGTGATGAATAATTGTTAGTAATAATTGAATAATTGTTCAGTGTTCTTTTATATGTAAGTCTTTTTAATCATTTTACAAATACAGTTCTATAATTGATGGTTGCCTGTTAAAATTCAATATTCATAGTGATATAGTGATTTGATGGCATTAAATTCTTATGTGTTTACTACATTACTTACAGTATACTTATTGTCTTAGCACAACTTTAACACACTTTTTTGACATTGGTTTCCAGTTTTATTATAGAACGGTGCAATACTAAAACTACTGTATTTATTTATTGTGGCTATGTTATAGGCATCTGCTCAGGCAAACAATGCCACCCCCAGCCAAACTGTTTAAGTTGTTTTCTTGGCACAACTCACTGCCCAATTATGAAGCCTTCTACTGGCTCAGTTAACTTATAATTGCCGAGGTAAACTAGGCATTTTCTGTGCACATTGCCTCCTAATTGAATCCTTCCAGAGCAGTAGGAATCTATCAAAATCGGATGTGATTTGATACGAAAAGCAGATGTTTTATATGTAAATGAGCGATTAAAAAAGAAATCTCATTTGGCTTGTAGTGGTACCTTTTTAAATAGTGACTATTACATTGTTGACAGTTTAAGCCAGCAGTTTATTTGTTCAGTATATTGTGTGCTGTAATGTCCGACATATTGTCAGAATTCATGATTCATTTTCCATCTGTTTTGACTGATTCTGTTGGATTGTTCAATAAAAAAAATAAAAAAAACAGGGCAACATTGCTTACGTTGCAGAACAATACTTCCTCTTAATGTGATAATAAAGTGACATACAGCGACTGCTCTTTGGGAAATAAGCCTGGAGTTTGATTATATACTGATAGGATGAGGAATCAACCTGTTAGCGCTTTGCCTGTCAGTGGCTGAAATGAAATCAAAGCTGCTCTGAAAATAAGCAATGAACAATGCTTTATAACTGAAGAACAAAAACACAGGAGGTGAAGCTGTAATGCCTTGTATAGGAACAAAGAAGGGCGAAGTGACATTACAAGATGTGACATTTGTAGTGCTTTTGTAAATCTATTGTAATGCACATGTCTGGGAGCAGGTGTAATGGTTCGTGCGCCTCTTTCCTCCTCTTCCCTCTCTCCTTTCAGAATGCTCCGGACCGCTGGGCATGGAGGGGGGTATAATCTCCAACCAGCAAATCACAGCCTCCTCCACCCACCGTGCGCTCTTTGGCTTGCAGAAGTGGTACCCGTACTTCGCACGCCTCAACAAGAAAGGCCTGGTCAATGCCTGGACCGCTGCCGAAAATGACAGATGGCCGTGGATCCAGGTAATGCACATTCACATGACGGAACAAAAATAAAATAAAAATCAGGGCACAGATAAAAATACGCATGCCTTAGTCAGGAGTCATTGCTTAGTTTCATTTAATAAAATTACTTTGGTTGACTTGGTGTTAAATGTAAATGGGTGAATTACAATAGCTTTGACTTCAGAGGTAATTACACATACTGTAAAAAATGATGGCTTACTTCTTGGCAATTATAAAGCGTGAGCCAGGGGTAGAACAGATGCAGGTGTACTCAAGTGTGAGGAACAATGTGAAAGGGCATTACTATTCTGAGCTTGTCATGTCTCTATGTGGTAATTACTTTAAACGGCAACTCGCACTTAACAGCCCGCACTTGGAAACTATATTATTCGGGTGACAGTTTTATGACAGAAAAAACATTTGATGCACATTTTCTTAAATACTGCAAGTCTCATTTTAGCTTGAAAACTCCCGGTTTGTCAAAATGGACACTTTGAGAACAATGACGCAACATTGTTTGCTGCCTGGTTGTCTGTTCTGATTTACTGTTTGAGGAAAATAACTCTGTATTCTGCATGACAATTTCATTAATTTCAAATCCTGGGACATGGGTGTAATTTTGTTTCCTAATGTACAACACTGCAAAATGAGAGCACATTGTTATGGATGGAGCATGATCTTCTGCCATATCACTTCAGTCTTTATTTATCCCAAAATGTAAACTAATCTAATGCATACAAAGGATAGTATATGCTAATCCCATAAGTAATCAGAAGCACTACACTTAAAACCTAAAAAACGTACTAAATGTAATGAACAGACTCGGCTAGAACCTACGTGGCATCGTTTGATCGACAGAAACGCTGACAGGAGGTTTTTGAAGTGGCACTTTTCTGATTCCTGATGCACAGACGTTGAACCGTGAACAAAATATAATCAAAACGCATAGACAATACAGTGATGGAAAAAGAGAAGCGGACTCACACAACAAAGGAATAGACAGGTGTGTAATGACAAGAAAAAAAAAGGAATCTGTTAAAGCCCAGATAATAAAAAAGACACGGCGAGTGAGAGAAAGACAGCTTGGCACACGGAGAGGATGAGGAAGAACGCCACACAAACCATTCTGCCGCTTGTTTGACTTTAATGATGCCACGTGGGACGCTGCGAGAGGTGCTGTAGGCGCTGCGCACTCCTACAGAGGGCCCTGGTAATTGGGACGCCAGTACAGAGGTGTACAGTCGTGTCAGTGATTTGGGATTATGCTAAGAAGTAGCGCGGCGGCTTCGGTAGCGTTACGCGGCGAGACTGTGTTTGCGCGTCCGTCGTGGGGGACAGCCTCTCCTGACAGATGACAAGAACATCAGCAAATAGAGGTGCGTCGGGCCTCTTGCGTTTGCTGCACTGTACCGGATGGATGTCAGTCAGAGCCAGCCTCCGCCCATAAACCACCTCTAAAGCCTGACAAAAGAGGGGAACATAGACTTCGGCAACACGCACTGAATAATACATCAGAGTGGTTCAGACAGGCATTCACACACTTTACTTGTGTTTGTTTATGCTCGTGCGAGGGTGTGTGCGAGTGTGCACATCTGTGGACTATGAGAATATCTGCCCTGCCACTACTAGCTCACACATAAAATTGCATTTGAAGACTCCAGGGAAATATGTTGCAGGTCTGACCAATATGAGCCCAATGTAGCTGCAGTGGGCTGTGTTGAGAAATGAAACAAAGCAAATCAGCTGTGAAGCCTAAGAGGGTCCATACATAATTTAATAGGAGCTAAACAGTTAATGACATAATGTAGAGACGCGGCTCTCCATCGGGGGGTTCACATTTTGTGGCATGTGTAACTGTGTTATATGGAAAAACCTGCAGAGGCTGTGTTTTCATGTTGGCAGTAGTTATTTCAGTGCAGCATGACTTAAAGCAGTAATATTTAAATTCATGTTTTGCATATGTAGCTTTAAAACCCCAGAAATCTTCAAAGAGTTGGCTAGTATCATATCAGATTTTGCTGACTTGTATTTGTTTAACACATTTTTTTACTCTCCTAAGTTGACTTTTGGCATACATTTGAATCTTGTAACTCTTTTTTTTTTATTTTACTTTATAATTCAACACTTACTAAGCAGCTTTCTACAAGGCTGTGGGGCACTTAACACAGTATCATACTTGAAAACCAGACCTGATTAAAAGAAAGTGCCTCATACAGCTCCCTGTGTATAGTCTCAGAAATCTGAAGCACACAGTTAATAATATTTAATTGATTTCATTTATTTTTTAAGTATATTTTATTAATGTGTGGTATAATATCTTACTCACAGTGAAAATGTAAGTTTGTTTCACAGATAAAAAAACTAGAAACAGCCATCAAAACCAAGCAGGCCTAATAATACTATTAATGCTTTGTTTAGTAAGTAATTTGGTTTGAAGCAACTAACTTCTACTGTCTTCTAAATGTTCAAATCAATTTGTGCTTGTGTGAAATTAAACATCACAATACCTTTGTAGATTGCTGCTAGTCCTTTTTAAATCATTGCTCCAGAAAAAAACGGGTCATAACGATTTAGTCGTTCTGTAAAAACACTCCCTGAAGGGTGTTGCCAATGGTTACATGCTGAGAATGTTCTCATTTCAAAGAGCACACTTTACAAAACCAGGTTAAATCACAACATGAAAGTAACAGGTGCCCAGTATTAGGCAACAAAGGAGGAGAAACAAGGCTTGTGCATTTTACTGCTGCTCTTTTCACATTAGGTACTGTTTGTTTTGAAAAAATAAAGAGAAACGGTGGAATGAGAAGCAAAGAAGAACTTTGTGCATAGTTTTAAAAATAACCTCAAAGTGAAAATAGCCGTAGCTCTGCACTTGTAACTCATTAACAAGCGTAGCATACAGTCATCATCTTATATGTCATATTTCTCAACTTGAGACCATGAGGTGTTTCTGGTGACACTCATTTTTCTTTTATTTTCTGCACATGCTGGCCTCTTATGTGTCGCCATGTTTACTGTTGTTGTGAGAATGGGTCAGTTTAGTTTGGTAAGCAGCACAGAGAGTGACCATGAATGTGACTTAAGCATTAGGGCTTCAGCATTGACAGTATTTTTTAAACTCATATTTTTTTTTAGTGAGATTCCTATCCAAACCCTTTATGTTTTGAAGTGTTTTGAGTTAATACAGTTTCTTCAAGATGACTCTTCTATATCTGGGGACAAACGATTTCAAAAGAAGGATGTCTCTACTGACGCCTCAGTCAAACAAATAAATGCATCACTATTACCGTTCAAGTGACAGAGGTGTGTGTTTCTGAGTGGCCATTTAAAATGTGAAGGATCACCCCAATTACCACAGCGATGGCCTTTTGGTGACAAGCCTTCTAATTAGTGGAAAAGTATCCGTTTCTGTAGGGAGTAAAGAAACGCTGAAGAGTGGGTCATTACAGAGTAAGCCTCAAAGAGTGGTCCTCATGCATAATTAACATTCATTAAACACGAGGAGGACCTGGGAGCTTGGATGCAAAGGTAACTAAATATGCAAGCTTTCCTCATTATGAACAACTTAGCCATTTTAAACGACTCCATTATGTTTGATACATTAGACAAAACTGGTAAAAAAAAAAAATAAAGGCATTTTTATAGAGTTGACATGTCCTCAGAAGCACTGTTTAGACTTTCATAGATCCATTTTATGTTTTACTCAGAAATTGCCTTCTTTCAGAGTGATGCTACAGTCTCTGCTCTGTAAAATGAACTCATGCCCTTTGAATGCCTCACTGAACATTGCCCATTGTATCAGAACAACCATTTTGTGCTCTAAAAACACTTGGAATGGCCACTGGGCTTCAGCATTAGAAACTCTCTCTATAACAATTTGTTTGCAAAGTCAGATTAAATACGATGAAAAAGCACCTGTTGAGAAGGGTTTGACTGTGCATTTTAAAGCTTGACCATTTGTGCTTTAGATCACTTCAGTTAATGTTCACTGCTTGTGGCCCGTCTGCTGTGCCACTAGAGAAAGGACATCTGTGATATGCGAGTGTCTTTTTCCAGTGAAAATAAAAACAGCTTGGTGCAAATGTGGCGCTGAAATGATTAATGGATAGCTGTCAGCATTATTCATGTGCTTCATCGTTCATATGCTCATACAGAATGTCACAAGTGCGCTATGAGTATTAGCGTTTCGAAATGGGAGTTTTCCTGTTGTGTGTGATGTGTGAGTCAGTACAGCGCGGCTCCTTAGGCACCACAGGCTTTGTCACACTGTCATAATGAAGTGAGCTGTCATCAGCTGTCAAAGGGCGTTAGGAAAAAAATGTAAAATAACTTCTTGGCTCATTTTTAAATAAGAAAACAGGATTACAGGGTGGCATGGGTTTAGATTGTATATGTGCAGATAAGCATCACTCATGGGTCCTTGCCAACCTGCGATTACTCACTTAGACACATAGTATTTTGCACTGACTTACTCCTGAGGCCTGTATGGCAAGGTGTAAGTGTCTGAGAAGGACAGCTTAAAAAAAAAAAGAGATAAAGTAAAGCATGCATATACTTTTAACAAGAATTTACACTAGTCAACAGCTAACGTAATCTGTAAAAACAAGAGAATACATAAATCATCTGTCTCTCAAATAGTAATATGGAGATCATCTGAGCATTATTAGTGAGAGCATTACTACAGGAACATTCCAAAGTGATTAAATCCCTCAGAGTGCAGTGAGATCTATTATTAAGAATGAAGCCCCAATTAAACAGGAGCTGCATACTTTTACTCCTGTGATTTCAAAAGGCTGCTACTGCTACTATCAAATCTCCCAACTTTAATAGTGCTATTAATGCTAACAACCACATCACAGCTGCAAAGGTGTACAACGTGGCTTACATTCTATCGTGCGCAGAGAAGATCTATGCAATTACTGTACATTGCTCTTCCTTAGCCCCTCTTTCCTTTTCATGTCTTGCCAAGCTGCTTTGCATTGGCACTGTATTGACAGTCTGCACAGGCCTGACAGACTCGATCTGGAGTGTGAGAATTGATTAAATGTTCCATTCGATCACAGACTTTCTGAATAAGATGGATGGCCCTGACAGAAAAGATACAGGGTGTGAATTGATTCCATTGACTTGCACACAATCCACACACACACACACACTTTTTTTGTCTGAAAGAGATGCCATAATTTCATCATTTTGCCTCTTTTTGGGGTTCCGCAGATCAACCTGCTGAGGAGAATGAGGGTCACCGGCCTAATTACCCAGGGTGCCAAGCGGATCGGCAGCCCCGAGTACGTCAAGTCTTACAAAGTAGCCTACAGTGATGACGGGAAGACATGGAGAACGTATAAAGTCAAGGGCAAAGATGAGGATATGGTGAGACACACACACACACACACACAGACACTCAGCCATCAGTCCGCTCATTCCCCGTAGACTGGCGTGCAGACAACAACGCACACGCTCGCCGACACGTGCACACGGAGTGACTCGACTCTGCGCTCAGTCAAGGACAGGGTGGAGGACATGATGAGATGGCTTTTTAATTAGCTAGCACACACCGGGGCCCATCTTGCTGCCCCTTACCCCCCTCCACTTTTATGACTTCTAGATTGAATTTTTATACTATTTGGGGATGAACAGCCACCAAATAGGCCTCACAGCATTCTATCATTCCTGACAGCGAACCGCGGCTGTCCTCCATTTGGCCGGACTCCGAAAGACCCCGACCTCCAAATTTCTCCTCAAATTTATTACACGCAACAATGGCTGCAGAAGAACTTGTAATTTTTTTCTTTCTTGTGGTTTATTTTCAAACAGCAAGCCACGCAGAAATACATTGCTCTAGCTCCATCGGTATTTGTGCAATGATGTATGATGCGTCACTACTAAAGCCGTTACAATCTGGGGTCATTTGGATAAAACACTCCAGAAGGTATAGTAGCGTAATTGGACCGCTAATTTAGAACACACCACTGTTCTTATAAATTACGAGCTCAAATGGTGCGAGAAATTGTCTATTTTTCCCTGTAATTCTAGCTCATTGACCTTGAATGACAGCAATTTGTTGAGTGTGGAGTAGACACTAGAGACAGTGGCAGATAGACTAGCTACATTACAGTAGAAAAAACTGAAGTGCTGCACCACCCTACCCATCTCCACCCTACTGCAACTGTTATTCTGTTTCATGCAACAGATTTTCAGAGGAAATGTTGATAACAGCGCTCCATCTGCAAACTCCTTCACCCCTCCAATTGAAGCCCAGTACGTACGGATTTACCCACAAGTCTGCAGGAGGCACTGTACCTTACGCATGGAGTTGCTCGGGTGTGAGGTGACAGGTAAGTGACCTATGACGTTCTTTCATAATTATGTATCGAAGGCACATGTGGTCAAATCTCTATGTCATGACAAAGCAAGGAAGTGTCCACACGCACCAAATGAATATGAACACATTTTGCCAAATCCCAAAATGCAGATAGATCCATGGACATTATTGTTAACAGGTATTATTCCAGTGGTTTCTTTTTCAGCACAATCAGTCTCTCAACAAATGAATGAAAAATGATATATAAAAAAATGATTAGTGAACACTGAACGCCACAAAAAGCTGTAGCAGACAGGTTTGTGTTTTGACAAACTTACTCTTGTGCTTGCAGGTAAAACAGCTGTTAGAAATGAAAACTGTCTGTTGGACCCACTACAAATTTGCTCTTTCACCAAAATGAACAGAGTCTTATAATTAGCACTCTGTTCATCATTATTATCTTCCACATCTGGATTGCACCAAGCGATACCTGCAACACTGTTACATTCACACACATGTTGTAGGTGTTAAAGGAACTGTAGCTGTGCACACAATTTATCATGTTATCCATTACAGTCAGTTTTGCTGCATTTGCTCTGTAGTAAAATGCACTGCAGCAGAACTGTAAAAATACCATGTGCAATCTGAAGTAAGATTTAAATTGCATTTTTGTGTGCCAGGCTGCTCTGAACCCCTGGGAATGAAGTCCGGCCACATCCAGGACTATCAGGTGACAGCCTCCAGCATCTTCAGGACACTCAACATGGACATGTTCACCTGGGAGCCTGGGAAGGCCCGCTTGGATAAACAGGGCAAGGTCAATGCTTGGACAGCTGGACACAGTGACCAGTCACAGTGGCTACAGGTAACACACTGTTTATGTGAAGTCTTTCTCCTGTGGAGAAAATAGCTGTGGTCATTAGCTCAAAAATGGCAGCACTCAGACAGTTTCTTGCAAAGAGCTCCTCTGTTAGCAATTACTTCCCAGGCATAGTAATTCATGCTCTGCACATGGCAATGCATATCAATGCATTCAGTTCTGTTTCATTATAAACTGCATAATTGATATGTATAGTGTCCGTTGTGGATGGAATTGTATCTTAAAACTCTAGCTCTATTAGCTTTGTTCCATGCATTCTTCTCAGAAACACTGAACAATAGGAAGTCCTTCTATTTTTTCCCTTTTTAATGCAGTGTATTTGAATAAAACACCCACTCTGCCTCTGTTGGAAAAGTTGAGCCTTGTTATGCTTAGCTACTGCCCACGCTGTATACACAGCTTCGAAGGAACCAGCCAATTCAATCATTTTCATTACAGTAACTGATGGTCGTAACTGTCTGCTGAAAGGGACAAGACATGGCTCCAAGTGTGCATTTACACTGCAATTTTCAGGGTCTGCAGTTGAGTATGTGAGATTGATGGAGCCCAATTGAAGTTACATATCAAACCCAATCATGCCCAGTGTGCCCTTAACAATAGCCCTATATATTGGATCTTTTCTTGTTTTGTCCTTTTAGGAGAAAAGACCCTAAATGCTTTTACATCTTACTACAAGCTGTGAAACAGACAGTATAGATGTAATCACAATGAGGATTGTCTCAGAAAATTGAAAATCAGAGTGATTTGGTTGATTTCATGGGCATTCTCTCTACACACATACAGCAGTGCCTGCCTCTTCTCAGCAGTGACACAGTTGGCGCGGTGCAGTCACACAGGCTTTTGTAGCCATTATTAGATTGGTCAGATATGCTGTTTTTACACTTTTGCTGAAGGTGAGGGCACACGGGCAGTATGTCGGAGGAGACAGGTACTTAGCCAGTCCCAGTCCAGGCCACAGGGCTCAGCTAAGCAAAATTGATTGCTGTGGGTAAAAGAAAACTAGTGGTCTCATATTACATGCTGTGCTGGTAGGAGAGGGAAGATGCTACACAGACGCAGGGAGAAAATCAATGCCTTCCTGGGCAGAAGTCCATTTCTACACACTCGGGCATATAAAATGTCTGTCTTTTTACACTGGGGCTGTGTAATGTGGCTTCAGAATGAAACTGATATAGATGTTGTTATTGATCATAAGGTAATGGCCATACTTATTGTCTTTCTTAAAATGGTTACATGGCAAATGAGTGATTCTCAGCAACATTACGAAATGGCTTTAAACCTCACAGATTAATGGAATTAATCAAGGCTAATGACAAAGTAAGTATTCCTATTAATCAAGACAACTGCAGCGCTGGGCAGTGGAGGCTTCTGGCAAAGTCTTTGCGGACACCATTTTAAACAAGCTTTCTTCATGACTCTAATTGTGTAGGAGTATGTACTGCTTAAAGGAGTACTATGTAGGAGCATTGCATGTGTTTAACAGCAAATAAAGCCATGATTTCATTACACTGTAACAAGTTGTGTGAAGATGTTATTTTCATAATATCAACAGACTTGATATCATCTGAACTGAGTGCTTAAGCTCTCAGTAAAATGTGCCACTCATACCTAAAAGAATTTTAATGAAGCTGCTGATGACATAGGCTGTACTTCAAAATTACAATTATTGTGGAATCTAAAGAAAGGACTCACAAATGGACTGGTTTGAGGACTGTCCAAGCCAGAGTCATTCTGTCTTGGCAGGAGATAAAATTACACAGAGGGATACCGAACCGTAATCTTTTCAAGATGTTTTCAAGAGAGAAGCTGAAGCTGTCAGACAGAGCTGCCAAGTGTTCCAGCTGGCATAAGCTGATTAGTTAATTATGCACATTAACATGTCCACATAGCAAAAAGAAATTGCCAGGGAGACAGTCACCACTTTTCAGTTTCACAGTGTCCCTGTTAACGCAACTCTCGCTTTGCATAATTTCTGACAAGTAGTGTTCCTGGACTGTGGAGACTAGTGTTCTAGGTGGATTACAGTAAACATTCTTCAGACAAAGAAATACACGCCACCGACAACGAGTGATTGGCTCTTTTCATCTCTTAATTGCTAAATCAGTAGAGATTCACACTATTACTTTAAAAAAAATCAAAACGTCTCATGTTTTATTTTAATAAAAGTAGTTTGTTTTTTATTTTGCTTCCTAACGTGTATTCGGTATATCTCTCACTTCATTTGCAGCTTGTTATATTTATTTGTAGTTGGAGAGGATACAGAACAAGTTTTTCAAGAAATTCCATTCTTGTGGTTTGTTAATGAGGTGTCTTTAAGGTTTTCACACGTTTCACACTAAATATGTGTGTTGTGTGACTGATAAACACCTCGGTCTATAACCATACAACATGAGGCTGAACTTCTGAACTTAAGACCTGTCATCAGCGCTATGCAAGCCAGAAGGTTACAGTTTACTTTATACTTTGTGACTTATTAGTGCATCCAATCAAACAATACAGATGAAGGCAGATACTGTCACTTACACTTCACTGCTCTATTTTGATAAAGGCTTACTTTTGCAAAGCGGGCACACACAGCAATTAAGCAAATGAGCAGTGTGGATATGGAAACATGCGGAGGCAGGTGGTGTCTGATGCAGGTGACCCAGAGAACCATTGTGCCTCTGCCAGAAAACATAGTGACGGATGAAAAGAAATGCACTGGATCCAAGAGAAAGGAAAGAATAAGAATACAGCTGTGAAATTCATTTTGCACAGGCAATAAAAAAAATCCAATACAGTTTAAGGAGCAATTTAAATGCTCTTCTCATTTTGTTGTATTTATAAAGTAAAAACCACATTAGAGTCAGTTTTTGATGCATGGAGACACGTGATAGGAACAGGCAACATTAAGTCAGTAATACACAACTGCCTGTGGGCACATGTCCAAATCAAACTGGGTATTAATGTTACACCATTGTAGCCCGGCCCATCTTCCTAATCAAATAAAAGCTTAAATCCAGCTACTGACAACAAACTCTTATTTCCTTTAATCAGTAGAATTAGCTGGATGTTTGTTTCATGAGTCCGCACTGGAGAATGGTTTTAATTTGTCCCATTGAAACTCTCAGCTCTTCTTGAGTGTTTATGCAGCAAAGATAAAGAGAGTCCTTTCTAAAAAAAAAACACAAAAAAAAAACAGAAAAGCTGCCTCAGAGTGAGTTAAATCTTTGCAGCATGAAAGGCTTTAGGAGGGATTTTGATCATCTGGAACAGCAATGATCATGCCTCTTTTGCAACAGAATAACACTTAAAATAGAGATTACAGAAAACTTTCAAAGGGGATCCTTCCTCTGTCTCACACACAAACTCTCAAATGAAGCGATTAGTATTAGTCAGCAAGTGAATGGGATCCTCTCTTATCCAGCATCCCTACTGCCACACCATATTGATTAAGTCAAAACCAAATAAAGGCACTTGTCCCCGCAGATGTGTCCACTCAAAGTTCTAATCACCTAAGATGCTGCTTTCTATGTGCTTGCTGCTCAGCGTTTTAGCCCGATTTGTCTTACAGCTCCGCGCGCAACAACAATCAATAGAAGCAGCACCTGCAGCCACGTTTTGTTGCTGAACTGATTAAAACAGCATTGCGTTACAGGCAAGGCGCCTCTCTGCTTTCTGTTGCAATCACCGAGAAGCACATAACTATCGTACCACAGCCATCTGCCCGGGGAAAAATTCTAAAAGGTACTTTGCAACAGTGGATATCCTTTGAATTCATTTCTGATATATAAAAGTATTATTCATATAGAGCAGAGTCCGATGGGTGAGCTGGAGTCATTACAGAATATATTAAGTGTAATTTGGTATTTGGTTTCGCTTTGTTGCCTGAAGCTGATGTTAATTTGACCATTTGCTGCAACATTATCTAAGAATTTAAGAACAAGCTCCGAAAAGGAATCCTCACTTGTTTGAGAACCCGTCTGATGTAAACCTCATTAAGGCATTATCGTCACAGCTTCATTTCACTCCTACCCAAATACAGCTCTTTATTTGCGTTGTTTTCTTCCATTTCCCTGCAGCTAGTATGCTGATTCAATTAAGTTTCAAATGAAGTTACGGAAGGGATGCTAAATCCATCTGCTTCTCTGATTCAATTGGGTGCGTTTTAGTGTCTCCTTCATGCGACTGTGTCCTCTTAAATGTACTGGGCTGGGCTAGGAACTTGTGTAATGTTACCCCTTTGTTTTCATTATCCCAGGAAGCCATCTTATCCTACAGCGCCACATCCTGATCCTCATCTGCGTCTGCTCTCATCTCCTCGCGGCTAACGCAGGATGCATTTATCTCCTTTATCTGGGGATGATTGATTCATGACTTTGCAGCAGCGCCACTGTAATCTTGAGATCTGCAGGAATTGTCAGAAGTGAAGGCACCCGAGCTTAAATCAGTGCAGCAGAGATTGGGTCCAGTGTGTTCTGCATGTGTATCTGGAGGTTTCCGCCGTGTTGCTGAGGCATGGCTTCACTCCCGTCCTTTTAAATGCAACATCTTTATAGGGTGCTCTCAGGAGAGTATGGACTCACTTTAGTAGCCTGCCTACATTCATAGTACATGGTCATACTGTAGGTCATAGTTAATCCAATCCACTCACTCTTTACAGACAACATCAAGTCTGTGAATGTGGGAATTACAGGTTGTGTGCAGCACATGTGTTTTATATACATCTTGGGGAGGATGCGTGAGAATTTGACATGAATATTTTATATGTGAGAGAAAAATAGAGGAATGTATGATGAGCTGGGAAAGCCACACATTCAAAAGCAACTTTTCTATTTTGCATGACCTTTAAAACCTTGTGTCTTGATTAATACACCAGAAAACAGTCTTTTTATTCATAAAGCATGAAACTATTTAGCATTTCATGCACGCGTTTAATATTCCATCACAGAGCGTCTGTTCCTCCAGCGTGATTTCCACATCTGATTCCAGACTAGATCACACGGGAAACAGACTCCTTTCGATTTTATCAGTGAGTAAGTGTCCATCACATGTCTAGTCACAGTGAAAATTAAACAGAGTGTGAAATCCCCCCAAGTCCTTTAGTACAGCGGCGTCAAGGCCATTTTTACGCATATGAGTCCCAATCTCTCGCTTCACTCATACTGACACGGTGTGCGCCTCGGTGGTCCTGGAGATGCTGTTCCCTTTGCTGTAATAGCTCCAAATGATCCAAACCACCATGCTTGATTTCCTTCCTGTTCCTTTTGCCATGGCCAATTCCCTCCATTGCTTTCTGCCACCATTTAGACTTCACTTGACACGCTGAGTGGAGCTCTGTCTGTTTTATAACTGCACGCTCTGAGTGGCCGGTTCCAATTTCAGGTAGTAACATTTTGACTCCATATCTATAATACCTTAACGCCACTGCATTTTTTTTCCCCTTCATTTAGATGTGATGTTAAAAGTATTTTTCAATCTTTGAAAATGTGCCAATAGTTTATGGTGATTTTATCTGTGACTTTGACGGAAATGTTATTATTATAAACAAGATCAAATGTTGTCTGTAAGCAAAGCCCCCTTGATTTGCTGTGTAGTAGTTTTGATTTTGTAAAATAGATGAATAGACTGATTCTTTGATTATGAGCTCAGTGGTGTTCTGTGTTACTAGTGTGAGGATGCAGTGTCAATATTATGTGTTTTATACCTTTCTACTGGGTCATTAAAGGACACAGAGCAACTGACCCAATATTACATCTAGGGATGACAGCAGGATGGTATTATATAAGAAAGAAGCATGATTTAAATTTAAATGCATGTGGATGCCAGGGAAGACTGGCTTGTGTTCTTGTCATCATCTCTCTTCTCAATCCTTTGCCATTTGGCTGTGAAATATGCCTCAACAGCCAGGCAGCTGACTCTGCCTTAATGTACTGCCAAAACAAGTCATCTTGCTCTTTAACAAAGACCTTCATCCTTCTCTCAGTCCAGCTCATTTACTCTTCTGCCCAGCACTGCCCAGTCACACCAGCCACATTAATCACTTTCAGAAATCTTGTGTATGAGTCAAACCTTTGAAGAGTCAAGCTGGTGTGTGATCAGTACCGCACCGGACTGTTTGACTCTGCCATTGTTGCTACTATCATCAGTGCTCTGAGGCAGCTGAGTCACACTTTACTTTACCCACTGTGACATCTCTTAATCCCATGTGGAAACAACAGTCACAAAAAGTGTCAGAGAGGGGATTTAGCATTTGTCATGTGCTGCATTTTTGTCATATATTTTATGATCATACTGTAACTAAGAGCTATATTTTAACAGTTTCTTCCAAATTAGAATTTTGAAAATGACTAACCTTCTCATTTTAGCTGCCAGCTGTCCTCCCATACTTCCTGCTATAGGACACAATAATAAACATGATACATATTCACTTGCTAATAAACAGGTGCAGTAGTTAAACTATAGCTCCACAAAACTTCTCTATTTGATTTCAGTCTTTGTTTTGATTGGCACTTTGGGGTTTTTTTTTCAGTTATGTGTGGGTTTTCAATCTTTTAAAAAGCTACCAAACATTGTCAGTGGAGAGCCTCATCTTGCAGCTGCCTAAAGGCACAAAACCATATGTTCTTAAAACATAATTGGCCCATAGCAGGCTGAAAGCTATTTTGAAAGTTCTTTTGTTTTGCGTTAGGAAAACACAATTGACACCCAACAACAGCAGTTAACCCTTAAAAATGTTTTTTTTTTTGTGTCATGTAATGTAGTATGAATTACCTGGTGGTTAACACAACATCAACTAAAAGTGAACGTAAATCGAGATGTACAGCACAGTATCTTCCTCTCCCTCCTGCAATATCCTCAATAATGAATCTGTTAAGACAGTGGAGTGCTTCAAATCCCTCCGAGTCACCCTGGACAATAAACTTTGAACACTGCCAGCCTCAAATACTACCCCAGCTTCTACTACAACAGTTTCTGCATTATAGAAGCCTGCTTCAACCCTTTCCCTTATATTGTTCCCTGTGTTTCTGTAACATTGTAATTGCCTCCAACAGGGACAACTCATCACACAAATCTTGTCCAGAATGATTAGCTGTAGCATCCTAACCTTAAAGCAGAAATCCATCACACTCCGGACATGTTCCACTGCTTCTGACCCGAGGCAAACCAATCACCCCATTCCTCACTCAGCCACCATCTGCACACACAAACACAACCCTGGACCTGGACATGAGAAGACAATATCCACTTAACACCTATTCTCTAATGTGAGCCTGTGTGCTGACTTGTTTCCATAGGATCATTGTAATAATCTGGATCAGGGTTGCACCAGGTTTGCAGGACACTGTTCAAGTAGTGGTATATAGAGAAAAACCAGCAAATCTCAGGGGTTTATTCTGCAGAAAACACACAGAATTTACACAAATAACAAATGTAACTATACTGTAATTACTAATGTCATTGTACTTACTAAATTATCCAAAATCACTGCCGAAGATGGTCCACAATGACAATCTAGAGCAGTGAAGTGGTGAAGTTAATAAGAATCCTTTCAGGGGCAGAAGATGGTGACTTTTGAGAAGTTTTTATTAAATTTTGAGTTTTTTTCTTCCTTTGAGCCTTACATAAGTTATCTTTAACATTATTTTCCCCCGTTTATGAATTTGGACAGGTTTTAGTTGGATTTGAACAAGTTTTATATGGATTTAAACTAGTTTTAGATGGATTTAAGTAGGAATTAGATGGATTTGAAAAGGTTTTATATGGATTTGAAAAGGTTTTAGATGGATTTGAGCAGGTTTTAATTGGATTTGAACTGGTTTTATATGGATTTGAGTAGGTTTTAATTAGATTTGAACTGGTTTTATTTGGATTTGAACAGGTTTTTTTTTTAATTTGAGCAGATTATATACATCTTTTTAGCAGAAACTAGCTCAAGATTTCATGAACAAATAAAATTAATCTCATTTAAATACATCTAAAACCTGTTCAAATCCAGTTAAAACCTAGTACCAAAAATATGACCTGTTAAATGGCCCCCGGGCCTTGAGTTTGACATGTGTGATCTAGAGTGTTCTGTCGTATTTTGTTTTCCGTTGATGTGAGTTAGAACTGTCTTCACTTCTCACTCTCATGTGAGACCTAGAAGAATATATAGGTTACATAGCTCCCTCACACTCACATAAACACACAATTACTGTATTTCCTGCAGGCTGCGAAGATTAAATGAGTCTTCAGCAGATACAGTTAAATTAGCACAGCTGGAGGGGGAAAATTTCAGCAGGATGCAATGTAGGCAGGCGCTGTCTTCATAAAATACAAAACAGGTCCTCGCTCCACTCCTTGTAAAGCTGCCTCTCACTGCATTAATCTCTTTATCCTGCAATGGCAAAACCACTTCAAATAAGGACACATGATTTACACAGCAGCTCTCATCTTAATGAGCAGAGGAGACGAGTGTTTGTCTGGCACAAGAGCACAAATGTTACCTCTTTACAGGCTGGCTTCAAAAAGAAGTACAAATGATTATTGACCCAGTCTGTGTTTTGGATGTGCCGATGTCTTGATGGGAAGCTTAGGGGAACTATGAAAGTTAGGAGATATTTTTTTTAATCTTAGACACACCAAACAAATCCTATAATTCAGTTCCCGTGTTTATTTCTTTGGAGCATCTGTGCCATAAGCATTCTGAGATAAGCACAAAGACTTCATGCACTGTTAGTGAGTCTGCTCACCGATGAGGAGATGGGCGTTTGATGGAGGAAAGAGCAGAGGGTGGGGGCAAGAGGAGAGGCCTTGCTTTAACAAGCTTATCTCACTCTCTAATTCAGTTTGGGCCATCAAAGTGTGGAGATGCGGTGATGCCAGGGGCGCTCGTATTTTTTGACCGCTACCTGTGACAGCAATTACAGGTTCCCCTTCAAGCATGCCTTTGTTTTGGTGACAGACTTGACTGCTTGGCTCGAACACGATTACCTCAATGTTGTGCAACTGGAGTATAATCAAAGCCTTACAATGCAAGGGTGTCATGCCTTTAAATCAACCAAGCAGCCCCTGCCACTGTTTCTCTGTGTCCCGTTTATCCAGAGGGATGTTGTGACAATAGTGACATTATAAAAGCCCACAGCACTGCAAAATATTCCCTTCTGCCACAGCTGCTTCTAGAGATCAGAATGAGCAATTATTTATACAAAACAGAAAGCACAATGTATTTTTTTTATTTTGCTTGATGGCATACCTTTAACCACTCCAAAAAAAATATTTGTGAGGTATGCTGCTTAAAAACGCATTGCTTCATGTCAAAAATGTTTCAAAAATGTAAATGAAAATCTGCTTTGTGATCATTTGTGTGCACAGCCAGGTTTGTGTGAACGCAGCAGGGGTGTGCATACTGTACAGACATGTCATGGAAGTGTCGCGATCACACACTGGAGAGAGTCACTCAGTTGGTGTCAAATGTGTTGATGGTTTGTAACACTTTGGTGTAGAGCAGGAGACAGAAGCTGCTGCCTCATCCATTACTGCGGTGCATTTGCAGTTTTGTTTTGTCAGAGCCGCGTGACACCGTCTATGTTGGCCTATGACCAGGCCAATTAATGTGATGTATGGCTGCCTCCATGTTGTGTATATTCAGCAGGAGAAATTCATCTGCATGCTTTGTATAGGCTCTCCTGCTCTCACTGCACTTCTAAATTTGCCATTATTATCTTCCGTCTGACAGCAAAATGTCACAGTGTGCATTTGTGTTTTTTTTTTGTTTTTTTTTTATACACCAATCTGACTCGCCTGGTAATACTTAGATATCTAAGGGCCACAAAATCATTTGAATAGATACAAGACAAAAGAGTTTTTTACTTGCAAAATAAGTCTCACCATGCTCACATATTTGTTTATTTAGAACACATAGAATGTCATAATGTTTTATCAAGAGATCAACGCCTGCCTCGTGAGCTTCTTTCTCACTTGCTGTGTGTAATATACTACCATTACAAATTCCAACTGCTTTTCCTGCTGGTCTTGATTGCCAATCAGAGCCGTTTACGCCTTCCTCTTCATTGCTCTTTAAGGTTGTTGATTTATATGCATTATTCATTTGATGTGCTGTAATTAACACATAAAAATAGAATGTTTGTTTGACCAACCCTGACCTCTTTGACATAGTTTCAGAGGGTTTTCTCTTTGATGCTTCTTGAGGCGGTCCAGGGTAGTCGTTTTGTGTTTGTTTAAGGGCGTGTGCAGACTCAACCCTGGTGTATATGTTCTAAATAATGAGGCATAATTGAAGTTTAAAAAAAAAAAAAAAAAATTTAAGTAGCAGCATGCATGTGTTTACTGCCTAGCACTCCTGCACTGTAAATTGTTAGCAACAAATGAGAAGCTATTAAAAATTAACCCAAATGGAGCGGTGTAGGTCTTTGAAGCTGCTGCAGCGAGCACTTTCTGTTTTGCTGAGGCAAAGTTATGGACTTTCCCATGTTGTTCAATATTCTGTGAATAATTGAAACTGACTTCTCGCACTCAGTGTCTTTATACTGTAAATCTATTGATGACATAAAGAAAATATGCTGAATACATCCATAACATTTACTATCGCTGACACTTTTCCACTACTGCATTTCTAAAACGCTAAGGTATGTCCCTCTTCTCTTTCTCTCCTTGTTCTCTTGTGACCTCTTCATCTCATCAGGTGGATCTGTTAGTGCCCACCAAGGTCACAGGGATCATCACCCAGGGAGCTAAGGACTTTGGCCATGTTCAGTTTGTCGGCTCATACAAAGTGGCCTACAGCAATGACGGAGAGCGGTGGAAAGTCTATCAAGACGGGAAGCAGGGCAAAGACAAGGTAAGAAGCATTCACACTTCACAAAGTGCAATAAAGCTGTACTTAACAGCCCCCCAACTGGCTTCAATATCCAGATACAACACATTTGCACCGTCCAAAAAGCTAGCATTACAGCTCCATCATAAGTGCATGCCTGTGAGAGCTGTGGGTACTGATGTTTTAAATTATATATCATATACAGAAGTCACGGAAAATAGTGAGAACAGGAAAGTGCACAGGAAGAGCACAAGGCAGATTTAATGTGAGGAACGTCAGGAATACATGGATGAGATGTCTGTCTGTGCTTTCCACTTCCCTTCATCTTATCTGAGACTGGAACTCAGGCCGACCGCTCTGTCCTATTGCCTCTCTTAGGCTTGGGATCAGATAAAAATGCACTGTCAACCTACCAACAGGCCGGGCCACTGCTATGCTGAAAATCTTGTTTACGGCCAATCAACAGAATACTTATGTCGAGTCCAGTCATCTCTACTGACACAAACAGTCCTCTCTGAGCTGATGTGAGGAGAGCAGCAGACGATGGCAGCAGCAGAGAAACTTTTACTGTGCTATTGACAGATAAGCACTTCTTATTCTGTCCATTGTGTCCAGTAGGGCTGAGGTATTAAGCAGCAAAGTACCCACACTGAGAGTTTAGAGATTTAATTGGCACAATCATAATAACAACAATTCTTTTATTATTATTTTTTTGACATGTGGACATCTCACTTGAACTACTGGTCAATCAAATGTGTTTTTGTTGTTAGAACAGCCAATTACTAAGTTCTCAAGAAGGTACATTTTTACACTGGCTGAAAATAAACAAAAGCTTTATGAGCCGTACAAAATTACCTGTAGTTTACAACCAACAAGACCTATTTATTTAAACCTGCTGTGTGTGTTGTAAATGAAACGACAGCACATCATTAAGATGAATAACACATTTCAATAGCCACATGATTATTAAGCCCTATGTTCACTACTGAGCTCGCCACCGCCTGGAAATATCTTTCCATTTCAGCAGTTCTATTCCTTGCTTGAGTGGGTTATAATTTCAGCGCCCATGATGATCTTTGGATACAGGCCACTGAATGCTCAGCATGATTTTCACTCAAGTAATCTCAACACCAACGGCCATGCAGACGTCACTTCAGATAGAGAGAAGCAAGAGAGGAGGCCTGACTATAGGAAAACCCAGTTTACCAGCAGTCAACAGTGTTTTGACATCTTCTGTATGAAATGAATTTTCTGGGTGTGAATCATGTAAACACTTTTGCTATCTTTTTATTCACATTTGCAGAAATTATTCTACTCTGTTCAAGAAAAGTCTCTAACGTGTCTCTGTCGACATCAGTTATGGTCTGACTCGGAGGAACACATTGTCTGAACACATTCTTCATAAACCACCATTGTTTTGTCTAATGCAAGCAGTTTTTTTAATGTCTCATCACTTTTCATATTAGTATTTCTCATCCGTATCACATTTACAGTGCCTCAGACTAAAAAGGTAGATCTCCTGAAAGTGTCTCTAGGTTTTGCTTATTCATACATGCCACTCAGCTAAGTGTCCTTAGCACATTCTTTTTTCCTATGTTTACTCTGGGTCCATGTTGTTCCTGCTGTATTTGTCTAAGCAGAAGGGAGCATAGGTAGGGTGCTGTATATCAGAGGGCAGGCATGTCTAGCAGGGCTTCAGAGAATGTCAATCAGTTTGTCCCAAGACGTCGCCGGGGGCTGTTCAGATGTATGATTCTTCAAGGTGTTTTCCCCTTTCAGTCTGCTGAAGCAGCCATTAATGCTAGAGGACACATTTGGCTGTTGGGCTCCCGAGGCTCCTCCTGCCACGCAACAATGCTTGAGTTGGCAGGGATATACTGTGTGTGAGAGGGTGTCTGGCTCAGGCGCACAGTGGTTCAGGCTTGTAAGTATTCTTCTCAGCTCCCCTTCTGCAGCTCCTGTGTGGCAGAGGCTGCAGGCAGTTAGATAGAGATTGAGAGCGGATGGCCTGTCAGAATACCGATGCTGTCAAACACTGCTCAGTTGCACACACACAACAGGAGTTTGATACTAAATCTATAGCACACACTGTTTACCTTTTCTTTACAGTAATTCTCAGATATGTCTATGTTTTCATGTCCGGGAAAAATATCACAGATGATAATTGTATTCTCGACACCCGGGTCTTAGCTGCTATTAGTCCTGTACAGAACACCTTCCTGAGTGTCAGGATTTACACAGCCATGTTGAAGAGGGCAATCAAGCTCAAAAAGTTATTGATTTATGTTTAATAGTCCTTCACTGTGATGACACTCAGAGGTTAATTAGTCATTAGGACTCTATGTAGCACCCTGTGAGTCAAAGGGTTAACGTAATAAGTCCAGTTCAGACCTGGGATTAAGATGTGTTTTCTCATCACAAAGAAGCCAGTTCAATACATCCGTTTCAACCTGGCAACCTGGCAGCAGCATGTCTCATCCAGTTTAGTTACTCATGCTGTTTGTTTGATCACTTTTATGTTTATTTCACATTGTTCAGTGATAAAAGGATGACTTTATTGCTTCTAAAACAGCTAAACTATTATGACGGGGTCGACTTATCTGCTTGAAGGTTTCTTCAAAAAGCTGCAGTCTAATGAGACCATTATTATGTATGTCAATATGTATCTAATATTTATCAAATGTGTGTTGATTCGAGGAGACATGGGCTCTCGGGAGAGGGTAACATTAAATGTCAGGGAACAACTCTCGACTCAATTTTTAATGATCAGATTTTATATTACGGGAATAAATAACCACTTTCAGATTAGATTGTTTGGGCAAAAGAGAAATACAGTCAATATACTCTGTAGCACATTAATAGTGTAGGTCTTTCAATGCAAGTAAGTACACATTCCTGTATCATGTTTCCATGGCAGCTCCATTTGTAGCAGTAACAGGACCTGATGACACATTCAGGACATAGGGGCTCCCAGTTGGCCTAAAGACCATCTTAACACAGCCTTTGACTGCTTTATGGTTTCAGAAATAATTAAGCTGTAATTGAGGAGAGGACTAAAAGACACAGATAGACCACTCAGGCTTGATTGTGTTTAAATGCCTTTTCTTTGTCAGAATTTCACACTTGACCTTTTCCTGAAGTGTTTTTCTGCTGTAGCCATATCCAGCTCAAGTAGCCCGGGGCCATAGGCCACAGAGATGTGAACGGCCCGCTCCCCTGACCCACACCTCACCTTTAAATAATGCAGTGTGGTCAGTGTAGTCTGCTGGCACACAAGACCTCCCGAACACACACCAGTGACTCCAGTGGCTTGCAAAATCAATAGTGAAGAGGGGAGTTTAGAGTGGTCAGTTTAAAAAAAAAAAAAAAGGACAAGTTTTCCAGTTTTTTGCAATTACATCCCACATACTTCAGTGGGTTTCAGTAACAATGTGAGTTCATTTATTTTAATACAGCGCAATAACCATTTTCTCAGTATATTTTACACCGCTTATTTAAATAACAGTCACCTCCTTTTATGGTAGCATGTGATTGGAGGATTGTGATTGGCCCTGTTCTTTTACATGTCATTCTTACCACAATACTCTTTTTAGCCACACATTAGAATGACAGAAAACAGCACAAATTGCATACTTCTCCACCAGCTGTTTGCAGCACTGATGCTAACCGTGTTCAGATGAATATTAAATAAATAGAGACACAAAGTTTGAAGTTGAATGGTTTTGACATTATAATGCATGGAGTGATAGGCTGTTCTGATGCTTTTGCTCTTATTTCACGTTTTTCATATTTTTTGCTTCATTGGTTCCTGAATTTACAAAGATTTATTCACCATTTTCAACATAACAGTGGTGCTTTTGTTTTCAATCACAAACCATTCACAGTTACCTGCTTTCACGGGCGAAGGTCACAGATGAAACATTTAAAGCATAAATGCAAAAGGCAACCTTAGCAAATAAAAAGCTATAGTGTATTTTTTTAAAGTAACTCTTCAAAGGTATGAAAAGTATCAAGCTTTTTGGAAAGTTTTTAAACCCGTGTCTTGGTTACAAACGTGTATGGCTTTATCCCGTATATTTATTTTGTTTTTGAGTACATTTTTATCACCTTTCTGACACCTTATCATATTTCCAGTCCTAATATTATTTGTCCCTTTATTACGTTTCTGCCCATATCCTGTTCCAGACTGTTTATTTTACCGACATTGCCTCTGACACGGTGCAGGCCCCCAGACTGTCTCGCAGAGATTCTTGTCGTTTTTCAATCAGCCGCTGCTTTTACAGGCCTCCCATTCTGCCTTTTAGATTATGCTTTCCTGTGGCCATAGAGCAACATCGCAGGAGCACCTCAGTGTCAAGACCTGCTCACATGTAAAGAATAAAGAGGAGGTGGACACTGGACAGACAGGAGCTATTCCACTTACCCACAAAATGCCTATTTGAGCAGGAGCGACACCAATGAGACGCAAACCCTCTGTGACTACAGTCTCAGCTTGATGGTATAGTACAGACAAGAAAGAAAACAGGGTTCACTGAGAGGTAACAATGATGAAAAAAGATTGGAATATGAAAGGTGGCCTGCCTTTGTTTCCGTCAGACGTATACGTTCGAAATAGGAAAGTGTAGGAAGCGCTGTTGATATGCTGCACGATCTCAGCCTTAGTTCCGTGTATGAGCAAGTCACAAAAACAACGCGAAACAAACATGCGTTGATTAAAGACTGACACAAAGCAGCTGATATAATGGGAACACACAGTGGGGGAGCAGACAAAGTGGAGAAAACCTGTCATTTCATTGCATACTGATGAGGGACAATTGCGTCTCATATGTTTAGATGCCATTCATTTGACAAATTACTGTATTGTTCTTATAAAACGAAAAAAAAAAAAGAATTCTCCTTTTAACAGCTATAAGAGGACTGAGTAGAAAAAAGAGCAGTAGTATAAGTACACAACGTGGTATTTCATGTGTTTGTTAGATTAAAACAATTCTCTCTGTAGGTCATTTAAAGTAACAATGCATAAATGTATATAAAATATTTACATTCACTGCATTTGGTTTAGATCATCAGAATCTAGTTTTGAGTGCTCTTGCTCTGAACAGAATCCGCACAGCATTACAATTATGTTCTACTACAGCTACTCCAACACTGTGGGCCTTTTTGTTGCTCCAGAAATCAGTGCAATTGACCATTACTTGCATTAGCCTAAAGGCAGTAGTGCGGTATGTCTGGGGCCGACAAAAATGGGAGTAATAAGGCGATCAAAGCAAACTTTCGCGCCTATGGACTCGCATGTAAACATGTTTGCTTTTGATCCCGTGATGCACACAGAAGGCCTTGTATTTTATTTGTTCATGATACGAGGCTCTCTATATAATTCAAACACACTGGCTTTGTTTTCTTGTATGAGTTCTAATTGCCAGGCTCTCTCCAGACACTTGGGAGCCTGCAGCTTGTATGTAGTCTACAATGCCCGGCCAATTTGCATATGCTGCCGGCTGTGTACAAAGAAGCTGAATAATATTGCAAGATAGATTAGTTTAAAAGAGATTCCCATTTATTCCTTTCAAATTTAGATCTTATAATAGTATGAAAGTGCATATGAAACAGTACTACTACTATAAAGTTTGAGCCTCTGTATCAGAAACGATCGGGGCTTTACCTCAAAAATAAACCGTCAGATGCACTGCCGCTTGTGTCCCACAGACTTCCTGTTCCACACAGCACTGAATCTAATTACATTGAAATTACACAGTCATAATCGTGTGTTTAATTAAAACGATGATATCCCGTCAGTGAAGCTCTCCCTGTAGATGCATTTCCTCTTAATACACTTCATTTCCCTATCTATTAGACGCACACTAACACAACACTTAAAAAAAATAAATCAACAATAAAGCAGTTGTCCCTCCTTGAAAATAAAAGTGTATTTGTAATTTGTTAACCCCTGATGTTTTAAGACGTTTTCCTGTTTTATTGTAATGCACTCTTGTTGACAGTAAAGTAACTACGCTTTCATATTCATAACAGAAAACAGCCTCGTTAACGGTAGCGTTTGCAAGGAGCTACCGATAACAGGCGCGCGGGCAAAAGGTGCGCGTTAATAATCCTTCCAAAAGTGAGCTCGGTGACGAAACAGCAGCAGATGTCTGTCACTAATTGTCAAGTTGGAAACCTGCAGCTGTGCCACTCCAGCGACAACAGTTGAATAGTTTTCAACAGGTGGTGTAGGAATAAAAGCTTAGAGAGTGGATTTTTTTGGCAACATTTGAATTGAAGCCCGGGCTGGTTCGTCCGTTTTGACCAGTTTTTCAAGGCGGCGGTCAGACAGGAACGTTTCCCCTCCAGTTTTTGTTCTTGCGGTTTGCAGATTTTTTCCACTCTCTACAGACTAAGCATGTGGGTGTCTAGAGGTTTCAGGTTGTGTTTGTTTAAGTGTTAAGCTCCCTAACTGTAGCCTCTATGTGTGTTTTCTGCATTAGTCAGGTTCTGTGGTTTTGCAAGTAGCCATTTATACGAGCTTCTGAAGTGTGGAACCGCCAAACATAATTCTGATGTGATTTCCTTTTTTTTCCTAGGTGTTCCAGGGCAACTTTGACAACGACACACACAGAAAGAATGTGATAGACCCTCCCGTCTATGCTCGACTCATCCGGATCCTTCCCTGGTCGTGGTACGGCAGGATCACTTTGCGTGCAGAGGTTCTGGGATGTGCAGAAGAAGAGTGAATTCTTGAAATCGTTCCTCCATTTCCCTCCTGCTCCTATGACATACTGGGTTAATCACACCCCGTATTTCAAAAATAAACTGCGCAACCTGTAAAAATCAATAAATTTCCAATGGATTTTTCAAGGATAATGTGTTTGGTTGTGGTGGGTTGCTGTTAGTTCTTTTGTACAATGGTTTCAGCCCACCCTCTACTTTCACCGTTTGTCCTTTGAGTTCCACTTAAAAAAACGTGGTCTGTCTTTTTATTCTTCTTAAGATTTGTCATCCCGTTTGGAAGAATCTCCTGTATAATATACATGTGGTGGGTGGGATTATGTGTGTCTACGGCGTGGGGCGGGGAGGGGGCTCACTGTGGTCGTTGCCATAGAAACTATTGTACAGTGTCACTTTTTATCAAAGATGTGAAATCTGTCTGGCGTGATCAGCATTGTTCCATAACTAAACTGCCCCATGTAGAGGTCATATGTTGCCCCAATCTCTGACCTATTTTTACAGCTTTTACCCTATGGACAATGGCATTAATCCATCCATCCATCTGTCGAAACACTATTAAAGACCCTGTATAAATGTAAAAGACTAAGAACTTGCATGGTGCGTGAATTATAAATGTATATTATGACAAATCATGTCAAACCTACAGCCCTGAAAGCTATAATTTAGGGTCTTATTTTTATGTGCATTTCTGAAATAGGTCTGAAACATTACAAACACACTGCAAAAGCTCACAGAAGACTGTCTTTAACGGTTCAGTCCTCCATAAGCACTGTCACGCCCTGATGTTTGTGCTCTATTTATTTCCATGTCTCAGCTGTCCCAGGCATAAACTCCATGTTAAATGTGTCTAAGATTTCAGTTGAATCGATTGAAAAGCTCAGGATAGATGTCATACATAGTAATATGAATAAAACAATTATAATAATGTCACAAATGTGTCATTTCTGACCACCTATTTAAGATGTCTATGTACTATTATTTAACAAAAGATTTGTATTTGATTGATTTCCATATGTATCTATCAAATAAACTTTTTTTTTTTAATTTATTATTGCATTATGAGAGACATTTCCAATATCAGTCATTTATATTTTGATGATCCCAAGCTATAAATGAAACATGGATTGATTTTTTGTTTTAGTGGATCATATTGAAATGCAGTTATAGTCAGATATGTGAGGAAATAATGCTATGACACTGGTCTCTGCAGCCAGTGCGAGTTGACTCAAGTACTAAGAGGTTCTGGGGATAAAGAGGCCGCTCAGGCAATGGTCTTATGTAGTTTTAACTTCATATGGGTTTGGCCGGTGATACAGCATCCCACGGTAAATGAATAGTGACACTTGGCTGCTTAAATAAATGAAAGTAAACAAGAACCTGAGGAAATAAGAGCAGCTCTAAACCACACAGCCTACTTTACACGGCTTAAAAATAGGCCTGGATTAGACTCTGGTGGCTTCCACTCGACAATGCTTTTTTTTTTTTTTTTTTTTTTGCAGAGCGCTCAAGTGCTGCAAAGGCTAAAAAAGCTTAATGGAAGTATTTTACCTTCAAGGCTGTTTGTCTCACTTAGGACTTTCTAATAACTAAATAACAAGAAAATTTTTTTAACTTGCTACAAAACTCAGATCGAATAATGGGATGGAAACTTAGTAAAATAAAATTGTTTGTAATTCTTATCAATTGTAAAGTCACATGAGGCGATGTCCACACTTTTATACTAACTGTTTTGACTTTGTGTCCATACCACTCACACACTGCAGACACCTCTTTAGCTGTGTTTACTGTCCTTGTCATTTTCTCTGCTTTTTACATCCACAGAAAATAAGCCCTTTCGAAACTTGACTTCAAATCATCATCAAAACTCTAATGAGGATGTTAACATGAGTCTTAAAGTTCACTTCTCATCATCACGGTTGTAAAATAAAACAAGTTAGTGTGGGCATTGCCTCAAACATAGTAAAACCTGAAAAAATTGACTTTTTTTTCCCGTGCAGGCTTTTGAAGCATTGAAATCTGACGAGTGAGTGCTTACATTGTGTACAGTTATTTGAATTAGATACAGCTACTGATGATGCAGATGGTTTAGCTTCACTTTGCAGGTCTGTTGTAGGAAAATAAAGAAACGTCTTTATCTTTACGGCCAAATGTGTTGCACTTTGGCAGATGATATGATTTTGTACACACCATATTCAAATACTCCGACATGTTGGTTGTGTTTTACTGCCCAGTTCAACTTGTATGTTACTGTCTGTTGCACTGTAGATGACTTCTGTGTCAAACTGTTATTGATGTGACTCAGTGAATCATTCCTAACCATCCACATAGAATCACACAAGCTTCTTTTTTCCATCTCCCCGATTTGTATTTTAGCATTTTTGTGACCATACATGGATATCCAGCTAAACAAACGCGCCGGCTGGTCTTTGCTGTTGGCTGCCAGTGACTTCTTATCACAGAGGCAGCCTGCACCAAAGCTTTAAGGGAGCGTGCATGATGTATGAGTTCGAACAGTACAGCGTATCAAAGAGGTCCACAGGCACATATCTGTTCTTTGCATATCATCAAGACCTAGTAGCCTTTACTTTGTGCTTGCCACACATTGTCTCGTGCATTGTAAAGCCCTTATCACGGGTTCAGACGAGGAGCAAGGGTCATGTGTCTTTGTATTTCTGTGTCAACTGTTCACGTATGATTTGATTACCTCCTCGCTTTGAGTGTCCAAGACGATCTAGAAGGTGTATGCGGGTTTGGGTCCGCAGAAGAGAGGGACATACTGTGTAAAGTCTAAAACGATGTTGCTTCAAACTAAAGCTCTCTCAGTTTGACAAATAAAAACATATCTGTGAAAAAAAACAACATTTGGTCAGTTGGTGTCATTATTAATTCCAGTTTGTTTAGTCTCATCAGATCAGATTCTTTTTTTTCTAAAGAGCAAAAACCTCGACTGTGTGACCTTTTGAATTTTATCATTTCTTTTTCATTTCCGATGTTTTCTTTGCAGTCCACAAGACCAAAGATTTACTCCAAGTACTAAAGTTGAACTTTCTGAGAAATAACTCTATGGATGCCTTTTGCACTGGATGAACCTTGTTGGGGAAGAATTTGGCTCCTGCATGAGTCATAAGGAAAAATAGCATTGACTGCATGATTGAGATTTCATTAAAATTTTTGCAAACTTTGATGTACAATGAAAAATACTAAATTAAAATTATTAGAAGAAGTTGGACATCTTGGTATGTTAAGGTCAACCTTCAAAGCTGTGACCTCTGAACACATAACATCACATCTTTACGCCATGAATCATTGCTCGTATTGACGATTGTAATAAATTAGCATCACAAAAGCCAACATTCCTAAAAAAATGAGATTATTGAGTTATTCTTAGTGTTAACATTGTGTTTTTTACATTTACTGATGTCGCTGTGGGTGTGCTGTAGCTTCCTCTCAATCATGCACGGTTCAATCCTAACCTGGTTTTGCTACATTAAGTCACTCGCATTGATCTCTCTACTGTATGTCCTGCCTTTGTCTTTTTTTTTTTTTTGTTGTTTTTTTTTTCGCTCGGTGACCTCTCAGTGGGAGCTCCAGGAAAACAGACTGCCCATGTTCAGTAAGTATCAGTGGAGGAATAATTGTGTTGTAACTCAGACGAGCAAAGCTTGTTGGCAATTAAAATCTGCTTAGGAAACGATCCATTTCAATGGGAACCTAATCGCTAAAGGTTTCTAATTCAAAGAGACCACTTTCCATTGGTGGTCTTGGTTGATAAAGGCTTCCTGTGTGTTTTTCTCATTTGATTCACAATGTGCTGCTCGTTCACCATGTTTCAAAAACGTGATTAGACATAGGAAAAGATGAGAAAACATATATTGTTGGGTCTTTAAGATCAATTCATTGGCCCAGTAGCCCCATCTTTTTAGAGAAGGAGCTGCTCACCTTATCTGGAATGAGCCAGCGTGCCCTTGGTCATGTGATTTTTATACATAAAGACAGTCTGGTCAAAGTCATTACACTGAAGTTATTACAGACCTAGATTAATTCATTAGTCTGTCAAATGATTTCACTTCAACTTGCATTAAGGTAATAATCATTCACAAAGAAGCTGATTGACCCAATATAATGCAGTTGGATCCTTTTGTTTCTACATTAGGCTATATTGGGACTTTTGTCAGTCTGTTTCCTGACCTTTTCATTTTCTTTTGCACTTTCACTTTTTTTTTTTTAATCTTTTCTCATAATTCTATTACTGTGATGAAAAGGCGACTCATATTTATTCAGGCGACTCATTGATTAAATGCAGCTTTGTCAAAATGATGAAATGGTCTTCTGAATGAAAGCACCATCAGTGTGGAGTCTGTGGGTGATAGTGAGCTCAGTTTTCTATTTCAGAAAGAGTAGGTAATGGAAAATGTACACTTTAATGTGGCTCAAAATGTATAAAACGGTTCATTTTGTTCTAACTTTTAGAAGCATGGGTTTTAAAAGGTCCCATCATCTGAGAATAACATGGTTCAAGCAGGAGCTGCTTCTACAAGAGAGCCATAAATCTCACTTTGTTATATATATATTTGTTCACTTTATTCACACATCCCAATTAAAGCAAAGGCAAAAACTATTCTGCCTGATTTTAGAAACAAATTCGTGGGCCAACCCTGGGATCAAACCCACAGTCTTCTTGCTGTGAGACAGGAGCACTAACCACTCTGACGTAGAAACAAATTGTAACCATAAAAACAAAACATAGCAGAACATGCTAAAATGAGTGGATTGTTGGACCTACCTGCAGCGCTGATGTGAAAGTTGATATAGTGGCCTCTTACTGTCGCTGTACAAAAGGTAATAATGTTTGAATACATGCAGAATAAGGTGCTATTTAACCACAAAAGAACATATTCAGAGATCGAAATTTTGAAAATTATTTTTCACTGCCAGTGTCTTGGTGTGAAGCATCATTTACTACATGAATATAAAACCAGTGTGTTACGCATCAACAATCAAATGCCTCAATCTAAAATGGCAAGTGAAGAAAAAGGGTCTTACTGAATCTTTCCTCTGTTCTGGCACAACGTATGTTACATTTACCTTAATTTGCAGCAAAACAAAAGGCGTTAAATGCACAGCCATAAGTCCATTTCAGAGGGTGAAGGATCCCGATCTGATCAGGATGCCCAGGATTATGCTGATCACATCAGAGAGTACATTAACATGCCAGTCAAGCTCTGAATGTTCCCCGGCTTATGTTTATGGATTGCATGCTGTTTGGGAGATAACGTCGGTACAAGAATGGAGGAGGTCAGTTGTGTGTCTAGCTGCAACAGCTCACATGGTCAAGCAAGCTGCCTCGACGAGATTTACTGGAGAATTACAATTGGTAGAACCCTGCCTCCAGACAACAGCTGCTACATAAAAATTATTTCTGAGCTTCAAGCAAAACATGTCACTCTAGCTCGAGGTGCACAACAAAGGAAAGATTTCCCTTTTGAAACTCACAAGCGACGGGATATTCAGAGATGGGCAGTAACCACGAGCTGAGTGGTTATATTGCTCTACTTATTTGTGCAATAAATCAAAGTTAACGTTGTCATCTATCTAATCACTTTAAATTCTTCTGGTGTTTAAATTAAAAACTTAAGTTAGGAGAGAATAGAGAGTGTTTTAAGACTAGTTACGAAGGGACAGCCAAAAAAGCCAATTAAAAATTGTAATGTGTGGTAAAATCAACATTATAGTGACCTCCATGTTCCATTTTGAGTTCAGTGGAGAAGTGGCATGTCACTGTGGGCAACACTCTGGATTTAACAGTGAAAAAAAATACACTTGGACTTGCTTAGAACTTAAACGAAGAGAGAGAGAGATACAGTCAATTCTCATGACATACATGAACCAATATGCTTCCCAGGCTGTTGGTATAGTTGGGATGTATCCACAGCATCCATCCAGTAACGATTATACAGGGCTGTTGTCTTTCTCCCATTTGTTTAAACAGTAATGACAAATTTCCTTATGCCTGAATCTGAGCTATTCACATTTAGAACATGCACCACCCAGAGTTTGATCTAAATATAGTGTCAATTATCATATGGACTCGATTTACCTGCATGGCATTGTGTTTGTCACAATGAGCACTGAGGACAAATGAGTTTGAAGTGCCCTGTGATATCCCTCTTGTTATCGTATTTGTGTCGTCTTTGGGGACTCTGTGGCAGAACTAGGCCAGTCTTGTACGCCCTGTGCACCTCTGTAATGAAACTGATGCAGATGTTATTTTAGGATCAGTTAGTGTACCTGTAGAACATTCAAGTGGGACACAAATTACCATTAAAAAAAAGCCTCCAAAAGTATCAAACCAGCTCTCGTCATGTTTTATTGAGGTCAGAGTCTTCGTCACAGCCTCACGCTGCAGCAGCACTGCGCCAAAGTAAGTCTCAATTAGGAGACGCTCGCTTTGGCAATTAGGCTTTTCTGAGCATGTGATACATAAAGGGAAACCCAGTTCAGTCAAAGTGAATATCACCAGGCCATCTCCGGATACCATCTGTGATTAAAGTCAGGTGACAGTACTCTTTTGTTAATGCCCCCTGGCTAAATCATTATTTTAAAGTGTACTCTGTTAGCGTTGTTATTATTAGACAGTACAATAGCATATACATCTCATTGTGGGAAAGGATAAGAAGCACACAATAGACATTATTCCATAGATGAAGTGTTCCAGGCATGCATTATTCAGTGGCTATAATTGCTAAGTAATTTACACAAGCTCATACATATATACTGTATATAGAGGTATATTTTAAGATGTTGCATGTATCTCTTTAACACACCGTCAGTTATCCTCTTGCACAGTTACTGCTCCCTTTTCACCACACTTCTTCAGAGAGAATTTTGAGGGCATGTTGAGAAACAGCTTGATGTGATATCTCAAAAATCAAATTAATTATTTTTCGGGCACCTCACTTTCTTCCTGTCTTTTTAACAAGAAAGGTGCTTTGAAAAGCAGACACACACATCGTTAGGCCCTGACATCAATGACTCATGAATGTTTGCTTCACACATTTGAATATGCAGCCAGTTTGGAAATAAATGATAACTGCCCTTATCTTGTGTTGATCCTGTAGGCTCGTGAATTCTGGCCAATGTGATTAAAATAGCTCTCTTTGTGTGCTAGTTGGAATATGCATGCCTGTGCACTCCCCTCAGTGGGCCCAATTAGAATCAAACATTACACAGACAATCCCTCATGGTGCTTATTGTGCATTGGCTATTTGTATGTGCAGTCATATGGGGAGCCCTGTTGGCCTCAAGCATTCGGTCTGCATTCTCTAACGATACTTTGCACTGCTTTGCATCATTTACACTGTCTTTGGCCTAATCACAGTGTTTCTCTATTTTTCCATTGGCTTATGTGGCTTGCATACTTATCACATATGATTCACTTATGATTTGTAAATGGACTACAATCTTTCCATAACATTTAAGCCAG
This sequence comes from Rhyacichthys aspro, assembly GCA_036850595.1. NCBI lineage: Eukaryota > Metazoa > Chordata > Actinopteri > Gobiiformes > Rhyacichthyidae > Rhyacichthys > Rhyacichthys aspro. Next base: position 12,588,604 of record CM072156.1, read on the forward strand.
AAATGGGAGGCTTACTTAAAAATCTGACTTTGTCTTTCACAGCTGCACGTGGAGAAGATATGCCCTTCACTAAAGTGTACTGAGTATTGTTATCCAGAGGGTAAACATGCTATCTCATTCATGATCAGAGGCTCAAGGACATTTAACTAGACACAGATTGAATCCTGGGTCACGCTGATGGATGCACTGTCTTTACTGATAAAAAGCCTGCTTAGTAACTGCTCTGCATTTAAACAACCCAATTTAAGGTCACATTATAGAAATTAGTGGCAGCGTTCAGCAGATGCCGGCACGTTCTTAGCTATTTAAAGAAGATATCATTTCTACCTATTCTTAGGAGAGCTCTTTGTATGAGGAAGTATGAAAAACTTTTTGTTAAATTTTGTGTGATGATTCAAAATGGGCAATAATAAACTGAGCTATGAATAGTAAGCACAGTATCATGGATAAATGAAGGAAAGGAAGACAGAAGGGAAGGTGGACCATTACAGGCACCACCAGTGTCACAAATCCTACTATTTATATGTTAATTTGTAAAACTCTGCAACATTCCCATCTTTCCCTGCAGCTTCATGCGTAACACATTCTCTTCCGACTAGTCATATGTAGTAAATATATATTTAAATCCGCTGCAAAATTATAAAACACCACCATTTGCATAAGCAGTGTTTATTTGCATTCGGGGATGGCAGAGATCGTACCGAATTGGCATGAAATCCCAGTGAGCCATTTGGGTTCAACGCTCCACTTCAGAGAGTCTTTCAAACCGACCGCCCTCTCATCTCTGCCAATGAATGTGGCACGCCATTAAAACTTAATGCCAACGCACAGGAAGCCACTTGCTAGTTACATCAAGAGTCTAAACTGTGACTTGAATTCCGCATCAGGAAAAATAAAGTAAAAAAAAAAAATCAAGGTATAATATACAGATTAAAGGCGAGGGAACTGAACCAGGGGGAAAGTCTGACAGTCAGAGCTGTTTATCTTGAGATGTTAAGCGAGTTCATTTAGATAATCTGTTAATGTTGCTATGAACTGTGAAATCTGGCTCAAGAAACCTGTCAACATAAGTTCAATGAAGTCGCCAGTCTTCAAATAAATCTCTTTATTTTTTAACGTTTGGTGGAAAAACTAAAAGCGTCACAAATTCCTCATACTGTGGCGTTTAAAACAAGCTTTTTTGTTCATCTGAAATCTTTGAAAAATAACTGATGGTGTTGTAGTGGACAGACCATGCACCAATGAGTCTGTGTCAATTTTCCCTGTTGCAGAACCCCATTGTGATCAAAAATGAGTCCAAAAGGCTTTTTAACTTACTTTTTTAAAGTTTAATTCTCTCCCAAGTGGTGTTTAAATTCTACAAAAAAAAAAAAAAAAAAGACTCCGGCAAAGAATGGAGCAGAATAAAAAGTATAAACTCTGACCTGGACCAAAACCATTTGAAACCTTTAAAGCCAGAGAGACACACGAGGATAAAGAAGGGAATACGGGCCATGATGTGACTGGCAAGAGGAAACAGCTTTGATGCCTGCAATCCCAGTCTGGTCAATCTGCAATCAGAGCGCACTCAAACACTAATGAGGGGTTTCAACATGATATTCAGCAGCAGTGCCCAGATGCCCATGTGATTTGACAGTTAAATCAAAAACGCACAGAACAGTCTTGTGGACTCAGTGCTCTGACGAAATGAGCTGTGGATTGACTGCAATTTGAAGGAATAAAAAAGAAAGCACCAGGGATGAAGTGAATGTGTAAAAATGCCAAGTGGGAAATATACACACGTGAATAAGAAGTGTGCAGTAGTGATCAGGGGACCAAGTCATGAGTGAGTCATTGGCTGTGACAAGGATTTGTGTCGGCTGAGGGTGAAATGGTCACAAATCAATGGCCTGACAAACAAATGTGATCACTCTACTCAGGTTCAGTCTAATTAGACAAAAGTCCATGGCTCCTGGAAATGAGGTGACCTCCTTTTATTCATTATGCACCTAATTTATTTATAAAGGTTGTTTAACATGTACATGTATATTTGTGGCTTAATATTATCACATACTGATGCTGCAGTATTTAGATACATTGATAGTTAATGTTTACATGCAGAACTGCTTATTTGTAAAGAGGTGATATGCTTTTAGTAGTGTTTTGAATGTAGATCAATTAAATAAGACAAATGAAAGCTTTAATCGCTTTCTTTTTTGCTGCAGGTTTTGTTTGTCCTATACTCTATGAGGTATACTGGTATTATTTGAACATTTAACAGGCATTTTGTGGTTATTTTAGAAGGAAAAGGGTGCTTTGTTTAGTTAAACTAGACTTTCTGTCACAGATACCACAGAAAATGAACTCCATCTGCCTCCTAAAAGACACCCCTGTGTGTGATGTGGCAGCATCTGTTTACTGATGCATTTCTCACAGTGCGAGACTACACTTGTCTATACATTGCCTGTCGTTGTGATTCAAATAAAAAGTAAAATGAATAAGCACAAGGACAAAAATGCTGACAGAAGCAACACATTACCATGTTCTCAAAGAAAATTCAGTTTTAATAAAAGTGTCTGTTGGGGCAGACAGAGCAAGTGTGCAACAGAAAATAGTCTATGTGAGGATGGCAGGGGCTGAACAGTGAAAGAGGTCTGCCTCAACCAGCCAGCCTAATAACACAGACAGATAAAAGCCACTATTTCTCTCCAAATGAGGGCATCTGTGCCCAGCAGATGTCCTTATAGTGTTCTCGTCTGCTCAGGTCAGGTTTCCTACCGCGACCTCTTCTGGCTCACTCTGAGCTAAAACACCTCAGGAACATCCAATCTAGTTGTTTGGCTCCGGAGACAGGTTAAGTGCTTTGGCAGGATGCAGTCAGCGGTCAGACGGTTGGATCTCCGTCACAAAGCCCCAGTGGAACAGTCTGGTCCTGTTCACCTGGTGCACAGGTATGGCACATGGGTCAAACAGATGGGAGCCATGGACAGAGAATATAGATCAGAGAGAGGATTTGTCAAACAACATTAATTACTAAAAAGTTGGGGGGTTTTTTCACTGTAGTTCGGTCTACCAGATGGTGTGTCCCAGAGATAAATGTGTTGAATAGTCACATTTATTTCAACAGGTTTGTGTGGACTTGAATCTATTCATCCAGAAACAGACAATAGACACAGGCAAAGTGTAGAGTTCACTATGTAGCAAGTATCTCACACGTGGCAGAAATAGGACAACAGGAAGTTTCTATTTCTGTCTGTTTTGTATAATTATTATTTTTATTCCCTAAAAATCATTATTTGGTTTACCCCTTGAAACTATATGTGGTGGAATGGAAAGGGGGGAAAAATTACATGGAACTGGATGTGTGTTAAAAATGATTCTGTGTATTATTGTTATTATTATTATCGTGAGAAGACAGTGTAAAGAGAGCTGCGGTTCCATTTACAACAAGATGAAGACGTCAACCTGAAAAATATTAATATGTCGGCGCAGTCTGCTTAATATGCATCTGATAAGAGATGCATGTGTCAGACATGTTTACAATCACTCACAGTCACGCACACATAGAAATGTGTGTGTGAACATGTGACGTGAAGCAAAAAGGTTACCAATCACCAAAGCTTGTGATCATGAAACCTAATTTACTCCTTTAATGAGATATTTGTAGCCGGCAACTATTTCGTCAAATGAGTCCCAGTATTACACAGATGAAATGTAATTGGATAATTGTCAAAATGCCATATAGACTGCTGCGGCCTCATCTATACCATTATACAGATAGCTGGGGTGTTAGCGTTAGCTCTGTCTTGCTCGCAGCTTGCATTAAGAGCTGTCTGTGAGCTCGGATAAGAGACCACACATTAATGACATTTTAATGACTCCACGATTTGCATTCGGTGTCTTTTTGTTTTGTACCAACAACAGTAGAACTACCTCCAGGGTTCTCAGTGACACATCCTAATCACATCAAATAAAATCAATAAAAAAAATGACATTTTACATACTGTATGTTTAAAAAGTAAGTTGAATTTATGAACATCGTGACACGTTTATAAAATAGCTCTTTAATTTTACACAGAGAATACTATCACCTCTTCATTAAATTGCATTCTTAATTTTGAATAATCACAAAATCTGGTGCCTTTTAAGGACAGATTTTAATGCCATGTCCACAACTCGAGAGATAATGGGAGCGGGCATTAGAATCACAAATGATCTCATCACTATGCCAAATTAAAACATGGTAGTGGTGGACTTTTTTAGATTTAATATGAGCTTGGAAAAAAAAAAAAATAAATCCAGTGCAGTTTGTGGCCCTCATATGAAGGTGATAGATGGTTCTATGATTTATTATTTCAGACCAGGGGACTGAAATAAACTGAACAGATTGAAATCAGGTGAATAATATAATAAACACACACTATTAAGCATTTGTTGCATGTTTCAGTTTCAGCAGACCGTCAAAAAACTGTTTAGACTTAGTGCGAACAGCTGGAATCCACTCAACAGCTGTTTATGAAGAAAACAAACTGTGCTGCTTTTTTCTGGTGGGATTTTGTTCTTAAATTTACATATTTATGAGGTACACCAAAAGGGAAAACATCAAGCATCACCTCTTTTCCTTGCATCATGTAAACGTGCCTCTCTCTGAATGTGTCCAGCAGCAGCTAATCTTCACATGGAGAATAAGACACCACTCGGAAATGTTGAAGTGTTTGGCGATTTCTTTGTTCTCTGTATGGCAATTTCTTTTTTTTTCTATGCATATCGACAGAGGGCGATGCTGCCAGTGGTGCAGACGTTTCATTAGGACATGAGGAAAGAAAAGAGAGGGGTAGAAGGAAACAAATTTGCATAAAAATAACATTAGTAAAGTCGCAATCAGATGGTGTTGGGCCATGCTGCAAGAGTTGTCCTCCCGAGACAGCACCGGGGCTATATCTTTAATTGAAAAAAGGACAGTGGATAAAACCTTTCATAGATAACATGCACAAGCACTTTTATCTCTGTTCACTCAATGTTCACGTATTGTCTTCCATTCTTGCTGTTGTTTTCCCTTCCACTCACTTCTTCATTACTAATTTATCGCTTGTTTTTGGCATAGCCTGTTGTGGGATTACAGTGCTGTGAATGGAATGGGTATGAGCTGCTATGCAACTATCTGATGCCAGCGGAGAGTTTATTGTTTTTTGTTTTGTTTTGTTTTGTTTTTCGCTTTGTGTGGAACATGGAGAGAATGATTCTGGTTCTCAATGGGCAGTAATAACTCCTGACACCTGTGTATACATGGATCAAGAAATGCAGTAACCCGATTGGCTAATTAGTCTTATCTGCACTGTGAGAGTAGATTTCAGTTTGGATATCTGTGATGTTGTTGAGGAATGATAAATTGGTCCATGAAATGCTCAATAAGCACATGTTAGTATCTCCGACATTACCTATATTTAAATGGATGTTGCTGATTCCCCGTTGCCACCGAGGGCACATATCATTCATCGGACAGAATGGGCGCAGTGCTAACGAGCTAGCAGTGGTGCGCCGGCGTATCTCACGAGGCCACATGCTCCTGTAATGCCATAATTAGAAGAAATGGCCGAGGCGTGAAGAGAAACCAAGTGGAGGGGTGAAGGCCACTAATTCCCCTCGTCTGGAACCAGAGATAAGAGACAGATTAAGATTAACAATGTCCAGCCTGTTGAAAGACTAATTATGAGGCAGTGGGTACAGTTCACTTCTGGAGGTGGCTCACTACAAAAGCCGTCTGGAGTAGGTCCACTTGTGCTTTGGAAGTGTTTAAGCGCAGTGTTAGCTCCCCTCACTCCTCTCTTGTGTTTCTCTCTCTTGGGCTTGTGTTCTGAATCCTCGGGCTCTTAGCTCAGCTTTTCTCCTCATGGTTTCACATGTCAGCTGTTTGCAGCTTTCTCAGCTCCACATAGAAGCTCAGCTTGTCTTATCCTCCATTAGATGAAGAAGGAAGACAACAGAGGTCTTATCAGTTCCATAATCTCAATTCAGGCCTCATCAGACACATTTAAAAGTGTAGTAAGCCATTTTGTCCACTAGTGGTCTTTTATTTCTCATAATGATATATAATAAGTACAGTACAGTAATATTTCTAGTGTGGTATATTTAGTCTGACTCATACTAATGTCAGCTCTCTGCCACACCAGGCCCAAAATTAGAATATGACTTTTAAAGACCAAACTGAGATAAGACTAAGACCAGTGCGCGATACACACAAGAAGAGATAAACATAAAGTTCAAACAGTGTGTTTAGTCTTAAAGAATGTATTCAACCTCACCACCAGTAACAAGACTGCTGTGCTTGCTCCAAGGACAACAAAGAGAGTTATCAGTGATTTAATATCATGATGATCATTCTTTGTGTTTAAGAGTAAAATAAAACCAAAAAATTGATAAAGTTAAAGGGTGAAGAGAGTTGCTTCTTTATCTACAAATGAATTATTGAACATTAATAGCGCTTCACCTTCATCTGTCCCTACCTTATCTCTCAAATGTCACTGACTAATAGTTAAATCATTAAGACATAATTGCTCTAACCCAATTGCCCCATTAGCCTCATTGGTCTAACTCGATTGCATTAGTCTTTAATTCAGTAAATATATAAGATTTGTGTTTTTAGGCAAGACTGGGAAGATTGTGGGTATTGGCAATTCCTTTGGCATTTTCTGGAACCAGACTTTGTTCTGTTCTCAATCACATGTAGAAGTGAAAACTCACCACTAACCTCAGAGGTTTAAACTTTCAGACAAAAGAGATGGATTGACCAGATCATTCTCATTTCCATAAAAGTATGTTGATGCACAGGAGTACATTTAGATTCACGCTGCTAATTAATCTGCCTAATTAATCATTCATTGGCTAATTACAGAGACGGTCAACACCTGTACCGAGCCGTGATCCAGAAGACTGTGTGCAGAATCAATCATGGAAATAAATCAGGACAAACTTAAATCTGCGTGGACTTCTCGGAGGACCGACTGCTACATATACTGTACATATATACGTATACATAGACTGTAGCTTTGTGATGTTTTGATCAGCGAAACATTTTTCTCTGTGGCTCCTGTTGGCTGAGCCTGTCGGATGAGCAGATGGGGAGACCCGAGGTGTTCCTTTTGGAGCTGCTGTCTGCCTGAGGGAGAGGCAGCACAGTATCATTCGCCTTCACACTGGCGATGGAGGCTCTTTATTTATCTTTGAAGCATGTCCTAAATAGCCCATGCTACAGCCATGCTCCCGCCTCTCTTAATGTGCTTCAAACAGCAGTCAGCAGGCTGCATCCAAGTCTGCTGTAATAAAGTTGTGGTACAGTACAGTACAGTGTGCCTGGGTTGAACTGTACAAGGAGCTGTGAATATCTAAGCGTGCTTTTTATATCCAAGCCCTGCTTCCTCTCATGCATTATGCATATCTGTCACCTGTGCTCTGTCTGAGCCTCTAACTCTGCAAATCTCAAAGAATCTCCTGACCTGCAGAGGGCTTCTTCTTCAAACTGCAAGATTATTTAAACAAATAAGGACAGAAAGTGTTTTAGTGTGATGGTTTTAATGTAAATGCATACTTTCATGTTCATGCTTTCTGACACATTCAGCCTTGAGAGTGGTTACATCTACGTGGGTTGTATAAGAGTTTCAGTACAACACTATTCCCTCTTTTATAAATAATACAAAGTCAACATTTTCAGTAGCTAAATAAAAGTTCTGACTTAGTAAAGCAGTATTTTGAGAAAGTTTTTCATCATTCTGACCTTCTGATTTTTTTCAGTGAGGCCTACTCATAGTCAGCTTTAATCAAAACTTCTTTTTTTTTTTTTTTTACTACAACATAACCTGTCTTTGCAGCAAGGGAAGTAATGATCAACGTCAAAATAAAATTATAAAATTAAAAAATTAAAAAGTTTAACAGACAACCTAAAATGGTGGAAATTCTAAATCAAATGACTGATGCTGATTACTGATAAAATGAAATTAAAGAGAGAGTTAACAATTGAACAAAATAATCATGTGAACTAGAAAAGCCAACAAATTAGAAAACAGGAAAAAAATGATACCAGTAAGAGCACAGCAGTGAATAAAAAATCTCACTATTACATAAAGTAAAGGTTGTAACTTCCTTGCTTCCAAGTCAAACACCATGCATCTGCATTTAAATATTCTGAAAACTCTCCAGACATTTCCTTACAATAATTTGATGAAGACCTTTTTTTTTTAAATTAATCAATACTTCGACAAATTAAAGTGACACAGTATTTAGCTTCACAGTCCTACCGCTTCTGTGTGACTCAAAAACACATGGATGACACACCTGCAAAAATCAAAAGCCTTCCTCTGACTTCAGCTGGTCTTGTGCTCTTATTCTGGAGCTCAGTGAGTGAAAAGTGTCTCCATAATCACACTGAAATACAGCCACGTTCTTATCGCTGCCATTTTCCAGCTCAGTGTGTTCCTCTGCTCCACACTGCTCCTCTCATCATCTCATGCACTGGTGTGTGCCACTGATTGGATAATAACTCAAATGTAAATACTTGAAAACCAGAAGTTTTCTTTTCTTTGCTTCTACTAAAAGTTGGTGCACTGTCTTTCTCTATAGACACACTATTTTCAGGACAATTTGATCCATTTTTGCTCTGGATAGTGGTGTTGAGATTTCACTTTCAGAAGCACAAAGTGTTACATTTAAAGCATTGAGTGCACTATTTTTCTTGTCTTTCACTTGTCTTTGAAGGGATAAAATTCTCCCCATGTAGTGTATGTCTGTGACCTAGTGCAGGTCATTAACTACCTTGGCATTTCTGGTGATCCCTCTTTCACCCGAGGTTCTTTAGGTATTGGTATCACACAGCCGACTGGGAAGTCATGCTCCCGAAAGACTGAACCCTCGGAAATAAAGTCACATGAAGGGAAGTCAAGAGAGAAATTAGACATGTGGAAACTCACTCTATGACATTAAGTGACCTGTGCAGTGGAGACACTTGGGATTTCTGCCCCATGCAGGATATTGGATGGTTGGCTTGCTCAAGTGTGAAAGCGTAGAAGTGCTCTTGGAGGGTTTAGGACGCAGGCACCTTCGAAATGAAACTACAAGATTATGCTTTCATTTAGCAACAGGAAGTGTGACACCAAAAATAACAATAGAAACGGGATTTTGTCATGTTGTATCCTACAAAGGTCATTTTTTTTTACAACACAACCTTGAGAATTTAGTGGAGGATTTAGATTATTGGGTGCTCTCTGGTTTGTCCCGTTGTCAAAAAGTCTAATGGAGAAATGCTGACCTAGTGACAAATACTAATGAATGAAAACATTATTTGAATTGTGTGATGCCAAGAAGTGAACTACAACTAAAATATTTATAAATATAAAAGGTCTCTTGCTTCTTTCATCCTCACTTTTTTAATATGGCCGTCTTACCCTCCAATCTGTTATTCCATTAACTCCTGTTGATAGGGATTAGGGCCCCTGAACCCGGCATCAATAATGTTTAAAGGCAGCTCCCATTGATTCAAATGGTAATGTGCTGTCCGCTTGTCTCACAGTGGCACTGACCCTGATTTAAATATAGCATGTCCACTACAACTGATCCTGAATCTGTGACTCTGACCCCGGTCCCTGGCTTTTGGCCACGCTGCAGCATGTTCAATAATGCAATGCTGGGTTGTTGGGGGAAGGGCCAATGGCACTCCACCATACCACTCCAGCAAAGAGAGCAAGAGGTGAAGGCATCAAGGTAAGAAAAAACAAGAAGCACATCATGAGGGTCAATGACAGGATGGGGAGAATATTGAGGGAAAAAATCTGAAGAGCCCAAGGGACATGAAATCCACTGTTGTTTGGTTATTACATAAAATGTACACAATGCATCAGTAACCCTCAGAAGCAAATAACTTCAATCCCAGGTCTAGATTTATGGGCTGACTGTTGTTGTTGGGCATATGTTGGAGCAACAGTGGCTGCATCATTAGCTAAAGCGCTGCCATTTTCTGCTAACATACCTTTTAATGTATTGAAAAAACTGATGAATGCAGGCCTCTCTGTGGACACTACTTTACATTAGTGAAGTATATCATCACAAGTATCACAAGTATATTGATGCAAAATGCTGATGAGTCTTAACCAAACATCCCCTTTGCCCCATATATGTTGAGAAAAAAGCATAACAAAGGTTTTTCCAGTCAAAGGAGTTCAAAGTTGCAAGTTTCTGCAATTCTATCAGAGCCACTAAAATAAAAACTAAAAGATGATCCACGTGATTAAAATGGAAGCCCCCGTGTGTTTACTCCACAGTCCACTGGAGAGAGTCTCAGAGTCTGGCTTCAAATCAAACCGACTGTTTAATAACGTGAGCAGCCGCTTCTTCCTCTCTCTCCATGAGTGGTTTGGCTGAAGCGCACCGACCTCTCAGCTGGAGTGAGCAGCGGGGCACGAAAACCCAACACTGAGAATACACAGACAGACTGATAGACTTACTGCACCCACTGGCCTTAATCACTACCATTAGATCAGGGTTTTCACAGCACAGTCCTCTAATGGAATTCATAATCACCTGGTTGAAATACCACAGCAGGACACAGCTGCTGTTTGGGACACATTTATTAAATCATCTCATTTCGTTTCTCAAAAGAAAAGAATGTGTTCCATTAAGAACTGATACCCGCTCCCTAATCTTATCTGGATCTAAAAGAGATACAAATATTATTTTAACCTTTAAATCCAATTTATAAAACAGCATAATTCATGATTTTCCCTATTCTCATGCAACAGAGAAAGTCTATTTCCACTAAACATTTCTATTTTCAGAGAAGTACATTAACTGTATCTAAAACTGTGATATTTTTTAGTTGGAAGAGCTGAAAGCTGGGGTGATGTGTGATGTTTCCTATTTTTAAATCATTAAATGCCACTTAAATCAGGATAAACATACAAGATTGCGTTCCCTAATTTTTGATATATAGAAAAATTGGAATGACAACAACAAAAATGCATCCTTAATTATTATTTTTCAGACACTGTGCCTTAGTTGAACTCTTAGAAAGTGATGTGTCGCCATGTTTCTGGAGCAAACGCCATCAGACTTTGACTTTGTTGCAGCCCTCTTACAGCACACTTGTGTTTATGTAATGAGTCACCCCCAGTGTAACATTATGCAATGCACAATATGGTGAGTGCTTCTTTGTATGCAGCCTACAGATAACTGTACAGCCTCCTGCTCATGGATCAGTCTCATGGGCCTCTGCTGCTTTGATGTTGCTCATTGCAATCATACAAGAACATACAAGTACATATCAAAGGATGTATATAGATTATGCGCCTGCTTTGTTGGAAATTTGACAAAATGAGAAGTGAAAAGGTTCTGGTTGTACTTAAGGTCCTACAGGTGAGGAGATGTATGATGGTTCATGTCTGTACAGGAGGAAATGAAACTAGACTCATTAGTCAGAAAGGAGAGTGGTTCAAGTGCAGCATGTGGTGTGCAATGGCGCCATCTGCTGTTCACTGTATCACACTACATGTAATTTAAATTTTTTTAAATCAAGATCAGTTTTGGAGGAAGACAGCAAATTGACTCTCACTGTAAAAATAAAATGCCATAGTCAGAGAGAGATGGGCTAACATACTATTGGGAAAATTTATTTATTTATTTATTATAAACTTCGGTATATCAGTCATTGCGATTATTTCTTTACAAAGTCACACCTGGAAATACAACAAAATATCCAAAACCATGGTCCAAAGTAAATCCTTTCCCTCCAAAGGTAAGAACTGTTTAAGCATGCCCTGACTTCTGGGTCCATTAACTGGACCAGCAGCTCCACCGTCTGTTTAGACAGTGTTTATTTGTCAATGCAGCTCTTTCAGGTTGAACACCAAATGGACCATTCAACCAGTCGATTGCATGTGTCTAAAGCCTCTAAAGACAATTTACCTTTGCTGGGATCTGCTTGATGCCATAATCTGGAGCGGAGATGCTGATAGACATCTTATTCTGAAAACAACACCGATCAAGAAGCCACTTTCTTGATGTTTAACCCATCTTCCTGTTGGTTACCGTCTGCACCTGAATGTGTGGTTGGTCCATTAAGAGCCCTCAGAGAGATAAACAATGTCCTTATGGAGATATCCATCAAGGAATTGGCCCTTGAGAGACTAATAAGGCATGGGAGAAACTGGGGCATCTGCAGGCAGGGGTGATTGATGACACACTGAGATCAATGTGAGCAGCTAATCATAGCTCAATAAAGCCCACACGAAGCGGCGATGCGACCTCATGCAGAGGCCTTACACTGTGCAGGTAAAAGTGTGTAACCGTTTCATTCGTATTTGGCCATGTGGCTGTTCAACACTTGATGTAAAAATGATGTAGCTGCACTGAGAGCACATCTGTGGAATGTGTCCACAAACTTCTCAAAGTAAATCTCCAACAAAAAGGATGGAGTTTTGTTCACTCCTCAACAGTTATACAGTGGATATGGTGAGACAGCTTTTTGTTTGCTTCATCCTCTTCTTGTTTTAAAAGTCCACAAGGAGTTGAAAAGCTCTGGAGGAATCTGCCAGCTTTATTGTCTGCAGCAAGTCTCCCTGTAGAAAGAATGTACATGCACTCACATAGTCAATATTGACCACTGTCTGCAATGTTGTCACTGCATGATTGTCTTTGACCTTTGAACTGCCTACAAAACTTGTGGATTGTTCCAGTTTTCTGTAAAGTGGGCAGACTTTTTTAGTCTTATGTCTATTATGTACACAAAAATGTACAGACTAGAGAACTAGACCTTGAATCTTGAATAGTTTTTCTACTGTGACTCAGCATTTTGCTTGCATTCTGCAGGCACTTTCAAAATGTTTGTGTTTGACTTTTGACCTTGAGCAAATGTGACCAGAATGGCCTTATTCATTGAAGCTGTCACAAATGGAAGGACTGGTATTCCTCCCCTGTGCTATTACGTTCCTCTCTGACACATACAAATGAGAGGAAACCTTAGAGCTCAAACCTTGATAGAAGTTCATAAGGGTTCGAAGCATTTGGCTTTTTTAAGCTGCTTCTTTCCCCGGTGCATTTCTTTACATACTGATTCTTTTCTTAGTCAGCAAGAACCTATTCTTAACTCGCTGTGTTAATTTTGTCTTTGATCATAACAAGCATGTTTTTTTCAAAAAGCATGTTTTTTTCCTTGCAAGTGTAGAATTCATTTGGCAGTAATTAAAGAAACGTTACAGATAAATTGTTTGCTACTTTTAGTTTTTAAAGCCTCCATTGTCCATTTGTTGTTTCTCAGCTGCACCATGACAGAAGTTCTATTTTAGCACATGGGGATTTTTGTGGCCTTTGACAAAGTGTTTTCCAATGCTTTGGGTCCTATCTTGGGAGAGAAAACAAGCTAGCACTGTTCAATCGACCTGTCAAAAAATAGAAACATAACCATAGATAATCCTTATGAGACTTCACCCAGAAAAGAGATAGGGCGCCTGTCGACAGTGCTGCTCTGCTCTGCCCTGTATTCTGTTGTCTGCCCCCACTTTCCAGCACATTCTGAGCAGAGGAGAGCAGAGGAAACGGCAAAAACAAGTGCTTTTGACTCTGTTTTTTGAGAGTATCATTGCAGACATGTATTCTGTCTGCTCAGAGGTAGTTCATTTCACCTTGTAAAACTGTTTGTAGAAAACTCTAGAGTTCTATAATCCATAAAACCGCAGAACCTCAAAAGAAAAAAAAGCATACCTATCTTCAGGTGCACACATGGGAAATCAAATGCTCTCATCCATTCCAGCTGCTTCCTCCCTCCATTTGAAAAATGTGCAGCAGAGCCTCTGAGCAGTGTGAAATGACTCCCTTGGGTGGGCAGAGAAAAGGCACTCAGCCAAAGAATGTCACCTGGATTCCTTTCAGTGTCCCTCGTTTGTCATGACTCCACTACACAGCACACGCGCAACTCACATAAGTGTCATTTTTTCTGTGTCGCACAATAAACTGTTGTTGCTGATGCTGTTTTTGTTGTCATGTTGAGAAACAATCTTGTAGCCTTCGGAGGTTCTTTTGCCAAGTATTCAAGTCCACAGCTCTATTTCAGCCAAGAACATAACAGCTTCTTGAAATACCATTTCTATCATCTTTGTACTGCTGTGGCAACTTGAAATAACTTTTTAAAAAAGCTTTTCTGTGTGAATATATAAATTTAGATATGCATAAAAAGTGGAAATATCCCAAATAAAAAGTCAGATTGGAATGGAGACATTACTAGTGTTTTGTGCAGGGCTGACTCTGATTGGTATGAATGTCACATTGTGCCCGAGGAGTGTGAAAGCGAGTCATTACATTCACAGAGGAAGCAGGGGAGGGACTCTTTTTGAACTCAGCGCATTTGTTTTGAAGTTTGTCTCCAATTATCATGACTAAGTCACTTCCTCGAGGTAACATTTGGGATTTAATTTGAACATGTCACACACCCTTTCAAAGCTGGAGCTCATTTGTTGGGGACAGTGTTACACCATGTTGTGTAAGTTTTTGGTTAATGCTTCAAACATGTTTAACAGGTACAAAAGTGTTTGTTCATAGATAAAAATTGAAATATGCATAGTGTATACAGTGTGGTTTTGTGTAAGGTGATATCATAACAGTAGTTTCCTGTTGATTCTTGGTGCTTATTGTGAAAGTATTTAACATGTGGCATCCAATACAGATGAATATGGTTCAAATTCAACTGTAATTACTGTTTCTCTGTGTGCATCTTAATACTGGTTTAGTGGGTTTCATTTGTTTATAAAAAGCATATTGGCCTGAGGAGGACAAAAGAGCAAAGGCCTCACATGTGCAGTAATACGGTGTTGGTGGCACATCCATGCCTGAATCTGTCGAGGTTTTGTCTGTCTATGTGCCATCGTGGACTCAAGCCAAAGTTTGCTGTGAGTGTTGTGTTGGCTGACACTTTGGCAATCCATGTTTCTCCTCTCACAGCTGCTGATTGACACAGGCTACGCTGGGAATTCACTCATGGACTTTGGGGTTTAAGCTGGAATTGCAAAAACGTCTTTCCATAAACAAGAGAAAACAATTCAGTTAAAGTTTTCAGGTTGATAAAGTGGGGTATAATTGAAGGTAAGAACATTATTTGATAGTGCACAGTTGAAGAGAACTGTGCCAGCTGGTGGTCTTTTTGGGTATAGCAGAAGTTCAGTTTTCTTTCGTTTTCTTTCTTTATTTAATTTTTTTATTTTTTTATTTTTTTTAAACAGCTTCTTAGATTATCCTGTCTTTTTGATTGCATTTTAGTATTTAAATTTTGGGATACACATATCTAGTTTTTGTTTGAGACAACATTTTATAGACAGACTATTTCAATCTCAAAAATCAGAGGATGTTGAGAAACACCAATTTGATAACTCAGCATGAGCGAAGAACAATAGCCAAGGCTCCATTTAAAGTTGAATGTAGACTGACTGTTCTGGATTGGATTTGGATTCCTCTTGATTAAGTATTCTTCCTCTGGTCTGGGCCAAAGGCTACAGTAAATCAGTAAATATAAAAGGTCAGTGGCAATTTTACAACGTTGCCATGTGTTTTAGACACATTTCTGCTCCCAAAGTGCCATTCTACTCTCTCACATGGTGATGCTTTAGGCAGATTCCAGCCTACAGAAACACTAAACATGTCAGAAGCACGGATTTATCTTCTTCTTACGGTAATAAAAGTCTTTTTTGCGCATGTTGCCGGCTGCAGTTTACATCTCTTTATGGATCGTCACTCATTCACAGGCATTCAACGCTTTAGATTTTATGCATTATGGATTTACAGAGGAAGAAAACCAGCTTAATGCACAGCTTAAAACTGATGTCATGTGTTCATGCTCTGCTGAGGTTTGCTGCACATTATATGACAGACATGCGATGGAACATCTGAGCAAGTAAAAAACACGTGACTTACTGTATGATCATATGTTATTTTTTCATCATATAATCATTCATTTGTCATTGCTGAGTCATGATAAACAACGGAGACCCCAGGGTCACACCTTAATAAAAGGAACATATGCTTTAAATCACACACATACACTGATTGCATAATGTCCCCCACCTATGCTGAGTCATATTTGCAGTGGTGAGGGTCAGCTTCGAGTCAGCACTGCTCTCAGCTTTTACAAATTATACAAAGTGTTAGATGGTATAAACATGTGGCCAGAGCCATATCCGTTGTGGGTTTTTTGTGTTAGGATGATGAAGACATCAACCTAACAGCTGCTTAAATATGTATGAATGACAAGAAGAGTTTATTGTCTCTTATCAACACTCAAAAGTCATACATTTACACTTAAATTGCACTTAAAGAAACACTATGTAATATTTTACCTTAACATAATATCCTCAAATTTTCTTTCAAATTGGGAAACTAAGACGTGGATCAGCTTATACTCCACTATGTAACTTTACATGACAGGACACGTTCACTTTAGAACACATATTTTGCCTTTACCTGTCACATCAACACAAATGCACATCACATTTTAAATATATTTCATATTTATTGAGAAGTAACAGTCCCATTTGAGTCTGCAGCAGCATTTGTCTCCTTTAATCCACTACACATCCTGAAATGTATCATTGTGTCGCATTAATCTGTGAGAAATGATGCAGACGGAGACATGGCATCATGTTTTCCAGTAGCTGTTCGTTTTCACAGACGTGAGAAAAAAACACAAATACTCATGAATTACTATTAATTTAAGAAATATGCACTCAAAAGGTTGTGCACGTGTAAGACCAGTAGGTGTCATGGTGCATAGATTTTTTAGTCTAAACATGATTGAACTCATTGCTCTGGCTGTAGGGCATTGGGTTCCTTTTGCATCATTGTCTCCTGTGCCATTTTCTGGACTGTCGGCACCACTAAAGGGAAGCCACAAATAACAGGAATCCTATTACCACAATGCCAAAGAGGCAGATTCCAGCGTGCACTTCTGCAGCTCCATACAAGAAACTTTTGAAAAGCCACCAGCAAGAATTAAATGGTGAATGTGCACAGTAGCAGTGTAACCATGGTGACACGGTGATTGACAGAGGATCAGTGGATGGAGCTTGGCAATAAGCCTTTAAGAGCTGTTATCACCCATGAATTGCCTTGTTATAAACCCTATCGTCGAAATTCATTATCAGATAAAGCCAAATCTCAGGTGCCCCGTCTTGCAGCCGAAAACACTTGAGGAAGTTCAACAAGGGACCTCTCAGAAATAAGTGGTACCAAATGTTTCCCCCCCCAGCTTTTGGAACAATGGGTCACTGTTCGGCTGAATCATTTGCAGCAGCTGAATACTGCAGCGTTTGGGTCTAAATGTTCATCCTTAGCCAACAAATCTTAAAAGCTCCAATCCTTCCATCAAAAAATAACTTGGCATCGCTCGGCTCAAACCAATTCGGAACATATGCAAGAGGCAGAGCAGATCTTGTCCTGTTTGATGTATGAGCTTGTTGTGTGATTTATTCTTTTGCAGACGAATGGAGGAAAGCTTTAGACAGAGGATATCCACCAGTTCAATCCATCCACAAACTAATACGATTTTCTCCACACAGAATTATCTATTCCATCCTTCACATGAAACAGGAGGTGTGTGTTGACTAATGTGTAAATGATACTACCAGTGGGTTGCATAATCTCAAGACCCAAGGCTTCCTCTTGTTATAAAAATCCAATCCAGGCCTCCCTCAAAGACAAGCGCTTCATGCTGAGACCGAGTCAGAAAAAGGCTGACACAGCTCTAACCTTGGACTGTACTACATCCTCTTTATGCCACATCATAATCCAGGTTTCGCTGTCAACTCCTGTGCACTTTTGAGTTATTTAACCCCACCGTAGTAGGCATAAAAGCCAGAATGGGTGTGGGCTATATGCAAAGAAGGGAATAATAATGTATGTGACGGCAAAAAAAGAATGCGAATGGATGTTAAAAGATAAGAAGACTTGGAAAAGAAAAAGGAAAGCTGTGAAGGTTGAAGTGTATGTGTAAGGCAATGGAGGGTTTGCAGAAGTTGCTTTTTTGCATTTTTGGGGGATTTGTCAGGCTTAGGGTAACGTTATGAAGCCAAATAGCAAGCCAACATGGGCCAAGTAGCTGTTTCCCATGAAGCTCTGTGTCACTGGAGTGGATTTGTGAATTTCCACACTGGCTGCTTACACAAGTTGAGAAAAGACGTAAGCTTCTTGAGGAGTGGTTAACCTTGAAATATATATTCATTTGATGCATATTATGTGTAAAAGGCATATGACGGTTGAAAAATCAGTGTTGACAAAATTGAATATTTTTCCAAAATGTGCATGTATTTATATTTGAATTACAATTTAAAACCTCACTCCATGTTTGCATTGTGTATTTGGGAAATAAAACAAATGGGATGCAATAACATTAATCAAGCACAAGACAGAGGAACATTAGTCATGAGGCAACAATACCGGCCTCTAATCGCATGTTTTCTCTGGCCTCGACAGCTGTTATTTAAGTTCATCAATAATGTATGTAAATGTGAGCCAGCAGAGGTTTTTCCAGGACAATCTTGTCAAATTGCAGCTGGTTATACGCAGTGGGAAAGACAGCAGCTAAAGAGTGGGAACAGCTCATTGTAAGGTAGTCAGCGACCTTATTTGCCCAGCACAAACAGATCACGCTATAAGATGAAGTACAGTGGAAAGATGGTGGGTATAGTATAGACCGCAGAGATCCAAAATAATGACGGTAATGTGGAGAATTGACTTTCTTTTTATTAAACACAGGCAAACCTTATAATTACAGTGGCCTTGTCTTTTGTCCGTATATGGGCCTTGCTCTGCTCAGTTGCATCTGGCTTGTTATGGAAGACAGATGAAAGGCTGTTAATATGAAATCAGCCTCCACCCGTGCACTTTTATACATATGTAACGGTGCAAGCATTGGCTCCTTGAAATACCCTAAAACTAAATCCAACAATGCAACCCTGAGAACTGTCGACCAATCACCCAAGAACCAGAAACACAGACGCGTTTTACTCAAATGTACTTCTGAATTTTGTTAAAAATCACATCAAGCACCATCCCAGAAAAAAATCACCACCTTTGTGCCGATACAGATCTGTGCCATTTTAAGTTTTACATGAACTAAGTGAATTTTGTTTGCGGTGCTGCTACTTTGGCTTCACATTTTGAATCCCTCAGCTTTGGAAAAGTCCCAACATTTAGTGGAATAGAAAGTGTACTACAGAATAGTTGCAGAAATCAATAGTCCTGCGTTTTGTGGTTATCAGAGATTCTCACCACCACAGAGAACCAGAGTACCACCAGTGGTGCCTGTACCGCAGTTTGAGAAGCACTGTTCTGTACTAAAAAGACGACATTCATGATAAAACCCACTCTCACACACGTCTACATGCAGCAAACAGTGCAACATTAGCTAGATGCACAAGAAGAAGTGAAATACGACAGGTACCGCTACAATATGGGGCGACAGTGGTACAGAAAGTAGAGAGGGTCGTCTAAAAATCAAAAGGTTGGCAGTTTGACATTGAATTTAAGAGTGTTTGTGTGTGTGAATGGGTAAAAAGATGCAAGATGTAAAGCTCATCAAAAAGCGTTATATAAATGCAGCCATTTATAGTTTTGTACTGATAACACGCTGCAGAGTTCTTTATGTCTCTTCTTATGAAACCAACAGATAATATTATGTTTGCTGCTGAGTCAGGACTGAATGAGAACAGAGACACACATAAGAGTTCTCCTGGGCTTCTGTCCAACAGGATGCATACATATGTTATACATAAGTTAAACAAGTAATAATGGTCCCACAGCAGAATATAAGTCTCATTGTTTTATGTTTGAGGAAGATAATATGATATATGTCAATACATAAGAAACACAGATGAAACTGGTGTTATATTAAACAGATTAAAGTATGTATTCTTTATTATGAGGTTTATTATGGCATTTTTTCACTTTTATTAAATTGTTTTCCATTAGAATCTTTTTTTTTTTTTTTTTTTGTCCAACTGCATGGCTTTCCTTCCTTTGTCCCAGCATTATCCTCAAGGGCTCCTCTGTGAGAACATGTGGAAGCTATAGTCATGTTGCAGTCTACACCCCAGAGCAGGAAAGTGTATGGAGATAGATCCAGCTGCACTGTTCTGTTCAAATGGCAGCACGGTTGATTGAAAGCAGAGATATGCTGAAGAAAACTGTTATAGGCTATGAACACAAAGAATTAAAGGAATAAAGCTCACATTTCACATCTCACGGCCATTTATCATCTTTTTCCTAATCTCTATGTGCAACATGAAAGTTAATTATGAGGATAGATGGATAGATCACAGGGAAAAGCCGAAGAGAAAAATTGTCATGAAGCGAGCATTACCTCTCCTTCAACAGATTACATTGCCAGGATTTTGGAAAGCTAGTGAAACGTGAACTTTTTTGGATGTTTCAGCCGAGCACAGCGTGGCTCACAGTTTGTGGGCTTCAAATTTTATTAGCACTCTGGGAGTACACTTCCACAGAGAGTAGATAGCTGTGTGTGTCCCAGGTTGCTTCAGTTCTCGTTCCTGTTGGGATCTGCAACAGCTGGCCACTGTACCGTAACACTGGCCCTGAACACGTTTGTGGTTGGGAGGGGGGCTTCCTGTCCCTCTGCTTTACAATTAGAGGGTGGTCTCCAAACCTCAGACCTCCTTTTGCCCAACAGCAGTTTTATGGAAATTTTGTTTACATAACACTCCAAAGAGAAACCATAAGAAAGATATGTCTTAAGTGCACAGATGGAGCCACACCAAGGACGTGCAGAACCTCATGCACACAGAGGCACTTTCTGTTTAACTGCTGAATTCAGAGTGAGACTGAAAGTCCAATAATTGTAGTAGTTTTATAGACAGCCATTATGAATCATTTATGTTGAAGCTGTAATGAATCATTGTAGTTTCCTTGAATGATAATAGGAGCCACACAGATTCACTATGCCACAAACCATATGAGTCTGTGGCTGCTGAGAAAGAAACCGAAAACAAAGGCCCTTTAAACATTTCGGTTCTCGTCTGGCAGAAAAACCATAGAGAAAGAAGTGAGGGTTGGATCATTTATTAAGGATCTATTGGACTTTGTAAGCTTCAGTCTATCCAAGGATTATTTCCTGTCAAACAGGGGTCTGTCTGTTAACCAGGACTGAAGAGAGAAGAATATGCAGCAGATTCAGTCACCCTCTTTATTTACCCCGCTTGGTGTTACACAAAGAAGCCTCTGTGAGAAGATGTAGAGGAGGGGTCGCTGAGTCGGGGGTCAGGGTGAAAGGCCTAAACCCATTACATTGTAGTGCACTAAGTATGGCTCAATGTCAGGGCTTTGACTGTGCTTTAGCTCCACTGCTACAGGTCGTGCCAGTGACCTTTGTGGATGTAGTAGATTAAAGCCTAAATTTAGCACTGGCAAGTCAAACTATTTACAGAACTTACAGATGTACGGATAAATGCACAGAAACACACCATTCACACCAAAGGTATATGGTGCAAACTTTTCAAACAACTGCATTCACATTCACATAATATTTTGCATAGTCAGTGCATCACATTCCTTCTTTATCTTTATTGTTTCAAAGACACTTTAAGTTGAAGTGAGCCGTAGAATCGTGGCTTTTCATGATGATTTTTTTCCACCAGTTCGGCTGCTCTTCTTATAGTGTTTGCAGGTAAGTCAACTGCCTTTAGCTGGAAATTAATGAAGAGACAAAATCTTCCCTTTCATCCACCACATCATCCAACTATAGACACTAAAGATCGCGCTTGACCTTTGCTCATTTATTGTGCTAACATTTGTTTTTAGGTCAGATATGTACAAAGCATGCAGGATTTATTTGGTGCCATGAAGGTTTATGACCACTTACCTTTTTTCTGTTTCAGTTTATATACATACAACAGTCTTCTCAGTAAAAAACAAGTACTTGAGTGAGTCTTGTCAACATGTGCCAGGAAAGCCTCATCAGAAAGCAAGGATTTTCTCTCATCTTTTTCCCCCTGTTTGACTCAGTTAATGGGCTTTATGTCTAATCGATTATAAATGAAGGGAGTGTTTCAGAGTAATTATTGAACTCGGTTAAACACAGACTGTAAGACAAATCACACTGTTTATATTGGAGCCATTCTTCATCCCAGACCATGCACGTCTACAAATATTACCTCACTCTTCACATGTGAGAATTGTCTTGTTGGCCCATATGCTTCCCTAAAGTCTTCACCTTCAGCCCCACAACATATGGGATCTATAAGTATCCAGTACTACTGGCTTGAGAGAAATCTATTCTGTTTCACTGTCAAAATGTGCAGCTAAAGGATTTCCCCCAAAAACTAAATATCACATAAAATGACAGTCTCTTGAGTCAAGAATTGTTTTTTCTACTCTTTTTAATTTGCTGCATTTTGGTTTTGGACACCATCTGTATCTAATTGTATCCAATCATTAAATGATGTTAAAAGCCCACTTTTTCCCGATTAGAAACAGAACCCTGTTCTTCAGAACCCTGTTGCAATTTGCTCACTTTCACAGAACCAGATAAAACTGCTTAGTTTTGGGTAAAACGTAAACAGCCCGAGAGCTGAGATGAGTCGATGTCTGTCTTGTGTTCATAATGCCAGGTGTTTGAGTGGTCGTGTCTCTGTCCTTGGCTAAAGCTCCAGCACAAACCCAGAAGTCCAGAAGAGGTTTTACGGCTGCTTAAATCAATCACGAAAGAAAACCCATGAGGCCGGCAGTGCTGGCTATGTCTGGGCTCCTGGCTTATTCATTAAAATGGTAATCATTTGCTCTAAACCCACCCAAACTATTCCCCAGCCTTCAAGCCTTAAATAACGTTTTACAATGAAAATATCTGAGAAGCATCTTCAGTGTTGCATGTGTACATTACCTTGAAAACAAGGAAACAATTAATAACGAATAACAATAAGAGAATTTAAATGAAACTGAGCTACGACACACAACATCTTAGGTTTTTACAACTGTTACCAGAAACACACTGAATACATACTGGTTTCCCATAAACCATGTCTCAGTCGAACACTCATTAGCCTCTCTGTGCCAACATGCAGTTGGTAAATGCATACCAGAATCAAACCTACACCCACATGTACATTAGTCTGTGTGAGCTTACTGTACTTACTCTGAGGTTGCCATGGCACTGCTGTGTTTACTGTAGCTGTACACTGTTTGCCTCAGAATTTATAGGTTTCTGTTTAAAATATTTACATACTGTTATTTCCTTTTAGGGTCAAACCAGCGGTCATTGGGTCCCACTGAAAAGCATCACAATTGCATAAGCCCTGTAACCTATGTGGCCCATAAAGCTATTTTAAAGTCAAGTGTTTCCTTATGTTTAGACTCTGTTGATAATACTCTCATATTTTCCTGCTTCGTACTTCCTGGAAATAACGCAGACACATTCTGGCGGTTGATGAGTCTAACACAGTATGACATGGATTACTCACTGTGCTGCGGCTACCAGAGGTGTGTGTTACCTCAGCTCAAAGGCCAGTCAAATGTTGTCTATATGTATCCAACTCATGTGTGAGACATGACTCAGACATACAGCAGGGTATTATGAGTCAAGGTACTTTCAGCCCTGCATTAAAAGGGTGTGTTCCGACAACACAGAGAACATTTGTTGGTTAAATGTTCTCTGCTGCTTTTGTTTTATAAGTAATTTAAGAGAAAGTGCAATCCAATTATTCCCTGTTATCTGCATCAACAATATTATGTCATTTCTCAAACATCACTGCTTTTACTAAGTGATCACACATGTCATTTGTTATCATTCACAGCAATAGACTTGTCACCTCAGTTGACATGTGACGTTGGTTGCAGATAGTAAATCCTCCTCACCAATATGAAGACACCCAACAGTGAAAATTGATTTAATGTTCAGGACAGTTTGCTCAGTGTGTGTTCTCCAGCAGTCACTGTGGCAACTCTCCCACAATTTTGTGCAGCTGTGGTCATTACAGAACACACACCCACGTGCCCCCCAGTGCGAGCTTGGCAGTGTAGTGCAGTAACATCGCCAAACGACGCTCAGAGACAGCCTATGAATGAAAATGATAGAAACAACTAGATGCTTGTCACTAGGAGCCTCATGTAAACTTTTATGATCATATCGGCATTAGTGCGTCAGAACAGAGGGAATGAAAATCTGACCTAATAACTAGTAATGTTGTTTCCAGTGCTCTTATGTAAACTAATGTTGGTAAAGGCAGTTGGCTCTGCTTGCATTTGTGTTTTATGATGGAAAATCAGTTTAGTGGGAATTGGACACTCATGGATTGGTAAACTCGAATGAGATGGTTTGTGTTGAATAACCAGAGCACTAAGGCAATCAAGAACGAACATCTGAATGCACATCTTAGTGCAGCGGTTGTCTTGGACTGCTCTAGTTATCTGATAAATCTCTGAACAAATTTCCATTCAGTCACATTGAGTGATATGAATAATATGTAATGTTGAATGACTAGAATAAGAGTCAGATGTCAGACCTTTTGAGCCCTGCTGAGAACATATCCTGCAGGGATCATATGTTAAGCAAGTTTCAATGTCAAAGCAAAGCCTGCAGATGGATGAGATGTCACCCATCATAACTGTGCAGCGATGAAGCCACAGCCAACTTTGACACCAGTTAGAGGCTGCACAGATGGCACATGCACTGGCCAGAGAAACCATGGAAGGCCTCAGAGTGTCGAGCTGTTTCAAATCAGAATGACAGAGTACACCCATTATGAGATTTCAAATGAAACATGCTGTTGTGTGATCCTCCCTTGATCTGATATGGAAGAGCCATGAAACACCAGCTGCGCTGCGTCAGAGCTGCACTGCTCACGTACATATATCCATTCAGCACATTTGCCTCTTCATCCCACCCAGTATTTAAACCCTTCATTGAGTCATTGCTGCTGTGCATTACCAGAAGCAATGAGCAAATAAGCTCACGTCATCTTCAGAGATTTCCAACTCTCGTCACGTGTTGCACTGAAGAGAATAATGAAAAGCACATGTTAATTGTAGCGTATAGCTTGTTCAGCTATTCTTTCCAGTCCTATGGGGGGTTTAAATAATAGACCCCCACTGGTCCTATCAGTCACTGTTGTGACCTATAGTACAGCTTATATGTTAGAGGGAATGGGAGCTGAGCCTGCAAAGAGCCAGCTGTGGATGTGTTCATGGCCTGGAGACTTGGCCCAGATACAGTAGACCCAGGCAAGGACCTCTGGGTGGGACTCAAAATCCTGTCAGTCTCTAGACAGTCAACATACATTTATACTGGCCTGAACATTCTGTACTCCCAAATATGCATATAGGATTATATGCATAAACATCAAATTCCATGTGTGTTGCATTGACACTATTACATTACATCAATATTGCTAAAGTTTAAGCATATCTAATATCCCATGACAAAATTGAGTATTGTTTTTTTAGGTGCCTAGGGGGCTTGTGGTTTTGTTTTTCTAGCTCTTGCCATGTTGAAAGAGCAAGAAGACAAATGCATATTTTGACGTATGTATATCATCAACATTAAACAAAAGAAGCTTGTATGTGAATGTGTCTAAATGTTACATAGTATCAGAAGTATATAGCACAAATGTCTGTTTTCCAGTAGAATTTTTAGGTGTATGCAGTATTTACTTACATCTTGTCACCTGTTGATCATGGAGATGCAGATGTAATGGATAGTCAGTCCCTGTTACATAAATTATATAACATTCATCCCTACTTGATCAGTACTTGATTAGCTGAAAATATTTTTTAGCTGATTTTTACATTGACATAGTCTCTCCCAACAGTTTTATATTTCTTAAATAAAGCGCCAGAACTCTTTCATATCTAATTATGTTGATTTCCTACATATTTATTCTTGCATTATGTGGCTTCAAAATCTTTTTCAACTGGCATCCTGTTTGGCCAAGTAATTGAGTGTAGTGTTTGTACTGGTTAGAGCTTTCTTATGCAAGCAAGTCAGCTGTAAGTTATTCCTCTTTGTGTTCCTTTGTCAAACAGAGCTGAATAGGAATACTGTAGCACAAAAGTCAGATGAGTGAGACACATGTTTGCCAGACTTTTGTGTTCTGCTTGTTTCAAAGGAAGTGGCTGCGTTTATACAGCAATCTTGACATTAAGAGGGGGACTCCTAGAGTTGGCGTCAACCTTTGATATACTCAGAGTTTTCCCAGATGCTGCCAGGCTGCAGAGGGTGATGCTTTTCGCTCCCAGTCTGTCAGAACAGAGTGGCCCCGTACACTGGGCCCAGTTCTGTTTAAAATTTCCCTGTGTTCTAGTCTTATGTTCGTCTTATGTAATCTACTTGGAGCTCCAGAGCATCGAGGAGAGCATGATGGGGCACAGCTTTTAGGTTTTAGAATACACAGTTGAGGCCTACAGTCATCTCTGTGGAGGAAGGAGTGACAGAAGGGCCAGAGAGGTAAATACAGTTTGGCTGGTCCCAGCTGCAATAACTCCGATGATAGAGTGGTCCGGGATAGCATCTGCCGAGTGTTGCTCCTCTTATAGCCTCGCCATCTCACAAAGACAATGTGGACAGCTGGGAAAATATTTAGCAGAGACCACACAGCTCCACTTTGCTCAAGACAGGTCACAAATCTTTAATGTTGGTGCACTATTTTACACAAGCCTTTATCTTTTGACTTAAATGTATTTAGAACAAGTGTAAAGAGGCTTGGGGCCTTTACTATAAGTACAGTGGACTTGTAGATAAGCATACACAGTCGATCATTTTAATGGCTCTGAAATAAATGTGCACTTGACTTTTAACAGCACCTTATGCATTGGCAGGAAGGAAGTGCCCAGGCTATTTTCTGCTTGATTACAATAATGTTTAAAATCTGACTAAACATGAGGGTAAAAAAAAAAAAAAAAGCATGAGGGTAAAGCATAATGCTGTAGTCATTAATGCAGGATGGATGCATTAAAACATATTTTTAGAGTTATAGAAAGATGCTTCAGGATACTGTACATTAGAATGTTCAAGCTTCAAAAGTGGCCATGTTCAACACACTGGGATCACAGGAATTTGATACACTACATATATCTGTGGAACATTAGCAGCAGGTTTATTTTCTTGTGGTTTCTTGTATTCTCCAGAGAGGGGGAGACAGCGTTTCCTAAATAATGTGGCAAAGGGGAGCCAGAGCTTGGTGATGGACTGAGGGGAGGGGGAGTGGTCTCAACCATGTTAGGCTTCAATAAAAGGCACTTGTCTGGACTTCTGAGGAGCCTAAACTTTCCAGTAGCACCACAGGCGGCTGCTGCACAGGCACAAACAAAGAGGGGCAGCTAGACTAATAAAGACACAAAGATTTCAAATTTACAGATAGCTTTTTAAGATTTTCATCTTTATTTTTTTCACTTTTTTATTGAAGAGGTCTCTTAGTGTGCAAAAAAGAAAATGATGAGTCTGCTATTTTTCACAGTCATCACGGTGACGTTGGCTGGCAGTCAGGCAGCGAGCAACATGTCATTAACAGGTAATCTTTTTCAAACATGTTTTTCAAATGTTAATGTGTGCATGCAGATTGTGTACTGTACGTGATGCATGCATGTAGGTCATATTTTGTGTGTGGAATGGGCAGAACATGACAGATCTTTGAGTAAAGTGGTACCACAGGACTGGCTTATGTAACAATCAGGTCATTGAAGCAGTAGGTAAGCAGTAATGGTCTCTGGGGTAACTCAGTGTGGGACTCACCATTGACTCAGTGACTCAGTGTTGCATACAAACCACCAGAGCACACATTGGGTATGTATGAATCACCCTGACATTGCTCATACGACTGCTGCTCTTAAAAATATGTGCCGGGACATGCTTTGGTGGGTTACAAATTTGCCACAATGTGAAAATATTTTTTTTTGTTTCCAAATGTCATTGTTTAACATTGACAGGTGATAAAAACTTGAACAAAATGAGTAGTGTCAGATCCTAAGCAGCCTCTCTCCATCATGGGGTGCTTATAAATCAAATTCACACCTGCCTTAAGCATTGCTGTTCCTTCTGCTCCAGGCTGTTAAAGACGTACTGACAGCTTCAAGTCACTGTCTCATGTTAAATGTATTGAGTGATATTTAATGCACTTTCAGCAGCACTGCAGCTGACTCAGTAGATGTCAAATTAGGGATGGCTCAGCTTCCCAGACGGGAGGAAATGGCTGGTCTGTCGGGGGAATTTTTTCACTTGGCGAGAAGATGGTTTTTATCCAGATATTGAAATTGTTCCCAATGGTTAGTGATGTCACTATGTGGGTGTGTACTTGAGTACGCTGTCTGCATTTTTAAAAGCACTGGCCATTATCACTATTCTATGCACCTCTTTATATGCAATATGAGCAGTGTATCCTCTGTCTGGGGCGTTGCCTGGCTGTATACCTACTGAATCACTCTGGAATTGAGCTCTCTTGGAAAGCCGCCATGAATAAAAGCAGCTTGACAGAAGTGAAGTTAAGATTAACGACCCGCAGCAAAACGTATAGAGCCCCATGCTGAACAGCAGCCAAATGACTCTGTCTTTCCCCGTGAGGTAATAGTTTAAGGCCAGTGCTTACTGTGGTTGTTGGTTACTGAGGCTTGGCCTGGTTGCTAGGGCTGGGTGGGAAAAGGGGCCTGGCCAGAAATGAGCTGAGGCTAGTGACAGAGAGAAGGATTATGCAGCTGTTTTTTCAGTTTAAAAGCTGACTTTGGTGATAATTTCAATAATGAAATGTCTTGAGGAATGCAAATGTATAGAATGTATAGATCAGTGTATAGGGATAGCGTGAATAGACAATAACATGTTCACATTCTCACATGTTTATGTTAACCTCTGACACAAACAGGTTAGCAGTATTTATATAAGCAGCTCTTTCAAAGTAGGAGGGAAGGGCCTTGCACATACACACTACTATATAATATAAACATGCAGCCGCAGCATATTTTGATAGTAGAGATGTTTTAGTCAAATGATTATGACCATTCAATAAATTCAATTACACAAAGCACACAACCAGCGCAGGGCTTTACAAGCATAATTAAACTCCAGGAGTTGGAGAAAATGTAGGTCACTGAGTGAACATGGAGCATTGTGATGTTGTTGCTAACTTACAGCTGGGTCTTACAAAGGAGCAGATGGTTCTAATCGCTCGCTAATACAACCTTTTAGGGTATAGAGTGAGACTGAATTGTGCTCGGTCATAAAATGGCAGTACTTCTTGGCAGCAGCTGCCAAGCATGTGTTCGTTTACTTTTTAGATCAGTTTTCAATGTGGGCAGCTCTTTTTAGAAATCCTATAGAAATGGCTGAGAATTATTTGACCCATTTCAATCTGAAGCAGACATTTGACATCCTAGTCTTGTGTAAACAGGATGTGGTTGGAGGTGTGACAGAAAAAAGAAAGGCTTTCTTCTCTTTCTGGGACTGAGTACACACGGCAGGCTGGTGCTTTATGAGTGTAGTGTGCCCCCCATGACCGGGGCCACATTCTCCTGTGGGACATGTCTCTTCTGGTAACTGCAGGAGCAGGAAGGAGTGTAAAGTTTCTTTCCACATGCATGTCTTTTTGTCTGTAACTACTGTATATCTCAAGGGCATCATTATGTTCAAGGCCAATCTTTGTGTTTATGTAATATGTCTCCATGTCTGATGTAGACTGTTATATATTGCCTTCAATCAAGAAAAAACTCCTGGCAGTTTTTTTTTTTTTAATTATTATTCCATCAGACATATACTGTCCATTTCCTTATTGATTTAAAAAAAAACATTAACATGTGTAAACATCTTGAGTTGGTAATAAGTCACCATCAACTTTTAGTCACGCTTTAGGTTTAAATCAAAATGTACCCAAGTGACACCCATGTTCTCAGTTTACAAGACTAAATGAGCTGTGAGCTGGCGTGGCCATAGAGGAGCGGGAGCAGTCCAGGCTGCTGTCAAAGACTTTTGTAATTAGCAGCAGCAAGAGGGTGTTTTCAGAGCTCATAAAAGATCTGGCATGTTGTCGATAGAGAAGAAAAAAATGAGTTGCTTGAAGACTGCTTATTAGAAGAAGCAGTTGTTTGGGTAGAGAGTACTTGGTCTTATAAGGAGTTTTGCAGATATTTTTATAGAAAAGTAAAACATGAATACAGATACCAGATGCATCAGAAAGGTAGATTGGGTGTATCAGTGTAAATCATGCTAATTGAATCCTTCTGGACAACAAAGAAAGCACCATTAAACAAAGTAAAGTATTTGGAAAATCTTGGTATTGGTCTCATTTAGTTTTTATTCCCTACTTGTCAGTCAAAGCTGGCAGTAGCATAAGACTTGTTAGTGTTGCTGTATCTTTCGCCACAGTCAGATCTTATGGCTTGTATTTGGGTCAATATTTCAGTCACGACTGACAACAATAAGAAACAATTCAACTGGGTGTAAAGTTTAAATAAATTTTAGACATGGTTATCCATATTCAAACATTTTTGGAGGACAAAATTAAGTTTAAATAGCTCTAAGGATAATGCTTGTGTATTAATTAGCTCAATGGTCATCAGTGGAATACAACTCTTTAAAAAAAAACCAAAATACACACTTAACCCTGCATTACAATCCTGAACAAAAGCGCAAACACTTGTCATATTGTGTCTGGAGAAGAATGAAGATGTTAGGGTCAGAGGTCATGTACACCCATTCATCTGGAGATGATTATTGCTTGACATAGGCTACCTCATGCTGCTCAAGGTCATCTTAACTAAACAAACTCTGTGCAGCCAATAGAAGGTGGTCAGGGACATAGTGGGAACTCATGGGCTGAGAAATAAACCTGCTGGGTTTGACTTAAAGGGTGGCCTGGAAAGAAGATAATGACAGGTGAAGAGTTTATAATAAGTTTGATTCAAAATATATGCACAGTTTAGAATGACAAGTAAATAACATGCTCTAATGACAAAAGTAGTAAAACAAAGACTCCAATGACTTTCCAACATACAACAACATACAGTTTTTTAAATGCCTTTTTGTGACAAACATTCCTCTGTCTTGCAGTTACAGTTCACGCTGACCTTGGTGGCAATGTCACCCTGCCCTGTGTAGCTCAGGCTGAAGAGTCCTTTGGAGGCATTGGGATCCGTGTCAAATGGATGAAAGTGGCAAACGATGAGAGTTTCAACGAAGATGTGCTGGCGGCCATGGGGTTCCACATTAAGACGTACGGGAGCTTTGATGGGCGCGCCTTTCTGCAGAAAGCAGATGAAAACGATGCATCACTAGTTTTGACTGACATCTCCATGGAGGACACAGGGAAATACCGCTGTGAAATATTCAGTGGTATGGAGGAAATTGAACATGAGATACTCCTTGAAGTAAAAGGAAATCAAAACAATGGTAAATAATGTTTTCATATAATTCTTTTGTGTGATTAGTCAAATTTTGCTTCAAAATTGCCATGGACAAAATTAACTGAAGATGGCTGCCAATTTTTGTCATGCTAACAAACTTAGGCCTATTAGAATTACATTCACAAACATAAAAGTTAGCATATCACTTGCCAGGGTAGATTGGTTTTCTGGACAGACTGGGACCACACACACTGTTTGCCTTTGGGTCTGAATCACTTCGCTCAAGAACAAAGAATGGTTAATATTTCAACTCAGATCATGAACCATAAAGTTTTATTCAACAAAAGTGATATTCTGTCTTCTGTCCATCAGGTGTTGTGTTCCCATACTCCCCACCTGGAGGCCGTTACAACTTAAACTTTGACCTTGCTCAGCAGGCCTGCCAGTCGCAGGCCGCTGTTGTTGCTTCATTTGATCAGCTGCTTGAGGCCTGGAAGGGAGGCCTGGACTGGTGCAATGCAGGATGGCTGAGTGATGGCACTGTGCAGTATCCAATCACCAGACCCAGACAGCCCTGTGGTGGATCCAACAATGGGCCTGGCCTCAGAAGCTATGGCCGCAGGGACAAGAAAATTAGTCTTTATGATGTGTTCTGCTATGCCACAACACTGACAGGTAAGTGCTGTTAATGGCAGTAAATGGAAAGACTCTCCTGTTATGCCTAACATATGTTTTTACTTTACAATCTTATACAGTGTACCAAATACATGAAAATCACCAATATATTCATCACTGTTACACAATAATATCAAATAGACGTGCCTAATCGCATAATACTCATCATTTTTCTTCTTTCCTTTCAGGCCACTTTTATTGGCTGGTCCAGCCCGACAGGCTGAGCTACGATGAGGCAGTACAGGCTTGCTTGGATGATGGAGCAGAAATTGCCAAAGTTGGCCAAATGTATTCTGCCTGGAAGCTGGAGGGCTACGATCGCTGTGATGCAGGCTGGTTGGCTGATGGCAGTGTCCGCTACCCCATCTCCAGGCCACGCAAGAACTGTAGTCCCACAGAGGCGGCAATCCGTATTGTGGGGTTCCCAGACAAAGCGCAGAAGCTTTATGGTGTTTATTGTTACAAGGAAGAGCAGTGAAAGAATCTATGAAAATATGAACTAGGAGAAAGGGAAGACATAACCACCAAAGAGCAGCAACAACCACAGCCAATAAAATCAACAATAAAGCACATAAGCTTTGGATCATAACAAGCATGAACTCTGTCTGAAACTGTGATCATTCTTTTTACTCTCAGCAATACTATTCATGTAGTCATACACCTTTAGTGTTGATGTTTTTGTAACCAGTTTTCTTCTAGTTTTCCTACCACTGTACATTCTTTGATTCTCCACTGATTGTTAGTCGAGGGCAACAGAAGAGTGTTTAAGTGACAATAAACAGAAAGACGAGGACTTGATGGTGAAGGAACATCATCTGAGTTTGATTTGACCTCCTGAGAAGGACAATTAAAAAATTTTAGGTGAGCCGTAGTGATTTTATGCAGATGTGGATAACTATTGTTACATATTACATTGCAGTTGTGATAGTTCCCCCATTGAGTATCAAGGGCCTTTTTTTCATTTTTAGAGGTTGAATACAATGAATGTAAATGTTTGTACTGTGACTTATTCTACATCAATTCCCAATCACACAACCAGTTTGTTTTATTAAAAAAATGTGTCTGTTTAACAAAATTGTCATGCTCTAATGATTTTTGACCCTAATTGTTGTTTTTATATGTTTAGTTTATTAAATAGCATTTAAATTCACATCTTGTGTCCAGTGCAGATTTTAGTTGTTTTTCTTTGATTTATTATGATGACCACTGACGTGACCACTTCTTTGAACATTTGTGGTAGTGGACTGTCTAAATACACAAGTAAAATTAGCTCTCATAGCTCCCAAGTAGATCATAACCTTTACAGAAATGGAAATGGGGTGCCAAAAATTATAGTACACTTAACATACTGTACATTTTCTAACCCTGATCAGTGAAAGATGGTGTAACCCTTACTGTACTTCAGGTTGCATTATTGTTTGAAAAAATTAACTGTCAAGGTGCTTGTCATGCTTGCATTAGAAGAGACATAAATGAAGGGTGACAGTATTATTGTATTATATTACCATATACCATTTTCATCAAAGCGTTCTTTAAATAAAGACTCTCAGTAAAAGACTGACCCTTTTCTTTCCAGCTTGTATTTCAATTGTAGTTGCATGTTTGGCGGTGTTTTCCACACTGCCAATTTAGAGGCCTTGTATCTGGCATGAGCCCATGTCATTCAGAGCCCCTTAGATTAGAGTCTCCTCACTTTTATTTATTCTTTGGCATTTCATGTTAAGTGCCAGGCTGCCAGCCCAACACTACATTACACAAAGGAACAAAAGCACAGTTTTCAAGGCTGAATGTGGGAATCCATGGGAATTGGGTCAGATTTGTGAAGATACAGAAGTGCTAGACACATGTAAATAACACGGTGGTACTGTCTACTGTCTATGTATCCGCTGCAGCATTGAGACGGTTTTGATTTGCAGTTTAAGCACAATTTAATTTCATTAAATTTCATTTTTCAAATTTAACTAGATACAAACAGTATGCAGGATGCAGAATTTCTCAACTCACTTTGCAAAGTAACCCCACATGCTGCTGACCACGTCCTTGGGGCATCCAGCAGCAGCATACAAACTCATTTTCTCTAATGAACCACTGGTGGCAGACACATTTTGTTATAAATTTTGCAATGATGCTATTTTTTTTTTTTTTTTTTGGTAATGCTTATGCACTATTTTGTTCCTTTATATGTCCACATCTACATTCTTTTACATTTGGCCACACTTCTCTGCTCTGTAATGTTTGGAAATTATTGATGTTGAAAGACTGAAGACTATGAATTGAACATATTGGTGCTGGAAGGTAATGTAACATTTTCCATGGCATTCAGTAGACTGGTCTAATAGCACAACCTGCTGGTGAAGCCAAAGCACTCCTTTCCTAATGAGGAAAACCACTTCCTGCTTGGTAATATACTGGAGGCATCATATTAGCTGGTTGGCCTGTTCTTGAAAAAGCTTTAACCAATATTTAATATCAATATATTTATTTCTTTGGTGAGTTAAAGCAGAAAAACAATTGTATTCTTATATTTTAAAAAAAATCACAAACATCCCAGACATTCACATTGTAAAATTTTACAAAAGTTATAAATATATAAGATATTATGTGCACATTAAGGCTAGAACACACAGACATTCACAGGCAGACATAAAATGCTGGAGACTCCTATGAGCATCCACATACACATCAAATGCAGATGCCTATTATTGCAGCCAATGGGGCCTTCCATTTTCTTTGGTCCACTGCTAGAAAAAAAAAATGTATCAAGTCAATGCTTTATCTTCAGAGCGTCCAGTTTAAACAGTCTAGGATAATGGCTGGTCTCTCATTAAACATGAAATCAAAAATGTGAAGAGCACTTCAGGGTCATCACACATAAGGATAATACAAGGAGTTTTAGAGCAGCTTGAAAATAAATAAGATGCATCTCTGCTTTAACAGTCGTTTCATTCAAGTCTTTCTGAGTATTTCACAAAATACATTCTCTTAATGGTTGATTGAAACTGACCACAAACAGAACAGACGTTTAACTGATACAGTGATCACTCGCTACAGCACAACAGTTACAAAGGAAGGAAAATGCTTGGTGTGTGACTGTGAACAACATACGTCATAATAAACAAGCTGCTTCAACTAATTGCACTCATTGAAAGCAATATGCATCAAGGGCAAGTTTTTGTTCTTAGTAAGTATTCAGAGAGCAATCTGTCATATTAGATTGCAAACATCTACAACGAGTTTATCTTGACAAGGCATTAATGATTTATTTACTTAAGCCTAGAAGAAAAAATGGGGATACTTTTAAAGCTGCCCCATATGAATACATTTTTATACTGTGGCATTTTCTCCAGACTTAATGATATGGAAGCAAGTTTAAGCATTGGGCAGAAAGTGGGTTAAAGTGTGTACATTACTTTAAAACATTATTGTATAAACAGATATTGCCTTCAATATTGTGGTACATTGTTACACTTAGCACTTCAGGAACTACACATAAAATTGCACCAGTCCAGTATTAAACATGATGAGATCCCTTTACATAATAAGCGCTTTAATTTCAAGACAGCTAGTGTCAAAAAGTAACTTTATGGCATTTTGAAACTGAGCAGTGTATATAAAATTATTAACAGTCACGGGGCAGCAAAAACATGGTCCTTGTGCCTCCCAGAAGTGAGATAAAAGTATAAATCATTGGTGAAAAACAGTGCTCCTTGATAAAAAAAAAAGGGACTTCATAGGGTTCCATTGTCATTCCAAATGCAGGAATTTCAGTTTTCCACTTAGTTCCTTAGATGTATTTTCATTTGTGCTTTTCCTTTGATTAAGATTTTTCCTCAGAATTGATTCTGATTGTTTTTCTCACTGCAAAAAGCTTTGGTCAAATAGCAATCACTTTTTGTTCCGCCTATGTTCATTCCGCTCTCTTCTACTTCGATACAGTGGATACTGGAAGCGGAGAGGCTCATCTGGCCACCGTTTAAAATTGTTGATGCTGTAGAGACTTCTGTGTAGGTGTCTTCTGTAATAGGCCTTCTGATAGATTGAAGCTAGGAAAGACAAAAATACATTAACTTTCAGACAATACAAGTGCTTATTTAATATGCAGCAGAGAGAATAAAAATGTCTGTATATTAAATCACAGCTTTAATTTACTTACGGTTTATGCAGGTGATTTTAGGAACATCCCATCGTCCATCTCCACGGCATCGAATAGTAGGCACATGTCGCTGTATAAAGCCTGATCGGCACTGGTACCTCACCAGAGAATTGATCTCATACCTCTCCTGCTTTTTGCCGAAGGTCCGTGCATTCTCAACCAGAGGAGGCTGGCTGCAGGCCACTGAAAAACCCAACATTCAAATGTGTTATACATAGGGACTGCTAGCATTGCCAACACCATTCTGTTATCAACTCTGCAGGGTTTTTACCTGTGCCTTTCTTGCAAGTATATGTAAGGTGGTAGTTGCAAGGAACGTCATTCCACTGGCCGTCCTCATGCCAAATCATCACCACACAGTCTTCACCAGAAGAGAAGAAGCTGTCTGGCTGGTTGGGCCTCCAGTTTTCATATTGCTGGAAAATGATGAAATGATGAAATGAAATGAAAAACATCCAGAATAAGACCTTTGCACTTGTAAATAAAACGTAGTTGAAATCAAATGCATTATTGCGATATACATTATAAATTATGTACTCCAAATAAGTAAAACATTATAAGCTAGTACATGAACACGAATACAACACAAAAACATACTGCAGCAATTGTATGTATTTTTAATAAAGGCCACAAGATGGAGGTACTGGTGGTTTGGCTGGTTGGAGCGACATCATTTCTGCTGAATTCACTTTAGTGCAAATTACGCTCTTTGTTCAGGTAACATCAGCATTGCTCGGGTGGACTGTTAGTAATTTTAGGCAACACTGAATGCAATCTTACAATCTTAGGTTTATAAAATTCAATACAGCGAGCAGTACTTTCAGTATATAATTCCATACATTCCATATCCCCATATATATATATATATATATAGTATACACACAGCTGTGGGGCCTTCAACCTGGAGCTGATGCTATCTGTATTCTTTCATCACTCTACAAGGTTCAAACAGTCTCTTCAAAGCTGTGACCCTCACTCCTCCAGTCATGTCCTGAGGCTCTGCTCCTCTGTCATTATACTTAACTAAAACACATAAGCTTCCTGTTGTGCTCACTTTGGTTTAACAAATGGATAAGCCCTAAACTGTCGAACAGTCCAAAAAAAAAAAAAAAAACCACTCATCACATACATGTATTGAATCAATTCTCCTGCTTATCCATGCATAAGGCCACAAAGAACTGGAGCCATTACTTCTTCATACAACTATCAACATTTATTACGCCGTATTTAAATTCACTGAAGTGACCACCCACCCAGACCTCCTTGGTAGACCCTATCCATTTTTCTCTTTCTGTTGCCAAGCACAGGTGCGGCCCATCTGCGTGTCACCCTCCCCAGTGTCCCATCCCCCATTGGGTGCCTGCTAGCTGGGCCTCCTGATGACTGTGGAGTTTGAGGAGAACCATACCTGTCTACGCCTGCCAGTTTTTTTCTAAACAATGTCACTGACACCCTCAAACCAATCTCTCAGCTGAGCAGACATCTCGACAGACACCCTCAGCTCATATTTAAAACCACAAACTCCGTCTATTGCTTTACCCATGTTTTAAGATGAAGGACTAAGTAGAGACATGAACCATGCTTGTACATCAGTCACTTTCATCTCACAACTACAGAAAACAAAGCACCACTTGTGATAAGTACATCATGGGAAACCTATTGGAGCCCCTGAATGAAATAGCACTTCCTGTATGAGCATATCTGTGAATGGAACCACATCCAAATATTTACATTGTCTCGGTGCCATGTTTGTGAGAGAGCAAGCTGTCTTACCAAAAGCCGTCCATCAGTCCATCGGAAGTCATTGTCAAACATCTTATCATTCAGGCCAATCCATTGGTAGTCCTGTCCAAGGCCTTGTACAACAAAGAGTAAAACATATTGATTTTTTTATTACCATGTGACCATATACAGATTTTTTTTTCTACAGTGTATGAACAAGAGATTCCAGCTATGTTTCTTAAGACAATAATTCATCAAATCATTTAAACCCTCTTCTCATCTTGTTAAAATACATTTCTGTACTGATATCCAGCTTACGGTTTACAAACTGTTGTTCCTCGTGAGAGAGGATGCTAGTGAGGTGTGCCCCATGCATACGACACTCTCTCTCTGCTGTGTCCCAGTTTCTTCTCTGGGGGAAGTATTTGTAACAGTGGCCTTGGAACTTGTGCCAGCCGTAGTCACAGGTTTCAGTGTCTGGTGGGACAGGAAGCAAATGAATGAATTTTACTGAACACAATTACAAATATGGTTCACTTGAATGCAGTTGTTGGTACATCAGAACAAGACAAAGGAGAATTGCTTCAAACTATTTTTTTAATAGTTTGTTTTTTGTTTTTTCAGTTTTTATCATAATTTGTACAAAAAGCTGTGTAAATGGTTGGTTTTGTTGAAGACACAGACAGATTTTTACACCCATTATTTTTCTGGCAAGACATTCTAAGCAAGCAGCTGTGTGTGAGCACATAATATGGGTGTGATTCACTGATGACTGATGCCGACAATATTTAGGGTGTAGACTCTAGTCAAGGCATTTGTGACGATAGCACAAAATAACTAAGAACTTGAGAAATAGGACAGGGTCAGATATGCTTAAGCTTTATTGCTGCTTTGAGCTTGTAAAGTCAATCTCAAAAAAACTTTTAACCGACTGTAAAATTCCAAAACGCTAGAATGATAAAATAAAGATGCTGTTTACAACAAATCCCTTCAATTTGTGAATGAATTACTTGACTGAGTTGTCTGTGGAGTGTTAAAAACTGAATCAGTCTTTGTCTACTCTTCTGTTACATGCTCCAGGGACTCAGTTGAGTGACCACTTTTTAGTATGGAACCACACAATTTCGGGGAAAATGCCTTTAATAGTTTATTTTATTCTACAACAGACAACAGAGATAAGATGACTACATTCCCTTTAATGATGTAATGATGAAAAAAAAAGAAAACGTACCTTCTTCACAATACAGACCAGTGTAGCTTGGGAGACACACACATGAGTAGCCAGCCACTCCATCAATACATGTGCCTCCATTGCGACAAGGGTTTGAATGGCATTCATCGAGCTCTACATGGGGAATACACATTCATACATAGGAATGACAAAAGGCATGGAAACACAGAAGAGCAATATTCTACAATGAAATGCACTTTTTGTTTCCCCATACCTGTTTCACAGTTAGGACCATTGTAACCTGGAGCACATTTACACGCATAACTGCCACCAGTCTTGTAGCAGGTTCCTCCATTGTGACAAACATCCTCTGCACATGAGTAAATTCCTAAAAAGATAAACCATCACATTAAATTAAAATAAATAAACATACTACTAGATTACATATAAGTGTCATATAGACATTTGATAATTAACCATACCTGGGATTTCAACAGTTTCACCAATAACTGTGTGGTCCAAATCCTGGTCTGGCACTGCGGTTGTATCCTCTCCTGTTATTGGTAGTTGTCCTTCAACTAATAAAGGTGCTGGTGGGGTTTGAACTCCCACTGGTGCAATTGTTGAAAAGTCTGGTGTAGGTGCTGCAGAGATTTCTGACTCTTGTTTTGAAATAGTTGTATGATCCTTGAATACTGTTTGAATCTCATCTGGGGATAGCGAGTGCTCCTCTTGTGCTGATCCTTTAGTCATAGTAACCACTCTAGAGGGACTTTCAGTAGGCTGCATTGTAGTGCTTACGACAAAAGGTAACTTAGTTGTTTCACTGTCACCATCCACCTCAGGAATGGTCATTGAGGATATGTTTTCCTCTGAAATACTGCTGCTTTCTGTGCCACTTTCAGAGCTAGCGTCAATGATGTCCGTTGAGGTGAGTGTCATCAAAGTAACTGCTGCTAATTCAGGGGATCTTGTACCAACAGCACTACTCTCTGAAGAAACAACTTGAGGGGTAAATGTTACATACTCTTCCGTTAAAGTCTCTGCACTAGACACATCAACATGAGATGGGTTTACAGAATCAATAGATGCTGAGATGAGTGGTGTGGGAGTGCTGTCAGTTCCAGATCCTTTGGCTTCTTCTGTTACCACCACCTTTTGAGTCACTGTAACTGCTTCAGTGCCAATGGTCACCATGGTTATGTTTTCCTCTGAACTACTGCTGCTTTCTGAGGAGTCTTCTTCACTCATGGCTGATGAGTCAAGTGTTGTGGGACTGGCCAGTGTTGTTGTTTCATCAGGGATGTATTCTGGAAGTGCTTCAATCTGGCCAAGGTTTCCATGAACTGGGGCTTCATCTATTATATCCAATATGGCATCCAAAGATGGGGTTGTTTGAAGATCTGTCTTTGGTTCAGTTGTCAAATCATATGGGACAGTTGTATGTTCAGTCTCTGTTTTCACAAATTTGGGCGTAAGTGTTACTGTCTCTTTAGACAACTGATCAGAGGGTGCTGTTGGTGTTTCTGTGCTGTAGAGTGAAGACCCAGTTGTGGATAGAGTCTTTAATGGTATTGTTGATCTCTCTGTCACTGTTTCTACTGGACTTGTAGAGGACAATGACTGAATAGCGGCAGTTTCTGGTGTTTTACTGTCTAGACTTGTGGCTCCAGTCTGTGTTACAAGAGTAGCAGGCTCAGAGTGAGATGTAGACTCCAGTCTTGGCAGCAGGGAGCCTGTTGTGGACAGTGTTGTTTCCTTTGAGAAACTTTCAAAAACAGGATAATGAGTGGATGCAATCTCGGACCTAGCCTGTTGGAAGGACAC
Organism: Rhyacichthys aspro; assembly: GCA_036850595.1. Taxonomy (NCBI): domain Eukaryota; kingdom Metazoa; phylum Chordata; class Actinopteri; order Gobiiformes; family Rhyacichthyidae; genus Rhyacichthys; species Rhyacichthys aspro. The sequence goes on from CM072156.1 coordinate 12,629,478, forward strand.
TTCAGGTGGTGTTGTGTCTAACACCGGAACAAAAGTAGTGATAAACTTAATTTCTTCTTCTGCTGTTGAAGAGGTTTGTAGCGAGGACGCAGTGGTTGTAGAAAGTGTCACCACAGAATCTTTTGTTAATGTAGATGCAGTGATCCGTGGATATGCTGTTGTTGCAAAAACTCCATTGGATGAAAGAGTCTCTGATGATGTTTTTTCATCTTCAATTGTTTTGGTTGTATCTTCTTCAGTCAAAGAAATAAGTTTCTCTGTACTGGACAGAGGTGGTTCTGAAGAGACTACAAGTTCATCACTTTCAGATATCCTTTCAGAGCCCTCTGTAACCACAACACTTGTCACTGAAACTTCCTCAGTGCTGTAGACAGGAGATAATGTAACTGAGACCTTTTCTGCCTCGACACTTAAAGTTGAGCTTTGGGTAAATATATTTTTTGTCTCCTTGCCATCCGAAGCAACAGTTGTTTTTTCAGTGCTGAACAGAGAAGATGCTGCTGACGTGACTTGTTTTTCAGATGGCGAAAGTGTTGAAGCTGTTTCTGTGGGTGTTTGAGTACTTATTGTGGTGTCATCAATTGCAGAGACCAATAATTCACTGCTTGATTTTACTGAGCTAGTTTCAGTGGTATATGTTAACCTTTCATGTGTTGTTGTGGCTCTGGGTGATAAGGTTGTAGATTTTCCTTTCTCAACCGTGCTAGCTATATACGCCTCTGTTGTCTGAGTAAAGGCCTCAGAGGGCAACATTGTAGAGGTGGAAATCTCAGTGACAGGATCAGTGGCCTTATCTGCAGTCCTATCACCTGAAAAATCATCCTCCCTCTCCCTAGGACCTGGAGTAGTATGGACAGGAACAACTGTACGTTGTGTGTTTAGTACATGTGTTACCTCAGAGCTTGACTCTGAGGACACAGCAGTGGGAGGGGTGGACTCTACGGGTTTTACATAATTAATAAAACCTGAAGTTGGTGGGGCATCAGTGGTGGAAGAAATAATTAAAGTAACTGGTGTGGGAGTAAATAAGTTTGTACTATCGGTTCCAGATCCCTCTGGTTCCTCTGGTACCATCACCTTTTGAGTCATAGTAACTGCTTCAATGCCTCCAGCTTCTTCTGTCTGGATTGTTGGGTTAAATGGGGATGAGGGAATTGCAGAAATTGTATCTGCATCAATGATACTATCATCTTTGGTGACAAGCACAGAAGTGAGGCTGCTTTGCTTCACATTGTCTGTAACTGTTGAGAAAATCTTATCTTCATCTGCAGCATCCTCTGTGAACATTACTGATGTGCTGGTGGATGGGTTAGATACATGCAATACCATAGTAGGTGTTTGCTCTGTTTGGTCAATTTTAGCTTGGTTGCTGCTAGGAGTAATTATCACAACTTGCTGGTCTGTGACACCATGGTATGTAATTGAGGGAATAGGTGTGGACATTGTTGCTAATCCTTCCTGGAAGTAGATAGAGCTGGATTTTACTGTAGTAAAGTCACTAGTATCACGATCAATAAATGGAGCAGCTGGTGTTTGGGGAGATGTTGTACCTGTCATTTCAACTGGTAATGGTGTATATGAAATACTTTTTACCTCCTGTGAGGAAACCTGCTCTGACGTTGCTGGAAGTGACACAAAGATTTCCGTTTCTCCTGTTGCTTCTCCAAATGTGCTGCTTTCTACTACAGACGATACTGAGGGGGATGACACTGTCACAACCTCCATAACAGAAGATGTTATATCTGGTATTACAGTCACTGGTGTTGCTGCGGTTTCGGATTTCTCTGTTCTTAACATGGAAGTGGCAATAACTGTTGTCACAGCAGATCCCTGTGTCAATTTTGGTATTTTTGTACTGGTTTGTTCTTTACTTGGTAACGTGGATTCTGTAACATCAGATGTAATAGTAGAAGACTGAGCAAAGCTACTGGCCATGGTTGCTGGATTTTCAGAGCTGTAAAGAGAAGATGTTAGTGTTGTCTTCAATGTTTGGTCATCAGTTTTTGGAATCATAGTATCTGTCACAGAAGTTTCTCTAACAGGTGGAAATGTGGTAGACCCTTCACCAGAGCTTTCATCCTCAAAGGTAGTGTCATCTGTGAATACCCCACTGCCATGCTCACTACTAGTCAGCCTAGGCGCCTGAGTTGAAGACACAAATTCCTTAGTGTAGTGTGTAGTGGACTGTGTAGTTGACATCACACTTCTGTCTGTGGTCCCTGTGGTCTCATCTATTTCAGTCTCATCTGTAGCCACACTAAATTCATCTGTAGCTTTTGTGGTCATTTCAAAGGACACATCGCCACCTGAGCCATCTGGACTTGTCTCTAAGTCACCATCTTCTGGTGTACTGCTAGAATTCTCCATATCGATGTAGGTTGTGGTTTCTGTTGACAAAGAGACTCTGGGGCTTACAATAGGGTAAGATGTTGCAAGTATATAAGTACTTGTGACACTTGTTGATGGCGTTGTACTTATTTTAGTTGAATCAAACTGTGTTTGTGCGAAAGAAAGTTGCTCATTTACTGATATTAATTCTTGTAGGGTTCCATCAGTGGATGAAGCTTTAGTTAAAAGGGTTATTGTAGTTTGTCTGTCTTGTTTGCTGGTTGTCTCAGTTGTTTTTTGGCTAACGCTTTCTTCTGTTGTTGGAAAAGTTACATGTGTCTCTGATGTTACCGATTCCTTTACAGTTTGACTAGTGGTTGCAGCCTCTTGTGTTTTGACTGTACTGCTGATGAAAGAAGTACTCTCGGGGGCAGATGAGGAGCCAGTGACAGTTTGTATAGAGTCTATAATAGTTGTCTCACTGGTAATGTCCTCTTTAAGACTAGATGATAAAACAGCACCCAGATCTGGAGTCACTGTCCAGTCAGTCCTCTCAGTGAATATGTCAGGCGTTTGAACTGTTGTGGTGCTTCCAGATGTTTCATCTGTCTGATCTGTGATGTCACTGACGCTGATAGCTGGTAACATTGTTGGTTTCTCTGTACTGAACAAGGATGAAGCTGTAGGAACTGCAGAGTCTTTGGTGGATGACACAGTTGTCGTTTGGCTAAAGCTCTCCTCTTCTGTTTTTGGAGAAAAAGCAGAAGTTGCAATTGAAATGTGAGATTTTGTAGAGAACAGATCAGAGGGAAGGTCACCTGACCCATATTCTTCTGATGAAGTCACAGAAGAGGACACAGGTGTGACTGTGGTCCCACTCAAAGTTACACTCTCTTGTTTTTCTGAAGATAATGTTGGTTTCTCAGTACTGTACAGAGATGAACCTGCAGTAACACCTGGCCTCGTAGACGTCATTGTGTCCATAGAAGCACTTTGGGCTGTTGAGGGAATAGTAGCTCCAGTTGTAACTCCTGTAGACTTGCTAGTGGACAAAGCTGGAACAGTAGTTGCTGTAATTAATGACTCCTTGGTAAAATCACTAGTCATGTCTCCAGAGCCATCTGTAACTGCACTGCTGATGTAAGAAGAACTGTCAGTTTCAGATGTGGATCCAGTGCCACTCGGTACAGACTCTACCATGATAGTCTCGCTGGTAATGTCCCCTGCAATTGTAGATGATATGACAGTAGTGAGTCTTGGAGACACCGTCCTGTCAGACCCTTCAGAGAACAGGTGAGTTGTTTGTACTGTTGCAGTGGGTCCAGATATTTCATCTGAATGATCAGTGATGTCACTAACACTGACAGTTGGTAACATTGATGTTTTCTCTGTACTGAACAGTGATGAAGCTGTAGGAGATGCTGTATCTTTGCTGGTTGAATCAGTTGTTTGTTGGCTAAAGCTCTCTTCTGATGTTGGAAAAGTTACATGTGTCTCTGATGTTACCGATTCCTTTGTTTGACTAGTCGTTGCAGTCTCTTGTGTTTTGACTGTACTGCTGATGAAAGAAGTACTCTCGGGGGCAGATGAGGAGCCAGTGACAGTTTGTATAGAGTCTATAATAGTTGTCTCACTGGTAATGTCCTCTTTAAGACTAGATGATAAAACAGCACCCAGATCTGGAGTCACTGTCCAGTCAGTCCTCTCAGTGAATATGTCAGGCGTTTGAACTGTTGTGGTGCTTCCAGATGTCTCATCTGTCTGATCTGTGATGTCACTGACGCTGATAGCTGGTAACATTGTTGGTTTCTCTGTACTGAACAAGGATGAAGCTGTAGGAACTGCAGAGTCTTTGGTGGATGACACAGTTGTCGTTTGGCTAAAGCTCTCCTCTTCTGTTTTTGGAGAAAAAGCAGAAGTTGCAATTGAAATGTGAGATTTTGTAGAGAACAGATCAGAGGGAAGGTCACCTGACCCATATTCTTCTGATGAAGTCACAGAAGAGGACACAGGTGTGACTGTGGTCCCACTCAAAGTTACACTCTCTTGTTTTTCTGAAGATAATGTTGGTTTCTCAGTACTGTACAGAGATGAACCTGCAGTAACACCTGGCCTCGTAGACGTCATTGTGTCCATAGAAGCACTTTGGGCTGTTGAGGGAATAGTAGCTCCAGTTGTAACTCCTGTAGACTTGCTAATGGACATAGCTGGAACAGTAGTTGCTGTAATTAATGACTCCTTGGTAAAATCACTAGTCATGTCTCCAGAGCCATCTGTAACTGCACTGCTGATGTAAGAAGAACTGTCAGTTTCAGATGTGGATCCAGTGCCACTCGGTACAGACTCTACCATGATAGTCTCGCTGGTAATGTCCCCTGCAATTGTAGATGATATGACAGTAGTGAGTCTTGGAGACACCGTCCTGTCAGACCCTTCAGAGAACAGGTGAGTTGTTTGTACTGTTGCAGTGGGTCCAGATATTTCATCTGAATGATCAGTGATGTCACTAACACTGACAGTTGGCAACATTGATGTTTTCTCTGTACTGAACAGTGATGAGGCTGTAGGAGATGCTGTATCTTTGCTGGTTGAATCAGTTGTTTGTTGGCTAAAGCTCTCTTCTGATGTTGGAAAAGTTACATGTGTCTCTGATGTTACCGATTCCTTTGTTTGACTAGTGGTTGCAGTCTCTTGTGTTTTGACTGTACTGCTGATGAAAGAAGTACTCTCGGGGGCAGATGAGGAGCCAGTGACAGTTTGTATAGAGTCTATAATAGTTGTCTCACTGGTAATGTCCTCTTTAAGACTAGATGATAAAACAGCACCCAGATCGGGAGTCACTGTCCAGTCAGTCCTCTCAGTGAATATGTCAGGCGTTTGAACTGTTGTGGTGCTTCCAGATGTTTCATCTGTCTGATCTGTGATGTCACTGATGCTGATAGCTGGTAACATTGTTGGTTTCTCTGTACTGAACAAGGATGAAGCTGTAGGAACTGCAGAGTCTTTGGTGGATGACACAGTTGTCGTTTGGCTAAAGCTCTCCTCTTCTGTTTTTGGAGAAAAAGCAGAAGTTGCAATTGAAATGTGAGATTTTGTAGAGAACAGATCAGAGGGAAGGTCACCTGACCCATATTCTTCTGATGAAGTCACAGAAGAGGACACAGGTGTGACTGTGGTCCCACTCAAAGTTACACTCTCTTGTTTTTCTGAAGATAATGTTGGTTTCTCAGTACTGTACAGAGATGAACCTGCAGTAACACCTGGCCTCGTAGACGTCATTGTGTCCATAGAAGCACTTTGGGCTGTTGAGGGAATAGTAGCTCCAGTTGTAACTCCTGTAGACTTGCTAGTGGACAAAGCTGGAACAGTAGTTGCTGTAATTAATGACTCCTTGGTAAAATCACTAGTCATGTCTCCAGAGCTGTCTGTAACTGTACTGCTGATGTAAGAAGAACTGTCAGTTTCAGATGTGGATCCAGTGCCACTCGGTACAGACTCTACCATGATAGTCTCGCTGGTAATGTCCCCTGCAATTGTAGATGATATGACAGTAGTGAGTCTTGGAGACACCGTCCTGTCAGACCCTTCAGAGAACAGGTGAGTTGTTTGTACTGTTGCAGTGGGTCCAGATATTTCATCTGAATGATCAGTGATGTCACTAACACTGACAGTTGGTAACATTGATGTTTTCTCTGTACTGAACAGTGATGAAGCTGTAGGAGATGCTGTATCTTTGCTGGTTGAATCAGTTGTTTGTTGGCTAAAGCTCTCTTCTGATGTTGGAAAAGTTACATGTGTCTCTGATGTTACCGATTCCTTTGTTTGACTAGTGGTTGCAGTCTCTTGTGTTTTGACTGTACTGCTGATGAAAGAAGTACTCTCGGGGGCAGATGAGGAGCCAGTGACAGTTTGTATAGAGTCTATAATAGTTGTCTCACTGGTAATGTCCTCTTTAAGACTAGATGATAAAACAGCACCCAGATCTGGAGTCACTGTCCAGTCAGTCCTCTCAGTGAATATGTCAGGCGTTTGAACTGTTGTGGTGCTTCCAGATGTTTCATCTGTCTGATCTGTGATGTCACTGACGCTGATAGCTGGTAACATTGTTGGTTTCTCTGTACTGAACAAGGATGAAGCTGTAGGAACTGCAGAGTCTTTGGTGGATGACACAGTTGTCGTTTGGCTAAAGCTCTCCTCTTCTGTTTTTGGAGAAAAAGCAGAAGTTGCAATTGAAATGTGAGATTTTGTAGAGAACAGATCAGAGGGAAGGTCACCTGACCCATATTCTTCTGATGAAGTCACAGAAGAGGACACAGGTGTGACTGTGGTCCCACTCAAAGTTACACTCTCTTGTTTTTCTGAAGATAATGTTGGTTTCTCAGTACTGTACAGAGATGAACCTGCAGTAACACCTGGCCTCGTAGACGTCATTGTGTCCATAGAAGCACTTTGGGCTGTTGAGGGAATAGTAGCTCCAGTTGTAACTCCTGTAGACTTGCTAGTGGACAAAGCTGGAACAGTAGTTGCTGTAATTAATGACTCCTTGGTAAAATCACTAGTCATGTCTCCAGAGCCGTCTGTAACTGTACTGCTGATGTAAGAAGAACTGTCAGTTTCAGATGTGGATCCAGTTCCACTCGGTACAGACTCTACCATGATAGTCTCGCTGGTAATGTCCCCTGCAATTGTAGATGATATGACAGTAGTGAGTCTTGGAGACACCGTCCTGTCAGACCCTTCAGAGAACAGGTGAGTTGTTTGTACTGTTGCAGTGGGTCCAGATATTTCATCTGAATGATCAGTGATGTCACTAACACTGACAGTTGGCAACATTGATGTTTTCTCTGTACTGAACAGTGATGAGGCTGTAGGAGATGCTGTATCTTTGCTGGTTGAATCAGTTGTTTGTTGGCTAAAGCTCTCTTCTGATGTTGGAAAAGTTACATGTGTCTCTGATGTTACCGATTCCTTTGTTTGACTAGTGGTTGCAGTCTCTTGTGTTTTGACTGTACTGCTGATGAAAGAAGTACTCTCGGGGGCAGATGAGGAGCCAGTGACAGTTTGTATAGAGTCTATAATAGTTGTCTCACTGGTAATGTCCTCTTTAAGACTAGATGATAAAACAGCACCCAGATCGGGAGTCACTGTCCAGTCAGTCCTCTCAGTGAATATGTCAGGCGTTTGAACTGTTGTGGTGCTTCCAGATGTCTCATCTGTCTGATCTGTGATGTCACTGACGCTGATAGCTGGTAACATTGTTGGTTTCTCTGTACTGAACAAGGATGAAGCTGTAGGAACTGCAGAGTCTTTGGTGGATGACACAGTTGTCGTTTGGCTAAAGCTCTCCTCTTCTGTTTTTGGAGAAAAAGCAGAAGTTGCAATTGAAATGTGAGATTTTGTAGAGAACAGATCAGAGGGAAGGTCACCTGACCCATATTCTTCTGATGAAGTCACAGAAGAGGACACAGGTGTGACTGTGGTCCCACTCAAAGTTACACTCTCTTGTTTTTCTGAAGATAATGTTGGTTTCTCAGTACTGTACAGAGATGAACCTGCAGTAACACCTGGCCTCGTAGACGTCATTGTGTCCATAGAAGCACTTTGGGCTGTTGAGGGAATAGTAGCTCCAGTTGTAACTCCTGTAGACTTGCTAGTGGACAAAGCTGGAACAGTAGTTGCTGTAATTAATGACTCCTTGGTAAAATCACTAGTCATGTCTCCAGAGCCGTCTGTAACTGTACTGCTGATGTAAGAAGAACTGTCAGTTTCAGATGTGGATCCAGTGCCACTCGGTACAGACTCTACCATGATAGTCTCGCTGGTAATGTCCCCTGCAATTGTAGATGATATGACAGTAGTGAGTCTTGGAGACACCGTCCTGTCAGACCCTTCAGAGAACAGGTGAGTTGTTTGTACTGTTGCAGTGGGTCCAGATATTTCATCTGAATGATCAGTGATGTCACTAACACTGACAGTTGGCAACATTGATGTTTTCTCTGTACTGAACAGTGATGAAGCTGTAGGAGATGCGGTATCTTTGCTGGTTGAATCAGTTGTTTGTTGGCTAAAGCTCTCTTCTGATGTTGGAAAAGTTACATGTGTCTCTGATGTTACCGATTCCTTTGTTTGACTAGTCGTTGCAGTCTCTTGTGTTTTGACTGTACTGCTGATGAAAGAAGTACTCTCGGGGGCAGATGAGGAGCCAGTGACAGTTTGTATAGACTCTATAATAGTTGTCTCACTGGTAATGTCCTCTTTAAGACTAGATGATAAAACAGCACCCAGATCTGGAGTCACTGTCCAGTCAGTCCTCTCAGTGAATATGTCAGGCGTTTGAACTGTTGTGGTGCTTCCAGATGTTTCATCTGTCTGATCTGTGATGTCACTGACGCTGATAGCTGGTAACATTGTTGGTTTCTCTGTACTGAACAAGGATGAAGCTGTAGGAACTGCAGAGTCTTTGGTGGATGACACAGTTGTCGTTTGGCTAAAGCTCTCCTCTTCTGTTTTTGGAGAAAAAGCAGAAGTTGCAATTGAAATGTGAGATTTTGTAGAGAACAGATCAGAGGGAAGGTCACCTGACCCATATTCTTCTGATGAAGTCACAGAAGAGGACACAGGTGTGACTGTGGTCCCACTCAAAGTTACACTCTCTTGTTTTTCTGAAGATAATGTTGGTTTCTCAGTACTGTACAGAGATGAACCTGCAGTAACACCTGGCCTCGTAGACGTCATTGTGTCCATAGAAGCACTTTGGGCTGTTGAGGGAATAGTAGCTCCAGTTGTAACTCCTGTAGACTTGCTAGTGGACAAAGCTGGAACAGTAGTTGCTGTAATTAATGACTCCTTGGTAAAATCACTAGTCATGTCTCCAGAGCCGTCTGTAACTGCACTGCTGATGTAAGAGGAACTGTCAGTTTCAGATGTGGATCCAGTGCCACTCGGTACAGACTCTACCATGATAGTCTCGCTGGTAATGTCCCCTGCAATTGTAGATGATATGACAGTAGTGAGTCTTGGAGACACCGTCCTGTCAGACCCTTCAGAGAACAGGTGAGTTGTTTGTACTGTTGCAGTGGGTCCAGATATTTCATCTGAATGATCAGTGATGTCACTAACACTGACAGTTGGTAACATTGATGTTTTCTCTGTACTGAACAGTGATGAAGCTGTAGGAGATGCGGTATCTTTGCTGGTTGAATCAGTTGTTTGTTGGCTAAAGCTCTCTTCTGATGTTGGAAAAGTTACATGTGTCTCTGATGTTACCGATTCCTTTGTTTGACTAGTCGTTGCAGTCTCTTGTGTTTTGACTGTACTGCTGATGAAAGAAGTACTCTCGGGGGCAGATGAGGAGCCAGTGACAGTTTGTATAGAGTCTATAATAGTTGTCTCACTGGTAATGTCCTCTTTAAGACTAGATGATAAAACAGCACCCAGATCGGGAGTCACTGTCCAGTCAGTCCTCTCAGTGAATATGTCAGGCGTTTGAACTGTTGTGGTGCTTCCAGATGTCTCATCTGTCTGATCTGTGATGTCACTGACGCTGATAGCTGGTAACATTGTTGGTTTCTCTGTACTGAACAAGGATGAAGCTGTAGGAACTGCAGAGTCTTTGGTGGATGACTCAGTTGTCGTTTGGCTAAAGCTCTCCTCATCTAATTTTGGAGAAAAAGCAGAAGTTGCAATTGAAATGTGAGATTTTGTAGAGAACAGATCAGAGGGAAGGTCACCTGACCCATATTCTTCTGATGAAGTCACAGAAGAGGACACAGGTGTGACTGTGGTCCCACTCAAAGTTACACTCTCTTGGGTTTCTGAGGATAATGTTGGTTTCTCAGTACTGTACAGAGATGAACCTGCAGTAACACCTGGCCTCGTAGACGTCATTGTGTCCATAGAAGCACTTTGGGCTGTTGAGGGAATAGTAGCTCCAGTTGTAACTCCTGTAGACTTGCTAGTGGACAAAGCTGGAACAGTAGTTGCTGTAATTAATGACTCCTTGGTAAAATCACTAGTCATGTCTCCAGAGCCGTCTGTAACTGTACTGCTGATGTAAGAAGAACTGTCAGTTTCAGATGTGGATCCAGTGCCACTCGGTACAGACTCTACCATGATAGTCTCGCTGGTAATGTCCCCTGCAATTGTAGATGATATGACAGTAGTGAGTCTTGGAGACACCGTCCTGTCAGACCCTTCAGAGAACAGGTGAGTTGTTTGTACTGTTGCAGTGGGTCCAGATATTTCATCTGAATGATCAGTGATGTCACTAACACTGACAGTTGGTAACATTGATGTTTTCTCTGTACTGAACAGTGATGAAGCTGTAGGAGATGCGGTATCTTTGCTGGTTGAATCAGTTGTTTGTTGGCTAAAGCTCTCTTCTGATGTTGGAAAAGTTACATGTGTCTCTGATGTTACCGATTCCTTTGTTTGACTAGTCGTTGCAGTCTCTTGTGTTTTGACTGTACTGCTGATGAAAGAAGTACTCTCGGGGGCAGATGAGGAGCCAGTGACAGTTTGTATAGAGTCTATAATAGTTGTCTCACTGGTAATGTCCTCTTTAAGACTAGATGATAAAACAGCACCCAGATCGGGAGTCACTGTCCAGTCAGTCCTCTCAGTGAATATGTCAGGCGTTTGAACTGTTGTGGTGCTTCCAGATGTTTCATCTGTCTGATCTGTGATGTCACTGATGCTGATAGCTGGTAACATTGTTGGTTTCTCTGTACTGAACAAGGATGAAGCTGTAGGAACTGCAGAGTCTTTGGTGGATGACACAGTTGTCGTTTGGCTAAAGCTCTCCTCTTCTGTTTTTGGAGAAAAAGCAGAAGTTGCAATTGAAATGTGAGATTTTGTAGAGAACAGATCAGAGGGAAGGTCACCTGACCCATATTCTTCTGATGAAGTCACAGAAGAGGACACAGGTGTGACTGTGGTCCCACTCAAAGTTACACTCTCTTGTTTTTCTGAAGATAATGTTGGTTTCTCAGTACTGTACAGAGATGAACCTGCAGTAACACCTGGCCTCGTAGACGTCATTGTGTCCATAGAAGCACTTTGGGCTGTTGAGGGAATAGTAGCTCCAGTTGTAACTCCTGTAGACTTGCTAATGGACATAGCTGGAACAGTAGTTGCTGTAATTAATGACTCCTTGGTAAAATCACTAGTCATGTCTCCAGAGCCGTCTGTAACTGTACTGCTGATGTAAGAAGAACTGTCAGTTTCAGATGTGGATCCAGTGCCACTCGGTACAGACTCTACCATGATAGTCTCGCTGGTAATGTCCCCTGCAATTGTAGATGATATGACAGTAGTGAGTCTTGGAGACACCGTCCTGTCAGACCCTTCAGAGAACAGGTGAGTTGTTTGTACTGTTGCAGTGGGTCCAGATATTTCATCTGAATGATCAGTGATGTCACTAACACTGACAGTTGGTAACATTGATGTTTTCTCTGTACTGAACAGTGATGAAGCTGTAGGAGATGCGGTATCTTTGCTGGTTGAATCAGTTGTTTGTTGGCTAAAGCTCTCTTCTGATGTTGGAAAAGTTACATGTGTCTCTGATGTTACCGATTCCTTTGTTTGACTAGTGGTTGCAGCCTCTTGTGTTTTGACTGTACTGCTGATGAAAGAAGTACTCTCGGGGGCAGATGAGGAGCCAGTGACAGTTTGTATAGAGTCTATAATAGTTGTCTCACTGGTAATGTCCTCTTTAAGACTAGATGATAAAACAGCACCCAGATCGGGAGTCACTGTCCAGTCAGTCCTCTCAGTGAATATGTCAGGCGTTTGAACTGTTGTGGTGCTTCCAGATGTCTCATCTGTCTGATCTGTGATGTCACTGACGCTGATAGCTGGTAACATTGTTGGTTTCTCTGTACTGAACAAGGATGAAGCTGTAGGAACTGCAGAGTCTTTGGTGGATGACTCAGTTGTCGTTTGGCTAAAGCTCTCCTCATCTAATTTTGGAGAAAAAGCAGAAGTTGCAATTGAAATGTGAGATTTTGTAGAGAACAGATCAGAGGGAAGGTCACCTGACCCATATTCTTCTGATGAAGTCACAGAAGAGGACACAGGTGTGACTGTGGTCCCACTCAAAGTTATACTCTCTTGGGTTTCTGAGGATAATGTTGGTTTCTCAGTACTGTACAGAGATGAACCTGCAGTAACACCTGGCCTCGTAGACGTCATTGTGTCCATAGAAGCACTTTGGGCTGTTGAGGGAATAGTAGCTCCAGTTGTAACTCCTGTAGACTTGCTAGTGGACAAAGCTGGAACAGTAGTTGCTGTAATTAATGACTCCTTGGTAAAATCACTAGTCATGTCTCCAGAGCTGTCTGTAACTGTACTGCTGATGTAAGAAGAACTGTCAGTTTCAGATGTGGATCCAGTGCCACTCGGTACAGACTCTACCATGATAGTCTCGCTGGTAATGTCCCCTGCAATTGTAGATGATATGACAGTAGTGAGTCTTGGAGACACCGTCCTGTCAGACCCTTCAGAGAACAGGTGAGTTGTTTGTACTGTTGCAGTGGGTCCAGATATTTCATCTGAATGATCAGTGATGTCACTAACACTGACAGTTGGCAACATTGATGTTTTCTCTGTACTGAACAGTGATGAAGCTGTAGGAGATGCGGTATCTTTGCTGGTTGAATCAGTTGTTTGTTGGCTAAAGCTCTCTTCTGATGTTGGAAAAGTTACATGTGTCTCTGATGTTACCGATTCCTTTGTTTGACTAGTGGTTGCAGTCTCTTGTGTTTTGACTGTACTGCTGATGAAAGAAGTACTCTCGGGGGCAGATGAGGAGCCAGTGACAGTTTGTATAGACTCTATAATAGTTGTCTCACTGGTAATGTCCTCTTTAAGACTAGATGATAAAACAGCACCCAGATCGGGAGTCACTGTCCAGTCAGTCCTCTCAGTGAATATGTCAGGCGTTTGAACTGTTGTGGTGCTTCCAGATGTCTCATCTGTCTGATCTGTGATGTCACTGACGCTGATAGCTGGTAACATTGTTGGTTTCTCTGTACTGAACAAGGATGAAGCTGTAGGAACTGCAGAGTCTTTAGTGGATGACTCAGTTGTCGTTTGGCTAAAGCTCTCCTCTTCTGTTTTTGGAGAAAAAGCAGAAGTTGCAATTGAAATGTGAGATTTTGTAGAGAACAGATCAGAGGGAAGGTCACCTGACCCATATTCTTCTGATGAAGTCACAGAAGAGGACACAGGTGTGACTGTGGTCCCACTCAAAGTTACACTCTCTTGGGTTTCTGAGGATAATGTTGGTTTCTCAGTACTGTACAGAGATGAACCTGCAGTAACACCTGGCCTCGTAGACGTCATTGTGTCCATAGCAGCACTTTGGGCTGTTGAGGGAATAGTAGCTCCAGTTGTAACTCCTGTAGACTTGCTAGTGGACAAAGCTGGAACAGTAGTTGCTGTAATTAATGACTCCTTGGTAAAATCACTAGTCATGTCTCCAGAGCCGTCTGTAACTGTACTGCTGATGTAAGAAGAACTGTCAGTTTCAGATGTGGATCCAGTTCCACTCGGTACAGACTCTACCATGATAGTCTCGCTGGTAATGTCCCCTGCAATTGTAGATGATATGACAGTAGTGAGTCTTGGAGACACCGTCCTGTCAGACCCTTCAGAGAACAGGTGAGTTGTTTGTACTGTTGCAGTGGGTCCAGATATTTCATCTGAATGATCAGTGATGTCACTAACACTGACAGTTGGCAACATTGATGTTTTCTCTGTACTGAACAGTGATGAGGCTGTAGGAGATGCGGTATCTTTGCTGGTTGAATCAGTTGTTTGTTGGCTAAAGCTCTCTTCTGATGTTGGAAAAGTTACATGTGTCTCTGATGTTACCGATTCCTTTGTTTGACTAGTGGTTGCAGCCTCTTGTGTTTTGACTGTACTGCTGATGAAAGAAGTACTCTCGGGGGCAGATGAGGAGCCAGTGACAGTTTGTATAGAGTCTATAATAGTTGTCTCACTGGTAATGTCCTCTTTAAGACTAGATGATAAAACAGCACCCAGATCGGGAGTCACTGTCCAGTCAGTCCTCTCAGTGAATATGTCAGGCGTTTGAACTGTTGTGGTGCTTCCAGATGTCTCATCTGTCTGATCTGTGATGTCACTGACGCTGATAGCTGGTAACATTGTTGGTTTCTCTGTACTGAACAAGGATGAAGCTGTAGGAACTGCAGAGTCTTTGGTGGATGACTCAGTTGTCGTTTGGCTAAAGCTCTCCTCTTCTGTTTTTGGAGAAAAAGCAGAAGTTGCAATTGAAATGTGAGATTTTGTAGAGAACAGATCAGAGGGAAGGTCACCTGACCCATATTCTTCTGATGAAGTCACAGAAGAGGACACAGGTGTGACTGTGGTCCCACTCAAAGTTACACTCTCTTGGGTTTCTGAGGATAATGTTGGTTTCTCAGTACTGTACAGAGATGAACCTGCAGTAACACCTGGCCTCGTAGACGTCATTGTGTCCATAGAAGCACTTTGGGCTGTTGAGGGAATAGTAGCTCCAGTTGTAACTCCTGTAGACTTGCTAATGGACATAGCTGGAACAGTAGTTGCTGTAATTAATGACTCCTTGGTAAAATCACTAGTCATGTCTCCAGAGCCGTCTGTAACTGTACTGCTGATGTAAGAAGAACTGTCAGTTTCAGATGTGGATCCAGTTCCACTCGGTACAGACTCTACCATGATAGTCTCGCTGGTAATGTCCCCTGCAATTGTAGATGATATGACAGTAGTGAGTCTTGGAGACACCGTCCTGTCAGACCCTTCAGAGAACAGGTGAGTTGTTTGTACTGTTGCAGTGGGTCCAGATATTTCATCTGAATGATCAGTGATGTCACTAACACTGACAGTTGGCAACATTGATGTTTTCTCTGTACTGAACAGTGATGAAGCTGTAGGAGATGCGGTATCTTTGCTGGTTGAATCAGTTGTTTGTTGGCTAAAGCTCTCTTCTGATGTTGGAAAAGTTACATGTGTCTCTGATGTTACCGATTCCTTTGTTTGACTAGTGGTTGCAGCCTCTTGTGTTTTGACTGTACTGCTGATGAAAGAAGTACTCTCGGGGGCAGATGAGGAGCCAGTGACAGTTTGTATAGACTCTATAATAGTTGTCTCACTGGTAATGTCCTCTTTAAGACTAGATGATAAAACAGCACCCAGATCGGGAGTCACTGTCCAGTCAGTCCTCTCAGTGAATATGTCAGGCGTTTGAACTGTTGTGGTGCTTCCAGATGTCTCATCTGTCTGATCTGTGATGTCACTGACGCTGATAGCTGGTAACATTGTTGGTTTCTCTGTACTGAACAAGGATGAAGCTGTAGGAACTGCAGAGTCTTTGGTGGATGACTCAGTTGTCGTTTGGCTAAAGCTCTCCTCATCTAATTTTGGAGAAAAAGCAGAAGTTGCAATTGAAATGTGAGATTTTGTAGAGAACAGATCAGAGGGAAGGTCACCTGACCCATATTCCTCTGATGAAGTCACAGAAGAGGACACAGGTGTGACTGTGGTCCCACTCAAAGTTACACTCTCTTGGGTTTCTGAGGATAATGTTGGTTTCTCAGTACTGTACAGAGATGAACCTGCAGTAACACCTGGCCTCGTAGACGTCATTGTGTCCATAGCAGCACTTTGGGCTGTTGAGGGAATAGTAGCTCCAGTTGTAACTCCTGTAGACTTGCTAGTGGACAAAGCTGGAACAGTAGTTGCTGTAATTAATGACTCCTTGGTAAAATCACTAGTCATGTCTCCAGAGCCGTCTGTAACTGTACTGCTGATGTAAGAAGAACTGTCAGTTTCAGATGTGGATCCAGTGCCACTCGGTACAGACTCTACCATGATAGTCTCGCTGGTAATGTCCCCTGCAATTGTAGATGATATGACAGTAGTGAGTCTTGGAGACACCGTCCTGTCAGACCCTTCAGAGAACAGGTGAGTTGTTTGTACTGTTGCAGTGGGTCCAGATATTTCATCTGAATGATCAGTGATGTCACTAACACTGACAGTTGGTAACATTGATGTTTTCTCTGTACTGAACAGTGATGAAGCTGTAGGAGATGCGGTATCTTTGCTGGTTGAATCAGTTGTTTGTTGGCTAAAGCTCTCTTCTGATGTTGGAAAAGTTACATGTGTCTCTGATGTTACCGATTCCTTTGTTTGACTAGTGGTTGCAGCCTCTTGTGTTTTGACTGTACTGCTGATGAAAGAAGTACTCTCGGGGGCAGATGAGGAGCCAGTGACAGTTTGTATAGAGTCTATAATAGTTGTCTCACTGGTAATGTCCTCTTTAAGACTAGATGATAAAACAGCACCCAGATCGGGAGTCACTGTCCAGTCAGTCCTCTCAGTGAATATGTCAGGCGTTTGAACTGTTGTGGTGCTTCCAGATGTCTCATCTGTCTGATCTGTGATGTCACTGACGCTGATAGCTGGTAACATTGTTGGTTTCTCTGTACTGAACAAGGATGAAGCTGTAGGAACTGCAGAGTCTTTGGTGGATGACTCAGTTGTCGTTTGGCTAAAGCTCTCCTCTTCTGTTTTTGGAGAAAAAGCAGAAGTTGCAATTGAAATGTGAGATTTTGTAGAGAACAGATCAGAGGGAAGGTCACCTGACCCATATTCCTCTGATGAAGTCACAGAAGAGGACACAGGTGTGACTGTGGTCCCACTCAAAGTTACACTCTGTTGAGTTTCTGCAGACAGTGTTGGTTTCTCCGTACTGTACAGAGATGAAGTTGCAGTGTCTGGTGGCTGCTGAGTAGTGACCAGTAATTGTGATCCCTGTCCACTTGTCTTTTCAGTACCAATGGTTATAAATTCAGGTTCAGTGGTGGAGAATAAAGGTAAGGCCACTGTGTCCATTTTCAGAGTGGATTCAGTTACAGAAGGAACAGATTCAACTTTTGGAGTTTTACTTGTAATGTGTTCAATATCAACAGAAACAGAAAATGATGTATATGTTTCATCTGCGAAAACTGTAGAACTTGGAATTTTTTCTGTTTGATCTGTTCCATCACTAACTTGCTTATCTGTAGGCAGAGCTGTTGTTTTTTCTGTACTGAACAATGATGAAGCTGTAGGAGTGTCTTTGCTGGATGCCTCAGATTCAGGCTGACTGGAGCTCTTCTCATCTGGTGTTGGAGACGTTACATCTGTCTCTGGAGTCACAGATTTCTTCTCAGTCTGACTGGTGGTTGCAGTTTCTTGTGTTGTTTTCTCTGTAGTGTAAAGAGACGATGGTAACGCAGTAGGTTGTATGGAAATGCGTGAGCTTGTAGATAAAATATCAGGAGTTTGGTCACCTGACACGTGTTGTTCTGATGGAATGACAGTAGTGGACACATATGTGATAGTTTTCTCACGGGTTCCAGTCTCTTGTGTCTCTGAAGATAACGTTGGTTTCTCAGTCGTGTACAGAGAAGCTGGAGTCACAGCTGGCTCTACCATTGTAGTTTTGCTGGCAATGTCCTCTTTTAGAGTAGATGATATAAAAGCATCCAGGCTTGGAGACACTGTCCCATCAGACTCTTCGAATAATATGCCAGATGTAACTGTAGTAGGTCCAGAGGTTTCATCTGTCTCATCTGTGATGTCACTGTCTCTGATGGTTGGCAAAACTGATGTTTTCTCCGTTCTGAACAATGATGATGCCGTAGGAGCTGCCGGGTCTTTGCTGGCTGACTCAGTTGTGAGCTGACTGGAGCTTAGCTCTTCGGCTCCTGAAGTGACATGAGTCTCTGATGATACAGATTCTTTTTTAGCTTGACTGGTGGTTACAGTCTCATGTTGTTCAGGAGATATACTTGGCTGTTGAGTAGTGACCAATAATTGAGATACATGTTTAGTTGTCTTTTCAGGACCAGCGGTTACTATTTCAGGTACAGCCGTGGACAATAAAGGTATAGTCACTGTGTCAGTTTTCAGAGTTGATTCAGTGACAGAAGAAACAGATTCAACATCAATGACATCTATATCTGTAGTCAACAATGTTGTTTTTTCAGTACTGGACAGTGTTGTTGACTCTTTTGTTGAACTTGATACTTCTCTGTCCAATGTCATTTTAATGGTTTCAGCCACTAAGGATTTGGTGTGATCTGTCCCCTGCACACTTGAGATCTCTACAGAGGTTATGCTAATGACGTCTGGTTTTGTTGTACTTTTGGTATCAAGAGAGCTGGTTTGATTTGCCGAGACATCGGTAACACTAACACTTGCACTCTGTGTTGACTGTTGGCTAAAAAGTTGAGTGAATGCTGTCATTGTTGTCTTTATCATTTCAATGGTAGTGTAAAAAGGAGATTCAGTGGTTGAAATAATAGGTTCCTGAGTAGAGCTAGTAGATTCCTCTTTTTTTTCGTGTGATGTTGTGGCTGTAATTTCCAAATCAACTGTTTGCTTCGGTTGTGATGTAACTTCCCTGGTTGACGATATACCCTCTGATATCTCCGATGAAGTATGTGCCACGGACGGCAGTGATTCTTTGCTTGTTTGCCCAACAGCTGACGTGACCTCAGTCTTGGCTGCCTGTTCTGTCATTGAACTAGCAGATACTGAACCTATTGTTGTCATGGGCATTAGCTGTCTGATCGTTTGTGTTTCTGTCTCTTTGTCTACTTTTTGAGTGGACTTCAGTGATTCAGTAATTGCTATTGCTGACGGAGAAGACGTGTGGGAAGTCTGTGGAGTAGATTGTGTGGTGTCCTGTACACTTAGAGAAGCAGGTGTGACTTTGGGTGCATCAGTGCTTTCAGCTGTAGTCCAGGCTGTGGAAAGTTCCCTCATAGAAGGAGCAGGGGACTGAGTCACCCCTGAGTCAGTTTTCATGAACTTGGGCAAACTCCCTGACACACCTACCTCTTCTTGTACAGATGTGGCAGTGACAATGGTAGTTTCCTTGTCCATCGTCACTGCTTCGGTTGTGGAAACCTGTACTTCAGCTGCTGTTGTGGAAACAGAATCAGAAGAGGTAGCTGTAGCATCACTCACTGCGTCTGTCTCACCAGTGACAGCTTCATGTGTGGATTCAGATGGAGTTGTGTATTTCTGTGTGGGGCCTTCTGTGATCAGCTCATCGAGTTTGGCAGAGGTTTTTGATTCAACAGATAAATCCGAGCCATAGTCTTTTGTTATTGATGTGGATGAGAGTGGCTCCTCCGTTGATTCAGTGGATGTATCATCTGGAAGATCAGTCCGATCAAAATCAATCACAGTAGATTGACTGTCCAGGATGGGCTCACCATCAGCTATAGAAGGGACAGGATGGTCTGGCACTATTGGGATGGTAGGAGAGTGGGGCTGGACATCTGAAAAGTAGACACAGATGAAACAAATTAAAGCCAGTCTGGTACAAAGTAATTCATTTGGAATACTGCATTTAACTTTACTCTGAACACATTCAAGAAACTGACATTCAGCTAGTGATTTGTATGATTAAGAAATATCACTTTATGATTTTTTCTGGTAATGCTTTTTTCACATCTGAGAAATGTCATAAAAATGTTTAGTGAGAAACAAACTTTGCAAACACAGTAAATAAATCCCTTTCCAACATATTTCCAATCGTTGGGTTTGTCTCTGAACAATATCCAAACCACCCTTTTATATTCTAAACTGAAGCCAAAACAAACTATTATCAAAATGTTATTTAACTGCCACAATATAAACAATACTACTAATCAAGTAAACTAATAATCAAGTGTATTAACTGAAATTTACATTATATATGCTAAATATACACTATATTGTGTTTATCTTATTTTATATAGCAACTTGAATGAAATTAACAAATCAACATTCATTATTGACAAGTGTAAGATTTAATATGAATCCTAAAATGTACAGTTTTGTTTTCTTGCATTTAAGCAATTGATGGTTGCATAATCCTTGCACACTGCTTACTACTTGGAGTCAACACAGGAATCTTTTAAAAGTATTTAAATTGTATTACCAATTTACTCTTTGGGTAGCTCTCTCTACTCACATGCCTCTCTTACTTCCCACAAAATGTCCCCACATAGATTATTGGTTGTGAACAGGAACACCTGCAACAGCTTGCCTCTGCATTAGACACCTGTTTAAAACCTAGACCAGTCCTGGGAACTCCAGGGACTTTGTGACAAACATAAACTATTACTATTTTCAATGACTTGGGTATTAGCTGAATTTATTACTGTATTTATTACTGACACTTACATTTAGTTAGTTAAAAAACATTATAACTAATTTACTTTAGTTTATATAAACAATTAAATGTGAAACTTAAATTTAATATTAACTGTTTTTTGCAGTGGCATAGTCTGTGGCTCATTGTCTGTAAATCCATAACATCATTATTTATATACATTCCATTTGTGCATCTATACCTAAACAAATAATAGACATTTAGTTCACCTAATTGCTTAATTAATCATATTTATACGGGTTCTTACAAGGTTTACAAAATATTAATTTAAAAAAATTGACATTTTTGTTGCCATGCATTTTGTCTATCCAAACAGCCTAAAACATTCCCACATACACTGTTGGAGCCCTCAGCATGATGTAGCAGAAAAAGTAGGTAATATGCCTGCAGCTGTCCACAGAGAGGGCAGACATCACTACCCTGGAGTTGTGTAAAGTCTAGGCTGAGCAGAGGTATGGGTGTGCACAGAGAGACTGGCAATAGGCCAATGTAGTTGCTAATTACACTCACTGTCTGTCATTTAGTGTATGATCACAGACGACAAACATTTGACACCATGCAAATTAAATGCAGGCAGATGTGTAAAAACAATCATGAAATAAACACAAGCAGTTGATATGGGCGACAGATTGCAATTCTTGCAGAAAGCTTTCACATGTGCAGCTGAGCCAGACCAAGAAAAAACACCAAACTACCAAATCATTCCTTGTATCATATCCAAATGACCAGATCCCTTTTCTCCAACACAGACAGCTTTTCAAGAACCAGGAATGAGTCACCATTGCAAAGCACAAAGCCCAGGCTAATTACACATCATCGACGCAAAATGATGCAGCTGCTGTTCGTGAGACAATGACCTACGGGCTTAATATTCACATTGCATGAAAATTTCAAATTTGCTGCTCACTATTTATTTGACACAAAATAATAACTGTAATATTAAAAATCTCTGACTGCTAAAAAAATCTTTCAACAGGGTTCAACAGATGGAAGACCACACAAACAGTAGCCAGAGGGGACGGAAACACATAACACATATCTTTATCATTTGAAGATGAACCTACAAGTGGAAAAAAGAAAAGAATAAAAAGAATACCAGCAACACTGATGTTATGGTGATTATCATACAAGAAGGACATGCCACTTGTGTCACTCAGCTCCTGTGAGGCATAGACATTTCATGGAGGGCCAATTCTTTTGTTGTAAGAATTAAACATATGGTAGCATCACAAAGTAGCCTTCAGCACCTTAAACAGCAGAAATGTAATATTGCAAGAGGCCTTACCTGAGTAATTTTGCTGCATGCCAAATGTGCCTTGGGTTGACTGTTCTTGAGGGACCACTGTGGGTGGAGAGGTTGTCTGGGGTGCAGCAGATGAAGATGTGAACTCTGTGCCAGTTTGTGCTGTTTCATCTTCCTCTTTTATGCTATCAACACTGGGGTCCCAGGCCTGTGTGGTGGACTCATTGAAAACATGAATGCTGGTTGTTGATACATCTTCAACTGATGTTTTACTATCAGTGCTGATGGTGGACATGGTGGTCTCTACCTTGTGCACAACAGTAGAGGTTTTAGTGTCTTGTGATTGAATTGAAGGAGTTGTATGTGTAGTAAAAGTCTCTGGTGGCACTGTACTCTCAGTCACCTTACTGTCAGGTGGGGTTATGTCAGAAGGAATAGATGTGAGTGTAACTGTTCTATCAGCAGTGCTTTGTGATGGGAGAGATGTGACAGTGTGGAGGGGGGCCAGAGTAGGTGCTTTTCCTTCGAGTTGAAAAACGGTCTCAATTTCATCAAGATCATCAAAGGGAACAGCTGTTGTTGAAGGAAGTTCAACAGATGAAGGAGTTGCTTCTGGGAACACTATCTCACTTGTCACTTCATCTGATGCTGTTGTTATGTTAGTAGGTTCAGAGGTCATATCTGTGGTAATTGCAGAATCCACAATAGTTTCCTCTGTCTTCCCCTCAGCAAACATCGGCTCAGTACTGTGTGAAGCATCCGGCATGGGAACATCAGGTTGGATTGTGCTGATTTCGATCACTGAGTGGTCATCCAGATCAGACTCTGTCTCTTTGGTCTTTGTTGTGTTTTCACTTTCTGGGAATGTGTCACCACGATGGGGAAGAGATTCTTCAAAAGTTACTTCTTCAAAGTCATCTATGTTGAAGTCTGTGTTAGATGTCTCAGGCTCAATATCCTCCTCATCCTCCTCCTCCCTTATGGTGGGTGCAACTGTGGTGAATAACTCCTCTTCTTGCTCTGTCGGAGGAGGACGCGGTGCAGCCATACTGGTTGAGAACATGGATGGTGGATTTGTTGGAAGTGTCTCTGGATATTGTGTTTCTGGTTTTGTGGTCAAGGTACTAGTGCTTGCCTCCAGTAGCGGGATGGAGGTGGTGAAACCAATTGTGGTGGTGGCGATCGCAATGAACACATCCACAAATGAAGTCTGATTTATTACCTCACTCCTTCCTATAAAATACAAGATTAAGAAAACATACATTAATACCATTCAAACAATGAAAAATTAAAAAAAGTACATTAACTAAATGCTCTCAAAAAAATGGACTTGGGGTAAATTTCTGATTTCTAATTATTTGACTGTTGATAATATCTTAGAAACATGAGGTTACACATACAGATTTTATACAGCCAGCTAACCATTAGGTACTACCACTCTTTCTTAGCAAAACTATCTCAGATGTAATGTGTGAGATGTGATTTTTTTTTTCCTTAAGAAGAAAGACTGAACATCTCAGCTGTTGCTCTTAGTGTGGTCTTTTTCTTCTGCTCATCCCAAAACTAATCACAGAGCAATCACACCACATTTCCTACTCTTAACATACCTTTCAGTCATTCTGTGTAGGCTAACTGACTATGGTTTACATCACATTTCTGTTTTGAGAAATTCTGGCGAGTGGGAAAGCAGGAAATGATGAAACACACCCAACTGAAGCACGGCACTTGAAAAGCACTTAGGTGAGTGTTTAAATACAACGTGAGGTGGAGAGCTGACACGGAATACACAAAGCAGGAGGTGAGGGCGGCCTGTTTGTGTGCCCTCTGAACTCCATGGGGACTTATCACAGTGAGATTGAGCATGGCTTGGGGGCAGTAAATGTTGGGGCAGGGAAAGGCTTATCTCCCCATTTGTAAAGATGGAAAGAGCAGGTCAGGGGTCACTAAGGATGACTGAATTTAGAATCCCAGCAGTAGCTTTGGCCATTATCCAAACGTCTGTTCTGATAAGTACAAGTGAGAATGACAGAAGGCAAACTCTGACAGCGGAAATTAGAGGAGAAAGGGAAGTTAAGAAAGTGAGATAGTAGCACAACAGGTGTGGCATTAAAAAAGCTGAAAAAGTTTGTATCTTTACTGAAAGTTTAGTACAGTTTTTTTTGTTTTGTTTTTTCTTATTATTACTAGTGTCTTACTTGTAGCTTGACAACTATAAACATTATGGGCATGATTAGATTAGATTTTGTTAAATTAAAATGTAAGACAGTGAGGTCACTGCATGGGCGAAGTGGGCACAAACTTCTTCTCTTGTTTACAAAAAGATTAAATCAGGCTGTAAACATTTAAATGTTTGAATTCTTTTGATGTGGGACTATGTACAAATGGAGTAAAGAAGCTGAAAATCAAAGGGTGGGGAGCAAACAGACGATGAGATCATAGCTCTCTGTGGTCCAGGCCTGGTCTGAGGAAGTGTTTGATTTAATAACTCACAGCATGTATCACACAACATTTGCAGTACACAAATGTGTCAAAACTTCCATGTACAGTTAAAAGTGTCATGTATAATTACTATAAGTTTACCTTTAAAACAGTATGCTCCCAGCCTTGTATTAGACTCTGGAAAGCCTGTCTGGTTTCTGTAGCGATACAAAGTCCTGACGCCAAGGAGGCCTCCGCCGCATTGCATTTTGGGTACAGAAACAGGGTGCCGTGCGCTGCCGTCAGAGAGCCAGCCATAGTCACATTGATCCAGGCCTTGACGCCATGCTGCATGAAGCTGTCCAGGAGTCGCCAGCACAGAATTCCTCTTCTTACACTCTTCCCTGGCTTCCTCTAAAGTCATCTTGTGAGCAACAGGAGCATAGAACACTTCACCTAAGACGAAAAAAACAAAAACATATCAATAAAACTGCAACAAATAATCTTCTCTAAAATAAACTCAGAAGAACTTCCTTCAAAGGTCACTTTGACCTTTAAAAAAAGTTTGTCTTTGATACTGTTGACACTATATCTACATCTCCCACTGATCATGCTGAGGACAATAACAGCTCATTCATGATGGTATTCAGAGGTGGGATAGTAATGAGCCTGTTGTTACTGAAAGTGTTACCCTCCTATCTGTGTCCACATGTAAGTATAAGTGAAGAAAGACAATATGTAACTGAAACCAAACTGTGCTATAAGAAATGATGACTGACTATACAGTATGTTTTGAGTTAGTCAGGGCGTAACCTTTCAATATCCCATGTTGGTTTTATTTCATTGATTTACTATGGCACTGAGATTAGGAAATGGTTTCCAGCCAGACATGTCTTCCCCTTTAAATCAGAACTACAATATCAATGCATGCAATCATGAGTATTGTTAATCAATGAAACAATTCACAAACAGATATTTTGATTTGTCAAATACATCCATATTAGCATGTCTTCCCAGAATATATTAAGAGCTAAGCTAAGTTATATTAGTCAGCATAATCGCAAACTATCTCTGCAGTTGTGGTCCACATGAGTCGAGATGCACAATATTAAAACCATAATGTCCAATGTTCAGTTACACTTTTGGTATGTCCTCTCCTCACTCTCTTAAAAAAGAGAATCAAAACATTTATATTTTACAAACATTACTTTTATATAAAGTGCGAAACAATATTATTACAGTATACATTTGTCGTGTTGAACAAGCTCAGAATTATTTGGAGCCAAAGGTGTGTAATTTGATTGGATACAAAATACAGATATATGTGTTCATCTCTAGTGGTTACAGGGAGGGGTGATGGTCTCTGGCTGAGACTAGAAAGGACATCTGTTCAAAACAATACAAATGTCACAGTACTGAATAATACCCTTATTACTCACATTGTGTACCTGTCGTCAGGTCCTACACTATTAGTTACACAATTGAAAAAGTAAATGTTGTGTTATGTCATGTAGATGTGTTTTAACCCAGATGTCGATTCATTCATTAGGCTGGATGTCAAAAATATTAAGTATTAAATAAAGTGTGTCAGGAGTCAGGGGTAGGATAGTGGACGAGCATGAAACACACTGCTGGCTGTCAAACCTTCCCTAAAGCATTGCCAAAGATAATTGGAGGATTCATTTTCACACTTCTGTTGGCAGGGCTTTCAACCACAATGGTTGAAAAGGAATTTGGATTTCTCCTTCAGACAGACACAATTAGGAGCTTGTCTGTAGTTTCATATATGTCTGGTCAGATTAACGATTGAACGAGGTGACATTTAGTTGACACATGTTATTTGATGAGATATAAATACTGTTACTGTCTATTTTGTATTTTGATGTGCGGCTGTTTCTTTTTGACTTACCATCAAGTTTATCAACATAGCAGAAGACATCATATGTGTCTGATGGCTTACGGATTCCATATGATCTAACACCAGGTTTAGTCTTAAGGTTGCCATAGCAGCCCTTTCTTGGCCTTGTAATTGGATATCTAAATTTAAAAAAAGAAATGTAAACCATCAAAAAACTTGGACTGCACTTATTTGACCATCATTTCTAAATGTTTAAAGCAAAGAACAAAATCTACAAACCTCACTGTCTGGTCAGCGATCCATCCAGCATCACACTGGTCAAAGCCATCCTCATAGGCTGCTTTCAGCTGCTCATATGTAGCAATTGTTGCCCCGATGTTCTCACAGGCCTGTATGGCTTTCTGGTAGTCCAGGGTATACCTGCTGGTGCTTGCCCGGTAATGAAACACAACACCTGGCAAAAGTGGAACAAAAAGAAACATAATAAGGATTAGTAGTTGTATGAATATAAAATAAATCTGCAATTTGTTAGCATGATATTGTAATTTAGCAAACAGCAAACACCTCATAGAGCACACACTATGCGTGAAATAACTGTGACTCTCAGCATCTTTGGAAAGGGAAACTTTGCAATAAACAAAAGGGATAAGTGAAATACTCAACTCTTCACCACAAATGAATAAGATAAGTGCAGCTGTTGCCATTGCACTGAAATCCCCATATTTGTGGACAGTAAACAGACGTAAAACGGATGATTGATGGGCCTAATTAACATTGCAGAAAGTTGGAAAGACGTTGTGCAGTGTGTTAACCAGTGGAAACCAAAAGTATCCCAGCATCCCCCCACCCTGCCCATGTTTTTTACATCCCCAAAACAAGAGTTATGTCTCCCCGAACACTTTCTCAGTGAAAGCGGAACTGTAATCACACTAGGTGAGGAATAGAGATGCCTCCAAAGAGACTATAACTTATGATTCTGAGGAGTGCAATAGTGTTGCATTATGATATGCTAGTTTGGGAGTAAATTTCATTCGTATTTCATGTTTTTGCCGAGGTTAGTCAGTGCCAAGAGAATCACTGGCAGGAAGGCCACCAACCATCCTTTTATAGTAACATCTTAAAGATAATCTGGTCGATAAAAACGTAATGATCTTTAAGAGTGCATCTGCTCTCAAATAAAAAATAAAGTACAAGGTGCGGTTACTGTGTGTAACTACTGGGTTACTAAACTGAGAGGCGCCCTCTTTTCTTGACGTTTACTTTTCTATCACCACCTGTGTAGTATTTCCCTATTATTCAAGAAGCTTTTTCCTCCCACATGTAGGGAGTATAAAATAACATTTAAAGGTCCTTTTTTTTGGTTTCACACAAGAAATACAGTAGTCTTACCGCTGACATCAAGGTTGACTGTATCTTGGGTGTCTTCAATGCCATACATGACCTCGCAGCGGTATGTGCCTGCATCACTGGCCCGCAGCTTGACCATTGTTAAAGAGGCATCACCGACATCCTCAGGGTGACTGGGCACTGACACACGGTTGCGATAAATGGAGCCAATCTTGATGACCCCGTTTTGTGCCACTAACACTGTGGATTCTGTATTTTCATCTATTTTGGTCCATTTGATACGCAGGTAATCTCTGTTATATATGATTGTCCCATTGGTACTGATGATAGGTGCTGAGGTTGGAATTGTTGAAAAGAAGCAGGGAAGTGTTACCTTCCCCGAAAGTGACCCTGTGATGGGTCTAAGAATGGATAATGCATTGGAGGCTGTAAGATACAAAAAAAAAGTCAAAGTTTAAAAGGCATTTAAAACATCCACCTGTCTATACTTTTCATTTAAATATGACAATTTTATGTTTACTCAACAAGAGTAAAATAGTAACCAGACTGCCCAAGTACATTTACATTGACAGGGTGTGTTAACTACACCCAGACTCGTAAAAAAAACATGCATCATGTCCTGAAGCTGACTGCTGGAAAGTCAAACCTCATCCTGAAAATGATGGGTGTGGGAACACACTTAACACCCGATGTGTACAGCATGTTTTTATAAACTTGGTGATAATTGTCAAGTCACGGTTGCTTCACCCCATGTTTGAAAATCTGTGAACTTCTGTTACTGTGGCACATCAAATAACCCTCTGTGCACCAGCTTGAGAGGTAATTGTAAATGACACACAGACTTGTACATAAACTGGGCAAATGTCATTAGCATGCTGAGCACCTCTTACTTCATACTAGCTTCCTGTTGAATGTCGAATGCTAAAGGCACATATACCGCTGCTAAATAAGAACAAAAATAGTCAACATCACTGTAAACATTAGCAAGACATGGCTCTGCGTCAGTATCTTCCTAACGTTAAATGGATATCAGACATGAAGCTACAGATAAATAAATCAAATTAATCCCTGGAAATAGGAAGAGTTCTCCATTTTCTCTTGGGGAGGGGGTTGGGGATCAATGAGAAAGAACAATGTGGGGAATGCTGTGGATGCAGTGGTGGGACAGCCCCAGAGGCATTGACTGTGTGGGTTTTAACGGAGGGCATTATCAGGAGCAGGGGTGTCACCAGCTGTTTTTTCAAGGCTCTGAGGACTGTCTAACTGAAAGGTGTCAATCGTAGTCATAGACTGGTTATGTTATGGCAAAAAGTAATGTTTCGACTGTAAATAAAAAAGAGAGAAGACAAAGGGAAGACAAAAAGGAAGTCTGAAAAGGGGACAAAAGAAACAGTATCTTTGAAACTTACCTGTGGCTGACGCAGCTTCACAGAGGTAATATAACCACAAGATATGTTTTATATTTAGTAACATCTGTGGGGAAAAAAAGGAAAGTGAGTGTAGCTTTAAAAAGTAAATCTAATAAGTTTAAACATTTGGGCAACACATTTTTATAATTTGGTGGCATGCGGCATTTAGAATCTCTGGAGAAAACACATAAATGATTGTTGATCTGCTCGGGATTTCACAACAATGATTCACATGAAGGGTGTAAACACTTTAATTATTTATTATAACATTATTGTCTCACATTAGTTTCTAATTAAACATTTCCTAATACATTTGAAACAATGATATAACGCAGGTCGACTCAAATGCCATAAGATAACATGGTGCGTTTTCGTGGGCGTGTGGGTGGCACATAGACAAGGGAAGCCTCCTGTGGGGTCGGACTGTATATTCTTCTACCACAGAGGAACAGACCCCCCGCCTTTAAGTGCACCCCACAGTGCAAACACAAGTGGCGGAGGGTCGCATTGGAATCAGCTATAAAAACAAGACGCTCCAAATCATGCGTCTGAACATTATTTAAACAATTGCAAATCAACTGAAAATTTGTTTAAGGGTGGGTTTGATTATGACTCAACACCCGCAAAACTCCAAAAGTGAATAGACCCACCCTAATGGAAACTATATGAGGTAAATGTCAACTTGTTTCCTATGTTTGACGCATTGTGTACACCACATTAACAACGCTCTAAGGCGAAAAGTGCAAATTACGCACAGACCAGGGTCTTCTAGGAAACAGAAAGTGAATAGGGAATAGGGATCAGAGTTGAGCATCACACAGGCGGGTGATTGGTCACAGATTTTGCAGACAGTGTCTCCTTTTGCATGGATGCTCCATGAAATGAAACACAAATATCCGCTAACGAGAGTTGAACTGAGGCTATAATGATAGTGAGCTTCTGTAGCACAATATTTAGTCTCGAAAAACACCTGTCTTTTTGGAATATTATTAACGCATTGAACGCATCAGTTAGTTGTGTTAAAATGTGTATATTCTCATAAAAATAAATAATGTGCAAAGATATAGAGTGAACTAAGCTTGTTTTGCAGCGTAAAGAGAAGCTGACATGCGACATCAGCAGCGCCACGCTCCACTGTAGGTTATCTGAGGACAGCGCGGCATCACCGGCTGCCTAACAACAATTTTCTAACAAAGCAACAACTTTTACCACCATTTAAAAACGCATTTGTGTTTCGAACTCACTCATCTTAATATGCTCTTACAAATTTATTGTAAACATTATAATAATATTTGGGTATTTTACCAGTTTTCTCACTTTCTAGTAGTTTGTCAGGATTTGAAAAGTACTCACGTTGAAAGATGTTTTATTCCATAAAATAAAAACGACGTTTGTCCTTATATCCAGTAAGTCCCAGTGCGCAACATGTGTGCGTAAAATGTGTCCAAATATGTCCAGTCCAAAGCGGCGGCGCACAGCAGGTTTCTCCCTGATGCGCTCTTTTCTTCTGTTTGATACTCCAAAACTGACAGGCTCCCACTCGGGATACGTGTTAAACGGAGCCACAGGGAAGCTTAAAGTGCTGGCAAGCAACAAGTTTGATTTTGTCTAAAGGCACCCTGTTATTTAGCCAGGGTTAAAGAGGAGGGGCAGAGCGCCCATCAAAAAAGTGAAGGAGTCACCTTGGGGAGGAGGAAATACTAATCAGCTGCTGGGGTTCACTAACCGCCAATCAGAGTGTCTGCATTCACTGGGCAGGTATTCTGAGGGGGCATCTTCATTTAGGAGAGACAAAGCTAATGGTTTTACAGAGGCATCAAGGTGAAATAACTAATGCCAACTACTAAAACTCTGTAATACTGTAGGTTACAATATGAAACCTATCCACTATCCGCCGCACTGATCAACTTGTGAATATAGGGCTTTAGTCCTGCTATATATTGTGCATATGAGCAGTGGGAATCATTTCACTCATGTGTCTAATGTGCCTCATTAATGCCCTGTAGAGCAGACGAGTAATGTCTACGAGTGCGCAGTGGAAAATGGGTGGTGCAGCCATTTCTCTGACTGAAAGTGAGTCAGGACTAAATGTTTGTTCCAAAACCCAGGGTCTGTCAATAGTGCTAGGGGAGCTTTTATCTCATGATCCACTGGACAAGAGTCTTTTCTAAACTAGTGGCAAGGGAGGGTCTGTTTGCAACCCAGGGAAGGGACACACATAATCACACAGCCTAATAATCTTTATGATTGGCTCCCACTTGAGAGGCTGATTGGGGCTGTGAGTGTGTGGTAGGCAAGCTGTTGTGTGATAATGATTACTTCCCATCACTGTGAGAAGAAATTGCTGTGTCTAACTAAAAAAAAACACCAGAAAAGCTAGGGGTCCCTTCCTCATATTCTAGATTTTAATTTCGCTCTAAAAATTACCCAGATTTGTAACTATGTAAGGTTAGTATTTCTGTCAGTAATATGAATTGAGCCATGAGCACACATATGTCCAAAGTTACCTGACGGAAGCAAAGGCATAAATGATAAATAACTGCCACTGATAATGACATACAGTAGTGGCACAGTGTTTTTAAGCGTTATCATTGTTTATACAAATGCCTTACAATAACAATCCCTAAAAATCCGCCCTTGGGACACACTCTATATTTGAATGACGCCTTACACTTCAGACTTACACGCTGGTAGTTGCCACTGACTTGCACTAGAGCCGACTAATTGTTCCAAATCACGGGGCTGTCGTCTCAGGCCACGTCTTCCAGCTGACACCTAAAGCAGAGGTGATGAGCTCCTGACACAAAAGGTTACTTCTAAAGCCCCGGGGCTCTTGTAAAAGTCATAGGTGTCTTTTCCATACCTGACTGCATTGTAATCATCTCAACGTGCAGCACCAGTTACCAGGACGCATCTCCTCTGTGCGGCTGGACACGTCTGGACAAATGGACAGGAAACACTGTGGACACCAAAGAAGACGATGAGTGTAATCTGAGGAAAAAAAGAAATACCATAGATGTTTACGTGCTATCAAATCATTCCATTAAAAAAAAACAAAAGTGACCAAGACAGATTTCGTTCGTTCTTGACCCATCTTCAACAGCCCCGATTGGAATTTACCGCTTGACCCCGACGTAACTAATGGTTTAGAGTTACGGGAAACGTTTGTTCACTTTACAGCTTCACCGTCTTAAGTGAGTCATCATTAAGTGAAAAGTTGCAGGTCACTAACTGCTGTGTAAAACGTCTCTACTGTATGTATAACTATAGCCTCCGGTTGCATTCTGGTGCCTGTAAATCACTGAGTCACGGAGTGTGTGGAGGAGTGTTTGATCCTGGTGAGGTGCTGTGTGGGCCCCACAACGGACCCCGTATCACATGACCAATAAAGGTGTTCGACGTCCGGACCCATGCCACCTCAGACGGCATAAAACAGCGCTACATTTCTTCAACTCAGAGACCCTCAAACGTTTATTGAATCCAAAAGTCATTTATATTAAAACACTATCTTTTATTTACCCTGTGCCATGGGCAGAGCAACTCTAGTTTGCAGTGCTTTCCCAGGGTTCAGTGAACAAGTTTGTGGGTGTGTTTAGCAAGCGAATCCCCCGTTTAGAGCAGAAAATGTGGGAAAATGAAGTTGCCTCTGGACAGACATGAACCCTGATCCTTTGGAGCCGAGAGTGGAGGCCCAGACCACTGATGGTGATCCTCTCAGCTTAAGCAGGAGGCCATGAGAGGTAAGCGACAGTAGAAGACCTCAGTGCAATCACTTCATTCACGTTCCCTTGAATGAAAACAAGGCCAATGCACAGTGTATTTTTGTTTTTTTGTGAACTAATTAGTAATGCTGTCTAATGAAAAGCACAAGAAAACTTATGGTTAAAAAAGCCGGGTCAAAATCAGTTGTTACCCCTACACAAACATTTCGGGATAGCAAGGATTTCCTTAAATTTAATCAGATTTTTTGAGGATTAGATATCAGGCTGTAAGGTTGACCTCAGGCACATTTTCACCTAAAATAACGCAAACTGTTGATGAAAGCAAGATAAGGGCAAAAGTGATAGCTGTTTAAGATTACAATAAACTGCAGAGTATCTTACTTCCAGAGATGCATGCTATAACTGCGGTATTTGAAATGAGGAATATGAAATGTGTTTCAAGAATCCAGGACAGAATGTGTTCTCCCCAGTTGGTCACGCCTACACTGTTCTCTGACGTCCAAACAACATAAACTTAATTAAAAGGGAAAAGGCAAACAGAAAGAGCAGTGCATTGCCATTGAAAGTAAGTAGCACAACTGTCTGGAGTCCTGTGCACCAGGTGTCAATGACCAAACTCACAGGTAACACACACTCTTCAGTCACTGATGCCTTTACATGGTACTTATTGTGCATTTCTTCCAATATGGCCACATCTACAGTGCTATCTTACTCTGGGTTTGGTCAGCTCTCATGTGTCATGTAATAATAAAAAATAACTGAGATAAATGTTATTAGTAGTTAGCCAAACATTTATTAACAATATTTTATTAGAAAAATAAAATATATGTAATATCTTAAGTTTAATCTGACTTCATTCATTCTTCTTTTTCCAACCTTTGAGAAATCAGAGAGACTTCAGACTATATTCAACACATAGCTCCAAAAAGAATGGGCAAAATCTGCTTCCAGTATTGTTTGCTGTAAAAAATAAATTTCTATTATATCTTTTGCTAATATGGGCAGTTTTTATCCGGTGAAGATGGGGTCGGAAATTCTGTGGTGGGGCAGATTCAGAAAAAAGAGATGGAAGGTGCATTGAAAACTAACAGAGAGGGCTGGTTCTGTAAAGTATCATGGAATACTATAGGTATAAGTTTGGAGACTGGTTGAATAATGGAGCAGCAGATTTATTAAGTTGTATTGAAATAAATTCTAAATTAATTCTAAATGTAACGACTGTCTTGTATTGGAAAGCATTTATACAGACTCGAAAAGAATCACTACTGACACCCAGCAAGTAACAACAACAAACTAAAAACAGGGAAAGTGCAGAGAAAGAGTGAGGCGATGTATTTTTAATTTTTTTTTAAATGGTTCGATAACCACAAACAGATCATTTCCACGTCATAAGTCTTTGCCTATAACCGTTAACATGAAGCACAATATGGGAAACATTTAATTCTAACCTCATCCTAGTTGTTAGTCCCAACACCCTATTGGCCTACAAACTCTGTGGACTCACAAGCTGTTGTTCATTACAAACATGGGTCGATGTCACTGTGATTTACATCATGCTGTACATGCAATACTGACAAGTCATCGGTATAGTGGATTTTCAAGAGCAGTTCTGTGACTGTAGATCAACCACAGGAGACAGGGGTGTGTCACAGAGTCAGGAAGAAGTTAGGTGCACAAACAAGAACAGTGCCTATATGGACAGATCTGTCTATGATTTGGTCTCTGGCAAAGATTCTAGTTTTATAATGGCATAAAGCATTCAGAGCAGTGGGAGAAAATCAACTATAGGAAGTCATTTTGGTTTCTTTGGTTATAATTACAATTTGAAGGGTTTTTGGTAAATTTGCAATGAAATGTGTTTGTCTATTAAAATGCTTGGGTGGTAGATGCAGCAGATGCAATTTCTTGGTACTTGCTTCTTATTACTGTTTTATTATCCAAAGTGTTCCTTTGAGATGTTACAGCTCCACAGCAGTCCAAAACTCTAATACTGTATGATATCCAAGATCAACTGCATTGTAATCATCACAGTGCCAAAGTGTATGACAAAGACACTAACAAGAAGACAAAGTGAAAGTTTGCCTTTTTCACGCTACTCAGCAGGTTGTCATTATCACACACTTTATTCTCCACTACCATCCTCCTAAAACCTGCAGAACATTTGGTATAATTCTAATAATGAGTGCAATCAGTTCACACAAGCATCTCAAAGGGAAACCTCTTATTATTTGCAATGATCAAAAGGCTCTGTTAATGACGGGCTAAAAAAAGCAGACAGTGTTCACCCCTTGGCAAACCCTGCTGAACTGTGCATAAACCAATGTAAAACTACTTAAACATTTACAACAAATGTAAGCATAAAAGTTAACTATAATGCACGACTACCGATTCTGTTTTATGTCTTTATCAATAGTGTTGATACTAAATTTATTATGGTCAATCAGTAGAAATTTGTGTTAAGTACCTTAACACAAGGGTGGCAGAATCAAACTCGGTATGCATATTTATTACACAGTAGATCTGATCTGCTTGTAAAAGCCTGTTTTATGTTCACTAATGAAAAACAGTAGTATACCCAGTGGGATCTAAAGGAGAAACAGCAAGATGACAAGACTGAGCTCATAAAACCTGGAGAATTTGTGAGTCAGGAATAAGGGAAAGAGACGAATGATATAATGAATACTTAGTTTATTTGTCTTATTATGTGTTGTCATTAAAAATACATAAAACATAATGATTCAATGTCAACAATCTTTCCGTATAAGCCAGCATTTGGTTGTTCAATTCAGCATGGTAGTTATTTCAGTCAAGTAGTAAGCAGCATGAGATGTGAAGAACACAGCAAACGCACAAAGGCTGCATGGTGTCACTGCTGCACAAAGAAGGAAGACAGGAAGAGCCTGATGATTTCATGGATGACAAGGATCCTAAAGATGCACACAGCGAAAGAAAATGATAGGAAAGTGTTTAACTCTCCAGGCACATGCGCTGCTGCTTAGAGAGGCGAGATAGTATAGTAGTAGAGATGTATTATTTGTATTTGCATTATTGCAAAAAACGTATAGAAAATTAGCAAATATTGGTGACTTTGCAATGACTGTTTTTTGTTTTTGTTTTATTTTTCTAATGCGAAGTGGAATGTAGATAACGTCGAAGCCTCGTTGAGGGTCTCCTGTAGAAAATATGTGACAGCTCAAATGTATAAAGAGGAGAGTGTGACATTCCTGTGGGGATTATTAAAGCGGTAAAGCGCGTGTTGTAGGATTATCCTGGCGGCCACCCGTGGCCATCCACAGACATCTACATATCATGAGCGACACAGCAAGGTCCAAAAGTCAAAGGAGCAATGGTTGGATCAAGGCCCTGAGTTTACTGCACAAGTTCATCACTGATGGTGCGGAGACACACTGTGATGACCTCAGGACCTAAAGTTGGCAGAGGAGGGAAAGGCAGACGTGAAGAAATGAAAGGAAAAAAAAGAAAACCAACACAACCTCATTAACCCTTGGTATCAGCCCTTATACATGTTTAAAGCATGATTATAAGAAAAAAGAGGGTGTCTGCTCAATGCTACAGAAAGTAGGAATGAAAAAGAGATTCTGAGTAGTCATTTAAAAAAGAAAAAGAAGGGAAACATCACTGATGATAAGCTGTAGTTCCTTTGTTTCTTGGGTGTAGGCTTCTGTTCTCTGTTGTTACATGCTGATCCAAGGCATATTACAGTTTCTGACAATAATTAAAACAAGATGTAAGTCGGTATTTGAAATCACAAACATGTCCAACACCATGATGTGACTTCAAAATATGTTGTAAATTTGCAAGCTGAAAAAGAGAGTCCCTCGTAAATTAAAGTGATAACAAAAGAAAATAACTTTTTGAATCAAATGACATGACTTATGTTTATTTGGTTTAAACAGAACAAGTTTTTTTGTTTTAACAGTGAAACTTCTCCTGTGTTATCTGTGGAATTATTTACGTACTAATTAACGATAAGACTAAAAGTCCAGACAGTAGTTACCTGTGATTTTCATGCCTCTCATTCAGGATTGGAGGGTGAACAACACTTGGAGTTTGGTTGTAAACTTTCTTCACCAGAAAAACTGTGGTCTAAGAAGATCCCATGGCATGCAAGATTTTGTCCTGGACACACATAGAAATGTGAATGAAAATCACTGCCTATAGGATGCAGGATTATTAATATTGTTTTATCTCATGGTATTTTTAATTATGAGAATAATAATGAAATGAACCCCCTCATTCTTATTTAAACAAGTCATTGCTGTGTGTGATATATTAGGTAAATACTGTCAAAGATAACCTCTGTTAACCCTGAACACATCCACAAAAGATACTCTTAAAGCTTTATCAGAAAAGATCTGGCATTCCGGACAAATCTGATCTGGGATCCAATCATTCATATTTGAATAGAAATACAATCACACCTGTCTGCCCTTTAACACTGCTGCAAGCCTCTTCACACTATCAGATTATGAGAAAGATTTATCTGAGAATTCCTGATATAAAGACCAGAGATTATCAGCAGAGGCTTCCATAAATACTTTTTACCCATGTCTTTATTTATGGTCAATCTGACTGTCACACAACAAGAAGCTCTTCTTGCCTTTTCAGCACACTCACATTTTCTCTTTTGATCTTGACTCATTGTGTTGTGAGTTCCTGTGTAGCCTCTATCAGATACCAAACCTGGAGGGGACAGGTCAAAGACTCATCATTCCTCATCTTATCTAGATTCTGTAGCATGAAACCATGGCCTCGAGGAAATGCGTAAATTGGGGTCAAGTATGTCGAAGACAGTTGGGTGACCTACTATGTACAAGCAGAACTGCTGGTGAGGTGCAAACTTTTCAGAGTTTACATAGTGCATACATCTTCTCTCACAAAAAATTGTAAATTTAAAATGAACATTATGAAGGTAATTGGAAACTGTCGCTAGAATTAAAAGCATAAGGTTTCACATATATAGTATTAATGGTATCCATTTGGAAATTGTACTGTAACTGATATAGATTGTTTCCACTACTCTGGCCGAGCCAGTAACTCTTAGACACGTGTTAGTTGGACAGCTGTAATAGACACATACACACATTTAAATGCATGTCACATACAGATAACATCTAAAAGTGCTAACAGGGAATAAAGGGCTTCTGATTTTGATGACATGCAGTTGGTATTGCTTCTAAACTGCAAACAAGAAGTGTATGAGCCAAGGTCAATTCTGAGCAATCTCCATCCTCCATCTTTTTCCAGGCAGCAGCTGACAGTGCACCCATGTGTGTGTCACTGAGAGCAGGAAAGTGGGAACCAAAAACATATCACTGTTTCCCAACTGAACTGCTCCTGGGGATCTACAGCCTGGCTCTGAAGACAAATGCAGCCATTGAAAGAACAATGAGAGCATTACGCAGCTGATATTAGAGGGGGTCTGATTCAGCTTGTATGACATCACACTTTTTCTCCGTGATGCAGGAAGAGCAAGACC
Source organism: Rhyacichthys aspro (assembly GCA_036850595.1). Lineage (NCBI taxonomy): Eukaryota > Metazoa > Chordata > Actinopteri > Gobiiformes > Rhyacichthyidae > Rhyacichthys > Rhyacichthys aspro. The sequence continues at coordinate 12,667,517 of CM072156.1, forward strand.
ACCTCACAGTCGGCCGTGTTGAAACAATCACAGCAAACTCTGGTCGGTGGGTTTTTGACTCACTGACAAGAGTTTCCCAGAATCCTGCACCCGCGGGTAATGGCCTCTGCTTGTGTGTGCTTTTAAGTTTTGTTTAAACCTCCAGCTTACATAATCAATTACTGTCAGGTTTATTAGACAATAAAAGCTGCATGAGTGGAGGTAAGGCTTGAAAGTTTCACTTAGTTTCTGCTTCATTACTGAGTCAAACCTATGACATCACATGGAGCTACCAAAATTGTTTATGATAAATACCTACACAACCTTGTTCAAACAAATGTAGCATGCAACTGAAATGTCACTTCAAAAATAATAATTAACCCCACACTCTAGGCTAGTTTCTAACACAAACGTACATACTGTATATGCTCCCACATACCTGTGATGAGAATAGTTGGATCTTGAGAGTGGTGGCTCTGAACTGGCTCTTCATTTGTGCCTGAACTGTCATCGTCATCATCAGCATCCCTGACAGAAACAGTAGTAACCACATGACCAACAGCCATTGATGAACATAGGTGTGGTGGGGTGTACATTTTAAAAACTGAAGCTGAATTAAGCTTAAGTTCAAATGTACTCTTTCAAAGGGCACAAAAACGTGGGTTACATACAACTTTATTTTCCCCTATTGTTTCTGAAAATTTCTCTATAAATCTATAATCTATAAATGCATAGATGAAGCATCTCCTAAACTGCATATATTATATAACATGTATTACACAAAAAAGTGGAGATAGTGGTAAAAAAAATTGCAACATGCTAAAGCAAACCTTTGCCTCATCACGTCTGCTCTGGGTTGGTCACTGGTCTGTTGCAAGGCACGGACAGCTTTCTGTAGGTCTCTGATCTTGGCCTTTTTCTCATTCAGGACCATGACAAAACGAGAATACAATTGTTTTTCCAGAATCTCCTTATTTTTGACATACTGTTCCAGCCTGGAAACACATACAAAGAGAAACTTTGTCTATATAAGTCACCTCTTTTTTTTCAATCACTAAGAATCAATCACCAGATAAATGAGTGTCCAAAACAAGGACTTTCTCAAACCAATACATTACATGTCAGCTCCAGGAAATGGCCACTTTGTAACACAAGGTGGAACAAGAAATTCTCACATAAAAACATTTCAGATAAACAACACTTGCATAACAGAATTGAAATGCTAAGAAAAGATAATAGTGCATAGTGAATACTAGGGTATTCTCTATAAATAAGATGTGATCAGGACATTCTAATTCACCAACACAAAGCACAAACTGGAGCTTACTCTGTAAGAATTTGGTGGTGTTCATGTTGAAGCTTGCGATTCTCTTCCAAAAGCTGAGAATTTGTTGTCTCCAGATCTAAGTTGTGCTTAAGGGATTGGCCAATCATCTCATGGTTCAGCTCCAGGGGGTCTGGAACTGACTGTAGCTCCACAGAGCCCAAATGCACCTAAGGGAAGGGAGGAACAAAGCTTAAACAGAACTAAAAAAAACAGATTAGATGCATGATCACCTCCACAGAGTGAATATGTTGATAGGTATAAAGATATAAACCCAAAGATCAAGATACACCCTAGAAATTAGTCATTTTACACTTTACAATTTTCATACAGTGAATAAGATCTTTAGCAGTGACTATTAAAATGTCTGGTGGACAATGCTGGGAGACGTTAGGACAGAACTAAAAGAGGCTGCTGGCAACTTTTTAGTTGTGGGGTCAAATCGTTACACTGTTTATCTGCGACTGCAAAATGTTTGCCTTCAGTGATACATGAGTAAGCATTTGCACTTCAGTGTCATCTCAAGATTTTCTGCAATAGGAAGGTGTCACAAAGATTACATCACAGTTTCTCTGAAGTTGGAGAATGATGAGGTGTGTTCCTCTGTCTGGTGAGATACTGGATGAATTCAGTGTTTTGCTCTGAATCACGCAAGTTTCCTCTCCTCTGTTCCTTTTTGATGACACTTTTGAATCACAGGCAAGCATTAGACGTTATAAAAATTCCTCATTTGGTTCATATTGTGGAGATCTGCCACAGTGCAGCCAAAAAAATGCCATCTCTCCAGCATTTTGTTGACTTGTAACATTTTTGAAATTCAAGTGCTTAACCTGAATTAAAACTTTGTTCAGTATTTATTATTGCCTTTGTGGGACATTTTATACAAAATGTGAAGGAACAGAAATGACATGGACACAATTTGAAGTAATTGCACAATATTTGGACGTTGCCTTGGATATATCAGTCCTGTCCACCCTCCTCACCTGCCTCGGCTAGGAAAAAGAAAGGAGTTAGGTGCTAAATCCTCTGCATGGAGGTCATAAAACATTAGTAATGAAGTCGCCATCTTCAAAAGCCCCCATAAAATACTTGTCATTTTTGTCCTGGCTGATGGTGTCCTGACAGGCCACACAGCTGTTTTCTCGCTGCCTAACCTGTGCACATGTAGTGGACATTTGTTTAGCTCCCACCATCCGACTGCCTGAGCCTCTCTGTCCACATTAATCATATTTTACATCAGATTACATTACATTGACCTTACTTATGTCAAATAAAGCTTGATCCTGTTTAGTGTAAATGCCAAATCCATTCTACTGTAATGTTTTTCAGTCTGTAAAAGTCATCAGAAAGACTTACTCAGATTGATGGCTGTCACTTGTAATTTTTTTTTTTTTTGGCTATTTGCACCGTGCTGCAGTGTCTCTAGTAGTTACGCAAACTAACTTAAATGAACTTAATGCAGTCATCGTGCTGAGACCACCCAGGATCTAAGTGGGAAGAGGCTCCAAGGATCTCATAAAACCTTGGTAAGAGTAAAGTAAGAATGTCACAATGATCCAGTGCTGTCTTTTAAATAAAAAAAATATTCAAGACAAATACTCTACAAGTTGAGAATGGTGTTAATAGATGTTTAAGCACCCTTGAACCTCGATGTTACTGTTTCTGTACAACAGACATAGTAATGGTAATGGTCTGCACTCTGCACATATTTCTGCTCAGGGCTTGGGGGAAATGATAATTGTAAAGCTCCTATTCATCTTGTCTCTAAAACCCATTCTCTACATTCTGCTCCTAAAATCTACACGTGCTTCCAGTAGGCTAGTCATTCAGCAGTAAATCAGCCACATTAGAACAGATAATGTGAAGCTCTGACACGCTGAGTTCTCTAATATTTCCACATTTGCTGTTAAAGTCAAAGTCCTGCACTGTAATGACTGGGACTGTCAGAGTTTAATGTGACAGCACAGTTAAACACCATTCATCTTCCTGACCTCAATATTTATTCTTTCTTTGTCATTAGTCTCTCTCAGTCTTTTAACCAAAACTGAGTAAGGTCTTTTCAGATATCACTTCAAAAGTAAAATAATTGGACACACTTTTATGATTGGTGGTATTGTTTTTGATAAGATTAAAATTCCTTGCTTCAAAAATAAACATGACTGTTTTCTTTTCATTTATTTAGTTGTATTTTCTTAAGCTCCTGTTTGCCCCTGCGACTCTTTGCTAAGTTAAAGATCAGTCTGCTCAGTACTACAGCCTCTGCCAATCTGTGGGAGGTCAAAGCATCTGTAATCCAAACCCATGTTTCTGCATTATTTTGGAAAACAAAAGAACATTTTGCAACTCATTCAACTAATAGCTGCCACTTCACTGATATTATTGTAATAATGAAACAAACTGATGTATGCAGAATATAGCTGTAAAAACAACCATCTAGTATACAACACAAACCACATGAGGAAGACGGAACATAAAATAATACTGTTGGAGTGTGAGTGTGTGGTCTGTTTGTTTGTGTGTGCCTTGGACTGATATCCAGACCTTAAGGTCAAGCCTGTGGAGAAAGGGAAACGTAGGTGTGGAGCACCAATCCAAAAGGACACAGTGCGAGTGAAAACAAAAGCATGCCACACAGGGCAGAAGACACAAGGCTTTCATTATAGCTCCGTCACCAACTCAAAAGATTATTTGCAAAGTATTGAAAGTCTGTCTGGTGAGTTCACCATGCAGAGGCGTGAGGGCTGATAAGAGCCAGAAGAGCAACGTCCCGATAAAGCACAGGGTTTCCTGCAGTTCTCTTTAGTTAGGGAGGCCACCCTCCACCATCACAACGGTTAAAATTTTGTAAATGACAATTATTACAATTGTAGAAGCTTGAATATCCTCTTAATTTTAACCCAGACTTTCAGAAGGTTTTAGAAACCCAAGGGTCAAACATTAGAAACATGAAGAAATGTTCTAAAAATCAACTTAAGAGAAATAACTGATGTTGGAAACACTACTGCTCTGTGCAGTAACGAATAGCCATGTGCATGGCTAATACATCCAATAAAGATAAGTCATGTTAAACAGCAACTGCTGTTACTCAAGCAATTAGTGGTTCTTCCCTTCAGTAATGAGTGATGGGAAAGTGCGGCACAGCACAATGACCATAAGTCAGAACACCTGGTGAGGGACACTGGTACATTTTCTAATGGCTGAATTAGGAGAGAACAAAGACTTGAAAATTTGTGACTGATGACACGCTGCACAGCTGGAATCCCAGGTGAAGTACCTGATAATATAAAACAGAGAGAACTCAACCACACACAACCACCGTCCTGTAGCTTCACTATTGACATCACGATTGTGTGAAACCTCTGCGTCAAATGTTTCTGGTAAAAACCTATATTTGAGATGTTATTTTTATAGAGTGCTATGCTTTAATGCACTGAAAATGGATGTGAAATCTTTATTATTAGACCAATAACAGATTGGGACTTAAATACACACAAAGGAGTGGATTGTGTCTCACTAATAGCTATCTAAAGTACCTGTATAGCAGCAGTTTTACTGCAAGCAGCAACCAAATTACATTCATCATTACAACTTCCAGGGTCATATTCATAAATTATTATTATCATCACACTGATTTCACCACCTGTTTAGTGTCTACCTTCCTTTCATCTATTGTTAGAGGAAACATGTCTCATTTTAAAGATTTCAGTACCCTTAAATTACATAGCTGGGAAAATATGTTCTACTTTTAACTGCTGACAGGCTCAAGAAAACTGAAGTAAAATGAGAAGAAAAAAAGCAGGTGTGTTGAGTGGCAGTTTGCACTTTATAGATTCCTGAATCTACCACACACAGGGTGCTAACAGTGATCAAAGCAGTAAGTCAAACTGAAAGCATGCATTAATTTAAAAAGGCAGGGCTGGAAAAGGACAGATCAGGTACAATGATCTTAATTAAATGCTGCAAATAGCTTACATGTTGTGGAGACTGTTCTGTTGATTCTGGGACTAACACAGAGCCACATTTATACAGCCAACAATCAATGAAACAAAGACCCTTTAAGATCCTGCATTTCATGTAATTTATGTTTAATGCAGCTGTAGCCAGCTGTAGTCAGTCTGTTCACATAAACATGGAACTGATCCCACTTCCCATTTGTTATGTACTATACAAGGCATCTGATTAAACTGCTTTATTGATTGTCTTCACCTTCTACTATTTCAAATTCAAGGAGAATGTGGTTACCTAATGGAAATACAGAACCATTTTTAAATGACAGACCTCACTCATGAGAAATGAGCAGCCAGTGTGAGTCAGCAATGCTTCACAAATCAAATGAATGAATTATGCACATACTAATTAAAAAACTATAACATTACTTCATTACATTAGCATCGGAGCTCTTCTAATGAGAGCCATGGCACAATCCCATTCTCACTGTGAGTGGATAATTTTTGCAAAGATCCAATCACAAAACCAGAGTACCACCAAATCTGATCTGAACTGTTGCCTCGCTTTGTGGATGAGAAAGGTCCGGTCCATAAATTAGAGGCTTATGCCCTCTACAGTGTTCCTAACCCCTGGCCTCTCCCCTCGGGGCTCCCCTGCCTCAGCAGCAGTCCCAGGACCCCAAGTGACCTGCTTCCTTCAGGGCTCTTCCTCTCCAGTTTGAAAGAGTAACACCAAAATCCTCTGAGAGGGACATGACCTAAACTGCATCAAAGCTGTCATTCTCCAAATTCTCCTTAGCTCAGCAGGCAAGACCATGTGTGACTGTTCAAACATTTAATTAAGAGTTTTTATTTGACATTTCCCTTATGCAACTAAATTACTGGAGATCTGTTCCACAGGTTGTTGATATTTAAACAATGTTGTTCAACGTTCACCACCTGTGGTGATTACACCACTACAGCACTACAGAACTGCTTCTATTGAACTACTGGCAACAAATACAATGATTCCTATCTGGGTCTTTTCATAATAGGCTGGAGGCAATCTTTAAAAAATAAAATCTGTTGTAATGGAGGGACTATAAACCTTATCTTCCTAACAGCCCTCTGTAAAAATAAGACTTCCTTTCTGTTATCCAGCATGCCATTAGATACAGTCCTCCTCAGGCAACAGGAGCAAAAGATGCAAAGGTATGCAATGTGCATTTACCAATTGACCACAAATGTCACTTTAAAATATGACAATTTAGGTCAAAAAAAGGTCTTGCATATTAGTGTGAGCAAGATGTGTTTTGTTGGGGCATCTTAATTAGGATATTAGTTTTTTCCACCACTGATAAGTTGTTTTGACCTATTTAGCCTTTATTAACCAGTAAAAAAAATTAAATTAACAATCATAACCTAAAGCTAGCTAAAGGGTGAATCTGGATGAGGGCTCAAAGAAAATGTATGTGGTTACAATCCCAAGTCCCAGGGAAATTAACATATAAGCTCTTCTTTAGCCTTCCTGTTTTTTTACCAAAATAAAGGAGCACCGTGTAACTCTTAGCCCAAAACTCAAATCATTTTAATGGTTCTTATACATAAGATCCATAGAAGAGATGCTTATCTCACTGACACAGTACTCTTAGCTGGACAGAAGCCTCCAATGTAACTTTCCTGGGACAGGGACTCGTCTCAAGAGGTTAAGTAAGTGACACGCTTTAAAACTCAAATAGAGGGTTCAGAAAAAGGTCAGTACACTGGACCTTAGCAGAGTCATATTTGTACAAAATACTCTAAAATGACCCTATACTTTCAGAAGACATGTTTTTTTTCTTCCAAACTTGCTATTTGAATAATCTTGAACAGTCTGTGAATATGGCACTGCTGTCGCAGTTACACAGAGAGTCTGTAAAGGGATCTGCGCTGTCTATTGGTTAAAGTTACACAGTTACCCTTTAAACAACTTTATATATACATTGTACATTGTAAGATAAACTTTGTTATACATGCATGTGTATTGTAGTAAAAAAATTGTAGTAATTGTAGTAAGAAAAAGCTATGGCTCACCAACATGTTTTTACTGATCTTTTGATATGAGAGACGATCTGCAGTGAGTTGGAAGGAGTAAATTGTCTTTTCAACTGCTCCCTTTTCTTCTTCACCTCCTATTAATGCCTGATGAAGCTCTTCAACATATCTCTCCCTCGAGACTCCAATGTCAATGGCTCCTTTTGTCACTTCATCTTCTGAAACTAAAAAGCAGTTTAATTATTCAAACATTTTATTAAAAATATTATTAAGGCAACACTGTGTAACTTCTTTTTTCTTAAAATGTATGGCCTCAAAATTATTACAATTCTGCATCGGTGTTGTTTTGCATATTCATTTGAATAAAAGAGGGAGAATGTATATTATACACTGTAATTTTAAATACCAGGTTACCATGTTGCATTATATGTATCTCCAAAACCCATCAACTTCTACACATTAGATATACTAAACTGTGTTCCATGTGAGTCTGCAGTAGTGCAGTAGTAGAGCAGTGAAGTCCTTAAAAGGGTGCACATCCTGAAAAGTTACATAGTGTTGCTTAAATAAAATTGCATGTTCACTTTAAGTATTTTTTTTTCGTGAAAGTTCAAAGATGTGCAGCTGAAAGAAACAGGAGAAATTCAGTGTCAGCATATCATAAAAGTAAATTATAAACATATATTTTGTGGTAATGCATGAGTGCATATAAAAGTGCATTTCAAGAAACACTTGGAGAGAATGTCATCAGCTGTTGCACAGCTGCTCACACAGGGAGAGGGTCCCAATTAACACATCAAACACACAAAGACTGACTATCCAGAGGCCTGCACATAGCTCCCACAACCCCACGTCTGCCTGTCAACTGCACAGATGGGCCACTATTGAAAACTAAGGACCTGTTATATTCCAGGTGTCCATCCACAGAAAATGCACTCATGTGTATAGGTAGCCACAAAAGCACACACAATGTACACACACTAAGACAAACCTTGTAGACTTTAATATTTGGAATACACCTGTAGGCAGCCACTCTTGATAAAAAATACATGAGAATAATTTCTCATTTCTCTTTCTAGGACCAACTTTATTGGGTTTAGAGAGGGGTCTGCACATTATGGAAAGGTAAAGTCGTTGAGTAGTAGTTGTTATAAATCATTGTATTTAACGCAGCTTTGAAGAAATAAATCACAGTCCTTACCTTCCCCAATCCAGGCTGAGCTGCCATTAGTCAAAACTAAAGTAAAGCCAGCACCGAAGTCAACAGACCAGTCCAGTCGCAGGAAGCACGGGATATTTGGGTCACTGGTTATAGAGATCTGACGAACTGTACTGCTCATATCTCTTCTCTGTCAGACCTGGCAAACAAAAATATAGCAACAAAAATCTTAAAATTCTTCTTTACATAAAAACATGTATTTGAGTGTATTATTGTAATTTTATGGTATTTCTTCTAATGTTATTTTATTTTGAGTTACTTTGTTGATTATTGTTGTGGGAATGTGCTACTGCTTTATTAAGTATAACGACACACTGATTTTCTGTTAAAGAGCATGGGAAACTTTTACTTGATTACGGATGTCCAGGTCAGAACATATGATTATTGCTTTCACGTGAAGTGAGAGGTGAGTTGGACATCTCTCCAGCTTAAATACAGGGCACAAAGAGCGGGGATGGAGGGAAATGGACAGCTTAATTAGCAGTTGGCCAAGATGGACATGTTTGAAAAAAAATGAAAATGAACCCCTTTGGACACTGCACAACTCATAAGTTATGATGTGACAGCACTTTTTAGATTTTTCTTTTCTATCATAATCACACTGAGAGAGCAGATGGTCGAGGTAATTTAAAATAAGACTTTCTGCACATTCTCTTCACACAGATACACAGTGATGCGCGCCCATGTGCACACAAAAACCTTAAAGCTGACCCTTTGTGAATGAAGGGTTGTTGCTGGATGAGGGGGCTGAGCAAGTTAAGGGAGCTGAAAGGTTCAACTTTAACCTCATAAAAATGAGCCCGGCTACTCATTAGTTACTGTAACATCTGTTGTGCAGGGATGATGACCCTGTGGTAATGACAGAAGGACAGCCCAATGAAATAAACAGTGTTGTGTGTCAGGAATGAACTGAGCAAACCTTCAGCTTCCTGTCTAAATCCTTAGACACAATTACTGGTTTAAATCATAAACTTCTCTGCAGCCATCTTAAGTGATTTTTGTTCATCTTTTTAATGTGAACTCCACTATGCTGCATGGGACTGCAAAATATTAATCCATGTGTGAAGAAATTAATTGATTCTCCAGAGTCAAGCCACAGAAAACCGTGTAATTATATTCTGTGTCATAAATTAAAAGAAGTCAAAAAAGCTAATGTAGTGGACTCTCTCAGTAATTTCGCCTAATAATTAGCCTAGTTCTCCACCTTGCCTTTCACTTAACTTACACTAATGGTTCTGTGAAGCTCCCAACTTTCTATTTCTACCAAGCAGTTTTAGAAATTGAGTGAGTCAGTGTTAAGTATATTATACAACATTTCAGTAACATCCTTCTATAAATGTTTTGTTTAATTCCAGAGAGCTAAGGACAACCAGAAAAAGTTTTTTTTCCACTAATAGAGTATCAGGGTTGATGTCTTCATACACAAAAATGTTAACATATAATATAAACATTTAATATGTAATACATGTTTTTGGTGATACCTGCTAGATTTGCAGATGAAATAAACGTGAAACTAGAGCCCTCAAAAATGTACATAACAGAAGTTATAAGTTCACAAACATAATTTATGCATGATTTGGAACACACTGACAGATCTCTAGGAATAAAGAAGAGTGTATATTTAATTAATTTAACAAACAACGGACGTTTGGGTTCATTTTTTATTTTTAACTTTGTTGTAATTCTACCTAAATGAAACAGGCGTCTGTACTTTGCAGTACTTGAGTAATTAAAGCTAGTACCAGTCTGTTCAGAGGTTTTTATACTGGTGTTATATGCATTTAGTTGAAGGCACAAACAGTTATTCAGGATAGACCATTTTAATTGCAAGAAACTAACTTACAGTTTCTGTGAATACTTACGGCACAGGACTAACAACTACGAAGTAACCCAAAGCCGTTTCCTATCAATAACATTAGAGAAGTTGAGGAGACATGGCGCTGATGCCGCTAAAGCTTCAACTTTCAACTCTAGAGCAGCCAGCCAATCACAAACCTGGGTTTGGAGCGTAGTGCGTACTTACGTTACATGTGTAGCAGTGGTTACGTAACGTAAGATCCGCCAAGGAGGAAGTGTGATGTGGCTCTGAGTCCCAACGAAAATGGTAAGCTGGTTTTACTCAAAAGCTCTGGAGTTCAGCTTACCAACAATAATCCGAGCATTGACTATATGTGTAGATATATGTGGCTCCGTGCGACATTACTCGGTGTGTGGCTGAAAGTAAACGCTAATCTCCGTTAGCATTAGCTAGCCTTAATGGTCGATGTAAGTTTGAAAAACACTTGAGACTACAATGCTGTGGAAAAAAAGCAGACCCATTAATCGCTAGCAAATTATCCCTCTCTTTAACGGCAATCTTTTACAGATCATATTTCCGCCTGTGGTGTTCATGTGAGTTTGTGTGGCTAGTTAGGTAATTAGAGTGGTACGCCACGTAGGTAACTAGAAGTTGAGGAAACGGTATGCAACTGCTTTTTTATTGCTCTCGCTTGTTTTTATCTCTTTATTGTTTTATCTGCTGGTGTGCCCTGTTAAGTACAATATACAACAAGAAAGTTTAGTAAAACAACACTCCCTAAATTCTTTTTCAAATAGTAGTTCAATCAGAAACACTAATGTCATTTCATGCTACTTAAAATAATATAAATTGTGGGGTTTTTTTGTTGTTTGTTTTGTCTTGCAGTCAGCCATATTTAACTTCCAGTCACTACTCACAGTGATTCTTCTCCTGATCTGTACCTGTGCCTACATCAGAGCTCTGGCCCCTAGCCTCCTAGACAAGAACAAGACTGGGTATGATCAGTTTATAATATAATATAAACTCAAACAAAATAGACGTTAATGTCTGACAATTTAATTATTTTTACATTTGTTTTGGTCAATCAGTTGTTTAAATGTGTAGTGGGATGTTGCAGTAAAGTCATGTAAAATATCTAATCCATGTTTGCTTTTGTACTTATTATCTAGGCTCCTAGGAATCTTCTGGAAATGTGCCAGGATAGGTAAGATACCTCAGTCTTTAATATTTGATATTCTGTGTTAAATTATTGGAATCTGCTGGAGTCAGAACTCTTTTCGCTTAATATTTCTTTCTTGTTTTTAGGGGAGCGGAAGAGTCCCTGGGTGGCCTGCTGCTGTGTCATCATGGCCTTTAGTATACTGTTTCTCCAGTAGCAGTTCAAAGAGCAACAAAAATGTGAAAATTATAACAAGTCATAGACAATATGATCCTACCATCCTGCACACCAGAACACTACTGGTTGTCATTGACATAAAGATGGAGACCCATCATCACTCACCAACTTGTGTATGTGTCAATAGGCAGAAGGGAAAGAAAAGATAGCTCCAGTGTGAGTGTGTCCCACCATAAATGTTTTGTGTTTACTTGTGTGGAACATCAACTGTTTTTGAGCAATGGGGGCCAATGCTTTCTGCTGTCTGCCTCTTCTCTTAACGTAACCATACCTTTGTAACTTACATTGTGACAGAATTTTTGGGATCAAGATATGTATTGTTTGTCAAACATTTCACGCATGGTATTTGTCAAATCTTAATTTCTATCATTTTGAAATTGCCCAGAAATTACATATATTCTATGAATGTTAATAATTTGACACAAAGGCTTACAGTTGGTAACTGAATGAATAGTATGAACAGGCTTTAAATGATCACAATCCACATGGTTTGCCCTGCATGTTGTATGAAGCAAGGGTATATTGCCCCTTCCATGGTGTCCAATAGTTTTATATTTGCCTCCGAGGAGCTTCTGTTTTTAAGTGAGTTTGTCACTATTTATTAAAAACATTTTTCAAAAACCTTATATGGAAAAGGCTGTTTTGTTGCCAAAGCATCCAATAAAATGATCTTTACATTAAGATAAATCAAGACATGCAATTAGTAGGGAGAAAGCGTAATTTAATTTGGGACACTGAAAATTTTAAATAAAAATAATGCAATGATTTGCATAACTTGTTTTATTTACAACAAAAATGACATGTCAGGTGTGGGCACATTCTACCATTTCATGAAAAATAATTGCTCCTTTTTAATTTTATGGCAGCACCAAAATGTCGGGACAGTTGGAACAAAAGGCTGGAGGAGCATTTGGCAATTAATTAGGTTTAAGACTGGGCATTGGAGGAGCAAGGCAGAGGTAAATATGGACACAGGTTCACCAATTCAAAAAACTGCATCTAAAATTGTGGAATGATTTTTAAAAATGTACCTCAACATAAAATTCCCAACACTTTGTATATCCCACTATCTTTAGAACTTAATATGATCAAAATATCCATAGAATATGCAGAAATTTATGTGACAAGGGACAAGGCTATAGGGAAAAACAAGCGTGACTCTGTTTGCCTCAGTCCATTTTACTCCAGATTCTCATACTCTTTTGAGGATATTATTTACTTTAGAGATTTTTCTGAAATTCTTTAACAATTTCTTGATGCAGTTTTTAGCAAATTGGTGAACCTCTATCCATCTATACTTCTGAGAGACTGTGCCTTTCTAAGATTGCTCCTTTTATACCCAGTCATGTTACTGACCTGTTGCCAATGAACCTAGCCATAAAATCCACCAACTGTTTTTAGCACCACTTACTTTTCCATACTTTTGTTGACCTGTGTTGCTGCCATTAAAACTAAACTGAGCTATTTTTTGTGAAATGGTGTAATGTCTCAGTTCCAACACCTGATGTGTTGGTTGTGTTCTATTGTGAATAAAACATGGGTTTGCATTTTGTATTTATATTTTATGCACTATCCAAACTTATAGTGCATATAATGCGATGGCTTTGAGATTCATTTGAAGTGCCACCTGCTTGGAGCAGCCTGGACAGTGAAGAGTTTGTGATAACCCCAGCTGTAACCTTGCAGTCAACACTCATCATGCAGACTTCACAGTGAAGTGACAGCCAGCTGATTGTTCCACAATACTGCACGTGGTGGTTTACTTAATAACACCCATCAAGATGTCTAAATATTAGAATAGGTAAGAAGGTTTTCATTAAAGATGTTGCATTAAATACCAGTGATTACATTTTATTGTCCTTAATGCTTTTACTCTGTGTGCCTGATGTTTAAACAGGTTTCTGTCTCCAAACACCAACATTATCAAACACCGTCCCACGCAGGTTTCCTCTGTCCTGTGTGCTGTGGGAGATCTAAATAAAGCAAGGGACTTGTTGACATTGTCTCATTTGATACTCCCATCACTGATGAGCGTCCAGATCCTCAGCACGGCCCCTTGTTAGGGAACAAGGCTCCCATATTAGCGTGCATCCGTTTTGGTTGAGATAAAGCATCAAGTGAAGTCTGCCGGTAAAGTCGTGATTATCAGGACAGTGACGCAGATACAGGAGACACAGAGGAGCAGGAAGCTCTCAGACATCTGCCTCTATCTTGGAGAGCACAGATACTGCTGTAATGTCTTGGGTGATGTTGAAGATGTGGGAAAATCTAACCCAAGGCCAAAAACTCCTTGTGACTTATTTAGGCCCACTGTAATCATTAGGTTAATTATTAAAATATAGTTTTTATAGGTTTTGTCTAATATATTCCATAGACTAAATGAACTGCTACAGTGTAATACATCTAATACTCCTCTGTACAGCACAAGAGAGTATTTTTTTCATTCTCTCAGCCCCTTCCTTCTTTGATCAGGCAGCACAGATTCTGGCAGCCATGTTAAGTGCTTCAAAGGCCATTGCCCTCATAAAGTCTCAAGCTTCTCCTGCTGAGTGGACCCGAAGTGTCCAAAAGCCTCAGCCCTTTAAAGTTTCAATGGAGACACTTTGAACCATACTGACAATTCCAAATGAACAGGGATTACTCACGTTTTCCTTTTAGGTCATCGATTCATGCAACTCCCTCATACATACAAGGGAAAATGATTTGTGTAGTATTATCAGAGAGGCTAGAATCAAAAGAAGTGAAACTGGGTTGCTTTGAGAGAACAAATGCAATGACAGAGCAATATTTTCTCGTAGAGCAAGTCTGGGTCAATGCCACGCCTCACTGTATAATGGCCAGCTGCTCAACAATAGCCACTGTATTGTCCTCCAAACAAGACTGTATATGAGTTTACATACTGTAGGATTTCCCTGAGGACTGTGTAGATCATTACAGTCCACATGTGAGCTCCTAAAAGAAAATTATTGGCAACAAGAGAAATGCTTTAGCTTGTTAGAGTTAGACTGCCCCCTGTGAGCACAATAAGTGGGGCGCCGTGTGTCGTCTTTGAAGGTGAAGTTGAAGGCGTTTGGAGTTGATCCATCTCGCGTCATGCTTATTCGCCCTAAGGGAAGACTTGGTTCTCTGTAACAGAATGAAATGCTGAGGGTCCAGTAACTAAGTCTCCAATCCCTGAAAGCATAGCACTGTTTTCCAAGTGTGCCATAGCAATGTGCTTTGACTAGTGTTGTGCAAAGTGTTGGTGACTACCTCAATCCCTCTATCGCTTCCAGGAAGGCAGGGGAGTAGTTTCCACTCCAGGAGCAGAGAGGCTCCTTCAGCTCCAGCAGGCACTTTTCCAGACATGAGCTAAAACGTGAGTTCCTCTCCTTCATCTCTCCGAGCTGCCATAGGAACCGGGTGGTGACTGGAACAACACAAAACACACACATGAACAGAGACAGTTTGCTTTATGTGAGTAAATCATGTTGGCTCACCTAAATGTTGCGTATATATTGTGTGACACACCATGTGGGCACGTTAAAGATTATATTGGACCAATTTCTTTCGGCACAAGTCTGAAAATGAAAGGTGTGTTGACAATTCTGCAGGGATTTAGGAGCTAAATATATTTATCTGAGGAATTGAACTACAAATACACTGTTGTATTTTTTGTTCATTGGCAAATTTTGCTACGGTAGAGCTGGAATGGTGGTCCTTTAAACAACAGTTAAAAAAAACTCGAGGATATATGCATTATGTCAGAATGAGTTCCTAGAAAATTGCTAGTTTATATCACACAAACACATTAGCTCGCAAACATCCCTCACACAAACGTTTATTTGTGCAGAAAAAGTTGACCTTTCAACATGTGCCAGTTAGGTCAAACAAGCAAGAGGATGAGTTATATAAAGCTAAACGTAAACTGCATTAATTTTGCCTTTATTTATTATTTCAGCACTGCCATAAAGCACAAACATTACAGAGTGACCTCCTTTTTTAAATCACATTGCAGCCACTGGACAGCTTCACATCCATCACATTCTGAGGTCAAACCACTTGGCTAATTGTTGAGTATATGACTCGAGTCTATGAGCTGGATCTTTGATAAGATTCGAACAGCTGCTTTCAAATCTAAAATAAATGACATCAGAGTAACAGGGAGTTACTGTGAGTAGCTGAAAAAGGTCAAAGATAACATGCATTTTGTGTTTTACCCAAAGTAAAGTAGGGACATGAAGGGTTCTGTTAGCCACCCACAATACATATTTAGACAGAGAATGTACTGTAAATGTTCATGCTGGATGTAGCCTATAATATGTAGCCAGCCTTGGGAGATCCCTCGGCAAATCCACAGTGTGTTAAATAAATATTTTTTCTGCAATGAGATGTGTTTTTCAGTTGTGGTGGGAGAGGAGTACTTCACAATGGCTCCTCTGTCCCGGTCTTTCAGACATGACTCAGGCAGGAAGGGGATGTCTCATGTACAGCCTCTCTGCTCTCAGCTGTGACTCTGTAGCAACAGAGGCGTCAACATCATCATCATGTCTGTGGTTTCACACAAGATATGACAAATCATACATACAAATATGTTTGTAAGTGCAGTGGAAGTGTGCCCTGATGGTTTGTGACAGTGTCATGTGCAAACACATCTATTCTATTCTGTGCCCCTTCATTTAAACAGCTCTAAGTGGTAAAAATGATCACTTGTGGTTTACAAAAAGCTCAGGGATTGGTTTGTGTTGAAGCTAAACATTGGCAAGAGGATGTTATTTTTATCACTTTGAAAGATATCCGTTTCTGTGTTTAGGTTTACACTAACAGCTTTGTTTACAAGGGGTTTGCTTATTAAGAAGAGGTATTATGGATTCTTTTCCATCTGTTTCCAAAAGAAAGTCTCAAACACTGATGATTAAAACTATAAACTCGGTATATACTGCTCCATCTTACAAATGACATTCAAAAAAAAGCTTTGTATAAAAAATAACATTATGTATTTATTTTAACTAGGTTTCTATATGAATATTGAAATTTCAGGGTAAAATCAGCTGATATTCTCTCTTCCTGACACACGTTTGTACCACTGAGCTGGATGTAGTGGCTTGAGAAAGATAACCAGGTCCATATGTGGTCACTTCCTTAGCCTAGCACAAGGGGGGTAGCATTAAAAGGACAACACAGTCTATTGATTTACTATCTGAAGAAAGACAAGAGACCTGAATGAGGACAGAGAATAACTTTCTCCAAAGGAAGGGATGAAAACATGAAATATGAAAAATGTATATGTCACCATGAAGACCATTCACGGAGTTGAAACAAAGAACAGATTAACCTCAGCCCATGTAAGTAAAACTGGCAATGTGACTGATTTTGTGTAACCCCAACAGGCAGCACTATATACATAACTGTCTATAGATGGAGATCAGCAGATAAACCGACAATGACTGAATGTGACTGAATGTGAAGTGCTTCTCTGCAATAATATTATGCACCCATGCTAGAACCACAAATGTGTTTTTTCCCATGGTGTACATTTGGTTCTGATTAGGCAACATGTAAACAGCTCTTGTAATAGGCAAGACTCTAACACAAACAGCTGATTTACTGTCACTAATAAAGTCACAGACGAGTATTAAACTTGAGGGGATAATGATCAGCGACGTGCATCAACTGTCCGCCATACAAAAGGCTCATTATGTTTCATTTCTCATGTTCCACTGAATACTTATAAAGGCCATGCTAAATCATTTACATATGTTCAGTAAAAAAAAAAAAAAAAAAAACCTTCAAAAACAATAGTTGTCTTTGTTTGGGATGCTTTGAAAATGGTTCCGGTCATTCTCTGAATGGAGCAGACAAACACATTTTGCACAATCCCCAAATGTGTCGTATTTTGTGGTCTTTGATGCGTCATTGTGGGAATCTGTCTATGGATCATTTGTCACATGACAACAATAACAATACTGGTCCTGAGGTAAATGGAAAAGGATTCCCCAGAAAACACAGTCCTATAAACTGGGAAAGATACAAATGAACTGCATAATGAGATATTTCACAACCTATGAAGCAGTGATAAACAGCTGGGAGGTTTCATTTGCACCATTTCTTACAGAAATCTGAAGCTTTTTATTTGTCAGATTTGACAACTTTCCACCTTTAAAAGAAACAAAGAAGTATGTGTCACAGTCAAATCGGTCTGGCGTTATGCACATAGAGCATGTGTTACTGCAAAACACTGAAATATAGAAAAATTACATTTCTGGCAAAGTCCACCCATTTTTATTTCAACCATATTTTCATCATCTATTGCCATAAATTACAAAAAAAATAACACTATTTTTCTGTTATAGTACCACAGATAAATATAATGTAATTAGAGCAGGCATATTGTACACTTTTATATGATATTGTTAAACATCATATAGTGACCTATGTCAATAGCATAGGAATGATCAAACAAAAAACATCATTAATTCGAAAAGCCATTTGAAAAAGTGCTGCAAATGTTCATCTGAACTTTCTCAAGACCAACATAAGCTGAGGCCCTGCGAGTGAGCCAAGAGCACAGGCCTCACAGAGTAAGTCCAGGCCCGCCCCAGTCCAGCACAGCCCAGACTTAATGAGGAACACATGGCCCCACAATCCAAGGCCAGTGCTAGGACAACGAATGAGAGGCTGAGAAACATGGATGCACTCTCATTAAAAACTTCAAATCATCCACTAGTCACACATCCATAAAGCGTCTGATCACAATCCCTCTTTGTACTGTGTCCTTTATCTCCATCTAGTGGTCTCTCTAAATCTTGTTCACAGTAATGATCACTTGTGATAAATGTAAGTAACACTGATTTAACAAAAAAAACAAAAAATAGGGATAGGCTATTTTGACTATTATGATGTCACTACTGCAAACGTGACTCAAATGGGAGTAGTTTACCGGGCCACGGTTTACAGCAGAGGACATGATGTGATGGAAGTATGAAGATCATTACAGTCACATACATTGACTCAAAGACTTTAATTCAGTGGGGTTTTTTTCATTAAAAATCAAGCACCTCTGGGTTTACTGCTTTGCAAAAGGGTATTTCGATAATTGTGTTAAAGTGGTTGAGTAAAACTAAAGGAGTGCATATGACCATATAGTTCCCTTGCACCACCACAAGAGGGCTGTGTGCTACTGACCGTATGAGAGGCCAACCAGGTGAGAGTCTCAAGGTCAGCATTACAGACATCCTCCACTGTCATGTTGAATGAGACTTTCTTTCAGGTGATAAAAGATGTTTGACAGCGATGTTTTTAAAAAGAATTGTAGAAAATGAGAATGTGGTGCCTATCATTGCTGTTATTAAAGGTGTACTAGGCAGGTGTATTATCTACTTGTAATTATATTATGGAGTCACAGACTAAATCTAAGAGTCATAAAATATGGACAAACTTGTCTTGACAGACCATTATATAGTTGAGGTAAACGCAGCAACTGCACTTTTCATGTGTTGTTTTCCTAATTTCAGTCACCTTTGCTAGAGCTTGAAGTGCATTTGGTTGTAGAAGAAAACTTCATTAATTCTCTCCCCCACTGACAAACACACAGAGCAGTGTTGGGGGGCAGGGGTTGCAGTTGAGTGCACCATTTGTGCACATGGCAGCACAGATACTGCAAAGTGTGCATCGTCCTGCACACACATAGCAACATCTCTGAAGTCGACCATGAGAAAAAGATCTGCACAGTGGAGGAGCTGAGTTAGCCCCAGACTGAGCCGCCATTGGTCAGTGTTTCTCCACCCCACCGCTGGAGTCTCTGCGGGGTCTGCTGCAGCGCTTTGCTCCAGAGGCCTGAAAACGCAAGAATGGACCCTTTTTTGAAGTTCTATTTTTGGCCTTGATATCAGCCTCCCTCATTTTCTACAGTTTCCTCCATAGTGGTTCCCAGTGTAGCCCACCTGCACTGCTCACTGCAGAAACTGCATAAACAGCATTGAGGCTGGCTCACACAGGGAACATGATACTACTGACACAAGAATCTGCAATAAGCAAGGGAGGAAGGACGCATAAATCGTCCCTCTTCTGCAGGGCCCAGGGGCAGCAACGCAGTGTTCAGCCAGCCATGTCCTAGACTCTAGCCACAGCAAAAAGAATTTGGAAACAGTCAGTACTGTAGCCCATCCCCCCCTCGAGAAGACACGATTTAACTGGTCTCCTCCCAAATGAGGAGATATTCTACAGTGTAGCTGTTTTAAGTTAGATGACCACTTTTAGATGATGAAGTGTGACCCTAAAAGCCTTTTCATGGTAAATAATGTATTATCAATAAGCAGAATGACAGATAGACTATGGTGCAGTGTCCTCAATGCAGGTTGTGATGGTGACAAACTTGTGGTATTTTGTAAAGAGGACAGAGTTCTGTATACAGTACCCTTACAGTACATCATAGAGCTGTAACATGTTGCCTAATCTAGAGCTCCCTCTACACTAAACTGAGGTGTTGCACCTGATATACAACCCTGGAAAGCACAGCATGAAAAAAGAAGCCACTAATGAGGCACTCTCTTAATTAACAGACATCAATATATGAGACATATATATTTTTTTACATATACTGATGTTTGTCAAGGAAAATTTACGTGTGGTCCTTAAAATATAAGGAGAGTTGTGTTTAACTTGTTTTAAAAATAGTGTAAAGTTATTGGAGAGCTGCAGTGGATCAATCAGGGATTAGCTGTATAAGTGAAAACATTAATTCTGAAGTAAATCAAGAGAAGGGTCTGCCTACATTCATAAAATAGAGGGAGGTCCCTAATTCTACAATAGCCTATAGGGCTTCAGATTCATGTAGGAACCTGTCAGAGGGAAGAAGCATGTTTATGAATGAACAAGCTGCTCCTGTGGCAGAGATCAGTGCAGTGTGTTTAGCACAGGGCTGAACAGGGAGTGTGTGTATTGTTAAACATACAAGAGTGCACCGCATTGATGCTTATTATGAGCTTATACTTGGGCTATTAGTTAATTACCCCATCACAACAGGTAATTAACTCATTAACCGTTTATTACTGTGTCAATCAGTGGCTGTTTGAAAGCGCCCCCACTTCTAAAAACACAGATTAGACGCTGGTGTGACATTGCTTTAAGTGAACTATTTTGCTTTTTGTAGTAACTTGTTTCTCTGCGCGGCCTCGGAGTTGGCTATCCGGCTTATTGATAGTGCTGAATGCCAGCGGGCATTAGAACAGCAAGCGGCCATCTGCCAGCCTAGCGAACTAGCAACCCCACCAGCTGCAGTCGCAAAACGCCCTATAAAGCAGGACATGCATGCAGCTTCTGACGTCTGCGGCCACACTGCGCTACAAAGCCCAGAAAAGCCAGGAGCGGAAACAATGAGAATCGAGCTTATAGACGGCGCATAGGCTCGGGACAGGCAAGTTTTTAGCCAAAGAGGTTGCCTTAAGTGCACATCAGTTGATTTCGGATGTGCCACGATGGAAATATCAACATAAAAAGACTCATGCAGGGGCACTTTAATACCCCGACATGGCGACGGCAAGAAAAGGGAGAGAGCTTTTTACTATTTTGGAAACAAGCGCGGACACAGAAAGTAGCTCGGTGTGCGATAGTCAAGACTCGCCGCTTAATCTTTCAGCCGATGTGAAGTGGTTCGAGATTCCGTACAGAAAGCCGGACTCGGAAGAGGAGGAAGACGAGGCGTGCGAGGCGGAGGACGGCGAGGGGGAGAATGGATACACAGCAGCAGAGGCAGCCGCCACCGCGGAGCACGACGCAGCAGACGCCGCCAGCCTGATCACTGGAGCCGGCTGTAACATCATTCTGGTGACCGGCAGTAATGGGCTCAAGCACGACGAGGAGGACTACGCCGAGGACTGTTTCTACTCTACCTCCAATAACTGCTCCGATAACACCTCCAACGACTCGGATATTGATTTCTCCGATTTGGAGGAGGAGCAGGAGCGCAGAAGTTTTTTCAGCCTGGGAGACGACTTGGACGAGGACTGCACTTCTGCCGACTTCTGGGGCGAGCCCGACCAGGTGATATCTATCGAGCCTTTCTCAGCTGTCAGCGGCCCTCAGCACTCGCTAGGGGACGATGCTGACACCCGTGACTATTTCCGGATACTCTTCCCAGATTCTCTTTTTGAACACATGGTAGAACAAACAAACAATTACGCCCTCTATCGGCAAAGGAGGAGTGGGAAGTCAGACCCCCACTGGCACCCCACTGATGTGAGAGAGATGCAAGCCTATGTAGGTCTGAACATTCTTATGGGCATCAATCAGCTTCCAGACACGGGCATGTACTGGGCCAGTGATATATTCATAGGCAATGCAGGCTTTAAGAAAACAATGACAGCCAGGCGCTTTGAGAAGCTCACTCAGTATCTGCAGCTGTGTGAGCGTGAGTCTGAGCCAGAGCGGGGGGAGCGTGGCTACGACGGCCTCTTTAAAATCCGGCCTCTGCTGGACGTGCTGGAGAACACCATGTGGGACGCGTACATGCCTAACCGCTGTCTAACAGTGGACAAGTGTGCCATTGTGGTTAAGGGCCGCTTCTCCCCCGCACAGTACATGCCCTCTAAACCTCTGAGGAAGGGACTGACAGTGTGGATGCTGTGTGATTCTAGATCGGGATACTGCCACAGGGCTAAGATTTTTGTGGGCAAGCCGAGGGACGATGAGGCAGCAGCGTGTCTGGGCTACAGGGTGGTGACCTCTCTGGTGCGTGGCCTGGAGGGTCAGTACCATCACCTTTTTATGGACAGCTTTTTCACCTCAGTGCCCCTGCTACAGAGGCTGCTGCGGGATGGACTGTACGCATGTGGACCCACTCACCCTGGTCGCAAGGGTTACCCAGAGGTCCTCAGACCGCGGAATGTTGGGAAACTGTCCCAGGGTGAGTTCTACCAGTGCCAGCGTGGGAACCTGGTCGCTACAGTAACACGGGACATTAAAGTCATCAGCTGCCTGTCCACCAACTCTGCTCCAGGCATCGTTGGTATCAGTCCAGGAAGTCAACAGCACGACACAGAAGGTGACGGTGAAAGCGACAGCGGAGACAGCTCTGGTTTTGGTGTGCCACGACCTTTGCCCTTGCTGCTGTATCAGGAGAACATGAGAGGGGTGGATCTGTGCGACCAGCTCCGAGAGTGTTACCAGGTGGGAAGGCCCTGTAAGAAGTGGTGGCGCTACTTCTTGTGGTTCTATGTCAACGTATGCATCGTCAACGCCTACATCATCCTGCGGGAGAGCAGAGGGGGGGCACCGCCCACAGGTTTTAACGGGAAGCAGTTCACCCAGCGGCATTTCCGCGTTCGTCTGGCCCAGCAGCTGATTGGAGACTATCAAGGGGCAAGGGGCATGGAGCGGGCAGCACGAAAGAGGCATGCAGACTCACCCTTAGAGTATGGACACCGGCTAGAGCGCATGTCAGAGCGCTCCCGTCGCTGTAGGAACTGCACCAACAAGGGACTGAGACATGAGAGTGTGTTCGGCTGCAAGATATGCAATGTCCACCTATGCAGGGGGGGCTGCTTCTCAGAGTTTCACAAATAAACATGGGACTGTTTTTTTTTTTTATACTCTTTGTGTAATCAAACCTGTGTCAAAGGGGTTTTTTTTAAAGTTAAACAAAAGTTTGTAATTCCAAAGGTTACCACTTCAAGTGCACAGTATAGTCACACACTTTCATAGAGTTAGCTTTAGGATAGAAGTATTATTGCACGTGAAACTAGAGAAACAAACAAACTGTAGAGCATTGGAATTAGCATAGAATGTTATTGGCGTAGCTCTTGCCTTCTGTAATGCTGACAGGACTGCCTTGTACTTGTCACTTTTTCTATGTTTAAAATATGATAAGGATTTTTTATGAAAAACTTTTCTGCACTTACATCAAATAAGAAAATGTTTACTATGAAAAGTTTATCTCTCTCCTTTTACAAAATAAAGTAATTATAATTAATTCAGTGACTTCTATCATTTTTAGTTTGATAACAGTTCTTAGATTTTCTCCATGAGATGACACTGTTTGAAAAAGGTTCTCATTTCTGTACTTTTTAACACATGGGCCTTTGAGAGGACACAGCTTGGAGCAATTAGAGAGCAGAAAAAGCCCCTCAGTGCTGAGTGGCCAATGGAGCCATGATGCCATTTCTTTCTCTAACCACACTCTACACAGAGCCATCTGTAGGCCTGTATTAGGTCAAACCCCAGAAAGTGGCACTTGTCATCGACATGGTTAGGAAAAGATCAAAAAACTTTTAAATCTGATTAATTTTAAAAAGTAACATTTTATTCTAAAACCATTGTGTTATTTACAGGAAGAAAGGGAATAAGAGATGTGAGTTGTACAGTCTTGTTGTAACATGCTGTGTGAGCTTGAGCAGGTCAGACTCAGTGTCTCCTATGTCTTCCTCCGGGGGTCTCACTTGTCCTTCCTTCCTCTCGGTCTCTCTTCAGGCTGTACTGTGCTGACCTACTCATTCCTCCTCACACACACACAACCCCTCCCGCTCGGCCCCCCCAGTTGAGAGACCGTTAGTCAAATGAACGCCCATCCCACTGATCTGTGGGCGCTCCCGTGGGGAGTCACCATAGCAACTATGGCAGATGAAGACAGGGAGTCGCCAGCAGGCCTGCGCGGTTGTCATGGTACCCGCACTGGCTACAAAGTTGTGATGTACCACAAGCCACACCTCCTTACCCCTATTCCAAATTCAAGTAAATCTGACTGTGGTTAGTTTGTGTGGGAGACACCAGGCTGGTTACCAGGCAAGATCTGCAAGAGTGCTGTCAAACATCAGCCACGCAGTTGTTCTGGAGATGACAATGTCATACCAAACCAGGCCCGTTTAGACATTATGTGGGTGTATGAAGCAAGGCTATAATTCTGTTTATTCACATAATTTAAAATTATATGCTCTTCTCTAGAATAAAGTAGTCACTAGTTAAAAGATGGGTTTCACAGCACATTTGTAGAGTTGGTGACTTAAAATAGTGAAACACCATTTGTGTTGAGTCAGAAAAACATTTTTCACACTGTGAGCAGTGTCACAATAGCATTTTATGGTTGGAGCCCAACCATTAGGAATTAAATGCTCAGTTGTCGGCATGTTTTTCCTCCTGGGAGTTTCCTGTCAACACATCAGCTGGTTTCATTTAAGAACCATTCCGATAATTTGCTTGTTCAAAATATGAATGTGCCTTTCTTCTTCTACTTGTTTTATTGTGAAATGAGTCATTAGTCAAAGATCAGACTGAGGAAACCTGTATGTAATTCTATCAGCCATCAGTGAATCATTATTTGCTTTTCATTGTTGATGAATGATGTACTGGAAAAAAAAAAATAGATAGATAGATAGACTATAGACTATATAATATGTAATATACTGAATATTTAGACATGGCTGGACTTTAATTCATTTTTATCCTACATGCCACAACTGTCCTGTTGTGTTCTATCCAAGAAGCTTTCTAAACCAAATAGATCTCTTCGGTTTCTCTTGATGTGGTTTTGGTGCACCCAGGAGAATGGTCAGAGGAAGTTTGATCTCAGAATCTCTTTCCTGTGGTACGTCAAGAGTGACCTGGAAATAAAAAAGAATGTCATGAATAATTGGGTGTTCTTGTGGGTCCTTGTCAGAGAGGGCTGTGCCTTTAATATATTCCTGTCTCTCACCATCTGCATCTTTAGCCTCAGTGTGGTGCCGTTTAGCAACACAAGTTCCAGTCAAATGTTTTTTTAGACAATGAATCATTACAATCAAATACTCAACCGTTGTCATTCCTATCAGTGTCAACATTCAGAGAGTGATATATTCTTTATAACAAAAGGCTTACGTCACTTCTACAGTCATTAACAGGGTGAGCTAACATTTAAGGCACCAATAAATGTCTTACTTCTCCTTTGAGTGTATATTATGTGTATACCTTGAGTCTGTACTCGAGTTTCATCATGCAGCAGTTGAAGAAGGTAGGGGGCAGCTGAGGTGGGATACTCAGGACTTTGGTCACAGTGTGTCTGCTCTGAGGTGAAACTGAGTCTCCAATCCCAAATAAAATGTCATTAGTATGGATTCTGCGCTTGGTCTGGGCAACAAATGTCTGTTTTTCGCACAGGTAGAGCTTGGGGGTAACTGTCCTCGATGACTCATTTATAACCTCTACAGAGACTCCCATGGCGTCACCTGTGTAAAGCACAATCATTTAACTGGTTTAATGTCTAACTCTCATACTGTATACTGAATGATGCACTTACCTTGCTTGAGTCCCATTTGTTCTGAGGTAACATCCATGATGACTTTCCCAACACCACAAAATGAAACCCTGGTTGCTTGCTGTTGTTCCTTTAAAAAAAGAATGTGTCTCAGAACCTTTTGGATGATAACATTTATCCCTGTCTAGTCCCTCCATACCTTAAGTCCCAGTATGATCATCTCTGATTTAGATCCAAATGGATATTCTGCTTTGGTCTGAAAAGGGAACTCAGTCTTGGTTTTGTGTACAATCCAGATGGACTGTGTGAGCTGTGCTCGCAAACTATATGTAATATTGCCCCATTTTCCTTGATAGGACGAAGGCATGTCTCTGTAGCCAAAATAATATATCATTTTATTTACTGAATGTGGACATGGAGTTAACCAATGTTTAAAGGACACTCACGTGTTTGGAATCTTAAATATGAAAGGAAACTCATTTCTCCCAGGAGCAATGATTTCTGAACCTGAGAAAACAAACATGCATTTAACATGCATTTTAACATGCATACCTTTTATACTAGTGATTATATTATATACAAACCATCTCCTTTGTTTCTATCTTGAAGAATGATATGTTCAAAGTAAAAGTATTTCTTCTTGTCGCTGTGAATGACTGTGGAGTCCCCATCTTGTTCACACCACATTACTTTGGCTTTTCCTTTGGCTCGAACATAAAAGCACTGCACTTTGGTCTCTTTGGTGGTTACAACAATGACCCGTCCGGTCAGGACATCCCCAGGAGAGTAGGACCCTTGCTCGTTCACTTTGTTGTACTCCACACAGAAATGCTTCACCATCATTACCTCCTCTTTCTCTGAATATAGTCCACTTAGCACAGGGACAGTTTTTGGTCGATTTAGTAGAGTTTGTAGAGAAATGTTGCAGACATGGTTGTCTGTAGCAATAGAATATGTGTCTCTCTGGGTCATGTGATATGGTATACCTCTCACATGTGCAACTGGATCCTACAGCAGGTCACATTACAACAAACAGAGTCTGCCATTTCTGAAGTCTGACTATCAAAAGCGAGATGGAAGCAGGACGAACAAATATTAAAATAGAAATACACTTATGGTAGCCAGTAAATGCATAATGTGTCTACAGTTTTCTAATTTCTAGTCGACAGTCACTTATTTTTTAAGATCACCTATGACGCTCTCTCACTACTAATGTTTTCTTATAGTCAAATATGTTTATATTTTCCCCCCTCAAACACACAGCATTATTGGAAAGCCATAAAAAGTAAAAAAAAAAAATAATAATAATAATGAGCACAACAAAAACATCTTTATTACAAGAACAGTACATAAATTAAATGTTATAAAAGAAAACATGTTTATCAGGAAAAACAAACAAACCTTTGTCATTTGGTTGTAGTTATTGTCTGTTGTAAATTGTAATGATCAAAATAATAATAACAAAAATCCATGGCTATTTAAAGACTCAAAAGACTAAATAACAACCTCTGTTATCGCTTCTGCTTTTCAACAGACTCACCGCGTCCAAAGTTTAGAGGAACTGGATTATAATTCCTTAAACACAGCAGTATTTGTGTAACTTGTTCTAAAACAGAATCTTCTTTGGGGTCTCATTGAGGTGACCCCTGCAGCCTCTCAGACTGTGTCAGCACAACGATGGGTAACTTCACCTCTGGGGAGTACAGGGGACCATCGAGGAAAACCTGCAAACACAAAATTCATGAGGTAGTATCCTGTAATCAGTGCATTTAACAGTGTTTGAATACATCGAAGCAGCCCCACCTTCAGTTTATACTCCAGTTTGATTATGGAGCAGTTCAGGATGCTTGCTTCAAGGACCTCCGGTATTTGCACCACTTTGGTATCAATCAGTTGTGTCCCAGCCAGCACCGGTTGACCTTTCTCCTCCAGGATATTTTTAGTGTGGACTTTTCTCTTGTTTTTTGTGAAGAAAGACTGCTTTTCATACAAAACATATCTGGGAGTCACTGTGTCTTTTGTGTTGTTCACTATTTGACTTGTGACTTCAAGACCTTCACCTGTAATACATCAGCGGTCGTCAGCATCTTTGTTCATCCTTTGTGGCTTATTCCAGTAAAGCTATAGGATTTTTGGCTGAATTAGTTCCTCTTACCTGGCAGATAACCCATCTTTTTAGTTCTGACATTTAATGCTGTATTTCCGGATGAAAACAACCCTTTCTTTTGGCTCCCTTCTTCCTGAGGTTTCTGTAAAACACAACATAAAACAGAGGGTAAATGGCACTGTTCATTCAATCACAAATTATAATAAAAAGTTTACATGACAAACAAGTTACCATTAAATCAAGGTTAGAATATTCCTGGCTTGACACAATTGTGATGATTGTATTAGCTTTGCGGTCCAGCTTCCAGGATCTGCTTGCCCTGGTTTCGAGTGAATAACTGATCCTTCCATGTCTCCCGGCCCACATTGGCGGCAAAGCACTGGAACAGACATTAGTCAGATCAGAGGAAATAGAAGGTAGAAGTAGAAAGTCTGACAGTAATAGTAATGATTGCAGTACATACACATCAGGTATGTCAAAAGCAAAAGGAAAAACATGCCTCCCTGCAGCGAGGACCTTAGAGCCTGTGAGGAGACAGATGAGCATGTATCAGAACATTTTTATTCTTTTTACTGAATCTAAGGACAAAAACAAGAACACTTACCAGGTCTTGAATCTTCCAGGAGAAACTTTTCAATGTAAAAAAACTTCTCTTTGGATTTGTAGGAAACTATGGCATAGATATGATGTTCGGTCCAGAACACAGATGCTTTTGCTTTGGCTGTCACAGAGAGACGCTCAATTTTTGTATCTTTGGAGAGCTCCAGAACAACTCTTCCTGTGATTGTGTCCCCTCTTGAATACCTATATTTTCCAGCTATTGGATCATATTCAAAAGAAATGTCCTTGATGGTCATTTTTCTTGTAAAAGAATCCTGATGTGCCAGTTCTCATTAAGATTTCTGAGCTGAACGGTTCCATCCGAGCTGTCTATTTATTCTAGCTTCATTGCAGTCACGTGGTGTGCTTTTACAACATTTACCATGATGACATGTCTGCAATGCATGATATGATAACAATGTACTTCTGTACTTCTACATCTGTACTGAAATATACATTCTAATTGTCTTGGTATATGGTTGTTTCTTTTACAGTAAATATTCCTTAATTTCTTTGCCTGAATGTCTGAAATGTCTACTTAGGTTTTAAATTAAGTGTTTTAAAAAGGAAGGCAAGCAGCAATAAAATCTACAAGACCAGAATGTGGCGCAATATGTGGCACTAAGGAAGTTACCTACATGTTTCCAACAGTAACAGATATGAGACATTTATAACTTCCCATCAGTGTAAATCACAGGTCTGTATTACAGTGAGCTATTGTGACATTTAGATAAAAAGGTCAAAATCCATCCATGTCTTACTCAGACATCGCTGGGACTTTAACACCTAGAGTTAGTGTTACAACAGGAATCTAACTCTAAATTATAGCATCTGCAAAAAAAATTATTAAAAATCTACTACTGACTAATACTTTATTAATAATAATTTACCTTTATGAAAGAGTTCATTCTATTTTATAAAATATACTGACAATCTACACATTTTTTCATTAAAAAAACACCTGGCCCTAAGGTTCGGCCTCATTTCCATCACACTGAAGAAAAAGGTTTAAACAGGGCCATGTTAGAATTTGTGGACCTGGCAACCTCAGCAGAGCCACTGTCCAGGGCAGCACTAGGATACAGAGTCAGATACATGAGTTAATGAAAAACTGAGGAAATATTAGCCCAAAGGTTGAAACAACCAAGACTTTTTTTTCTTAATCTCTAAATGTTAAAATAATAAGAAAAAAAAATCATCTTAAACAAAAGACACAAGTTGATGGATCTTGAGAACAGTCATTTCCATCACTTTTTGGGGTCACAAGACCTGCGTGATGGAAAAGACACTGTGATGGAATAGACATTGACAATTTTTGTATTCAATTTTCTGCTTCATATTCAGTAATTTAAATGACATCAGATAATACCTTCATAGGGATATTTTTTTCATAAATAATAAAGCTTGATTGTTACAATCATTTCAATGATTTGACTCCAGTGGGTTGAGTAAGAAACCGATTCAAAACTTCTCTTAGTAGGCTACGGAGTATTGTGATAAAATGTAAAAATATAGTATAATTATTACTTCAATACTTTAAGCTCAACAATTGCCAGAAAGTTATTCTACTCAAGATGTAGAGCTTAAACATATCAATATATCTAAATATAGACCAGTGTTAGATTTCTATGCCAAATATCTCTCTACTTAGAGAATTAGAGCCATAGTACCAGCCAGAGTTATTTGACATGAGGGATATACTGTGGGAAAATATGAAGCATTTGTCATCTTTAATTCTGTCTTGTTGTGCTGTGTTGTATAGCTACTGCTGCAAAACACGCCCTACTGTTAGGCAGGGTTTTTAGTTTACAGCCAATAACCAAACACTGTATACTTCTGTGTTATCAGTAAGAGCTGTTTCTTTAGAATATCCTGTCTTTTTAACTTTGGCCACGCGGTGGTGCTGTTGAGCAACGCAATGTCTCTGCAAGTAAAACCCAACTTTTAATATTTAAACGAGAAGACAACCTATGTAGAAGAGATGTGTTTTTCTAGGCCATATATTATTTCCTTTTGCCTAAAATTAACATGTATTAGTAATATGCCCTGTTGCAGAAGAAGCCTACAGTTTGTCGCTATGCACTGTAACCTTGGCTTTTTCTTTGGCCTGGTTGTTCATCAGTTCATTACTATTACAAGGCTTTATGTATGGCCGTGTCACATGAGAAAGTCATGTGATCAACTGTAGGTTTCACTTCCTGAAGTCTCCAGCCAGGAGACATTTATGACACAATCAATAACTTGACAGTCACATTTATATAAATATGTAAGAAAGGTGACAAGGCAGGAATAACACAAGAGGCTTTACAGTGTTTGTTAATCAGAGCCTTAACAATGAAGAACCTGGCAAAATACACACACACTAATTTATTTTCCTGCTTAAATAGGCTTTGGTTACATAGAACCAATGAGTAGGGCCTGTGCCACACTAATGTAAAAGCTTTCTCTTTTGCAGCTCAGATCTACACCTTAAAGTGAGCACATTTACACACAGGCCTGTATATATTTATATGCAGCACACTGATTTAAAAGCATTTGAACTTGGCTCTATGATTGGATTTGTCAACTGAACACACTTTCTCTCTGAGCCTGCTCCTGCAGCATCTCAGAATCTCTCAGCACAATGATTGGTAACTTGACCTCTGGGTTACCTACAAGGGATACATCGAGGACAACCTGCAAAGACACACACACACACACACACACACACACACACACACACACACACACATAAGCTATAGGCTACTGCAGTGTCACAAAGAACTAAGTATATGTCTGTCTGTTATGTATCAGTCAAACCAGTTACCTTAAGTCTGTACTCCAGCTTGAGTATGGGGCAGTTTAGAAGAGTTGCAGGGAGAAGTTGTGGGATGTGCAACACTTTGGTGTTGCTCAGATGTGTCCTGGGGGCAATAGGTTGCCCTTTCTCCTTTATGATGTCTTTAGTGTACACCTTCCTCCTCATTTTTGTGTAGAAGGACTGCTTCTCATACAGGTAGTACTTGGGAGTGACTGTGCTGTTTGAGTTGTTCATTATTTCAGTTCTG
Organism: Rhyacichthys aspro; assembly: GCA_036850595.1. Classification (NCBI taxonomy): domain Eukaryota; kingdom Metazoa; phylum Chordata; class Actinopteri; order Gobiiformes; family Rhyacichthyidae; genus Rhyacichthys; species Rhyacichthys aspro. The sequence goes on from CM072156.1 coordinate 12,699,147, forward strand.
ACTTCAAGTTTGTCTCCTGTAAAAAGTCAATAAATGTATGTTTGTTATTCTTATATGGCGTCCACTATCTTTGCTTGATATGAATGGTTGACTTTGTTTCTGACCTTGAAGGTAACCCATGCGTTTAGTGTGGACGTTCAATACCACATTTCCAGATAGAAACTTAGTCTTTTCACTGCATACATACTGAGGTTTCTAGTGTGAAATAATGTAATACATGATAAAGGAGCTAACACAGCATTTTTTAAGTCATTCTCTAATATGATTTAAACAAGTTATTATGATAAAAATCATACCCAAATGATTAATAATGTGTTACCATTAGGTCAGAGAAGAACAAGTCCTCATTTGAAAGAACACTGAACTCTGCCTTAGCTTTTCGGTCCAGCCTCATGGATCTGCTGGCTCTGGCTTCTAGAGCATAAATAATTTTGCCATGTTTACCCTTGAAGGTTGATGGCAAATCCCTGGAACAGAAAGTGAGTGTCAGATGAAGTAAAGGGTTTTGTTGCAGATAAAAAATATTTCAGTTTCTAGTAATTGTTTTGACAAGCATTAATAATTAAATTATTGTTTTTAGCGACGTACATATTAGGTATGTCAAAAACAAAAGGAAAAGTGTGCCTCCCAGCAGCCAGCAGTTTAGAGCCTTTGAAAAGAGACAAAGGATCAACAGCCATTGCAGCATTCTTTATTCTTTTTAAATTAAGAAGTACAATAAAAGAAATACCAGTTCTTGTATCTTCCAGTAGATATTTTTCAACGGAAAAATACTTCTCTTTAGCGGTATATGTAATATGAAGTCTTGGTCCATAATGTTCAGTCCACCTCACTGACGCTTTCCCTTTAGCCTTGATGGAGAGACGCTCAATTTTTGTCTCTTTGGAAATCTCCAAAAATACTCTTCCTGTGATCGAGTCTCCACTTGAAAACACATTGTCTACATTTTTTGCATCATATTCAACAGACAGGCTCTCAATAGACATTTTCTTTGTAAAAGAATACTGCTGCACTAGTTGACTAAAGATAAACCCTGTTGATAATTAGTTGACACAACATACAGACTGTCTATTTATTCTACCTTTACAGCTGTCACATGCGCTGCTTGTGCAACATTTACCATGACAACATATCCATATCAGTGTAAGCCTTTAGGAGGCTGTGATAACACTACAGGTCTGAAGTTTAAAATGATAAATTAAATACATGGAAGAGACAGATACTCGTATGTTTTCTTTAAAATGGCTTGATATACAGACAGCAATCTAGCAGATGTGTATGTATTTTAATGACATCATAATTACATATTCAAGGATCAAGGATATCTTTAAGAAAAGTCTTTTATTCCAAATATATTACCATACCATATTCTGATGAAACAAATGTTGATGGTAAACATTTAAAACTGAGTCCAGAACAGGTTATATAGAAGGGTACATAGCATGTGCTCCATACAGAGGGGGTTCTTCTGAAGACGGGGCAGCTGAATGGTGCAGTGCTGAGCTCTGCCTTGGTTGGGCTTGGTCCTCATATTCTTCACATTTAGTAGGTGTTGCTAAGCTCAGGCAAAACAACTAATGGTAAGTTGACCTGTGGGTCTATGGCACATTTGATGTTCAGGTAGATCTGTAAATACATAGATTCGTCACTAGAGGTCCTTCCTTATTTATATTAAAGTGCAGTGCTTCCATAATCGATCACTGCCTGCTTACACCTGTTTCAAAGATCGTAATATTAAACAGCCCTTTAATAAATCTGAATTAAGACCACTCCCATAATTGTAATAAGACTAGTGTAATAGAGCTGGTTACCTTTAGCCTGTACTCCAGTCTAATGATGCTGCAGCTCAAGATGGATGGAGGCAGTTCCTCTGGGATCATGATCACCTTGGTCACAGTTCTGTTGCTATTTGAAGGCACTGGCTCACTCTTTTCTTTCAGGATCTTTTTTATACTATTATTCTTTTTACCCTGGGCGAAATAACTCTTCTCCTTATACAAGATGAATTTAGGTTTTACTTTGCGACTTGATTGGTTTTTAATCTCAACAGTGACCTGAAGAGCCTCACCTAAAACAAAAGAGTTAGTTTTCTGATTTTCAGATTTAATTTTCTGTTTTTGTTTTCTGACTGCAAGTAAATGACCAGTTACAGTAACATCCTATTACCTTGACAGTATCCCAGCCGCTGAGTGTGAACATCAATTGCAACCGTACCAGATCCAAAAACACTGAGTGATTTCTCTTTGCTGCCAAACTGAGGCTCCTAGAAAAACCACATCTATGTTACTTAAATTGACAGTTATACACATATTTATGTTAAAATAGTTGCTTACCAAAAGTCCAGGAATTTCCATATGAGCTTTTGGGACAAATGTAAAGTGTGTTTTGGCTTTTTTGGTCAGCTTCATAGACTGTTTCAGCTCTGCTTTCAGCTTATGCACAATTTTTCCGATTGAAGATTTGAAAGACGGTGGAATCTTTCTGTAAATAATAAGTCTAAAGGTTAAAAAGACAAATATGTAATATTTTTGTTAATGTCCAAAGACTCACCCATCAAGAATTTTGAAGGAAAAAGGGAATACATTTCTCCCTGGACCAATCACTTGAGTCCCTAAAAAACAATCATAACATATTAATTTATTATTAATTTACAAACAATTATGGTTAACAATGATTTAACATTACCGTTTTGTCTTGTTTCTCTCAGGATGTGTTGTGTGACATCATAATACTTCTCTTTAGATGTGAACACTATAAGAAAATATTCCCCAACTTCTTCATACCAGCGGACCCGAGCTTCTCCTTGTGCTATCAAAACAAGTGCTTGAATTTGAGTCTTTTTAGAAACCTCAATGATAATTCTTCCATTTATAGTATCTCCATTTGTAAAGACATTCTTGCTGTTGATGGCGTCATATTCAATTGAGAATTTGTGAATGGTCATTTTCCAACTCAAAAATCCTGATAATTTCAAGAGCAGACAGACAGAAGGCTGGAACTCAGTAAAGGTACGAATGCAAAGCTTTGTTCGGACGCAATCGAAATGAAATCAAAAGGTAGTCAAAATGTTGTCTAACCTGTTTGGCTTTTGACATCACTAACAGCTCTTATTTGTTTGTTGCTTAAATACTGTGGGCCATTGCGTACCTGTGATGGTAGTCAATATCAAGGCATGGCGTGTGTAAGCCATCTTTGGGTTGTTACTTACAACCATTATCAATAATAAGTAATATTAATGCTCTTGTGTAAAAGTGAGCATGAACAAATGCTTGTCAAAACAATAATAAAAACAAACTATTAAAATATGAATGAAGATAGGCCTACCATGAGCCTGAGCTTGGCTTTGATGATTTTCAAAATTGAAAACACATTGTCTACATTTTTTTTGCATCATTTTCAACAACCTCTCAATAGACATTTTCTTTGTAAAAGAATCCTGCAGCACTTGTTGACTAAAGATAAACCCTGTTGATAATTAGTTGACACAACATACAGAGTATTTCATCTAGATTTACAGCTGTCACATGCTCTGCTTGTGCAACATTTACCATGACAACATATCCATATCAGTGTATCAGTGCCTTTAGGAAGCTATGAAAACACTACAGGTCTGAAGTTTAAAATGATAACCTGGATATTTGGAAGAGAGACATACTAGTGTGTCCTACTAGGACATTTTCTTGAAAATAGTTTTACATGGACAGTGATTATATTTCAGGCAGATGCGTATGTATTTTAATAATGTCATATTTACATGTTTACATTCAAAGAAAGGATACACTTCAAGTTGTCTATTGTTGCAAATATATTACCATAGTATATTCTGATTAAACAAATGTTGATGGTAAACATTTAAAACTGAGTCCAGAACAGGTTATATAGAAGGGTACATAGCATGTGCTCCATACGGAGGGGGTTCTTCTGAAGACGGGGCAGCTGAATGGTGCAGTGCTGAGCTCTGCCTTGGTTGGGCTTGGTCCTCATATTCTTCACATTTAGTAGGTGTTTTTTTCACAGCACTATTGCTAAGCTCAGACAGAACAACTATTGGTAACTTGATCTCTGGATCCTTGGCACATTTGATGTTCAGGTGGATCTGTAAATACATAGATTCGTCACTAGAGGTCCTTCCTTATTTACATTAAACAGTAACTCAACCCCTTAACTCCACCCACAGACGAAATTTGAAAAGTCTTGGAAAAGTGGGCAGAGCCCAGCAGAGACGGAGGGACGAGCTGAGGGCGAGGCTAAGTGAGGGCCGTGTACTTGAGACCCACAGAGACAGATTGATTGACAGATGTCAGATTGGCACAAGTATCTTTGCGATGGAGCAGTCCCTCTTTATTCTCCTCTTTCACCTGAGCTGGAGGGACTTGGTTTCTCTATGGACACCAGGCCTGAGCCAGAACAATTCAAAGCCCAGTCTCAGCCCGAAGCACGGACTGACGAGGCATTTTTATAGAAAACGGGTGCCGTGATGGTAGAGTAACTTTGGCATTTAGGCTAATGTACAAAGCATAGACTAATGAATAATAATAATAAAATAATTGCTTTAGATTAATTGTGATGTACATATGAACACTATTCTATAGAGAGACAGTACAGTGTGTGCAGCGCTCAGCTCAGACTAATGCTGCATTATATTTAACAGCATTAAGACTTTGTTTTAAAAAAAAAAATAAAAAAAAGAGAAAAGAAGGTAATGTTAAACCTGACTTGTTTGTAGCGTGTAATGCTAATATGCCTGGCTGATTTACTCAGTAATCATTGAGACATGAATAGAAATCAACGGTAACACTCTAAGAACAACATATCGATTTCTCTGCAACGATGCAGTATGTGAGCACTTGAACACATCATAAACTACGGTAGACTGGCCTTGTTCTTCTAAACTTTTTACGACATGAACAGAGCAAAATAACAAACAGGAGCCAGTGGCAGAGTGACCCAAAATATGTGTCTCTGTTGATCTAAAAATGAATCTAGTGAATCTATCTCTAAACACTACCCGTGTTTTTTTCTTTTTTTTCATCCGTGCGTGTGTCGCTCTGTGTGACCGTGTTCAGTCGCTTCAGTGACCTAGTTCTGACAGAGACCACCTCTGGAGGCGTGAGCTTGTACTGAGGGCTGTACCGCAGGTGTGGTTACCTGCTACAAAGGTGTGGTTAACGTACATCATGACGTCATCATGATCAGGAAGTACGGTCGGCAGCGTTTAACCTGAGGAGGGCAGCACTCATGCGGTTTTACACCATATTTATGGAATTAGACGGGTTTTTCAAATTTTGTCAAAAATAGGAATATAAACTATGAACTGTATTACTAAAGCCCAATTTATACACACCATCAGCTAAAAAAAGTTGTTTTAGGGTTGAGTTACTCTTTAAAGTGCAGTGCTTCCATAATCGATCACTGCCTGCTTACACCTGTTTCAAAGATCGTAATATTAAACAGCCCTTTAATAAATCTGAATTAAGACCACTCCCATAATTGTAATAAGACTAGTGTAATAGCGCTGGTTACCTTTAGCCTGTACTCCAGTCTAATGATGCTGCAGCTCAAGATGGATGGAGGCAGTTCCTCTGGGATCATGATCACCTTGGTCACAGTTCTGTTGCTATTTGAAGGCACTGGCTCACTCTTTTCTTTCAGGATCTCTTTTGTACTAACATTCCTGTGTCCCTGGGCGAAATAACTCTTCTTCTTATACAAGATGAATTTAGGTTTTACTTTGCGACTTGATTGGTTTTTGATCTTAGCTGTGACCTGAAGAGCCTCACCTAAAACAAAAGAGTTAGTTTTCCGATTCCCCAACCTACTACAAGTAAATGACCAGTTACAGTAATATCCTATTACCTTGACAGTATCCCAGCCGCTGAGTGTGAACATCAATTGCAACCGTACCAGATCCAAAAACACTGAGTGATTTATCCTTGCAGTCAAACTGAGGCTCCTAGAAAAACCACATCTATGTTACTTAAATTGACAGTTATACACATATTTATGTTAAAATAGTTGCTTACCAAAAGTCCAGGAATTTCCATATCAGCTTTTGGGACAAATGTAAAGTGTGTTTTGGCTTTTTTGGTCAGCTTCATAGACTGTTTCAGCTCTGCTTTCAGCTTATGCACAATTTTTCCGATTGAAGATTTGAAAGACGGTGGAATCTTTCTGTAAATAATAAGTCTAAAGGTTAAAAAGACAAACATCTAACATCTATTTAAGTTAAGGTACAAAGACTCACCCATCAGGAATTTTGAAGGAAAAGGGGAATACATTTCTTCCTGGACCAATAACTTCAGTCCCTAAAAACAATCAAAACATTTTATTATTCATCTACAGAGCAATTATACATACCGTATTTTCCGGACTATGGAGCGCACCTAAATATAAGCCGCACCCACTAAAATTTAAAAGAAATATATATTTTGTCACATATTAGCCGCACCGGACTAAAAGCCGCCGACATCCAGGCTGAGAAATAAGATATTTACATAGAAAGATTTTGTACCATAAGTGTTTATTCATATACCTGAACTGATTGTTTCCGAACAGTGCCTGTAACACGGCAGTAAAAGTGCTGATCAAACAAAACAGAAAAGTCATTGATGGTTTTATTCATCTTCCTCCTGTGCAGTAAAACCAAGATGCTTTATTTTTCTTCCTCCTGCGTACTGAAACCACTGAACACCAAACCACTGTCACTTTTTCTTCCTGCGCACTGTTAAACTATTAGTCGCTTCATTCTCCCGTGCACTGAAACCACAAGTCACTATTCATCTTCCTCCTGAGCATTGAAACTACTGAACACCAAACCACTGTCACTTCATTGGTTTCCATGAGGGGGTGAGGGTGTAAAAATATTACCGTATTTTGCTGTTGTGCGTCTTGGGTTGCATGTGCTAAGAATAAAAACTGGCGCTTTCTTGTTTGTACTGTCTACCGCTGCCTCGTTTGTCTCGTTTTTGCACTTCCTGCTAGAGCGCCCCCCTGAGGGCTGGAGAAAAATTCATAGAAAAGCCGCATCTCTGTATAAGCCGCATGGTTCAAAGCGTGGGGAAAAAGTAGCGGCTTATAGTCCGGAAAATACGGTAGTTACACAGTGACAATATAGTTCAGTATAGTTACAAAATGCCTTAACATTACCGTCTTGTCTTGTTTCTCTCAGGATGTGTTGTGTCACATCATAATACTTCTCTTCAGACGTGTACACAACATGGACATCTTCCCCATACTGTTCATGCCAGCAGACCCGAGCTTCTCCTTGTGCTCTCAAAACAAGTGCTTGAATTTTAGTCTTTTTAGAAAGCTCAATGATAATTCTTCCATTTATAGTATCTCCATTCGTAAAGATATTCTTGCTGTTGATGGCGTCATATTCAATTGAGAATTTGTGAATGGTCATTTTCCAACTCAAAAATCCTGACAAGTTCAAGAGCAGACAGACAGAAGGCTGGAACTCAGTAAAGGTACGAATGCAAAGCTCTGCTCAAACACAGTCAAAATGTTGTCTAACCTGTTTGGCTTTTGCCATCACTAACAGCTCTCATTTGTTTATGTTGCTAGGCGTTTGCGTGAGTAAGCCATGAACAAATGCTTGTCAAACAATAATAATAACATACTAGTAAAATATGAATGAAGATATGTGTAGGCCTATCATGAGCCTGAGCTTGGCTTTGATGATGTCAAAATTGAAAACACTGCCTACATTTTTTTTGCATCATATTCAACAGACACAGTAATATATTGTAATATATTGTAATGTGTGATAATTAGTTGACACAACATGCAGACTGTCTTATTTACTTTACCTTTACAGCTGTCTTATGCGCTGCCTCTATCACCATGACAACATATCCATATCAGTGTAAGCCTTTAGATTAAAATGCCTTAAGATTAAAATGATAAATTGAAAGTACATAGTTACCTTAATGGAAAACACAAGAAAAAAAATCTACACGTCCACACCTGGGTATACAGAATAGAGACATACAACTGTGTCCTTCTATTATATCTTCTTTAAAATGGCTTGATATGCACACAGCAATTATATTTCAAGCCAATGAGTATGTGTTTTAATAATGTCATACTTGCATATTTCTGTTCAATAGGATACAACTTAAGGTTGTCTACGGCTTCCGTCTCTGACTAAGCCAATATTCAACACTCAAACTCTCAGTTGGCCAGTTTGCTTTCTGTCTCGTACGGTTTTCTCTCACGATTTTCTCCAGTTGAGTCGAAATATTAAACAATCCTTTAATTAATCTGAATTAAGACTCCTGCCATAATTTGCTAAGAGACTGTCAGCCATTGCGTACATATGCTGGCAATAAATATCACATAACAGCCACAAGCTTCCTTTTTTATTGTTTCCAGTTGCATCACACAATAAACAATACTCATGTATTATTAGTATAACTGAAATATATATTTTTTATAACTGACTCATCGAGAAAGTACTGATAAAGCTTCTTTGGATATACGTACAGATGAATCCTATGACTACTTATTTCCTCATGCACTAGACTACAGTTTTTTTCCAAGTATATTTAAGCACTACTTTTCAATTAATAGAGACTAACTGTCTATTTACAGACACCTATTTTATAAGATAAAAACATTACAATACAGATAAAAGTATAACATTGGTAACATGGTAGAGTAAATAAAATAATAATACATCAATATGGTAATGTTAATGCTTGGTGCCATACTCTGGCAACGTAGGGTACAATCCATATGCAGCGTAGGGAGGAGGGGGGTCTGAAGCGTGGGCTGCTGCAGCTGACGCCTGAGGCAGCGGTTGTGCTGCTGGGTATTGAGGTAGATACTGAGGCACAGGTTGTGGTACTGCTGGCATCGGGCTGTAGAGAGGTGCAGTGGCATTTCCAAAGGCTCCAAAGCCTGAAGCCACTGGTGGTGGTCCAGGAACAGGAACCTGATGAGCTTGAAGGATGACTATTGGGAATTTGATTTCTGGGTCTGAAGCATATTTGATATCCAAATAGACCTAAAAAGAAATATTTTATGTTGTTTTTAGGTTGTTACTTATAACCATAATCATTAATTAATTTCTTAATATGAATGCCCTTTGTGTAAAAGTAAGCATGAAAAAATGCTTGTCAAAACAATAATAATAAAATGATGGTATGAATGAAGATATGCGTACCCTGATCCTGTGCTCGGCTTTGATGATATCACAGTTGTGAATGGATGGTTCTACATTATGGGGAACGTTGATAATCTGTGTGACCGTTTCACTGGCGGACGGAGGGATGGGCGCTCCCACCTCTTTAAGGAGGTCTTTTGTATCCAGTCTTCTCTTACCTCTTGCAAAGAAGCTGTGCTTTCTGTAGATACAATACTTTGGCCTGATTTCTCGAGTTGAATTGTTCTGAATGGATGCCAGAATCTTGATGCCCTCTCCTGCAAATTGCACCAGTAGTGTGAAATAAATTCTTCAAGAATTATCATTTCAATATAGCAGAGACCTTGGTGAAAAAATGTTAAATAAATAAATAAATTAATAAATCACCTGGGTAAAACCCTGATTTTTCAAGATTCACGTCCATGGAGACTGTCCCAGAGTTAAAAAGTTTGAGTTTTTTATCCTTAGTTTCATGCTGGGGCATCTACAAAGAGAAACAAATAACAATGTTTGCTTTACACAAATAGAAGCCATACCAAAGGTTTGGGATTTGAATAAAGCAAACATTTCATCATATATAGACATATAATCCCCAAAGAGACTGTTGTGCCCTTTCTCACGTTACATGTCACCCAAACATTTTACTACCAAGCTGCCTGTAGGGTTACATGCTTTGCTGAAATATGACACTACCACTCACATACATACATGTGAGCAACAACAAGAGCATTTAACCACTGCATGTAGTTTCATACAGGCACACATGAAACCAGTAAAATGCACAAGTGCTAGTACATTTAAAATGTACTTATGCATACAAGAACTGTATGGTGGCAGGTAGGCTGCCATACTCTTCTTGTAGTGAGTAGTCTTCATTGTCTGCAGATGTGTGTCTTGCAGTTGGAATGACAGGAATGGCAAAAGTAAAAGCCTACCATGAGGCCAGGGATGGCATTCGGGGCCTGTTGTGACACAAAGTTGAGCTTTGTTGAATCTTTCTTGGGAATCCTCATAGATCTGCTCAACTTGGCTTCAAGCAAATACACAATTTTACCAACTGAACCTTGAAATGAAGAGGGTGTATTCCTAATGCACAATGTGGACAAAAAGTGACAATACAAACAATATGTTAAATGGTTTTAGCAACAGAATTGAAAAGCTTACATCCATCTAATAACTTACTGCATTGGGATCTGAAATGTGAATGCATAGATATGGCGTCCAGGAGGAATCACTCTGCTGTCTGAAAAGCAACACAATTATAAACCACAAGCCTCGAACAGGAAAGCACAATATTACTGACTTACGGGTTTCACCACTGTCTGTTATTGTCCGGAGTCTTTCACCATCATTTTCTGGAGGGACAAAATAAATGTTAAATCTCTAAACATAGGTAAAGACTAAATAACAAGCACTAGTCCTAGTCCACAGGAAAGAGTGACATCCAGCTTTGTATAGCCGTGGGGCATTTTCACTGTGTGAGGATTTGATTTAATGAAGCAGCGGTTAGTATGAATAGCCACGTACCTTTGTGGTTTTCGTCTCGAACAAAGTAATGTTTGAGGCTGAAGTACTTATTCTTGGAGTGGTACACGACGGTAGTTTTTCCGTGCCGCTCTGTCCACAATACTTCGGCTTTTCCTTTAAACTTGATGGACAGAGACTGGATCTCGCAGTCTTTGGCCACCTCCAGCTCCACTTGGCCCGACACAAAGTCACCACTGGTAAAAGTATTGGTGTCATTGATCGGATTGTAGGTAACTTTAAGGCTCTGGACGGTGCTCGACATTGTGAAAAAAGGTTTAAAAACTACAAAACAACTTTACGACGCTGTGCTTCCGCGGTGGGCGACTGCGTCCTATAGATAAGCTGAATAAAGGCCCCGCCCACACCGAGAGAGCGGACAAGTAAAAAAAAAACAACAAAAAAACAAGAAATATTTATATTATTTTTTTAATTATTTTTTTTATTCATTCTCAAATTAAAATCACAACATAATTTGCTCACATGCTCAGAAGTTCAATTAAAAACTAATATATCCTCCCTGGCTGAACACAACACATAACCCACTACCCCCACACACTCCTCCAGCTCCTACTACGGGCTGCAGGCTACAACCACCAGTCATTTTGAAAACAGTTCAGAGTCTGTGTACCCCGGCCTCCACTGGAGATCTGCACGTCTCTATGGGGGTCTGTACAGGGACCTATTGGGGATGACCCCGGGGTCAACAAACCTGACCATTCCAAGACACCCTACAGGAAAGAAAGACATGTCATGTTTGACTGGAAAAATGAGCATAGCCTAATGTTAAAGAAGGTTTTGCTGGTGCCTTACAATGTTTTACACAGCTCAAAAACCTGCTCCACCAGGAAGAAATATAAGGAAAATAGTAGAAATAAAAAAGCAAGTGCAATGTGATGATATAAATTTGCTAACTTACCAAAGCAAGCAAAATGCTTATCATGTCATATAAGCTTTAAATATAAAGATGTTACTTTTTTAAAAGCCTTATGGGTTACAGTGGAAAATCAGATTTTAGCTTACTTCCTAATCCTGAGTCTTGGGCTTATGTTTGACACATAAAATGACAACTTTGCATCTTTATCAAGAAATGAAATAGGATGTACAAGTTTACTAAACAGACAATTTGAGAGGAAGACAAGAAAGGGGCAAACAGAGATCCTATACACATATGTCTACATTTTTTTTATTTTTTTTTCCATTTATTTATTTATTCATTCATGCATAAATACACAATCAACCCAAAAATGCCCTATATACAATACCAGGGTGGCAAATATGTGTGCGTGTGGAGTTTTTTGTTATTTTTCTTGCTCTAAGACTAAAACAAACATGATGTAATCAAGGCAACATGGAGATACATTCTAAACACGTGATTGAGCAGCAGCAGTGTTAATGTTAAAACTCATCCTGTTGGGCGTATGGCGTTCACACACATTTGCAAACATGGACATACACAGGTATTGTGTAGTTACCACAAATCCAATGGGACAAATGTGAAGCTCTAATAACTGGTAAACACTATGAGAACAAGCAAGCAAAAATAGCTTGCCATTCAAAAATATAGACTTGTCAATGTCACAACTTAACTTAGCTTTTACCAATTTGGTTTCAAGATGTACCATCGCATTTACACCATTGTAAAAATAAAAACTCATCTCTTGCAAGGAAAAAGAACAATGTGAGACTTGAAGTTAACTTTAAGGGGGTTATTGTGTAGGTGTTTATTACCGGTATGAAAATAAAAACTTTTACACTGGGTGGTTTACATAGAGATGTATTCAAACATTCAGGATTTTCTACCATAATCAGATAAGGACGGGTAGATCCCATATGTCCCGTGCATCTCGTAGGGCGGTGGAGGTGGAGCTGAGGGGCTCACAGCTCCTGAGTATGGAGGGAGATTGGTCCATGCTGGGGCAGTTGGAGGAGCTTCAAATCCATAGGCAGGATAAGCAGGTGGCAGCTCTCTATTCAAGCCTTGTACATTAGGCAGTATGATGATGGGGAACTTTATTTCTGGGTCCAGAGCATACTTGACATCCAGGTACACCTGTAAGAAAAAAATATTAAGAGCAACATTTTGCCTTAAACTACACTGAAAACTATACAAAGCAGTACAGAAGAGGTACACACCCTGAGCCTGTACTCGACTTTGATAATGTTGCAGTTTAAGATGGATGTGCAGGCGGTGGGAGGGATGGTGATGATCTTGGAGACAGTTTGACCAGCAGAGGGTGGAATGGCTTCACCCACCTCTTTTAGTAGATCTTTAGTTTCCACTTTTCTTTTTCCTTTTGCGAAGAAACTGTGCTTTCTGTACAAACAATACTTGGGCCTTACGTCACGTGACGACTTGTTGTGAATGGACGCCACTACTTTCATTCCTTCACCTGCAGAGGAAAGCACTGGCATTGTTCAAGTGTAACTGTACAAATGCAACTCAACACAAAGGTCATTTATTATTTTACTGTTTGATTAGTAAAAGTTGTGCTTTTTTTTAAGAGCGGTTCTATTTCAAGGACTTGGATCATTATGATGTGCCTGTGCTATCATAATCAATATACTACTGCTGGCACTGGCGGAGGTGCATCAGACAGAAATGCCCTGCAGAGAACACCTGTGCTACAACTACTACAACTACAGGTGTTGTCTTATCTACGTACAATAAACAAACTAGATAGCAGAAGACTTTGAGCTCATTAAAGAAGCTTTTAACCATTAGTTACCAATGTCTTATTTTAAATACTCTAACTTGGTTCAAAAACATCTAAATATACCTTGGTGAAATCCCGTCCGGTCAATATTTACATCCATTGACACATGTCCAGAGGTGAATAACTTCATTTTCTTATCGGTTATTCCATGCTGTGGAGTCTAACAAACAAAAGGGGTAAGTAACTAGTGTAATCTACTGTATTTTGCCAATGAACCACTTCATGAATGAGTTTATGTATGAACAGGTACCATTAGGGATGAATCAATACCCAAGTTGTTTTTGCAAACCAAGGTGAACTCTGCCTTAGCTTTGCTGTCCATTCTCATGGATCTGCTCAGATTTGCCTCCAGGGTGTATGCAATTTTACCCCAAGCGCCTTTAAATGATGAGGGTAGGTCCCTGCACAACAACAAGGTAGTCAAAATTCAGCCACAAAAAGGAAATAATCTTAAAGTGAAAACACTGTGTACTACGTTATATGAGGGTATAATAAATAAGATTTAATAAGAAGCATTTTTGATTTACAATTACTGAGAGAACTTACTGTGCAGGGATCTGAAAGGTGAAAGGGTAGACATTGCATCCCTCTCTCACATTATTGTTACCTGAAAAGAAATATTAATTTAAACATGTTTATGTGTTAGTATTCATTGATTTCAGGTCTTTTTACGTACCCTGGCCTTCTTGAATGATGAATTGCTTGACGCTGAAGTACTTCTCTTTGTTGTGGTATGTTACAGTTGTCTTTCCGTGGGTTTCAGTCCATCGCACCTCAGCTTTCCCCTTTATCTTTACACTTAACGCATTAATGTTACAGTCTTTTGTAAGTTCCAGTGTAACCTGCCCTTTAATGTAGTCACCGCTGGTAAAAACATTGCTTTCATTTATGGGATTATACCCTACTGAAAAGCTCTTAACAGTACTGGTCATGATACAACAAGCTACAGCTAACAATCTGGACTAACCTCAGAGTAAGATGAGATAGCAGGGACAGGACTCATATATCTTAAGCAACAATATGTAAGGACGCTGCTTGTAATGATTAAACCTCAAGGCTTCAGAAAGGTGGTGGCTAAAAATGACTCTCTAGTGTAAAGGTAATATATAAGAAAAAAAATGGATGGGGTTTAAACAGAGTGTCCTACTCCACTACTGTAAGTCTCACAAGCTGATATACATCCATCAGCCACTGAGATGAGGGCCTGAAGGTTACATCCATGTCTGTCAAGTACAACTACTGAGGTATACAATTCGGGTGATGATTGTTGCAGCATAAGCTTCATCCTTCTCACTAATATATATTTAATAACTATGTATTCAGTTAATATTTTAGTAAACAGAAGTAGTATATTTTAGACACACAATGAAGGCATGCTACTTTAGGGAAAATGCATCAGTCATATAAGCATTGTATGAAACAATAAATTTCACTGGAACACCTACACCTTGGTAATCATCTGTATAAAGAACTCTCTAGCAAATACAGTATATTTACTTCCATAAATTACCCAGAGGTCTCCAGCAGAAAACACTATGGCTTCTGACAAAGGTATGTGTCTTCTGCCCAAAACTGATATAGTTTTCATGATGGAATTAAATACTAAAAAATGCAATGCAATGCATAAGAAGTAACCATTTTAACATTTGCAGGCACTTAAAAGGCAACTAAAATGTAACTATAAGTGCTGAACACTTTGTTCTCAGTTGAAGTGGTACACAGCTTCAACTTGCTGAGCTGTCAAGTGTTCCTCAATATGACACCTTAAAATAATATCTTATATTGGCATTAAAAGTGGTGTTAAAGGTCTCTTTAACATTACTGCCTCAGTCCAATGGCACAAGTAGTGAGCAAAATAATACATTTTTTGAAACTATTTGTAAAATACTAGCAGTCATTTGATGTTATTCAAGGTTCATTTCTACTCTGGAGTTCACTGCCATACCACTTTTGGGACCCTTCAGCTAAGGGTCCCAAACGGGTCCGGCTTTGTGGTATGCTTTGGGAGGAGTGTAGATCAAAACTGAAGTCAACTGATTAGACATTCCTCACTCGTGCAAAAACATGATGCAAAAGTAAAAACATTAAACGGAAATGTTTTTTAAACAATTACAACTCGTTTCAGAGGCAATTCTAGAGTCTCTTGCGCCCGTAGGTAAAAATTCAGACCGGAGGCCCTCCAACCAATAACCCTTATACAACAAATAACCTGACACTAACAAAAAATGTAAAATGCAAACATTTTTATGAAAAAAATGCACATTAGTATCATTTTAAAATAAGAATATAAACATGTTGCTGTGTCAATAGATGTTGCCTGAGATGTATGAATATAAGAAGAGGAGAGGATGCTTGTGTTGTTTTTCTTAACTCCTGGTCAAGAGAGGCAGAAGATGAAATGTCTGTTTTTTCCAGGTAGGTGCACTTGTAGTGTTGGAGGTAGATGCTGAGTGTCTACAGTACTATCTTACTTAAAAACCTATTCAGTGTAACATCTCACTGTAACAATTTCCCCATTGAAAGGAGCAATGTTAAAAATGAATCACAAAAAAATTCATACAACAGGTATGTATAGTCACCTGAAATATCTAAAAAAAACAAAAAAAAAACATGCAGTGACATTTCAGCGAGAGTATATAGAGTGTATATTTGTTTTGTGATACAACTAAAGAATACCTGTGTATGTGTGCCTAGCCTCTAAGATACTGAATGTAAAAAGGTATTTTCAGAAACATAAAGTAGTGGGTGTTAATGGTATGTAGGAATATCACAGATGATTATAGGACAGAGCACAATGAGTTCAGAAGAGCCGCTTACACTGAGAAAAACCTGCAAAAGCCAACAACGGAATGAACAATCAATAACTGATTTACACATTATGTTTCAGAAAAGATTCTAGATACCAACCTCAACTGTGTAATCAACTTCCAGTATGCTGCAGTTAGAGATGGTGAGGAAGGCATTGTGGGGAATGGTAAGCATGAGTTCTTTGTGCACATCTGAAGTGTTGGGATTAATGGACTCTCCTGTCTCTGTAGCCAGGTATTTTGTACTCTTAATGTGCTGTTGTCTGTTGTGAGTGTAGCAAGTATGCTTCTGTTGCAGTCTGGCTTTTGGAGTAACTCTTCGAGATGAGGCGTTACTAATCTCGCAAATGACTTTCACAGTTTCACCTGGAACAAGTGGAAACATTTTAAAATGATGTCGCTGCACCTTGTACTTGTTTAGACACAATTCAGATTTATTGATAATACAGCTAAAATACATACCAGGCACAAACGCTTTCTTTTCTAGAGTAGCTTTCAGTTCAACTGAACCCGAGGCACACCATAAGCAATATACTGTCATGCTGTTGAATCCTGAAAGAGGACACTTCAAAACATCCAAGAAAAACAGTGGGTTAATCATTTTTATCAAATATAATATCAAAGAAGCAGAAAAAGCAGTCTCAGGAGAAAAGATTAATATTGTCCTAATGAGATTGATGTCTTACCCAAAGTTCAGGCTGGTTGGTTTGAATACGGTGAACGAAGCTTAACTCTGACTCAAAGCTTTTGGCAAAATGCCACGGTCGGTCAATGCTCACAGTTAACATGTATTGTATGTACCCAGAAACACTGTGGAAAGTAGATGGAAAATCTCTACGAAAAAGAAATATGCATATGTGTGGTTATTAGGCTTTGTAATAACTGCTTAAAACTGTTGCAATAGTCCTCTACTCATTTAAAATAATCATATCCCATTGACTGCCCCAGTTCTTGTTAAAAGAGCCTTTTAGAACAGGGTTGAAAGCTGAGAAACTGGAATGTTGGTCTAATAAAAGTCCCACTGGTTAGAGCAGCAGACACACCCATTAGGGCTTTTGAATGTCCAGTGACTATTCTTCAAACATCAACAGGGGACTGTCACAATAAATCTTTGAGGACTCACACCAACATGCTTGTATAACCATCTTCTAAGTTGCAGACAATAAAATGGCATACCCTTGAGGGATCTGACACAAAAATGGGTAAACATGAGTGCCCGGTTGAAGTTTGGATGTCCGACCTACTAGAGAAGAGAGAGAGACAGATAAAGAAACAACAATGGCATCAGGGCGCAATGAGGGGATTTTTCGCCCAAATTTCATGTTTGAAGTGGGTCATTGGTATACAGACCACTTTGTTCTTGCATGATGACGCTTTTGAAGTTAAAATATTCGATTTTTGCTTGAAAGACTCTTCGTCTGCGCTTCTTCCCTCCGGACCGTGACCAATGTACATTTGCATTTCCACGCAACCCCACAGATATAGACGTGATTTTGGTCTCTTTTGTGAGGTCGAAAGTTATAGTTCCTGAGATGGTGTCCCCGCTGGAGTAGGTGTTCCTTGCATTTAAGGCACTGAAGTTGATTTTGAAATTCTTGAAGGTGGACTCGAACATGGTTGTAGACCCCGAGTTTTCTGAATTGTCTCTTTAAAAACGTATTCTTCTGGCTTTTCTTCCTCTTTAGCTCAATGGAAACTTGCTAGAGAAAAATGTCTACATAGCACAAGATTAGTAAAAAACAAAGCAACCTACATTAAAGTATTTTTAAAGCGGTGCACTAGCAAAACACGATATTGCGCATGCGTAAAAGCACGGAACGCAGCTGCCTCCGCCCATTTGACCTCCCATTCATTCAATTTCCTCTCGAAAACTGCTTAGGGAGGCAGCATAGCATAGATGGTGACAGAAGTACGCTGTGGAAAACCATGAACGTCTAAAATATACCCAAAGACGAAAGAAGGAATATTATAGACTCAGTCAATGGATAGTTTGTGCATTGCAATCACCTGTTCCATCATAGTAATGTAATTAGCTATGACTTCATTTTTATCCAAACATGTCCTCCGGGCCGGACAGAAAAGAACATGAGTGATTATTTACTGCCAAGAGGAAGACGACTGCAGGGACCGTCTGTGAAGTGCAAAACAGAAAAGAGCTGAAGGCTAATCACAGATATTCAGTCTAGAGTTTTTAAAAGAGCATTTTTTTAATCCTAAATCCTAAAAACCTGTAATATTGTATTGTAAAAAAACAGTCGTTGTTGTAAAATATGATTTGCTTAATGTCTGTGGTAATTTTTTTTCTCATACTACACTGAATGTTTGAGTTTATTTCTGCAACATGTCTTTTCCACATTTGCACTGTAAAGACGGTCCCTATGCGGTACTGCTCACGGCACATAGACCATAGTTGATTGTCCTGCTTTGAGGACTGCATGTTTGGGTGAAAATTAATGTGTAGGTTATTGTCTACGTCAGTTTAAGTGGCTTTTTGTGTCTTTACAGCGGTTTTGCTTTACTTTACTGCGAGTCAGCAGGTAAATGTAACGCCCTCCCGTAGGATATGCTTTCATTTAAAGTAGGCCTAAGTCAAATTCATTGCGATGCTTTTCATATGGTAGACTTTTTGTAGTTCTGTTGTTGAAAGAATGTAACGCTGCTATGTTGTTTAACCAGTAGATGGCACTAGTGCTCGTGGTTTACGCACCATCTTGCACAAGACGGACTATTTATACATAGAATAAAACATAACTGTTCATTACAATTCTCCTGAAGCTAATAAATCTTATATCTAAGTGTAAACAGTGAAACATTGAAGTACAAATACATTGCTTTACTTTCAGGTTTACATCCTGCAAAATTGTAACATATTGTGAACCACTCTGAGTGCCTTGCCTAGTCACATCTATCACTTATCCTCTATTATTTTTATTTGTAGATTTTTTTCTTTTTTGTCCATAGAAATAGACTCAACATTTCAGTTAGTTATGTTTAAAGCTAAGCTGAAAGGATTAGCTGTTTTATTGATCTGTCGTTTCTACACAGGGCCTCCCTCGTCTGGTTAATCCACGGGGTCAGTTCTAATGACATTGAGGAGCTCCTCTGGCAGGCGCCACTATTGCCATTTACAATTTAGATGGAGGCAAAGGATAAAAAGAGGAGGAGGTGTATATAGGGATAGCAGCACTGAAGGTGATATAAAGGCTCCAAGAAAAAGAACAGGCAAAGGTAGCGTATTTCAGTCAGAGACATAAAAATTGCGTTCTTTTAGCACACCCTACTGATATATCTTGTCCATTGCAACATGTTTTGAGTTTATGCTGCTTTGAAATAGTTGCCTTCAGTTGATAATTCTGTCAGTTTTGTGCCGTTATGTGCCCCTGCTTTTTTTTCATCCACCAACAGGATTCCTGCAGCAAAACAGGAAACCACAGAAGGAACAGTTGGCAACCCTAATCTTGTGCTGATCCTCTGATAGCTTTCTTCTCCACCAACAATGCTGGTCAGAGCTAAGGAGCCTATGGCCGAGTTTTCCTCCTGTTAAATCATTTCAAAACAGTCATGCCTCACAGCCTTTTGCATCTCCTATTGTTTGGGGCTTTTCCTTTTGCTGCTCAAATATTTCACAAAACAAAGCTGCTTGTTTATTGTATATATGTTGTATGTATAGGTGTAGTGGCAATGGTACAAACTGACTTTATGTCTGTCTGTATCTAATAATGCTCTAAGTCTGTCCAAGAATTGTTTTATAAGCTAGGATCTGTTTGGGGTTTCCTGAAACGACCACATGATGAACTCACATTGAAAGAATCCATTTTAAAGACCATCGCAGCCCTATGATGTCATCACTGTATATTTTAATGTAGCCTCTAACTAACGCCAACAGAAAATGGATCTGCTACTGTGAAAGCCACATGGTATTTTCATGTGTAACGTTCATAAAACAAAAGAGGTGCTTTGTTCCATCGTCAGGCTAAATACTCCCTCAGCAATTACAGCTCACCTTCCAAAGACCTCAGTGCCGAACTGAGCAATACTTTCTTTCAAAGCAGGCAGTGGAGCATGAAGACAGAGGTTCTCTACAGAGATATCATTCTACTTTCAGCTGTGTTTGTTGTTGGCTAGAATACATTTTTAGTTACATTTTTGTCTTTAATGATCAAAGTGCTATTTGCAAATGTGGCCTTTAAAAAAAAAATCAGTAGGGTAAGTTAATAAATAATAAAGTCAGTGATATTGACTCTAACCCCAATCCACCCTGTTTTATGACTCAGCAATGAATGAGATGACCCAGAAATGATAGTTTGACTTTTTCTGCTAAAGTGGAATACAGCCTACGATAATCTGTGTTAAAACAAAATCCAAATGGCATTCCCTGAAACAAAGTTCCAGGAAAGTGACTGTGATATCATTTGGTTTTGGTCTTTCACTATCCAAGCTCTGTGGCTGCCGTTGTTTACATCAGGGCCAATGGGAGGCTTCTCGACGCAGAGGCTCTGACAGTCTATCAGTGCAAGAGAGTAGTTAATATGGGCACACAACCTCTGTCCTGACCTTGATGCAGGACCATCCATCATGAGTGCTTAGAAAGGGGATGAGGGCGATGGGATGTATCCAGATGGAGGACACTTTAACCTGGGTTAGAGCCACCACGTCCTCAATGGGCTATACTTGTGTTCTGACAGTCATCACACAACAGTGGCAGGTTAAACACAGAAGTTGTTAAACTGGGAAAACAAAAAAACATAGATTGGAGACTGATAGATATAGAGTGTTCAGTGTCTCTGCTTTAGTATCTTCTACTCATTTCTTCAGTCCAAAGAACCACATTCAGTTGTATACATATGAGCTTAGCTAGTTGTTTCCTTTTGCCGCAATGACAAATTACCAAATTTAATTTAAATGGTGTTTTTCTTTTACTACAAATGACTTTAATTGATATTGTCAGAGCTTCTTTTTATGGGGATATATATGGGTGTTTTTTTGATAAGGTAAGTCTTTACTTAAACGCTGGGAAGGCCGCTGTGTTATAGCATTGGAATAGAAGCAGTAATAGAAAACAAACCCTTTGACAGTAAAAGATATAATGGCTTATAATTTACTAGATCAAGCAAAAAGAAAAGAACTACAATATTTTGCATAAATACAAATACTTTGTACTAAATATTAATGAAAATTAGTCAAGGTGCAGTCTCTATTAACAGAACTCGAGACACATACAGACGCTACTCTTTTCCATCTTCATTCTCTTATTTTGCTGTTGGTTGTGCTCATCTGCAGCTGCTTTACCCAGAGTCTTCTGTGGCAGCCCAGCCGGCGCTCAACTGCTCCAGACTTCTGTTAGTCACATCAGCACCCAGCACACGCTCAGCCCAGCTCAGATCATCAGGAATTTCACCAATGGAAAACCTGCTCCGAATTCAGAAAAGGCCTTTGCATACATTTTAATTGTGGTGGAGTTTTCCACTTGGGCTCAACAGCTTCTTCTGTTCACAGTCCCAAGATGAAATGCTGTTTCATCTCATCAATGCACTAAGTGCAAGAAATGAAACTCTGTAATGAATGAGAAAGCTCTGCTCTGCTTTTCCAAATATGAAACACTGTACTCAATCCCAGTATTTCAATTGTCATGGCAAATTAGGCCCATTTGGAGGGTTTAAAGAAATCATTTAGCAATCACTGCAATGAATACGAGAAGCATTTAGATCATAAACATATCTTATTTTTTAGTATAACAGCCTTCACTGCAAGTAACTCAGTCATCCAAATCAAGTGATCAAATCATCTGTACATATGAATTGTGAACATCTGTGGAGTTAGAATGCCAGTGGCCATGTTAATAATAAGCCATTAAACAGCTGCCTTATTACTGGATGAATCAGACTCATGGTGTGTAAAATGAGGTACAATAGATGTTTGCCTACAGTTAGTTCTCTTTGCAGATGTGACATTATCTGCCCTTAGCTTTTTTGAATAGTTCAAAGTCTGCTGTGGTGGTAACTAAATGTCACCAGAGGAAGGCTATATTTGTTTTTCTCTTAGTGACTTTTTTCTTTCAATAGAACTCAGTTGATTCATTTAGTACATTTATAAGAATACCACTTTCATGACTTAATTTAATTGCTCTTGCATCAGCCAATTTTTAAAAGATAAACTGCAAAGCTAAGCTGCTTGTTTTATAAGTTTGTCTTAGCTTTATTTAAAATGTCATTGTGTTTGCATTGCGATGTGAGAGTTGTGGATTTACACATCAGTAATTTTTCCACCAGTAATGAGGTGACCATTTGTATCAGTCCAATGTATGAGGTTGTAAATACAGCTTTCAATATGAGCACATGCCTTATGATAATAAATCTCTGTACTGGTTATTTACACTGCTCTCATAGGATCAGTATATCTTCACAAATGAGCAGTTACTTATTTGAACACAAACTCGCAGCAACAAGGTGTACTATTGTTTGTCCTCAATTATTTACTGAGCCGCTTGCTTTTGTAAACTTTGACTCCAATTAATCTGAAGAAGCTCTTTTGTGTGAGCGCTTAATCGTTTGTTAATTAGCGTCCTTGCTAACAGACACTCTCTGTGGAAATATATGATTACATAGTCAATCGACAGGCTTAGTAAACAAAGGCTGTTTGCCAAAATGCCAAAGAAGTCATTGTAAAAGAGCAGGGTAAGCTATCACGGTTTGTTTGTGCGTGTCCTGCCTTGTTCAAAAAAAACACAAGAAGGGAAGGTAATGGATTCACAGGTGCATTTTGGGTCCTGGTTGTATTTTGGATGCATAATAATCAGGCAAAATGTAGAGGCCATGATACAGACAGAATGACACAGACAGATGACTCGAAGATGGGCCTGGTGGGTAAAGTGTGAGACAAAAACACTGAATAGTCAAATCAAAGTGTGTACAAAACTATTTTTAAAATCTAAAGATAGGGATTAGACCAGCCGACATTGTCTCTGCTTCTGCAAGTTACTACTGTGAAAAAAAAAAAAAAAGAGACAAGTTAATTGTGTGCTGTATTGCAATTCGTCATTCACACAAAATGTTTCTTAGGAGGGCGTTTGTTATAATCCAAGCAGCAACAGTGTGCAAATTTAACTATTGTTAGATTAAAACGGAATTCACTGTAGTCAATCAGAAATCATTAACTGTCAAGTCTTTGTTGCTGCATTTTAAGCATTTTTTATTATTATTTTGATTTAGAGCCAGTTAAAGGTATAGTTTAGCTGGAATGAGCATGCAAATGGAGTGGTGGTCAAACAGTGCAGAAACAGCCGAATGAGCTGTTAATCTGTGAAATTAGTAGAAGCTAATTCTTCATTACCCCAGTGAGGATCAGTGTAGAGGTCAAGTCAGCACCAAGAGTGGGATGGCCGTTGATCTTTGCTTCACTTACTACACCCCTGTTATCTAAACTGCTATTTATGTGTCCCACCTTCCTTGGCTTTTATCAGTGTCCCTCCCTGTCTGCCTCCCACCCTCTAATAACAGCTTCTGTCGTTGCTCTTGCATTTCGCACTGCTCATCATCCTATTTGTCATTAAGATATTCAGCTTTTGATCAACAACAATCAGAACAAATATTTCTGATTTGTGGGTACATTGTGACCTCTCAGCCCTGTACTGACACACTTCTTCCTCATTCTTTCTCTGTTCCTCCATCCGCCACTTCCTCCATCCTGTGAAACAGCTATGGTTAAGTCTGCCAGTGGTTGTCATGGTGATCGACCCGTAGGGACTCATCCCAAAACCAAAAAGTTTTTCTCGGTTAAAATAGGGGTTCTTTCAAAACATGGATTGGGGTTAGAATGAGATAGAGTGATTAGGCAAAGGAGTGAGACGGAGAGGTGTTCATGTGTTTGTGAGAGTGAGACAGCAGTGTGCCTCCATTCCAACTGGGTCACATCGCCGGAGCATTGCGTAAGCGTAAACACTGCTGCCCCTGTGATATACCCAGGCACACACGGACACAATGACGTGTGAAAATACACAGTGTTTTAAAGACCATGATACCCTTTTTACAACACTCAACAATGCATGGACAAAACTGTATGTCTGTTGGGGTGTCCTGTGTTCTCTCTGGGAATTTGTGACAATGTATGTGTGACAGTGCAGTGAGCTCTTGTCTCTGTAAGCTGCCAGTTTGGACAGCAGCATGACATAGCACTTTTCTCTGCTGCAAAGACATACAGCATGACCTCTAATTCTTAGAGTGGATGCACCAAAACGGTGTCTCTTTTTTGTTACCAACATTGCAATATTTAATTCTTCAAAGTTTTCCTTTAACATTAAGCATAATTCCTTATAATTCCAACAGGTTATACAAGCATTAGGTGAGATAAGCTCTGGAAGTGCTTTATGGATGCACAAATGACCACTAGTAGTTTCTTCATAAACAAAACCCTTTCTCTGTAGATGTCCACTGTTTTAAGGCCCTCAGAGCTGCAACTTTCCAATAGGCAGTGCTGACACACTTCACAATACTTGAGTAAATAAACTCCAATACAAATGCAAGCTTCATAATTGTGTGGTGAATTGTGCTCTGAATGCATCGGTAGAGGGTGTGATTGTCTATAAAAGGAACAGCCAAAGCCAGTTGTTTAAAATCTTTGTTGGACGGTTTCAAATCCCCCCACTGCACAAAGAGAGAGGGGAAATGGAGGGAGGGAGTGTGGATGTGTGGATGTCAGTCTGTCCGTGTCAGTCTGTCTTTCTGTCTGTCTGCATGTTAGAAGGACTGTAAGCAAAGAGCTTTTCCAATCAGGAAAAGGATGGAGAAGCTGACAGACAGGCAGACTTCAGATAGACAGGGCTGTGTGGAGGGGGTGGAGCTACGCAGAGGAGGGCGTACGCGAGCTGCTGTCACTCACCCACGGTTACCATGGTGAGGGGGCGGTCCTGAACAGCAGGACATCCAATGGGCGACGACGCTGCTTGTGTCGCCATGGTGACGGGGCTGTGCCCAAGGAGGTTGTGATGGGTTGACAGGTGCGTGACAATCGGGGCTCTCTGCAAGCATGTACGCCAAAGGCAAGAGTAGCAACGTGCCGTCCGACAGCCAAGCCAGAGAAAAGTAAGTTTTATTTATGGGGGAGGAAACGGCGGCGCGAGGGGAGTTCACGAGCGGCCGGGGGCAGTCGCACACTGAGCTGCGGTAGGGGAGGGCACACCGAGCCTCAGCGGCGTGGGGCTCTGCTCTGTGCTCTGCATGCCTTACAAACTTACAGCTGCTTTTCACTGTTAGACCTGCGTTTACCGTCGTACTTTCATATTAGACTATCTTAAACGACATTTTTACTCTTATTTTAGTTGCCTAAACGCAAGTTATCCAAAAACGTTTTGGCATTTCTCGACTTTAAATAATTTTTGACCTTAGAGTTATTTTGAAGGGTTGTTTTGTTACTTTCTTCGCAGACTATTTAAAGGTTCAGACTAAAACAGTATGCTATGTGTTCATGATCATGTGGTGACTGTTAAAGCTGTAGAAAGTCAGAGCATGTGTCCTTTTGTGACGAGGACAGTTTTGTGTTGAATGCACCTTACAGGTGAGCTTTGTGGCAGCAGGCATGCAGAACATAGAATACCTTCTCTTGTTCTTTGAATGTAGACACTAAAATAATATTTCTTCACTGGGCGCCCTGATAGGTTTAACTTAATCTGCAAATGCGCACAGTTTTTTGTTTGTTTGTTCTTTGATAGATTCAGTTCGGTTATATAGGAACTGACTCACGCTGGTTTTATTTACTTTGTGACATGGCCTACTAGAGCCAGCAAACTGTTTATGCCTACAAATAACAAATTGCTTGGATTTTTGCCTCTTGCATTCTTGCTGCTGTCTTTCCAAGTCCATTCACTCATTCACTCATCAGCAGTGTGACTGTGAATGAACACAGGTCTTTATCCCTGAATTGATCTGAATGAGTTGTTGAGCATGACCCCATCAGTATGTGGTTTACAGGTAGGTTAATATAGAAGTCTGGAAACATACAGAGTGTACAAGCCTCACTTAACTCAAGACTGAAATCTACCTTTATGGAAGTGGGTACAGTCCAGATGAGATAGAGGTGTAAAATTGTGTTTGGGAGCTTGATCACGTTGTCATTAACTAATGTGGGTGTTTTTTTTCTTATTTGCTTGGATTTTTTTGCTGCATGTTTTGCCAGTCAAATGATTATTTTTGGAACTAATGCGACATTGAAATCACATTTGATTTCATCCTAGTTTTGCTTCTGCAGTTCTCTTTGCTGACTTTACATCCAATGTTTATTTTAAAGTGATGTGCCAGTGGGTGCTCGATCTGAGGCCACAACAAAAGAAAAGCCTGGATGCTGAGAAACCAACAGATGAAAAGGCAGTGAAAGGCAAAAATCAGGCGAGGCAAAGTTTCATTTGTCTGTTAACAAGCAGCCTTGTTTCTAAGTGGCGTGTACCGGAGAAGCACAGCAGACCCAGTGCTGCCGAGTCTTCAGTTGTTTCTCATTTCTTCAGCTCAGCGGGGGCTCGGAGAGAGAGTGGGAGAGACGGAGGGCAAGAACAGATTGAAGGAAAGCAGCAGCAGGAGGAGAGAGCAGGACTGAGGGAATTTGCTGGATCATTAGTTTACACTGTTGTAGTATTGACCTCCGAATGGACCCCTGCAGACCCAGGGCTTTGGCTTTTTGCCCATGTAAATGTAAAGCAAGTCTAGTGCAACTGACCTCTGTTCAACTAAGTGTAATAAGGAATTGGCTTCTGAAATAACATTTTCTTTAGCTCTTTCTTTACTTTGCAAATTAGTTTACTCCATGCATTTACTTAAGCACAGGCTACATGTCATGTTACATCATACACATACACTTTTTGAAGCGCATGTATTTCTCCAAAAATATCCATAATTACTGAGCTTAATACAACCGTGTCTGTAAAGGGACAGAAACTATAGTTGTTCATTAAACAAAACCGAGGGAAAATGTTTAATTATGATGATTTAAGGTCATATAACTCAGACCTTTACTTTAAAACCTGTAGAATTCACCCAGTGGTTTACATGTTCACAAATATATCCCTTAACAATAGTACCATAACTATTGAGTTCAGTCTAAAGCCTATCAGTGTAATTAATCACTGAGATCTTTATCAAAGAGTAGTTATATTTTTGCGTATAAAGATGACATGTTTGAATACATTAAAGGGAAGTGGACCTGAAGTAAATGTAGCTGATCATTTCCTAGACCTCATCTTAATTAGATCTTTTTTAGCCAATCATTTGGTAGTATAACTATCTGCATTGCTATGACATGCTGAGATAAGATCTGAGGTGAACTCATTAAGATTGAAGACAACATAGACTTTATTATCTTTTTTGATACATTTTAATTCTTTTTTTGTACTTTTTATTCAATCTTTAATTCTGTTTTTGTCCTTATTGCTTGTCTTTGGTTGAATCTAATCCCAGTTTTTCACCTGTACTGAACTCTGTGTCTGGGTCTGTGATCGCAGCTGGGCTCTCTCTCTGTCCTCCCGCAGTGACTCTACAGTCTGTGTTTCAGTCTGGGCTTGATTTTGATTCAAAGTGACAGTACACAGCCACTGACTGTGTACTGCAGTTGTTCGACGAGTGTAGGTTTCAGTCAGTGGCAGTTAGAGGACATAGTTCACATTACTCCTGGATCGTGGTCCTGCCTCATTTGAATCACATATTACTCTGTTTTCTCTTTTCTGGTGTGTGTGTGTGTGTATCTTGTGCAGCTTGCTCATCTCTCTATTATAAACTTAAAAAAAAATCCTAGAATGTACAGCTTGTTTTTTTGTTTTTTGTTTTTTTAATATTATATCATATTAAGACACATTTGTTAATTTGATGGTGCGATTGCTGCTTAGGCACCAAGAACAAATGTGGTGCAGACTGAAGTGTGCCTTATGCTGGAAGTATCGTCATCACACAGCTATCTCTGAACCGAAACACCTCACAATCCTGCCAGGAGGCTGCCAGTGCAGCATAGCGCAGACTGAGGCAGAGCAATGCATGCTGGGAGTGTTTATCTGACTGAAGCAATTCAGGCTGCCACTCTGACAGTGAGCAACATTATGGGAGCACTACAATGAAACCAGAGCAGGATCTCTCATAGTGGAAACACACAATGCTCTGCATAAACTCCTTGAGGCAATCCATCGGTGCTTGTGTGAGCTGCCGCCTGAGGAACAGGACTTTCATACATGATGCATAATATTGGGCACACATGCATTATCATTGTGGTAGTGATATGGTTTCAATATCTGAAAGAATTTCCAATGGAGAAAGTTATTTTCTGCTCTGGGATTGCTCCATCAGAATGCCAGAATACAGTACATTGACTTGCCAAAAGTGCAAATGACTGACACATGGGATACCATAACATTTAATGCTGTTGAAGTGCTCCTGTGGTTTGTATATTGTTATGAATGATGTTGACTGGATGATGATGGTCATTTTTTGATGTGATACAAAGTGAGTGATGATAATGATTGAGTAATAGCAAAAGAAATTATAGTTTAGTTAACTCTCTATGCTTCCTGTAATTCCAAAGGAAGATATTTTCTGACTCTAAACTACAAGTTTACAAAAGAGTTCTGTTCATAGTCCACATTGTGTGTATAGGGACTTTGACTGACAGGTGTCTGTATGCTTTTGTTTTTGAGTTTACTCACTGAATATTTTTTTGTCATTTTCTGGGTATGAAGTATTAGATCTGCCATGATAGAATTGTCCACAACAAACTGTTTTCTGTTTACCCCAAGTGAGTTCTTGTACGGGTCAGATGGGGTCTTTGTGGACCAGGGCACTTAGCACACATTCTCTTTATTGGTGGATCACTTACATTGGTAAATAGCCACACCTGGTTCTCTTGGCTTTAGCCCAGAACCAGAGAAGGAACCCCCTTTACCTTTGCTGTTCAGAAGGACATCAATTTAGTACCCTTTACAGAGTTATGTATCTATGTGTGATGTGTGACGTATGTGCCTGTGTTTGGTCAACAGAGAGCTTGCTAAAAGTGTAACGTGTGAACCCATCTGAGCTGTCTGCTTCCAGCACGTTGCCCATATGTTTCCTTCCTGAACATCAGCTCCATCTGTCCGTCATGCTGGCGATGCGAGTGTGAACTACAACACCCAGTGATCATTATACCGCTAATAGCCTCTTCAGCGCTCATGGGAACCTCTTGAACAAGTGTGAGAACACACCGAACTGTCACTGTGCTCTGTTGTTGTCTGCTACTAACACGGGTGGTCAGAGAAATGTATCTTTTTAATCCTCCCTGTGTTTTAGATCAGCATCAGTCTGGGATTACAAGAAATGGAGCTCTGATATGTTGGCTTTTCTCGTCAAAAGAAGCGATGATGACAGTTTGACAAGGCTCTGATAAAAAGCGCTTTTTAACCTGCTGAACACATACAGGCTGTTAAAGTCCTCTTTTATCTGCTGGCATCCCTCCTCGTCGCTCTCTTATCCCTGTTGCCAGAGATGGAAGTTGCCACAGAAGTGCTATCAAAGCACATTGAGCAGTGTGAGAGCAGGGAGACAGCCTGTGATCGACGCTGCCGGGGAAATACTTGACATGTCAATCAACACAAAGGACCCAGAGGGACGGCACCCTCACAGGACGCCTTGGGGACCTTGGGGAGGATTGACGTCGCAAAAGACATTCGTCGGCATCAGATAAAGAACAAGAGGACACTGCATCCTTATAGTATTTTCTCTGCAAAAGTTGGAGGGACTGAGCACTCGCTGGTTGTCCCGTAGGAGCCCATTCAACATTTCACAAATAAACTACACACAGAGAAACACACAAGTTCACTTTAAGCCTCAAATATATACATTACGGCATCACAAACAAAGCATACTTTCAACTTGGCGCTGGGCAGACAATCTACCAATCTTATAAAGAGATATGGTTCATATTGAGCAGAAATGCCTTCCTCATATTGGTCCAGCCTTATGCAACTGAACATTGATTGATAAGATTGCTTCCACTCCTTGTCGTTTGTTCTCTCAAAATGACCTGCTGTTGGTGGTGTTTTAAAACCACTCTCCAGTCTTTGTGTTGTAAGGAGCAGCACTTGTGGTATTGTCAGGATGTTTTTTGTTGCCCCCAGTGACACCAAATATGCACAGCTTTGCTTCAAACCACAAAGCGGTGGGACGCTCCCTCAGAGCGCTTCCTGTAACCTGAGCTCCAGCTCAAAGTAAATGCTGTCAGTGGAAACAGCACTTACAGGCCTCAAGCGTGAATTCACTGGCTGTTTAGATGTCAGATTTGTTGTCCTACATTGTCTTTATCTACCGTATTATGTAGCATCATTAGTTATTTATGAACCATCCCGTTTAGGTTTATTTACCATCTTTTATCTCTTTTATTAAGCGTCACAGTTTATCGTATTGCTATGCTATGTTTGCTTTAACTTGCCGTCACTGTTTGAGTGCAGATACCGCGGTGGCTCCACTGTCTGCCGAGTTGAGTTGAGGTTGGTCGGAGGCCCCTCTGCTGATATTCTCCATCATTGATATGCAAGCTGCATCGCACAGGCACTAGCGCAAGGTTAAGCATGCGTGACGGCCAGGCTTAGGAACTGCTTCAGACGCTCCCTCCTTTCCTCCCCTGCGCTGTTTCCTTTTCTTTCCAACACACACATGCGCCCACATTCTCTCGCACAGTCCACAGCAGTTCAGTCTTAATTGTTGTTTAGACAGGTCGGACACTCTGCATTCTTGATTTAAATTCCCTTTATGAGATGGACTGTCCTGGCATGACCACACTGATCCATTATAAATCCACGGTAACATTTTGTCCCCTGTGAATTCGTTTAAACCACTCCACATGATATTGTTCAACCCGCAGAACACAAAAGAGCAGGGCTGCAGTCAGACAACATCATACATCACATAAAATAAACACATATTGGATTAATTTCTAACTGCATTTTAACCCCAAGAATGAACAATAATCCCACTACTTTATACCAACCCATGGTGCACCACATGGGTTGCTTTGAGTGGTTAGTTATTTATTTAAACTTTTTCTCCAGTGCCTCACGATCCTTAATAGACTCACATTCTTTCTTGAAATTGCTCTAGATTGCCTTCATCTGCAACTCTTTTTATCTCATCGCAGACTTTTGTTGTTCAAAAGAATAGACCCTATTAGAGCCTGTTGAATAGAATTCTAATCTGATGAGATTAACTCAGTACTACCCTCTCCCAGTGGTTTTGTCATAGTTGATCAAGGCATGCTGCACTGTGTGAGATCAACTACAGTATGTGTTGCTGTAGAGTGAGAAATGCCTGAGTTAAAACGTAGAGCCAATGACCAAGAAACACCAAGTAAAAATGAATAAAAGTGACTGACACTTTCATATTTCATATTGTAGGTTGGCCTGAAATTATATTTTATTATGAATTTGACTGTAACTTTTATTTCCAGATTTTACACTCTATAAATCGTAACTTTGTGGTATTTAGAGTTTAAGATAACTTTTTTGTTGCCAAAACTGACAGTAAACTAGACTTTATTTGACCGTTTTGAAAGGTATATGTTGTGATCTATGAGATGCTGTTGCTCAAATGATATTTTTTAATTCCCATGCTTTTACCATCCATTGATGCCAGTCTTGGCAACTTGGCCATTGGTGCATTTCTGTATTCGTTCCCATTAAAGGAATCTCCTTGAAAGAAACTACTTGTAATTTAGAGTCAGTGCTGTAGTGTCCCTCAAAAGCTCTACAAAGGAGCCTGCCGTTTTATTGCATTTGCCAATGTATTTTTATGTTACCCATAATCCATAACACTGGCTGTTTCTGTGCAGCTTTGGATGTTCAGACTAATTTACCCTGCCCGATCACTGTTTTGATAACTTTATAGCTGTTCTCTGTAAACAATTTAATGCACTGTTTTGACTTGATGCCTATGTTTCACCCTAGATTTTCTGTAATCGCTCATAGAAAAAGTTTAACAAGTAAAACACTCCTTGAAATCATTGGTGCTCCTTCAGCTGTGAAATTAAACAAACTCCCTACGAGAGGTGACTCAATCTAAACAAATCAAACGCAACGAATGGAACTCAAATTAAGAAAGTGATGGATTAACCTCAGTTTTTTACTGGATTTGTTCACTTAAAAATGGTACATCAATACACGTCAGACTTTTACTGAAGCTTAGGTATATGACACATTTTTCCACAATGGACACAAGTGTATTCTGCTCAATTAGTCTGTTGGTAAACAGCAATGCACTCTTCCTCTTCTCTCTGGCTCTCTGATAAGCTGGCATTTCCTGTTATCTCAGCCCTGGGCATTGTTGTCTGCTCTGGGAGGCTGCGAAGTCCGTGCGTTGCTGACAGAACCAGAGCTGCTTCATTTCATCTGATTGCGACTGTATCAGGCGGGTGGCGCTTCCTTTTCATTGTGTTGTCTCTCAAGGCTTAATTGCAACTGCACTAATTTGCTGTTTTCCACATCAGATTGGGAGTGGATTGTCCCGGCCGCCTGCAATACGTCTTTCTGTTAGACAGCACTTGGAAAAATTATGAATGTTTTTATACATTTTTTATTCATGGCACATTCATGTCACAGCTGAATTACTGATAATTAAAGAGAGTAATAATAAACTGATTCAAATAATATGCAGCCATATGGTGTTGTAAATATTCAGGAGTTACCATAAATAACACAATTCTGTATTTGAGTAAGTTAAACAGCAAAATTCTAGCTAAAAATATTGAATGAAGCACATTCATGTCTGGCTTGTGTAGATTGTCTATTTACACAACTAAATTCTTCATAATGAAGGCAGTCACAGTTTTATAACTCGTGTAAATTGTAGTGGCATAAATAGAATTAATTGATTCACACTCTGATAATGTGAGATGTACAAAGTTCTACATCTTTAGACTCTTTTCTTCTCTCATTGCTCTTATTTTTCTGAGTTTATGCATTTGACTGTTCCTGGGGTGGGGAGGTAGCAGGGGATTGTGGGATCTCCAGTTAATGAAAGGTAAACACAAATCGTTCCCCGAGGTGAGCTGAGGAGTGCTCAGGCCTTCCTCTCAGTCAGGATATGAGCTTCATTTTTTTACCCATGGCATTTCACCTTTCTACCAATAAAGTCCAGTCTTTGCAGGAGAAATATTTCCCTCTGATTTTCTTCACTGTTGAGTTGAACCCACGAGTTTGAATTATGAACCCAAGAGGCATGATATTCTCCTGTATTCTCCGGCGTGAAATCTTGGAGGTTTTATGTGCATGGCTGCTCACGCTCTTGTGAAGTGGGCTCTAGTCTGCTCCCAATTCAGACAACACATATTTTTGCCAAGCCAGTGTTGGGGCATTGGGCCTTGTCCCCCTGCCAAAGCACCGCTAAGGGCTTTACAATGTCGTCATGTAAAGTCTCAGGCTAACATTTACTCAGCAAAGCAGCGGGTGAAACCATCTTGGCCGAGACAAAACATGGCACATGTGCAGATAACACAGTCTATTTGAGTGTCTTCTCCTCGGGCTGCTTCGGCGTTGGATTATGACACGTGTTCGGCTAATCTTCAAAGAGATTGTCTCTGCTCCTCACAATTTTGAACTATACCCCGACTGTAGTCTGTGCAGAGGTCAGAGAGAAGATACTTGACTATACTTTATATGAATATCTCTCACTACAGTGCTCTGCCTTTAGCCCTGAGCCATTACTAGGACCCATGGGGATGCAGTAGAAGGATAATGGAGAATATAGATTTAACTTGTGACCATCAGCAAAAATACCAATTAGAAATGCATCAGCGAACAGCCTGTGCTTCAGCCACAGCACACTGCCACTCGGGGATTAATTGAAGACGTAGAACTGACAGAGATGTAGCAAGAAGTTGGAAGTCTTTTCCACTTCCTTTGTTAGAAGTGACACTAATACTGTACTGCAAGTATTATTTTTACATTTAAATTACAATTTTACATGTTTGGAGAGGGAACATAATTAAGATATCAAGAATATAAATTGAATATACCAGACTATGTCACATCATTTGGCCTTATATTGATTTAATGTGTCTGTTTAAAGTGCTACAGGGAGGCTAAACTGTAGATAATAGAGGACTGCATGATGATCATTTTCAGTCCCCTTTGAAAGTACAATATTATGCAAATGTCTTAGGTGTGAGGGAATACTTTAAAGTAAGAATGCTTTCAAAAATATTACATTTGTCTGTATTTTTGTGAGAGATCCCAAGCATACAGTTTTTATGATAAACTAGTGCATTAAGTCTTTGCTTTTTGCCCTTGAATCTGTCCACAGTACTGTAATCATTGTTTTTTCAATTACCTTCTATTGTGAAGCCCTATAAAGGGGGTGTGATCAAGCCCTGGTGTTTAAGCTTTTTCCCCTTAAACTGACGCTAAAAGATCTTTAAATGATATAAACTCTTGGTCTTGTCTATCAACGATAACTCATCCCATTGTTTTCTTGTACAATCGAATCTTTAAGCACCGGGTTTAGATTGTACACAATAACACCAGTTTCATATCGACAAGTTGTTTTCTTTTGACTGACTTCATCATAGATTTTATTTGGAGTTTAATTTATTTCCATCTTTGCCTCCTAGCCTCACGTTGTCTGACTCTGATATCGAGCAGTGGCCGTCCTTTCCGCCGGTGCTCACAGGCTGCAGCATCCCGCTCGTGGCGCTCCGTCCTGACCTCCCCCTGGCTGCACTTCCAGCTCCGTTCATTAATCATTTACTCTCCCTGTCTCTCTCACCCGTTCGCCGCTCTTGCTCTCCACATCTCATCTTTACCTTTTCATCCTTCTCACCACCTCTGTTTCTGTGTTTACTGCTACATTACCTAAGTTTGTCCTTTTCTACTTTACTACCAACAAGAATCACGTAATCTCACTCTTTTCTCCTGAAATTTGTGTTTCAGCTGCCACATCGGCTAAAACTATGGTTTATGTTACTCTCTTGAAACCTAATCCACCAAACTCTCCTGCTCACATTAATTTCAGCAATACTTAATATAGACTTGTCCATAAAATTTTCTATTTTGTGTCACCTTCCAAACGAGCTGTGTGCATTTCAAAGATGCTCATCACTGGCATAAAGGCTACATAATCCCCACGGTTGTTGTGTGTGTTTCTTTTTTCTTTTTCCTGTTGTTGTTTTCTCGAAGCCTTCACATCAGATGAATTATTCAGCAGTGTAATGGGTCTATATTTGTCGTTGTTTATCTTGCCTCAGTGCCCCACCACCCTCACCCCAGCAGCACAACATCGCTCTCCTCCTGTCTGTCTGTCGGTTTGTCTGTCACCTCACTTTAATGAATAAAGTGAAGTCATTTAGCGAGCCTCTTAATGGCACATAAAGCCCCACCGCTAGGCTTGATTAATCAGTGAAAGTGTTAGTCTGTCACACACGGGGCAACAGTTTCACACCACGCTTCTCTCTCGTTGCTGCAGTTTTTTAATGTCATATTAACACAATATGCCCCCCTTTAGCTTTATTTGGAGGTCACATGTCACAAAAGGGCAGCCACTGTAAACAGTACTTAAACTTGGTGGTAGTTTTCTGCTCAATACAACCGGCTTCATTTCCGACACTTGTTGAAAGGCTGACTGGGAGCTAACAGAGACTGGCACAATAGCTTTTGGTTACTGCTGTCACTGTCTGTGTTGCATCACATACCTGGATACTGCAGTCTTATATAATGTGGCAATCTCCATGCACTTTTTGATAGACTCCAGGCTCCTATTAAAAAAGTGTTTTTGTTTATTTATTTTTTTATCACTTATCCATGTGTAGAGTTTGAGACAAATCGCTGGCCAATCAATGATCATGTTATTGTCCAGTCAGTGTGGTTGACAGCTCACTCACCTGCTGCATTTCCCAGTCAATTCTCTGCTCTTCCTTAAGTCGCCCTAACTGCTTTTGTCCACTGTTGCCTCTATAGTAAACCAGATCAATGTTACTTTTATGCAGGATTTTTTACTCATTCTGAGCATAGACTGCAAAGGTTTTTAGCCATTTATTGTGTCGTTTGTAAAGGCGTAACCAGAAGATACTGTTTGTGACTGAATGAAAGTAGGAGCTTGGATTACTTTCCTCACAGTGAGCTCATTAAAACTTCCTGATGAAGATGCAGCACAATGAAGCATGTGTATTTTATATTTGCAGCTCAGTGTGCAGCATTTTCTCTTAAAGAATGTTTGGAATCTAGTTTAGCTTAGCTGTTTTGTTTTTTTTTTAATCCTGTGGAGGGGTTTTTTTTTTTGTTTTTTTGTTTTTTTTGGTTAATTTGCAGAAGGAGGTCACAGCAGGGTGCTTGGCTAACTGAGACACTGCTCAGTGAGAAGCCTCTACATTAGAATATGAAAGTTTACAGATCTCACAAGGATTCATCTTGGGGCTCATCCGCTAGCACCCATCACCTCGATCCTCCACACTTTTCTTTTTTGTCTCTGTTTCTAATCCTCCTGCTTCACTCCCTTCCCCGAACCAGAGTCTTTCATCTCACTCTCCCCGTCACCCCAGCAGTTTCCCTCCTTTATTTTAACCCTCTGTCTCCCTTGTGCTAGAAATCTCTGTGATCAAGTGGACACGTCTGACCTATTTACCTTTGCCTATGGATGTAACATGCTATCACACAGCTAACGAAACCAACAACACTGATCCCATTGCCCCAATTACACACTGGCTTCTGCTAAAAAGGCCAATTGTATCACCATCATCGTTCACCACTTTCTGTGAATACAAATACATAGGTCACTGCTCCTTTTCACCTAAACTTTTATTTGTTAATGCTACACAATATGCACAAAGTTACACAAATTTAGTAATGAAAGACTGCTTGATTTGCATTTCCAATCAGATGGCATGGATGTCTGATCCCTCTTCTCACTATATGGCAGAGTTACACAGTATATCATAAATGTATTTTATTGCAGCATGAACAATAGCAATATCCAAATTGCAAAAGACTGCATGCATCACATTAATATTACAGTATTCTATGTGACAGACATGTAAATAATCAAAATAATAGTCCATTTAAAGCCTTAAATGATGTTGTGCTGTGGCCCTCTAAGTCAGTCCCACTGGTGTGAACAGTGGAGTTCCACATTTACTTTGCCAAAGGAGCATTTAATTATTGTAACTACGAATGTAATTGCAGTTATTGAATATTGTAGATTTTAGACCTTCTGCCTACTGGTCTATATTAGGGGAAAAAACACAAAATAAGCATAACACATTATGAACACACATATTCAAAAAGCATATAAACAAATCAGAATGCTAGGTTTTGTCAGCATGTTAGCAACTCTTGTAAATATGTGTCGATTATGATCACATATAATGGTTTTCCCGTTTCATC
The DNA here is from genome assembly GCA_036850595.1 of Rhyacichthys aspro. Lineage (NCBI taxonomy): Eukaryota > Metazoa > Chordata > Actinopteri > Gobiiformes > Rhyacichthyidae > Rhyacichthys > Rhyacichthys aspro. The sequence continues at coordinate 12,736,704 of CM072156.1, forward strand.
TTCAACAAGGGTGAAATAATCTGAGCTAATCTATAAGGGCCAAATCCAATCAGAGAAGCCGCTGCCTGCGCGACTTGAAGCAGCGCCAGACTTTGATCGCCGCGGGAGTGCTGTAAATTGATTAGCAGTGATCTACTAGTCTCTTCTAAATGCTGATCTGTGTAAAAAGGGTGCCCTGACTTCAGCGGGGCTCTAGTGTATTCTTTCTTCTCGAAGTGTCCGTGAAAGAGCAGCAGTGAAGACGCTCACTCTTTCTGTGGCCTGATTTCATTAAGCTAAGCTCTGTCACTAAGGCTCTGCAGGTTTATAGCAGTAGCCGGTGATTCATGAATGCGTTGCCAGTATTTATGCGTGTTCGACTTTTTTCTGTTCGCAGTGTGTGTAGACGTGGCCAGCGCTGGAATAGAATAGTCACTTGAAGTCTAATTTTTCACATTATATTATAATTTTTCACATTGATTAAATGTGGGAGAGCTCTGTAGACAAACAGCCAATGAGGGCATCTTTATTTGGATCAGAGTGATTTTCTTTCTAATGCCAGCTTGTGATTGGCCAAAACTTGCTGTCATGGGCCAAAACATTCTCATATTTTAAAATCCTTGATTTAAAAAAAAGCAGAGATGAGGTGTTAAGGTCATTTTTTCACAGATCATCACAATATGCTATTTAAAACTGGAGAAAGTTGTACAGTGGAGTTGTAATACAATCTTAATATTGATTTTATAGTCATACAGCCCAGCCCAACCAGAAACAAATCAGTACTTTTTGTGTAAATAAAAAGTTCAATTTCCAACAGTAAGTAAATACATTTCTGCTCCTCTTTTCTCTGCGTTTGTAAATCTCCCAAGTTTTACTTTTCTTTGACCTTTCGTCCGTAGAAGGCCAAAAGTCATCTCTTGGAGTTTCTGGAAAATCCTTTGCACAGCAGACCTTTCAGTCTTTTCTGAGCACTTTGATGGATACGGGTCAGTTTCCTGTTTATTTTCTCTGTAACCGTCAGTGCCAGGCTCATGAATATATTCCCCATGAAACAAGAGATCTCGATGCATTAGTAACACTCATACACATGCGTTTGTATTTGACATTGAGCCTCAAAGGGGAGAGTAGGGGAGAATAGATTGGCACAAAATGCAGCAACACAAGCGCATTTGTTCCTCGAAATGTTCTGAACTGTGCAGCGCCTCAGAAAAAACTGGCCACATCTTTTATTCATGCTCAGTTGTTGAGGTGTCAAGAGTTTTGTCAAGCCTCTCATTGTTCAGTTAACCTTGTCCCTGTGCAACATTCTGTCTCTATTTCTTTGGTTAAACATTAGTGCCAGGCCACTAGAGGAAAGGAGAGGAGGAAGAGGAGATGTCAGGGAGATCCCAGCGCTCTTCTTCACCGTGTCGTCATTAAACAAAGATGGCCTCCGAGTGAAAATGAAACGGTAGAGATGGAAAAAGGCAGAAAGGTGTGCAGTCCATCATGGCCAGACAGACAGATAGGTACGTCTGGGGAGATTATTTTTGCCTCCATAAAAAAAGAGAACAATACTTACTGGATAGAGTTGGCCATGTGCATTTTTTCCACTGAGGTTTTTTTTCTGGGACAGTTGCTGTCCTGATATGTTTGAGACGGCAGGTGCTGCACCATGCTTCATCCACACTAGCAGCTTAGGATTGTGTAATGATATAAAACAATATAGGTTGGACAGATGTGTGTCCACATTAAGATGCATTATAAAATTGGTTCTCAATGAATGTTTGTGATAACAGGGCAGAAGTAAAATGTTAACATTTCATTGCCCATTCATGCAGTGCAGCATTTTCTACCTGTTGAAACCTTATGTTCTGTGGCTGTCCAGGAACATTGCATTTGTCAGGAACAGACTGATAAGAGCAAATGTTTGAGTTTCTCCAAAAATGAAAAAAGCTGTCTTGGGAACATCTTTATACGATGTTAAAGAGATCAGGTGAAATGTTTAAGTTAATCCCTGCCAATATTTCTCTTGTATTCCTAAATGAGTCCCTCTTCTTCTCTGAGTTACCAGCACACTCTCACTGGGAACAGAATTGATGAACAAATCAAGTCTCTAATTAATTCCTACTGTGATCAAAGCCATGGGAGGAAGTCTGCCGAGAGCCCCGGGCTACAAGTCAGGTGTATTACACACAGAGACTACTTATAACACTTGACGATATGTTTGTTCTTCTAACAGGTGGCTGTAGTCTGGTGGGAACATCCCAAAAGTCTAAGAAGGTTAGCGTAACTGTTTTTGGCGCGCGGGAGATGATTAACACTGAGCTGAAATGTGTCTTTCTGTTTCTCGTGAGATTTTTAACAGACTGCGACAGCCTTGCTGCACATTGCATCCTTGAGCTGCTTGGCACTTCATATCCATGCGTAGGCACTTGATATGTTTATTTTTAGGCGGTCTGGACTTCTTGTACTACTTTGTATGTTGGGATTAACTACAAATATAGATTTGGAGCAGTTGCTTATTTTTTAATAGAATTGAATTCATGAATGTGTTCTCTTGTTTTCAAATTCACACAAACTCTGGACATGATTAAATGAACTGTATTTATCATCCATTTCCTTACACTTCTTTGCTGTCCTTACTCATTCTAGCCTTCAGGCTTTATGGTAAACCCCATTTTTCTTAAGCAAGCTCGGCCATTCTTATCCCATTTGTTAATGCTGAAAATGCTCAAAGTGTTCAATATAATAATAACAGATGCCACTTCTCTCCCTGTGCTTTCTCATAGGTTAGCGCTGTATGTGTACGAGTATTTACTGCACGTAGGAGCCCAGAAGTCAGCACAGACCTTTCTGTCAGAGGTAGGACCCTTCTGCCTTTCTGAAAGTGTGTGTTCACTGTGCCTGGTTTTAGTGTGACCATCAGACATTGTTTCCAGTAAGTCTAGCAGTTAATTGAATTAGCGTGGCCTCTCACTGCTGAGCCAACAGGTCAGCGGCAGTTGATGGGGTTATTAACATTAGCGTTGCATTTAGTGGAACTGGACTTGTGTCTCTAACATTGTTCTCTGATGCACTCAGCAGCTCCGCCATGGCCTGTCTGTTTTGTTGTTCTTTTATAGATGAAACTCTGTACTTCTGTGTCAAGGTAAAAAGGCAGGTAAAAATAGGGTGCCATAAGTCTTCACATCAAATATAAAAGGATAGGTAATGTTAGCCTACGGATATTCCACTGTTGAAGCACATTAGTCCAAGTGGAACAAGTATAAACATAGTTGCTTGTGTAAAGCAGACTGAGTTAGAGGACACACTTAGTTTTAGCTAGAGAGAAAAAGAGAGTCTTTTATGCATTAGACATGTATTTGGCTTTAGCCTGGATAAAACAGTTCTTGTATACACATGGAACTCATGGCACTGAAGTCAAGTATTGTTGATAAGGATTTTAACTTCCAATCTAAAACTTTTCAACACACTCAAATGAAATTGGCTGTAGCCTCTAAACCACTCTGACAAATGAGCTCTTTCCGGTAAGTAAGCCCCCTCTCTCTTTACAGTTTCTTGTAAAAGTGTGTGTAAGGCTGGAGGTGTTCCAGATACAAAGAAGTTCGCAGCTGAGTTGCTATTTCCAAGGAAAGCCAGACAGTTGCACATTTCCCTTTTTATTTTTTTATTTTTTTTTGTACATTTATCCCTTTTGACGTATTGCGTGACCAGACTCTGAGTGGTCGTGACAACTTTAAACAGTGTTTGTTTAGGCTGCCCTTCTTCAAAACACACAGGAGACAGGATATGTGGGTACATTCAATGCTATTTTCTCCAAGTAAAGAAATGCTGTCCTGACCTGAACTGTATAAAATAGTGTTGGGAGTACAGACCACAGCCAATTAAAAATGAGAAATGAGAGCTGTCACACTCGTTCTCCATCGTTTGTACCACTCGAGTAATGATGAGAGAATAAATCCCTCTTTGTCATGGATAAAATAGCTGACGGTAAAATGAACCGATGTCTCTAAATGTTGCTGAAAGTGAACATGAAGTCATAAGTATAAGGCTGAGTGTGAGAATGACGTCATTTGTGATGGGATTGGACAACGTATGAGAATGTAGTATGGAGCATAAATCAGCCCAATGTCATGGCTGCTCATTCTAGCTAATGACCTAGGTTTAGATGTCTGTTTTTAAGATGAAGGAAGGACATAAAGATAGAAGTGACAAAAGGAATCACACAAAGAAGTGGCAAACTCCACGGTTTGATTGTGCAAACCTCAATCTTCAGACAAGTCCAATGCACTCGTACGTACATATACATCTCCTTATGAATAGACTTGCTTTTAGCCGCACAGAGACTCACTTATCCACTTAGGAGCCCACGGTTTGAAGATCATAATGCAATTAGATAATGGCATGTGTTAAGGAGAATTCCCTACTAATGAGGCTAATTCAGATGTCTGACTTGTTTTTACAGTTTAATGTATAGGAAGCATCTCTCTTCCTCTCTCTATTCAGATCCGATGGGAGAAAAATATCACATTAGGGGAGCCTCCGGGGTTCCTTCACTCATGGTGGTGGTAAGCATAATACAGTTACATTCTTATATTACTGCAGTCACTGATTTGTTATGAAGACTTGTCATTTCTTGATTTATGTTGCCTATTAACACATGAGTATGTTTTTTTTTGTTTGTCTGTTGTTGTGCCATCGTTTTCTTTGTGTTGCAGTGTTTTTTGGGACCTGTACTGTGCGGCTCCAGAGAGAAGAGACACCTGCGAACACTCGAGCGAAGCCAAGGCTTTCCATGACTATGTGAGTCACCAATAACATAGTCTTAAACATTTGTCTGAAATTCACTGTTTTGTATAAAGAGACCATGAATAATGATTAAATTGACCACTAGAGCCCACTTTAAGACATTTTCCTTCAGCAGTTTGCAAACAACGGTCTGATAGTCCCATAGGCTTTGTTCTGTTTGCTTCAGTAAACTAACTGAAGAAACAAGACATGATATGGACATGTTTAGTAAATCGTATTTACTTCCAACAATGGACCGAGCAGGCGAACACACAGCAAATCTGTGTCTGCATCATTGCTCATCAATATTACAACACGACTCCCAAAGTCTGGGTTTTAGTTTTTCCGGGAGTAGTTTCACTGGAGTGTTGATGTGATAATGGGCCGTACAAAAATATATGTCCTGTTTTGCCTTGAGTTGTGTGTAAGCTAAAGAAATTGTAGTGAAAGTTATGTTAGATATTGTTGAATAAAAATGAAATTTAAATCATTATTAAATGTTAAGCAGGGATCTAAGCAGTGTGTCAAAGCACATTTAGCACTCAAGTTAAGTCCAGTTATCACTCAAATATGCAACTAAGTGACAGACTATAGAAGACTATAACTTTATTAGCTCCACTTGTTGTAAATCCCGCAGAGGAAGGGATTGGTTGATTCATTCATTTATTGTCCTGTAAATGGAAAACCATAAGCAGTGCCAGTTTTTGATCGGCCAGTGACTAAGACAGAGGAAGTATGGCTCCTTTATCGAGGGGGAGAGTTTGTCTTGCTTTTTCTGTTGTTTTCTCTGTAGCCTCCAGTCTGACTCATCACATTTGTCTGTACTGCAGTTTATTGAGATGTATTGTTGGTCCTGAGGTCAGGGGTTTCTGCCTACCCCAGCAGGATCATCACGTCTATTGCACCATGCCTCTTCTGCTCCTCTTCTGGCCTTTTTTGCCTTGTACTGTTGTTGTGGTGTAGCAGAGCTGGCGGGGGGTTTCTCTTTCATCTTTTAGCAGTAGGTTTGTGCGCGGAGGTGATGCTGATGAACAACGTGATGAATAGGCAGCTCTGTGGTGATGTCATCCTGGCGCGGACGAGGAAAGTGGAGGGCAGAGCGACCTCAGCCCAGTACAGAAACATAGAGAAATGAGCACAGGAAAAATGAGATGAACAATTCAAAACCATGTGTAAATAGTTAGATCAGTGGCACGACACAAACATTTCATCATAACTGTGCTAAAATGACACTTTAGATCTAATTGGAATAAATCCTATTCTTAAAATATTTTAAAATCATTACCCGAGGCCACCAGCTACATCTTATGTTTCCTGCAGCGATGTAATCAGACATTTATAATTAGACCAATTGTAATTAGACCAAGGTCACTTTCAATCAACTGCTTCGATGCTGCGCTTCTTTTCAGATTCAATCAGAGGTACTTCCCTTGTATCTGCTTCGATGGATGTTTTTGAAAAGTGTTACACTTTAATGCTAAAGTCTGTATTTTTGTGTCTGCTTTTTGACTTTAGAGATTTTAATCAGCCGTTCTGATGTTAATTACTGACAGATAGCTAATTACTGGAGAAAATCCTAATTATGCTGAAACATGTTGCCATTGTTTTGTTGCTGTCCCAGTGTTTTGATAATTGACTAGACTTTTGATTGGATTTGCACCATTATCCCTATTTGAACTACCAGTGTTAAAGCAATTGACTTTTCTCTTCTTTCTCTGTTTCCATGGCAGGGCTCTTTTGCCTGTTTGTGAGCTGCTTGTAGTGTTGATCATATCTCTTCACAGAGTGTCTGGAGATGTTCTTCTAGGACATTAATACAGTAATCTAATGTTAAAAGGGAAAGATAGAAAGGACTGATGAACACAGTGCAGAGAGAAGCATTGTTATTGATTTCCATTCTCAGAAGAGGCTTTTCAGGCATCAGAAAGACAGTTTACAGTTCTGTTAAGTGCTTTGTAAATTGTGCTCTCTGTACTAAACAAGCAGTTTCCATTTGCACAAGTCATGAAGAAGTTATTTTTAAATTCTTCTGCTTGCTTTGGAAATTACCTGATTGACACAAGCTACAAGCTGCTGGACTTTTAACAAGCCTTTTTCCTCACTACAACCTTATTCACAAAATTAATATACTCTAAGTCAGCAGAAATGTCAACTTTCTGTGATCTTTAACAAAATATTGCCAAATCAAAGCAGTGAGTCAAATATCAAACTCCATGAAATTGTTAAACTTTAAAACTGTTTTACAACTGAACTTGTAGAACTGATGGAAACAATATTGTACATAATAGCAGCCATTTCCTTCTGTACAGTGTTGTACATTTAGCCCAATTAAATGTTTGCTCTTCTGAAAAATTGTTTATTCAGTTGAACCCTGTTGCAATTACTGCTACTATTATTGGCATGGTCCAATGTGTTGGTCTGATTCCAGATGACCTAAAAAAACATTTTTTGCGTCATAAAGTGTGACATAAATGAACCATGGCGTAAGCAGACATACATGGAGATCGCTGTTAGAGGGTACTGTTGTTGTGCACAGTAGCTGGTATCATTGTGTGGGATCACTGTGAGAGATAGCAGCCACATGGCAGTTAGAGTAAAAGAGCAGATCAAGAGGCAGAGCCATGAGCAACCCTGTTTGATAAAAGTGCCTCATCTTCCTCTGCCACATCAGTAATCTATTCGCACTGCTCAATTTAACAGCAGCACACGTTTTTGAACATTTTTATTAGTCATTTCTTGCTCTATATTGAGACCCTGCTGTTCAACTTGTTTTATGTTTGTGACTCAAAGACAAGGAGCTTCAGTTTACCAGAAAACAAGTCTTTTCTGTGACTGTGTGATAATACTCAGTGCTAGACTTGTGAAGAAAATATATAAGATAGCATATTAGGCACATTGGGCAGCGCGAAGTCCATCTGTGTGAAGACTAAATGAATAACAATGAGTAACTTCCTGTATAAAGTCCAGGGAATGAAAATAGATGCTTACACTTCAATGAGTTTTGCATTTGTTTGCATTAAAATGTCTTTTCAAGTTATAGACCAACCCGTCCTTTTTGAAATACTTTAAACAGAAGAGAAGACCAGGTGCAATTAGAGCCACAAAAACTTGAGGAAAAAAGCAGAAAAAGACAAACTGAGGACAGAAGCAACCTAGAAACAGAGAGGGCTCTGAGCAGACTCTAACCAGTTGAGAACCAATGGGGGTTGGGGAGACCCCCAGTCTGTTTCCACGGAAACAGAGCCCTGTCTCCTCTCTCGGTCTGTGCTCCTATGTTCCTTGGTGGAGTTGAGGAGGAGGGAGGTGTGGAGGTGACTCACTGTAACATCATTGCCATGGCAATAAAGAGTGAGCCAGCGAAGAGGAGAGACGAAGAGCAGGGCTTTCCAGCAGCACACTGTTTGTCACAATCTCCACAAAACCAAAGAAGGACTCACTCTATAATGTACTGAAATATACAGTGAGGACATAGACTGTTTCATTTATTTAGAGATACAGGAGCTTTATTTAACTTTTATTCACTTTTCTCATAAGCCGTTTTGTCTTAGTTTCTTTATTCATGCTCTGGGGTCTGTGGTGAGTGGTGTGCTGCTCTAACTCATGTCACACATGTTTGGACATGCAAATGGAGTCTTCATCGGCTGCTGACATATGTACGCCTTGCTGTACGCCGGAGGGCAGGGGCAAAGGGGAGACTCTGTGGCAGAGCACAGGGAGGAGGTTAACTGAGGGCACAAAACACAGGGGCTTTTAGAATGAGTACAAGTTCAAACAGTGCCGTGGGATATAGAGAGGCATTTTAAGCTTGACTATAGTTATTGATTATGACAATCATTCACTTAGTCAGGAGCATATGCTATGCCTTTAATGACATATGGCCAAGAATGGGATGGTTTGGCACATTTTTTTAAATCAATATTATTGGTCTGAGAGAAAAATATTTTACAATATTCTTGGTGTATGTCCAGCATTAAGAAAAGGAATCAGATGTTTGTTTGTTTGTTTTGTAACTCAAATCTTTTCAATTATTTGTTGGAGGAGTTGAGTAGCAAGTGGGGTCTACCATCATCTGTCATCCATCGAAACAGTTGATAGATTATTGAGAAGGCTTTGACACAACAAATATTTAAAACCCTACTGTCTAACTTGACCTACTGTATCTAAAACCTACTTGATCCAGTCAAAGACAAAAAAGCTATAGAATTGCAGTTTACATAGCTGTATTTTTATCGCTTGGGTGTGTGAAAAAGATTATGGTGAATGATTCGAGGGCACAGCAGTAAAGTTACAGCAGGACTTAGTGAGGAAGAGCAGGAGGGCAAAGTAGGAAGTGCTGACACAATCTGACTGGCATTTTATCTCTTTGACCCCAACTAACCCCATTTTGACTATTTTTTGCTGGTGTAGGCATCTATTTCCCTTACCTTGGTCCGTCTCTTGAGTGCAGCTCTAGAACAAGTACCACTGTGTGAAAAGACAACAAGTATAATTACGTAATATACACTCCTACCCTGTTATGTTTAAGCCACCTGACATTGCTTATTGATATTCTTGTTTAAATCATCAGACATGACAATATCCTAAAAGGTTAATTTTCAGTTTGGAACATGGCAATAACGGAGATTTGAATTGGGCTGTTTCAGAAGTTTGCTTACTTTGTAACGTAACACGTATTAAAAGCCCTGGGTCAATTCAGCGTTTCGAGACGACACAATCTATGAATTCCAGCTGAATCACTTCACTCTTCATATCGACCTGCCTGATATAAAAGACCATAACATGTTCGCCTTCTCATCTGAGGCTTTCAAGACAGCTTCTGTTTCTCCTTTTCCTGTGCTCAGTGTTCAGTCTGTCTTCTTAACTCTTCCAGGGTTGTTGAAGCGGGACAGCAACAAAGTCGCTATCACGTTGGCATTTGTGGACACTTGTTAAAGAGCAACTGAACTAATCGCAACACTTTTTAACTTTTTACCACAACACACAGCCTCATAATCAATCAAATATGCAGCCTCAAAGCCATTTTATTGGTTCGCTAAAATAGAAAAAGGATATAGAATAATACATTTTTTGGAGACAGTGCATCCAACTTACCACTATGTAACAGTGACGTGTTATCACATCTAACCAGATAAACCCAACTTTATATACACAAGATACATATAAGTTTGCTAGAAAAGTTATGTTGTGTTGCTTTACTTAAAGATAGAAAGGGCATAGAAAGAATCAGCATTCTACTATATCACTATTGATGTATCGTAGTGTGGTATATGGCATGTTGTGGTAGAGAAAAAGATGCTAAGGGGAGAAGTTTATCTGCCTTGAAATTGGAAAGTGAGTTTGCCTGAGGAATGGACAGTGGAGCGTGTTGAACTTTCTCTGGTCGCCACGGGAGACTGTGAATAATACATGCTTAAAAGCAGAGCACCCCGTTCTCGCTGAGACACAATTGACAGTTCCCATCTCTACCAAGTCTCAAAGTTTCTTGTATAATAAGAAATGTTGCAGATTTGCTGTAGTATATTATGCGTAATCTAAACATCAGTGCAATTTTTTCTTTCCAGCCCTCCTTCCTGCTCTCCCTTCATTCAGGAAGTCAGCTAATGGCATTTGAGAGGATGGTGCAAACGGGAAACAGGGAAAAGGAGGAGGGGCCAGGCCTCTTCCTTTGTATTTAGTCGTTTTTAGACCTTGTTGTGGAGTTGGCTCATAGCACCCGTTAAGCACTTTGAGGTGTACAGGTTGTGGTGCTTTACATTGAATCAAAATGCCCAAATATAAGCTTTTTCCTTGTAATATCTATACTAATCTGTCCTAATGGAAAGTCAAATAAGTAATTTAGTGAAATATATTTTTATGTTGAGCTGATTGAATCACTGTTCACTTTTTATGTTTTGTTAAAATACGCTTTTCAAATCAAATCCAACCCAAATATATTAGACGCCAGCTTGAGCCTTGGCTGATTTCCGAATGCACAGAATGGTGAGGGCGCCGGTGAGAGACAGAGAGCTGGAGAGTCAGACAGAAAGCGAGGGATGCAGGTTGAGACAGTAGGAGAGAAGATAGACACAGACAGCCTTTTGAGATTCCACTCACGCTTCTCTGAGTGTCTCTGAGTCTCAGAAGTATTGAATGAAAATGACTCCACACCTTTACACACACGGCTCGCACAGTCTTATTAGTGAGGAACACAATGGTAAACATATAGGGATGATAGAGTTTGCAAGTTATCTCATTAGGTATTACTGAGCCTTTATTCTGATGGGATTAGTGTTGTGTGAATTCAGGATTGAGAAAGTGGCTGCCCCACATGTAAATTGAAGTGCATTTTCTTCAATTTACTATTTTAAAATACAACCTAAACCTGTATTTTCATCTACTTTTTTGCCCCCTTTATTATTTGATGCACCCCACACTACCACATACTGCAAATAGCATATGCTGTCTAACATCATACTGTAAGTCTGCTCCACTGAAGGATTCTCTTGGAGAGTGGCGCTTTGAATAATTAATGTAACAAATGAGTTTGTCAGGACAAGCCCATGTTTATCGGAGGACATATGCCGACTATTTCACTGCCTCAGGTTTCATCACTAACACCTTGTTTTGTTGCACATACATGCAGTTACCAAAGTGTAAATTTGATGTAATTTAACTCAATTTGCTAACATAAGTGTTTACGCGCTCTCACCCCCGCCTGTCACACGAGACCAGGGTTTAAAACTCCAGTCACAAGGGGTCACAAACGGGTTTGCGTCAGGAAGGGCATCTGCCGTAAAACCTGCGCCAGAAATAAATATGTTATAAATAATATAAAATAAATATGCTAAGCACTTGATGATGCGCTGTGGCGACTCCTGAAGGGAGCAGCCGAAAAGAAATTGTTGTAGTGTGTACATGTAGTGGTGAGGCCCAAACTACAGCTGTTTCTTCAGAGACACTTGATGTCACAGAATCAAGCTCAGCCAGCCTTCTTCTGTAAATTACCCACCTCCACAGCAGTCCTTTCTTTTGTTTCAATTTCTTCATCAAAAAGATTTACCATTTACCATGCAACACAATCACAACTGAAGGACAGCTAACTGACGTTTCCAGCATTGTTGTTGTTTTCCAGGGATGGTGCAGTTTTTGGGGACATGCAGATATCCCACCATGCTGTATTTATTTATTTACTTTGTTGTTGCTGTATTTGGAAAATGCTGCTTTGTCAGCAGGTCAGGTAGATTTTTTTCCCCCTCCCCAGTTCTCATTTTCGCTCACATACACACACACACACACACACACACACACACACACACACACACTTGTAATCTGTGTTTTGTCCTCTCCCCTCCTCTCTGCTCACTCAGTACGAAGGCAAACTCAGCAGACCTTCAGGCTGCCAGTGTATAAAGGCATTTTCGGTAATCCATGGCTGAAGTAGGAAGAGGGAAAAGAAGAGGGAAAACTTGCTGCTGTAGATGATGTCGAACACATAGTCAAACAAACTAAACCCAGTTTCTCGCCACTGAACCTGGAGATGCAATATCCATCTGCGTCCATCTGCACACTCATCTGCCGAGATAAACATGGATACTGTTTGCAGCAGAATATGGATTCAAGTCTGTTTATCTTGTTCCCTGTTGCTGAACATTAACACCGAGTGAGTAGGAAGGGGAATGAGAGGGATACGGCGATGTCGTCAGGCTGCTTTTATCTCAGCTCTGATTAAACCTGCCTGACCTAAAAAGTCAGCTGGCGGAAAACTTCAGAGACTGTGGCTGAATTTCACTGGAGCTCTTTCCAGCACTGCCTCCTTCAGAGAGGTTGATCTGAAAAAAATACACCAAGTGGGTAGATACTGAGAAAAAAAACAGCCAGAGAGACAGACAGAGAGAGACATGCTGCCTTTCTGTTCTCACTTTTCACACATTATCATATATATGGACATGGAGCTTTCCCACACAGGCAGGCTGTCCGGTATGTGTGCCTGATGAGCATGAGGAAGAGGCCAGCACTGGGTGGTTACATGAGGGTTTGTAGTTCACAGTACAATGCCACAGGAAGCAGTCAGAGGCAGTGCTTATATGTGCCTGTGCCGCCTGTCTGGGAGCAACAATCAAAACACCCAAGGTATAAAAATAATCCTATACTAAGGCAGAACGACAGGCCTGGGCAGTAACAGGAAGTAACCCTCTTGGACGAGTCAGTGGGACACAGAGAAATGGGGGAAGACCTAGATTTATGTTTATGATGACAGTATATGTTTGTTTCTACTCCAGAGTGCTGCAGCTGCCCCCAGTCCTGTCCTCGGGAATCTCCCCCCTGGAGAGGGGATGCCAGTGGGACCAGTCCCACCTGGATTCTTTCAGGTATATAGCACACAAATTACTATAGATACAACTAACACTAGAGATGTTTGATATAAGGCAACATATCAATATCTATGAAATTGCTTGTGATTGGGAAAAAAATCTTGACAGAGTTCATACCTTTTTCTGTTTTTGGTCCACTTCATCCAGCCAAATACAGTATATCAACAAGTGAATGGTGAATTAAGTTTATAAAATTTCAAGCAGTCTTTTGAGACATGTAAATGGTATATGTTTATATGATGACAAAACATATTTTAGTCTTTTATGTAGCACAGTTTGAGAGTATTATGTTTAAACACCTTTTAGAGAGGCAAAATGAAAGAAAGAGACAGGAGCAATCAAACATCAGCTAAGCAGTTGTGCAAAATTAGACTTTATTCTACTATGTTCTACTATATCGTAAACACTACAATCAGCCTGTAAGTTGGATCATTTAAAGAGAAAAATCTAAGGTTGAAAAATCAGGACTTTCAAATATTTTTTTCTCTTATGGTACAATATTGTAAAATGAAAAAAAAAGAAACTCTCTCCAAAGTGATTCTGTCCCATTTATTCAGTGCCATGTCATAAATCTATTTTTGTGTGCACTGCTGTCTGCTGTAAGATTCTGTATGTATGTAGCTAGTATGTGCTGGCTCCAGACAAAAACATGCTCATACAGCGTAGCTCTCAATGATCTCTGCTCTGCACCAAACAGACTCAGATGGTTATACATTGATTAAGCGTCATTATCAGTCAAAGTCAGACGCTGGCTTTTGACACTCAGATCAATAGCCTTCATAGGCATTTCTCAGAGCTGCGCTTTTAGAAAACTCAAACTTGAGACCAAATAGCCCTTTTGCCTCTCGTCCTCAAGATCAATTGTTCTTTGAAGGTCTGGTCAAAACCATTTAGCTGAAGAAATGCCAGATTACCAGACTGAACATGGTCTTTTCCACTTCAAATCTGAGTCAATGTGCTGTACTGTAGATATCTCAACAATATAATCTCAACTTTATAATGTAACTGGTAGATAATTTTAGGTATATTTATCTGCCATGCCTTAAAACATCCCTAAATCCATTTTATTTAGTGAACTACACATTAAAAACCAATGTTTCTTTTCATTTTTGTTGTATCCACAATTGTTCTTTAACTGACCTTAAATGCAAATTTTGTAACAGACAACTACAGCCTAAGATGAGACTGTGTTCAGAATAGGTGGACCACTGCTATCTAGTGGCCTTATTTGGTGGTGCATGCCACAGACAAAACATACACTAATGCCTTTGTTTACAGACCTCATTCTGCTTCATTTCTTTTTGTGTGCCCAGTTGGACTTTCTGCTGCCTTCTGTTGTTGGAAAAGCAAAACTATGTCTTTGATTTTTTAATTTTTTTTTAGCCCTTTATGTCACCCCGATATCCTGGAGGACCCAGACCGCCCCTCAGATTACCCAGTCAGGTATGAACCATGCTGAGAGCTGAGATGTGAAGTGTACAGATTAAATCTAATTGGGTTTTTTGTTGTTGTTTTTTTAAGTTTGGGTTGGAAAAGACAGGATTTACTAAACCTTCTGCAAAACCTGTCAAAAAGTTATAATTGACTTTTAAAAGAGCAGTGATATATGGTCTTGTGTGTAGGGTCTTGGAGGGGTCCCAGGGAGCCAGCCAATGTTACCAAGTGGAATGGACCCCACAAGACAACAAGGTGCCCACACTACATCACATATTTTATTTCATGTTAATATCATCAGTATTCTATCATAAATGGAGCCAATGCTTTTATTCATATATATTGTCATTTGTTTTAGGACATCCAAACATGGGGGGGCCGATGCAGCGGATGACTCCCCCCAGAGGCATGGTGCCCCTGGGGCCACAGGTAAGCTGCCACTTGTTTTTTGTGGATACTCATTATCTCTTCCATTCGGACCAGACAAAATGAGACTGTGCTGGGTTTTTTTAGAGCTATGGGAGTGGGATGAGACCACCTCTCAATGCCTTGGTCGGTCCTGGTATGCCCGGTATGAACATGTGAGTTCTACTTACAGTTTTCAATCACTCTCATAATATAAACAAACTCTATTTACTTGCTCCCATGATGAAAGACAGTGTTCGGAAATATTATCATTCTCTCACCAAAGTGACCATGATTAGATGAGTGTTACTCATTTAGCCTGCCTTTAATTACATCTTTATTAATGTTTGGAGTTAGAATACAACCCAAACACAGAAAGTTGGGACACTAGTAATAAAACTGAAAACATTTGCCTACTGAGAACTCAAATTCCAATTCTGATGCCTGCATTATCTTAAAAAAAGACATTAAAGTGTTTCATGTAGTGCGCTGTTAGCTCTGCTTTCAGTCCTGACAGACTGCATTGTGTTTTTTTAAGTTTTAATCAAATGAAAGGAATCAAATACGCTGTCACTAAGCAGTTTTCGGTGTCCTTGCAGTAATGTTACAAGTTGATCAAATACTTTCCAGTGAAACACATACTAGAGCAAGGTTATCCTTCGTTGATCTTATCATTTTTGTCTCACTGCAATGGAAGTACATGCAACATTTTTGCAAAAATCAAAATACCATTGTTTTGTCACAGAGAACTGACTGTGGTTCAGCATGAATTACATCATTTTACGAATTGTTTGGTTTGTTGAACTGATGCCATGAGTTGTCTCTAAACAGGAACGTGTGTTTCAGGGGTCCTGGGGGAGGAAGACCTTGGCCAAATCCTTCAAACTCCAATTCTGTAAGAACCAGTACAAAATAAATGTGCATCTCTTTAGCCATGGCCTTATTTTTTTTCTATTGTTTTGATTTTGTAGACACCTTACTCATCGGCTTCACCAGGAAGTTATGTGGTATGTGTTGCATGTTTGAAACCAAACACTTAATATTTCCAGCCCTTTGTCCACACCTTACTGATGTGTGATTTTAGGGACCACCAGGAGGAGGCGGCCCACCAGGAACACCAATAATGCCCAGTCCAGCAGGTGTGTTTTGATGCTCAAAAGACGTAACTGACACATACATTGAGATTTTTATACCCTCCTGTTGTGCTTTTTGTTGAATTAGATTCAACAAACTCTGGAGACACAATGTACACCATTATTAACACAGCGCCTCCAGGTGGAAGCCGACCAAATGTAAGCTGTTTTTTTCACTGAATGAAAAGAAAAGAAAATATTTATTATAAGGAACAAATATCCTAATAATTAATTTTTACTTTTCTTTAGTTCCCTATGGGTGCAGGGGGTGACGGTCCTTTGAGTGGCATGGCTGGAATGGAGCCCCATCACATCAATGGTTCATTAGGTACTCCAACCTTCCAGTACTAAAAATAAGAAAATAACATTTGTTGATTTGACCAAAACAATAGGGTAAGTTGCATTAATATCAATGTTTGAATTCATCTGCTTTGTTATTTTCTTAGGGTCTGGTGATATGGACAGTCTGCCCAAGGTAAAAAAAAAAACAACAACTAAAGCTTTCAGCTGCACATTAGATTTTTTATTTATTTCTTTTTTTTCAATAAACGTGTCTGTTCCACAGAACTCTCCTGGTAACCTAAGTATGAGTAACCAACCAGGAACCCCTAGAGAAGACGGGGAGATGGGAGGAAACTTCCTTAACCCTTTTCAAAATGAAAGTGTGAGTAAATTAAAGATAATTTCAACTCAATTTATATGAATACACACTGATTTCTTTTTCTTTTGTGTAGTACTCCCCAAACATGACAATGAGTGTGTGAGGGTCCAGAGAGCAGTGTGCTCAGTGCTCCTTGAAGATACTGTGGGCCGGAGCGAAGTAGAGAGACGAGATGTGATGTCAACTAAAGCCAGGGACTCTTTCTCCACCGTCACTTGTCCGACTGGCACATTGAGCGCAAAACTTCGTCTTTCTCTGGACTCTTTCCACTGTTCATGGTCTCTGTACACATCCCCTTCGTCTGTGTGAGAGCAACATTGATGTGTCAGTTCTTCTACTGAGACTGTACAAAGGAACCAAATGGAATCAAGCAGAGGGGACTCTTCGTACATTTCTATCCAGTGTGTATGTGACTGTCCACACGATCAGTCAGGCATTTTTTTTTTATACCTTTACAAACTTAGATCCATATACACGCTTCACCTGCACCCTTAATGGTCCACATAACATGCTTTTTCTCTTTACTTAAGATAAATCAAATGTTTACAAAGATCCCCAAGAGTCCCAAACATCAGCTGGAGCCCCGTTGTTCACAAAAAGACTGTAATTTCCTCAGCTGCCTCACATGGCTCAGTAGAGTTTCACCAGGATTTTCTAGCCCCGGCACAGATCCTTGATATTGGTTAATGTTTTATTACACTTCAGCGATTATAAAAGTGGGACAATCACAACACTGGATTTACAGAGAGGCCCTACAGACCAATAAGAGCACATTGGCCTTACAGGGACAGACTCAATAATGCCGCATATTCTCTCAGTGTTTTCAAATTGCATTGTGGTTTTTCAAAATAAAAATCATGTGCAGCTGTTTTAGTTGACCTAAAATATTATGTTGCAAAAGAGCATAATAGGGTACCTTTAGAAAATAAAATTACACAGAAGAGTTTGGGGAAATCCTAAATGTGTGGTTACAGGGCACAGGGGATTTTTTTCTACTTGGGCTTGCCAGAGTAAGTTCACATTTTATCTGACCTAAATACTGAAAACGTTTTTTTCCAACCACAAACAATTTGGAGAATTTATGGAAGAAGAAAAAAAATCTGTGACGGAGAAATTAATGTGCTTATTGTCTCCCGGGGAAACTGTGAATTCACCATTGAATGGGAAGTTGGGTTAGTATAAAAATATTACATTACATTTATATTGACTTTTGCATTGCCCAGGGCATGTTCTCATCATGTACAAAAGGTTGATATTTCCCTTCCTGCAAAATGTACAGTCACAGATGTAGCTCTTTTGTCTTGTATGTGTATTTCATATTATTTAAAAAAAAAAAAAAAAAAAACAAGCAAACCTGGAGGAAATGCTATGAAATGTGAGGAATGGACAGCAGACAGCGTCAGAACTGAACAACTGTGTTTTCTTTCATTTGAAGCCATAATAAGATGCATTTGTATATTGTATCATGTTTTTTCTCTTTTGTCACAGTGTGGGACTCCATTTGTGATGTGTTCATTTACTCTTTTTTATTCTTGTATTATGTTTTTGTAAATACACAGAGAAGTATTTCATGGGTTTTGAATATGCTGGTATAAATCTTCTTTTCCCTTAGTCAGTCTCTGTGCCGTCAATTCAGAGGAATACATTGTGTTTGAGAAGTAGAAACTTTCCAACAAAATAGAAAGAAATTCATGTTTTCCTTCTAATCTTCAGAACAAGGTGCACTTTCTCTTTTGTCTAAGTGCAACATATTACACACTAACCACTTTTATCTAGTAAAAATGTATCATCATGGCTCTCTTGCTTTAGTATAAATATTCCTCATTGTCATTAGAGAGGTACGTTGGGCCACTTCTTGCTGAGGCGTTCATTATGATGTCTTTGGGGGTTTTCGTGGCTGTGCTGGCTCTCTGCTCCGTGAGTGAAGCAGATCCTAACTGTACAGAACTGACTAGCCCTCTGGAAGAGTTTTTTCGCAAGGTACATCATCACATACTCTGCATTTAGGTAGAAGCAAACAATTGCCATTCTCTTTTGCCTACCATTTCACATACTGTTTGTTTTTTATCCAATGTAGGTTATTGGTAAATGGATTCTGTATGCTGCAACAACAGACAGTGACAAGCTTTTTAACAAGTTTCAAGCAGACAACAGCTCATGGATGGAAATCTCACCTTCAGCTGACGACAAAAATCACAACGTGCATGTGGAAGAGAGAGAGTAAATGTTGATCTTGTACAAAGTGAGTATAAGATAAATGGATTATTATGCATTTGGTCATTTTTTACTTTTTTTTTTTACTAAGGGGTGGTCATTGCGTCGTCACAGATGGCGTTGCCACTTTCTTGGCAGACAAAATCAAGCTGACATGTGAGTAACAGCACCAGTTCCTTCAGAGCACATGGTAACTGTCTCTGTCTGTGACTAACAGTGCTTGCATTCATCAGTGAACAGTAAACCATCTGGATCAAACCACATCGGCAACTACCTGCAGACTCTGGATGATGACGCTCTGGTGTGGTCTGATGAAACAACTTATCAAAAAAAGAAACTTAGTGGCAAAACTCTGTTACTCTTTAGTGAGTTCACAAATATAGCAAGAATTCCACGGTTCGATAATAATAATAATAAGCTAAATAACTTTTTGTCCTGTTCTGTAGCGAGGAACGGGACACTGGATGATGACACCTGGAACCGTTTCAACAGTCAGGCCAAATGTCTCGGCTTCACCAAGTTCCACTTTTTAGAATCCACTGGTAACACATCACTGTCTCTGGAGGATTGTGTTTGTGTTGTGCAGTTTGGACTAATGTACCATCTTTTCTCTCTGTTTTAGGCCTGTGTCCTTTGAAGAAGGATGATTAAAGTCACACCAAACGGGTCCTTCTTGTTGCAATGATACTGAAATCCTTTTTATTTTTTGTGATTCCTGTTAATTATTCCCCAGACTGTTGATTGACATTTTAGTTATTGTCATGTTTAACTCAGTTGTCTGAAACTAAAATGAACTCTGAATTATCCTAAATAAAAACTTGTGCAAGATATGTGTCCACATTCTTTTTGTATGTTTTCTCCACGTGATTTATTCATGTTGTTATTTCATGTTGTTAAATCTTGACTTCCATTCATTTAAGTCTCCATGAGGTCACATTTTAAAGTCAGGTGACCTTGTGAATCTAAATATTTGTCAGTGCACTGTACTTCACAATAGCCTACTTTAAACTTTTCTTTGATTGTCAAGTTTTTACAAAAGTG
Organism: Rhyacichthys aspro; assembly: GCA_036850595.1. Lineage (NCBI taxonomy): Eukaryota > Metazoa > Chordata > Actinopteri > Gobiiformes > Rhyacichthyidae > Rhyacichthys > Rhyacichthys aspro. Next base: position 12,756,692 of record CM072156.1, read on the forward strand.
GATGTGAGCAGGGTTAATGGAATACATTTCCTCTTTTTTCCCCCCCTTTGTCTTTATTTCCTCACACACCCACAAAGATGAGACTAACTGTGACATGTCTGTTATGTAAGAAGAAGAATAGGACATAAGCCACTGCGGACTGAATGTGAAAAGCTCTGAGAGTAGATGTTCGGTGTGTGTTTGTGTTTGTCTGTGACCCGTTCCACAGTTACACAACACTATCCCTGCTTCCTTTGAGAGCTCTCAAACTGGCAGGACACTGTGGTTTTCGACTGCCTGTTGTTTATGGTCATGGATCCACAGCTGTTTTCTGCTCTGATGACCCTCAGCTGATCTGGATTGGTGGACAGCTACAGCCCTGTGAGTATCTGTGGCTATGTCAAATGCACAAAAGATTCATAAGTTGATAGCCCTTAGTCGTTTTTTATTCAGATTGTGCTCTTCAAACAATGCAAATGCCCTCAATGTCACATTTGTGTGATTTCAGAGTTGTGCCCAGATGAGAGGGAAAAAGAAACAACCCCACAGACAAAGTCAAAGACAGCACTGGAATATTACCCTCCAGGTATTTCAATTGCAGTGTTGAAATATAATAATGTCTAACGTGTATTGTTCTTTCATTAAATTCTCTAATGCATTAAAGTCTGCAGCTTTTCTCTCATGTTAGAGCGTATTATTTTACATTAAAGTTTACAAAGTGTAGGCTTCATGTTGCTGTAAATAAAGTACTTTGTCCTCATTAAGTGGATCGGCTGAAATAGTTTTGCCCCCAACTTGAATATTATATTTGTTAAAACATTCAAAATTTCTAATTATAGAAGGTCTTAATATATGATAAATACAACTAAATGTAAGTATATTAAAAAGAAATGGAGGCTAATTCAGAAAAAAACATCATTTTCTTGGATAAGGTACTAGTTTACTGCACGAGTCTGTCACAACTTTCCAACAAACCAAATGGTAACATTGCAGTCTGTAGGTTCTGATATGTAGCTCTTGTTGTTTTGCATTCCTCAGTATAAGTGATATAAAGCCTATGTGACAAGCTGGTATGTATCAGGCATATTTTCATTTGGAAGTGTCCTGAATGTGTCTATACTCACTCAAACATGCACAAATATATGGCTCAGTAAACGGAGAACTACGTCATTTGTTGTTGATTTGAGAACACTATCAAGGCTATACATCTCCGTCTGTTAACTCGACCATTAAAACACACTGCTCCATTTGAACTACGTCATGTCGCTGTTATGTAAGGAGGCAGTGAAGTAAACAGAGCCCCTGCAGACTGAACGTGAAAAGCTGGTTTTTTGCCTCCCAAAGAAAGTGTTTGTGTGTATTAGACATGGCCCGGCCCACAGTTACACAACGCTGCTTCCTCTGAGCGCTCTCACACTGGCAGGACACTGTGGTGCTCGACTGCCCGCTGTCGTGGTCATGGATGCACAGCTGCTCGCCGCTCTGCTGACCCTCGCCTCCCTGGGAGCCGCAGCTGATCTGGACTGCAAAGACCTGGTCAAGCCTCTGGTCCTGGACAGCCACAGCCCCGTGAGTATCTGCTCATCCCTTTTTTTTTTGCTTTTTTTTTCCTGTGTTTGACATCACACACAAAAAAAATATGAAAGCATGTCTTGTTTTTCCACAGATTTATGGAAAGTGGGTGCTTCATGTCGGATCATGGGACAAACCAGAGCTGAAAGAGGATTTGACGGCAGTGAAGAGCTCTTGGATTGATCTGTCTGCTTCAACAGACAATGAACTCTTGACTCTGTATTGGGCTGACCGTCTGTGAGTGCACCATATTGTATCTTCAGCTAGAATTCACAGTTTGCATCACATGTTCAATGGTTATTTCCTTATTTTGTGTAGTCAAAAGGATAACAACTGCCTTCAGGGTCTTACCAATGGCACCATCTCTGGAATGACAACTCACCTGACGTGTACGTATCAGTATAGATAGCTTCACAGTGAAAAACAGTGTTGTTGCATGGGAATAATAATCCTTCCACCTTTTCAGTCGTCATCAACGGTCACACTTCATATCACGAGGGAAAGTACTACGAGACCTGTGCCGACTGCCTTTTGTCTGAAGACACCACGCTGCTCCCTGATGGCAATTCCAAGGGACGCTACCTTTTCCTTTTTAGTAAGTTTCACCACCATCTTCATTCCATTCTCCTTTCTTTATTCGTTTACTGCATTGCCCCTGTGTTCTTTCAAAGCACGGACCGGCAAACTGGAGCCATCTGAACTGGAGACTTTTAAGAAGCAAGCAGAGTGTCTCAATTTCATCCCAGAGTACTTTTTTGGCAACTTGGGTAAGTCGTAAATCATGGTATTCCTCTTTAAACAATGCAAATGAGCTCAATGTCGTTCTTGTGTGATTTCAGAGTTGTGTCCAGATGAGAGGGAAACAGAAACTCCTGCAGCAGAAAGTGTTTAAACAACCCAACGACAAAGTCAAAATCCAGCACCGAAGCATCACCCTTCAGCCATTTCCATGTGTAACTTGTATTGTCTGTAATAGGTTCACAATCGGCTGCTTTTCTCTCATGTTAGAGCTTATTGTGTTGAACTGACCTTTGACATTACTTTTTAGAAAAGTGATAGAAAACTGTTGGTGGTAAATAAAGCTCTTTGTGCTTATTCAGATGAATGTTGATTTTTTTTTTTCCTCGGGTAACAAAAAGGCAGTAAATCAAGCCCAGCTCTTTTCATGTTGGTTTTTTATTCAACGCTGTTCCCAGAGATGGAACAAAAGGCCTCTTTGTGAAGCTCAAAGACATTTGTGAACACACTGGTGGGTCTCTCCAGTCCAATGCATCAGTGGGCCCCCAAACAAGTCATGACTATTTGGGTTTATTCAAGGTCACTGTTGGCACAGGAAAACTCTCCATCCAGGTCTGCAATGTCATGTGCCAAGATTTTAAAATGTTCTGTGCCACTTTAAAAACCCTCCTGTAACCGTCCTTCTTTAATCCCCCGCCTCTTGCCTCACACTTACACAACTCTTTTTGTGTCACATCAAGGCACTGTTTTTCTCACAGCTTCGGAAATATTTACTTTGACCGTCTCGTCCAAACATGAGGCGACTTTGTGCTGGATTTGTGCTGTTGGTCATCACTTCCCTCAGTTCTGCATCTGCACCTGATTGTGAGGACCTTGTAAAACCATTTATGCCAGATCCTAAAATGGTAAGTTTATTATTTACACAAGAAATCAGTTGTATTTAAGAAGTAATTCAAGGATTTTTGTGCAGATAATGGGGAAATGGATATATGTGATGGGAGCTGGTGATCCCAACCAGTATCACAAAGCACTGGAGTCTCTCAAAAGCTCTTGGATTGAGCTGAGTGCCACTCCTGTCAGTCAGACCATCACTTTACGCTGGGGAGACAACTGCTTGTGAGTTATTTAGCAGGCAGAAAATACCGAAATGTAAAAAAAAGAAAAAGAAAAGTGAACTATAGTGTTTGTGCTCCTCAGTGGTCGGTGCATCCAGGGAGAGGTCAATGCAACAGTCTCAGGACTAGCCACTATATTTCGCAGTAAGTGGAGGAATTCTATTAAAGGCACAATATGCAGAGGTGCTATATCTTAACACAATAGTAATGCCTTTCAATCTAAGGGTCCCAATATATCTGCAAACACTTGTGGTTGTGTAGCTAGAGTAAGTAAACCTGTCTGGTAAACGTGTAAACACCAGAGCTGGCATCGTGTGTTTGTCATGTTCTCTTGGAAATCCAGCATCTTAGGCCTTTAAACACATTTGATATAAGCAACAGGTTGGAAAAAACACAGTAATGTGGTAACGTTCAATAATCCTGTTGTCTGCCTTTGAAGAAAATCTATCTGACCACAAAGGACACGTACTGCAGACGTGCTCCGACTGCCTGCTCTGGACAGACACCTTTCGGAATAAGGATGTCACTGGGAGATATCTCCTACAGTTCAGTGAGTCCTACTTAAACTAACCTCAGAAATAAAAAGTGCACAATACTTGTTTAACTCTCTTTGTTTTCAGCGAGGACTGGGAAAATAGTTCCCAAAGACGTTGAAATATTCAAGAAACAACTTCAATGTCTGAACTTCCCAGAGAACTTCCACAGCTACGATGGTAAAATAGGTCAGTTCCTCCTCTGTAGCATGAATGTCTTGGATTTTTTTAAATTAAGAGTAGGAACTGTAAATTGGAGATGTACTATTTGTTGTAATTATCCACAAGGTGGAGATGGTGAGCAATGAAATTAGCAACAAGACAGGTGTAAGATGTGATAAACCATTTTTGTATTTCAGAGCTGTGCCCAGATGACAAGGAAAGTACAGAATAAAAAGGAGAGTACGACTCTACAATCAATTTAATCAAGCACAAAGGATTTCATTTGATTAGATGCATATATTCTGCCACTTGACAAACAGATAAATAATCATAATTATAATAGTATAAGATTTTTTTAAAAACATTGGAAAAGGTCTGGCTGTGTATGAATGATTTGATTCCATGTTCTTATGTCACATGTACTATCAAAGAAGAAAACTAATTTTTGAACTCAATTAAATTCAATGTAAAGCTGTTAAGATGGTATTTTATTTGAATTGAGTAATTGTTTTAGTACTTAATTAAATACATATAGTAAGTGTAGTACTTGTGTCCATTGAGTCAAGCTACCAACTGGCTGTACTGGCTGCCCAGGCTCTCCATCCTGCAGGACCGGCCACTGCTGTCATACCCACTGCTTCTAGTGCTTTGTGTTCTGGATTTGCTCCCGGACACCTCCGGCCTCTTCCACCTGAGCATTACTGCCACCTGCTTCTGACACTGGGATGAGCCGAAATAATAGAGGAGAGGGTCTAAGCAGCAGCTGAGGCTGCCTAAGCACAGGGACAACAGGTACGCTTCATAGGTGGAGTCAGCTGAGCTGTGGGACAGCTGGACATAGTGGACCATGAGGATAATATTGGTGGGGGTGAAACATACAACAAACATGACGACCACAAGCACAGCCATGACCACTGCTCGGGTTTTCTTAGAACGGTTCTCCACATTGGCTGCTGCCAAGGCTTGGACTATTCGTACATAACAGACCACTGTGAAGACCAGAGGGATGAAGAAGAAGATGGAAGCATAGACAGGGAAAAAATAAAGATAATAGGTTTGGAGCTTCTCTGCGTCCTGTACGTCATGGCAGGTGGTGATGCCCAGTTCTGGTAAATGGATGGTCTGTCCTGTGGAAAAAAGAGGAGCCACTCCTCCGAGGGCCAGAAGCCACATTGTGATACAGACAGCTGAAGCGGTCTGGGGGCTCCTCCACGTCAGAGAGTTCATAGGGTACACCACAGCCAAGAAACGGTCCACACTGATGCAGGTCATGAGGAGCACAGAGCAGTACATGTTGCCGTAGAAAGCTGCGGTCACGGCTCTGCACATCAAGTCTCCATAGATCCAATTATTGCCATGGTAATGGTAGGCGATCTTAAAAGGAAGTAGCAGGCCGAATAACAGATCTGCACAGGACAGATTGAGCATGTAGATCACGGCCGGTTTCCTGGGTCGAATGTAACGCACAAACATCACTGTGGCAACAAGGTTTAAGGGAACACTCACAAAGAAGACAAAAATGTATAAGGTCGGCACAAAGCTCGTTGCCAGGTGACCCTGGAGAAATTCTTTGGCCTCACTGGAGACAAAGTAGTGCCTCTCCTGGTGATGGTGCTTTGAACCGTGGCGACCATGTTTTTTCACAGGAAGCTGCTCTGGGCCCAAACCAGAACCAAAGTCCCCTAAACTGTCCAACACAGACAGGTCGAGGTAATCTGCAGGCTCCTCATTGGAGGAAACAAAGTGAGCAGAGAATGTCCTTGGATCAAGAGATGAGTCTAAAAGAGCACAACGAGAAGCAATCAGCAATAACACTTTTTTTATATTATTTCTGTTAGAAGTACATTTTTTTCTTTGGGTCTCCTCTGTCTACATTTCAAAACTTTCAGTATGCTTATAGTTAGACTATAGGTCTGACTATTATCACTCACTTAAAAATGTGTGCCCAATGCATTTAAGTTTAAAACTCGTAGTTTTGACTCAACCAGTCATACTAGTGTTGTTAGTGTTTGAACAATAGGTTTATAGGCTTTGGGTAAAAAAATACAGCAACCTACTAATATTGGAGCAGAACACTAAACCCAATAAATTCTGCAGTAATGTTTGTAAATGTTTAATTCAGGTTAGTTTTCAATTTCTTACCATTTTGAGAGACAAACGTGGCGCTGGGAAGAGTCAATAACAGCAAAACTCCAACTGAAAGATAAACCATGGCTAATTGTGCGCCACACACTGTGGGCTGTAAATGTAACTGGTCTTAATATGAAGTCCACCCCTCCCACTTCAGAGGGGAAATCATTTCTCTACAGACTCTGGGGTGGTGTGACAGACAGAAGACTAACTTCCATCAGCAGTATTATTATTTGTTACACAAAGAACATATGGTCAAAGACAATCATTTTTAAGCATTTTATTAATTAAAACATTTTGCTTTAAAGACTTTAATTAAAAGGCACTTGTGAACTACAACTTTAGAGTTCCATAAAGTAATGCAAAGCAGCTTTTCTAAATAATCAACACTGAAATAATATTCTCTAGCTTCTTATACATACAAAATGAATATGAATTTGAAATAATTTTTTAAAAATACATTACAAATCACAAGAAAATAACACATTTAGACAATAACACATTTTTTTAAGAGATGAAACACTGTCCAGCACCACAGAAACTCTGCAGATGTCTAAGGCACACTTCCTGGTGTTTTTATCTGGTTTCTCTTTTATTTCCCGTAGAATTTTTTATTTAGGAGAAAGATGAGTAAATTGACATTAACTTTGGCTCTGTCGAACATCTTCATGACTGATACACCTTCATACTGCAGCTGAAGAAGGTCCTGCATGAGAAATATAAAGAGACGTGATGAAGGACACTGTAAAACTGCTTTCTGAATTGGAATTAAATCTGCTTCCATAATGTTTTCATTGGGAAGAGGAAGAGTTATCTGTCAGCAATGTAAGTGCTGATTCACAACAACTGCTGTATTTTCTGGTAATTGTTACAGGAAATGTTTACCTGGAAATGAAGCTGGACTTTTTCCATCTCCACTCCCATAAATTTGGCTTTTACCTCAAAATCTCCAACTTCCTCAGTGGGAGAAATGTCAAACATGACATTTTTGAACCTGGAGCAAGGAAAAAAGATTTTCACTGTCTCTTCACTGATATATCAATCAATAATATAAGTATATACTCAATGAGTTTATCACACATTTCTCATAGTTCGTGACTCACTGGTTTATTTGAAGTCCTTCTATCTCCAGTATGACTCCCTTTTCATGCAGACGTGCTGCAGTGTACTTCAGTGACTGTGGCTTCCACTTTTTACTGCCTTTATCCTCTCCTTTGCTGTCTAGTTTTATCGATCTGCGTGAATTCCTGAACACAAGACACAGAGCCATCCACCATTTATGCAAACAGTACCATAAACCAAGTGGAAGAGTTCAAAAATACAACTCACTTGCGATTGAGGTTATCCAGACAGGTCTTGATGTATGTATCGTAATAGTTCATCTGGTCCTGGTAAAAAGCTGTTTTAGAGTTCAGAGCTCTCAGTGTCTGCTGCAGCTTCACAAGCTCAGCCTTTCTTCTTTGTCTGTAGCGCCTTTGGTAGCGAATGTCCTGTCAATTACAGGTTTGAGTTTTCCAACAGCATTATTATTATTGTTGTTATTGTTATTATTATTATCATCATCATCATCACAAAAGCAATGTCCTACCTTAGATATCTCATTGATAATGTCCTGGTATTGGTTTGTTGCAGTGACGATGCCTGCCTGCTCCAGGTTCCGCAGGTTCCTCAGGATCTTCCTCTTCTTCTGTTCGAGAGGCAGCTGGCTGTCCTCTAGAACCGTTGGGCTGCTCTTCAGACCCTCTGGTGTCTGAGCATCCTGAACAGCCCGTCGCTCTATAATCTTTGTGTGCTCCAGCTCCTTTAGCACAGAGTAAAAGCACACAATAGTGAGGACACATACTGTACTTGACATGACTGTTTATAATACACAAAAACGGAGATTATTGTATCACCTGAGTGGCAGTTGCTGCTGTCTCTAGAATCTCAGGTAATGTTTCTCCAGGCTGAATCCGTACCACATCTACTATAAGCTTTTTAGTCCTGTACAAACAAAAAATTTTCTTGAGTGTATATCTAGGCTCTCAGCTCAAATTTCAATTCACAAATGTGCTGCTTTGAAAACTGATACAGTGTTAACTATGTTTAGAATAAAATATCTTTGATCTCATTACTAATATAATGATTTCTAAGGAACGTTATCAACATTGTATAACTTAACTGTGTTTATTTGTCTACACGAACATTTCTTGTAAGTGAAAGAAAACTGAGTCCAGGGTTTCTTTATGATAACCCTGACCACAAACCCCTTCCTGTTTGGACAGGAAATGATAAAAGAGCAGGAAAGACAACAAAGACATGCCACTGAGTGATAGCAAAAACACACACACTAAAAGGTTACATACAGTGCATCACACTGCAGCCATTTAAAGGGTGTAATATTATGTGCATAACTCTTGATAAATGCACAAATTATATGACAATGATACAAGTAAAATAACTTCTTCCATCTCAATGTAAATAAACACATTGTTGTCAAAAACACTGCAGTCAATACCAATTGTCACTGATAACTTACTTTGTCATGAGAGTTTTCACATCCTTATCTTCTCCTTCCAGTAGCTCACATTTGCTGGTTAAAGCCAGGGAGATCTCAGTCTTGGCAAGCTGACTTAGAGCGCTCTCTCTGTTTGGTTCATTTGGATCTATAGCTCCTTCACCTATTTTCAAACAGTACAGAGTGTAAAACAAAGGCAAATAAAATTCAGCGATAAAATCTAATTATTTGTATGCTTTATCTGCATGCATATTACACTAAAAACTTACCGAGCAGTGTCTCTACATCAGGCACATCTGCCAGGTCCTGCAGCAGCTCGTGCAGCAGATCATTCTGATCAGGGGAGATGGCCTCCAAATGCTCCAGCAGCAGCTAAAAAGTACACACGGGATAAGTTGACAATTAATAGAATAATGTTTTCACCTAATGTAACATACAGCTTTATTATGAGCCCTGTTTCAAAGTGACAATAGGACACAGGCTTTAAAGATTACTCAAAAGATAAGTAAGAAACAAGGCAAAAGAAAATGTATGACCAAATCATTTTGTTCGTTACCGAATGTGTATTGATGATCTCTTCTATTGAGATGTAGATGATGGGCTTGCTTAAGGTCACCATATCTGAATATTCATCAATATTGAACTTCTCCTCAGGTTCAGGGACATCACAGGCTGCCTGGAAAAAGGCCCTAAAAATAAAACACCACTTTCAGTTATCAGGCAGACAGAAAATTAATAAAAAGTGCATCACCTCCCATTTACGTAGTTCAGTGTTTAAGGCAGCAACAGCAGTTTTTCAGCTCATCTTAACTTTTAGATAAACTACTTGAAAACCAGATGAGGCAAACTATCCTTCCAGTAAAGATTGCAGGTAAAACCAATAAGACACACTTCTCCCAAATATTGACGTAACATATCACACAGGATCATCTCTTCACGTCAGCTTACATTCTCATTGAACAATTATACAGACTTTTCTTGCTGGAGCTAAAGAGACCACACAGACAATTTTTTTTTTAAAGGTTCTTACCTGAACTTCTCATATGTCTGTGATATGAAGTTGTTCATTGGTGTCATATGTGCATTCTCCCCTTCAAACAGTTTATTGGCAGCAGCATGTTGGAGCATCTTTGAAACAGATCCGAGGTTTCGGCGCTGGTCTAAGTGCAGCTGACCTCCTGCTGACATGTCAATGATGTCGAAGCCATCAGGAGCTACGATGGCTGGATTCATGTAGCGGTAGTACAGCAGATTTCCAACAATCTGTGGTAAAAAAACACCATCTCTGAAGTTACCCCAGCAGGCTCATGACAATTACAATAAAGTATAAAACATGAACAGGATAAGCAGAGCTGTTAGAAGACTACTGAAAACATACCTTCAATAGCTCATCTTCTGTGGCATCAGGAAACTTCTCATGGAGGCAGTTCTTCAGAACCTTTGCGATGTATCTCATGCCATAGCTATATACGAAACCAATCAGTAATGTGACATCATACATAAAAGATCAAGTGAGTCAAATGTTATAATAAAAACAAACTTTGTTACATACTAATTAGTATGTTTTTCTCAGATGTTTCCTCAGCACCACCTTGTGGTCAATTGTATTTATTATAAAAGAAAAATATGTTGTACGTCTAACAACATGGTTATACAAACTGAGTGTTTGTCTTTAAATGGCATTTTCCTTTATACACTTTATAATTCACAACTAATGCTAGGCTATGACTACTGTATCACATTTACTTGTTATTTACTACAGGGACATTGTCAATTTCAGCACAGTTCATTTAACAAACTACAGCTAATAACAACCAAAATCACCACAGACAACACAAAAGATAACAGGATCTGGCATGGCTCAGGTCCCAAACTTACGGGATATTATCCAGCGAGGACACAATAGAGTTTAACACTTTGTCAGTAGCTGAGCGCAGAGCCAAGCTGGAGGCCTCTAGCCTGTTACGCACTTCTTCATGGGACATGGCTTGCTCTGGAGTAACATCATAAGGCAATTTGCTACAAAAAAAAAGCATCAGAACTTTTTGTTATCTTTTGTTAGTACCATAATCTTAAACTATCTCATCTCTTTGTGCTATCATACCTGGCTTCTCCAGTAGCAGTTTCCAGCTGGTTAACCCATGCTTTGTACACGTCTACAGGATTGGTATTGATGCCTAGACTCTTGTCTTCAATGATATCCTTTACCACAGGAGCCAACAACTGTCGGAGAGTGTTATGGCCTCGAGCTCCTCTGTTGAAGCTCACCACCATCTTGATGACTGTTGGGTTTCCAGTCACTATGTCTTGGATTTGGTCTACCTTTGAACTGTGTCACAAGGAAATGTACAATGGTGTTTACCTTCATTTGTGAGTATAGAATCGGCACAAGTATTGTTTTGAGCTCATATCTCACCTGATTTCCTCTTCCAGAGCAGTCTTGAAGAGCTTGAGGAGCAGATATTCCTCTCTCTGGTTAGAGGCATAGTTGTACAAGGTAAAAATGACAGTGTCCATAAACTTAGTTGATTTATTTTGGGGCATCTGGAAAATTAGCTTGGCCAAATAAGATGGGTTAGTCTGCAAAAAACAGAACATAAGAAAGTGATTAACTGGTCTGCCATTACAAAATTATAGAAATGGCTTAAAACCCTGTCAGTGTCTGCACCTGCAGCAGGTAAAACAGGTGCTGGTAGGCCTCAAGCTTTCTTCTTTTGCCTTTACTGAGGCCCTTAATACCCAGTCTTTCTCCTGCTGCAAGATCTTTGGAACTTGTTTTTTTCAGGTTCTTCATTTTTTTGTTATGGGACACAACATCCTTTAAAAAATAGAAATACAGAAAATTTAAAATGTATAATTATATACATTATTTACACATAGTTATTAATCAATATCACAGAATGAGAGCCATTAAACAACATATTCCCTTCATATTCAATTCATCACGATGACAAAAACAGCGTTAGTAAAAGATGTCAAATCAAAAGTGTGTAAAGTAAAATTCTTTCCATCCACCTGCAGAGTGATTCTGTTCTTCACAAGTAACCCGATCTTTATGTCCATCAGATTCAATTCTCTCTCCATCTGCTGATTAGAGCGAATCTTGGTCACCACTTCTTCTCTGAGACGCGTAAGTTCCTGCTCTTCTTGCAGATCGAGGGGGCTTTGCTCCAGCAGATGGACAAATTTGCGCACCACTGACAGAGGAGGATCCTTAGCACCAGCTGAACAAAACGTAAGACTTTCAATGCACAGTCAACTATATACAGAGAGATTTCTCACTGAGTACAAGAAACAAGAAAATAATTGTTGAAATGCCCCTGTCTTACTTACTAAGCGTTCTGTAGTCATCTCTGGCTTTGCTGGCTTTTAGAAAGGCTTGGATTTTCACTATCTCTTTTTCCTAAACACATAAATGTGCCAAGTGTAACAAATAAATGTAAACAAGGCAGAAATGTTTAATGGTTCATGTGGGACTTACATGATCTTTGAAGAAGTGCAACCTCTCTTTGTATTTCCGTTTGGCTTTCCACATTTTCGCAAGGGACTGTATCTAAAACAGGGTTTGTTGTTAGAGCTTTCATATGGTTTATTTGGAATAATAATATTCTGATTTACAGCTAAATACCTTGACAACAGATTGAATATTTCTTTCCAGCAAATTCATTCTCTCCTTGTACATTTTCCTCTGTTTGAAACCTTTCCAAGATGCCTACAGAAAAATAAAAGAAGAAACATGTTTTGCTGCAATTGAGCCACAAAGTTTTCTACTGCATTTTCAAACATACCTGCAATTTGACCACCTGATCCTCGTGCTGACAAAGATACTCCATTCTTTCAGCATGTTTTTTTCTAACCAGGTAACCTCTGATTCTAGCTTGAAGTAGGGTCACCATATATTCATTGGCCAACCATAGCTGTTCCCTGTTATACTCTGAAGTCACATGGCTAACAACACCCTGTGAGGAGAAAAGCAAGCCTACATTAAACATCACAAACATTATTTTTAATTAGCACAAAAAACTTACTCTCACAGAATACTGTACCTGAATTTCTTCTTTACTCAAATGGCTAACGTTGTGTTCAAAGCCCTCTGGCTCCTGCCATGTGCCCTGTCCATTCAGTAGGTTGTAGTAGTACTCATATTGATCTTTTATGCAATGTTTTACCCACACACTGTCTGCAATGGCTTTAAGAAAGCAGAAAGTGGCCGAGATGAAGTGAATGCATAAATTAATAGTTGTTGTAATTAAAAGTAGTTCTGGTAGTGACAGTGATACCTCCATTACAACTGTTTGCTTGTTTCTGTGCCAGATCTGATTGGTAAGTGTCTGCACATTCAGGGAGCACAGCCCTCAGTCCTGCAGAAGGAACCTGCATTGCCTCCAGTGTATTCTGGGAGTTTCCCTCAGAAATCATCCTGTTAATATGAGCTATTGATCCAGCCACTGGCAAAAACAGATTAACCAGGTTAGCAACATAGACCAATAGTTAGGGGTTTTATGTCCATGTGGAATAAGAGTGTTGGTTTGTTCATACTTGAGAGAGCAGCCTCTTCGTCTTGGTTGGCTGTGTAAATAGCCTCTTGAATTTGATCCAGCCACAGAACCAGGGACTCATCCCCTGAACTCTGCAATCAAGTGAAAAAAGTGACTTTTTTTGTCATTTAAATTAGGTTCGAACACAAAAATACACATAAAAATCATAGCTGTCATTTTCAAACTATACAACAATTTTGATACTTGTTTCATCACAATACACTATACACCAACTTGAAGCCATTTTATATGTATAGTATAGTTTAGTTTTTTATTGCTTTATGCGTTTTTCAGATAAGGTTATATTTCTCTACAGCAATAACAGTGGTCTCCAAGACACACCAACAAGAATCTGGTGCAATCAGAGCTACAACAAGAGCACATGTACTGTTTCCCACTGTCTCCAGAGGCACAAACTGAGGAAGGAAATGCACAATTACTAATAGTAGCTAAAGTTGTGTAAACATCCTTACTATCACTGAGTCCACAATACAAAATAACAGACCTTGTTTATTCAGCCTGATGGCTATGTATTTTATAAGCTAATTTTGGATTTCAAGTGGGATCCAAGCCCATGAGCCCAGTACAACAGGATGAATGTCCCCATTGACACAAAACTGAGCAAAGCAATACACGTCAGCATTAACTGCATAAAAAACACAAAATAAAACTTAGGACATAATTTATTTAAGCCGAGTCCCTGTGTTTATTCCTGATAATGCACTGATGGTTTACTGCTAAAGTGTACTGAAGAACACCGTGGTTTAAAACTAAATTACACAAGAAAAAAAACAGAATAATAAAATACCAAAACTGAACTGAAAATTGTTTGTGTTCTCTTTAAAGATTCAACACTGCCCACCCCACTGAGTCAGTGGACAGATACTGACGCAGTCAAAGGGGAATTCAGCTTTTCAAGCCCGGGCAGGAAACATGCTCAATACACCATACAAAAGACAGGCTTCCCGTACACTCGCAGGAAGCCTAACTGCAGCGCAAACTGCTTTGCCTTATACCACAGCAGAAATGGCCCACAGTAAGGTTTGTTGGAAGGAGAAGCCAACATTTATGGAAGTGAAACAAAATGGACAAGAATTAGAGGGCTGAAGATAAGCAACACTTGATAAACAGAGACGATGATGGGAAACATGGCTGACCTTGTGCCTGGATTACTTATCTGCCTGATGGCAACACAGACCACGCAGCATAACGGTGAGTTTATAAAACTTTACAAGAATGTATTTTTATGATATATTTGATGCAGGTCCTAATGAACAATAAACCCAGACTGTTCTGTGTTTCTTGATTTCAGCTTTAAAAGATTTACTCATGTTTTTTATCTTGAACCTATAACTATACTATATATACTATACTATAATTACAGGTGAGAACAACATGAGCACAGTTAATTCATCTGACCTGACACCAAGAACCTTCAAATCACGGACATACAAACTAAATCACACAAACCAGAATGTGACCAGGGTTCATCCCAACTCAAACCCTTCCCTTCATCTTGAGCCAGAGGATCCTGCAACAGCCTTCACCACAGGGATCCTCAGCAACTGGGTCATACCTTCACTATATGTTCTGTCAATGCTGGTGGGCATCCCATCTAATGCCTATATTTTGGCTTTCTTAAGGGCTAAGATTAAGGACAAGTCCCGGTCAACAATAATTCTTTATCTGAACTTGGCTTTGTCGGACTTGTTGCTCCTGCTTTCCCTGGCACTGCGTGTTCATTATCATGTCAGTGAAAACAACTGGATATTTGGGGAAATATCCTGCCGGCTTATCACAGCTTTGTTTTATGGGAATGTTTACTGTTCTTCTTTGACCATTGCATGTATCAGTGTCAAACGCTACCTGGCTGTAGTCAGACCCTTCCTGTACAGGCAACTGGCCATGACTTCTCTTTCAGTGTGGACATGCATTATTGTGTGGTTTTTGTTTGGGGCTGCCACTGTACCTGAACTCCTGGTCAGACAGAGCTACTATATTACCGAGCTTGGAGTCATTACTTGCCATGATATACTTCCCTTGGAAGAAAAATCTCATTCCTTGCTGGTGCCATTCAGACTGGCACTAGTGTGCCTTGGGTTCATACTACCATTCCTCATTTGTATTTATGCCCATGTTTCTGTGGTGTACCACCTCAGGCACTCTGGTTGTGACTGGAAACCATTTATCAGGGTCAGCACCCTTGTCTTTTTAATCTTTGTAATATGCTTCTTGCCCAGCAGCATACTGCACATAACTCACTACATTCGGCTGATTTCTAGTGGAGATGATCAAATGTACGGATACTACAAAGTGGCAGTGTGCCTCTGCTGCCTCCACAGTTGTCTGGATCCTTTCCTGTGTATGCTTATATCCAAGACAGCAGCCTCTGAACTACAGTTCATAACCCTCCGTGGGATACCTCCGACTCAATGATGTGAAACTGTGTTCAGGCACAAAATGAACATTTCATTTGTAGACTTTTGTTAGGACACAGTAGGGAAACATAAGCTTATATCATGTCTTGTTAGTGTTATGTGACTGCGTGTTATCATTTTGAATCTATGCAATTTGTTCAGAATAAATAAAGACAAGCTATAGCACATTTCCCATTCTGCTGCTGTGTTATGATATTGTGACTGTGTACCCTTCAAAAGTCAAGTACAAAAACACTGGTGTTGCATGGTGTCATTACCTGGCACAGAAGCTGCTTAGTGTACAGTAGGACATCATGGTAGTGTTTGGCTGTGTGAGGGTTCACCCCTGTTAACTTGGCTGTAGGAAGCATCAGTGCTGCAAGTGTCTGCTGATAATCACCAGAGCTAAGAGCCTCATTGATCTCAGCTATAGCAATAATACCTGCCAAAAGAGCACATCCAATTCATTTAATTATATGATCATATATAAACTCATGCACTTAAAAAGTAAAATAGAATGAAATGTGAAATGTGTTGTACATGATCTCCAGCTACATAAAACAGAAAAAATAGTCTCTTACGTTCGTGCTCTTCAATGACCTGAATGTTGACTAGGTCAATGCACTTTTGAACATCATTCCATGTAAGAAACTCTTGACCCTTCCCAAGAGCCTCGGTTCGCTCTTTGATTAGAGTATCAGCATACCTAAGAAAATTAAGCGGTTCATCAAGTCAAACAAATGCCAACATACTGAGATATGCATCCTAAAATATACCTGTGTAGACTACTTACCTGTTGAGGTTCTCTTGGTCCATGTTGGTAAAACCCAGAGGTGAATCAGTTAATTGTTCGATTACAGCTTGTGGGTCTTTGGTGTCCAGCACCTCATTTAGTACAGCCACAGCAGACAGCATTTCAACAGCTACACTCAGCTCCTCGTGGCTTAAACCAGACTAAAACATTAACACCATTACCATAATTTAACATCTCATTGTAATAAAAATCTCACAGTATTGACATCGACTCATTCAATGTTAATGTTAACCATTTTCACTTTGATTAAATGCATGAACATGTCCATTACCCGTCCTCCTGTCTGCAGTTGCAAGCTGAAAAGTTCAGTCTGGTAAAGGTTAGCGGCACTTTGGTAAACGATCGGCAGTTGTGCCTCAGGGTTCATTAACTCCTCAACAGTGTTTGTTGCATTGCCAAGTCGAATAGCTGTATTAATAGTGGAGACTGCCTCCAGTTCTGTTAAGACATCGTACACACATTTTTATTTGTATGTAAACACATTATATTTACAAAAAACTTGAAGAAAAAAAATCTGCTTACTTCGTTTCTCTGCCTCTGCAAAATCATTACAAGAAGAGACAACTCTCTGAATTTCATTTTTGTCCACCATTACAGACTTCCCCTCATCCTGCAGAACAAATGATAAATGATTTTAAAATTACTGCAGTGCTATTGATACCTACGATTGATCAGTTTGTAACAGTGGCTGTAATTCTTTAGCCATTTTCCACATGATACTACAAACTCAGTACCTTAGCCTTATGCTGACAGTATGTGGTAAAATGTTCCAGGTACCAGTGGCTGTTTGCCTCCTGAACACCAAACAGGCCTAGAGCTTCAAGCCTAAGTGCAGCCAACAGAGCAGTCATGTCCTGGGCTGACACTGCTTCATTCACCTTCTTTATTGCTGCTTGGGCTAAAAAATAATGAGTAAAAACAAGAACACAGATGCATAATGTACTTCTTCTATATTTGCTCCACTGCCATGTTTTATCACAGTGTATGCAGTTAAAGAATTTCATTGCAAAAATGTGTGTCACAATGTTTAAGACATATCCTCACTGTTGACAAGGTCAAGGCAGCACTGGATCTCCTGCTGAGTCAGCAGCTCCTCATAAACATCTCTTTCCTCACTAGCAATCAAAGAGCACTGATGAAGAAGAAAGGAAAAAATTAAATATGATTGGATGAGTATTTTTGCTGATGTCTAATGATTATTAGCATAGTTGATCTACGTATTTAAGGATGAAATAAACAGCAAGACATTAGGCTTTCTTTATACAGAGAATGGGAGTAATGTCAGATGCAGGTTTGTGTTTGTTGCAGTAGAACTGACATTGCAGCCAAAGGAATGCACAGCCAAAGGCCTGGGACAAGGTTAGTTCAGAAACACTCTTAAGCTGTAAGTGACTTCACATTAAGTGACTTGAATATAGTCTGAGTAATTTATGCAACTGAAAAATTAGGGCAAAAACCGTAGTACCCATTAACTATTCAGAAGAAAACTGAGAAAAAATAATTTTAACATTTATTTAGTATAGCTACATGTATTTATAATCATGTATGAGTGAATCCAAAGACTGGGAATAATTTGAAGTAGCACAAAGATAAAACATAGAGGTGTCACTCAAAAGCTTCTCACCCGTCCTGCGGACAGTTCCTGCTTATGAGCTTTAGACCGACTCAGTTCATCCTGGTAGTCCTGGGCTAGAGCTTCCTCGATGTTCTTCAGCATTGCATTAGGATTATTCAGTGCTCCCATCGTAACAGAGGCCTGTCCTCTGTCAATTGCCTCATTGATGGCAATCACAGCAGCATGCACTGGTGATTAACAGAGCCCCCATTTTAGTGAAAAGACATACGTCCTTCTATGTGGAATTTTATCCACATACAGGCCACTTATGGTTTGAAGAGTTCAACATGTTCGAACTTACGGGCAGCTTCATCTACAGATAGCTCATCTGCAAGGATGCCTCCAATCTTACTGAAAGCTGGCATCTGAATGCCATACTTCTCCAGTTCACTCCTCATGTTGCTAATTTCTTCCTCTGTAAATGTTTTGAGAACAAGAAACAAGACACAGCCAGTTTTTCATTGAATTAAGAGCTATATGCTTAAAAAGGGGCAAGACATTTACTGTAGGAATATTACCTGTGAAAGCCACTTTCCCTAAAAGGTCCTGAATTTGAGGTGCAATGCCAAGTTTGTACAAGTATAAGCTGAAAAAAAGATTGCACAGCCATTATAGTAAAAAATACAGTTCTGATGTGACCCCTTACAGCATAAGCAGGCAGAGGTTGAATGATTGTTGTAAATGTACCACAAGGGGGCACTACTTTCTCACTTTAGCAAAAGCAGTGTAACAAAAGCTCATTCCACCACTAAGCGGTGAATTCAACAAGTGGTTGCTGGAAACTTCATAAAACTTTCATCCGCCAACTGGTACCTGATAAGTCTCAATGAATTATACATGTTTTACACACAACAAGGGAGGCCACATTTCCAAATAGGACGTGTAGATTCTGCCTCTTTGACAAAAAGTAAAACAAATGCAAACATGACTATCTAACCTCGAGACTATGGAACCATTTTCTATATAAAGACCAATGCTTCAACAAACACAGCAACTCCTGACCGAGGCTAATGAAGGTGGACAGACAATCAGATGACAAGCCTCAAGCAACTAGCTTTCTTATTGCTGTGAATTCCCCTCAAAAATGTTGTCTTTTTACCCCAAAATGGCAGATGACAGTAGTTTGTATATTTCATACACTAAGATCTGAACCCTGTCCTTTTAATAACGAAGTGTAATGTGACAGAAGCATCTGCTGCTGTATTCATGCAGTCCTTATGGGACTTAAGCTAGGACTGGGACTCACAGGAAGGAAGAGCACGTGTGTGCATATGGAGGGAAGGAAACAAAGCTCTCTCAGGACCCGACCAAAACACCACAAAAAAAAACTATTCAATCAGCTCAAGAATCCCTTACAAAATGTGTTTGTCTGAAGGCATGTGTAGGATAAAAGAGACCCCTCAGTTCATTCAAAGCTAACAATAAATTATATATCATATTTTCAAAATTGCTTTCCTAATGTGATAACTGAATGACTAAATGATCAAGTTTTAAACTGTCAAAGTGACACCACTTTCAGTCAAGCTACGTCTAAGCTAAGTCTAAAAGCAAAACATATGAAGGTTGTGAAGCTGCTATATCATTTGAATTGGAGATAAAGCACTACACTGTGTGCGCTTTTACCACTTTGTCTATCGCTCTCCCTGAAAAGTCTCAAATGGCTCTGTTGCCAAATCTGCCATAAGAACATTTTCTAATGAAAACCCAGCAAATACAAGAGCAGTTGCATAAGTCTACTTTATTATCAGAACACCTGAACAACAAAGGTTTCCAACTGAAGGTTTCCAGTAAAGCTTTTTTTTTCCAGTGGTTGCAGTGACAGAACCTGCAAAATTTTAGCCAGTCAAAAAAGCAACTAAACTCTTGCCACCTTGCTTAGGCTTGTAACAAATGCAGTGCCATTTCAGTTCCATTGCCTTATGTCAGCAGAGGCAGACAAAAAGCAATGTTTATCAAACTGCATAAAACAATATGAACTGCTAAGATCCCTAGGTCAGTACTTCAGAAATCATCTTGCTGTTTTGCTGCTCCTTTTATTCTTACCTCAGTGCATGTATGCAGTATACCACTTTAGGCATGTTTTTGCGATCATACACATCTGTAGTTTCAGGATAGAATATCTAAAAGTAGAAACAACCGTAAAAAACATAGATTTTGTCAGCTTTAATTACAATGATATCTGAGGCCCTTTTATGTCTAAAATATGCCCCAGGGTGGCCATTTACTATTGTTATCAAAAATAAAATGCAATTATTTTCCATTGTACGATAACTGCTGCCATTTATTTTACTGCGTTTAAGAACTTATGTTTACAATGACCGACTCAAACTGAAGTAAATGTCATTCCGTTATGGACTTGCACTCAAGCACTAATTCATCTACTGAGGGCAGTGGCTATGAGAAAACTTGCCAGTTTATAAGGTGTGACAACTGCAAAAGCAGACTTAGGTGGGTCCATATAATAGATTGTCTGTTTGTTAAACAGAGGGCATGTGTCTGGCTTACCTTAGGGAGACCCACTGACTCCATGGCTCTCAGCCACTGCACTGTGTTGTCTGTATGTCTGAAATGGAGACCTTTGCTCTAAAAAACAAAACAAACAAAAACACAATTTATCCATTATACAATGAACTTTACTATCCAGTGAAATATTATTTTTGCAGCATAAGTAGCATGTGACCAGAAATTGCTTCCTAAAAGAGACTATAATGAGAACCCAAATCAGTTCTGAGTTAGGGATCACTGTTGTTTATTTCACTAGTGAACAGCTGCATGGCACAGTGAAGCCCCCACACCCGCTTGCCACGTTCCTCCCTTTTCTGAGTAAAACTGGGTGAAATAAATGGGACCAGACTTCCTGTTAGCTCTGATGCAAGCTCCTCAAGAACATAAATATACTACAGGATTAATAGCAGTAAAGGTAGGGCATGCACAAAATGAATGGAAATGTACCTTATACCGGGTCTGATCTCTGTCGTAGATTCTTTTTTCCGACACCATTTTGGGAGCAAAAAATTTGGCAAGTTTGCCAAGGTAGACGCCATTTCTCAGTCCCTCTTCCAATTCTGTGGTAGGGGGCAAGTCTTCCTCTAGGCAGGCCTCCATCCATCTGAAAACACAGTAACTTTACAGCATGCTCCATAGTCTCAACTTTCCACCTCCTGAGCACACACCATTAAAGTAAACAGATCACATTATGACTTAGTGTGGGATTATAAAACAGATCATAAAAATTAATAATAAGCACACAGCATGTTTATTATTACTACTTAAAATAAAAATGACCTCCTAAGAGGGTCTGGGTAATACAAGAAAGTGGTAGGTCTTGGTTTGAAAATGTTATAACTTTAAAAGCATACTACCTAAATCTGCAATTGTTGCCGAACTAGACTTTTAGGTGAATGAAAATAATATTGAACAAACTCTCCCCATCATGTACATTCCAGACAGCTATGGTCAGAGATATTTGGAAAACTCTGCCAAAGAATTAGTGAATCATTTGTGAGCTCAGTGAATCATCCCAGCTGACAATCTGTTACACATTATCTTTCCACTTGGGACTAACACCATAAAACTTGCACTGGTGTACTACAAATACAAGTTATTAAGCTGTAGGCAAAGTATGCAAGACATTAATGGTTAATTGTGTATACAGTAAATATTTTTCAATGGTTAATGTTTTGTTTATGTGTTAGCAGCCAGTCCCTGCTTTCTTTGCAATTAATGCAACTAATGAAGCATTGCCTCCCTCATGTTTTGCAACTGTCAGCATGTTTAGTTTAATTAGAGAGTGTTGTGTGCCTTACGTGTAAATCTGTATCAACAACTTAACACTTAACTATTACTCAATAATACAATTTGTCAAATGTAAAGTAAAGTAAATATACAAAGAAACATCCTGTTTCAGTAACAGAAGTATCCTGTAAAACTTTACTTCCTGTGCTAAGGACAATGTGGGGTGAGCTCGTCTCCAGGAGCAGCACTACCAGTCCTGTTTACAGCCCTCTAAAGCAGGTCTTCCTGTCATTGTCCAGTTTGAAACCCATTGAGCTAAACACTTAGGGCTTTGCTTTCTACAAACACTATTAAACTAAACTTCTTAGCTTTGAGCTACAGTCTCTGACACAGACTGTCCTCAGAAAGCTTGCGTCATGTAGCTTACTCATGCTGGTCATGAGTTTGCAGTGTGTGTGTGTGTGTGTGTGTGTGTGTGTGTGTGTGTGTGTGTGTGCGTGCGTGCGTGCGTGCGCATGCGTACTTGTACATGAACAATCAAGAGCATATGTGGGGCAAAGCTCTGTCTCGAAATTACAATAATGTGTCAACCAAACCAAAAGCAATGATGTAGCTTTCAAAAATGCAAATGTGAACCATCAACTATTGATTCTTTGGTCAAGGTACAAAGTCTCCTCCAAACTGCTGAATGTGGCTCTGTGTGTGTTTACTTGTTGGAATCTGTGTCAAGCAGCTCACAACTCAATGAGTCTAGTTAAAAAAAAAAGTCAATGGATGTTAAAGACACCAATCACAATCAACCACTAATCCAAGATGATTTAATCAAGCTATGTGTGGATGAAATCTGCTGTCTTTTGTGTCTATCAGAGGATTGTTAGGGAGCTAAGTTTACACTAAAAATTATTGTGACAATTCACTCAAATGCACCACGATCTATTAAGACTGAAGAATTCAATCTCAACCAAAGTCATGACTTGATGATGCCACACTGGGATGTTGTTAAAGCTGGTAAACACCTTTTGCCATTTTAGTGGTTTAATGTCATTTTCCAGGCGTACTGAGAGCACTGCTACTGCCCTGCTGCCTTGATTCAGTACAGCTGACTCCTGACCACCGAGAGCACAACCTTTTCCAACACTCTGCAGTTGACAGGTCCATTAGAAGTTTGTCTTAATCCTAATTCCACTTGACACATTTCCCAGAATAGAGGTTCAGAGGTGCACAAAAATCAGCAGCAGCAGAATCAAAGAGGAAGCACTGAGAGTGAAATTGCAGGTTTGAGAACATGTTTTCGTGTTTGGAGCCTCAGAGTGGTTAACCACCAGCCAGGTGGTACTAAACTGTTTCAACCATTTCTTTACAGTTGAGCCTGCCACGCTAAAAAAAGAAATATAATCCTGGTAAAGCCTAATTATGATTGATGCCTGAATATACTGTATGCTTACTCTCTGTCTACTGTCCCAGGTATTTTCCTGTGATAAAAGAAAATACTGTAGGCTATTTAATGCAGATAAGACTATGAACAGAAACACACTCTGTAGGTGTTAAAGATCGGTGCCAGGGACCAGTTTCTGTATAATCTGGTGGGCCTATTACAAAATAAGTGTGCTATACAAACACCAACACACTTTCCAATCATTCCTGTTCAGTTGTATACTCATCTGAACAAGACAGGAAGTGGTTGACTTTCAGATTCACTCAGTCTCACAATAAAATACTTCTTTGCTCACGGTTTTTAAAGAGGAAGTGAAGAAAAGTTTAGCACCTGGCAAATTAAATTAGTAACTGAACTGTAGCACAGAGGCCACGGGCACAGTAGAAAGTAAACCAGACTTTCCACATAGTCAGCGCTAATCTTATTGCTTTTTGCTTACACTTCAGTGCCATTATCTCAAGAGCAGCAGCATCACCTGTTAATTCAGCTCAGTGCTGCTCAAGACTCAGCTCATTTAACTATTACTTTCACTTAACTACTCCCAACTGTATAAAATGTGCATAATTACAAGGCAAATATACCCAGTGCAAAATAATAATAATGTCCTTAACTTAATAAAACTAACACACCCACACACACACACACACACACACAGCAGAATTCCTCTGACTATTACGTGTGACAAAGCAAACACTAGTTTCTCATATCCTCTTGTGCTCTGTGTCTCCTCCCGTCTTACCGTTTGGCCTCCTCCAAGTGACACAAGTATTCATAGGCGATGTTCTGCCGCCTCCTCTCATCCATCTCTTCAGCTGACAGCCTCTCATCATCCTGAATGGCTAAAAGGAAAAGGGGCATTGTCAAAAAACAAACAGACGAAATGTGTGTGACACCTGCATTTGCCGTGATTCTGTAACTACAAAAAAAAATCCCTAGATCGATCTAATTTAAAAGACAAGCATGTGTTTGTTATTGGAGCTTATTTTAAAGATGTTTGAATGCTCCTTAGGAATTAGAGCTGATGCTCCACTGAACTCCTGTAAATCATATTAAAGAGGAAATGACCATGTCTCAGCAGGGAGCCTTGGTGACAAGTGACTTCTGCTGAGAGTTGACCTTTACCTGGAGCTTAATGAGATCTCCTCCCACCAACGCTTTTTAGCCTGCTCTAATCCAATCAAATCTCTTTATTTCTGGCTGACTGAAGGGTCCCAGGGAAACCACAAATCCCAAGCGTTCCCAAGATAAAAGAAAAACATTCAGTTGGGATACTTCATTATCCCAGTGTTAAACTTATTGATTTGTTTAAGTGAAGTGAACATGAAGATTACAAGCTCTATTGAAGAAACTAGTTAATCCTGCTGACGACTGAGAAGGAGGGCGGCACAGATAAGACCCTCAAATGCACACTCTGTGATTCAGCTTTTTACATAATTGCATCATTAAACCCTTCATCTCTTTGTTTGCACCATTAAAATTTGGCTTGATGTACAAACCACATTAATAAAGGATACAAGGTACACATCAGTGCTTTCACACATAAAGGGAGCATGTGGAAAACTGGGGAATGCCGTCTTACCTCTCGGTCAATGCTTCACTGACCCAGCCGTGTCACTGACAAGGATACAAACATTTGACACGTATTTCAGAGGCAAAGGAAACCCAGTTTATGCATTACACACAACCCCCACACTTCCTGGAAGAGTGTGTCTGCACTCTTGAACTGAGCGTTATATTTACCCCTCAGGATGAGTTTTGTGCCGGACCTGAGTTATGGGCTCAATGGTTATGACTCATGCTTTTGTTTCTGAAATCATATCAGAGGAAACAATTGAGATGACTTTGCTGCAAGGTGGAACTATTTCAATGGCAAAAGCATAAACTAAGGTCAGTCTGACTTTCACTGGATGTAACCGCACTGACATTCAGCTCTGCATTATCATGTTGGGGTAAAAACAAAATGACTTCAGATTACACAAGCTTGTTAAAATGACAAGGGTGACTTAGCAGTCCTGTCTCTAATATGACAGAGCTTCATTAGTTAACATGATCACTGGAAATAATTACTTTACAGAGACAGAGTGGCAGCTAGTGTGAAAACCAAACAATGCTATTAAGTCACAGTTAAAAAGGTTACAATTGATTGGCCTTATCTCTCATAGTGTACTTTGCACCCAAATGTTGGTCAGTTACAAAATGCCTCTAGTAAAATCCTAACTGTGGCAGCTGTAAAGTTTTCAAATGAGTTGCACTGTTTTGGGCATAACTCTCTCCAGGAGTCACTGCCTTCGGTATAACAGTAAAAGGTTAATGTTTAACAAATAAAAAAAGCCTTGAGTGTAGACAGACTGATATGCTGGCACCAATGTTAAATAAATAAAGGATCCCGGAAGACTATTATTGGCAGCACAGTTTGATTTGATAAAGTGGATTCCTTTGACATTTTAAGTTTCACCTGCTTTTTTTCTTTTATATTAGAAACTGTCAGATGTCGGCCCACCTCCTGAAGGTGTTCAGAGGAGACACCTATGTACCACCTGTTACTCATCAGACATCAGCACAGAGCTTACCACTTGCTTTTACACTGACATCAGAAATCCGACTGTAACTACCCCGCTTAAATCCTCAGTTTAGTTTTTCAAAAGTATTTCACTTACTCCCATAGCGTGGTTTTTGTAAAGTCGCTGTTTCTTCATGGTACATCCTGTCTGCTTTTTCCACCGCTACTCAACTCGTCTCAACTGGAAATAACTTCAGTAACAACCCGAGCGTCACCGCAGAGAGTACGGGATACACCTGAATGCACCAAATAATGAATGTAGTGTATCTGGCTGAAAAGTGCCACAGAAGTCCTCCAGAAGTTGAACTGTCACTCGCGGCGGACCAGCCCCATGGTGTGCAGCTTGTTGGCCTGACTTGTGAACTTCAGAAGCCTTCCCAGTTGGTGTTATCATGCCCCCTACGCGCCGCGGTGAGATGAACTGAAATGATTGACGGTGGGCAGATTAGCAGACAGCGCCCCCTGCTGGTCAAAAGAGACTACTGCACTGCCTCCGCCTGTGGTTCACTGAGAAGCACCCAAACACCTAACGCTAGACCAGGGGTGGGCAAACTTTTTGGCTCAAGGGCCACACCGGGTTTTAAAATCTGACAGACGGGCCGGACCATTAAACTATAAACTAGGATTAATTACATTAGAAAACCTGTACCATTTCTTGCACAGACTGGTTAGTATAATGTTTGGTGGAAAAGTGGTGGCTGATATTATGTTCTTTGAAACCTGCAACAGTTTCTTGGCAATAAGACATATGGTACTGACTGGACTTCAGTCAATAATCTCAAATCTGTCAAATATCTCTGTCCACTCCATGTTAAAAACTTGTGTGAATGGACGTTTTCTGTATGTAGATATGATGGTAGCTTTAGCAAAAGCACAAGGCATTTAAGGAAAATGGCCAAATATATGCTGTCTTAAATTATAAATACTTTGTAAATGCTTGGCGGGCCGCATTACACAGCTCAACGGGCCGCATGTGGCCCCCGGGCCTTAGTTTGCCCACCAGCGCTAGACTATAATTTAAAGCTCCACTACCTGATTTTTTTTTTTTTCATTTTTTTCCTCTACAAAATACCAATACATTTAACCAAACTGAATTTTAGTGTTTAGGATTAGCTTAGTGTTAGCCTAGCTGCGACTTCAAGGTCAGTAATTCAGCAATTATCTTAGCCTCAGTTTGTGCTTTTCTTGTTTGAGCTGTTTTGCTGTGTTAAAAGGCATATTCACCACTGAAAATACTTTTTTTTTGTTTTGTTTGTTTGTTTTTTTTACCTTATAGGTGGCTATTAAACTTTCTGGAACGTCATATGACAAGCCGGTGTGGACCAATGGGAGTCCTCCATTTTCAAGCATGTGATTTGTGCGAGCATGTGATTGGCCAAAGTTTTCTGCTGCTAAATAGAGGTTCTCATCTATCACAGTCCTCCTGTACTAATTTTTTCCCACTAATTATTGCTTTTATAATACACCATTTGGGGTTTAAACCATTTTCCCCAACTAAACTAACTAAAACAAATAAAACATCAGATACAGTCTGTTTAATGGATCAGACCTGTTAAAGTTACACTCTGACATACTGAAGTTGCAAAATATTTACCACAGACAGTTTAGTTCAGCAGGCAGTAAATGCAGCCTTGTTCATTTTGGGCATTTAGCCACTAGATGGCAGCATTCATTTGAAATTTGAGTTGGCTAGCTGAGGTACTGTGAGGAAACTCTTGCACTTCACTAGTGGGCCTATATCACAAAACTAACTAACTGCATAACGCTTTTATTCTTATGCATTTTATGATTAACATTATTTTTGGACTGAAATAAACGTATCATATGTTTTGCAAGAGAACTTTATTTAGATGTTCAGCAGCACAGTCTGCAACCCGTGGCTTTTCAGTTTTTCACAGGGCATCTTTTGGCAAGTAGTTCGCTCACACTTACACACCTCTGAACATACAGCATTGTCCCCCAATAACTGACAGGCCCTCACAATTATTTTTCTCCACATACATTGTGTTAACTCCATATAATGATTGGTCAGAAACAAGAGTGGTACATTCACATTTTTTCTTCCAACAAAATATAAATATTGCCATTTGAATGTACGTCAAAAACACAAAGCTGAGCACAAAAGAACAGGGTCGTTTTTTTTTCTTACACACATGCAAGATTGAGCACACACTCACACACAGAGAATAGCAGGTGAGGCTGGGCTTAAAGCCAAGGACACACACAGACGTACAACATGGATACATACAGATAACTGCCTGGACAAATGGATGACGTTTAGTCAAAGTCTACCAATGTCAGATTTGATATGAACAATATTTACACATGAATGATTACCCAAGCCAATACTTGCGTCAAAAATGATTTACACATGTCTATTATTTAGGCACAGTCACACTCAGACACACACATAAATACAGTACATTTAAATTAATATAATTTTTTTTTTCAACCATAAATAAAACAATAATACAACATCTCAACTCCCGGATAATTTTGTCTGCCTGCGACGACATTAGTGTGGAGCATCATCGCAACAGTGGACATAACCACTTGCTATAATTGACTATTATAGATTATTTCTTTTGCGTGTTCAATGTCAAAATATATTGTGATTGTATCATCAAAAATATCTCGTGTGCAATAGCAGCACATTTTGCTTTGTATTTCTCAGTGATTTCATAGCATTTGATAAGAATCATGAAGGAAAAGCACATTTATGGACATGGCTATATATACAGTACCAAGTTGTAGCCTGTGTTGTTATTATCTGTTTATTTATAGCTTAGATAGAGATAGCTGCTTTGCAAGAATAGCTACTCACCAATACTACATAAAACGTGAAAAGAAAGTGTGTGCAAAAAGGGGTGCAACAGACTAATAGATCAACAGATAATAAAAAGAACACTTTGTTTTTTTTGTGAGGTATTTATCTCAAACTTTTGTCACCATATTGACATTGAGATTTAGAGGCTCATTGTTAGTTTGTTTTTCACCGTAAATAGTACAAGATACAATGAATTTAGTATTGCATTTAAACTGACCTTCACAGGAGTGAACAGTCAAAAAATAATTTATACATCTTTACTTTATATAAGCTAAACTGGGAGCATTTTGGAATGAAAAAAGAAGTATCAAAGCATGGCTGTCTAACAAGAACTTCAGTCTCACCTAAACAACACTGTATTGGCCCCATATTCCACACAAACACACACATATATATTATGTACAAAACACTATTTTATGTTTCATGGGGTGTATCCTATTTACTTTCTGTCATTTCCTACCCACTGGACACCACAGGACTATGGGTAGACTGCTCCACTTGAGTAGAGGCACATATAAGAAAGGCCATTCAGTATTTTTGAAAGAACGCAGCACGGCATGTAATCATCACCGCCTCAAGCAAGAAAACACAAAGCCAAACCAAAGGAAGTCCTTGCCATGGAGCTTTTTAACACATTACAACACAGGGCAAGAGAAGATGAACAAGAAAAAAGCATGTCAATAAAATAAATAATTAATAATTGCAACTCTTTAATCTCTCTTGCCATATGGCTTTTAGATTCATAGTTATTGTATACAGTAGTAGGTATTACAAAAGGCTTGGTGTCTTCATTGTCTACTTTGAAAAGGATTTGGGTGTTAAATATGCTTAGACGTTCAGTTCAGCAATGTCATGCAGAATCAAAATTCAAAGTGTGACAGTAGTGCAGACTGACTAAGCAACTGTGGATCAGTGTATCTAGAAAGCCATCATGTTGAGTATGTATCTTGACAGTGACTGTACTGTACAATGTCTTCATGAAATCCTATGGGGGTTTTGTGGCCAGCTGTCAACATCTGTGTAGTGTGTCATTCTGTCTGATCCTCTATTCCCTCCGTTATGGCACACCAGACTGGCAATGCTCATTATAGCTTGTTTTTGACTTTTCTCTCCATCTGGCTTGTCCCAATAAGACTGCATCAATATTTAAACTTTGAGATTTATTCATATGCTAAGTCGACACAAGGTTGTGAGTGTGGATGGTAGCAGATGAACTAATGTAAACCAAATAATGCCATTTTTGTGATTAAGCAACTATTAAAACAATGCACTATGTAGATGTTGCTGCCTTTTACAGAATCTCTGGGTTTGTATAATAAAATAAAATATACTCTTTTTTTTTCGACCCTGACAGTAAGGTGCACATGTTAAAGATAACAAAAGTTCCAAGCCATTTGCAGTACTCTTATAAAGACTCCTACTACTTCCTCTCAGAATCAGCAAGGCTTTATTCTAGATAATCAATGCAACACTGATGTTACATGAGAACATTTGCCCTGGTGTCAGGCAACCTCAGACCAACCAGGCCACCACCAACAAGGACAGACGAAGCCATAAGTATAGGGATCGCTTTGGTAATGCCGACAAGAGACCCAAATATCAGGTTCCCCAGGACTGCAGCTAGCTTACACAAAGCATTGCAGAAACCAAAACCTGTCCCTCTGCAGAGGAAAAAAAAAAAGGAAAGAAAATGTATTAAGGCATGAATTCAGGATTTGATCACTAATATAAATTTGTCTATAATTATATTTAATTACCTCCTAACAGTAGGAAAAGACTCTGTCGTTACCACATCCAGCGAGTTCCAGGCAGAAATACTGAGACCGTTGTAAAGGCACAACATAAAGATCATCATGGACTCGCTCGTGCCGAACCACAGAAAGAAACAGCTGATGCCTGACAGAACCATGGACCCACCTAACATTGGTACAAGGAAAACAGAGTCAGCAACAATGATCAGTCCAACAGTGATTTATGTAACTCAAGAAAAAAAGCTAAGTTAATAACGTGACGCACTCACATCCCACAGCATCAATTATTTTAACATGCAATGGGACAGCGTTAAGTTCAGTGACAGCGTGTGCCTCTTTCTTACCCAACATAGACAGACGACCGATTTTGTCCATGAGAAGGGCAGAGACGATGTTGCCAGGCAGAACAGCCAGGGTACCCAAGAAGTTAATGAAATAAACCCAGTACGCACTGTAGTCATCATCAAATGTCATCTGGCAGCCAGTCTTGTTGTGTGCGAATGTGCTGTTGATCACCTCTGTGCCATCTATCAACTTGGATTCATCAATATCTGGCCAAAGGAAGGAATAAATCATTTGTCAGGGCAGGCAAAAACAATAACACAACCAACACAGTATGAGCCAGATTATTTTTCCTATACAATTTGTTAATGTAAGTTTATGACAGATTGTGTATTTTTTAAACATTGTTTTACCTGTGTTGTAGAAGAACCCGTCAATAAAGGTACAGTTATGGAAGTAGGACCCCACTGTTGTAACATCCTCAAAAAAGCAGTTACGAAAGGTTGAGTCCACAAAGGTTACAGACTTCAACTTCATGCTGATGAATCTAAACAAACAAAATTATCAGTCTTCACACAAGACCATACAAAACATTTATTTTTAATTTGGAGAGGTTTTCTTTTACCTGTCATTGATGAACACACCATTTTTGTGTATCTGGTTCTCCAAAGTAAAGTTAAATGTGAAGTCTTCAATGCGTTCATTGGTGTGTACCTTCACTTTGGAGGCATACTCATCTGCCTGAAGGTGTTTGATGACATCAGGGAACCAGACCGACAGGCCATAATAACTGAGAAAGCAAATACAAGAGCATAACATTACAAAAAAACTACTGTGATGTTCAAAGGAACATGGTTTCTGTCTATTTTATTCCTTCAGTCCTGTGTCTGCTCCAACTATAATGAAAATGGGGCATTATTGATCCCCAGAACATGATTGATTTTGAAGGCATGCGTTCTCGACACTGCAGAGAAAAAGGCAATATGGCTGCCAGATATTATTATCTGACCAAATAAGAATTAGACTTTTTTTTATAACACACAACATCAAAGCTCACCCAAAAGATAATGTCAGCCACACTATAGTAAGCCTCATCATATTCTCACGCATGGGGTAGTTGAAACACTTCAGTAGGTTCACATAGATCTAAAAAAGACAGCAAAGTGATCATATGGACACAAATAAGGAATACAATAATACATGATGCATATAATTAAATTAATTATTTACCCCATGAATTTCAGCCTTTAACCGAAAGAAAGCTTTGGAAACTGGATTGCCAGACTCTGACTCCATTTCCACCAGTTCATCAAGTTGCTTGGGGATCTTGATCCTGTTAACCTGCATGTCGGGATTAGAAAGAAAATTAAAAAAACATTTTAGTCAGTGCCATCACAGAATATTGGGGACATCATTTTCACTAGTGACCACAACAAAGAGAGACCAACAGCATGACAAATATCTGGGGAGAGTTGTTCCTATGGCACAACAAATCCATTACCATTCACAATTCATGGCCAAATTTAAACTGTGTTAAGAAGAAGTCTTCAGTTCAACTGAATTTAGTAACTGAGGAATAGGTTTTGTCTTAGCCCATTTTCATCTGTGACAAGAAGTCAGTACAAATATTAAGAAAGAAGTCATGCCTTAAGGCCAAAGCCTCAGAGGGACTCCAGTATTGAGGTTAATGGAAACTGTGTGAAGTACAGCATTATTTAAACCTAATTTAAAGGATGTGTGTTGACTAAGAAGCTTTCACAAAGTTCAGCTCATGCAGCAAATAAGTCTGAATGACACAGAACTGCTTTCAGAAAATTTATATTTCAGAAATGATCCCTCATAAAGAAATGGTTAAAACCTGTCGCTGCGGTGGCAGAATATAAGCCTCTTTACTTATTTAAGCACCCAGTAACTACACCGTAACTGTGGACAGGAAAAAAACACTCACAGTAAAGACTTTCTCCGGCTGCCCACGCGCTCTCATGTTGGTGTCGTGAATCTGTTTGAGGATCATCCAGGCTTCATCGTGCTTCCCCACCTGACAGCAAGGAAGAAGCGACAGCACAAAGGAAGAGATGAATACATGGGATCAGGACTCACTTACCTACTGTACACAAAAACACTGCTTTGATTTCTTTTAGCCAGATCGAAACGATGAGAGTCACGACAGCAGTGATTCATTTTACTTCAAAGGATCATTTTCTTTCTGCAGCACACCTACTGTCACTGATCTCTAGGCTTTCATTTTTTGCAGGCACACACAAAACCTGCTGCAGCAAATTGGGATGACTAGCAATATTTGTTTTGTACAATAATGGCACAACTGTTCAGTGTCTAACATGGATAAGAGATACCAATCAACACACACTGACCAGAGATAGGTGGAGTAGACAAAACCTGTCCCACTCTGAAATAAATTTACTTCAGAAATAGTAAAAACAAAATAATAGTAATAGCAAATGCAACAGTAACAGTAATAGTGCTGTGTGCAGAGGCTCTGAGTCTGAACTAGTCTTAATGAAACCTCTTGAGCCTGAATTATCTGTTTACATTCAGAGTTAGAGGAAGGAATGATAACCCTCTATTAAGCGGTCATAATATTATGGCTGATGTATGTGTGTTTTTATAGTGAAAAAAAATGTGAGTGCAAACATTACCTCAAGGTAAAACCTGGGGCTTTCAGGCATGAAGGTAAGTGCCACCACAGCACACACACATGGCAAAGCGCAGACAACTACAAACACCCTCCAACTGTGAAATTGGTACGCAGAGCCCATACTGAAGCTCCAACCTGCAAAACAACCGATACACAATCAACAGTGCTAAGAATAGTAAGCTTAATTGCATTATTTCAACCTGATGACAATAGGCTGTGCCAAAAACTCATACTGCACAATCAAATTTACAGGTTACACACGCTACTGACATTATGTGCTGTGTGGGCAAAAACTGGGGGCACCTAGAGCTTATAAGTGCACACTGTGTCATGGTGGGGCGTCATGTAGCCCCTTTAATTTCCCTGTATTTATTCCCCTGAATATTTACTCAAATATACCTATGATCTATTGTGTGCATTTATCTAAGGGCTGAGGCACTTGACCTGAGCATTTGATTTTTAACACTATGAAAGAACCTCATCATCAAGCAAATAAAAGAGAGCATTTGAAAAGGAGCGGCCCCCAGCCCAAGCAGAATGGTGTGTGAGATGAATGGCTCTGCAGAGTAGAGCAGAGAGAAGTGCACAGGGACAGGTTAATTGAATGTGTAGGAAAGGAATTGAGTGTTTTCTGCTAAGTTAAATCTTGTTGCACCTGATCTCAGCCCACAGGCTCTCTACCAGACTCATTAATCATTGTATTGCACACACGCACACTTGCAGGCACGAACAGCTGAGTTAGACACTCAAACAACAAGGGCTACTTCGCACACCCAAACATGGACAGAAAATGGCACTGGCAGTCAAAAACATAAAATGTCAGAAGTGTGTTGCTTTGTTCATTTAATCTAAAAGTGCAATGCTTTGTGAACATTTTAGAGAAAACGCATGAAGAGGGTGTAACATGACTAGGGACCTCCCCCGTCTCTTGACAGATTGTGCTTCGTGGAGATGCTGCTCTGAAGGGAATAACACCCTTATCCGTCAGCAGCAGTAGGAGAGCAGTCCGGGGGTGGAGAGGACGGTAAGAGGGGGTTAATGCTAATAGTTACACCAGAAAAAAGGCTGCTTAGAATAAACCTTATATATGCTGTAAGATTAATTGAATATTTTTATATTCAAAATACAGTTTTGATGGCATTGTGTACCAACCATGAAAAATGATTTTCAAAAAGAGGTGGGTGTCAGCAGCACAAATATGCCACAAGAGGCCTGACAGATGAGACAACATGAAATCTATGTGCAAGAAAAAAAGACCAAAATAATAAAACCTTTAGTTTCAGTATCTTACCTTCAGTATCTCGTCTCTTGTATTTCTACATTTCAAGTGCTTTCTTGTTTTTAAGAAGTGACTCAAACTGACTTACAACTGATTATTCCAAATCATTGTTGAACCTGGGTCACTGTGCCGTAGCAAAGCATCTCACCGACAACATCAAAAAACAAAAAAATCAATAAGAATGTATACACAAAGGTCTAATGCAGTGTTTTCTGTATATTTGTAGCATATTTGTAGTAAATCACATTACAGTGTAAGCTTTTTGGCATCAAGAAATTTTGTTGAAATAAACTCACACCTAACTTAAAACAGTGCACTAAAAATACCCAAGTAACACAGAATTTACATATTTTTGTTTTTAATTAAATCGTGTTGTTGTTCTTGAGCTTTTTTATATACAAAATCAGATTCAGTAAGAGATAAAATTGTCCAGAAAAGGATTGAAGCCATGTGGTTTACCCTGTGGCTCTTTTGATGCCCGTGTGAACCTTGCCATAGTGTCCTCTGGAAGAAGCAAGTGCAAAAGAAAGGCCACTGGGATCCTTTCAAAATGATATCAGCTGATCTGACAGCAATGTTTCCTCTTGAAGCCTCTTCCTGGTTTTTATAGGATTTGGTGACAGTCTGACTTGTGTAATTCTCTACAGAACAACGACAGTGCATGTATGTACAGTGTGATTTTCTGCCTTTATGTGTGTGCACGCTTTTGTCTGCGTTAACTCGTTTGACCTCTTATGGTGTCAGATGTTATTGCCTTCAATTTCCCTTGAAGAAGACCTGTACGTAACCGCAGCACAGTAAAATACCCCCTGTGACACTTAAAGCAACGCACACAGCCTTTTCCACTGACGTCACGGGTTGGCTAAAGCATGGTCCGGCCATAAATCACCTCTAGCTGTAGCTTTGTCCTATTAGAGCAAGGAGAAAAACCTAATTATGCTTGATCAAGAAGAACACTCTGCAGAGACAGAGAATGGAGAGAGGAGGTAATAAAAGGAAGGACAGAGTCAGACGGAGAGATGAGGAGAGTACAAAACATGAAGAGAGGGGTGCGGCAGTAACAGGAAGGGACAGCGGGGTTAAAAACGCACAAAAATAAGACTCAACTTCAAAGCCTGTTTCCTGTGTATCTCTTCCCTTATAAGCATCTCTGTTATGCAACTTTGACGCAACACAAACCTTTCTCTCTTCCACCTTTACCTTAAAAGCTCTGCACCATATCTGTACATGCACTAATCTCTTAACCTCTGCCTCTCTCAGCCCACATTAAGTGATTGATCCTAATGGTAAAGAATATTGGCACCTAACCCAGACAGTATGAAGAAAACCTTTTGAGCCTCTCCAGCTGAAGTTGAGGGCTCATAACAGTGATTCAGACCATATCAGTTTGAAGAAAAAGTCAGATATTATATTTTTATAAATGGGGATACACCCTACATATTTAACGTGGCATCACTGGTAGAAAATGTTCATTCATCATCAGCGATGTCCCAGCCCCTGTGCATTCACAGCAAAGGAGAGTTAAGGGGTCTTGACCCCTTTTATCTTATCAGAAGCAAGAACTCAGATAAATGTCATGAGTTCCAGACAGTGGAGGGCAGCTGGCTGTAAGTTAGGAAAGCTCCTGCCCCCTTAATACAGCTTTGGTTAACAGCAAAATGAAATGCTGACTGCCAACTTTTACATACATGGTTATTTAAAAAAAGCCAAAATGTGTGAAAAGTCCCTAGTATCATTCTATCCACAGGGCAAAAAAAACCAAAACATGTTGCCTTTTGTTAAAAAAAGTGGATGCACTCACCGTAATGGGGTATTATGGCCCAGGCCATAGCTGATGCATAGATCTCTCCAATCATCCAGAACATGCACAGCCAGCTGAGATGTTCACCTCTCTTTTCCCTGGACAGCACCTCAGCAAAAAAGGAGAAAACAATGGGCACAGCACCTCCAATTCTGAAAGAAAAAAAGACAGAAGATAGAAGTTATGATTCAATGCTTAAACTCACAAAACAGAACTAATAGCAATTATGCAAGCTGGTTTATTTTAGCTAGGGCATTTAGTTGAACTTTCACACAAAAAGATGTGCAGCTAAGCTATTTTTTTTTCTGCTAACTTAACATAAAAATATATCGTGTCAGTGTGCTCATGACTCAGAACTATAGTTCTCATTGGCAGCTTGGACAGCCTTTTCAATTACTCTGCAGGTCTCTGGGGAGAATGATAGCGGATGCAATTACTAAATTAGCTCTTAAAGGAACAGTTACACCATGGAGACAAGAGGAGAGTGCAATAAATCACCATCTACACTCTCACCCTCTTGATATGTTAATGTTGAAAATGGATTAAAAGCATTATTTTTATAGAAAATTGCACAATGAGAACCACAGCACAAACAACATAAAATCAGAGTTACCATTTTTAATTTTGGGATGTTGACCGTCCGGTTTTAATATAATGATTACTCACGCTCAATGATCTCAGAATGACGTCAAAGAGACTTACCCGAAGCCTGCGACGAGACGGCACAGAAGGAAGAGGCCGTATCCCTGGACAAAAGACGACAGGAAAGCGAAGAAGCCATTGGTGGACATACATATGAGGAGGCACTGTCTGCGGCCCACTTTGTCTGACATCCCTCCCCAGAAAAAAGCTCCGACCATCATGCCCAGGTAAACCACACTGCCTGGAAAGACAAGGGGAAAGAAGTACACATGAACCACAGTCAATAATTATGTTTAATCACAGCTCTGCATCAACAAACATGATTTTAATATTGATTGTGTTTATCTAATGTAAAAACTATTTCAGACACCGACTCATGATAATGAACTCCAAATGCCGTTGGACAGTGGGACCCAGTGACGCATTAGTAAATACTGAGTGTGAAGACTAAAAACGGGCAGCGATCAATGAGGAGACAAATGTGAACAGTAATGCAGGGTGACTTTACAAAAGACACTCGGCTCTCTTTTACTCTCCCTAGTCACAAGTGGGATCAATGCTCCAACAAAATAGCATTGATTTCTCTCACTGATCATCATGATGGTGCCCTAGAGAAAAAAGCCTATTATTACTGCTTCATGTGTGTGCCACTGTATTAAGCACACTCGCAGAGATCCAGTACTCACTGCTGATCAGATTGGATTTTAACATGTGAGCCTCATTTTGTCCCAGTTTCAAGTTGGACATTTGTTCTCCCAGTTTTGGCGTGCCTGTGTGCTTTGAACATTTAAAATGTTCCTGTTGCTGTTCATAGACACTGCAGAAATGTATTATAATAGCTCGCATTAAAAAGATCAGTTAGTTTGGTTACATTTTCATCCATTTTCTCTTCAAAGGATGATTTTATTCCTGAAATGTCTGCAGTAAGGTTTCGTCCCTTCTGCTGTGAGTAGATATCTGTTTAACTTCAGTGCTTCAGGGTCAAAACTCAGCAATCTGTCACATTTGACGGCCATCTAGAGACTCCCTTGAAGGGGCTATAAATTAATTTCTAAATTTAACAGACATCTTCTGTCTCTGCACAGTTCTTATTTGCTTCATTAAAGAAAAGCTAGACATATGCAGTGCACAGACAAACACCCACTGGCTTCCCATTAAAATGCCATGTAGGCGCATTTCCAGAGGCGTGTTCATTTGTTTAAAAGCTCAACAACATAAAATACTTCTTGCCTTCTTTATGCCTGGTTCTAAATGATGCTGTAAGATTCATGCCACATTAATGCGTCAAAGAGAAATAGTAAAAGTAATAAAGAGTCATAAAACGAATGAACGCAGCCCTCACAGGACAGCCAATTACGTAATGAATTTATTGGCGTTTTGCCCCGCTTTCCACGCGGGTTCTTATAGCATGATGATAGTGCCCATGTCAGCAAAGATGGTGGACTGTGGTGAAACACAATTCAAAAAAATATGCAAGCAAAGAATAGCACACCATTTATACTGAGGTCACCAGCCGACGTAACTATTGCCTGAACTGTACTGAGGAGACAGACGTTTGTGATAATCTCCTCATTCGGGAATTAAAAAAAACATGACTGATGGAGGGACAAGCACAAACTGAACACATGAGGACTGAGGACGAAAGCCGTGAAAGTTGAGGGTAAGTGTAATGAGGGGGGAGAGTTGTGACTGTCAGATGGGTGAGAAGATACAAGCGCAGGGGTGGGGATGGGGCAGGGGCAGAGGCAGAGGCAGGCCGTGGGGTAGTGTTTTCTGTGCTGTCACATCCCGCGGAGCCCCCCTAAGAGTCACATGCGCTCTGAGCTGCATCACGACTCTTTTCATGCTTTGATGCTCTTAGCAGCGCAAAACACCCGCCTCTTCTTATTCCTAATGACGACACTTCCATACAGCAGCATGCTTTGTGTGTGCTGCTGCTGCTAGATGTGCTCAAACCACTCTCTTTTACTACTACTCCTGTGATTTTATTTCCTTTATCCCTCCTTCTTCAGCTTGTGTCCTCTCCTATTGCTTTTTTTAATTTCTTGTTTCATTTCCTATTTGCTTTCCTAATTTCCTTCCACTCTTTCATCCCCGTCTCATTCATTTGTCTTAGTTTTCTCTTTGCTTTACAGTCACCCGCTTCTTTACATCCAGAGACGTGTAATCACATTTGTACTACATGGTGTCAGTTTGATGGGATTCATGCCTCCATCTTCTGCCACCTCCGCAAAAAAGAGATTAAGGTTTTTTGTCATGATTTAAGTCATATCAGTGGGGGCAGGATTGGTGTGAAATCTATAAGAAAGTAACCTATGCAGGCTAAGAATGACTTGCTGTGCATTAGTATAAGGACTCCAACTTCCATTACGCTAAGTACTGTGGATAATATGTGTGAAATATCTAAACTCATGATAAGAGTGGCTTTTCTTGCAACTTGCAGCAGGCCTGCTCCATCTGCTCCAACAAATGCACTCGAATTCAAGTCTGTTACACACAATGTGGTGCTGCACTACTCAAGTAGCATAATCTCTGCAGTGCTGCGATCTTACTGCAGTTTAGCCATGCTCAGCTGCCCCGGACCACGCATTCTCAAACAGCCTGCCAGCTGGCGCATACTGACACAAAGAAAGAAACCAGGGGAACAGAAAGTAATGGAGCTGAGGAAGAAGCCAAGAAATGTTTAAAAGAAATGAATAGAAATCAAAACAAGAATGTACAGAGAGTAGTGAGGGATACAAAGAGCTTAGAGGAGAAGTGCAGGGAGTTATACAAAGAACAGAACAAATAAGTAATGATAGGGTGTGTATTTTCATTGTGTGTTGTGTCGGAGCTGATAGCTGAGCTGCTGCTTTGCATTGTTACTGTACAACCTCTCTGGGCGCACACCCACACCTCATGTCTTTCTGATGATCTCTCTTCCTCAGAGATACCACATACATACTTATGTTGACATTATTTTCCCCCTGCTTTCTTACCAACTTTCATACAGCTTGGCTTCTATCTTTCTCATGGAGCGTCAGAGATTCCTGTAAGATGAGGATACTGGGAGAAGTAAATTGGATTCTGTAATCTAATCAGCATTTTACTCATCCATCCCATTCGGGCCATGGTGGTTTACATGAAGCATGATCCCATTACACTGTCCTTGTAGTTTTCCTTTGTCTCTGCGTCTTATGTGCTTAATGGAGCTGCACAATGCCACCGCAAAGGAGTCTGGCTCAGGTGGAACTAAGCAATGACTATTCCTAAAAGATGCCAAGTCTATTGCGTACTTTAGTTGTTGCCATTATATTTTTCCCCCAACAGCATTTTGGATCATGTAGCCAGCCACAGTAAAATAAACCTTTTTTATATATTTTTTTAGGGCTTGAATACAAAAAAGCACAATACGAACGTTTTGTAAAATCCTATTTCTTTCTTTTAAAATTACCGGTCTTGCCAGCTATCATTAACCATAAACTACAACTGGTTTCATAAAAATGTATGAAAGGATGGAGTAAAGTATCCATTAAACTGTAGCAAATGTTTAATGACCCTTGCCTTAACTCAGATTTGATAAAACTGGCGTTTTTGCGTAAGAAAATATGTTGTGACATGGGAGGAAAGTACACTGAGACATAATGTAGTTAACACTACCATGGCACCTGTTAAACATCAACTCCTTTCTTTCAGATGCCTGTAATTAAGCATAATTACGCTAAAAAACCTAAATGGCAGCCAACAAGGTCACAATAATTATGTAGGCTCTGGTTGTGGCCACACACGTACACAGTAATAGCGTTCACCTCAGTGGGGAGGAGCCTGGGGGCAATCAGTGGCAGAAAGGAGAGGAGGACGGGGGAGGATCTGAAAGGAAAGAGGAGAGTAGCACAGACAATGAAGGGTAAGAGGCATCATGGTGATGTTGGTGGAGGGGGGGTCGTTAGTCACGAACATGGAGAAGCAGAGCGTACAGCCTGAATGCCTGCAGGACCTTGGTTGGCTGGAGAGAATGAAAAGGAGTTTACATGGCTAACACACAAAGATGAAGGTGCACTGTATGTGATTTGCTCCATGAGTTCAACGCTGTGGTGCAAAAGTCAGATTCTCTTTGGAAACTACTAATAAAGAGTGTGCGTCTTTTGCCTCTATCATTTGTTCCCTCACCCCAGCTGGTCACATCAGATGGCCATTGGACTTAGCCTGGGTCTGTGAAATGTTTCTTATTTAACCCTGTTACAAAGGAATCTAAGGAATCATTCCTTAGCAGCAATACAAGGAAGGATTCATTTTTTGTATTAATATTTGTGTCATGAATTGGTGCTAATCATAGGTGAAATTAAAGAACTAAAATTGATTTATTAAAATGCAGCAAACATATGCAATTGGCACTGTCATCTGAGTAAATTAGCTTATTTTTGATAGTAACAGAACATCTTTTTCTTCCTCTGCTGTAGTATCAGTTTTCCATCCCATCTTAAAGTTGATCTATTGTCATGACTCAGAGCAGCTGTAGTATCTAAAGGCTGCATGTCTGATTGAATGTCCTCGGTGCTCTGCCACTGACATAGTGAGTCAGCTGCTGTACACGGTCCTGTGTGTGATGGATTATACACCTGCAGCCATCAGGACTGCTGGGACTATTGCTCACCACAGAGCGACCGGGGAATACTGGCTAGGCTTTTAATCCTGACACCCTGACACCAAGCCCAATGGAGCAGAACACCTCATCTGTGTAAAGTACTACCACCACAGCAACTAAAGACATGAATTCAGACATCTCAGCTTTGAATTTTCCACAAAGCATTTTGATTTGTTGCACCAGACGTATGAAATATTGCTTTTAATTAGCAGTTAAAAACCTAATGCATATGTACATATTGTAACCAATAAACCATTGTGAATCATATACAGATTCAATACAAAAGGATTAATTCACAAGGAGGTAAGCCTTACATGGTT
This sequence comes from Rhyacichthys aspro, assembly GCA_036850595.1. Lineage (NCBI taxonomy): Eukaryota > Metazoa > Chordata > Actinopteri > Gobiiformes > Rhyacichthyidae > Rhyacichthys > Rhyacichthys aspro. The sequence goes on from CM072156.1 coordinate 12,798,714, forward strand.
TTACTTACACAAAATGTATTTAGATTTTTTGTATGCACTGCCCTTATCTATCAGTGTAGTGCTGTTTAGCATGGCTTAGCAGAGTGCACATACAGAGTAGTTTAATACTGTACATTGATTACATATATATTTAAGAAATTAATATTTATTAATGATAGTGAATGTGATCAGTGATAGTGGAGTTTTCATTTTATATAAGAATTTTGTTATAAAATGATAATTAAGGTTTACATGGGGCCTTGGGCAATAGCTGTGAATGTGATGTGCGATAACTGTAACCGTCCTTGTACATTGCGGATATACTTCTGTTGCTTACCTAGCCATCCAGAGCTGGAGTCGGGCACACACATGTCCGTCTCTGCGCTGGGCAGCACAAAGCCCACCACAAACACCTCCACACCGTCTGACATGAGCGCCAGGCCCAGCACGAGAAACAGCTGCCACTGAAATCTCCCATGGCCGCACTCTTGGATGATCAGCTCATACTGCTGGGCCAGCTCCTCCTCGTCGGCCTCTCGCTCCCGCTCCAACTCTCTCCGATCCCTGGTGGCATCGGACGTTGGCTGCCCCACTGCCACCTGCCCCTCTTTATGCTTCCGGTCTGAGGGGATCCCCTGGTATTCCCCTTCATAGATCTCATCCTCATCATCGTGGCCCTCGGTGGCATCACTAGACCCCTCCTCATTGTCGGGAAAGCCCTCTCCATCCTGCCTCGGTGGGTTGCGGTAGAAATCTTCGTCCTCCTCTTCCTCATCCTGGAACCTGCTATAGTTGTGGTGGGCTGAGTACTCGTCTGTGGCACGGTCCACCACTTTGTTGACCTTCTTTGCTGCGTGCCGCTTCGCCTCTTTGACCATGTCTTTGGCGCCCTTTGCCAAAGAAGTCCTGTTATTGTACGTATCCTCCATCCTGGTCTAGACTGCCAGCAGATGATACCTAAAAGTGCTGGAATAGTGCGCTCAGTGGTAGCAGGGATGAAGACTTCTGAATGTGCGGTCACCACAGGAGATAAACCACAACGGCTGTGGTAATCATGGGTCAGGCTGAGGAAGATGGGGGAAGGGACTGAGACAAAAAATAAAGAGGAGAAAGATGGTTATCAATCAGTGACTGTTACACACGTCCCCCAAATCATCTGTGCACATTACAGAATCAATGGTGACTTCAGACTGGCAGCACATTTACCAATCTCCCTGGATTTTAATCATTTGGACAGATGGAAGAGAAAAAAGCTCAAATTTTCATGCATAATATATATTTACTTTCATGAGTTGTCCCTAGTTCTGTTTAGATGTGCACAGCCAGAGATGCTGAATATGCTGGCTCATGATAAGCTCTAAGGAACAGAGGCTAATAAACAAGGCTCTGCCCGAAATCAATTTGCCCCCAATAAAGAGCTGGTTTATTATAATAGGAAGGACGATCCAACCGTAACGGCTCTGTCATATTTAATCCGTGCAGTGAAAGGAGAAGAGGACAAACGTTTAGTAGTGGTCAACGCGTGCATACTTTTAGACACCACATAAGAAAAAAAAAAACACACACAGCAGTTAGTCAGGCATACAGATTCAGATGAATGGGAAAGCCCTTTCTTATTACTGTCAGCCATCTCTGGTAGAAGAGAGAGTCCCGCCTGGTGTGAGTGATGTAACCTAATTTCACATGAGTGCACGGTATACCAAAACTTTATAAATTAGATCAAAATGAAAAGAACACATGAAGGTATGAATAAGTGTTGAATATTTGAACCTTAAAAGCACTTGATGGAGATGCTCAGAGTTGCTAATGTGGCTGGTGTGTGTGTGTGTGTGTGTGTGTGTGTGTGTGTGTGTGTGTGTGTGTGTGTGTGTGTGTGTGTGTGTGTGTGTGTGTGTGTGTGTGTGTGAGAGAGAGAGAGAGAGAGCTCCTGACCAAAGCCACTAATGAACATTGAAGCCTTGTCAGGAGGACACAAATCACAGGGCCAGCCCTATCTCCCATAATGCAATTTTCCTGGACAAAAAGACACTACTAACTCAAGGTGACTTTACAAATCCTTTTGGGTAATTAGTTGTCTTTTGTATTAGCAGTACTATACTTTGTGGAAGACTAATTGATACTAATTGAAACTATAATGGCACTAATAACGAGCCGGTCAAATAAGTAAAATTCAACACAGACTTATCTTCCTTTAATAAATGATCAGCATTCTCAAAAGTGTTTCATGGATTTGACTGATCTCGCTTTTTTCCATGCACATACTTCATTGAGGTTTATTCATTGTGTTGGAACTGTCATTCAAAGAGTCAATGAAGTGTGCTGTGAGGCCCACTGTCAGCTCTGATGGAGCAAGGAGGACTTTGGTGACCCACCTCACCTGACCACAGCTGACAAGACCCCAACAGAGCTGACAGCACGAGGAAAGAGAGCAATCACAATCAAACTGTGTGATGAGTAACACAAACAATCCTGTCTCTGATTCACTCTCTAGATCTTCTTTTATTTCTTCATGTTTCGATTAAATCAGCAACATTGATTTCCTTGCAATTTCAGACTCAACTAGTCATTGTCAAATATTTACATTGCTACAGTGATACATTAGCAAAAAGTTTCACAGCATTGAAACCCCCACTAATGAGCATTTTAGATGCTTTATCTGTATAATGCTGTTTAATATGATGCTGTATAATACAGGTTTACTGGATTGGTCCACGAAAAATATTCACGAATACTGGAGGGAGATCAATAGCTATTTTCATGGAAGTGGTTTGTATTAGACTATATGAGTATTCCTATGATTACATAAACACAATATGTAATCAGATTCAGTGTTTTTATCTGAACATGTAGCCAATTCAACATCCTTTGGCCCAAGGGAACCATTAATCCTTTTTATCTCAGTGAGGTTTGACTTATCAAAGTCTTGCCCTTTTCAAAGACATGCACAAGCTCACTGGCTGATGGCTGGTACGTTCTATTAGCATCAGGAGGAGCCATTCCAATCTCTAAGTGGGCAGAGCCATATGTAATCCCATCAAAATGGAGACCCCCTAACCTTATGGAAGGCAGAGCCTCGCAACCAGCACGGGACATCTTCTGTTAGTAGATTTCATCAAACACTGGTACCATTACTGACTGAGAAGGAGAGGTATACAGAGGACAAAAGATGCTTGGGCTTGGTTTAAATGTTTTAAAGGGCCTTTTGGTGTATTTTCTGTATGTATTTCTGTGTGTGGCCTGACATGCAACAAAGGTCTTTTACCCACTCAGCCATTGTTAATATTAGTCCTGACTTCAGTGACATTTCAAACTCAGCACCGGGAGAATGAATTCCCCACAGTTTACATTACTTACATAGCAGTTTACGAAGAACAGAAAAATATGTGTTCAGCAAACAATGTGGCTAGGCAGGTAAATGCTTTGTAGGAAAGTCTGTTGAATTAAACCTAATACTGGCACAATGAAAAGCATATTCCACAATATGAATTTGTTATATGCATTAACATTAAACATACACTTGTTGTTCATTTCAGTCGATTTATGTTGTGTCAGTGTTTAGAGGGCCAACAAATAAAATCTGCAATCACTTCGCTTTATCTTAGATTGATGGACTATGTTAGCAGGACTTGAAGAGGAGCCTGCGGACTGCAAACAAAGCACTTAATCACAAATTTCTAGTTCACTGCTTCTGTGAGTCCTCTCAATTGCTCAGTCCTTCTTAAAGGTGCAATTCACAGCTGAGTCAGTTGCCTTCTCCCGCATTTCTCCTCCTTTTTTCATTTTTGGTGGCAACACAGAGTGCTTTAACTGCCCGGGGGCATGTGCCTGGATTACACTACAGCAATGCACAGTCCATATAGTGCAATAAGCCAACAGTCATGCAGAGGACAGGAAAACTGGCAAAAGCATGTCTATGGAGGGTGACACACTGTGAGTACCAGCCATTGATTAATGACAGCCTAATTAAGCTTTGTGTAAAAAAGCTGAAGTAATTAAAAGAATTGTATGGGATTTCTAACCCTATAAAACCATCAACAACTTTTATGGTATCAACTAATGAAGGGTATAGGCTACTCCCAGTGCTAGTGCGAACCTATTTATAGTTAATATACTTACTGTATTATATTAAAAGGCCATTTACTTTATCCACTTGAATAACACTTTTTACTAGTTAAGTGATGAATCAATAAAGTGTTACGTCTAACAGACTTGTTTTAACGCGACATGTTCAAACACGATCAAAAAGAGTTTAGTGGGAAAGAAAAGTAATCCCTTACCGTCATTTATGGCGAGGAGAGTGGAGTGCGATGATAACTAGCCATTGCATCAGGTTTATGAAGTATTTCTGAAACAGTAGAATAGGACCAGTGGCGACAGTGAGCGCTCGGCAAGGTTTTTTTTCCCCCGATGCAGCTTTCCGTCGCTGCAGTAGGCTACTTTAGGAAACGACAGGGAAGAAAGAGAGTGATGGTGTGCTGTGACGGGGGAGGGGGCAGACGGGGGAAGCAGTGTAATCAATAATTGTATTTCACTGAGTGATGCGGCCAATTCCGTCTGATGGGACAATCTTGTTAGGTGACCGAATGACGTGAAACACTGCAGCGCATGAATGCTAAATAGGAAGGACTCTTAAAAAAACAGTTTACAGCCGAGAAGTGGGTACCATTCATTTATCTGTCTTTCAGAAGCACTTCTCTAAGTTTAACGCGGATACTTTTGTGTTGGTACAAGTGTCTGGAGCTCATCGCAGCACAGATAAGACCAGCAGCTCTTGCGTAAAGACCACAGCTCAGCCCCACGGCGCGACACTCTGTTCGTGGTGCTGAGTCTGCGCTGGTCGTGACTCTAAAGTGGGGGCTGGCGGTGGGGAAACCTGCTCCCTCCCAGAGGCGGTGGTGCACAAGAGGCACAGCAGACCTAGGACCCCAGACAGAAGTGTGCTGTGCCTCTTGTGCAGCCAAAATCCAAATGTCAGTCGACTTTTTCACTTTACCATCAAGCTTTTGCTGTCCTTGTCTCAGATTCCACTCACCCCCAAAAGCAGCCAATGGACCTCTCCTGCTTCTCTTTTATTAAAAAAAATTAAAAATAAATTTGGACCATTTTTTCCTCTGCAAAATACTAATACGTTTCATCAATCTGTAGTTTAGAGTTTAGCATTTGCTTAGCTGCAACTTTAGCATCAGCTCAACAATTATTGCTGCCTAACTAAACATTACATGATGGAATTGACAGTATTAATCTGTGTTTTACCTAACCTCCCTTTTTTCTTTTTTGAGCTGTTTCACTCTGTTAAAAGACATATTCACTCATGAAAGAAACAGCAGCTATTTAACTTCCTGGAACATTATTTGTTAAACTGGTGTAGACCAATGGGAGAGCTCCTTTTTCAAGCATTTGATTTTGCGAGCATGTGATTGGCCAAGGTTTTCGGTTCCTTAATAAATAAAATAAATATAAATAAAATCTATTAAAATCCTCCATAATAAATATAAACACAACATAAAGCATCATAAAGCCTGTTTTTTCCGCTTTTACTTTATACTATTTGGGGTTTAAACATTTGTTTTCAGTCATGGCAAATGAGCTTGAAGAAGTCACTTTAAAACTGAACAAGTGAACTTCCAGAAGCAACAAATGGGTTGTGTACAAATCTTGACACTTGAGCAGATTAAAAATTGAGCATGCATATTCTGACACTGTCTACAACTGGTGCCATAGAGAAGTCTACCTTAATAAGATATGATATGAAGCTTTATTTTGTGAATTACTAATCCTAGCAGAACACTAATCCTCTAAAAAAAAATGTGGAGGCCCTGTTTGCGGCAACGGGGTATGAACTAAACACAAAGATTACACAATCCTGTTATATATTAGGTTCTTTAGATGAGGTCTGTTGTGCTCGTTGTGTTAGCAAAATGGTTAGAGGATGAAGTAAGGAAGGGGACAGAAGAGATGATGGACTGATGCAAGCAGAAAGAGGCCTTTGTGTATCTTCAAAGCCTACCTGTGCTATCACATTCTTCTTTAATTTTTACTTTTTCAACACTAGTTGCTGTGGAAGCTATTTATACAATGATAGCCTTTTTTATTACCATAAATCGGACAATGGTTATGAATCAAATCAATGTAAAAGGATAGGAAATGGGTATACTTTATGTACAAATACAGCACATCACAATGCAGCTATGGGCATAAAGGAAAATACATCTATCCTTGTGTCCAGAAATTTGATGATTCACTGAAGCATTGACCAAGGACGAGGGACACTCTGCTTTTTTTTTTTCAGTTGGGAGCCAAACCCTCCCTCAAGCCATAAGACTCCATTTACTACTGCTGAAGAGCTGGAGAGCACTTAACTTAATGTACGGGACAGTAGAATGACCCTCCGTCCAAGACACACATCATTTACTGCGCATGAGCAGACTCATAAATACACACACACACACACACACACACACGATGCTTGTCAGTGCGTATATAATGAATGTTATATCTGAAAGGGTAAGGTTTGTCTGTATTTTATTGATTATTTTCAGCAAAAAAAGTATGTGCAGTTAGACAGATGGTTAGGTGAGGTGGATGACAACGATTTTCTGCTGCTGATCTCAACCGAGATGTGTACACTGATGGTGATTGTCTTTGCATGGTGGTTGACTGGCAGTAGATAGAGGTGGAATAATTCTTTCTCCTCCTTTCCTGTTTATGTGGAAATTGACATGTTACACTAAAATGTTCATATAGAAGCCGTGTACAAGACTGAAAGCAAAAAATGAATAAAAAATATGAAAGGACACAGTTGTCACTGAAAGCAAGATGTGATGGATTAGAGTGGCCCAAGGGGAGGTCCTGCTACATCAAAATGTAATGAAAAAACTAATTTCAACTCAGCAGGCAGATATGAATGACTCCAAGACCAGTTTTTGCAACAGTGCTTTTGGTAATAGTTCATCACTGTTTTGTGAGAGAAAGAATAGACTGGTAACACGACCATTAATAGGAGGAGTTATCTTTAAACAATGAAAATGAATGATAAGCATAATAATTACAATACAATACCTGTACAGTTACAGATAACATGCACCTTTAAAAAGCAACATATTATTTCTTAACTTGCTCATAATCATCCTCAAAAGGCCTGAAGAGGATTTGCAGACTGTACCTCCTCTGTTCTTTAAGCCTCAATCACAATAATAATAATAATAATAATAATAATAATAATAATAATATAAATGAATAAAAAACTCTAAGGGGCACTAAGGAGGTCAATCAGGTCAGCCCAGGAGCACAGAAGGGCCAAGCTAAAGTCTAGTCATCACTGGGATACCTAACTGCAGGCTGGACATCTGCAAATGTACCCACTTTCCCTGTGGTAGAGGGTCCTCAATATTGTCACGTGGCTGAGCAAAAATACCACAGGGAGGAAAGTCAAATGGATTGTGATTATTGTTCTGGAACAGATTGAACAGGCTACGGGGAAAGAGTGTGAGCTGAATCCCATTTGAACACACAGGCCCAGGTGCATTTCTTTTGTTGAAAGGAAGGTGAAATTTACAGACTGGATCAAAGGGAAGGCTAGAGGCAGTTAATACTGGCTTTAATCTAAACCATTACCTGGCTTATTACCTTTCTGTGTAACAAAAAGAAAGCTGTTACACTGTAAAGATAAACTCATTTCACGATATTCCTTTCTCAATCTGCAAGATTCTTCCATGTTTACGCTATGTATAAGTGTTTTTAATCACTTCTTGATATAAGATACAAAAATAAACAGAAACAACAGAGTAGGAATGGTTGCTATTTTAGCATCTGTTGTAGTTGTGTTGATGTCTGTACTGTTAAAAAACACTCTGGCTCTAGCCAGTCCCAGTTCTAACATAAACAGTATAAAATTAGCAATTCAAAATAGTAATAAAACAATCAAACCTAAGCCAAGCTTTAAGGTTAGAACCTTAAAAGAGAAATGTAGTGAACACATTACAAAACCTTGTGAATTATCTGCTCTGAAATGCAAATGTGTAATCTGTGCGCGCCACAGCTTTCTGTCATTCAGCAGGAAACCTCTACTCCCCAGCAAGCAGCAAGGATTATCCTCTGTGTCACTCCATTTTTACTCAAAGGAATATCTACAAACCTTTTGTGAAGATATGCAAACATGTGCCAAGAGGTTCACCAATGTCTCTATCTGTTGGTTGGGCCGAATCCTGACAATGCAGATGGGTTGGTCTATCTGTATTGTTCTATGTAGTTCAAATAATTAAAATCTAACAATTAAAAACAGAAAAGCACCATAACAAAGAGTAGCCTATTTTATGACTTATACTAATATTGGCGCTTGCATTTACGGAAATATTCTTTTAAACAATCCATGATTGTAAGGTCCGTGGGGATATTGCAGTGCTTCCGTTTACTGTTACCACGGAAACATTCTAACCAATCAAAATCTACTATGCGGCGCTCATTGAAAAGGTAAACCAATCAGAGTGTGCGTTGTTCGATAGTCAGTCCGTTTGAAACGGCAAAGCAAGTGTTTTTTCCAACCGACTTGTGAAAGCTACAACTTTCAAGACTGGTAACTCAACATTTTAAAAACTTAAATACCTTGGATCTGTGATATATTGTCAGCGATCTGTCGGACATAACTTAGCAGACGGCGGCCGAACAACAAGAGCATTCAGAGCTAATCCTAAGATTTGTTTCTCAGACTATGACCAATCAGAGTAGGCTAAAGCGTGTGTTAAAGCGTAACATCTTTCTTCTTCCAGAAAGTGCATTTGAGTGTTGTGTTTGAAGTGTTTCGATAAATTGCTGGTTTCAGTATCGTCTCCACCTGTGCTATTTGAACTTTGGTTGTAGTTAGATGCTCTAATCGGTTGTCCACTCATGCACATGAGCCTGATTTGTCTCTGCTGTAGATGTCTTCAGACGAGGGGGAACCAGCCACTCCTGTTCTGCCCAAAGATTCAGACAGGGGTAGCTCTGTCTCCTCTGAACTCCAGGTAGCACACCTGATTATTGGGCTTTTGACCTATTGAGACTTGGCACTTAGTAGTAGTACCAAGAGACCTGTTTTAAAGCGGTTTTGAGCCACTTTGTCAAAGCATTACAGTCTGGTCTCCTTTTATTATTTTTTATTTAAAGTAATGTAATCAATTATAAATTATATTAATTATAATTAAGTAAATGATTGCTAAACATTGCTGTACAGAGGGACAAAAAAGGGACAAAACCTTAGACTGTAGTTATTGAAGTATTTGTGTGCCATAACTGGACATCTTTGCATAGTTGATTAAAATAATAGTTTGATGTACAAAATAAGATAAAACAAACATATTTTTTTTCCAACAGGATGAGTATGAGGAGCTCCTCAGGTATGCTGTGGTAACCCCAAAACTTGACACACTTCAGCAGTTGAGAACCTCACATCTGTCAGTAGAGGTGCTAAGTTCCCGGAAAGAAGATGAGACCAAATCACAGCACCCAGCAGGTATATAATATCTCTACACCATTACACACTCTTATAACTAAGTCTTTTTGACAGAAAAACAAGTTGAGCCTTTATAGACACTACCCCCATCAAAAGATCAACTGTCAAAAAGGACTGGATGTCATAACTTGTTGCACAAATGCATCCAATTTTAAGCTTAGTCCATCTGTCAGATTGGTCCCCTATCGTTTACCGACATCTTAACAGTCCATCAGTCTCCCTCTACCAGAAATAGCTCCAACTGTGTTTCTTGTTGGAGGTTTAGTGCTTCGGCAGCCATTGAGTAGTGCACAGGGATGTAGAAAGCAGGCAGGATGATTGGTAATGATCTCTTGGCACTCTGCCCGTAGTGCTCTTTAGAGTAAGGCCTCTCTAAAGGCAGTATTTAATTAAGATATTGAGATTGCATTCTTGGATAGGAGTCACGGTCATCTTACTCAGTGTTCTTGGCTAGGCTACTGTTTACAGTCTTTTGTTACCTGAATGTATAACTTTATACTTTTTAATTTTAATTTAAGTGTGCTGCATAACTTGTTTGTATTTCATTCAAATAGACTTATTGTCTTTTAACTGTGTGCGTCTATTTGCATCCTCCGTTGTTTCTCTTAGACCCTACAACATCTGAAGCCAAAGATGACAGACCTTCCAGCCGGAGTAGTAGATCATCACAAGTGTCTCTGATTAAGCCCACAGCACCCTCAAGAGCCTCTCAAGGTAAATTCAAGAAATAAAAATCTTTCTAAAAATAAAATTATTGTGTGTGTGATATAAAATAGGTGCACTATTTGCCAACTGTAGATGTTGCTTTGTTTTTCCTGGCTTTCCAGTGGTGGAAATGGTAGGCCAGTCAACAAGTAGGGGGTCATTGGGCTCAGACTCTGGTTCAGACAGGTTACAGACACCATCTGAAAGGTCTAGGCCAACCAGCCCTGACCCCTTTGGGTCTACAGTGGCCGAGATGTTTATCTCAGAGGAAAACATAGGCAGAATGGAGAACATCCTGGATGTGTGGAGCAGCAACTTAAAGGTTAGTCTTTTTGAGCTTTGGAAGTATGCATCCAATCAATCAGGACTCCAATTAACTCTCAGAGCTCACTATAAGAGCTTTTATAGTAACCCTAGCCCTATGTATCACAGATTAATTCACAGACAATTTGTGAGAGGAGTAGGGGAGAAGTATATCAGTAAATATTTTTTCCCTGTTGTGATATTATAGTGATTGGAATATTGTGAAAGTCATATTTGCATTGACTGATGATGGCTCTTATGTCAAGAATATTTGACCTTCATATTCGTTAGATGTGCTCTGTTTCAATCTAAAAAAAAAAGTATATTCTATTTATTTAGAATATTGGTGGTAGCCACTGTTGCACTGTTTATTCCCAGACAACAAATAACAAAACAGAGACTTAGTTGATATATTAAGACAAAAATTGCTTCAAAATTGCTTTTAAAATGGCAAAAACATAATGTTAAAATGATTAAAGACTAAGTGTGTTAATTTAGAAACTATGTTTCTCTATTCTATCATAGTCAAATGTGCTGACTGAACTCAGAAAATGGAAGCTGGTGTTCATGGAAAAACACAGGATGGAGATAAATAAAGAGAAGGAAAAATGTGCAGTGAAGACAGCTGGCTTACAGTCAGAGATAGACAGCTTGAAGGAGCTGCTACAAACCTATGAAATTTCAAACCAAAGAAAAGATGAGGTAAGTGATGGATAGAAGCCCAGAACAAGTTTCATCTGAATAACACACTGCCTCACTAATTCATTGTTATGTTCTATGATGTTTTACCATACAATTGTAAAAAAAGTGTCATCTTTTCTTAGGTTATCGGGAACCTGAGCCAGTTGTTAGAGCGACAAAAAGAGAAAGTTGAAAAAATGAGAGCCTTTACTCAATGGAGACTTCAACACACAGAAGCAAAAGAAGAGGTATTAACAAAGAGTTATAGGCTTAACAGATGCTTGCTGGTCGTCCAAAGTTTCAATTTTAATAGAAAAAACATTTAAATGTAATTAAAACAGTGATTTTAAGTGCAGTTTAATGGTTTTAACAGATGACTATGCCGCTCAGATTACTAAACCCCTCATCCATCTTTCACAATGAATAGCCACACACCATATATTATTACACTTTACTATCTTGCGTCTATTTTGTTCAGATACAGCATTTTCTCTTACATATTTCCTCTATTTTATCAATCACACTGTGTAATTTATCAGTAAAATAAAGCTGTTTTTACTGTTACAGAATAGTTTTCCATAAAACATAAAACTATGCATTTCGATTTGACCGTGATGTAAAAAGTGCTGAGAAAATGTACTGCACCTGCTCAAGAATGAATTATGGGTGTAATTATGTCCTCGTGAATATGTTCATGGTCTCGTGGTTTCCTGCCAGGCTTACGCTGCTCAGTTTGCAAAGCGGTACTACCATTTGCAGCTGAAGAGGAAGGTGTGGTTAGGCTGGCACTCTCTGATCCAGAAACACTGGAAGGTCAACGTGGAGCGTGCTTGTCGTGCAAAGGCTGAGGAGGTCTGTGAGCGACTGTCTTCGGAATATGAAGCCAAACTGACAGAGGTAAATAAGTGCGTAAACAAAGACATTATTATGAGTTTCACATCTTACCTGTCTGTATTCTCTTATTCTCTAAGGTCACCCTTTTTATGTAAACATTTACCTTTCACTGTTAGTTTTTTGTTGTTACTGAGGGTGTAATAAAATATAAAATATATTATCTCTTATACTTCAAAGAAATTTAAAAATGACCTGGATTAATGAATTTCTTCTTTTTTCGTTTACAGCACCGTGAGGCGATAGACAAGGCCCATGCTGAGATTCAGAGACTGCGACTGGAGCGGGAACGTTATGAGGAATCTATGAAGAAAGCCTTTATGAGGGGCGTGTGTGCCCTCAACATGGAAGCTCTCAACATGTTCCAAAACTCTGAGGCGTGGCCAGAGCAGCCACCAGCTCATGATCAGCATGGTCTGTAAAAAGAAAAAAAAACAGTTTTCTTGCCATTTACCATGATCAGACAAATGTATTCTTAGAAAAAGGTGTAGGCCTTGCTGTGTGTTAAGTCATTTAGACACTTTAATTATTAACCCTAAAGGCCTCAATAACTTCACATAACACAACAAACACAGAAAAGCAACATACTAAGGTCAATTCATAACATGAAGTGATTTTTACAAAGCTATATATTGATATTGCCTATACTCAATGGTAGTCAAGGTAATGGAGGTTTGTGGCCACCTTAGCTATAGAGTGGTGCGGGAAACAATGCCTTGCCTTTTCTTTTATTGATTCAGTAAGCTTTCAAGATTGAAACTCAATGAAGCAAAAAAATGTCCAATAGTGTGCAACCTTGTATTGATATGAGTAACAACAAGGTGTTGAAGAACAAAGGGTTAATACTTGTCATGTTTTTTTTTCATGAACTTGAAAATGTGAAGATGTAACCGATAATATTTTTTGTCAGTCGAGCACTAAAAACAACATTTATTAAAATTTGTTTGTAGATCCGCTTCCCCCACAAGATGAATCTGGCTCTTCTTCCATGGCTCAGCATCAACAATATCAAGGTCCCTCAACACGTTTCACTCCTGTCCACTTTGACCACCCAGAGCCTTCTTTTCAGAGTGAATCAGAAGATCTGGTGAGAAAATAACATTAATTTGCTAAATCTGCCCTTAACTTTCGTAAACGTTTTCATTATATTGTACGTTTTTACAATATAACATTGCATACTTTTTTGCTTAGATGAGACATGGTGCTCCATTGTCCAGGACAGATGTGTTGCCGGCCTCTACAGTGGTCCCCAGCACTCTCCCACTGAGCAGCACTGCAGGCTCCAACAGGCAGCAGGTGAGGTGTTGTATGTGTTCTGTGTGTGTTTAAATATCAAGATCCCATTTCACACCCAAGTAAAATAATTATTTAACAAAGATTTCCCAACTGCATTTATTGTTTTGTGTTGTAATAGGTCAGTAGCCGAGTGGTGACAGCCAGTCAACAAAAAGCCTCTAAGACAGTAACAGCTCGTATCACAGCTCGTAGTGATGCTGGTAAATCTGCACGCTCCAGTACCCTCCAGGTGATGGGTGTGACTCCCCCCATGAGCTCTGTCATAGTTGAACGACACCATCCAGTTACACAGGTATGTGACAGTACATCCTGCTACAGCTTTAGACTCACAATTGACTTTATTTATCCACAAGGGAAGTGCTTTGTCACAGCAGCTCAGTAGCAAACAAACACAAACAATGTGATATATATGTACATATATATGTAAAATATGCTATAGGAAAGTGAATAAAAGAGAGCAGTTTGTTCAAACGTCTCCATACTGCAGACAATGACATGTCTAGCCTTTCGCATTAGTTTATTGATCCTGTTGATGTGCCTCTTGCTGGAGCTGCTTCACCAACTGACCACTCCAAAGTAAAGAGCACTTGTCTTGCCACCACAGACTGGTTGAAGAGCTCCAGCATCTTGCAGAACACATCAGACTTAAACTGCCTCAGAAAGTAGTCTGCTCATGCCCTTCTTGTACACTTACTAAAATTAAAATCTACTTGCCCTGTGCCATTTGTAGTCAGTAAGCCAAATAGAGAAAATACTTGTTTGATTCTTATTAACAGAAAAATCACAAAATAATCAATGGTTTTGTGAAATACGCTGACTATTTTTCTTTCATTTCTCTAGCTCACTGTTGGTCAGGCCACAGCTGCTAAGTTTCCTCGCTCCTCCCAACAGAGTCACAGGCCCACCACAGGCAGAAGCTCCTCCAGAACACACTCTGGCACATGCCACGTACACTCCATTAAAGTCGTGGACTGACTGAAAATGTTTCACTTCTAGCTTAGACATATGTACCTTGTACCTGTTTTGCAATGTTACCTTTTTTGTTTTTCAATTTATTTATTTTTCAGTAAAAGATGTACTAGTTTTAATGTCACTTAGAGTTGACAGTTTGCTTTGCTTTAAATAATGCACAAATCAGATTGTACTGTAATGTGTAAAATCACTATTTGTGCTCATGAGTTTGCCCTACCTCTTTTAAACCAGGGCTGTTATTAATAATATGACACTTGACCTTATTTTAAATAAATTATTTTAATGAATTTGTGTCAGTTTAAGTAAGATACAACACAATGTTTAGGAAATTCTGCAACTCTTCTTGCCAATTTCAGATTCCATCCGAATTTTGTCTGAAAAGTAAGAATCTGTAAAAACACATACCAAAAATATTGACTGTATTGATGGTTGGAAAAATACCTGCAGCTTTTCTGTTGCCTGTCAAAACAAGGCTCTGGTAAAGTTCTCGAACTGTGCTCTCATTAGCCAGCTCCATCCCATGGAGCCAGATCAGCAGCATCCTGTTCCCATGCTCCTGATAGCTGCTCTGCCCTGTGCCATCAACCAGTCACAGGTTATATAAATTGGAGAAAAAAAAACTTCAGATTATGAAAAGCAATATATTAACTTAAATATGTGTGAAATTAAATCTGAATGTGACTATTTACAAAAGGTGCAGTGAAGTCTGGTACCTGTCCACTGCTTCTCAATGGCTGCCACTTGATGTTTGGTGAATCCCCAGTGTTCGGCCAGTCTTTTCCATTCTCCTGGTTTTAAAAGCTTATATGCTAAACGCCACACTACTGAACGAATCTGCTTTGTCTCAGAACGATGGTCAAGTTTAAACGTCAGAGGAAACTCGCTCCTAACACTTTGATTAAGCTCAGGGTTGGCCTGAAAAGGGCAAATGAATTATGTCAAATGTATGATAAAAGCCACATGCCACACAGGCTTTGGGAACTGGAGGAGAGATATTGCTTTCACAATTAGCCTTATAAATGCCACTAACATTTGAAAATTCATTACGATTATTACATTAGTGGTAAATTAGCTTTCAAATGTGCCTAGGTTGTGAGGCACTCTCACTGTAGCTGTAAAAGCATTAGGAGGGGTTTGAGAAATGTCACTGTCACATAAGCATCTTTCATAAATCAATGAAAGAATATAAAAATGTTACCTCTCTCCATGCATAGTACCGCTCTGCTTTGATGATCATATCTACAACAATGACCTCATCTGCTCTTGCTGCTACATCCAGAGCTGTTTTACCTTGCTGTTTCACAATAAACAAAAACTTAGTATTTCTTTTAATTAGAAAACTACTTAGTATGTATTGTTTTTAACATACCCTGTCCTGGATTGTAAGATTAATTCCAGTCTTAAGAAGCATTTCTACAACTTCTACTTTGCCCACCTCTGCAGCAATGTGCAAAACCGTCTGGGACCTCTAAGAGTTAAGGGAAAAGAATTCAGATTATGTTTTATTAGTCACTTACACATGACTGTAATGTTGTTCTTACATTATTGGTTGCATTGAAATTGCAGCCAGCGTCTAACAAAGAGTATATCACTGGGAGGTGACTGTTCTTCACAGCCAGGTGGAGAGGGGTCTGTAAGTGCTGTAGAGAAAAATTAAAATTAAAAACCTAGTTAGAACAATGAAAACTAAGATTTGTTTTTCCAGTCACTGGGAAATGCTTGTTACCTGGTCTGGACAATCAGTCAGGGCTTCATACTCTAAAAGGAGATGTACCAAAGATGAGTCCCCTCTCTCTGAAACTGGATGCAGTGCACTACATTTGGCCTACAATAAAAATGAAATGGAACACAAAATGTCAGCGGGTTGTACATTTCTTTGTTTTTGGAAAAGAGGCAATAGGTCAATAAGATTTAAGATGTATGTTGTACAGTTGTAACAATGTTGGGGTCACAGCCAGCCTCAAGCAGTGTCAGGACACATTCTTCCTGTCCATTTTCTGTCGCCTGGTAAAGAGCTGTTTCACCATCCTGCAACCCAAGATAAAAATATCACACTGTGCAATGCAGGTTCCTTTTATTTCAGCATACAGCCCTCCAGAACAATGTAGAGGGGGATGTATTTGTAAGCACATCGTCCTCTGCCAGGATTTCACTTGTTTACATGTACAGGGTTGTTTTTGGTGTGTAGCCCTCAGTCATTTTTTGAAAGCCATTTGAAAGCCTGTTTTTGGTCTGTTGGTGAGTACTAAAGGAGGGAATGGACTCTAGAGTCAGGTTAGTTTACAAACAATGAAAATTCTTTATGTTCAAGTTCAAGTGATACACATGTCAGGCCTCTAATCAGTGGCATTAACAAACTAAACATTATTCACTGTGAATGAACTGTGATGGACATGGTGTTTACACTGATTGTCTACCATATTGACTTCATCCCGAGTATCAAAGCTCTGCAGCAGCAGTTGGACAGTGTCCCGGTGGCCGTTTCTGGCAGCTAAGTGCAGAGGCGTGTCTCCTCTCTGGCAGAAGGGAGGGAGGGGAACAACTCACATCAGATAACTTTGAACTGTGTTGCAGGTGAGACTCAGAAATGTGCGCTGACAGTGAAAAGCATAACCAAAACGAAATGCTGCACACTGATCATTCTTGAGCACAAACCTTGTTAGGTTTCATGGTGGCCATATTGTAAGAAGAATCCATCAGCATCTCCAACATTTCAACACAGCCGTGCTCAGCTGCCAGTGCAAATGGTCGATGTCCTGACTAAAATGTTCAAATTAAACGGGAGCACTCTGGATACATGTTGATAGAAACAACAAAGGTAAAAATAGCAGCAGAATGTGAGGTTTGTAAAGTACCTGGTCATCCTTGTCCAGTTCCTTCATTATTAAGTCATTGACAATGTACTCCATAATTTCTGTGTGGTTGTTGATAGCAGCACAGTGCATGATATTCAGACCTTCCTGAAGCAGAAAAAGTTAAAGGATTTTTTTCCCTCGTTTCCCTGGAGTAGATGTGGAGCGGTGTCATTTTTGTATTTTATCAGTTAGAGTGAAAACAAACCGTCCCTACCCCATTTTTAATCTTCTGCTCAGCACCACCCCGGACTAATAATTTCAGGATGTCCAAACTGCCAAACCAAGCAGCTAAATGAATGGGGGTCACCCCATGCTGTCAGACACAAAGCACAAAATGAAAAGTTGCATTTCCTTAAATACAAGATGTAGGTTGGTGTCTGTGGCTCAGTTTGTCAATCACCTTGTCCTTTTGATCCACCTTGACCCTGCGCTGGAGAAGAAGCTGAACTGCCTCTTTGTTTTTTCCAGCTACAGCATAATGAAGAGCAGTCCTGTTATCCTGTGGCACACAACTCTATTAGTACATTATTTCACTAATGCTTTTGTGAAGTGAATTATCCATAGTTTGTCAAGAGAATCACCAAATTTTTCGCATTTGCATTTAGCCCCTTTCCGAGTGTTTTCATTGCCTCTATGTCATTCCTCTTGGCCGCTTCTATGAACTGCTTTTCTGCAAGGAGCACTAGACATAACAGCAGATAGAAAGGTTGTTTAACATGTTATGCATTTCAATCATGATGATGTGCAAAACCACAACCATTTTACAACTACAAATACTAGAGTGAATGCAATTGCACACTCTTGGATTGTGGTGTCAACCTTGTGCATACAGATTCTCGTCACCCATACAACAGTGACTAATAATTAACTACTGCAGGGAGATGTTATCCATTTCCTGTTCTTTTATTTGTCTTATTTAAATGCATACTTACACATCTCTTTGTTATCAAAGCTCTGATCTGCCTCTTTGTCCAAATTCTTGTTCAGCACAAAGTCAGCAAATCCCTTTACTGTCTCCTGTCTGACCCATGTCCGAGGATCCAAGTTCTTCTTTGTCGCTTCCCATGTTGTAGATCTCTCCATTGTCAAGTAATGTGTGTAACCAAGTCTGGTCTTAACTTTTACACGTATTGTGAAGTTAAAAGTTGACAAAGAGACCAAACCTGTACCTAAAAAAAAAACTTCACCCAGTCTAAAAGAGATCCAGTTTTTAAAGAGTGCACGGGCAGCCACTTGGAGTTGTGCTCCTATGTTCTTATAGCTGCAGGGCAGATTCATGTTTACTTTATAACACACACCCACAAGAGTGCTGCAGACATTATATATACACGTTTAACACTCAACCTGTGTGATAACAACCACAAATTCCCATGGATCCTGTTTGTGGGTAATATCAAAATGTTATAACAAGTGTTTTTCACTATGTAGTATACTCATAGTAAAATGTTACAAGACGTGACAATAAATACAGAGAGCACAGAAGTTTAACTTATTCAACTCTGTACTTTTCTGCAGGCTTTTGCTAGAACACTAACAGAAGCTAGTCTTCTTTCTACTTTTTTTTTCTTCTTAAACTTTTATTACTAGACTAGCAGACTGTTTTTGCACTAAAGATGACAAAAACAAGACAGTTAAAACTAAAAAGCAGTGAAATTTATTTCAAGCAATTCACCAGAAATTCTTACATTTTCAGATTACAAAATACAATAAATAAAAGCTTTAATCACTTAAAATCCCTCTCATTTAGGAATAAATACTATCAAAAGTGTATAACAAACAACATAGGTCATAAATATTTCCATAAATCTGCTTAGAAAAGGTATTCTTTCTTACATTTTAATAAATCCTTATCATAATTTATTATCAATATGGCTTAAAGAAAAAGATATATTAGTTCAAATGCGATCTTCTAAACTTTCTAAATAATATTTTCATGTGACATTAGTGACAAGAAGAATCAGTTTTGTGCATTGTAGACTGTTTAGCAATAACAATAAATAAGACATCTTCATTACTTTGTCTTGATATTGTTTATGTGTGTGTTCATACTGTATGTTTGCAAAGTTATCACCTGAGGAACTTGTCAATAGTGTTGCGAGGACCGTGCCCTTTAGCCTTTTTTGAAGGAGGAGAGGAAGGAGAATCCCGCCTGAAAGTCATGTGACATCCATCACATAATGCATCATTATTATTAATAAGTCTTATTATTTTTCATAGGAGTTGGCTTTATGGTAGTTATTCAGTATTATATCAAATTTGAAGAGTGATAATCTGTCATACCTTTTGGTTTTGCCTTTAGTTGTTTGCCTTAATGGGAGTTGACATGTGCCTGTAAATAGAAACAGACATTCGTGTATCTTGCTATATTATATCCACTGTAAGGATAAATACAAATTTGAAACTGTCAAAGTAAAAAAACAACAACAAAAAGAACAGTTAATTTCCCACATTCTTCACAGTTAAAGCAGGACTGGCAGTGGATGCCCTAAATATATCAATTCCTCACAAGAAACTAACAACGGGCACGAGTACAGCAGGTGTCCTGTAGGCGTTAGAATATGTTTTGTTTCCTGTATAGTACATTATGTACATTATGTATAATATAATATAATGTTACAAAAACTATTAACAATACAAACATTATTAATTAACCAGATTATTATATATCACAGTCAATCTCGTTATCTGGCGTGTCGTGTATCTGTAAAAGCATATTTGTTAAATCCTATTAAATAAAACTGCTTGTCAAGTATTTATATATACAGTATACATAAGTGTTTATATAATACAGTAACAATCATAGTTATGGAGGCAATGGTACAACTCACCTACAATCTTGTTGTTTATGACTGAAGCTGGCTTTATAGAACTGAATGTCTGTCTGTCAAGTTTGTGTAGAACCTCCTGGTTCAGGCAAAGGTCAACATGGTGGTTAAAGGCAGTTAGGTCATTTGTGTCCTGAGTTTTGTAGCACACTGGGCAGATAAGGACAGGACATTTATCATCACATGATTGTGGCTGTTCTGAGTCCACTGCACCACTGTCAGCTTTGATCACGGAGAAGTCACTCTTTTCATGGCCCTGTGGTTGATTAATTTGTTCTTCAACATCACAATTTCCTTTTTGTGTGTCCAATATTTGGCATTGTTTGTCACCATTTTCTGAGTTCAGATCAGACTCAGAGTCTGTGTTCGGGTTTGGTTCTCTAGAGGCTTCTTTGAGACACTGGTCTATATGACTGTTGAAGACATTTAAGTCAGTTGTCTTCACTTGACTGAAGCACACAGGACAGGTAAGGCTTTCAGAGCCTGTTTTGCCATAACCTGAGGTGGAGGCTTGGGGCTCTGGAGATGGGGAAATGTTGCTCTGTATTACACAGGTTGACAAGTGACTCTTTGATGCCTGCATTTGTGTTAATATTTCCATGTTGTCATACACATTAGTGATGGAGGCTGAAGGCTTTCCTATTGTTCCCATTTCTTGTGTTGCTTGGAGTTGTTGTCTCTTGGCTTGGGCCTTTTGAAAGAAAGATTGTTTGGGTTCGTCAGTACTCTTCCTTTCCCCAGGCCACTCTTGATTATTCTGCCACAATATTTGCGGTTTCTCAGATTTCGGAGGTATTTCTTGGGAAGAGCAACCATCACTGGAGTCTTTCTTGCCCTGCTGAAAGAAGCCTATGATGCTCTTCTGCAGCGGCATTTTGTTGTCTGTACTGACAAAAGCAGAAATTCTAACACCTGGAAAACAAAATAAAACAGTAGTGAAATTTCTATACTCATTATTTCAGTGCAGTGGTTAGATTTTCTAATGTGTCAATTACCCATGAGTCTCAATCTGAGAAGGTGAGGAGTTTCATTTTCTATTTCAGTTTTCAAAAGGTCCTTTGCAATGGCAAAAATCTCATCCGCTGTGGCTGCAGCATATGGAAGTGTCATTGCCCTGGTTTTCACTTCAAAGTTCACATTCTTTAGCTTCAGTGTTATAGTTTTACCCTTTAGGAAAATTAATGAGAAGGTAACTCATGTCAGCATATTTCTGAAGAACTTCTCAATTAGAGAGATGTTTAAATGGAACATGGATTTGTCGAAATGCATTTTAAAATAGCATGCCAGCAAACACTTTCAAAGCAATGTGATCATCTTCCAAGGACACAATGTATACACAATGTTGACAGTAGCCAGTGCTGTCCCCTTAATTTGCCTCCATT
This sequence comes from Rhyacichthys aspro, assembly GCA_036850595.1. NCBI lineage: Eukaryota > Metazoa > Chordata > Actinopteri > Gobiiformes > Rhyacichthyidae > Rhyacichthys > Rhyacichthys aspro. The sequence goes on from CM072156.1 coordinate 12,820,090, forward strand.
TCCTCTAGCTATCAGGGCCAAGTCAGTTTGGAGATGAGGAGGTACACAAACTACACAGTCACTAAGTCAGTTCTCTTGAAGCTCTTTTTTGGCTAATTTTGTGACATTGAATCTCATGCATAGTGTTGAATCATTGAATCTCATAGCTACTGTGTTGCATTTTAAAAATATAACCCTACTTCATGTAGCATCTTTGTAATATTGTAAGCCAATATGTAATACTGCTGTTGAGTACCTTTAGACCTTCCTTCTTTAAGTCTGCAGCTAAATCTTCACAGAGCTCCCTACACAAAGAAAACTGATCCTCGGCTCTACTGAGTTCCTTAAAGGTCCTGTAAGGTAAAAGAATAATTTTGAATACAATGATTACAGTCATTTCAAATTTCAGTTATTCATTTTAACATACCTTTCAGTACTCATGCTTTTTCTTTCTTCATGCCTGCATTAAATCAAACATAAATGTTCAAATTAAAGTGACTTTGGTTAAACTATTTCAACAAGCCAGATTAGGCTTAGAGAGAGTGAATTACCTTGGTATGTATGTGGAGCCCAAGCCCAGGGATAGCTGCATGAAGTGATGCCATGCTGTCTCAGAGAACAAGAGTGTCAACAACGCCATCTGCTGGCCAAGATGAGAACAGCTACAGATGCCCAGAGCGTTTAGCATCTTTTCACTCACTTTGCCAATGCCTGGGACCTGAAGAAAAGATAAGACAAAAACATGTTTTGGCATATTTATATTCACTTTTGGTTGGTAGTAATCACAAAATAAATGTAGAACTCTAGCTTGATCAGTGTGGACTGTACTTTGCGAACTGGGAGGTTCTGAATGAAGTCCATAACTGCATCTCTGGTGGAGGAAAGTCTGTATTGACCATTGGGCTTGTTCTTATCACTGCATACCTTGGCCAGCATCATATTAGGAGCAATGCCTAGAAGATAACAATATCACTACTGAATAGTGTGTCTGTAGGAACAGCTGATAAAACCTGATGGAGCTCATAAAGATTTAGAAAAACACATTTAATCATTAAACAAATTACCTATATAATACATAGTCTTTGTTATGACGTTGTATTGCATGCCTAAGTAATATTTGACAGTTCTCAAACAAGCACATAGATAAAATAGGGATATGATAATGAGAATGACTAGTGAATTTGCTGTAATAATTCTACTTCATTAATATCTTACACTGACCTGCACTTGCAGTTAACATGGTCTTCTGCTCAATTCGGAAACGCATCTCTCTCACAGCTTCCTCGGCAGATGTCCCAAACACTTCAAATGCTCTGCCAAGAGTACCAGAGCTGGTAAAGATAGGAGAAGAACTAGGGCTGTCCTCAAACAAAATAGGAGAGAGATCTTTCATGTTTTCTGTTGTAGCCATGGGATCCATCTGAGCTTCTCCTTTTCAGACAAAAAGGGTCATATTATTTTTTTGAAATCTATAACAAATAGACCAGCTTTACCACCAAAGCACCACAAACTCAACAAAGTCAGTGACACAGCAAATCATGTAAGTGTTTTAGCTTTCTGAATATTAAAGTCCTTGCCATTAGTGTCACCGATGGCACAGTAGTAATGTGTACGTGCAGACTCTGGCCAGCTCTTTCTTTGTTCCAAGTGCTCAGTAAAATCCAGATAGGCTTCATCCAGGCTTACTGTCTGAAAATCAGGATCATACTCAGCAAAAATCTCCTGGATCTGAGAGACACATACAAATTCATGAATATATAAAAAGCAACACCAAGGGGTTAAGATGCTGTATTTCCCTTACCTCTTTACTGACAGCCCTGTATTTCTCAAAGTTGGTAGGTACAATAACCAAATTAGGGCAAAGTTTCTTCGCAATAAATCCAGGCATGGCAGCTCGAACACCATACTTCCTTGCATGGTAGTTAGATGTTGACTGAAAACAATAAATGGACATGTACAAAGAAAACATATCAAAACATATAAATGCAGAGTAGATTTTCAGATTGTAATTATAATGTGTTTAATGTTTTAATAATGTGTGTATTATTAAGTTACTATTATCTGCATACAAGCATGCTCATAGATCCCACAGCCATTGGCTTGTCCTTCAGCTCTGGAAGGTCCCTCATCTCCACAGCTGCATAGAAAGCATCCATGTCTACATGCACAACCACCCGACTCAGATCACGGTGTTTCTCCAGCTCTAAGACCATTTTTTCAACCTACACAGGGATTCAATTTAAATTAAAAAGCACAATTAGTTCTCTGAAAAATAAGCATAACATGTATGCATGTAAAAGAATAAAATATAAACATTGTTCATAAAATATGTTCCACCATTACACCTGAGTTTGAGCTTTCTTTAATTGTTCTTCTGTAATTAGTGCCTTCTGTTGCATCATTTTCTCGATGCGTTGGTTCACCTGCTTCTCTCGTTTTAGCTCATTTTCGTAAAACCTAGAGCCCTGTGAAGGACAGATAAGGACAATATAACATCTTTGGCTGTTAATATATAAAAACACCTGGTGCTTTGTGCAAAAGTAGGCATGGTTTATGCTTATTTACCTTGGATGCCTCCATGATGATCGTGTTAATCTTGTCTCTGTCAAGACCCTCCATACCTGCCTTGTTGTCATTGAGGGCCATTCTGGAGAGGAACCCCTCACCTTCTGCAGTGGCAGTACCTTCCATCCTTCTATGAAAAACCTCTACCGTTGTTCTACTAACGTTGTTCAAATTCATAAACTATCCTATACTCCCGTGTATCTGGCTTTTTGTCATTAAATGCCTTATACTTGTAAGATGTGAAATTACAATAAGTTTAAGAAAGTCGTAACGTAGAGCTCGTGTATCGACATGTTTACAAAATATTAACGTTTTTGGCGGCACTTCTGGGTCTAGTCGTCACCGGAAATGGTGGGCTCGAGCTGTTAAAAAAATTAAAATTTAAAAAATTTAAAAACATAATAAACGGCCGGGTTTTTGTGACACTACGACAATATCCAAGAAACGTTTGAAGCAAGATTGTGTTGAATTTTGTTTCTATGTCATTTATACAGCTATAACAGCAAATCGCTGTGCTGTGTGGATATTTGTTTTCCACATTACTTCAGTGAAAAACATTATATATAATCGCTCAAATAAGGCGATGTATAGCCTATCCTTCTTTCTGATAAAAAAAAAAAATATCCTCGGTGATCTCCGAAAACTGCACAAGTAAATCACATGTAAATTATTTTGATACTTCCGGTGCGATCATAAATGTTTTCAACTTGGCACCTTTCTTTAAGGTACACAGTAAAGCGTGGCGGCGGCTCCTCCCCCTCGACCTGAATGAAGACAGGCTACTCAATCCTTTGCCAAAAGCTAACAAAACTGCGGAACTAAGAAGAACTGCCGTGCTGTTTGGCTTTTATTGATAAAAGTGTTTGTGCAGCAGTTAGGCCGAGGCCTTTTTTCGTCGATAGCTGCTTTGAGTGGCTCCTCGACTGCAGCCTATGAGGCAGACACCTACCTTCCCAACTTGCCGTTTAAGTTACCGCTAGCTTACGTTAGTTGCGTCGTTTGACAGCTAACGCTAATGCTAACTAGCTAGGTTCATTGCTGCTCGACGTCAGTCTCAAAACAAAGCACGCAAAACGGAGAAGTTTGTGCTCATATGTCAGGGTTGTTACACACAGCGATCTTCTAAATCGAAAATAAAAAATATTTACGCGTACACGGTTATGTTTACTGCACCATGGTCATGCTTTAATTCTTGTTATTTTGCTGGCGTTAATGCTAAGTTAAAGCTGTAAGCAGATTTAGCTCTGATCTATTTGAACTGATAATTAATCACTCAGCCAACGTCAAAGAGACTTTGTACACTTAAAATGTCTGAAAAGAGTTCATCGTCCGGGTCAGATGAGGATGTGGACCCCGAGTCTGGGCAGACTATGGAGCTGGGTGGCGTTTTAAGCAAGGTAAGTACCTTTATTTTTGAATTCCACTCAGACACTTATTGTAGGCTTTCAGAAACCTAACACTAGAAACCTAGTGTGGAAATGCAAATTGATAACACATTTTCTTGTTGGTTCCTAATCTGGTGGGGTTTATGTTGTTCCAGTGGACTAATTACATACATGGATGGCAGGACCGATGGGTTGTGCTGAAAAACAATATTTTGAGCTACTACAAGTCTGAAGATGAACGGGAGTATGGATGCAGGGGGTCTTTGTGTCTCAGTAAGGCTGTCATCACAGTAAGTATCTGCCCTGCTATGAGGTACAGTCATGTCTCTATCATTAAGCTCTTAAAAAAAGAACACCTGTTAATTCAGACTCTAGGTTAAGGTATCCAAGATCAGGTACTTGAATGGCTTGGCTCTTTGCTTGAGTGCTCCTGAGTGTATAGTTACCTCTCTACCATGCCGCCTGATCTTGTCAGCAGTTTACCTCTGTCCATGTTTATCAAAGACAGTTAGCTAACAATTAACAAGTAATGAGGCTGTGGTTCAATCACAGCTTGTTGCCAGTGCTTTAGCGCAACAAAACATTCTTTCAACAGCATTCTTAAGTAATCACATGCTTACTAACTATGTTTACATGCTACTTAAATCCCCTTGTGTTTTATTCCTTAGACTTAAACTGTACACTGTTGTATACTGTGTAGATTTCAATTACATTTTATCATTCGGGGTTCCATTTAGATAACTGAAATCTCACACCCTGGTTAAATATTCACTGTTCTCTCAAGGTTTACCACAACTTAGTGGATAAACTCCAAAGAAATACATTATAATAATCTGTTCCTCTGGATTTTACCAGACTGAAAATTAGAATAAACCACAAAGTAAAGGGGGAAAGGTGTTAGTTTACTTAGTGGAAGTGAGAATTTTACGACAGCAATACATAGTTTTGTCTGATTGGAACTGCACACAGAGATTGGAGTGTTTTGTAATTGTGTTACATTATGATAATCAACCACACAGTTTTATAGCATGCACTTGCTCATAATAAGAGTACTATGTCCAACACGACCACCTTTTAGCTCTCTCTTTTCATTCCAAGAGAGTGGAATGAAGCTTGAGGAATGCAGAAACAAACTCTGCTACTCGGCGGTCTTACTCCAGTCTATTAATGTGTAGATGGATACACTCACTGTGCAAACCAAAGTGACCTCTTACAGAAGCCCTAAGTAAAGATAATTAAAATACTGTGTGCTATGATTCATATCTTTTAGACTTTTTTGGTAAAGAGTTACATAGTGCTTCAAAATTAATGTGTGTTATACCTAACTCCAAATCCTAATTCATTGTATTTTTTTAAATGACAAAAAGACAGTTTTAACTCTAAAAATACACAAATTCTACATAGGTAAAGAAAAAGGGAGGCCAAGTACAAGAGGTATTAAGAGGATTGTAAATCAGAACTTTATGGCCTGTGTCTGATATGGCATTGTTGGGTAAACTGGATGTCTTTGACCAATAATGGCTACATGGATCAATCTTTTTATATTAGCTTTACACAACCTTGTGGGTAAAATTGAGAGCTTTTTGTTATGTTGTCTCATAATGAAATACATAATGGAGGCTCAAATGTACCATTTGTCAAATACTACAGTAAAAGTGTAAAGACAATGTTGCATTAAGATATCTAGACTGCTGCTTGCTGCTGTTGTCAGTGGTAGCAAATAAAATGGCACATGAGCATCATTCACCAAATTGAATAAAGACAGACAACATGAGGTATGTCAGCTGACATAGCAGCTGTAGTGCTGAAGAAAAGCAATGGGGAAGAGAGTCAAGCAAATCTGAACTTTCTCCAGATCTCAGTAGTTCATCTTCCTCATCTGAGTGCTCTGGTTAAATTCCAATCTCGGAAGAAAAGGGGAATTCTCTGTGCACGTGTTTGGGTGCCTAAGGCGGTCAGTGATTAGAGCTGGGTGGGGTACATTGTAGAGCGGGGGAGGTGAATAGTTGAAAGATCTGGACAGAAGTTAAGACTATGGTGACCTGAGTTAAGGAAAAGCCATTGTGGAAGTGCATTTTTTCTTTGCAAGATCGTCTGCAGACATTTTGGATTAAGCATGCAGCCATACAACATCAGTTTCTAATTAAAATTTCTGTTTGTTGTGTGCTGGATGCTTTTCTGTGACTGATGGAATCCATGTGTGCCCAAAAATTGTCATCACTAGTCGAGTCAAGACGGAAACAAGCCGATGACATAGATTTTATGCAGTTACTCTCATTTTGGGGTTGATTAAAGAAATGTTAAATGTGACACAATGTCTCTGTGATGATGTCTGGCTTTATTATTGTAAGGTTTATAGTGTTACTTATTGCGCTTTCTTGTTTCTACAGCCTCATGAGTTTGATGAGTGCCGTTTTGACATCAGTGTGAATGACAGCGTTTGGTATCTCCGAGCAGAGGACCCTGAGCACAGACTGCAGTGGATAGAGTCCATAGAGCTACATAAGGTGAGTGAAACTGCTCTGTTTACTCTCTGAAATTTGTTGAACAATAAGTCAGGGTTGTAATGATGTTTCTGTCATATTGATTAGCTACAGTCTCACTAAATCTTACGTTTTCCATATTTATTAGATTTGCAGGGATGTAGCAGTTTGTTTATAGGTTAGATATAGGTTTCGTTGAGTGAGCTGGGTGTGGTGGGACAGGGAATCAGGCGCTTACAACCCCTCTCCCCGGGAATGTGAGGAATCTGAAAAGTGAGGCATTTAGGTGGGTATCCCCGACATCAGAGGCTGGGCCAAGACAGCTGCTGCCTGCTGCAAGGATATCAGCCTACTTAATGTTCTGTATATCAATGTAGTGTTAGAAGCTATGAAATATTAAAACACCATTTTGGACACCTGCACATGATTCATTATCAAACCCAGGCACCACTTTAGTTAGTTTAAAAGCTTAAAATTTAAAACTGTTCACCATATACTGCCCCAGTCTCTAAATGATAAGCAGATGGTAAGAATATACTGTTCATTCAAAATGAATTAGAGAGTAGTTTTAAAATGGCTAGGCATATTTTTGTATTGATTTTGGTCAATGTAGGTAGAATATTGTTTTGTAAATGCTGTTGCTCCATGTGGCTACTGGTTGTATCAAGTGGCAGACACAAATTCACCATTTGTGTGGAAAAGTGAATTCTTGCTCCTGCTGCTGGATTGGTTTGTTGGTGGTAGTGGGAGTGGGCATGTCATTTAAGTGTGAAGGACTGTGGATTTCTTTTCCATTAACAATGCTGTGAGAGTATTTAGGGTTATATCTGTCTGACCTATAGTAACCTTAGTGGAATGCAGCATAAACTGCAGCACTGTAGTTGGTTTATGGGTCTGCACTGCTCCCATCTGGACAGAAGAGGACTTGCATTTGGGCTTAACTGTAAATGAATTAATTGTCAGTATAGTTTATTATAATTTTTGCTGTTTATTAATTTAAACTTTTTGTTGTTGTCAGAAAACCAAAAAGCATCATGTAATCTGATCTTGTCATTGTAATAACTAGCTATCACTAACCTTATTTGTGTAGGTGCATACTTAATTAGTCTGTTTGGTAAAGTAAGTAGCGTTTGTCCATTTGTGTGGGTGTGTTTGTGTTGGTGATGGAAAAGTCATGCAAAATGTTGTGACTTTAAGTGCAGCTCTCGGTGAATAATGCATTTGTTAAATCCTGTTTTCGCTCAGGAACAAAATAACAAAATCAAAAGCTCTCAACTCTACAAGAGGGCTGTTCCATTTCTGTTCTGTTCAGAGGGGGGTTGCAGGCTTGAAAGGAGGGAAACCCCTGCATTCATTCTTAACCTGTTCACCTCTTTTCTGGCACATTTTGGAATTGTGACCAGATCATGCAAACTGATATAAGTCAATAAGAATAAAATGACAAAAGGAAAGAATGTAGAAATAAGTGAACCCCCACTTACTCTCTCTCTCCCTCTCTTTCTCTCTGGTTGTATTTCTTGATTATATTATACAGCAGTCTGCTTTAATCGCCCACCCATATAATACTTTACTGGATTTTTACAGCCCCCGACAGCCATTGCTGTTTCTCTAATGCACTTGTGTAGCTGCCTGTGCCTTTCTCTAGCTCCAAACACACACAGGCACCATAGCTTGCTCAGTGATGGATGTAGGACGTAAAGAGCGACAAGATGAAAAGCTTTCACGGATCAGGGTGTGTGGTCTGTGGATGTATGTACGCAGCAGAACTGTAGTGCATAGTGCGTTTGTCTGTGTTTGAATCCATGTATTTCTCTGGAAGTACTTGTCAACTCAGCAGAGAATTAAGACTCCTTTCTTGCGGCGTTAGCGTGCTTGAACGTACAGTGGCTTCTTTTTCACTGCCTGCATCAGACCGAGAGACCACTTCTCCCTGCCTTCTGTCTCTCTCATGGGATAACCAAGCCTATATCTTTTTTCTCCACTCCTGTTCTTCTCTTTTGTTCGTCAGTGAGGTGTGTCCAGGGGAACGGCAACATTGGATTTAATCTCTCAGTTGTCAGAGCTGTGTTGTGGGAGCGTCTGGGCCATGTTTGGGCCAATTATCCGCCAGGACTGCAGCAGCATCCTGCTCTGCTTTGGCTGTGGGAATGGCCCAATGGTGGGCATCAGCATGGTGGCATGCTGCTTGCTCACTGTCACAGTTTACTTTGGCAAAGTTGTGAACACTGCAATTGCTAATATGACCTATCATTGTTCTTCTCTAAACAGTATGATTATTTTCTGTTTGCATCAGCTCTGTTAGTCACATAATAATCTGATCAATTCTAGCTTGGATCCCTAGCAGGGATCCCTGTTGCACAGGATATTTTTTTCTAAAATATATTGTTATTGATAACCACAAATTAGATTTTATGTCCACTGAGTAAAGTAAGTGGTTGCCATGGTCAGTTGCTCTGAAATGCATGTATTGTTATCACAAGGATGTTGGCTTAAAGTGTTATCTCTTATGTGATATACAGTGGGTGTTTTCATGGCTGTGTAAAGCAGCTGACCAGGTGCAACTGATGGTCAATTCAGAGGCACAGATTGGTATTTGTGTTTTGCCAGTGCATTGACATTAGCTTCTTGGTCTGATGAGAGACTGGGCAAGGACTACATTGTTGGTCATTTTTAAATGAACTGAACTGATGTTAAACAAATTATGTTAAACAAAAAGCTCATTATGTTCAGTCTGTAACTTGATGCTTTTCTAATCAGTAATAATAAATGTAAAGTGTGTCACGCTGTTGAGCACAGGAATATGAGTGGTCTGCTGCTGGTCATGTGACTCCTAATGAAGTGATAATCTACGGTAGGGATCTCCCTTTGTCCTGGCCTGGCTTTTATGCACTGTAGACACTTTGATCAGATTGCTTATATCGTCTGGTCACTCATCTCTTCATACATTCCATTTTTTTTAACTTATTTAATAATAGTAATTGCACGGAATTTGTTGCATGACTCTTTTACACTTACACACTAGTTCTAACATTTGCCCATTTCCTTTGTTGTAGGCTGAGTCTGGTTATGGCTCTGAAACCAGTTTGAGACGTCATGGTTCGATGTTGTCACTTACATCAGCAGCAAGTGCCTTATCTGCCACATCCTCATCCTCCTTTAAGGTAAAATGAAATTGTTTAAAGTTTATTGTGTTGGGTTTAAGCTGAGCATAGTCAATTTAGAATGGCTTTAGAAGACTTTACTGTCCAAAACCTCATTATTAATAAAGCATTGAAAGTCAGTTTGTATCTTTCTCGGCTCAGAAGGGTCACAGGTTGCGGGAGAAGCTGGCAGAAATGGAAACCTTCCGGGACATTCTTTGTCGTCAAGTGGACACACTGCAGAAATATTTTGACTCCTGTGCTGACGCTGTCTCTAAAGATGAATTTCAGAGGGACAGAGGTAATCTCAGTTACATGTACAGAAGCACCAGAGCTGCTTTTAACTTTGTTTTGTGAAGAAGTTTAAGGCCAAACATCAATATTTGCTTGCACTGTTGGCTCTAATTATAACTAAAAGGCTCCATGTGGCCTAATAAAATGCACTGATTTCTGTCCAATAGTTGAGGAGGATGAAGATGACTTTCCTTCCACTGCAAGGACCGACAGCGAATACACCCACAATAACAATGGCAGCAAAGAAAAATGTGAGCACAAAATATATTGTTCTTGAATGAGAAGAAAATGTACTTACCCTAGTGTTGTTAAATGTTGTGTTTGTGTTTTTCCAGTATTTTCTCCTGCCAGTCCCAAAGGTATGAATGGTATAGATTTTAAGGGAGAGGCCATTACCTTCAAAGCCACCACAGCAGGCATCTTGTCTACCTTGTCCCATTGCATCGAACTCATGATGAAACGAGAAGACAGCTGGCAGAAAAGGCTAGATAAGGTATTTACTGCTGCGATGTGTCACAATGTATCAAGTAACTCATTTTTTAGTTTTGATTCATCGTAAGAGTTTTCCCAGCCACCTCTATCTGAAAATACTGTGGTGTCACCTCTGATGTGTTTCTGCTTTTGAAAGTTAGTTGTGATGCAAAGCTCAACTGTAAAGATGTGTTTAATTCTAGCTTACATTGTGCATCTATATAAATATTTGTATTTATATTTATTTTTTTTTTTTTCAAATATTTTTCTGTTATAAGTGGATTTCAGACTTTTTAGAGTAATGAAAACTCTTCTCATTATATTGGTTTGGTCACAGAGCTCCACTTCATCCTCCAATTGATCTTGCCAAACCAGTTTCTTTCTTTCTCTTTGTATGAAGGAGTGCTGCCCAACCCTAAACACACACAAGAACTCAAGACGGCAAGTTCAACTACCTTAGCCTTATCGGTTTTAGTTATGTGGACAGTGTAGCTGCTTATATTAAAAAAGGTAAACAGGGAAACAAGACAAGCTAGCATACGGAAAATGACATCTTGGTGCACCTTTTGGAAGCCGTCTGTGAATGCTGTGAAATGGAGGACAGAGTCACTCAAATGTCAGACTCAGAGCTGGATACCTCTTCAGACTTGCAGTCGCTTTTTCACAGTAGGTCTCTGTTAGCTGGCTAAACACAGTTAACACTTCCCTGGTTACTTGAATTGTTTAGGTCCACATCTTCTTTGATTTTATTGAATTTGCTCATTCTCTGCTTTGGCTCTATCTAATGTTTCTATTAAGCGTCATATTTAGTGAGTGCTTTAAGGTCACAGTTTGCCCTGTTTGTTTTTTCTCACAAAACATTTCTACAAAATGTTTACTTAAATGGCATTTTCATGTATCTCAGTAGGGCCAAAAGATTTTTGGTTGCTTGCCAAGATTCTTTGCTTCAACTAACATGTGGTAAATAGTGGTGTTTGCGTAGCAGCAGCAGTCTGCTGTTTCTTGTTCTCTTTTTTTTTCTGAAGGGTGCTATCTGCCCCTGGCAAGAAATGAAGCATTGGTAAAACCTGTTGAATTGCACCCACAGGTGAATAAATGTGTTTTGTCCACTTTGTATACCTATCTCTCTATCAACTTGAGTGCAAACGGAGCATTGCCTTTGAGGACATGTAATTAGTTGTTACAGAAACACTGTTTAAATTATGTGTGAAACCTGGAGTATTGTTAAATGTCTGGAAAAGGTCAGAGGAAGTGTAATATTTTATTGTGAATTTGTCTTTAGGAGCTGGAGAAAAGGAGGAGACTCGAAGATGCCTACAAGTGTGCTATGAATGAACTGAAGAAAAAGTCACATTATGGAGGTCCAGACTATGAGGCAAGTTCTTTTAAAAGCTTTATCATCACAAATGTTTCTCTTGATCCAGTTTCATGTTTTACTTCGACTGTACCTCTGACAGGTACCTCTTTCCATAAGGATTTCTTTACTGCTGACATTTGCATGTTTTTTGCTTTTCCACAGGAGGGACCCAACAGCCTGATTAATGAGGATGAGTTTTTTGATGCAGTAGAGGCTGAATTGGATAGACAAGATAAAATAGAAGAGCAGGTATGATTCCTGTTTCATCTAAATTGATTATATTTGAAGGACTATTTTAAGTCAGTGTATACAAGGTGGCACACTTGAAAGCTACTTGAAGCAAAAACTCAAGCACAAAGTTGTAATTCATTTTAAAAAGAAAGGGCAAAGTTTGTTCCCTTTTTAGCCTCTAAGTATCCATCCACTCACTGTCTATTTTTCTCTCCCCCCCTCAGTCGCAGTCCGAGAAGGTCAGGCGACTAACTCCGGTTCCTCCTGTGGATCCCTACTCCAACATCGGCACTCATCGGTTAGCCGCCAAGGTGCTCAATATATTCTCTTTGAATATTTGCACGTTTCATTTAATCTGATTGTTTGAAGTTTTTATCAGTGACCTAATCAGTGATTATAATTTGCGCATTCTTATTGTGCGACTCTTCAAAAACATGATCACTTTGTCCATTAAAAGTGAATTTGGCCCTTATTTTGTTTTGTCCTTCATTATATTCTCTTTCTATCTTCCTCTCTGCTGAACAGCCTCATAGCTTTTCCTCTTCCCTGTCCTCCGTTGAGTTATTCAGTGCTTCAGACGACATTCACAGATTCAGCGCTCAGGTACTGTATTTGGTCACTGGAGACCCTCTCAGTTTCCTAGGTGGGATGCAAGTGCCCACGTTTTCCCCTGTCTGTAACCGGAGCATGAGTAAAAAGTCTAAAAATGTCCTCTAACCAGTCTCTCCAGGATTTACTGAAGCTTCCTCTGCCTTCAGAAGCATGTTACGATAATCATCATCCATCAGTTCCTGTGTTGTGACATAGGTTGTAACCAAAAAAAGCTGTAAAAATGCAGTTTGACATTCCTGGAGTGACTAATGCTTTTCAAGACAATTAACACTAGTTTAATGCTGCATGTCTTAAAATTTGTAAAACCTTTTGTGTTTATCCTCTAACAAAACACATCATATATGCATCATGTGTATCCTTACACAGCTATAAACCCACAGAACAGGTTCAGTGCTTGGTCATTTCTGTTGTGAACTGACAGCTCCGAACACAATAACAGAGAAGCAAAAAACTAACCAGAGAGTTAAAACTAAAAAGTTATATTAAAAAGTCATAGTTAAAAATGATTTTGGATGTTGTGCAAGTATTATAAGTTTTTAAACCCAGTCAAATCTAACATTAACCTGTTGAAGTGCCTGGTTAGTTTTTTGCTTTGAAATATTTTTTCCCTTTTGTGCAGAAGCACCCTCTGTGGACAGTTACCATTTGTCATGCTAACATTTCCCAGGTTATTGTGTCTTGTGTACTTGCTGATGAAACTGAATCAAATTTCTTTCTCAGGTGGAGGAGATGGTGCAGAATCACATGACTTACTCTCTTCAGGATGTGGGTGGAGATGCCAACTGGCAGCTAGTTATAGAGGAAGGAGAGATGAAGGTGAAGAGATGAATCATTTACCCAGATTCAAAGCTTATTAATGTCATACCATGTTTAACCGCATTTTTAAGCACTTGTTACTTCTCAAACATACTTTTGACTAAATGTCTCTCTTCTATTTTTTTCACTCATATTTTGGGTGTTGTATCAGGTATATAGAAGAGAGGTGGAGGAGAATGGGATTGTGTTGGATCCCCTCAAAGCTACACATGCTGTGAAGGGGGTAACGGGACACGAGGTCTGTCACTACTTCTGGGACACAGCTGTCCGAATGGACTGGGAGAGTAAGGCACTAGCTGGAGCAACAGCCAGTATTTTCAGAACATGTTTTAGATGTTTGTACTAATTTAACTCAAATTCTCCTCATTTAGCCACTATAGAAAATTTCAACGTTGTGGAAACGCTGTCAGATAATGCCGTCATTGTCTATCAGACACATAAGGTAAACATATTTAATTTTGACATGGTTGATATCTGCCACATTCACAACACTAACAGCAGTGACGCTGTGGCTGTCTTTCAGAGAGTATGGCCTGCCTCTCAGAGAGATGTCCTCTATCTGTCAGCGATCAGAAAAATCCTGGCAACAAATGAAAACGACCCTGACACGTGGCTTGTCTGCAACTTCTCTGTGGACCACGAAAATGCTCTTGTAACTGCACTTCTACATTTATTTTATTCTCATCTACTACTAAATGATTTTTGATCACATGTTTTGTTTTGGTTATTTTAGCCTACAAACCGTTGTGTTCGTGCCAAAATCAATGTTGCTATGATCTGCCAAACATTGGTTAGTCCACCAGAGGGAGACAAAGAAATTAGCCGGGACAACATTCTCTGTAAAATCACATATGTTGCCAATGGTTAGTGCTATTTTGTCATTGTCATTTTTGGAGGCAGTTATTTATATAAATTACAATAATCATGAGATTGCACAGTGCCTGTCCAGTTACATGTGTAAGAATGTTATTTACTGACTGTGTTGTGTGGATGCAGTAAACCCTGGCGGCTGGGCTCCAGCCTCAGTTCTCAGAGCAGTGGCCAAAAGAGAATATCCCAAGTTCCTCAAACGCTTCACCTCCTACGTCCAAGAGAAAACTGCTGGGAATCCCATCCTCTTCTGAACATAAAAAGGTATTACTATTAATTTTACTGCAAAAAGACAAAGTGTGGGCCAGGGTTGACAGTACATTTGGGTCGGTTTGGTTTAGTTTCACACAGCGCTATTTAAAACTGTACAGATGGACTTTTTCCATGCTCTAAAACCATATCGTCATCAGTTACAATCTTGTCCTCCTGTACATGACAAGGAACTGGTTTATAATAGAAGTCTGTTTGTTGGCTATGGCTGACCAACACTGTTTTAACCAAGAACATGAATGGACAGACTGATGCAAAGCCACAACAGTATTTGTAGGATTGTAGGAATGCTTGTTTAAAATCTCCAAATGCACTGTGTGTGCACAGTGTTGCAAAAAGACAGGAGAGCATATGTAATCCACAAAGTTGCTAATATTTATACAGCTGGGCCAGATAGAGGCCGGATTGAAGCAGACCGGGACCCAGTATTTCAGGTGGTCTCGATCTGTGTCTTTCCACCCCAGAGTTCAAATGACAGATTTCTTATCAACTCAAATAAATCGAACTAACAATTTGAGTTCATTACATTATATACTGTAGTGTTTTCAGCATTGCTGATGATTTGCCACTTGTCTTGGTTCAAAAATACTCAATTAAATTTTCTTCAGGATCCCATAGGGCTTAAGTGGAGACGCTGATGTTCAGCTCCAAATGGCTGCCTGTGAATACATGAAGCATTCATCTGTCAGTCAGAAGAGGCAGGAGTCCATATCCCTGAGTACGTCACTGAGGATGCATGGTTCAAGAGGAGACATGTTTTTATGGCTTTAAACCATCATCCCAGCCATGGCTCAACTCCATCTGTTTAACAGTTTCTAAGTGTTTTTTGACCACTTGCTACCAATTATTTGCTTTTTGTAAATTGTTTTGTATATTTTATATAATTACAAACCTATTGAATTTTGGGGTTCGCTTTAATTACTAGTATTACAGCTATTTGTTTTGCTGCTGCTGCTGCTACAGTAACTACTATGGGAGCGATAAATAACAGAAAGTGTCCATGTGGAATAGTAAACAATCACCTCTTTCTTGCCTTCTTCAGTATCTGCAGTAATGATGCTTTTTGCTGGAGGCTCAGAGCCTAATGCTTTAACAGGTTTCAGATTTTGTACATTAGTATAAGAAGCTTTGATGAGTACCATGGACACAATGTATTGTACAGATAAACAATGTTACTTTATCAATGTGTGAAATGTGAATTGACTGTTAAATGCTTGAATTTCCTGACCATAGTGGACAAAGAAAACCTGGAGCAGAATATATTAACTTTTAAAATCTCAGTTTTGTGCCACAACTGACTGTAGGTCTGTTGCAGTCTCTTGCCAGTGCATATATTTTCTTAATACAGTTTGTCACTACTATTTCAAACATCTGTTATTCTCTCACTGGATACAGTGTAATGCCCAGGATCCTCTTTTCCATGAAATGATTTCCATTGTGACATTGTGAGTGTGAGACTGAATAGATC
This sequence comes from Rhyacichthys aspro, assembly GCA_036850595.1. Lineage (NCBI taxonomy): Eukaryota > Metazoa > Chordata > Actinopteri > Gobiiformes > Rhyacichthyidae > Rhyacichthys > Rhyacichthys aspro. The sequence goes on from CM072156.1 coordinate 12,836,031, forward strand.
TGTCCTGCTGTAGGTCTGCAGGAAAATTAAAATAGTAAAATGTTGAATGGGATATCACCTAATCCCCATACTTTCAGCCATACTGTAACATTATTTCACGTGCCACGCAATAGTGCTATGGCATCTCTGACCTTTGACTGATAAAGCACCCCCTGAATGCCTTAGACACCAGGTTCAACACTAATGCTGGTGTTATCTGTACACACTAGATGTGCATTTATCAGCAGTGATGTAAAATGGGGGACACAGCATTTCACATCATCTTACCTCAAGATTTAAATTTGTTCTAGATTGTGCTTTTCATCCTCTCATGTTGGGATTTTGCAATCAATTGTTTGGCAAGCCATCAGATCCTATGTCCAGAGATACAAACCTAGCGCGTTAACTATTTGTTTTGAAAATGATTACAAGATTTACGAGCAATGTCAACTGAGGAGTGCAGTTAACTTTTTTAATGTTATAATTACACACTTGGTATATTTCTAAGTTGTACATCAGAAGTGTTATTATTTGCACTAAATGTAATGAAATTTGACAATATTCTGTAAATTAAAATTGTTACACAACAAAAATGAAACCTTTGAGTAAATTTCAAGTGTAAACCATTGAGTCTGAGTTGAAGCAGTTTATTTATATGATAATCTTCTCTATAAATATGCATTGCCTTTTACATTCAAACATTTAAGCTTCAGAAAATTATGGGATATTGAAATTTACAGAATAAATTATTTTCTGCTCTGTTGCGATTTTGCAGTTGGCATGGTCTTAAATCAAAGGCTGTCTCTTTGACTTGATAAAGAGGCAGCCTCTAATAACTCCTTAAAGAGGACACAATTTAATAATAAATGATATCCTGAGTAAAAGTAGTTACGACGCAAACTTCAAAATGTAGGATCACATCAAAATGATCTAAAATGTTCCTTAAATGAACAATGTTCCTTTAATGACGCACACAGGTGTGCATTTGAATAGTAAAAAGTGCATTGTCACAAACCCAAAGCTGTGCTCATGAATCTGTAGACCACCTTAGCAATCTACTGATAAATTATTTTACAGTAATCATAAGTGGTGTCAAAAGTGCCTTTTGTCAATAGCAAATGGATCCTCTGTGCTTCATCCAAGATGCAGTAACCTTTTTTTTTCTTTCATTTGAAGACAGGCTTCTGGTTTTAATCCAGCACAATAAACCAGAGAAGTTGGAACACGGAGACCATCTTCACCACATCACAGTCTCTTGTTGGCCTCTGTAGTTTTTGAAATTCAGTGTGTCCAAGTTACTTGTCACTTATGTTTACATAAGCAAGAATGTTTCCTCTGCGTGGTGTCATCCTATCCCACTTCAGCATGGACCAGGATTATCATAAAAATCACTATAAACCTTTCTGAACAGATCAGGAAAGCAGCTGTAAACTCCAAAGTGTCTTTCATTCCTCTCAGTTCAGCAGGAAAAACGATTAAAGAAATGCATACTGTAACAATTACAGTACATTTTCACCTTGATATTGGCAATATAAACATACATATATAAAACCTAATGGCACTGAGTTAACGCATGCTCTAAAAGCTCTCATTTGGGTCGGTTCAACATAATGGAATGTCACATTGGCCCTGATGGACGTGGCCATTTTTTTCTCTTGGCAAAATGAGTGGCAACATGAATCTAGCAGCACTGGAAATGGAGACACCGTGGCTTTTCTGATGACATGCAGATTGTCTGATGATTAGCAGAAGAAGAAGACGTCAGAGCAGTGTGTTCACTGTAAGGAAGAAATGAAGAAGCACAGGTTGATTTCAGGTTGTTTCCATTGTTATTAACAAAGCAGAGAGCTCAAATTACTGAGGGAAGACCACTCACCAAGTACACATCGAGAACTGATCCATCATCATGGTCTATGTCCACGTCCATGGTGCTTTGCTCTGATGTGAGGCAGATAGCGCTGTCCTCCAGGGTAAATGTGGAACTAGATGCAATGTCATCTCTGAAAGATAGAAGTTTTCTTGTTAGCGCCAGCCCTAAGACAGTATAAGTAATGCAATACAAAAACTGCTGTATTTGACAGTTTACGTAAAAATACTTCAAATATTATAGTAGTATAATATATAATAGTATTAAAGAAACAGATGGACTGTCTAACACACTAGGGCTGGTACTGACTTAAATAAATAAAACTATATTGTTAATTAGTTAGCAACATTATGTTGTTTCAGTTTCTGGCAAGAAAATATAGTTTATTTTCTTGTTTCATGTAAAGAGCCTTTAAAATATATTTAAGCTTCATATTTTGAGGAAAAAAGTTAGGTAGTGTTGCTTTTATAGAAATAGTCCCAAATCAAACCACATTTGCTTCACTAGACAAGTCTCACTTCAAGCCACTAGGGGGAAACAGAATACAATTATTTGTCTCCGAAAGACCAAGGATAAGTCTCAAGTACATATCTAAAGCATTAAGCCTTTTTATTTGTGACTTTTCTATGACAAACACAAAGTAATATCTTATAACATAAAAGTGTGGAGTATAGAAAAGTCAAAAATCGGAAAAAGACAACACAAACGCTGTTTTAACATATTTTAATGGAAACATTAGAGCACAAGATGTTACTCCTGATGGAGACAGAGCCAGCTGTGAGACAGAGATCCCTGCTCTTGAATTCAAGCTAGAAGTAAGAGCATGTCAAAGCTTCTGCTTAAATATTAATGGAAACAGTTGACAGAACAATGTCAGGGCAGCAGCAGGTGACTGATGAAGGGGCGGGAGTGGGCAGGTCGGTGGAAGTGGAAACTGACACCGTTGGACAAAAGGAACGATGGAAACCATGAAAAGAAATGCATGATGAAACTACAACTCTGCAAAACTGTAAAAGGGCTTATGATTTAAGGCAAGTGATGGAAGATATTGTGCTGTTCACTATAATAATTGGGTAACATTACATGTCATTGATAACAGGGTGTAATATCATTTGAACTAGTTTCTTTCTGCAATATCCCTCACCTTTAATGCAAAGAAACCCTGTTATATAATGAAATGCAAAGTCATGTAAATCTGTTGCCAAGTGAGCTGCGTCACCTTCTCCATGATGTACAGGTAACTCTGGGTGGGGCGTATTTACATTGCTACTGTGTGTGTTTATGAGGCTATGTTGTGTACACACTGCACCTTAAGTGATACAGATTCCACAAAAGACTAACATGCCACACATCAATAAGATAATAGGCACAGTGGGGAGCCATACCTCTCGTCTGTTTGGTTGTCCACGTTGACAAAGATGGAGGAGGTGGAGATGGTTCCCATTGAGGATCCTTCATAGAAGGATGGGTTGGCAGGGACCAAATCGGGTCGCAGATATGAGCCAAAAACAGCTGAGGAGATAAACAGTTTAACTCAGGACACATCGAACCTCATGGCCAGCATTTCTCAGAAGACAATTGTCTCATTTGTCAGTCAATATAATCCATATAGCTTTGTGTAGCTGTTGTGATCAAATTATGTGTGCCCATGAAAGAGCTGCATGATCGAGATAAAGGTTGGCATGGAAATCCAATTAAAGATTAAACTGTTGCCATGATGGAATTAAACTAAACACTGGGTTCTTTTATAGCTTCCTGGTAAATTACAATAAAAGGCAGAGCATCTGGAGGAGTACAGTAATAACTGTTTTATGAATGGTTGCATCACAGTTAGAAATAACAGTGGGACAGTTCACAGTTATGAAGTCACATGACATTGTGACTTCTCTTTCCTTTGTAAAGGCCCACACCCAGTTTCTTCCGGTGCGGCGTAGACTAACCCTACTCCATCACTCCAGATTCACTCCTAATTCATAAAACTCCTTGCAGTGGGTTTAGTTAATAATGTGTAACTTTGTTGTAGCAATTCCTACAGAGCTCTTTATTATCTTAATAATATAAGGCAACAGCTGCAAAGTACAACCATAAAGCAATGTCTGGAAATGGTTGTTGTTGTTGTTATGTACCTTGACCGTCCAGACTGGCCAGACTGCGAGCTCCTCCCAGCCTGTCCCTCCTGTCCTGCTCCTCATTCCTCTCATCTGTCTGTGATGAAAGGATCTCCTGTGAGGATGACTTCAGAGCTGGGATAGACGTGCGCGTTCTCTTTGAAGGCGAGAATCTAAGTGCTGCGGTAACAAGCACATAATAGGGGAAAAATATTAAGAGCTAAGGAAACGGACAGAAAGATGATATATAGATATGTAAATAGAAAGCATATGGAGAGCTACTAATACCGTATCTCTATAACAATAAAAATGACACTGAGAGTGGTAGGAAGATAAACTGTTTAAGGAACTGGCTGCAGAGGATCAGTCTTGCGTGTCAGATTAGAGCAGTCAGCATGAAAAGAGCAGGACAAATCATTACTGGTATTCAACATCCTGATTTTGTGAGCTAAAAAGAACCTGACCTTTTTTTATTTAATTTATCATGTGCAGCTGTTTAGTTCAGTGCGTCTGGATCTTGACATAACCACATGGCTAGATTATCACAGTTAACTTTGAAATACCTGAGAAGATTGTTATTTTGTGTACTACAGAGAATTTAATTAAATGTAGATGTAAAAAATTGCTTTAAATGTTTGTACATGTAAACTACACTGGCCACACAAGCCCAGAAACTCTCTTTACTGAATGGCCAAAGAGCTATTCTTCTCACAAATAGCTCTTTCTTAGATCTGCACACTCACGTTGAGTCTTCCTGAACACCCTTGTGCTCATAAATTTGAGGAAGCGACTAGCGTAAAACCCAGGCCGATGCACTGAGACAGTATCCTACGGACACAGAGAGAATGGAGCTTTCATTAGACAGACCCAAACTGCATATGTGACTAATAAAAGCCACACTGATAGCAGCTGCAAATTTGATCAAACTCTATGAACTTACACCATCATACACCAGGGCCTTCCACGAGTGCTCCAGCTTTTTAATAAGCCTAAAATAAAACAAACAAGTCATGTTATTAAATACACTAGCTAACAGTTTTTCTTTCTTTTTATGCTTCATCAAATCTGAGATGCACCAACACGTCATACTGTCCAGCAGTTCCCTTTTTAGCGTTTCAGTGGAAAAATCCTCAAAGTATAATTATGCAACAATGGCCTTTGAAGTTTGTCTTTGATTGAACTGAAAAAATGTAGTACAAACAAACAAATCAGCTAATTTCATTGGGACTTCCTCCAATCTCCCAATAACATTTCTGCCACAGTGACTAGTGGTTTTAAATGAAGTTTGAATCTGTGCTTCTTGACTTACTTTAAACAAGAAATCAATGTAAACAAAGACAAAAATGCTGTGTCTTCTGAAAAGCCTTAAGTCATAGGCCATTTAAAGGCATCGCTTTGAAGGAATTTCAGGATTAGTACCTGTATGATTGAAGGATGTCAATGATTCCCAGGAAGATGAGCAGTTTTTCATCTTTATGCGTTTTAGCTGGAATGCCTCCCATCCTGAAAATAAGCAGTTTTAACTATTAAACATCTAAACAGGGTCTGTATGATTACACAAATGATTTTACATTATCACCCACAATATCAATAACTTATCAACAAAGGTCAAATAAAATTGGATATTTATAAGTCTATGGTTCATGGTGAATAAAGAAAGTAGACTATATCTAATATCTTGCATGACCAGGCATATTACTTGTACTAAATTAGACCCCAACGTGAAAGGAAAAATCTGAACTGAATCCATTTTTCATCTGAAGCCTCATCTGTGTGGAGCTGGATGAATAAGCACTAAAGCTACTGTATCTCTGCAGCACTGTTCAAACAGACTGTGTATTTTTACTATTGTTTGTGAAAGAGGCCCTGGCACAGTTTATATTGGTGTGTGCTGTGGTAAATACACAGACATTGCTGTGTTTGTGTTGGTGTAGCTATGGTTATGCTAGCTGTGTGAGCTCTATGTCCATATATGTGTTCATGATGTGAACGTCTCCAGGGCAGTGGCTCACGTGTCGTCTGTGCTCAGGACTTCAGCTGCCTTGCCGTCTCCCTGGATGGACTCCATGGCGGTGGAGTAGAGCACCCTTTGGCCCTGTGGCCTCCTCCCGTCCCCCCCTGCCTGGCCTGGCTCGCTGCTGTCCCTCTGGTTGTGGTCCAACACGTGCACGCCCAGCAGCAGACTGTAGTCCATGATCTTAAAACTCTCCAGAACCTGCAGAGAAACCACTAAAGTCTTATTATCTGTTGTCTTCAAGTGGAATTACATTTTTACGCAACTTGCCGTCTATATTAAATAACACAGGCTTTCAAAACAGAAAACTCCCCACTGTAATCACCTACTTACGTACTAAGCTGTATGTTTCACTTTCAGTTTTCAAAAAGTTAGGTTTTTCTCATCATCAACCAACATAGTTCTGGATCTCAAGGACCTAAAAGGAAATATCTGTGTAAACTAGGCTTGAGCTAAATAAACAAGGTGTTTCTCCACACTGCGGCAAGTGTTACACATTGACCTGTATAAGGAGCCTTTCACCCACTTTCAGAGAGACTCTGCGACTTCGTGTCTCCTCCTTATGCTGCTCTCATGAGATGATGGCAGTGGGAGAAATGGGTTTACTCTGGGAACGCGATCACATCTACATTTACTCACCAAGATTAATGCTAATCATATGACCTGGACTACTGTAGAAGAGAGAACATCTATGACGGTGTTTACAGTAATGCTTCATTAAGGTGGCCACTGTGACAACAACACAAACCAACTACTCTGACTATGGTTTTAAGTACTAGTTTATATCATAAAAACATACTATGGTGCTTTTATGTTGAAGCAAAATGATTAAGTAATTTGGGGCAAATACATGAAGTGTATAGTATAACAGCTAGTGTTAACCTTAACTGGAAAAGTTCAGAAATTTAATGGGAATATCCATTAAAACATTAGATTTACTAGACTAAAGGCACATTCATAGGATGGTTTTAGTAAATGACCACAATAAACAACTTTTACAGTTGTGATGACAGAGAGCTGACCTGGACACTAGAAGACCTGACTAATGGTGTTTTGAATTGCTTTAAAGAAGAAACTGACCTCTCACTTCCTCTTATCTCTTTACAGACAACTCAGTCAATGTTGTTTTAAATAGCACCAGAAGTAAATCCAGTTTGCTTCTGTTAAGACACTGCTTATATGTAATCAACATTCATACACTCAAATTCATACACACTTAGACTTAGTAAGTTGCTCCAACACTGAGACTTTTGTCTGAACTTTGGGGGAGTGCAGGGATGCAGCTGCTTGATATGGAAAAGACAGTCTATTCAAACATTCAAAAAGCAGCCATTTTGAATAGAGACAAGCACACCAGGCAACAGTAGCCAAACAATCAAACTGTTACAACACAGAAAACACATTCCTATTTGTGTGAGGGTTTGAAGAAATTCAGAAAACACAGAAAACAGAGTGGAAGAACAGCTGATGTTAAGACACTACACATTTGTAGGAGATGTGCGTTGTCAGAGCAACCCCTGAACTTAGATCTGACATTATCTGAGTGTAACTCTGTGCCAGTGGGCTGTTACTGCTTCACTTGATATTAATACACTGCATACTCTCAAAAACAGATCATATACTGAAACAGCACTGAATACACTAGATACAAATCAGGAATGTTGGTGATGAAATGCTCTGATACAATTAACATACTTGTTTTACATTTTTCTTTCTGCCCCAAACATCTGACCTTTAATTCAAATCCCACATAACCTTCAGAAGTAAAGAATAAACAGTTGCAATAATTTTATTTAGTTTAAAGCTTGGCAGAAATGACTGGGTATTTAAACAGACTGTAAATCCAGGGCCTATGTTTTATAAAGCTGAGAGAAGTCATTGTTGTCACAGGATCTCGTTGGTATGGAAAGAGAATTGTCCTTTAGAATTGGCTACACTCTGTTATGCAACGCATGCTTGTCCCATTACCACACTGTACTGTGTGAACCTATTTCTGCACTTAATGAGTCAAATAACGTTTCCTATTTCTGTAAATGAGATTTAACAAAAATAACGATCCGCATAGAGACTGCACAAGGCCATTAAAAACACAAACCGCTGCCTCACTCTCTCTCTTATGGTTTAGGATGAATTATTAATGTACTGTGTTGTTTTGGCATTTGGGGAGTATCAGGGGAGCTGCAGAGAAATGAAGATGAGAGCATTTTCCAGTCACACATTTATAGAGAGATCTGCTTTTTGTCTTTATCAATCCGTCACGCTGCTGTATCTGCTCTACCTTTGCCCTTCGCATCCCACATTCCCCCTAAACAGAAATATGGGAGCTTTTACAGACACAACACTACATTGTTGCTTTCATCCTACTCTCACCCTGTGTAACTCATGCTGCTCCTGTATGTTTTAGTACACAGCCTGTCCTGGGGTGATGAGGTTAGCTGCTTACTCATGAAAATGGGCACCGATTCTGCTTAGAGGGCACTTTGTTTCCCGCTCAAGAGGCGAACACAGGAAACCATGACAATAACAAATTGTCTAGTGCATATGCAGGCCACAAGAGTGACTGCTCAACAGTTTAAAAGGCAAATATTATTCAGAGACAGTTCAAAGCAACACATTACTGATAGTGGATGACTTTGAGGTAGTAATTGGTTTTGGTGTCACTTTTGAAACATGACTTGGCAAAAAAATGACAATGAAAACAGGACACATTGATAGGACTTCAACATGAAGGTTAATGGCAATGACTTCAGTGACTGGTACATCACAGAAACAAAGAAAAACAAAGGGAAAAAAATCTGTTCAAAACCTAAACCTCTAACGTAAATAGAAACAATCCCAAAAATTGGAAGCATGTGTTTTATACGAAGACAAATAAAAGAAGATAATTGTTTAAGCTAACAGACAGGACTAAATATACCAGCAGCATCACACTTTCTATTACCGCTAACATCCTTTCACGCATCAATCACATTCTGCTGATCTCTTCTTTTCTTCTCACACATTAAAAGAGGAGACATTTAAACAGAGGTTGGTGCAATAGAACGTGTTTGAAAACAGGGCTGCTGCATGTCACAGGACGCCCAGGCCTAACAGTCTCTGGACAAATTTCACACACATCTACGTAGTCCAAGTGTGGTCAGAATTCAGCGTCTAAAACAGCAGTGGGGCTAAATGAGTGCAGCGTAATTACTGCACACCAGGCATAATGGGATTACAACACAGGGGGCTTTGGAGTCTAAACCCACTATTAACCCGCCATATTGTCTGTAAAGTACATTGAGACTGGCATCACCCCGAAGATCTCACAAGCATTTTCTTTTTCTCTAAAAGGAAAGAGGAATATCAGTGCATGTATGTATGTATGTAGTACTGTGTATGATGAAGTATGCTTATTGTTCCGCTGTTTTACATCAAGCACACTCACCTAAGCTTTTTTTTTTCCCACACTGTTCTCTTGTATAACACTGTCATCTCTAAGTTTACTGTACGCGAGCCTCGTGTGTCCACTCCTGCTTTTATTGTTCAGGTTGCTCACTTTAACAATGACCTCACAGTTACAGGAAGGAAAATGATATGCAATGCGGCACTGTTTGAGCCCCATTAGATCATTTATTTTGTGTACTGCTGCCTGTAAAAGCATCCAGCAGGTAAGAAAATAATGATCCGGGAACTGTGATTCCAGCAGACAGTTTCTGAGCCTGTGTGCTAAAATAGTGAAGAATGCAAGCCTTTGGACAGAGGGGCCTATCTTTGGACGAGCATTGGTCTCTCACGCTACCAGGATCATGTCTTAATCACATTCACTGTTTGGAGAGCTGTCATGTATTGAAACATAGCAGCGCAGTAATGGAAGTAAAAGGCCGGGAGCAAGTGAGAGCTTCTATTGAACAAACATTGGGAACATATTACACACCCTGTGGCAAAAAGAGGGAATATTAAGTTTTTAAAACATTTGTTGTCATTAAAAGGGGATGCACTGTCCCCAGAAAAGAGTAGTACATAGTTACAGTTGCTCTGAACAAATTGTTTTTACAAGTGTGTATATAACTTTAAGTCAGTCACTTTTATTTCAATTCATAATTATTAATAATAGTCATAGTCCAAGACACATTTCTCCATGGGGACACTAAAGTATATCATCTTGGAGAATCTTTTGTTCAAGCCAAAAGATTTAATTAATTTAGTTATATTTCTGATTATGATTTTAGTTTTATTTCAAAGTAAATTGAAAGCATATTTTGGCAATTCTACCTACTTTTGTCTCCTGCAGTTTAATAGATGCAGGTAAATGCACTAGTGCTTATAGGCTTTCATAACCTGAGGGAAAATGGCAGTAAGTAAGTGGCTAACCCTTGTTTTTGAACATTCCCAGGCCATGTGCAATCAGCTTTAAGCTTTTCATATGACACATAACATAACGCCCCATGTGGTGCTCGCTATGCACAGGTCAAACGTCTTAGAATCAGGAAGTGTGATCAAACATGACTGGAAATGCTACTGACTTTTAAAAAACGTGAGTGCGATCTAGCGTTAAACCTACCCGACAGTCTCTCTGCAGGGTCTTCATCAGGTTGTTGTATGTCTCTGTGTCAAAGTAAAGCCCCTCTTCATGCATGTCCTGAAAATCCAGGTCTTTGTAGGTGGGGCAGGACTTGTCCCGCTCTTTTCTGGACGCTCGTCTCTTATAGGTCGAGCCCTTCAGGTCGTACTTGTAGTGCATTTTTACAGAGCGAGGCAAGACATTGTTCATAACCACTAGCCTGATGTTGATGCCTCCTGACTGAATACAGTAAAGGCCGTAGAACTTTGGCAGCAGCGTACGTGGATTCTGGTTCAAGTTCTGTAATGTGTATGACAAAAATTATGAGCAAATGAAGACAGCACGAGGAGGGTAAAGTATTACTCTCAAGTTAATCTTACCATATAGTATCCAGGTAACAATCTCTGGAGAAACTTGGCCTCTTTGTGCTGGACGGTTTTAATGATGAACTCGTCGTCGCTGGTCAGGTAGAAGAGGGAGCCACTGGCGCCTGGGTTGGTCAGCTCAATAAGGGGCTCATTTACAAGGGAGTACTGAGAAGAAAAACACAAATAAACTTCTTTCACATTGCCTCACAACTCAGTCCTTGTGCCTTTACCGTCCAAACCATGTCAAAAGCCAAACTTTGGGGTATGGTTAGTGTAAACAGTACATGTAAAAGCACATTTACACATGTCTATACCTCCAAATAGAGCAGTTTTAGGTGCTATTAGCTATCCTGATTAATGTCTAACATTTGTTGTATTTTTTTAGAATGTATTTTCACAGATAAAATACACACTACACTGATTTTACAATTTTGTTTCAAGAAAGAGTTTACAAGAGCACAATTTGTTATGTTATGTAGTATGTTATAATAAAATATTCATAAAAGACTAATGTGTAAGAATCTTTTTTATGTGCTTCCTTGTTTGACTGTTTCTATGTTCCTTAGAAAACAGTGAGACATCTTAAAGTTGACTAATATGGGCAGAGACATTAGCTGATGACAACAAGAAGCACGTCAAACACTCAGGATGACCTTGCCTCCCTCAGTGATCAATATAAGTAGTCACCTTGAGCTGTGAGCACAAACACATGAGCGCTTTATTGCATTTGCATCGTGCATATACACCATATGCACGATGCAAATGCAATAAAGCGCTCATGTGTTTGTGTGTGCTTGGTCACGGACCAGAAGTTTGCTTGTGTTTCAATTCAATTTCTAAACACATCAATGATGCTCCAGTTCTCCATCTGTTTACTTCATCTTTGTTTTGTTTGTTGGTATTTAAAGGGATACAGATGTTATTTGAGGCAACAAGGCACAGGGGGGGAAGAAAAACAACATTATCCTAACATAACACATGACTTAATGATTATAAAATTCCTATTGAAAACCCTATTGGTATAGGAAGAAAGCTATGGCAATACTCTGGTATGCCACAAAATTTACAGACAAGATGGCATACGCTGCACATAAAGTAATTAAATATGACTTGATCTGAAGTGATATTATAGAGGTCAAGCTCCAGTGAAAGTAGAATTTATATTAAAGGCTTAATTATTACTATCACTATGTCCATCTCAAAGTGTTTCTGTATTCTCCCACCTACCATTCATTAAAAAGCCATGTCTAATGTTGAGTATACAGGCAGCTAAACTGAGATTCAAGATTAACTGCAAAATGATGAGCAAATGTTGAGACCAGGATGTCAACTAATAAATGAGGTGACTCAACAAATATGTGCAACTGAATACATTTACGTTTTTGTTTTTAATGTATAATAAAACTGAAAAGGTGTATTGTCCTGCTCTTACCAGGTAGTCGTCTGGTTTGATGCCAAACAGATCTCTGAAGTAGCGAAAAGCCAGGGGGGCGTAAGTCTTGAAGCGGAAGTCAGGGTAATGGTGGGCTGGGGTCAAGTTGCTTCCTTCGCTGCCATGTGAAAACAACAGGCAAGAAGAAGAAAAGCACATATGCATTTAAATTTAGCTAGTTGTTTATTGTTTATATTGACAACCAGGCCTATTCAGTCAAATGAATGCACCATGAACAAAAAGAGACCTTAACACTTGAGCTTAGTGCTAAGAAACCCTTAGTGCATCAGTGTATCGGTAACAGGCTCCACCCTTGCGTGAGCAACATGCACTAAAGCCATCTATGGGAACCCACATTCTTCACTATTGTAGTGACAAACTGGCCTGTATTGAGTTCTTCGCCTGGAGAATGAAGATGGATCCGATTACTTGGTCTGAACAAAATCAAGAAAGCACCTCAAGCCAAGAGGCAGAATGTTAACAGCAATAAAGAAAGCAATAAGTACATGTTAGTCTGCTTGGCTAGTTTTCCAAATGTTTTATAACCAATTGTTTTAACCTGTACCTAAATCACCAGTTTTAATAAAATAATCTTTTTAGATGCAATCTGACCCAAAATCTAAGAAATTGGGTCAATACGGGTTTTGTTTTGAGGGCAGTTCTAAATCTGTTCAAGATCGTAGCTAGTTTTCTAAATAATGAGGTTACGTGTTGTTGTTTTGGGGTCGTCTGATATTCTGACATGAGATCCAGTCTTACCTTACAATGTAACACTAAACCTCTAATTACTCTACAAAGAAATCTGGTTGCTCTGTTTAATGTACACAAATCCAATAACATTGAGGAACAGCACGCTTCTATCACTGACAGGCTGTTCATGCTGGCACTACTATTGCTTGGTAACCATTTCTCAACACACAGCATGCAGACATGTTTCATTCAATCTAATCAGGAAACCATCTGTGTGTTTGTTGTCAAAGATATACAAACTGTGTGGAGTCAAAGCGATCTGCAGATGACATCTCCAGTCATCTAAAACTAGACTGACAGGACAAACAACAGGAGTAAGCCTCTAGGGAGAAGCAACAAGAGAAACAGAAGAGTGCTGAGAAGAAGGCAGACCATAAAAGCTTTTGAAAGGCATCTCCATCACTGTGTCACTCTCTGAGGAGATACTTGACTTTGAAAAGAAACAGAGAGGTTCCTGTACTCTGCTACAGAACCACTGAGGAGGAAATTACATGAAACGGGAAATGGTGACAGATGCTATGTTTATTATGCTATGTTTGTGTTTTACATAAGCATCCTTGATTATTCATTTGCAGTTTACACTCCAAGTGAAAGTGGCCCTGAACATAGCTCTTATTATTTCTGCCATTACTGAGGGAGGATGAGGTTCAACGTGCAATGTCAAATAAAGATTTGCATAAACCGCATGGAGTTTGCATAACCAGGTGCAGGAGGTCAGGAAGAGCACCACACTTTTTCTTTGTACTTTTAATTCCCTCCTGTAGAAAATCTAAAAAATCCAACAGATCAGTTAGATGTCAGGACAGTAACTACTGTGGCATATACTGTATGTGTGACTGTGTGTCTCACACTTTCAAAGAATTTGCTGGTCTGCTGTGGATTATGTAAAGAGTTTCTTTAAGCTGGTGATGTAATTTTGTAGACAGCTCAAAATGATGAAGCTGCCACACACTGCTGTGGTGGTAGGAGGCCTAAAGTAAGCTCATTTCACAGTTCCTGGCAGGATAATCTACTAGAACAGTTTTATCCATGCATCATAACATTGACTCTCTATATTCAATTTGTTAATGAGCAAGTGGTGATGCATAATTTCCTTGGAGCAAATGCCAAGTGTCTGCAGTTTTGACTTAGTTTGAGAAATTTATCCCAGAAATGAGTAAACAGTTCACTTCCATCCATCTCAAGAGACTATTGCTCCCAGAGCAGCCTGTAACCACCTACACATGTTCACTCACAGGCTCTTTGAGAGGTCTTCAGCTGTAGTTGAGTGACTCATTATGAAGAAAGCACTACATCTAGGCTGTCTCAAAGCTGTAAGTATATGTGTACGTCAGAACACCAACCTGGGCAGAAAAACACTCTCCACCACATAGAAGTCTTGCATAAGGACATCTCTGTCAGGTTTAGAGGTCAGGTTTCCCACTGTGTAGCCAATGCCCAGCTGAATGGCTCCCTTCAAGGCTGATGACGTGGTCTAGAAATAAAGTTTCACAAGAAAACATCAAGCACAGCACTGAGACAAAAAAATATACTTTTTGTTTTTTGCTTTCATCTTTTCAGCATTTTGTTCCTGGTAAAAACATAGCTTTTAATTAGGTTCAACACAACTCATATTTTAACTAATATGTGTAAGATGCACACTTTAACAAGTTATAATACACAGATAATACACACAACTGTTTAACAGCCGTAAGAAACCACATTACTAATGTTGAATTCAACGCAAACACCTTTGACCAATTTGTAATTGCAAGCCCACCTGTAGCCAACATGGGGACCCTGTACTGTTTACCGCTAAAGACATGCTGTAATATGCAACGACGTCTCAAGTAAAGAATAAACAAGGGAAAGCTGGACTTGAGTGATCTAAGGCAGCTTGCCCTGGCAGGGGTCAGGACATTATGTGCTGCAGAAGGAGGATCATGTGACCAGAGAGCTCTGAAGTATAAAGGCTTGTTGGCAGTGGCATTACAAAATAAATAGCAGGATTATAGAAATAAGCTTAAGCATCTATTTAAAAAATAAATCATACCTTTTTGTATGTTTTCTCTCTGCTTGTGCTCCGAGGCCCAGCCATCCCATTTTCTGTTGTAGTTGACATCTGAAAATATTACTACACTATTAGGGATAATTAAATGACTCAGAAAAAACTTAATAAAAGCATAAACTTACTTTGCTTAGTACAAAGCCTGACAAGCATGGATCAGGGTAACATCTTTTGATTGTACGTCTGGGCTAACATCAGTAGGTCTGGATTTTATGGGGAACTCTGTGAAAAAGAGAAGGCATGATTATACAGCTGCAGATTTTTTCTCTTTCAGTACAGTATATCATAAAATATCTCATAATTAACTCAAATGTATTTGTGTAATTCCAGTGTACTGTCTGGATGTTACAAAATAACAATACGCCCCATGGGGTGTTTACTGGACTCCATGTACATCTGAATTCTTGTTGCTTTATGAATTTCAAATCTCCTGAGTTTGCATTTGTAAAGTCATTGTATTGGTGAGTGTGTGTTTGAGCTGTAGCCTCAGAACAGAATCAAATATTTAGACGATTTAACAGCACAGACAACACTTGCAGTCCCAGGTTGCTCCCTTATGAACTGACTGCATTATTAATATATAGTAACTGTGCCTTTGTGAACTGAATATAGGAGATGCAGTACAAATGGGAGATTAATCAAAACTCCAGCAAAGTTTGGACAATGTCTGCTCTGCTGCAAGCCTGCAGTCACATCACCACCTGCATATAAATGCACCTGCAGTTCCTAAACATTATTCAAGGACTTCCTGCCTTGTCAGCTCTTACAGCACCATGTCCCACCGGTCACCTCTGCTGTCCAGTAGTCACCCTATCTCAGACATTTGACATCTTCTCATGAAAACACACACAAGAGTTTACCGACTTTGAGCAGCAATGACAAAGATGCTGCATGTACATTTAAAACCAGTGGATAGATGAACACATGGACACAAAGCTCTTATCTCAACTGACTGCTTATCTGTGCACTGGCTCTTTGGTTGCTATAAATAAACCATAGAAGAAATACAGTTTGCCTTGAAGCACATCCCTTTATGAGCATGTTGCCTGAGTTATCAATGCTCTAACTTTAATCCAATAAATACATTTTTTCCAGTTTTGTCTGCAGCACTAGAAATTACAAAAAGAGGCATGTTTCCACCTTCACTTCTAAAAAAAAAAACATGGGATCAAGCCAACTGGGCCTCTGGCCGTGGCCTGAGTGTCCCTGTTTAGAGCCATTGTTCAGAGCCCTTTCTCTCTCACCTGACCCCCAAACTCAGCTGCCCCACCAACACACAGTTTCCAGAATAATCCACGCGAGGCCCACAACGGCAGTGCACAACAGCAGGATTGTGGTTTACCTTTCAATCAACAAACAAAGAGCGGGCAGACATATGGGCAGACACTTGGGTTTACAGTGACAGATGATCATTCTGAACAGAGATAGTTATGATGCCAATATAGTTGTGATTGTGAATTTCTCCTTACATTGTAGCATTTACAGAAGACCTAAGCTTGTACAGCCTAGTGAGACTAGCCCCCATATTGACATGCAAAGTAATAACAGAATACTATGACATTTTTTGCTCTATGGGCTGTGCATGTTGATAGTTACAATACATTTTGAGTATCTTGTGCTCTAGTTCTATATATATACAATATAATATCAAAATGTGACACTATGAAGGTTGACTCTGTCAATAAACTGATTCAAATGTAAAACTCAAATAATGAAGATAAATAAGGACATATTCTTCAGCTCCAGAGATCTACAACAATATCAAAATACAGAACAGAGAATGCTTTTTCTTTACGATCATACACCCTTACATTTATAACTGTCAAACTAAATACAAACTAAACACACAGTAGTTTCTGGAAGCAATTTCTTCTTAGCGCACCCTTGTCAGAAACCTGACCTCCCTTCAAACAAACAGAGTGGAGATCAAACACATCTCCAGTGCTATATTTCCTCCTTCCTTCAGACAAACAGTCAACAGCGCCAGGCAGTCCCTCTGCAAATCTAACAGCCTCTAGAGCCAAACAGTTTTGGCAAGCATTTGGTCTGAGCAGAAATAGGCTGTATGGTATGAAACAGATTTGGCACATTTGAAGTACAGAGATGTCAGAACATAAGCAGAAAAAAGACACGAGGTTAATGGGTTATCTTTGCTCTGCTTTAGTCCCAAGATAATATTGGATTACTGCAGCAGGTTTGAAACAATGGAGAATCAATAAAGGACTAGTAATGCCAAGGGCTAAAGACTGCTCCGCTGGGCTTCCTCGACCTTCTCCGTCTGCAGCGCTAAGATGTTAGATAAGCACAGATATCTGGCTTTGGGCAGATACAATCAAGAAGATGCATGGGGTCAGCTAAGCTCTGCCTGCTAAGGATGTACCTCATCTACTTAAGCTTAGGGCTCAGAATATACCCTTCTTTTCTTATTGTTTGCCATTGTTGTTAATATTTTACAAGCTTAGTCAAACAATGATTTTTGGATGACAGTTACAGACAAGGCATTCAAGTTTATCCACTTTTTGTCTACTATCAACGCTAATTATTTTCACAGACACTAGTTACATACTTACAATGACAATGTCAAAGATGCATCAGAAACTGACTTTGTTGGATGTTTAATCAAAAATATCTGTAAGCTAATCTCAAATATGTCAGCAACTAATTGCTTGTACTTTTCACAGTCATAGCATGAAGTAGCATGTAAAAACAACTATTTACAGTCACACCCATTCTGTCTGCTCTCCCTGAAGACCTGCGACAACAAACTGAGCAGTGAAACAACAGGAAGGTCTTATTTTTGTGCTGTTTTTGGTGTGTACTGTTCCATGTCCCACTATTTTCTCTGGAGAGGCTTTTTCTTGTCATCATCGCTTTGAGGGACAAAATGTGCTGTAGTCTCAAAGTGCTGCCAGGTTGTTTGAGTCTGACAGCTATACATCTGAACCAGACTAAACATCCTTCCCATACTGAGCAATATGAGGACATCACTTATACTTGTTGTAGAGACAGAATGTATCTTTATATGCTCCAGGGTATCAACATTTGACATGAAAATTACAATAAAAACTCATGGGAAGGTTCGACCAAACGTTTTGTTATGCAAGAGATTGACAGCCACATGCAGTTTTTTTCCCTCACTTTTTCCAGTGCATTTAAGGACTCTGCGTGTGAACAAGATGGACAAAAAGAACAGACTAGTACCTTCTTAAAGCATAAGTAGGCAATATTACAAAAATTAAACTTAATGTAAAAATAGCTTAGGTATGAAGCTAATCATACTTTATGTTGGTCTAAAAAAAATCAGGACACAATCAAAAACAAACAAACCTTTTTTAGCTGCAAAAAAGCTGCTAAAAAAGTTTGCATACTCTACTTTTAAGTAAACATACTGCACAAAGGCTGTGTACAGTATTTGTGATTCTGAGTATGGCTCTGCGAATCTACTCTGCATATAAAGCAGCGTGGAGGTCACCCTCTGTGTCCTACAGTCACATGATGAACTGGAGCGATAAGTGGAGGCCAGAGACTAGTGGAAAATGTAAACTTTGTTCTCCGAAGTGTGAAAAAGTTTAAGTGGAAAACCTTACATTTGTTACATTATATACAAAAAAGTCACACCTGCTAAATTGAGGGGGGGGAATTGGAAGAAATGGGACTTGAAGGTGCAGCTGATGTCTGTTAAAGTGGGGCTGTATCTTACATGTGTATAGTTAGTGTATTACCAATAGTAGATTACTGTCTGTATGAATACAATCAGTAGTAAACATAAAGCTTATTTACAGTATATTTTAGACACGCATTTGAGTATAATAGTGCATTTCAAGGCAGTTTTTTTTTCCACCCAGCATATGCACAGGGCTCTTTCTGCCACACTAAAGCTGTTCTTATGAAGAAAAAAAAAACTGTATAAGAAAGCTCTGTTTATCATACTAAACAGATATTGAATTGTTCAGTAAATACTTAAAGATAGAAAATATACCACTTTCACATTGCTTTTCTGAGCCTACTACAGGCAATACACTAAGTACCACATATGACCCTATTACAAATATACCCAAATATCACATTAAATACCAGATATAAATAAAAATATTCACACCTGGCTTTAACCACTTTAATTAAGACCTGACCTCTAAGTGCTTATGCAATGTCAGCGTTAAAAAGGGCCACTTTTTTGTTCTGGGGCACAGCATTTTTTTTTTCATTTGATGGATTACAAGGTTTCTCCACTATGTCACAAACGGGAACAGGAGCATAGCTACACAGTTATTCTCCTCGCAGCAACAGCTAGCCTCAATACAGCCCATGGACAAAAAGATCACATGACCCTAAGAGTATAAAAGAGCCTTGCCCAGCACAGACAAGCCGAGGAGTCCAAGGTCCTCTTATGGGAGGTTAACAAGAGGTTTGCACATATCAGTCAGTTGTTCCTTCTAACAATGAAAACGAGTATTCATTTCATGATGTCATTTTTACTCATTTCTGCTTAGACACTATTTCTGCTTGTCTCCCCTCTAAAGGCCTCTCCCACACTTTTCACTCTTGGGGGGATGGACTCAAAACAACAACAACAACAACCATTACTGAATCTGAATGATCTAAATTCCAACAAGTCTGCCAACCAATGGCTTTGAAAGCAATAGTGAGCCACAACCAATCAGTATTGAGACATGCACTATAAAGAGCCATTTACACTTCCTCTGGGTGTTTTTGGCTTTATTATGCAAAGGAAACTCTAGAGGTCATTAAGATCTCAGTGATAATACTGGAAAGTAAATGAAGGACTTTTGAACTGGCCATGAGATTGTATTTTGTTTACATTTGTGGCGAGATTAACATCCTAATAAGGGGAATTTAAACTAAATGAGATCCACGCAGTACAGAGACTGAGAGTTACGTGCTCTAATGTCAGTAAAAAGTAAGGGAGCGTTTATGTGTGCTGAGGTAGGCATGGAGAATGGCAGTAGTAAAAGACACGGATCATAAGGTTTAGTCTGAGATGTGGGGGTTATCAGCACAATACTATATCTGCTGACATGAGTACAGCCTGGCCATTGTATGAGCACAATAAAAGCGATGATAACACAATTAGAGAGCAGTGTGGCCTGTGCCTAGCAGAGGCACAGCACATCAACACAAGAGACAAACAGAGGTGTGAGGGCTAAACCTGGTCAATAGAGTAAGTAGGTCACACTGGCCACTCACATAAGAAAAGAACATGCCTATTTAGCAACACACAACACAATCACACAAGACAGCTACACTTTTTTATTGTTAACTGAAATACTGGTTGTTGAAAAGGGCAAAAGGGTCGTAATTAATGGAGGTTGTAAGTGCCTGTGAAAAGTATGATTGGGAGAGGATCTTAAACAAAAGTGAGGTTATGCACACAGCAACATTACGAGCATTACTGGATTTCATTATCACAGCACAGTAAGGTATTTTCTATCACAACATCTTGAATGTAACTGGACACGACGCCAGGCCGCACCCCTGCGTGTGGACAGAGGGCACATTGTCTGGCCATTATCAGGAATGAGAGAGGGCTGAGAACTACTGTTGGAGGCAATGACTTATGTAACTGTCTTAAATGAGCCTCATGTGCATGTTATTTTGGTATTATCTAAGCTGGGATCCCATGGTACATTATGAGCACAGTGCACAGGGAAAAAAATCACACTAGAATCCATAAATTGTTGTGGTCCACAGATATGATTAAGAAACATATGGTGCTCATTCTCAGCTCCGCCAAACCTGCATTTGTATTATAATTGGGTCTTATTTTGGAGACAACATAATCTGTGACGGCAGAACAAGCTGAAAGCCTCATTATAAATATGACTGCTTTGACAGGTGCTGGTGATATTCAGACAAAAATATTACATAATACAAGTGCTGCTCTCTCTGACAAGTAGCATTTTCGTGAAAATGCAGCAGAGAGTCGGCAGGCTGCACTGCAGAGGCTCAGGTGTTGTTCCCAAGAAGACAGTGGCACATTTACATGGCTCAATTTCCCTTTCAAAACTCCTGCATCCATGCAGCCTCATATGTACCAGAATCACTGCCTCTCAGTCAAATCAGGACTAAAGTGTTCAGAGTTTGGAAAGCAAACCATGAGACCTGATGTGGCCTGTTCCATTTGCATAACTAATCATCTCCATCATACCATAACAGATAAAAAAAAATGTGTATGACACTGACAGTTTGATGTACAATATAAAATATTGTGTTTTTTGTATTTTTTAAAAAGGAAACTTCTCAGAACAAGTTAAACAGTTGAAATGAGGTTTCACCTTAACAATACCACAACTGTTCTTTAAAACTACATGTTTACAACTCACTATTAGGCTGTCTTACAATTCTTCTTCATGACTGCACTGCTCTTCCTAAATCAGTACGGACATGGAATAACCCCTTAATGTCTCTCTGTGGTCCGATGGAGTTATTTCACAGCCCAGCCCAGCTGTGGAGGGGTGATGAAGAGCGTTGCTGCTGGTTGTATCAAGAGGAGAAATGTAGCACTTGTCTGCAAAGTGCAGTGATAATAGTGAAAAGATTTGAGCTTGGACACACTCTATGAACACTATGAAATGCTACAAAAGTGTCACACGTTGAGACATTTGAGCTTGGCACCCACAGTGACACCCAAACAAAAACATAATTCAACATTGATTAACACAGTTGAAGAGCCAAAGGTCACATCTCCAGCTGACTGCACAGCTCTTCCTCCTCCGACAGACAACCTTTCTCAACCTATCACATGCTTGCCTCATTTCCCACTAAACTGCTCAAACTGATTTTCATTTAAATAAAAAAGAAATACAGCTTCCATCACTAATTGGGAAAAGACAAGTAAAGGTAATATGTCGCTTTAGCTCTAACAGGATATGTATTTACAATTTAAAAAAAAGAGATAGAAAATAAGAAATGTGTCCTTGTTTCCTGGTCCATGGTAGTTGCCTGTATGTCGTTTTAAAATCTAAAAGCCATCACACTAGAACCAGGTTTAACGGCACCTGAGAAAACTACACCTGCTGTTTTTCACCTGTCCCTGACGCATAGGAAGTGGCCCAAGATTTTGTCACGTTATATCACTGAAGTTCACAGCTAAAATGTCTTGTCGGGCAGTATATGTAGACAGATGAGTGGAAAAACTCACTGCTGCTCTCCTCTGTAGAAGTCACGTTGTGCTGCAGTCCTTAAAGCTACCCTGCGCTGCGTCGTTTCCCGAAGCGCTGATAAACGCAGTTCGCTCAAACATACGCACTTCCCCTCTCCAGCAACACACTGAATACTACTGAAGAGCTCTCACTGTGAGAGGAAAAGCCCCTCGTCTCTGTCCCAGCCCTGCGTCCTGACGTATTGCCTTCTCACTCCCCACTACAAACAGGAAAAATAACTCCATTACGCCCCCTGCAGGACTGCGTGGAGGTCTATCGTTGGGTCAGGATGGGAGAAGAAGAGGTAGGGTAATGTGTTATATGGGTAGTTGCGAAAAAATCTAAGCTAATGCACTTATACGCTTAAAAATAAAAATGGCCAGTTGACTTTTGCGCAATTGAGTAATATTAAAGTAGCCTGTTTAATGATTACAGAAAAGCCAGTGCTGTTGGTGCATTCTGGGTCCCTCACCTTGACCACACTCAAAAATGTCACTTCTCTTCACTAGAAATAGCCAATATTACCCACTCAGTTCAGTTTTATCTGTGTCTGTCTGTATGTGTTTCCAACAAGAACACAAAAACAAGTGTTAATCAAATCATTTTTTTAATAATCCAAAAAAAAGGCAGTAAATAAAATAAAAGTATAAACAATCACATGTAAAACGAGTCTTCAAAAACTGACTCACATCTTACTTTAAATTAAACAATGTGCATAGTTTCCTCTTTCCAAAGAAATAATGGTAATCATCTGCCCGGGAAAAAAAATCTAGTTTAACCTGTTGTGTTTGGAGGTGTGCAGGTCAATAAATATTAAACAAATTCCTTATTTAAAAAAAGTCACTATTAAACAAAAGAAAATAAACTTAAGGCCTGTTATTTCTCTTGTGGTTGACATCTTAGGAAGGGCCGGAGAACGGTTTGATGAGACCCAGCTCCATAGCTTTGACGAGACATTCCCGCGCAGCGTTGATAGGTCCCTGCCGTTTGGGATTGTCCTCAGCTTTGCCAATGACAGAGAGGATTTCCAGCAGCTCACTCTCTATGAGCTTCGCGGCCAGTTCCATGTCATCGGCGTTAAGCATGTTGTAGACGATTACGATGCCACGGTGCTGGATGTGAGGGTTGGGGTGGAGACACAGGCGTTGTAGGATCTCCATCCACTGGCCAGTCTGGCAGGAAGACACCAAGAATTTAGCAACAATGACAATGTCCACTTTTAAATACAATAAAAAAAACAATTCACATAATAATTAAAGAGAATATTTCTGGTTATACATACCACAATTGTCATCTTTTTGCAGAGCTTCTTCTGAACAGCAGTAATCATGGCCAAAGCCCCAGCTGCAGCAATTTGAAGTTTGTCATCGTCCTCGCCACAGAGCAGAACCAGCAGCTTCAGCTTATCGTTACCGTCTTGAAGATAACGGTCCTGAACCTGTGACACAACTAAGTTTGAGTCTAATATGTTCATGCAGCAAAAACAAAGTTTGTGGGTGCGCTCATACTTCTTTGCACGTCACAAGGTTGCACATGCATTCAGTGGCAGCTTGTCTGATCTTGTCGTTCTCCTCAAACATGTAGTTCTCGATTTCAGGCAGTGCTTTTTCCTTCACGATCTTCGTTCTACAAAACAGAAAATACATTCGAAAATACAGTGTAAGACCTGTTTGGAGCACGAGTTATGTTTTGTATGTGAAATATTTGTATCTTACTTTAGCTTTTCACTGAAACCTGCCAGGTTAGTGAGGCCTCTTAGTGCTTCATAGTTCTCCGTCCCTTCTCTTGCTGTGTTTAAGAGGCTGACTAAAGGCCGCACTACTTCATACACCTGTCAATGCAAAAATAAAAGTGACTTTAAGGGTTTTTGTTCACTTGGGGAAGGACATTTTATGGTACAAGAAGATGAATGATTCTTACCCTTTCTCCAGGGAAGGCAATTTCAGGGTTGGAAATGGATGCAATTCTGGCAATGGCAAAACTGGCTTTCACTTTCCCAGGTTCTGTCCCCTCCAGAGCCAATGGGATCAAAGCCTGGTGGCACAATAAAAGGAAACAGAAGTCAATTTGGTTTTTTTTACAGGCAATACTTAAGTCTACAACTAGTTCTTTTAAGAACAGCTTTGCTCAACGAAAGGTATGGTTCATTGGCAAATCTTACCTTTCCGCCACCTTGAGCCACAATGGTACCACGATCTTTGGGATCCTCTGATAAAGCCAAGAAAACCCTATAAGCAACAAACTTTTAGTTAATGTGACTTTGTATTTAGATGATAGTAATGCCTCATGAATGCTCTTTACTCACCTTGCCATCATCTCTTTGGTCTGATCAGTCAAGATGGAGTTGTCGGCTTTGACCATGACAGCAAGAGCCGATATGACCCCAGCCTTCAGCAGCCTTTTTACTCTCGCTACAATAAAATCCTTCTTGTCCTTCGGATGCTGCTCCGGCACATGTTGCTTTGAAAATTTGGCTAGTTGAACCAGTTCAGGGAGCATTTCTTTCTTATCATAGGAGTTTGTGCAGTTAACCAAGGTAGCCGCAACTGAATATAAGATGGTCTTATCGTTTGACTGAACAGGGACAGAGAAAACGTAAAGATGCTTATATGACACAAATTTTGATGTGCTACAGAATTTCATGTTGTGTCTATACCTTAGCCAGCTCAAACATGGCTTTCAAGGCAAGCTCATCCTCAACAAAGTCATCTTTCACATCAGCATCATTAGTCAAATAAGCAAGACCCTCAACTGCCCACTTTCTTGTTTTGGTGTCAATCTGGGGATTACAGAGCCATCTATAGGAGCACAAAAAAGATTACGTTAATGTGTGCTGTTAGAGCATACATTTTACCTTTTTGTCTAACCAAAGTCACTTACTTTCTGCACTGTTTGGCCAGCTTCTCGGTGGAGCCTTCAGCAAACTGCCTCATAGCATAATCATCACCCCCAGCTGACCCCAGTTTACACAGGCCCTGGAAAACACATACAACATAAATAGGCACACCAATACAAAGAAAACATAGTATTAGCGTCGTCAGCCCACTTACCACAAGAGCACGGATTTTAATCTTCTCATTCTTAGTTTTCTTGTAGATGTCCTTCAGCAGTGACACGCCGTTGGTAATGATAAAGCCGGCGCGACTCATCTTCGAGGAGGCATGGATGAGAGCTTCCACTGCAACCATCTGGTCCACCTCACGGTCTGAGCCACAAAGGGCTACCATCATCTCCATGATTCCCTGGTGCCCCACAAGGGAATTACCCACATCGAAGGGACCCTGCAGCAGTCCTGAGATAGTGTTGATAGCATGGATGGTTTTGTCCATGTCATTTGGGTCAATTTTCGATCTGTGGGCAACAATGAGAAGAGCCTTTAAAAATGCCCAGAGCTTTTAAACTGGCTCACTATTAGAAGCATTTTTCAGGTAACATACTTGATATAGTCGTCACAAATGTCTTTGAAGTTAGTTCTTTCTGGGTCACACACGAGGTCATCGTAGAGTTTGTTGAGAAGCACACTGGCAATCAGCTGTGTGTTTTCTGTCAGTGGCAGCTGGTCTGGCAAATCTGGAACTTGGCCACACACTTTAAGGATCTTCTTCAACCCTGGAAAACACATATTCAAAATGAATACGAAGAACAGTTGAGCTAATGCTTAAGTTAAATCAATATTTTACGTTAACTGACCGTGGTCAATAGTAAAAAGTGATTTGCTGTGGTCTGGGTCTTTCTTGTCTTTGCGAGGAACATTCTTGCTCAAGAGATTTAGTGCCTGGTCTCTCCCATGGCCAGATACCTTCTTACTTGCAACCATTTCAAGCAATGAGAGAAGAATGTCCTTCAACAATTTAGATGCATCTATAATGTTGCATAAAACACAAATGTTAGTTCATAATGGCATTGAGTAAAACATATCTTACAAATACCTGTACCTTTTTTTAATCAAACAAAGCTAATCACAGGAGTCAATTTCCTGTTATTCTCACCTAAAACCAAAGCTTCTTCTTTTCCATACTCCCTTTTATCTCCTCCAGTCAAGGAGTCATAGACACTCTGAAAGAGATTGCAAGTTGCCAATGCAATCTCTTCGTTGTCAACAGCCATGATGCTGCACAACTTCTCAATTCCCACCATGTTAACAATTGCCATAGCCTGTTAATAATAAAAATAGAAATAATAATAAAGAATAAAAATAATTATACATAAATTATCCAGATAATCCACTTGTGTCTTGTTTTTCTTTGCTTATGACTTTGTTCTTACTCTGGCTTTGTGTCCTGTGCACATCCCTGACAGGGTACGGACAGAAGCCAGGATCATCTCGGGTTTGCCTGTCTCTATCATGTTAAGCAGCAGTTGCACACCATTATTCTGAAAGATCCTTTCTGCACCAGCATCCTCTCTAGACAGCACTATCAAGTTATTGGCTGCCTACAGAATAGAAAAAAGAACAATGCGTCAAATTTCCACTTTTACAGGCATCAAACATAGACTGCTAATTGAAATTATCCAGTAATTAATCATTCATTCAATTATTCATTCATTTTTCATTCATTTTCACAGTTTACTCACTTTTTCCCTTTTTTCTGTTTCCATTTCTTCATCAAAAAGAATGTCAAACATATTCTGTACTCTTGAATCCGTGGAGAATGTTGTTTTCAGCTGAAATATAATTTGAAATTTGAAAAAAACTTGAAATGAGTACTATTTTTTAGCAAACAAAAATAAATCTACTGACCTTGGCCTGGATTTCTGCTCCCAGCCTGCGTAACGTCTCCAGGAATGTTTTGTTTTTTGGTTCAATGGTTGCACATCTCTGAACATCTTTGAAAGCCATGTCTAGTTTCCCTAGTTTTTCCAGAGCCTGGCAGCGTCGGTACAAGGCTTTTATGTCTGATGCGTCAACATCAATTGCTAAAAAATAGAAAGCGTGCTTTAGCAAAATATTGGTTTGATGTTGGCTATTGTGGATCAAAAGAGCATTTTGTTACCTTTAGTTGCGTCAGAAGCTGCACTGG
Organism: Rhyacichthys aspro; assembly: GCA_036850595.1. NCBI lineage: Eukaryota > Metazoa > Chordata > Actinopteri > Gobiiformes > Rhyacichthyidae > Rhyacichthys > Rhyacichthys aspro. Next base: position 12,863,317 of record CM072156.1, read on the forward strand.
AATAGTTTTCCTATTGAGAAACACATTTAAAGGAGTGTACTTAAACCCATAACACTTTCTCCTTTTTCATTTATGTTGTCTTTGAACACTTACCTTCTTTAAGTAACAAGCTGATCGGTTTCTGTGAATAACAGCAAGCATCTTCTTGTCTTTGCACTCCTTGATAGCTTTTGTATAGCACTCAATAGCTTTGTCAATATCCCCTGCCTGGAAGTATTTATTTCCTTCATCTTTTAACTGGATTGGGTCACCCATCTGAGAAAACAATGAGTCATAATTAATTTGTTGTACACAAATTGCTTGGTTTCCCTTTCTTTCAATCACTGATCACTTACAACTTCCATGAATAATAATGAGCCATCATACAGAATATAAAGCTGCTGAACAATATGTATTATAGTTAGGCATTTGTTAATATAAAGCAAAAATCAAACCTTTTTTAGCAATCTGCGTCCTACTGGTTTGAATGTCCAGGAGCAAATGGCCATGCACGTGTTATCTCTAACTTTAAATGGCCTCCCCTCAGGCCTTATTTGGGCATGCTCTCGCACCTAAGTCAGACCCTTGCAACAAATGCACCTTTCCCAATAGACAAATGCTCTCTTTGTCACAAGCTGATAGGAACAATCTCTTCCTGTTTCTTATCCAGTATAAGTTGTGCTAAAAGCCAGCAAAAATTATCCAGGAACTACTACCTTTGGTTTTGTGTTGAGTATTCGGTCCTCAATGCTTCTTCTGTTTTAATTTCCTTGGCTTGGATCTTCAGTCACTTGCTACAGTTACAAACTTTTTTGCTTTATGTAACCTAGTCCCACCAACACCTCTGTTTATATTTATAGAGAATCTGTACGAGACAGGACACAACCAAGATAAAAATGTCTATGACAGTTAGGGGACCACTTAGAAGACTTCAAAATTACACCCAAACAAGAATAACTCTATCAGTGAAAACTAGTAAATGTTACATTAAAAGGAATATTAACCTACTATGTGTGCTTGTCCACATTGTATTTAGTTTACAATAATGTTTTTGTTGATTTCATTCTGTGGTTGTCACCCCCAAAGGATGGTCTACCCCTGATAAGTTCTATTTAGGGCACAGACAGCTGAGAACACACTAGCAAATGCCTGATGCCCAAGTAGCATGTGGGGGGAGCATAAGACCATGTGTCTGTAGGGGTGATGGGGCTCTGACAGCTGGAGGATCACAGAAAAACCTAGTAGCTTCTGGAAAGAGAATAGTCTCAGGCTTTCATTAAAGGGGTTTCCCTCTGCTACTCAAGGCCTTGTGCTTTTTCATAAGAACTATCTGGTAAAACAAACTCTGAGTTGTTTGATACTTGTCTTGTCTGATATTTGCTAGATTGATGATAGGTGTTAATGAACCTACATGGCGGCCTGCCTGTAAACGCCTCATCCAGCAAACAATAAACATAAATTTCAATCAGCAGATTCTGATTATTAAACATAACAGCCAGTACTATTTCCCTTGTCATAAATTAGATATTACACATTATGAAGAGGTTCCAGTCTGCACAAATATACAATAGTACCAGGAAAGAAGAGATAAACTTGTTTTTTCTGTATCAAAAACAAACATTTAAAAACAGTACTAGTTGGCAATATATTAATGAAATAAAATGTGAATAAATGCAATAATGGAAAAACAGAAAATGTAACAGATTCCCTAACACAATAAAAAGACTATATGTACTAGGAAAATAAAATTAAACAAATAATAAGTTCCATGAGATTGCTTGAGGGGGTTTGGATTATCTGTCACACAAAAGTGAGTCATTGTAGAGGTGGAGCAAGGTGTAAAGGATGATCTATGACGTTCCTTGTGGCAATGGAGTTGAAGGAGTATGTGGGTAAACAAGCCCCTCTATAGTCTGGTGAAGTGGGAGGGCTGGATTGTTCATGATGGAGCTCAGTTTATGTAGTGTCCTCCTGTCCTTCATTCAAATGTCTCCATAATGCAGCTACGGAATTAAATCTATTTATGCCTGAAACACAGATGAATAATCATAGGAGCCTACTTACAGTCAGATATTACCACAAAGGGTGTGGGAAGGCTGCCAGAGAATCAAACCCATGCTTTCACTCAGACTCAAGTGACTGCATGCTTCTAAGTTTATTTTGGAGCCTTTCACATTGGTGCCACAAGGTGGCATTATTCAGACATTCAACTATTAGTTATTAACTATTAACTTAACTATTAGTGGGCAGCTATATGGCCTGAAAAGTTACAAAATGCTTTTTTCAATTAATATCATAGGCCCACTTCCAAATATATAACATATAATGCTCTTAAAGCACACACCAACACAGTTATAATGGTAGATTATTTTATTTAGAAAATGCTGACCGGAAGCTGGTGAGATTTTCCCGATGGCTACGTAATGCTAGCTCTGTGGTTGCCGCCTGCATCCTCCTCTGAGCTCAAAGCCTGGCCAACAGAAGCTGCTGCTTTCCCCGGGTCGGAACAAATGTTTAGCTCATTCTCGCACATTTCTGAGTAATGTAGAATGGCGTCGGGATTTGGGAAGATAGTCGTCGGTACATATGTGGAGATAAAGCGCAGCGATGGTGAGTTTAAGCCTTTGAGCGCTCTGTTGAAGTTGTTGGGGATCTTTGTTGTTGGATACAGCAGCCGTTGTTCTTGTTGCACAGCGGCACATTTACGCTGTCTGCACAAAAACGGTAACACTAGCTGCTGTCAGGGCGGAGTGCCTTTGAATGAACCTTAACTACCTTTTTAGTTAGCTTTATAGCATCTTAAGCGTTTATGTCAGTGTCGGAAATACCACAATTGACGGTAGAAAACACCCCCATGTATACATATTGGGTGAATGTTGCAGTTCAGATGGCAATATTTCAATAGTTTCTGTATTTAAAATTCAGTGTCATTCTTAAGCTACCCAAGCTAACATCAGCGGTTTAGTTTGAACAGAAGAACAACAGTAGCCAGAGATTAGCTCTGTGGCTAACGCTAACACTACCGGCTTTATTAACTATAGCATTAAGGCTGGGGTGCTAGGCTAACCAGGATTCATTTAATCAACAGATGTTCTTTAGCTCTATTTAGGGCGCCTTTAAATAATTGACCGGGCCTGTTTGTGTTAAATGAGCCAACATAAAAAGCTAGTTGTTATAGAAACCTTCGATCATCACCCTTTCATTTTGCCTTACATCTTATGTGCAGAGGCCCTCTATTTTGTAGATATTATAATCTAAGCTAACTACACTCGAGTGTTAGCAGTGTTCGTGTCAGTTTGTGTGCTGCATGTCTTTGCGAACAGGAAGAAGCTGACATTACAGTACATTTATTGTAGCTATTGTATTGTTTTAACATAAAAGTAGACATTAAGGTGAACTTGTTCCGCGACTCTTTTCCCCATGTGAATGTCAGCTTAATTCTTGTTTCTATTATATTTGCACTGCTTCAGGGACAGGCACTAAAGAGGACACTAATATTTGTGTCATTCCTGTTAGTCCGCCAGGATTAGGCTACACCCAGTTTGTGTGCTTTGAAATAAACAAATACTCTTTTGAGCTAAGAAATTATAACACACCAACAAGTTAAAGCCAAAGGGTGTGTTTTCATTGTTGTAGAAGAAGCCATATGTCCTGGTGTTGTGAGACTGACAAATGAGAATATCAACACATAACTTTTTTTTCTCAAAATATGTGGGGGCTTAAAATTAATTAAAATTGTATTCTCAAATCAATTTAGTTGGTTTTGTGACACGCAGCAGGTAGAATAACCCATCTTTTCAGGACAAGGACACCTGATACTCCACTGAGGAGCTAAAAAGCAATGGCACATTCTAACATCTCGTGAGAACTCATAGTCTCCATTTACATGACAACTTAAAAATGTAGGATATTTATTGGGAGATCCTGTATGGTTTGAAGCAGCATTTAGTTAGTTAGTTTATTAGTGTATATACATCATGTTGCTTTAATAGAATGAAAAGACATTTTTAAACAAAAGTGGTTTACACTTTTAGTGATAAATGCTAAACAACATGAAGGGAAAATGCTGTACATTTTACAAGCTATGAACTATTGTATTAAAAAATAGTATCTTTCATTTTTTAATTACAGTGAATCTCTGTTTATCCTTAATCAAAGGGTTAAAATGTATAATTAGTGTATTACAACAATTTAATGGTGGGACGTATAAGGCTTGAGTTTGACTTTTTTTTCTGTTCCCTTTGATTACTGTCTCATTCATTCAGTGTTTATGATTGGACTAGTTCATATTAGGTTCAGACCAGAGGACCAGGGGTGAAAGGTCAAAGTTAGTATTACTGCCCCAAAGGACTTTTTTCTGGACTGCTGCTTCTTCACTGAGGTTTCAGGGATTGCTGTCTCTCTTGGGGGTTGGTGCTGAGGCTAGTCCAAATTCAAGCTAGATCCAAGCCATTATCCACCACATCCACAAACCATCTGTTACATTGAGCTCCCTGATATTAATCGCTAGGACACCCTCTCACTACACTCTGCTTTTCCCTTTTTACTGTCTGGCCAGGATCTTTTTCACCGAGCTGTTCAGTAGATTGACTCTTTTCATAACACTTTCTTTTATGATTTTTATTATCAATGTCAAACATAGCAATGAGTGTTCGGATCTCTGCAATATGGGTTATTTGCTGCAATTGCTCAATGGACTACATGCTCAACATGGTGCATTAATAAAGTTTCACGCTAGATGTCTTGGTTTTATTGTGAAAGTTTGTGTGTTTGGTCCCTGTCCATATTGCAGTACAAGCTCCTAAGTCCGCTTTTGGGACGTGTTGTCTCTCATCCATCCAGGTTTAAGTGTAAAAGTGGGACACAGTATAATCAGTGCATTCATTTACAAACCATCAGTAGGTCAACTGCTGAAGGAAAAGCCAGTGTTGCTTCATCTCTGCTGGGGAATTAGAGGTCCCCCTCTTCACAAGGGTCAGTAAAGCTATTGTGTCCTAGTCTCAATAATAAGTCCAGTTAACATCACAGATGATGCTAGCAGCTCAGGGCTTTTCTTATTGGAGAATTTTATCCTTCTTTATAATTTTCCTCAACACAAGCATGTGTTGTATACATACTGCAAAGGACTGCTGGATCAATGTTGTGGTTTTCCATGCGCCTTTCATCCTTTGCGCCTCATTATATTTGGCTATTAATGAAGCTAACCATGTGCAGAAAGGAACAGACAAACTGATTGTATCTGGCTTTAGTACTAACTCCGAACCAGGATCAAGTAATAAAACTATAATTCTTTCTCTCTAATAAAGAAAATGAAGTCTTAGTTGGCTTGAGCACCAGCCTTTTTGCAGCTCCCAGTTCCCTAACATATAGTAAGAGGTGTGGCATTAACCATGATCCAGCTGTCATGACCGTTGCCTGGTTACTGTAAACCAGCATTGGATTATATGTCCCTATTTTGTTTCTGTCTTTCTTGAGCGCTAACTTTTTATTTAGAAAGGGTAACGGATTTACTACATTTCCCAGTTTCTATCCATGTAAGCTAGATCTGTGAAATGATACACAGCTGTGAACACTGAAAGCATCTTTGCTAGTTCTTTTGTGTCTCTGAATAATGGATACAAGAACATGCTGTTTCTCTACTCTTTGCTGGAAACTTACAGCTTACAGTCACATCCACACAGACTAGCACGGGCTGACTGGGCTTTTCCTGCAGCAGCAATAATTGTGCTTGTAAATTGTTCAAACTATAAATGTTTGACATGCTCAGATAGGATTGTATTTTAAAGTAAGCATAGCAAGATGATTTCTTTCACTGACTTATGATGTTTGATGCAAAACATGGAAAAATGTCCAAAACAAATCCGATCTAATTTGAGCTTAAATTTCTATGTAACACATACTTAAAGTAATAAGGTAGTTATTACAAGATGTAACTATTGGTGGCTTGTCAGACATCTTAATCTTTAGGTCAAACTTTACTTGTGTGTATTGTGCCAACTGAATGTTTCCTCCTTTGTGTTTCTTTGACAGGACGTATACATCAGGCAATGGTGACCTCACTGAATGAGGACAATGAGAGTGTCACAGTGGAGTGGATTGAAAATGGAGACACAAAAGGGAAAGAGGTAAACCTCCATTTATTACCTCTCAAGCTCTACTTGAAGGAGTATGCACATGATTTCTGCTGCAATAAATAATAAATCTAGCATTTGGGAAGATTACACAATCATCCTGCATGTATTACATGCCCACCCAGCTTCATGTTCTGCATGCTGATGTGAACGGCCTGACTTGGCCTGTACAGCATGCATATGTAATCATATTTAATAGATTGGCATTTAATGTGATTGTAATTTTAAATAATTGTCCTCAACATTGAGTCATGCCTGTCTGTTGTGTTCCCAACAGATTGATTTAGAGAGCATATTTGCACTTAATCCAGATGTAGCTCCAGAAGAGGAGATTTCCCCCAGTCCAGAGACTCCTCCTCCACCAACACCCTCTGGTGTAAAAGTTAGCAAAATTGCAAAGGTTTGTATACTGGCAATAATTTGTGGGACTTGTGAATAGCATTGTCTGTTTACTTTGTTCTTATGTCACAGTTCAACCACCTAAATTTCTAAGCTCTAGCTGCTAATTGCATGCAAAAATTTGATTTCAGATTTTAATATAAAACTTGGACCTTTTGATATAGTATAATTGAAAGTAGTGAAATGTGGTGTTCTTAGATAAAGAATGGACCAAGAGTAGCCCTGCTGTTTGTGAGATAATTGATATTGTGTATCATTGTTATGTCACATGTAAATATTTAGTAGAAAATGGTTTGCCATTTCAAAATAATATAATTGCATTACAATAAGATGAAAACAGTTTGTTGTTTGTTTGTGAAAGGTTATGCAATAGAAAGTTGGTAGTTTTGTAACTTAAAGTAATTAAATAGTTTTAACTAGATTAAATTTATAACATTACCCAGTTCCTTAGCATCAGGCCAAATAGCATTAACTCACAATGGTTATTACTGTGACTTACTTCTATGCTTTTAGATTTATATTCTATCATTACCTTTTGCAGAACCGGCGCACAATAGCACCTAGTAAAAATGACACACCGTCCAGAGATAACAGAGGTAAGTACAGTGACGTTTATGAATGAATAATAGGAAGGTCATATTTACTAATGACAGATATTGCAAGATTAGACGGGCCTGGTGTAAATACATATTTATTTTGAGCATTTTGATTCTCAGCACTTCCAACCCGTGCCAGACCGCTGCAACCTCAACAGCCAGAACCGGCACCACCTCCTCCATCCCAGCAGCCAGCACAGCCGACTCAAGCTCAGACTCAACAGCAACTACAAAACGGTAATGCCATTTTAAGAATATTTATATTTTATTAGCTGACCTAAATAATACTTGATATGCTTAATACATACTACACATAACAGACACCTGTCTATATTTTTCAAGTGTTTCATGTTCTTGTAAACCACATCTTTGTCACAGAACCCTCAAATCAGCTTCTGTCCAGAAAGGAGTTTGGACAGCTTTGTATGTATAACCTGCATGTTTCCCCTGCCCCTGTGCTTTTTCTGATATAATTATAGAGCTCCCAGTTGAACCCAAGCACCGTTTACGCTTTGAGTCTGTTTTTATATTCAAAATGTCTGCCAATATTACTTAAAGCTGGGGTGTGTGGGTGATACAGCACAAGTCATCCAGCAGACAGGCTTATTGGTTGTTAGAAAAGTTGAAAAGTCTCTGCTGCTCTTTGGCTGTGCTGTCTTTTCCCTGTTGAACTCCGCTGAGTCATGGCTGTGGAAAAGCCTTTGGCACTCCTCCTGGCTCAAACTGTTACAATCACCTTATTCTTCAGACTCTACATTGGTCGCTGTCATTTGATGAGCTCAGAGGAAAAGACTGAAATAATAATAGTTCCTCTTCACTCATAGAAAACCCACAAAAATGTGATAATTACTAGTAGTGACCATTTTGGAGCCATTATATCCCTCCTTGTCCCAATGCTGACGCAGCTCATCTTCTCCTCCCAGATTAATGCAGATTATTAATTCTCTGCTCTATTAGTCTGGGTTCTCAAGGATTGGAGCCAGCATTGGGCCTGTGCTAAAGGGCTTTGGCCAGGTTTCGCATTGGGAAGCCGGGAGAAGCTATACTCATTCAGTTTCAAAAGCTGCACACAGAATCTGAAATTGCAATTAACAAACCTATCTTCTGGGTATAATAAGTAATTTTTTGGACCTGGACACTAATCTCTGGTGCTCTGCTGGGAGATTTGAAGTAATCTTTTTGATGCTTAATAAGTATTCCAATCATTTTGATCTAAATCATTTGCTAAACAGCAAATTTCTATTTTGTGAAAAGTAGGTCCTTGAGTCAGTTGTGCTCGAGGGTGCAAATAGAGGGGACAATGGAGAACACATTGTGAGGGCCCTTTGTAGTTATGTAGTGAGAGCAGCTAGTGTTATAGTGGAGACACTGTGTACCAGCTGCTAATTTGTCTTTGCCTCATCAGTGTCCTGCTTTGTTGGATATTGCTCAAGATCTCCTTTAGAATTGTATGTAAAAGTAAAAAGTCCGTGAGACAAACATACTGTTCAAAGCACTTGGGCCAACTAAGAATTTAGGTTCTACCTTATCTTTTTCTTATGGCAGCAAGAAGAAAGTCTAATTGTGTGAAAGAGGTGGAGAAACTGCAAGAAAAGAGAGAGAGACGCCGGCTTCAACAACAAGAGATCAGAGAGAAGAGAGCTCAGGTACACTGTCCACGTTCACCATATTCATTTATGTTACGTTATCCTTAGTACAGCCATGTGGCAAATGGTACATTCTCTTGTCTGTCTTTAGGAGGTGGATACCACTGTCCCAAACTATGAGATAATGTACATGATCCGAGATTTCAGAGCAAGTTTAGACTACCGACCCTTGACAACGGCAGATCTGGTGGGTGAAGTTTCTCCGCCTTTTTTCTTCTGTTTTCTCTCTCCTGTTTTTTTTAATAAAACTGTAAATAAATGTTATTGTTTAATGTATAGATCGAAGAGCATAGGATATGTGTTTGTGTGAGGAAACGTCCACTCAACAAAAAAGGTAACCATAAATCAATCACCTCCAAAACCTACACTTTGTTTTGCGTATTAGTGTTTCTTCTTAAGCGAAGTACCAAGTGTCCAATGGGCTCCTGCCTCTGCTGTGTTTCAGAGTTAGCCATGAAGGATTTGGATGTGATCACCATTCCCAGTAAGGATGTAGTAATGGTCCATGAACCTAAACAGAAAGTGGACCTGACGCGTTATTTGGAAAACCAGACCTTCCGCTTTGATTATGCGTTTGACGACAGCTCGACCAATGAGATGGTCTACAGGTTTGTTTGGTCAACAGCTGCTTCTTGTACTCATGGCAAATAGTCTGATCCTCATCATGTCTTTGTCCTTTTCCACAGGTTCACTGCCAGACCCCTAGTTGAGACTATTTTTGAGAGGGGTATGGCCACCTGCTTTGCCTATGGGCAGACAGGCAGTGGAAAAACACATGTGAGTTGTTTCTTAACTTTTTAAAAGAGCCAAACAACAGTGAGAAAATAAATGTGTCTGACGCTTTTCTTTACATTTTAATAGTAAATATTATGCTTTTTATGTTTGTTTTGTAGACTATGGGTGGAGATTTTTCTGGTAAAAATCAAGACTGCTCTAAAGGAATTTATGCTCTTGCTGGTAAGTTCACAGTAATGCTTTGGGATGTTTTTGTCAAAGGTTTAGATAGCAAAGGTCTAATTTAAATAATCATGTCTTTTGATAGCTCGGGATGTTTTTCTCATGTTAAAGAAACCCAATTATAAGAAGTTAGATCTACAAGTCTATTCCACTTTCTTTGAAATATACAGTGGAAAGGTATGTGTTATTTTCAGTTGGCTCACCATGAAAATATAAAGATACAACAGATGGTCATTGAGCTGTGTGCTTTATTTCAGGTATTTGACCTACTGAATCGTAAAGCCAAGCTGAGGGTGCTGGAAGACGGCAAGCAGCAAGTGCAGGTTGTAGGTCTTCAGGAAAAAGAAGTTAAATGCACAGAGGATGTACTCAAACTCATAGAAGTGGGCAACAGCTGTAGGTAAGACAAGTTCAGAAAAAGCAGCTCGTCTACACGTCTGTTTTGGAAAATAAATATGACGATAGCATAAAGTTTCTTCTTGGATACATCAGATTAGAAGTCATTTTAATTTATTTTTTCTGTAATTTTCAGAACATCCGGGCAGACATCAGCCAATGCCCACTCTTCTCGCAGCCATGCAGTGTTTCAGATCATTCTCCGGAGGAAGGGAAAAATGCATGGCAAGTTCTCTCTCATTGACCTTGCTGGGAATGAGAGGGGAGCGGACACATCAAGTGCTGACCGTCAGACCCGTTTGGAGGGTGCAGAGATCAACAAAAGCCTTCTTGCTCTAAAGGTGTATATTCACTCCTATCTGCAATTGTAACGGGCAGTGCTGTTACTGTTGTATGTGGTGCAGGTAGAGGCTAATGCTGCGACTGTCTTCATTTTGTCTGTCAGGAGTGTATCAGAGCTCTGGGCCGTAACAAACCACACACTCCCTTCAGAGCCAGCAAGCTCACCCAGGTTCTGCGGGACTCATTCATTGGGGAAAATTCCCGCACATGCATGGTCAGTGCTGAACATTGAAGACTTTGTTTTACATCCTATATTTAGTATTGATTTAAGATATCATTGGTCCCCTTTTTGTGCACAGATTGCAACAATCTCTCCTGGAATGACCTCCTGTGAGAACACGCTGAATACACTACGCTACGCCAACAGGTGACAATTTGTACGATAGTTATGTAGGTCTGTGACTGAATTAAATTAGACCCTTTAAATACTAGATAGTTTATGTTGTGAGTTCTCTTTAGGCTGTAGTTCTGACTCTTGTGTCTCCTCTTCTTCTTTGCCCCTGCTTTTTGCCCTCTTCTGTCCTGTCCTATTCTCCTCTGTGCACTGGTATGGTCATTGCTGCTGTTTAGAGTGAAAGAGTTTGGGATTAGTCCGTCAGACATCCCCTTCTCCCAGGGCGGGCAGGGGAGTCGGCCTGACCACTCGCCCACCAATACCTTTGAGTATGATGACTTTGCTGCTATATCTCCCAGCAGGTCAAGTACTCCCCAAAGCACTGCACTCACTTGTTCACACATACAGCCATGTACATAGTGCATGCACATCTCCCAGGTATATATCACAGTAACACCATTCCATCCCGAAGCCTTTATGACCTGACTTTCATCTGCATGCTCTCTTGCTTTCACTCTTTTATTCTATGATGAAGCTGCCTATAGAAGTCTCATAGAAGTCTTATGTGTATATGTTTTTCAGTACGAGTGTCAGGAGTGAGCATGTGTTGGGGCCAACTCCCAGAAGATAATCCCTCACACATAGTCCTAAATAATTAGCCCTGTAGATCCAGGTTGGGAGTGAGGCGGCTCAGTGAGGCCTCATTAATTACTATTACAGCACAGCTCTTTCTTGTCAAGGTTAACTTGAATGTATTAAATTGTTGTACACAGAGCAGCGAGGTAATTCAGTAATATTGTGTGCTAAAAAGAATTAATATGCCCAGCCTACACAGTGATCTGTTTTTATGCATGATGTCACTGCTGCCACAATGCACCCATTCATTGTGAACATGTATGTTTCTTTTCCAGTTTACTTCATAAACCATCTTTAGGTCCCATGCAAAGAACCTGTTCTAAAAAGTCTCTTTAACTCACAGGGTAAAGGAGCTGACAGTGGACCCTAACCAGATGATGGAAGGGGGTCGACCCAACATCCATGCTGTTAACCAGCTGGAACTGGATGAGGAATGGATGGGCATGTCACCGCAGAGAGATGACCTCAAACTGCTCTGTGAACAGAACGTGAGTATCATGTTTAGCTCTAGATTAAATGAATGACATAGAAACGGATGTAAAGTGAAACACAAAGAAGTGCCATGGGGGATAAAGGAACAGGACTTGTAGAAAAGAACTGTGATGCATGTCTTGTTAATGTTGGAGTTTTTTGCGTGCCTTTCAGGAGGAGGAAGTGTCCCCACAACTCTTCACCTTCCATGAGGCTGTGTCTCAGTTAGTGGAGATGGAGGAGCAGGTCCTAGAAGACCACCGAGCTGTTTTCCAGGTCAGTTTATCTAACATCAGATGTACACTGCTCGGAATACGTTTTAGGCAGATTTTGAAGAAATGCTGTGAAGTAAGAATGCATGTGTTTTTTTTTTTTTTTTTACAAAATTTACAAAATGTAAAGCAAGTGAACAGAGGAACAAATCCAAATCTTCAAAACAGCAACAATTTTTCTACCATTCCAGTTACAGTCACATTTTTGAAGTTTTTGAATGAACTCTGTGGATGTCGACTCCTCAAATCTCAGACTGCTGACACCAGGGCTCTGTACCATCTCTTCCAGTACCCCCTTTTCTTTTTTATACTGCTAATTATCCGCTGTATGTTTAGGGTCACTTAACATACATCATTTTGTACACTGACAAAACAGACATTTTACTTTTTTTTTTTTTTTTTACTTCACAGCATTTCTTCACCCGTGACTAAAATGTTTGCACAGTACTGTATGCTGTTGGAAAAGTCAAGGAATTGTTTGATAAATCACATTATTTGTGTATGTTGTGTGAGCAGGAATCAATTCGGTGGCTGGAAGATGAAAAAGTGCTGCTAGAGATGACCGAAGAAGTGGATTATGATGTGGAGTCATATGCCACTCAGCTGGAACAGATCCTAGACCAGAAGATAGAGATCCTCACAGAGCTCAGAGGTACGACTGATAGATTAACTTTCTATTCTGTTTTTACAGTTGTTTTTTAAGTGCTGTCAGTAAGCAATAAGCAATTTGAGTAACTATAACGATCTCTTGTAAAAGCTCTGAAACACTAATAACCTTTTTATGGCTATGTCATCTTTCCGTTCTTCCTTTCACAGATAAAGTGAAGTCATTCCGTTGTGCGCTCCAAGAGGAGGAGCAAGCCAGTAAGCAGATCAACCCCAAGAGGCCACGAGCTCTTTAGAGACAGAGGCTGATGACTTTTAAGTGGCACATAAATTTCATAACCACTACATGTTTGGCACAACTTGAAAGGCCACTAGCACCAGTGAAAACAAGGACTGTCTGAAAATACCTACAGTAAAGTAAAGGAACTGCATTTCTTATAAACCCATTCCTAATAAATCTGTTTGCTCACTCTGGTTCTGTCAGAAGTCAAAGGAAGGACGGTTTCATTTCATTATTTTTTAGAAGTTTTATTTAGTTTTCCTGCCTGTTTACTTAAATTATTTTCTTTTACACTTGTTTGTACTTTCCTTGGAACAGATTTCCCTGGTTTCATTTTTATCTCCTGGATGTGTTTTAAAGGTTTCCATACAAAACCAGTATTGGTTTCTGGTTGCTCTGGCTGACATTTTTGCATGTGCACACTGTGATGGCGTATGTACACTTCCTGTCTCTGCTTTTATGCTTTGGATCTTCAGTTTTAACTGTACAGTGCTCATCATCAGATTCATAATGACAATGCGTTTAGATTATTTGTTGTCAGCCTCATAAACCTGGTATTTCTCCACGTTTCTCTTCCTGCTCTGTGCTTTCACCAGTTCAGAAAGAGCCTTTAGCCACATTGTGCTTCTTTATGTCTGCAGTTTTTGCATGTAGTTTGCTTCAGTTTGTGCTTCGTCACAACGTAGACAGCAGCTATCCTAAATGATCCTAATGTAAAAGTTCCTCTCCTCTAACATTTTGTTAATAGAAAACTGTTGATATTAAATGTAAGGACAACTGACCTATCATCAGTTCAGTTGCTCAGTGTTTGCACCAGATTTTAGAATAAAATCATGTTACACTCTTGCTCCACATGTGTAATTATGTGCATGTGGACAATCAGTAATATGAGAACGGGATTAAGAAGAAGTGTGGCATTTTATTGTAGTTTTTCCGTTCGACGTCACTGGCTTTTACTGTCCATGGTAACAACATGGTCTCTAGGTAGAAGTGTTTTCCACAGTTTACACTTTGGCCTCTGGAGGATCACACTTGCATTGTGGGTTGTAGTCCAGGCATATAACAAAGTTTAATTTCTGTCATGTCTATGGAATTTTGACAGCTTATTTTAAAGATATGTCCCAATATGGTCAACGTAAGCAACTGGATGAAGATGTGGAATAATGATGACTTTGGTGAACACAAGTATTTTTACATAATAGATATTACAATAACAGCACTTCAATAAAATAATGAAAAAGATGCCATCAGTATTGGACACACTGGACATGTATGGAATAACTCATTTATTCTCATGTACAAGATCAGAAAACTGCTTTACATGCACATCCCCTGCATACTATTTAGAAGAATCTCAATATGAGCTTTTAAATGCACACGTGTATCCCAATATTTTTGAGTTGATCAGTTTATCTTCAAAGAGTTGAGTCACATGTTTTTTATTTATCATATGACTGGTAAAGGGCTTTGTTCCATTCAAGAAAAGTGGATCCCAGCAGAATTGAACGCATGAAGAAGTCTAAAAATTGTATTTTAAAAAAAAAAAGGTAAGCAAAAGGTATTTGTCTTTATGGTTTTGTCTTTATGTTAAGAAAACAACATATTTTACTTACACCATGAAATCATCAATGTCCATGGACCTGGCTCTTTTTTCACTGAATTCTGCCTCTTGCAAGACACTTTCAATCTTCTTACTGATGTTAAAGTCTGCGGGTACATCCTGTCGAGGAGTAAATCATAGAGATTTAAACTTGTCTACAGGCAATCTAGAACCAATGTAAAGAAGATGTAGCATGTTTACTCACCACATTGTGTACAGAACAGTGAATTCTGTAATTTTTCTCAAGCAATTGCTCAACTGCAGCAGACCTGAAAAGAAGATTTGGGTAAAAATCTTCACAGCGACAAAGGAAATGATGCAGGTAATACTTTCAGACAGGTACTCACTTGAATGCAGCATTGAGGGTTTTGTTTTTTCTCACAAAAGCTATTCTGACTAGGCCATCCCACTCCTTTTTAGGGTGTAAATAAGAAAGGTTAACAGAATTAATTATAACATACAATGCATGTATATAATATCTATACAGAATAAAGCTCACTTGGAAGTTTACTGGAGGAGGAGGATTTTTCGGTTCTATCCTGACAACACTTGACTCTACTTTAGGAGGAGGGCGGAAATTATTCTTCCCCACCTGGTCAAAACACACAACACCTTAATGCATGAAGCTCAAAGGGTTCTTCTGTATTGCTGTATTAGTGTTACTTCACAATAAAGACAAACCTTCATGAGATGATCAACACGAGCCAACAGCTGTGTGTTGATGGACAATCTACAGTAAAGCTTGTCTCCTGGTTGAGCAACCAAACGCATTGCAAACTCTCTCTGAAACATCAGTACCGCACACCTGAGCAAAAGAGAACAGAAAGTAAACAGCTGGGTTTTGACATGTAAACAAACATTTGGCTCAGCTTAACTTACCTAAAGAAAGGTCGATGTAGCAGAAGTTTGAAGACAAATGGTGATGAAATCTACATGATTAAAATGTGTTTAGATTTGTGTGTAAATAAAACTAATTGACAACTCAAGTATATGTGACAATCTTTACCTGGTATGGTAAATTAGCCACACACACGTCAAAGAAAGGCAGGTCGGTCTTTAGTACATCCCCAATTAAAATTTGAAGTTTAGTCTGCATTGGCCTGGGAAACAAAACACCGCAGAACTTTGTTACAAAACTATTTTTTTTAGATGAGATGAGGTGAGTTGGACACTCACGTGCACTGTACTCTCTTCTGAAGTTCAGCCACCAATCTGCAGTCCAACTCACAGGCCACCACCTACAGAAAAAAGAAATAATGTTAAAGTACTGTGGTCTGAACTTCTGGAGCTTTTAAAGGCTTTTAAATAATGTAAGTGCTGACACTTGCCTTTTTAGCCTTTTCCAGAAGTTTTACTGTCATGTTGCCAGTACCAGGTCCTACCTCAAGAACAACATCTGTTGGCCTTAGAGCAGCCTGGACACATCACCAGAGACCAACAAATCCACTCAAGACTAACATAGAAGTAATGGAAATGTCTTTAAAATGTACTCATCTTCATCTTACCTTTTCTATAATACCATTCACAACCAAAGGGTTCTTAAGGATGTGTTGTCCAATGCCAGTGTTAAACATGATCCCTGCAGAACAGAGGAATGCTCCATACATTAGTTTGTTTTTATAGCTGTAACATGTAAGAACTTGATGAAACATTAATTCTCATTGCCTGTTAACAAATATTCACCTGGGATCTTGCACCTTTTAATAAGATTATGTATTTGTAATTATATTATTGTACGTTTAACAGAACCACCACGACTTGCTAAATATCAACAGAATGACGAAACATTGGCCAAAAGTAAGTTAATAAGGGGTTTAAATGTATACTTCCGTCTTACAAGCGAGCTGTACCTGTGTATTCATTTATATAATTAAACAAACCCGGGACTAACCATTCATCTTAACAAAGGACTAAATACCAGTGTTTTCTAAATGGTGTACACTTCAACACAAGTGGACTCCCAACAGCTGACCGGGCTGTTATGCTAGCGCTAGCTTTCTCCCAAACATACCTTGGTTTTTGACTTCTTGGTGCTGTCGGGCTTTTTTCTCCGCTTTAACTTTTGGCATTTTCACTCCGTATATGTTGACCAATTTCAAAATCAAATATTCCAAAACGATACAAATCTGTGCACAAACGTGTGTCGCTGGTAAGTATTTCACGTGTCCCGTCTTCTTCCTCCTCGCAGGATGTACAGCCCTACCCTCCGTCGCCCTCTACTGGCAGCTGCCGTGCATGGCCATGGATTCAAGAAACAGTGAGGGTTTTCAAGTTTAAGTTTATTTAACAATATAACATATAAACAACGTAAGACAGCTTGAGTCATTGACTAATCTGAGATGGGAAACTCTTCTAGTGTCATGGCGATGTCACGAAGTTTGGGGTCATCGATCCAGTTGACTTTAAAAGCTAAAAGCAGGCCCTAAAACACAAACATCAATCAAAACATCAGCTCTCTATTACATTCTGGTTGTTAATATGTCTGGTTTTTGAGTTTGAGGCAGAGGACACTAAATTAAATAAATGATGGCAAATCACTGGATATCACTGATATAGAGTACTGTCTAAACTCACCCTAAGGATGTTCTGGGTCATCATGACCATCTTTTTGTGTTTTTCCAGGTTGGCTTGGCCTTTCTCTAACACAGCTTTGTACTTCTCACTGTCTGGGTGTTCTTTCTTGGACTTCAACTCTTCCATCTCCTTCATTTTTTCATGAGTAAGTCGCTTCATCTCTGTCCGAAAATGTCAAAAAATAAATAACTTCAAACTAAAAATCAAAACATTGATATTAATCAAAGATAATACCTAGCCTTTTCTTTTGTAAGTCTGTAATTTCATCTTGAAGATCTCTTGATTCCTGGAATAAAGACAATTACAGGTCAAAAGTAAGGGACAGAAAATCAAAATGTGAAAATATGAGTCAGTTTACCTGCTGAAGTTGTTTTATATGGGAACAAAGCGACATACACCGGTCACTCACACCTTTCAGCTCCCTAAGGAAAAAAAAAATCAAAATTCAATTCAACTGAAATAAATAGTGTACCTTACGATGATCGTTAACATACTTTGCCTCTGAATCACTTTGTTTAAGTTTTTCTGCAATGGCATGCCACATCTGCATCCTGAAAGACAAATGAAGCATTTGAACTTGTCTTGTCAATTTTCTTAGTTATTACAATCTTTTTTTGTGTGTGATAGTGTAATAGTGAGATAAGTGGTATAATGTATACCTGTGCAATGTCAATGTGCTGTTGAAATAATTAGTCTTGACTCTTTCAATCTCACTGACATAATCCAGCCTGTGTCATTTACGAAAACAGAATAGAAATCATGTACATTTTTGTTTCAATCAAATCAACAATTATATAATTATTTCATATACTTACAAATCTCTCTCAGCTTCAGATGAGCTACATGATCTTTTAGGTTTTCCTGTGACATTTCATCACAATATATAATTATGCAGTACGAATCATAACATATATTGGTAGATATAGTTATCTGTTTATTTACTGCAAATATTAATCCCATGGCATGAATAGTCTCATTTTCAAGTTGATATTCAAAAACACTAACTTCAATAGCACATAAAACAGTTCTTGACTTGTTTTATGTGTAATAAGTGGTAATTGCAGTCAAAATAGCCCTTTGAACTTTGGCATTTTGACAAATTACTTTAAAGGTTCATGATATTGAGAAAATAAATGTTTAACCTGTCTGGAGGTGCACTTCCATCTCAAAGCACTGGTTGGACATCTGTTGTTTTATTCTATAAAAAAAAAAGTTATGCCGTTTACTTTTAGACAAAGAATTTAGTAAAGCATGAAAGTCTGGCAACCAGTCATTATTCAGATCATAGCAAACCAAATAATATTATAACAGTCCAATAATAATCCAGTCCAGGACCTGAGCATGTCTGTAGGTGACGTTTCTTTTTGTCCAGAGGTGTTGTCGGGTACAGGATCATCATTTAGTACCGCAGCTTCCATTGTGTGAGTGAGGCGCCCAATGTCTTCAGGCTGGTCCATGAATACCTCTCTGTGGAGACGCAGGTAAAGCCCAGGTGGACACATCATAACACCACATAGACAAAATTCGGTCAAATATTTCTTGTAGCCTTAATCAGGGAAATGCAATAATAAATCACGTTAATGTGTGTAACGGTGCAGTGAATTAAAATGCAGATGTTAAAGGTGTAGCTAACACTAAGCACTGGATGCAATGTTTACAGATTCAAACCAATAAGAGATAACCTCAAACTAATTCAAATAAAAGTAAACACTACTGGTATATTATGCAACCATTTGGAAACCTCCCGATCAAATAAAATACGCATTAGCTAGTTACATACATACTGCTGGGGTACATACACACGTTACTGCATGCACTTGACAGAAAACTGCAAAAGATTTGTTTACATCTGTTTTAAGAGCGAAAGCCCGCCAGGAAGTGACGAACGTTTCTTCTTCGGCGAAACCTCTTTTGTTTGTTAAAGCTTCTTACCGCCACCGTGTGTCAAAAAGAGTAATCCACAATCCTTGCTTCAATTGATTCAATTGATACGAACAGCTTTTGTTTATTAGTGGGAATGCTTATAATATATATATCATAGCTGTAATGCCTTTTCCTTTGTTGACAGCTGTTATTGAAATCCGCACGCTTAATAACTCTCTCTTGCATAAATAAAGTACAAAAAAAAAAACAACTCCTAAAAGTAAAACTATCTTCCAAGAAAATACAACTATCTTTGGTCTTTAATATTTATTTTTC
Source organism: Rhyacichthys aspro (assembly GCA_036850595.1). Taxonomy (NCBI): domain Eukaryota; kingdom Metazoa; phylum Chordata; class Actinopteri; order Gobiiformes; family Rhyacichthyidae; genus Rhyacichthys; species Rhyacichthys aspro. The sequence goes on from CM072156.1 coordinate 12,882,735, forward strand.
CTAATATTTTTTCTATCTTAATATTTTAGGCTAAATGCAGGTTCCACCGAGATTTGAACTCGGATCGCTGGATTCAGAGTCCAGAGTGCTAACCATTACACCATGGAACCACGTGACACTCTGGCTCAGACAACATTACTGACAGTGTGAAAACCAGACATCACTCCTAAATAAGCACTTTGGCAGAATACGAACGCGTTATAACTCCTTTAAAATATCCTCGTTATTACATGATTTCTTTGCAATTCATGATCTGTCCCTCTTCCCATTCAGATGGATCGATTTATGTTTGTGTGGAGCTCTTCGTGTTGCCCAAAACCTAGAAGTTGTTAGGCTTCTACTGTCTGAATTAATTATGTCGCCGGTGATACAGGAAGCTATGAACCATAAAGGAATAGGGCACGGCATTAGCCTGAACTGTTCATTAGTAGAATACAGGCCTACAGCAAGGAATATTGACTTTTCTTCGATTGCAACTTGGACCAGCTTTGCTTGAGCCGTGAATGCATCATTTGATGACGTCACTTAAAGCTACGGCGACCTAAAAGCTGTAGTTGTCAAGAAAAAAACTTGTCCCACTGGGAATCTTTAGCAAGAGAGCTGCAAGGGGATCGCAAGTCTGTCATTTTATGTTTTTATTGAAAAATCCGGTAGCTAAATGTCAACGCCTACAATGACAAGCAAAAGACGGGTAAACACTATTCAGTCTTTTATTAGATTCTCTGAAGTAATTATTTGAATACATAATGGTAGTTTTAGGATCCATGGTGATGGGTCGCATAGTTTACAAAGTGTAACGGTGGGCTATTATATTCAGATTATGGTCTTGTTCACAGCTATTGTTTTTCAAATTGCTGAAAAGAGACAAAATTCCTTTTAGTAACTTATTATTCTGTATATTTTGCACTTTCCCCATAACTTTGACTCCTTTCAGGATATCCTGGAGCGACTGAACGCAGGAGAGGTGATTGTGGGTGATGGTGGGATGGTGTTGCAGTTGGAGAGACGTGGTTATGTGAAGGCTGGACACTGGACACCTGAAGCTGCTGTTCAACACCCTGAAGCAGGTACAACTGCTCCACCACCAAGACACTGTCTGTGATTTATGTCTGAAACTCGACAAGAGTTGTGTTGTTCACCACAGAATCATCCATGTCATTTTCTTATTTTGTTTGTGTTTCCATCAGTGCGACAACTGCACAGGGAGTTCCTTAGAGCAGGGGCCGATGTGCTTCAGACATTTACCTTCTACTGCAGTGAGGACAAGCTGGAGCTGAGTGGCAATGTTACCAACATCACTGTTGGTATCAAACTAAAAATAGGACATTTAAAACATTGTTATACTAGATGTATTAAACTTCTAGAGGCAGTTAGAGATATGAATGAATGAATTCCGATATGAATGAAGTCTGTTATTACCCAGGGCGCTCAGATCAACGAGGCGGCCTGTGACCTGGCCAGAGAAGTGGCTGATGAAGGTGGTGCACTGGTTGCTGGCTGTGTGTCCCAAACTCCCTGCTATTTGAACAGTCGCAGTGAAACTGAGGTCAAGCCTCTGTTTAAGAAACAGATGGAGGACTTTCTCAAGAAGAACACAGACTTCTTTATAGCTGAGGTAGGAATAGTCAAAGTGGTTATCTGCTGGTAGCACAATGTTTGTGTGCAGGCATAAATTAACATTTTCAACTCAGACCAAATAATGGGCTTTCAACCTTTACGGTGACTAAACTCCATGATACACTTGTGCTTATCAAGTTTCATTGGCATTTTACACTTCAGTGATTGTTGTACTAGTTAAAGATGTTATGAGTGCATGATTATAAGCAATATAAAATTTTAAAGAGTGAAAAAGAAGAGTTTGTAGTCAGTAGATTTTCTCTTTCACATGTTAGGAATTTAGTTTCAGTATATTAAATGAATTGTCTATTATTGATCTTTTTATTCAATGTAGTTCTTTGCATATGTGGAAGAAGCAGCATGGGCAGTAGAGGTCCTGAAGACCAGTGGTAAAACAGTTGGTGCAACACTGTGCATTTCTCCTCATGGAGACATGAATGGAGTCCCCCCTGGAGACTGTGCAGTCCAGCTGGTCAAAGCAGGAGCTGACATTGTTGGAGTAAATTGTCACTTGGACCCAATGTCATGCATCCAAACAGTGAAGCTGATGAGAGACGGACTGCAAAAAGCTGGTCTAAAAGCCCATCTCATGATCCAGCCTCTTGGTTTTCACACCCCTGAGTGTAACCTGACTGGATACATCAGTCTGCCTGAATTCCCCTTTGGTCAGTATTATTATTATTATTATTATTATTATTATTATTATTATTATTATTATTATTATTATTATTATTATTATATCTTGATATAAAATATTCTTAATTGTTTTATTATTTCTTTGTAATAAACCAATACCTCCCTCATGTTATCCTTTGTGCCTTGAAATATAAATATTCTTCTCTTGTTATAGCGTTGGAGTGCAGGGCAATGACTCGTTGGGACATTCATAAATATGCCAGAGAGGCATATAATGCTGGAGTTCGCTATATTGGTGGCTGCTGTGGATTTGAAGCATATCATATCAGAGCTATAGCAGAGGAGCTGGCTGCAGAGAGAGGACTGCTACCACCAGCTTCAGAGAAGCATGGCCCATGGGGAGCAGGTCTGGAACTGCACACTAAACCTTGGGTCAGAGCTAGGTAAGAACAAATGAAAGACTCATTTCGACCTGCTAAAGGATTGCTTGTTACTATACACACAAAAATAAAAAGCCAAGGAACAGTTTAGCCAGAAACTAAAAACATTTGTTTCTCCATATATTAAATAAAACCTGTCTACATTTTTTACAGGGCTCGCAGAGAGTACTGGGAAAACCTTTTACCCGCATCTGGACGTCCCAAATGCCCTTCAATGGCCACACCAGCTGATGAATAAAGAGGCAAAATGATAGTGACCTACACCGATTATCTGTTTAGCAGCAGACATTAATATGTACAATTTTTGCACAGTTTATAATAACTTACTTTACTTTCTAATCATGTGTTAATTTAAACCACTAATATGTATCAAATGATTAATAAATTATATATATTTACATGTATCAGCACATCAAAGGGACATGAATGTAGAGTCATTCTAAGATAACTACTGGACTTCCCTTTGTCTGCATTGTAAAGTGAGTAAGTGAAACAGTGTCAGGTGATAAATGTAATAAAAACGTCCTTAAAGATCACCAGCTTTGCACTGTTTTGTAGAGATCTGTGACCTTGTCAATCAGTTGGTCAAGCTGCTGTAAAATCTTAGGCAACACGTAATAAAGATATGTCCAACTTCAGAGAGCAACTTCTCCGCTCCCACTGTCCAGAGATACTGTGATGTGGCCTGTAACCATGTAATCAGTATATCTGTGCCATGCAATATTAGCCAATATATATAATATAAATTAAAATGAATAACAGGCATTTTAATGTGTGTGTGTGTGTGTGTGGGGGGGGGGGGGCGTCCTGGTGAAGGTTACAGTATCCTTTCAAGTAGACTACTCTGATCTCCTTAGAAGGCAATATAGAGGTAGTTTTATCAGAAAAGGTAAAAACATAGACGCTGTTCTTCGATTGCCACATAAACTAGCTTTGTGTGAGACCTGAACGCATCGACGTGACGACAATACTTAAAGCTACAGTGTCCCGCGGAGGATCAGAGGCATTGGCGTGAACTTGTAGCAACAAGAAGACAACAATCTGTCGTTACACATTTTATAATAATCCCGTTGCTAAATATCGGCTTAGGATGAACAGCAGAAGACGGGTAAGCATGCGTTCATGGCTTTAATGATTTCAATCCGTACAGCAGAGCTCTGCAGAAACTCAGACATACCGTGTTATTCAAAACAGTTAGAAGGCTAGTCCTCATATTTTAGTTTAAAGCATTGTAATACATTAGCTTTTATAAGGGAGCCTATGCTTTTTTGTAATGTCAGTCTAAATAGCCTATTTCTGAGGAGGCTTTTTTTTTAAAACTGTTGATTATTCTGTACAAAAATGTGTACTTTCCCCCATAACTTTGCCCCCTTTCAGGATATCCTGGAGCGACTGAACGCAGGAGAGGTGATTGTGGGTGATGGTGGGATGGTGTTGCAGTTGGAGAGACGTGGTTATGTGAAGGCTGGACACTGGACACCTGAAGCTGCTGTTCAACACCCTGAAGCAGGTACAACTGCTCCACCACCAAGACACTGTCTGTGATTTATGTCTGAAACTCGACAAGAGTTGTGTTGTTCACCACAGAATCATCCATGTCATTTTCTTATTTTGTTTGTGTTTCCGTCAGTGCGACAACTGCACAGGGAGTTCCTTAGAGCAGGGGCCGATGTGCTTCAGACATTTACCTTCTACTGCAGTGAGGACAAGCTGGAGCTGAGTGGCAATGTTACCAACATCACTGTTGGTATCAAACTAAAAATAGGACATTTAAAACATTGTTATACTATATGTATTAAACTTCTAGAGGCAGTTAGAGGTAATAATCATTCAGATATGAATGAAGTCTGTTATTACCCAGGGCGCTCAGATCAACGAAGCGGCCTGTGACCTGGCCAGAGAAGTGGCTGATGAAGGTGGTGCACTGGTTGCTGGCTGTGTGTCCCAAACTCCCTGCTATTTGAACAGTCGCAGTGAAACTGAGGTCAAGTCTCTGTTTAAGAAACAGATGGAGAATTTTCTCAAGAAGAACATCGACTTCTTTATAGTTGAGGTATGAATAGTCAAAGCTGATCTGCTCTGTTATCTGCTGGCATCACATTGTTTGTGTGTATCCCTAAATTAACATCTCTCTCAGACCCAAACACATGCTTTTAAACTGCTGACTAAACTCTATGGTACACTAGTGCTTTAACAGCAAGTAGTTTGCCAATTTCAGGACAATAACCACACGGTTGTATGTATTTCTATGATTCTCTTGTCTTTTTAATAATCTCTTTACACCTAAAAAAAAGTTCTAGTGGTAGTTAAAGATGTTCTGTTGAAATGAGCATAATAAATATTGAAGACATGGCTGATACTTAAAGTATGTCTGTAGAACAGTTTACACAGTAAACACAGTATTTTATAAACTTAAATTTCCTCTGACTGTATTTTTTAAATATTATTCTTTAGTTCTTCCGATATGTGGAAGAAGCAGCATGGGCAGTAGAGGTCCTGAAGACCAGTGGTAAAACAGTTGGTGCAACACTGTGCATTTCTCCTCATGGAGACATGAATGGAGTCCCCCCTGGAGACTGTGCAGTCCAGCTGGTCAAAGCAGGAGCTGACATTGTTGGGGTAAATTGTCACTTGGACCCAATGTCATGCATCCAAACAGTGAAGCTGATGAGAGACGGACTGCAAAAAGCTGGTCTAAAAGCCCATCTCATGATCCAGCCTCTTGGTTTTCACACCCCTGAGTGTAACCTGACTGGATACATCAGTCTGCCTGAGTACCCGTTTGGTAAGTTTTTTAGGTCAACATAAAATATGTTTAACATTTTCATTTCTTTGTAATAATCCAATTCCTCTCTCCTTTTATCCTTTTAGCATTGGAGTGCAGGGCAATGACTCGTTGGGACATTCATAAATATGCCAGAGAGGCATATAATGCTGGAGTTCGCTATATTGGTGGCTGCTGTGGATTTGAAGCATATCATATCAGAGCTATAGCAGAGGAGCTGGCTGCAGAGAGAGGACTGCTACCACCAGCTTCAGAGAAGCATGGCCCATGGGGAGCAGGTCTGGAACTGCACACTAAACCTTGGGTCAGAGCTAGGTAAGAACAAATGAAAGACTCATTTCGACCTGCTAAAGGATTGCTTGTTACTATACACACAAAAATAAAAAGCCAAGGAACAGTTTAGCCAGAAACTAAAAACATTTGTTTCTCCATATATTAAATAAAACCTGTCTACATGTTTTACAGGGCTCGCAGAGAGTACTGGGAAAACCTTTTACCCGCATCTGGACGTCCCAAATGCCCTTCAATGGCCACACCAGCTGATGAATAAAGAGGCAAAATGATAGTGACCTACACTGATTATCTGTCTAGCAGCATTATTATGTACATTAATTTTTGCACAATAACTGGATACTACTTTCTAATCGTGTTAAATTAAAAAATTAAAATGTAGCAAATGAATAATGTTATCATTCTTGTTTTTTTTTAGTGTATCAACATGTAAAAAAGAATGAAATGTATTTACCAAAGCTATCAATAATTAGGTGATACCCACTCAAAGCTCACCTGGTTTGGACGGTTGTGACCTTGTCAGTCAGGTCATGGTGCTGTAAAATCTTTCCCGATTAGGCAACACATAATAAAGATGTGTGTGAGTCCAAACACCGGAGAACAACCTCTGTCCTTACTGCCCATAGTCCACGTGGGATGTGGCACATAACTGGTTTATGATAAGCTACACTTAAAGCCTTTGCATACATAATCATTTTCAATATTTAGCAGGCTTGAATTTATTGGAGTTCATTTAAGTTATTCCAGTTAGCATCAATAATTATTTTATCCATTGTCTATGGTTAAAGTTCATGTCCTGCTTTCAAAACCCTGTGCTCATTATTGCATGGTGGCTCTAGAGCCCAGAGGAATTACTACCTGGCTACACTATATGCTATAGATTACAGCAGCTACCTTGATTAAAAGTAACTATGCTAAAACAAATTAAACCAAAATAGACTATGCATAAGATATTCAGTTTAGGACAGTAAAGTAAAATTGGTTTATACCTGTAAATTTTGCTTGTCTATCTACACAATAGCAACACTATTTCTAAACATTTAACTTTATGACAGTCCTCAAAAACATAGGCTCCACATTGATTACATTACTAGATTTAAAGTCTACATGATGACACCGTGAAACCACAGAGACCCAGATGTGAAAATTAACAAAAATAATATTTTTTTTTTTAAAAAGCTGGCCTGTGATGTAGCCCAATATTTACAAATTTTCCATGTAAAGAATGCATTTTTATGAGCTGAATAAAGAGTGTGGACTTCTCCTTAAGCCTGCAGCTCAAAGTTCCGATGATTAGCGGAGCCCTTAAAGGCGGCAGCATCATTATTTTGCTCTGGTACATGTCTTGCTAGCCAAATGAGGAGTTAACCATCGCGCTGTTTTGTTGAACGAGGAAAGGATGCTAACCTTTCTGATGACAACAGAGTCTAACCAAACCCGTTCTTACTTATTTTTATGGCTTTATTCTTTGGAACTTGAACCGGATTTGGATCAAGCGCAGTTTCATGCCGCCGTTTTATGATGAAAAGAGAGATCTGGGCCGCAGTTTACTACAGGGACCTGGTAAATGCACTGTCACATGAATTTAACAGACTAAAGACACTTGATCGGGTCTTGTGCTCTCGGAATGCTAATTTAGAAGCTGATGGATGCATGCTAATTGGTTTGTCATATGAGGCGTTTTGAGCTGATGGGCCAAGGATGGGATACGACACCGCAATGCTATGCACAGTCAGAAATAAACACCCTCAGAGAGACATCCATGCTTTTTACATTTGTTATAATGCAGTAACACGCGAGTTTTCTTCATCTGTGCGCCACCAAATGGAGTTTTTTTGACGTACGTCTTGCGCATCGAACCCAACACCATCACTTTGGAGAGATGTCATTCACAATGGAGGATAATTTGGAGTCGGGATGGGTAGCTGTTCGGCCGAATGTGTTTGATGAGAAGGAAAAACATAAATTTGTTTTTATTGTGGCCTGGAATGAAGTGGAGGGTAAATTTGCGATCACTTGTCACAACAGGACGGCCCAGAGAAGGAGCATCATTAAAGAGGCTGAATGTCACTTTAGGGAGAGAGCCAGGGAAGAAGGGAAGGGGTGTCCTAAACTCCCATCAGCCACTGCAACAAAAACTAGTCCCATGAAAGTTCAGGGTGGGGATGATAATACAGCATCTCCCCAAAGCCCAGATATAGAGCTGCTGAAAGAGGAATTGTCCCCTGGGCCGGACAGCCTGGACCTGGAGGGGCTGGAAGAGAGCCTGAGCAGGACTGAGGACTGCAGCTGGGCCGGGCTCTTCTCTTTCCAGGACCTCCGGGCCATCCACCAGCAGTTGTGCTCTGTGAACTCTGCCCTGGAGCCGTGCCTCCCTGTGTTCCCAGAGGAGCCTGCCGGGATGTGGACAGTGCTCTTTGGCCCCACAGAGGTGTCCCAGATGGAGATGGACGAACTGTGTCACAGTTTACAGGTCTACCTTGGCCATGCTCTGGATACATGTGGGTGGAAAATCCTGTCGCAGGTGTTGTTCACAGAGAGTGACGACCCTGATGAGTACTACGAGAGCCTGAGTGAACTGAAGCAGTCTGGATATGAGGAGACCCTTAACCGCGCCACTAAACATCTGCAAGAGGTATGGGTTATGTTAATGTTGGGCTCATCTTAAAGCCTGGATATGTGTCAATAACAACCACATACTTCAGAGTGCTAACACACACATCATGATAGTTTAGTTTGGCTCAAAAATAGGAATTCAATTAATTTGAAAGGATCTGTGTTGTAGTTGTCCAACAACATAGACACATTTATGAGCTACAGTGGCAGCAATATGTTGAAATTAGCAGTGGGACCATAACCGATTGAAAAATGTTCATAACATTTGAACCACCAATACTATGACATTATTTTTTTGGAAAATGAGCCAAGATTTAGAGATGAAACGTGCAATTCCATGATACAGTCACACCATGATATTATTCCTCTAGGTTATCATCCCATCAGAATCTCATCCCACACCATGTCTCATAATACAAATACATGTTCTTTTACAAAACTTGGTTCCACTGAGATTTAAACTAAGATTACTGGAGTGTAAGTCCAGAGTGATGGCCATTACACAAGGGAAGCACAACAGCATTTGAAAAATAAATTAAAACTTTTTTTTTTTCTTTTTCACAAATGGAAGAATGTCTGACCCTTGCGCTTGAGTGTGTTGAGACAGGTTAAGAGAACGTTGATGAGGTGAGGTGTTTCTCCCTGTTTAAGGAACATTTAGAATGACTGACTGTTATAATTATTTTTGTGGCTATATTTTTATATCTTAAAAATCATGCACTATGCAGCAAAATCGCATTAATAAATCAGTAGATTAACATTAATGCAAATTTGGTTAATGTACTCAACAGCTGTTGTGAAACATGGACAACATACACTTGTTTTCCAATGTTTTATTGTCACTTATTGTGTATTTAGTTTTGTCTTATTTTGCTGCTCAAACTGCCCCTAGTGGGATTAATAAAGTCATCTGAATCTGAACTGAATAAATCCCTTGAGGAATGAAACTAAGAGAGTATAGGTATTATATAAAGAGGTGTTATTAGAAGCAATGTGCAGTAGTCAATATGACTGAATACTTTACAACAGAGATGTGCATTTTATTATAGAGCTATTTATAACCCTTATTGTAACACTATAACAATTATTAGACCTCAGGACTGTAAGGAACAGACAATATATATTAAGTACATGTCAGCAGACAGATTAAGTCCAACAGGGACCTTTACTAGACTCACACTCTAAGCAAAAAAAAAAGACTTAAATCAATCTCTGGCAGCGTACGTTAAGATGCTTAAAGGGAGATTTATGTTCAAATTGAAGAGTTGAAACTCTACCCGAACTCTAACAAACATCCACAGCCTGTTATATAATTGGCTTTATACTGTACACTTAACACAGCCACAAACCCATAATATGCACTATTGATTACCCCACTCCATTTGTGAGCTGAGTTAATACCTATTTCATTCACTGACATTTTGGCATTTCAGTTTCAACTTTCATATAAATTGTTGTAGGGGCCGACCGACTCCTCGTTGACATCACCTGCTGTGTTTTGCCTGTTTATATGTTTAATGTGATGTAGCTGCTGGAGAGGCACAGGACCATGGACAGCATGGTGGAGTTACTGGAGTTGTATGAGGAGGAGGACCTAGCTTACGGCGGCTTACTGGAGGCCTCTACTCAGCTGTACCAGTACCTACTGCAGCCATTTAGAGACATGAGGGAGCTCGCAATGCTACGCAGACAACAGATCAAGGTAACTATTTCACATTAAGCTGGCATTGTGCTCCAAAAATGTGCTTAATTTTCTGATTTTGATTCTATCCCTTTTTGAAGGACAAACAACATGCACACATTTTTCTTTTACTTTTTTGAGGCTATACTTATTAATGTATCATATGATAAAGTGTAACAAGGCTCATGAACAAAGTGAATATGTGAAGCAGGTTAAACTGTGATGCACGGCGCACAAAACTTGGTGCTTTCTCTGAAGAATATCAAGTTTTAGCTGCTGTTTTACATGGCACATGTTTCAGGGATACATGATATCAAACAAAAGAGTGTAGTGTGTAAAGATTGTACTGTAAAGGTACAGTTGACAGCTTTTTGTTAAGTAGATGACTTAAGGTAGCCACTGTCACTACACAGCCTAATGTAATTTTTTTTTCATAGGTAGACTAGTTATTGTAAATGCTCTGAATTATAATTTAGGTTCCACTGAGATTTGAACTCAGATCACTGGATTCAGAGTCCAGAGTGCTAACCATTACACCATGGAACCTCTTACAGGATAACAACAACAACAAACTGAGATTTTACATGTCTCCCATTTTTTTATAAAATAAATTCTTATGAATAAACAAAGATCACTCAAGTCTCCTGTGCACCAAAGGTTTTAAAATGACACTGAAGAAGCGAGAACCGTCAGATTGACCTGAGGCGGTTGTAAGTAATGTGCTGACTCTCCCAGGGAGTTAATGAAGAGGGCTCTAAATCTTGCTTGCCCCTCTTTGCTGTTTCTTCTGTTGTGCAGGAACAACAAAGTTTAGTGTTTGATTACAGGTAAATAACTGAGGAGTGCGTACTAAAATCAGAAAAAAGTATATGCTTATCCTTTTTTATATTCTTAAGGTAAGAAAAACACAGCTACTTTTACTATAGGTCTGTAATATTTTAAAATGCTTAGGTGGTTTTTAAGCTATTTTTCGGTTATTGTGATATTTGCAACTTAATATTTTATTGATATAAATGTGTTCAATTGATATTACCTCATTCTTAGTTTACACATAACATAATAAGTTAAAACATATCTTCTCTCAACAGATTACTATGGAAACTGATTACTTGGGCCCCCGACGAATTGAAGCTCTTAAAAAGGAGGACTCTGACTGGCAGAAGAAGGCTCAGGAGGCTGTCCTTAACATCCAGGACTTTACTGTTAAATACTTTGAGATAACTGCCAGAGCTCAGAAAGGTACAATATGCCATTACTGTCACTGCTAATGTCACTGAAGAAGACTAATCACACACTCACACACTTACACTGGTGCTATTGCTATTGACCGGTGTGTATATTTGAACACTGGGGCTAAAGTGATTCTCTATTAATTAGACAGCCTCGCTTTGACACAGACAGGAAAAAACAAGGACAACCTATTGATCAAACAGCTCTACCAGCGAATTCTACAGTATTTTCCGGTGCACCACAGCCTTTGTAGCCTCTCATTGGTTCATTTCTCATGTGACAAATTGCTTGGAAAAAAATCAAGCATGAGATGAGTTTGCGGTGCAGATTGGGAAATTAGAAGTTGTAATGTTTGACTATGCCCAGTAGGTGTCCCCCTTTTCATTTGCCAGTGCTACATGTCAATTTGACATTTTTGAATATGTGCAGGAGTTTATGAGCGAATGAGGGTAGATCAGCGTAAATTTGGAAAATCCTCATGGACAGCAGCAGTGGACCGGATGGAAAGACTGCGTTACTCTTTCGCCAAGGAAACCCTACAACTCCAGAGAGCTAAGGAGATCTCTTTGGAGCAGCGGAAACATGCACTTAAAGCGGAGGTGTGCTAACATTACAAAGCATGCAAAAAGCCTTATTATTTCAGAGCTCTGTGTTTTAACTTTGTTGTATCTTCTCAGATGCAGAGTCTCTGTAGCAGCGTGGATGCAATGGCCCTTTTAAACCACATGGAAACACAGTATTATGAGCTCCAGCTCCAACTGTATGACATTCAGGCTGAGATCCTACAGTGTGAAGAACTGCTCCTCACTGCTCAGCTGGACAGCATTCGGAGGCAGATGACAGGTATGCCATTTCCCACTTAGCGTATTATGAACACATGTTATTATCATATTAAAAGTATCTCCTGCATTTACACACTTTTGTTCAGTTAAAACAAACTCTGGTGCAGTTAGTGTGGGGCAATGTCTGTTAAAATTTCTAAACTAATTGAGAAGGTAAAATATCTATCTGTTGTGTTGCTTGTTCCACAGATGAACATGCCATTTTGAATGCAAAGTGGACCAGAATTTGTACTAGTTAGTACATTTTATTTTTGTTCTAAACTTAAACAAGCAAACTACACTCTTCTTCCAACCATGCATATCCAAGTTGATGACCTTCAAAACTTAACTTTGTGTGCAAATGAACTGTGTTTTTCAGAGCGTCAGGATGAGGTGGTCTACTATGACACCTTTGAAAGTGCAGACGATATAATGGATGTTGACACCGACGAGAGGGAGGAATTACGAAGACTACAAGCCAGTGCTCGGCAGCTTGAGGCCAGAAGAGGGCGCATCACTGCCAAGCGCTCTTACTTGAGGAACAAAAGGGTACGTATCCCCCAGAAGTTTGCACCATACAGAAGTTGTCAGTTTGTTAATGTGTTTTTTTCTCTTGCAGGAGATTTGTATGTCCAACCACAGTGAGAAACAGCAGAAACATCAAAGCCTCCAGAAGGACCTCTTACAGGTATTACAGATGAGTAATTTTCATTAACGAACATGCATAATCATGATCAATTTTACCTTTGTTAAAATATTCAGATGAAAAACACAGAAGTAGAAGATGATGAGAGGAAGAACAGCAGAGTGAGTCAGGAAAGACAAAAAACTCTGGACAGATTACGGACTTTTAAACAGGTTTGTGCCTCGTCATCTCCAGAGTATTTATTTCCATTTCAAAATGTTTTACTTCTATTCTGTGTCTATCTTCTCACTTAGCGGTATCCAGGTCAGGTGATACTGAAGTCGACTCGGCTGCGTGTGCCCCACAGCAGAAGAAGAGAAAGAAGCAGGACTGAGATTGAGAAGGGAGTACTTCTGGATTCAGATTGTGTGTCGCCGAGCCAGCCACTGTATCAGAGCACCAGTGTGCAGACAGACCCCAGCCCCACAATGACCACCCAGCCGGTCTCAGCATTCACTACGTCACTTCCTCTTGTGCCTGTGCCCAGTCCTGTGGATTCATCCTGTTCTCCCTGCTCTCTGTCCTCTCTGCTGGCATCTCCCATCTCACCTCCTCCCCCACCTCCCCCGCCCCCACCTCCACCAGCCAAAGAGGAGACATCCCCTTCCCGCAGCCCAGGACCAAAGGGAAAGCCAACTCAGGAGACGAGTGTTACAGAAGAGCTTGCTCTTTCTCCCATAGGTCCATTTATACCTCGTTTCTTTGACAGCAGTCAGTTGGTTAGTGCTCGGAAAAAGCTGAGGAAGACTCCAGAATTCGACACCAACAGCAGAAGAGGTACTCAGAAACTTTCAGTAGTAGTTTAATAGACAGCTTTAGTAAAGGCTATTCTAAGATTATTGCCTTAATACTATTGAGGAAGTTTATTGACTTTTTGACCATTTATATAATTCACAGTCAGCATTACTTTGACAAACATGTAACTGTATTTAAAAGTCGTCTATTTTCTTTCTATTTGCAGTCAGTTCACCTATGGACGAAGTGCTTGCCTCTTTAAAAAGAGGAAGCTTTCACTTAAAAAAAGTTGATCAGCGATCCTTGCCTCCAGCAAAGGGTGATGATGATCCAAACAGCATCTTGGCCCAAATTCGCAAAGGGGTCAAGCTGAGGCGTGTCCCACAAAAAGAGAGGAAAGACCAAGAAGAGTTCACTGCCCTCACTGATCCTTTAACTAGAAGCATCCACGAGGCACTGCGACGCATCAAAGAGGCCTCACCAGAGTCTGACTCGGATGACGAAGGACCTGTCGGCCCTGAATGGGAAAACTAGGGATCATGAGTCACAATCAACAGATCCACTAGCACTGCACACACTGTACTTAACTGTACTTAGCACTGTAGCTGCGCTGTAATGTAAATGCACACATACACAGCTATGACACTCACTTAAGCACATACAGCACAAGAACACATGCAAATGGAGATGATACAATTCTTTCTATCAGGAAATTAATAATAATCATTGATTCACTAAATGCTCCAGGTTGATGTGTTTTTAAACAATATATTCATTAAAGACCATAAAGGAGCTTTAAATTAATATCATTGAGACTGTTGTAAAATTGATAACCTCAATTGAGAAAAAAATTAAGAACCTAAAAAGCTATATAAAGGGGTCCTTGTATTTGACTGGAGAAAACAGCACTGATCCTAAAAAAGTGAAGGTGCTGTGAGTGTTTTATGTTTGAAGTGGAACAGTCACGACCACAAGTCACCTCAAATAGCACATTTCTCTTGTATCTCTCCAGCTGTATATGATTACCAAGCCATGCTGGATTTACAGCTGATTTTGTCCTTACATGTGTGGTTATGTTGATATCTGACAGACAGTACTGCTCTAATAAGACACTGCAGAGACTGTAAATCCCATTTAAACCTGATTAATGCTGTTGCCCTTCCCCCTTTTGTCCTCTTGTGGCCTTCACCACCCCCTGCTCTCACATCCTCTCTGGGTGAGAGAATATTTATTGACCCGTCTGTTCAACCGCAGCATATGGCCAAGTCAGAGGGAGATGTGAATAGTCACACTAGGTTAAACATTTAATGCCACATGCAACAATTCTTCTGAGCTTAAGTGGGATCATACAAGGCTCAGAGTAAGGATAATGGAAAAAGGTGTGGAGGCCTTGTGCGTGGGCACAGGTGATTCCTGAACTACATACGTATGTGGGATAGTCACGGCCGAGCTGTGGAAGTGGTCACGCTGGTTTGAATGATGAATTGTATGTGGGAGGTTAGATTCTCTCAACGCTGTAGGGAGTCAGTGTGGGGTGTGGAGCAGGCGGCAGTGATTGATGTGGTTTCTTTTGCCTTCTTATTCACTTTCCCTTGCCTCCTGAGTTACATCTTTTCTGATGCCTGCCAGTTCTCAGTGGGCAGACACACATAGTAGGAGGTTTGTTACTCAGAGTGAGAAATGCACACATGGACTCACACACTGAACAAGCAGCCAAAATGTGCATGCACACATTTTTGCAGCAGTGAACTGAATTTCAGCCTATTCCCAAAGTTTACTTTGAATGATTTTGTCATTATTTGTTGTAAATTTAATTGAACCTAAAAACATCACTATGAGACCTGACCTGTGGATAACACTGGTTAACACTAACACCACTTACAGTCTTATTATTGTGTAATATAAAAGGACTGAAGTACAGTATATGTGATAGAAATGAAGGTAACAGTGTTCAAGACCATTTATTTTCTTGCAATGCAAATTTGAGGCACTTTTTACAGGTTGTATTCCCTCACAAAAAATTATTTTATGATGTAGCATGAAGTAGTAGAAAAAGAACTTCTAGCTTCACAGAGCTTGACCTTGTGGACCTTGAGCTCACAATGGTCATTTTCATGTCACCCCTTTTTGGAAATTGTGTTGTGGTATTAACCATCACTTGACAAACCAGGACAACACTCTCATTCGGGTTTACTTACACTTGAAAAAAGTATCTTATTCACTTAAGCTTATTTACTTGCTTCCTGTTGTTTTTCTTTCTTTCTTTCTTTCTTTCTTTCTTTCTGTTTCTACATGTATTTTGTTGTTTTTCTTGTTTTATGTCTTTCCAAAGCATTTCAAGCCAAACTCTATTGTATTTGCCTCATTTAGTCACAAAGGCTGACTGTTGGGATTACTATGACAGCCATGTATTTCAGGTACTGTGTCAGATGGTAATAGTAAAGCATATGAGCTTTTGTTGTTGGCCAGTAGATTAAAACACTCCAGATGTTTATTTATACACATCTGTATAGATCAATATACTCTAAAATATATATTTTTTTCACTTTCCTGTCACATTTGTTTCTTTTATTTACATCTTTGCCCTGCATTTGATCAAATCATGTGAAGCAAATAACAAATCAGACTGATGCATTAAAAGATAACAAAACAAACGTCACACTGAATTCTGTGGTTTGTATTTGAATATAAAACATAGCATTTCATATAGTTCACAGAAGAGCATACATAGCCAAATAGGCCTGTCTTTGTTTTCGCTCAACAAAGAATTGAGTTTGGCTGAAGCACCAACAGGTGTGTCTCCTGATCAACGTCTCCAGCATTTATGTCCTCTCACCTGCAAACACGCATCCCACCAATCTACCAACATCATTAGCCTGAGGTACCTCTTTAAATATCATGAGTTCAAAATTTCTTTAAATAGTCAAAAATATTGCAGTCTTTTCATACCTCTAAATACAATAATAATAATAGTAATAATAATACCTACATTGAATACCATCAGTTACAAAACAGGGAAATGAAAAGCGTCTTATTCACTACTGTACAAAGGCATTCATTAACAAGAGCATTTATATCAAGGTATTCCATCTCCATTATCTGACTGTTTCACCGGAAAGACAAAGATTTATTAACATTTCATTGTGTGGCACATGTTTTAGTGTATCAACCTCTAAACCATCTGCAGAAAATACAGAATTGTTATGTGCCACTAACACACTTCTCGTTAAACATTACAGTAGCCCACACTAGAGTGCAAATGAGGCATTTCATTATGATTCGGAGAAAGTGAGAGAAAATGACAGTCTTGCCTCACGGTTAAGAGTTTAATCTTTAGATAGTTGACCTCCATAATAACCATGTAATGCTTAATCGTGTCATTACACAACAATAGGCCACTGCATCGTCATCTGTTCATTTACAACATAAGTAGAAAGTGTCCAATACAGATTTATTAGTACACTATATCGTCATTATTATATTCAGTGTAGAAAAAAAATTAATAGAAATAATTGTACAGTTCTATATTCACTGTGACGTGTGAAATCTGTGGCCAGTGTAGAGACTCATGAACAAAGATGACGCTCTTAATCGTAAAGCCCTTCACGGCGCACTACTTCGACCACTCAGGGCTGCCACACAGGTTTGCGGTCAACAGTAGTACACTTTCTTTTGGGACGAGGGGGATCAGATCTGTGTTGCGGTGAACCTATCTACATGAGTCCGCTGAGTAGATTACCTGATAGTGTAAGATAGATAGAGGTGTAATATAGAGAGCTTGTCTAATATTGCTCAGTGTATGAATGTGTGTACAGGCCTTGATCTTCTCTTAAAGCACAAAACAGACGCACAGCCAGACACTACATTATATACAAACATGTCCACTTACATGTGCTTCAAGGCACACTTTAATGATGTCAAGGCCTTGGTTTGAGAAACACACACCACACTGAGTTTGGCAGGAAGACAGCTCAGTTGTCTGTGATGGTGGAAGCTGTCTGGATACATTAACTGTCAAATCTAAGACATGCCTTTTAAAATGTACGTGGGTGTGTGACGTGATCAATGCCTCAATCAATACTTTGTATTCTTTGTAGACTATGGATACACAATATAGCAGTCACTCGACTTACCGTCCACTTATTGAAACACTATTTCCCAGCAGCCCTGTGTGTCCCAGCTAGGTAAACAGGTGAGATTGACTTGTTTCTTTTTATTCCCGGTGACACCCGTCTAGCATCTCACGCACGCTGTTCAGCTCTTCCCTCACAGTAAGTCACGTTGGATCTAAGAATCTGCTTGTTAGAGGACAATATTTGGGGGGGATTTGGCAGCTTTGGCGCAGTTCTCTGAGTCTTAACAGCAATTATTTCCACATGACTTTCAGCACACCCCTTGGTGGGGAAGAAAAAGAGGGGGTTGTGACATTTTAACGCTGCAAGCTGTAGTACTGCTCTCCCAATCAAACAGCAGATGGCACAGTTCTCGAATTAACTGTGTGAGCGTATATAAAATGATGTGTGTGAACCATCTGAACCAGCCATCTATGACATTCATGAGCAGCACACACACTGGGTTACACACAGAAGGAAGTATGTGGCAGTCCTGATGTCTCAAGCTACACTAGGTTAAATTAGTGGTAAAATAAAACAGGAGAAATTAGCTGCCCATTTGGAGCACTATATGAATCAGGGCAGTGCGGTGTTGCAGTGTCTGGGCCGTTGTGTGGGGAGAAGCATGGAAGTTAAAAGGTGAAAGGATGTGAGGACATGTAAATTATCATATGGCTCTGTCTGTGTAAGCCCAGGCAGCTTTGTCTCTAGCTGGCCTCCTCTATGAGCCGTGCCAGCGTGTCTCTCAGCTCCGTTAGCTCAAAGATCTTTCCATCAAGCAGCTCCAAGAGCGTCCGCAGGCTCTTCCTGAAGTTCTCCTGCTCCTCCTGGTTCTCCTCCAGTCGCTGCTCCGCCCCCGCCAGCTGCTCCTCCAGCACTCGACTGCGGAGCTCCGTTTCCTACAACAAGGAGACACATAAGTAAATGTTTCCCCTTTTGGATACGCTTTTTTATGTGAAACAAACCATGCACTTTATTACCTCAAGTTTCTGAGTAAGGGTGTCTTTCTGCTCCATAAGGTCATTCATGTTTTCCAGTTCCTCTTTTAGCTTTTCCATTTCCTGAGAAAATAAAGGCATAACATGATTTTAAAATGGATGCAGGACTTAAGGCTCTCCTTTTTAGGTGTATTTAAATGACGTACCTCTTCCTTGTCCCGTAGTGCTGACTCCAGTTCCTCTATAGTTTGGTTCAATTCAGTCTTCTGGGATTTGATCACAGGAGTTTGGTTGCTCTGGCACTCAAGCTCTGTCACCTGTTACGAAAAACAGCAAATACAAATCTTACTGAAATGCCTTTGACCCATACATGCCAAATGCTGGGGCTGATTAGCAAACAGTAATTGTGATGATCAAATTGGCAAGGCATGCAACAACAAGCATAAAATTTTAACATATTGTCTCGTGTAATTAAAGCTAGTCAATAAATTAAATCTTTTGCCCTTGATATTTTTTTATTTTTACTTGCGTGCCCCTTTGGTATTGACCTCATCAAACCCAAAGTCAAGTGTTCTCCTTCTCTCACCCGTTTGTGTAGTCTCTCTGCCTCCTCCTGGTAGGCTGCCAGTTGTTGTTTCCACTGTTTGACATTGGCTGTGGACTCCAGCAGAGCTGCTGTTAGCTTAGCATTGTTTCCTTTTAGTGCCTCCAGCTCAGCCTCCCAGTGTTTCGTCATGGCAGGGCTGTGAGACACAGGACATATTTACTTTATCAGGTGTGAAAGTAGAAACCATGTTGTCACACTGAGTTATCAAACAGTTATTGATCTCATGGATTCAGTGCACAGTAACATCTGAGTCTTTCAGTCACCAGGTCAAGATGTCAAGACTGCAGTGGGCGCTCAGACTGGAGGTCACCACTTCTGGCATGTAGCTGTCAAAGCAGCTGTGTGCCACATGAGCTGTAATCTCAGATTATATCCTCAGACAGTCTGGAACCTAATCTGGTCAAGCTACTTACAGAAGAAGATGAAAGAAGAGATAAACGAGAAGTGATTGACTGATTAAATTTTATGGTAGAAGAGGCGCGCCTCTCAGGAAATGGCTGCTATAAATGCTCTTGTGTATAAGGCATATACTAGAGTTGTGTAATGATATCTTTATGAGGTAAAGAATCCTCCCACTGTGCATCTGTCCTGTTAGATTTTCCAGTTTACATAATGCCCACTTTCCGTCTCTCACCTAGTGTTTCACACGGACAGGAAAATGTAGAGACCTAAACATTGTGAAGTGTTCACATCAAGTCAAGTACCTTTGAAAAGAAGGGCCTTCTCCTACGTACTTTACAGTGATTCCTCACAGTGCTGCAAAGAATCTTGCTTGCTCAAGAAGTGCAAAGGGTCTGTGCAGTACTGTGCTATGCCATAACACCCACTCTGTCAAGTGTAAAGAGAGAAAGCCCAGATCCAATTCACTCCAAACTCCCACAGTGATTTCACTTCTTACACAACAGCCACCCCCTCTTTGTGAGAACAAGTGTGTCTGCATGTGTGACGCATAGGAGGGAGACGACACTATCCTACACATGCACATATACTACCACTCACACAGTTACACACACGGAGTGATGCTGTCACCAAGGCGCTCAGCCGTGCAAATGTATAAACCCCACAAAGCAGTGAGCAGAGCCGGAGAGCAGCTAAGACGCCAAGATGTGAAGACAGAGACAGGCGAAGGAAAGCAAGCAACAGATACGGAAAGAAGACATTTCCTTTTAAGAGAAGAAGTCAGAGATGTTTGAACGCCGTGTTCATGTTCATTAACAAGTCAGGCTCAAAGGTTTCACAGGGCACTCTTCCGGCGAACAGAGTAGAGAGTAATGATGGACACATAAATGGTAAGTTCAACACTGCTTATTTCCTAAAATACTTAAAAAACAGAGAATATTGTTATATTCATGTACTGTTTATTATGCCTTGCTTTTTTATATAAGTTGTACTTTTCACTGCTTTGAAAGCAGTTTGATATTGTTAGAGGAAATACAGTTAACTGGGCACAAACTTGCTGGAGACTTTTTGTTATGTAAATTGAGGTGTATTGTTTCAAAGGTAATATATTTAAAAGGTTGACTTCATTTACAATTTATATTTAATTACATAAATATAATTTGCGTTTTAATTCACTGTTTCTGTGTTTTAATTTGAATTTGTACAAAACATTTTTCCTGTCATTACTACAGAATTGAATAAAGATTTATTAAACCATTTTGTTTTTCAATCTTCCACGGGCCAAGGCTTATTCAACATTGGAACACATATTTCTGATTTTGGCAGTGCTTTTATAGATGCTCTGAGGTGATTTTGGGTCCTGACCACTGTACAAAGTCAGGTAGGTGTTTCTCCCACTCTTCCCTTCAAGAAACCAGGCAGCCTGTGCGGTTGCCATGGCAGCACTACAGGAACGTGGCTCCCTGACGTATGACACTGGCACTTGTTTTGCTCACATACAACGCATTCCTAAAGACCAAAGGACGCCTTCATCCTCCTACCTGCAACACCATTCACAGAAAGCCTACAACAAAAGGTCTTTCGACATTCAGAAAACCTTTATACAAGTCCACTGCGGAGCTGCCATACACGCCTACACCGCGTGATATAAGAGCCTCTATGAGCCATGCATACATCTGCTCTGTCTCCCTCTGGTTGCACCCACACATACCTGCCCACACAGTAGCACTGTATGTATGAATATGTAATCAGCATCAAGCACCAGTGCATCCAGGCACTTCATAACAATGTATCCACCTGTGTGCACAGGTGAGGCTCTGTACTTCACAACAGCAAATAATAAACACAAATGCATGATTCACTGTAAATACAACTGTTTTATTTCATTATTTTCAGTCTAAGAACTCACATAACAACATCTCAGAATATATATCTTTGAAAGTAATTAAGGATAAACATGTCTAATATGAACCAAGTAAATAACATAAACAAGTATGATTATGTAAGATAACAATAAAATGAAACTGCTCCAGAGGCATGTACCTTCTTTGTATTTGGCTGTGAGAGAATGTGAGACTGAGGTTTGCTTGTTACATCCACGCTTGCCATCTCAAATGGCGAGAGTCAACCCTGTCTCCCACGCATGCAGCATTAATAGACACATCAGCAACAAGCTGCAGCAAGCAGTGGGTGTCCTCTCCACATCCCGCTCTCTCTGCACTTATCTGTCCTCTACATGTAGCTCTAACAGCATCCCTGTTTTTGCACCCAAGACTTTAAAACACATCAGGATTTGCTATATAGTATATATAAAAACTATTGTCTAATGTCCTCCAAAACAAGAATGCAGCCAAAAACATAACATATAAAGTGATTTCTGATTGTGCTATTGTGCTAATTTTACAAAAGTCTTTGACTCTTTTGAAATCTCTTGATACAAAAATCTCTTTTCCTAGGGAAAAAATCAGTCAACTCACTGTTGTTCCTTTATGGCAGAGAGTGTAGATTAAAACATGTTTAGCTGTGACTTGTTCAGACGGCTGTCTCTCTCCTTCTTGTGTTCTCACTGCCTACTTTGTGACACATACTGTGCGTCTGTCAGTATCTCTGCCTCCCACTCCCCAGCACCTTTACATAAATGTCTTATATAAATGCTTCATAGACACATTTTTACTGGTGAACCTAGCAACCATACCTTTTTGGATGGCCATCATACAAAATAATGTTACTTTGACCTTTATCTTAAATCATCTACTGGACAGAGACTGCTTATAACACTGACAAAAAAGGATGCATTTTTATATTCGGTCTAAAACAAGATAAAACATGATTGGAATGTATACATCAGCAGTGTGCATGCATAGAGCTAATGCTGTCACAAAGTCCATCTTTTGACATAACAGGTCAAACATAGTCAAACAGGAAAACTTTTAAAGAATGTTATTGCATTACCGTTAAATGTGCCATTTGTACGTTTCTCAACTAAGCATGCTCAGACAGCTTATCATTCCTGAGAAAGTTTCATCCTTAAGCCATTTTCACTGTTATAATTAGTGTCGTTATTGTGTGTACATTTCTTTACACTCGCGTAACGGTGGCTACCATCTTTTAGCAGAAACAGAAAGAGTTCTGTTAGGAAGACCCTTCCTGTGACTGACCACAAATCAGACTGTTTGGGCATATTTGTGCTTTCTTTTGCCCAACTATGATGTAGCAGTAGTCAGGACTTGATACAGCATCCCTATCAGTAAGAGCAGACCCGACAGGTCTTAAACTGCTTCCTAGAGAGGAAAGAGACGAGAAAGCAGGCATAAATAGCAGGAGTTTGCTACTATGTGGGCTTCTAGAGAACATCTAGATGATGCTTTGGAAAAACATCAAAACCAAGCACCTTTTAGGAGTGGACGTGGTAGACAAAAGAACAGATAAATAATGTGACACAAATATGTTATTAATCATGTGTATTTTCTGAGCGCTTGATGCCAATGACAGTCTTGAGTCAGGCAGTGACAGTGAGCGATATAATATTACCTGTGAGCAAAAGCCAATGCATTTTGCGCCGGCTCAGGACGGCTGTCTGAGTTGGGAGTAGTGTCACAGATTTCGTCTGTGCCGTTGATGTTTTCCATTGGCGGTGTCACTGGGGTCAAAGGTGAAGTAAGCTCAGCCGCTGGAGACTCCTAAGACCAAAAAATTAAATTAATTAAATGTAAATTACAAAATGTCATACAGAAAAACCTAAAGACAGCCCTTTAGGCATATGTCTTTAAATATCCGGCATAATGGTGACCTGAAATAATAATTGATAAATACTGTTTCTCTTTGTGTTTTGCATTTTAACTGCAAAAGGGGATTATTTTGTCATTATGTCTATGTTAGAAAAGTGAGCACATTTCTATAGTAATTAAGTAGCTTACTGTAGCACTGGGAAAGGAGAATTACAGATTTATGCTTATCTTTATGTCCCATACACAGTGTTAAACGAGAAACAAATCATTTAGCTGTGTTTCAAACATAAAACAAAGCTATTAGGACTTAGGTCTTCAGCACAATGCACAACACAATGACTCTGCCTGTACATTGTAAAAGGACAGCTGAGATAAGACTAATATTACGGCTACAGCTTTGCACTTTACATTCATTAGTTTACTATTTACATATGAGGCATTTTCACCAGTTCTGCGCTACTTGGGTCAGTGTATAGCATTTAGCCCCCTTCTATAGTGCAATACTTTCTTTATAATGACTTATTGTGATGGGGGGATGCAGATTTGGCGATGGGCCATCTGGTTTGAAGACTATTGTGTTGGTAACCTCTAATGACGCTGAGGCTTTCCACATGGGTCCTAATTTAAAAAAAACACCCTCCCATGGGAAAGCCTCAGGATTGACTTCTGACACCAGCTATTTTTTTTCTTCAGACGCAGTTACAGATCTCAGTTTTGAGACATAGGCCTACCTCACACAAACAAATAAAGAACATACAGGCTTAACTTGAGCCCAATTTGACTTATTTACACATACTGTACAATAGATAAAAGACAGGACTACTCTCAAGTCTTGGATTTTAATTTATTATTAATAACTCTCTTGTCTCCACATGTTTATTTTAAGTCAATACTATAAGGGAAAATATGCTCTGTTTTCACGTTACCTGTGATGGAGATGTAGCCATTTCCATCTTTTCTTGACTTTTTTCTTTCGCAAGCCGTGCTGCTTCTTTATACTCTGCAAACTTCTCTGCAAACTGGACACACAAAAGTACCTTTGTCACTCATAAGGTTTAAAATGTACTGTGAATATATCTGCATGGCCACACATGTACAATGTAATAGAATAGGAAGAGGCTGTTGCCGATAGTAATCCATAGTTGATCACATATGAGAATAGGAGAAGATCAAAGTCACTTTTGGTAACTCGTCGTCACCATTATTGTCTTTTCCTTATGTACTTTTAATCACAAGTTGTGAGGGGCTAAAGCACATCCCAAGTGTTATTTTAGTCTTGAGCAAAGATATATTCAGTTAGCCTTCAGTGGAAAGGTGAGCTCAGCTTTGAGTAAATATAAACACACTGGCACAGAGGCCCACGCACACACACATTCAATGTCCCTTTAGGGTGTGCTCTCGCTCTCAGAGTAGCAACGAATAATTCAGTATAAAAAGTAATACAGAAGGCTGACTGATGGGGAAATCAAACAGAAAACTTTGCTGGAGCCACTCTCACGTCTACCATTACAAGAGCTGCAATAAGTAACTCAATATCATTTCACTTCAGTGCTATGTAATCTAGTAACGCAGAAGTTCTTAAGTACTTCCACTGCATTTTTCAAATAAGTAAATCTGATTAATTCAACTTTAAGCCTTGGCCACAGAGAACACTTTGTGAAGAGACCAGCAGCTTTTCCCCGTTGATAACCCCTTTCTACAAAACGACCTATTTTCTAATTGCTGGTGTTTGTCAGTGTTTGAACTCCTCCTGTGTGTCATGCGTCGGCCTGATCCGGTCTTGCTCTGTCATGGTCTGGATCTCAGTATGGGTTCCTTCAAGTCTAGTCTTTTCTTGTTACACACTGGCCTTGGACATGACTTGTCTCCGTTAGAATAGTTCTTAACTTGAATTCATTTAAAATAATAAAATGCATTATTTAAAGTGAATAAAGTATGTTATTTTTCTTTAATGGTAAATGAAGTGGTTACCTTTAAGAGTATCCCAACCTAACAACTAACAGATCCTATAGCTGTATAAATAATAGTCCTTTGAATGTGTGCGAAAACCAAAATGTCTGTCAGATATTAGGTGCTTTGTCTTTGTCTGGCTCACACTAAAGATATATAGTGTTTCTGTTGCTGAGTTTGGGCATAATATTCTTCTCGTAGTGATGTTGTGAGCCTCCTTAGTTCACGACTGAGGCTTAATCATACTGCAGAGGAGAGAAACAGCCACCTCCTTACTGAACACACACTTACGTTAGACACATATGCTTTATTTATTTTTGATTGCTGTTAAAAAGCTTCATTGGGGCTATGTGCCGGGCATATGATACACTATGAGGGTTTGAGCATATGTCCATGTGTGTACTAGTCTTGGTTGTGGGCATATTTCGTAGGAAGGAAGGGGCGGTACCTTGGATAGATGATGCTCTGTGGAGAATCCCAAGCCGTAGACAGTGTTCGCTCGACTGTCTGCCCACTGGCCAAATTTCTGTGAGGTCTTTGTGAACGTCATGTTGGGACTTATGGTGCTGTTGATTATTGCCTGGCGGAAAGAGACAAATTATTATTTTCAGGTTTATTTGTACAGTGTGTGCATTATGCGCGTATTCAGAGAGGCAGAAATAAGAATAATACTTTGTGTACACTGTGTGTGTTTCACTGTGTGAGTGTATGAAAATATGATTACACCCACCAGTGCACTGGCATCCATGTTGGGAAGTTTAACTTGCAGATATTAAATTTGTCTGTGAAAACCTAAAGCCAAGCAATAATGGACCTATGCAAAAATGACCCAGGAGTAAGTAAGATGAAATTTTGATTTGAGTTTCTAAGTAATGACACAGAAACACAAGATTGTAATTATGTTTCTTAATATAATGACTATATATCAACATTTGAAGTTACTCGGTCATTCATATGAGAAAGCATTTCAATATGTGGACTAAATGGACTTTAAATCTTCCATAATTAATAGCCAGATAAATCTGGTCAATCCTGCAGGATAAACCTCAAACACCTACAGATATGGATTCAAAACAATCCCACATGATTCAGTTCAGAGAGTCAATTAAATCTTCAAGTCTTGTCAAATTTAATTGTTCAATTATAGTTTAATCTTTATATAGCATTAACACAATTTAATGGATTGGCTATGCAGGCCATCTAAAGGGGGCAGAGTCTAATTGTTACATAATACACCATGATTTGTTAAATAACACTAATGAAGAACCAATTAATGGCGTTGTGTAACGGTTGCCACTCTAAAAGCAGTCAATAGATAGTGCTGTGTCAGCCATGTGTGCGTGCATGTTAAAAGATAGTTACACAATAATAAAATTTAGTATTCAGTGTGGTTAGCTGCTAATATGGCTGTCTAGAATAATGTAAATCTGCAAAATCAATTCCTTTTGTGGATCCCAAACAAAAATATAACAATAAAATCCAGACTGCAAAGGGCTGACATACTTTCACAGACATGCGCACACACGTACAGTAGCTGCACGCATAAACAGTGAAATATGAACCCTTGGTCTTGGCTACAGCTCTGAGCTCTTTTAAAATCCAGACCTTAGTAACATCATTAACACTCAGTAGATCATGTGGGCACTAAACCTTAGAAGGTTGATGTATGATGGGCTTTTAAACTGAATCTGAATCCATTATGCTTTTCACTCACCTTGGTGCCATCCAGGCTGATGATGCGGTACACATTTCTTGTGCTGTCGTAGAAGTAAGAGACAGTGACAGCGTGCTTGCTGGTGGGCAGCCAGTTCTTCTTTGTGTTGGGGTCAATCTGGAAGACGTGGGCCCTTGTGCTGTAGATGGGTTGCTCCCTGAAGGGAACAAAGAAGAAGTGGTGAACTTCTTTGTGCCGTAACACGAGCGTCTCTCCAAAACCAGCTCGAGAAGCACCAAAACTTCTGTTGTCTGCAGAGGAATCAGATCTCCCTGGCAACTGAATTACAAGTTCGCCTTTCTCCATAGTTACACCACAGAGAGTGAAGCCTTCAGTGGAGCAATGCCAAAACACTCTGTCTTGTCCTCATAGACAATAAGTGAATCCTTACACATTCAACAAAAAACATCATCTAAGAATTAAATGCATGCAGCTATGAAATACAAACTCCCTGTGTTGTCTTTCTGTGAAAGTCAGCGTCGTCTCTCACTGCACTGATATGGGAATGTCTGTTGCACAGAGAGAGGGTCACACAGGGGAGCACAGGGGAAAAAGAGAGGGCTTTAAGGCTAAATATAGACTGTAGGCCACAGTTAACTACCAAACACACACCCTGCAGTGCCATGCTAGCCATACATCTTGGCAGACACATACTTTGACACAGATCTGAAATTTAGTATTTGTATTTGACCATTTACTGATTTTTGTAGTGTATACAAAAGCACAGGTCTTGGCATTTTGACATTTTCTCTTTACTTTGGTAAGAAGGTCTAGGAAGTCCCAATGATCATGTTATCAGTCCAGGGCATAACCTAAAGATCATCATTTCCTCAGCTGTGTCAAATGGTTTAATGCACTGTTAATTGGATTTTGTGACATCACAAATAAACCCTGCCAAGATCTACACCAATGTGATCCATTTGAATGCACTCACACAATTATAAAATTTGTCCAGCTACAACAATGGATGTACCAAGAGGTCCTGCTAACCAATCAGAGCACACTGACCTTGTAGGGAGGGGCCTTAAAGGTACAGACAGTAAGCTGAAGCACATTCACATCGTGGTGATCATTTAAAAAATGTTTTTTTATATATTAAAAAAACAGAGCGCAAAACATCAGAGAGTGACCTTTACTGTTTTCTGATCTCTGTTTGGCTAGATTTGCATTTGCTGCTTTTACACTATCTTCAAGTGTAATCCTAAACTTTTTTTGGCCCAGTATTCTTTGCCACAACATTGACTGTTCATTTGTCCAGTTGCCCTGGGTTTGTTCTGACAGTGCTCCCAGTATACTGAGTATTGTTGCGGTTTATAGGTTATATCTACAGTCAGAACACACACAGACACACTAAAAGTGCAGGGTGCAGAGGGAGATATTCTGGGATGGCAGAGCTGGCAGAGCAGGAGATAGAGAAGTGCTTACACTGCACTGAGGGGGTGATGGGGGACATCAAAGGCTTGCTGTATAAATGAATATTAAAATTCAGCAGCGGCACCCCTCCCATGTGTGATTAACCAAGACTGGAAAAGAAAGAACATGGAGACAACAAGAAAGAGGGAGAAGTTGGACAGGAAGAGGCACTTGGTCAAATGGAAAGAGGATAGGAAGTCTGACAGTGAATCTGGGATGAATAATGCAGCTCCACAAAGCTGCTTGTGGAATGCTGTGTAGAAATTATCATAATCATCGACAGCAGTGTAAGTGGCAAAACCGTGAGTCACTTTAACTCTTCTCCAGCACACACCACACATCCACAGCCTGTCCGTATGATCCGCGCAGTAGCCGCTTGGCAAGTGGCAACGTTTTTATTACATAATTTGATGGCGCTGTGGCATATTTTTGAGCTCTTTCTTGAATAAGTTTATGGGTACCAAATGCAGTTTTGTTGCTGAGCTTTAATTTCTACATGTATGTTTGTCTTGGCCAGAGTTTGATCCAAAATGACGCCCACTGATTTAAAAAAATAAATAAATAGCAGATCTACTCCTACAACTGAACTTTAAAAGGGCGGCACAGAGATAATGATTCTGATTCACACTGTATTGAAATGTGATTTTTGGAGGCTTTTGGCTTGCTGCTTTTAAAAGTGTTAGATAAGACAGAGGAATACTCCAGCAGCACGTAACCTACCTACAGCGGGGCTACACAAAGTAACCAACTTGGACAAGGGATGAGGATGTTGCTTTGGGATTAGAGTATTAGGCAAAAAAGTGACAGTTACTAAACAAGTATGTGTAGAGTCATTTTTCAAATGAAAGAACATCAGGGGCCGAGGAGCTATTCGATTTGACAGTAAGTGAGGACTGAAAGACAAGTGTGGAGCTAACAGATACTCATGAAGGACAAAGGGGGGTGACATCTTTAGCATGCGGAGAGTAGAACATGACACAAGAGCAGGTGATGAAACTTGAATGTTAAAACAGAAGACTGATGATAAAGTGAGAAGCAATGAAAAGGAGGAGGGATGAAAAAATGTGTGAAAGTATACAGCACTGACGATGAATGGTTCAAATTACATGAGCTATGTTATAAAGTCACAGTACAGATGACAACAGAGAAGTTCAACTGGGACACACACCTTTTGTAGGCGTACAAAGTGCATTCTTACTTTACACTCCTGCTTCTTGCCCTCTAATCAGCAAGCTATGTCAAGCCTGAGAGCTATGGTGATACTCAGGAAACTGTGCTTGCGCATGCAACTCTGTTTCTGTTCTGTCCAGTGAACACTACTTTACATATCTGGAGATGCAATCCCTGGTTTCTTTACTGGTATTTCCTAATTTTAAAATGTTGAAAGAAGTGAGATTGACCAATGATTTTCTACTTCTTCTTTAGTACATTTGGCTAGTCATCTGGATCTAATACCACAATAAAATAGCAAATCCCAGAGGACCATTTTGTTGCCTCTTTCACAGTCCTCCTTGGAAGTTTCATTTTTTCAAAAGTTTGTATTAGTTCAACACAGAGAGGTTTGACAGTGAACACATCACTATTTAAATGTAAATTGTGTTGGTTAATGACAGTGTAATAGCTATTGCTCTATCTACGAAGAGTCCCTTAGATGACCTACAGAATACCATCCCAGTGAACTTTCTTCTTATATCCTTTGGGTGGGATTAAACAAAAGTGGAAAAGACAAGTACATGGAGACAGCAAAAACAAGGGGTAAGTCAGACAGAGACTAACTCAACCCATCTGAGCATTAATTGTATTTGCCCAAGGAAGTGAGAGCACACCAGAGAGGGTTGATAGGCATCTCCAGTTTGCTGTGCCATAATCATTAGAGCTGTAAGTGGCCTGGTGCTGAACCATCGAGCCGGAAGTGAAATATGACTCTATATCTGTTAGCGCTGGACAGCTATCAGCACCTATTCAAGCTTTCATCTCTACTATAACTTTACATATTATTTGTACAAAAAGACTTCCTAGTATAGTCATTTTACAGTTTACAATTAATCCCATTGTGGATCAATTGAGCCACTGAGTCAGTTATGTAACAGTAATTTAGTCACCATTATGCCACAGCTGAACAAAGCCCAGTGGAGAACTGAAAGTGAGTGGGAGTGTGCTGAATGATGCCCACACTGTAGGAGGGCAGAGTGGGTGCCATAGTGTATTGGAAATAGTTAATGTACAAGTTTTGGCTGAAGCATTAAAAAACACCATGCCTGTGCCATATTGTTACGCTCCTGCTGTGCAATTAATCACAATGAACGGGGGGAGAATGCTGTTATTGAACACCAGGCTTGGAGAGGGAAATGGACTGCTGTGCTCAGGGTTCAGGGGAAATGCAAATGAGCAGAGTTGAGCACTATAGCCACATCTTTCGGGGATAGGCGCCTGTTGTGGAGGATGTGTAAGCTGACAATCACTGTGCCATGCACACCTACAGTTGTACACAACAGTTGTACACACTGACAAATCACTGCTATTTTGTCTCTAAGACCCGGAACAGGATGTTCATTGCACCAAACTCGAGCTCACTCACAGTGTTAGAGTAGAAAGGCTGCTGTTGCACATGCCATCATTCAGAATTACATAAGTGTCTATAGAGTAGGTGGGAGTAAACAGTGGGACACTGAGACCCAGAAAAAACAGGATTATTGTTTCTGCAAGGGCAATTAAGGTTCTAAAGTCATTTTAAGTGAAATCCCAAATAAACCATAAAAGATCTCTTCATTTGTGTAAAATATGAGCATAAAAGTTTGATAATGAAGAAACTTCATCTGCTGCATTGACAAAAGGCCTACAGGGCTTTTCTTATGTAAAACAGGATCCAGTTAGTTAATTTCATGTTAAATATTGATATCAAAAGGAAACGTCCCTTTTGACAGCTGGATTAGCTGTATTAGCTTTAGCTGTATTAGTCGTTTTTTGTCGCATATGGTCGGATTTTTGCAAGGTTATGCTTGATGTGGTTTCCATGACAGGGAAGTTCATCCCGGTGAGGCAGCCGCAGCTGATATGAATGCAGAATGGGAAAGCAAACGCAGCATGTGGGATAATAATGACACTTACCCCATTGTTGTGGCTGAAATGGAAGGTGACACCTGACCACTGATCCTGTTCCTTAGTAATAAAAATGAGTGTCTCGGATTGGACGATGCGTATCTTCTCTTTACACGACAGGCTCTCCGGTGTCACTGTCGGCGCGTCTGCAGGAATTTGATGACAACTGCTCCATTCCCCTCCGCTGTCACCGCATGAATTCACACATCCATGTAGTTCCGCACATGGCACGGACGGACAGCAGCCCTTCTTGCTTTGGTTGCTCTGTCTCCGAGCGTTTAGCGCGTAGGCTGATGTGGGAGCGACACCAGAGGCGCAGGGTCCAGCGGAGAAACGTGTGAATTACCGATCCTCAGTTGAAGGGTGGAGAAGACCTGCTGCTGCTGGCTCCGAACTGGGAAAGACAACCCTCATTTAGCCAGTAGATAACGCACAGCATCACACATATCCACCCTCATCCGCGCTGTGCCTCTCTCTCTCTCATTACCATAGGCTCAGAGGCTACACCCCCACTCTCCGCCAGACTATTCCACTCCACCAAAATCCCTATATCAAACACACATCTAATTCCCTGCTATTTTTACATCTGAACGCTGACATATCTCTTTATATTTGCCCAGTGAAAAGTGGGCTGGGTGCGTTGTATTGATCTCAGCCTATCCACAAACCCCGCTGCACCCCGCCCCCCCAGACCGCTCCACATCTGGCTGTTGCATCCGCTCCCCTCCCGCTCCGGTCGCTCCGGTGTCGGTATTGAACTGTCGACGTCACGGCACCGTCCTCCGCAGTGACGTCACTCCGTGCTCCGGAGACTGGGGCCATTTGATGCTCGGTGCATTTTTACAGTCTCAGAAGATTGGGAGTTATTAATGCACAAGCTACTTTTGAGGGGAAAAAAACAACGTCAGGTAAAATAGAGCTATTTTTAGAAACCAAACAGCTTATTATGTGTGAGCATTATTAAAGCATTCACATTTGATTAATTTAAAGCTTCACTACTTCATTTTCGTTTTCCTGTCCCTGTCTCAGATTTCACTCACCTCCAAAAGCAGCCTAGGGACCTCTCCTGCTTCTCTTTTATTGAAAAATAAATAAAACTGAAACAATTTTCTTCCACAATATATTAATACATTTCACCAGACTGAAGTTTAGAGTGTAGTGTTTGCTTACAGTTAGCATAGCTGCGACTTCAGCTTCACAACGGCAAATAGCTTAGTAGCTAGTTAGCTAGTTAAATATTACCTGATTGAAGTGATAGTATTTATCAGTGTTTTACGTGCCTGCCTTTTCTCTGTTGATGCTTTAGTTTTTCTACCTGTTTCGCTGTGTTGAAAAACATATTCAGCGCTGAAAATACACTTCATCTGCACCTATTAAACGTTCTGTAGCGTCATATGACAAGCTGGTGTCAACCAATGGGAGAGCTCCATTTTTGAGCATGTGATTTTGCCAGGCTGTGATTGGCCAAGGTTTTCCATTCCTGAATAAAAATTCTCATCTATTAAAATTCTCTATAATAATCAGTAGATGGCATCATAAAGCCTGTTTTGTTTGTTTGTTTGTTTTATTAATTATTTTCAGTATTTGGAGTTTAACCCATTTTCCCCAAATAGAAGAAAAAATATTGCATACAATCTGTTTAAGGGGTTGTTTTATTTAGGTCTATTAAAGTGCTTTTTAATTTATTTGAGTATCTGTTATTTTAACCCAGTGATCAGCAATGGGGCCGGATATAAAAAGGGGCCACAAGGGACTGTTTGGCCCCTGGGCCTTGAGTTTGTCGTGGATAGTCTAATTATAATATGTGAACTCTTGGCTCATTTACAAGACCTCATCAATAGCTTATCTAACGCTTAGGAGCAAGCGTTGTGTCCAGGTCACTGCTTTTCTCATATTGACATATTGGACTGTAAACCGAGTAAAAATCAGGTGCAGAACTTAATATGGGTCACTGCCTGACAATAAATCAATAGATTGGTGTAGGAGGCAAATTCAACAGTGTAAACAGTTTTTTGTCATAGGCTGCCCTATGTGTCATTTTTGTCTTTATTTAGGACTTGGCTTCAAAGTTGGCTGTAGCTTCTGGACGTTGCTGTAGCCTGATACATTGCTGATGTAGCGGGTCTCGGGCAATATCAGTGTCAGTCAATATCAGTGTTCAGAAGTAGAGCCTAAGCCATAGGCCTACTGCAAGTGAGATTTATTTAAACATATGTAGGCCTATCTGGTCAATTGAAAGTAATTAAGTGCCTTTCAGCTTATCCCCATGCGGGGGTCACCACAGCAAAGAAGTTTCCATGAGCAGCTTTGCAATGTTTTTACGCCAGATTCTCTTCCCCTCCATTTACCTGGGTGAGGGACTGGCACAGTCCACGTGGTCATTTTTTTCACTTTTTGCCATAAATTTTGGCCATTTTTATTCTAGTTTAATTAAACAACACATTTCACGATTGAAGCTGAGGGCTGTATGAAAGCTTGTTTGTTTCTTGACTGGTCCCCAGGCCAGACTTTGGACAAGCCTTTGGACCATGATTGGACCAACCATGGAGTAAATGGTTCTGAAGGACAACACACAACCAGGAAGAGACAGAGAGAGATAGAAGAGCTTCCAAAGTTTCTTGAAAATATGATAAAAAGGCAAAATTAGCTGCAGTAGCAAATATTGTGTTTGCTGGTCTGTTGTATCAAAAGGTCTGGCAATAGTTTTCAAAACATTTTATAGATCATATTGTATCTTTTATTTCCATGTTAAATCGTTTTGGCGTTCCCTTTAGCCTGCTGTTTCTTTCACTGTTGTTTTAACTTATTTATTCTATTTTGTCCTCAATAATTAAAAACAACTGCCAGAGTTTTTGTTCAAGCCTTTTGTGAATTAGAGATGATTCGTTAGATTATTGAAAGGTGCTGTATGAATCTACAGTAGTTGGCCTTGGTTGTTTATGATGTGCTCGAGAAGAAAATTGAAGCGTCTCCTTTAAGATATTCAGTTACGTCATCACGTAATGCGGAAGTGTAGTTTGATGAAAGTGTTTTCTTCATTTTGTTTACATGTGACACACAGTCGGGCGCTGACAACTCTCAAGTATTTCTTGGACCATCCTATTTTGTATTTCCCCTCTTCTCGAAAAGGAGTTTTAAACTAGTTCCGTTGCCAGTAATTGAACTAGCCAGATACATGTTTGACATCAATGAAGCTAATTTCGGTTAGCTTCCTTTTCACTGAAACGCTGGTAAGTTTCGATTCATTGGAAACTTCCTTGTAGTTAACCTTCTCCCCTTTAGTGAGAATACAGTAACTGTGTTCGTCAATGTGTTCATTAATGAGTTTTTAACGAGTTATATGAACAAAGTGTTTTTTCGTGCCCTTTTCAGGTACACTAGAAAACTTGATGGTTGAGAGCCACTTAAAAGGCTGCACAATGTTTCCCCGCAGCGGACGACCAAGTGGCCAGCTGACCTACAATAATGGATCATTTACTCAACCTCCCTCATCGATGCGTTCTCATCACCACCAGCAGACACAGCGGACCCATTTTAACAAGTGAGTTGGCTTGTCTCTTGTAAAGTGCCAGTCTTAGTAAAGTAAATTAAACATGTTCTAAATCACTAGTCACTAAAAGGTTGTTATTGCGGTATAAAGTTACATTTTGTAATTTGTATGTGCATATTGAAGCTATTCTGGACCAGAGAGGCTGCCAGTGTATGACTGGAAGCCAACATCAACCCATGTTCCCCATTCTGGCCCTCCAGTCACCAGTGGTCGAAAGTAAGTGTGACTGTCATGTTTAACAAGGATGTAACTTAATAAACTAACTATAAACATCCTAATTTCAAAGAGCTGGACCAAAGACATGCTGATTTTTATAGGTAGTGTTTAGGAGGCTCATACTGGCATATTGACAAGAAGTCTGAATATAATTTTGGCAAACGTAATCGGTTCATAACCTTGAAAGAGCGATATCTGTAAAATGTCTGTGAGTTTGTAATGTATGTGAGGTCAACTGCTTATCTGTGAGTTTAAGTCAACATAGGCATGTGGTTCTTGTTAAAGTCTAAACAATTCTTGCATGCCAATTTATTTCTCTTTCAGGAGACAAAACAGTGACTACAATCCTTACAGTCTTGTAAAACGTCAGCGTGTTGAATCCTCTTTCCAATCACCAGAACGCTCTCCTTTTGTGCAATCTTCTCATCACCCAGAACACGCAATACCTGGGACATCTCGATCAACCTCCCATGTGTCTGATAGGTCATATCCAAGCCCACCAAAACATCCCCTAGATGACAGCTCCAACAGCCTGCAGGTTTACGCTAAGGACAAGGTACACCATTGGATGGCCAATGACTGTGTTCCCATGTTTCGACTAAGTGAGATGCTAAGGTTTGGTAAAGAAAGAGACTTCTATTTCCGCGCCCGTGTATACCCGCTTGTAGCATTAGCTACATAAACACTGACATCATACTAATACTACACATGTTACGTTTAAAGTAAGAAGTAAATTTAATTTGAAGCAAACTTTCAAAATATATATCCATTGTCATTAACTAGAGTAAAGTGGTAAAGTAAATCCTTGTTTGTACCCTTTCTGACAAGGAAAACACCTGCTCACCCAAACCCTTAGTATACCTCTCTAGTGGAAACATGCCTAAAGTATTATGGTACACTTGTTTGGGACTTTTTATGTAGCCCTTTTGACAATGTAAATATCTCTAAAATCATGTTCTACTGACCCCGCCCACTCCATACCACTTTAGCAGAAATGTGCCGTATGTAAGCAGATGTATTTGGTAATTTGGTAACATGCTGCTGCTTCAGGTGAGTGCTCAGATGGTGGAGCTGTTTGAAGCATGTCAGCAGCAATCCTCTGACTTGTATCGAAAGGAGATTTGCAGAACCCAGTTGCAGAAGGATATACGAAGTGTGTTTTCAGGTGAGTATGAAATATACAGTCACACTTTGCTGCTAAAATATGCTGTAAGTAGCAGGAGCTTATTAAACCATTTGGCTGAGATGTAGGACAGGTGGATTTGTAAAATTATGTGAAGTGAAGCGCTACATTTTTGTAGCCATAAAAGACTGTCTATATTTTGTCAGTGAAATGATAGATGCCTAACTCAAGTAATGTTTCTAATAGATGCAAGGCTTTACTTGACTGGCTCTTCAATGAGCGGTTTGGGTTGCCGCAGTAGTGATGCTGATCTGTGTTTGGTCGTTAAGGTTAAGGTGAGTATTACAATATCTGTACCGTCTTTTTTAGAATGTACAACGCTGAATGTCCTCTGGCTCTTATATGCAAACATATGTTTTTTGTTTTGTGTTCTCAAGAAAAAACACAGCCCTATCGATGTACTTTCTACACTCCAAAAGTTATTTAAATCTCTATGTGAGTAATAACAGCATAATAAACATTGAATTCATAACTACCATGATCATTAGCAATTTGTACTCATTTTATTTACATAGGGCATTTAGACTTGTAAACTGTAACTCCACAGAGCCCCACTAAAGGGAGCTGTTTTACAACAAATAGTCTTGGTTCAGTCTGACCAAGGTAAAACGTAACATGAATGTGTTTTGATTTAAAGCATACGTGGACAGGACTCGACTGATTAAAGCAAAGGTGCCAATTCTACGGTTCAAAGAGAAAGGCAGGTGGGAGATAGACGTTTGCTGTAGTCTTTTAATGACAGTGTCAAATCAGGAAAAACACTAACTTTATCTTTTTTAACCAATCCTCTCTTGAAGCAATCTGGAGTTCGATCTAAATGTCAACAACACTGTGGGGATCAGAAACACATTTCTTCTGAGGAGTTATACGTGTGGTGTGTGACTGTTTCTAGAGCAAATTTGTGTACACATGGTGTCCAGTTGCTGTGTAGATAATATGTTTTACAGCCTGATTGCTTGTTTTGTGCTTTAGCTGATATCAGAATAAGACCCATTATGTTGGTTATCAAGAAATGGGCACGACACTATGAAATCAATGATGCCAGCAAGGGGACTTTAAGCAGCTACACATTAGCCCTGCTGGTGTTGCACTACCTCCAAAGTAAGTTGGCAACTCCGGCAATAATTTATTATTTGTTAATGCAAATTATTAAATGCAAAGGTTTTAACTAAATACACTGTCCTTGCAGTTCTAAAAGACCCAGTTGTTCCTTCGCTAC
The DNA here is from genome assembly GCA_036850595.1 of Rhyacichthys aspro. Classification (NCBI taxonomy): domain Eukaryota; kingdom Metazoa; phylum Chordata; class Actinopteri; order Gobiiformes; family Rhyacichthyidae; genus Rhyacichthys; species Rhyacichthys aspro. The sequence continues at coordinate 12,920,400 of CM072156.1, forward strand.
AAAGGGACCACCCAGTGAGTGTCTCTGTAATTTTAATACCCAAAGTCACATTTTTATTATGAAGCTGTTTTGACCTTGTTGTTTTTCACTGTTTTTGTAGAATTGTTTTGATCCTTTAATGGACCTTGACATGGTCCCTGAGGCATCTCAACGTGTGCCCCGTTTTATCTCAAGAAACAAGTCCTCATTAGCAGAACTGTTCTTGGGATTTCTGAAATACTATGCCTCTAACTTCAGGTATCTCTTATATTTAATAGAACTTATTACTGAGTACTCAGATTCCTCTTTAGTACACTTCCTCCCATTGCACCCCCTTCTGTGCATCCCTTCTCTTCCCCTTTGCTTAATTTTTTTCTCTGGTGTCATATTTCTTGCTGAACGACAGCAGCAGGTGGAACTTTTGGTCTTACACAGCACTAATATGGCATACCATGAACTTGGTGTTTTGCATGACATGCTGCAGTCTTAGGCTGGCTACTGATAAATACATAGTACATAGTAAAATGGATTTTTTTTTTTTTAGAAATAATTTGCAATTTTTCATGAATTTTATTTGGGTTCTGTTAGCAAGTTCACAAGCTTGACATAGCTCTGGGACTTCTGGATGATAAATCAAGGTTGTACAGTCATTGGAAGAAATTAGGACTTGGTTAGTCATATCTGTAACACATGTCAATAAGGTAACCCTTGCAAAAGTCAACCAACTGCAAGTGCAATTTGGATGATGAATGTGTGTGTTTTGTTTTGGGTTTTTTTAAATACATTGAAGTGTAAAATATCTGACTCAACGCAAACTCTGTGCTTTTTTGGAACTCCATCAACACACAATGATAAACATTAACTGCAATTTTATACAACAAACAACCTGAAAAATAAGAAGCCATGCTCAAGTTTTTTATGTTACAAATCCTATTTGTCTTTGTGTTTGTGCGTTTGTTTGTTTTCGGTTTTTTTTTGTAGATGGGACAGCAAGGTAATCTCAGTCCGAGAGGCCAGAGCTTTACCAAAGAACTCTTCTCCACAATGGAAAAACAAATTCATCTGTGTGGAAGGTAAAGATTTCAATGCACACGTCATGCATCATGCTATGGTCACCATTAAGCAATAAGTCAGTTATGGTGCCCATCTGGTTTGTTTCAGAGCCATTTGAAAGAAATAACGTCGCCAGAGCTGTTTATGAAAAAGCCAAGTTCGACACCATCAAGACTAAGTTTGCTGAGGTACATTCCAACTTGGAAGATATTACTTTTTTGTCCCCTAGATTTTCTGTCTTCATGTAAGCTGCAAAGTACAAGTTATGAGTGAGTCATAATTCTGCTCTCCATCACCTCTTTTATATGCAGTCATATTGGATGCTACAGGAGAAGAATGACCTAAACTCACTCATCCCATTAAGATTCATTATTAATAAGGAGCAATCTGGGAGATAAAGGAGTCTTCTACCTTGGGACATGCCAGAGCACAGAAATGAGTTGGAACCTTTGGGATGAGCTGCTACTTCTAAGACAGAGATGCTTGTTAGTCTTTGTGGATGACATTCTGAATCTCTTGTTCTGTGCCTCAAAATAGTATTTACATGACACTCAAATGTCCTATTCATCTGTCGCCTGTGAGCCCATTCAAGTCTCAAAAGTCCTGTTAGTAGACAAAATGGGCACTGCTCAGGATCCTGAAACACAAGGAGTGTTACTGGGATTGTATAAATATATAAAAGTAAACTAAATGATAACCCAAAGCTGCCTTTAAAATTTTTCAGGGTACGGTCAAGTTCTTGTCAGTCTTATTATTTATTTATTTTTACCAATTACATACTGGGTTCATTCTGCATATGACAAAATGTTTCTTTACGAAATACATGCATTCAACACAATCTGATTCAGTCCATTATCATTTTTTTGTTTTGGCTCTAAGGTTACTTAGATAGAGTTGGTTAAGTGATCCTATTGATTTTTTTCTGTTCTTTTTATTGAATTTATCATATTTTATTATCATCCTCAGTATTATGACTTTTCCTTTAGTGGCTCCAATTCATTCATCATTTTAGGTGGCCCTCTACAATCCTATTGTTTACTATGTTCAATACAAAACCATGGTTTAATGTTTATTGTGTTTTTCTGTTGTCTTATATACACAGAACTGCCTTTTCAACATTTATATAAAAAAATAAATCTGTGTGATTGCTGTTAGGACTTAATTTTTGGAAGGGGACTACTAACCAGGCAGAGTCATGGCATGACCGCATACACAGCCTTGAAAGTATCTCCTATGTTTGTGTTGTGTCTTCAGTCTCTACTTGCTGCTCATGCTGATAAGTTTTTGTTCTGTGGGTTGATGCCTCATTACACGTAGTTTTATGGCTTGGGCTCTGCTGCCATTGCTGGGGCACAGATGCCTCGAAAAATCTGGCTCAGCCATCAGCTGTAGAGTCTGGTTACTGTTTGAGCACAGGCCTATTTTTAACTCCAGGGGGTTTTATCTTAAAGTGGCCTCGTTAGATTCAAGGATTTGCACACAAAATGATCTTGAGAAATATAATTGAAATTTGCCCCCAGCTATAATCAATAATGGATTACAGTGTACCAGACTTAAGGGTTCACTGTATAGGCAATCTTAAAGTCTGGGATCTTCTTTACCGCTTTGCCCCCAGCTTCACTCCCCCTCTTCATTCCCCATGCTATTCCCGGCCCTCGCTGAGTCAGATGGACAGCTCCCAACTTAGTTGTAACAAACAGTCAGAGCAGATCTCCTGGGTTCAAAGCAGCTGAAAACAAAAAGACGACTTCAAAAACACTAGGACAAAAGTGGCACCCACAAGGGGAGGACTAAAGTCAAGATGGACGAGTGTGAAAGTCTGGGCTCAGATACTCCAGAGCTACAGGAGAGTTCATATGAAGCTTTAGAAGCCCTCAGCCAAGACGATGAAGATGAGGTGGAAGAACTTCAAAACAGGTGTCCATACATTCCTGCTATACTTGCCTGCACTGTATGAGCTAAATGACAACAGTTATAGCTGACCTTTTAATGTGATATTTATATTATTCCAGGCTAAATGTTGAGAGGTTTCACGCATTGCATAGAAAAGGAACATTTTATGAAGCTAACCAGCCCCTCTGTGTTACATAATTATTGACTAATTTTTTGTAAGTCATTCATCATGTTCCTCCATATCGTCCTGTCATGTCATAAATAGCAGAAGACACTGATATGTTGGACGTATCTGAGAAGGGAGGCATCTTTTCTCTAATATTACACCAGTGACGCTTTAGGCTGTCACTTTACTGCAATTCTTTCAGGGCCAAGTTGTATTCATAGCAGAAGGGACTGCTTAGAGGGCATTTGATCATTCGTTATTTAGCTCACCATTCAGACTGGCACTAGACACCTGGACATGCTCTACTTCTCCCAGTGTTAGATTTGCTAACCTGCCCTAGCCGTGCAGGCTCTCATGCCTGCATGTTACTTAGAAATGTTTGAGACTGATTCATTAGTTTGTCCTCTGCTTGCATTTCATGAGCTCTGCCAGAACTATCTTGTCTTGCTGTTCAACTGTTTAGTCATGTCCTTTCCTCTGATGTGACCCATACCAGCTCTACTTTTCTGACGATCACTCTCTTGTGCAGTCTGCGAGAGGTTGTCCAGGACCAGTCGGTGAAGCCTAAACTGCAGTGCCTCATGGTGGATCCATCGTTCTCCATGGTAACTGTCCAGAGTGAGGACAGTGGCATTGTGTGGGAGACAGCCTCTAGTCGTTGCTCGACTCCCTGGGCTTCTGAGACCAGCTCTGTCTCTGAGGGCTGCGGCATGGAGGGCTCAGGAGCCGGAGGCAAGATCACAATCATCTTCGATGAGGAAAAAGTAGTCCGCAGGAGGACCAGGTCTGGGAGGAGCAGCAGACTCAGTGACAGGTTCAGCCGGCCCGGCAGCTCTAGGTCGGCCTCAGCTCTGGGAGTGGAAAGACCTGAGATGATGGAGGTCTCTCAGCCCAACGTCAAACAGGAAAAAACAGAAACTGAACCAGACCTGGAAGAAATAAAAAACAAAGACCAGCAGCTCTTCAGTTTGATTTCAGAAGGTTATGAGATTCTCAACATCAGAGTGCCATCTAAACTTCCCACTGTGGATGAGGAGGAGAGTACGGACCTGCAGGACAACCTGTCTTATCTGGACCAGACTCCCAAGATCAAGTCCAGAAACCCCCACCAATGGACTCAAGCACAGAGTCCAGAGCTATCAGATGTGGAAGCACCCACTGAGGTATTAGCTGTTTGTTTCATGTGTCAATATAATCACAGTTATTTCATGTTATTTTTATTTATTTTATCTATTTAAACAGGGAGGGCCCAATGAGAGTACTCTCTCTTTTTCATGATTCCCCCATTTTTTATTCAAAACAGTAAAATTTACAACAGTGGAAATTTACAACTTTGGCAAATATACAACAATAAGAAAATATACTCACATGAATCAAAGAAAGCAAGTGCATTAATTGGCTTTAGAGTGCATGAGAGGCACGGGTCTGTCCAATTTGAAAACTGATCCACTTGTGAGAGGCATTATGGCAGTTTCAGTATTGATGTTAAAATTATGCATTTTACCATATGTTGTAATTGAAAAAAATTCCCAAATGAAACTACACCTACATTTTTTTGTTCTTAAACAGTATTTTGTGAGCTGCTGCTGTAACTGAGTAATTGTTATTTCTTCATAGGACTCAAAGCAAGCCTTGTCTGATCCATCGACAGACTCCGACCTCAAACTTGCTCAGACTGAAGGCCCTGGCGACATTGACTATTTTGAGAAGTTTACACTGGTGGATGTGGTGGTTCCTGAAGAACAAGCTGCAGAGCAACATGATGAGACTCAAAAACCTTTGAAGCAAGAAGAACCAGAGCAAACTGCTGCAAAAGAACCAGCCGAAGAAATTAGTCTGTCTGTCTCAGAAGAATCATTTGTGTTTGTAACAGACGTGGACATCGTTGGAGAACATCTGGATGAGGTGTTTTACGGGGAGGGAGCTCCAGCTGACTCACTGCAGCGGAGTGAAGATGGTGCGAGAATGAGGCGCCAGAGCTCTATTAAAGAGAGTGGATCTGTCTTATTTTCAAGTGAAGAGACAGTCCTCACTCCAATCTATATCTCCCCTGGCCCACCCAAAATAATCGACCCCATCTTGCTGGAGGAACCCACTGCCATGTCCTTTATGTATTCTGACCTTTATGAGGACGCTGTGGGAGAGAGGAGGAGGAGCGATGAGGAATACTCTGAGGCAGAGAGTGTCACTTCAGAGAAATCCTTCAAAAGATTTTCAGATGGTGAGGAAGCAGACAGTGGCTACCTGGAGAAGTTTATTTTAAAGGATGAAACCCCTACAGTGGATGTTCAGTCTGAAACACCAGATGACAGAGAAGAGGGAAGGATGATGTGGCCGCAGAATAAGTTCGAAATGACTGGATGCTTGAAAAGAGTGGTCCAAGAAGAGGATGTAGAGGAGACAAAAAAGGAAGTAGAGATCAAGGAGATTGGCACAACACAAACTGATGTTGATTCACAATCAGCATTACCAGAGGACGAGAAAGAATATGTTAAAGAAGAGCAACAGGAAGTACAACCCTGTGAAGAGACAGGGGTAGAAGAGAAGTCAAAAGAGACTGAAGAAACAGAGATAAAACCTGAGACTCAAAAAGACCAAAGTGAAATTCTGGAAAGCATTACTGATAAAGTTGAGCATGAAGTGGAAAAAGCAGAAAAGGACAAGCAGGAAATAGTCTCTGAGCAAAGTGATACTGAAAGAGAGCAGCCAAGTGAAAGAGCTGAAAGCGCAGATCAAGTCATTGAAGAAATAACAGATAAGCCAGCTGCTAATAGTGAAATTCCTGAGAGCATTAGTAAGACACTTGCTGAAGAAGAAGTAAGTGAAATTAGTGAATCCAAAGTACAGCTTTTAACTGAACACACAGAGCCAGAGACTCATGGAGAGTCTCAAAGTGAAGCACCACTTGAGGTTAGCGCTGACTGTGAGCCCCCAGTGCACGTGAATGTTGAGGTCGTTGAAAAAATCACAGATGAGGCAGAAATCCAAACTCAAGTACGAATTGATCTGCAAGAGGAAACATCAGAGCAACACGTGTTAGGGGAAGAACAGGTTACTGCAGCAAATGAATCGAAAACTACTTCAGCAGATGTGACGTTAAAGGATAAAACTGGGGATTTGGGTCAAGCAACTGAAGTTTTAATTCAAACAGATGCTGAGAGAGATTCAGTAGAGAAGCAGACGGAGATTATTGAACCACACCAGGAAGTAACTAGTGCTGATTTAGGCAAAGTAAATCTGACAATTGAAGACACGTTAGAGGCAGCTCCAGAGATCATGGCTGCCGTAGTCAAGGAGATGGTCAGTGTTGGTGATGAGTTGATACTTCTTGTTCCCAAAGGACAAGCTGTTGAGATGGACATAGAGATCAGCCCACTGCCAGAAAAGAATCACACAGTTGAAGATCAAGTAGATAATCAATTTGAACTCATCACCGTGGATGAAAATACCACAGCACACATTGAGACTGTCTCAAAGCCTGATGCAGAAATACAACCTCTTGCTGAAGAAGAAGCAGAAGTAGTGGTGAAGGAAGAAGCACAAGATACGGCTGGCTTGACAACTGCTCCTGTGGAAGAGAGTTATGAAGTTGAGCAAAAGATGGACTTAAAAGAACAAGAAGTGGTTTCTTCTGTGCCCAGCTGTACCCTTCAACTGGATTTACCAGTTACTGTCCTGGAGCCACATTCAGAAATACAGGCAAAACCGAAGATTGAAGAAAACGCTGAAGTTGCTATAAATGACGTTGTACAAGATAAAGCAGTCTCAACACTAGCACCTGTGGAGGAGAGCCACAAAGTTGAGCGAAAGATGGATTTAGAAGAAGATGATGTTGTGTCTTCTGTACCCAGCTGTACCCCTCAACAAGATTTACCTGTTACTGTCCTGGAGCCAGATTCAGATATACAAACAAAATCTCAGTCTGAAGAAAAAGTAGAAGTTGTACAGGATACAGTTGGCTTGATATCTGTTCCTGTTGAGGAGAGCCAAAAAGTTGAGCAAAAGGTAGATTTAAAAGAAATACAAACAAAATCTCAGTCTGAAGAAAAAGCAGAAGTTGTACAGGATACAGTTGAACTGATATCTGTTCCTGTTGAGGAGAGCCAAAAAGTTGAGCAAAAGGTAGATTTAAAAGAAATACAAATAGAATCTCAGTCTGAAGAAAAAGCAGAAGTTGTACAGGATACAGTTGAATTGATATCTGTTCCTGTTGAGGAGAGCCAAAAAGTTGAGCAAAAGGTAGATTTAAAAGAAATACAAACAGAATCTCAGTCTGAAGAAAAAGCAGAAGTTGTACAGGATACAGTTGAATTGATATCTGTTCCTGTTGAGGAGAGCCAAAAAGTTGAGCAAAAGGTAGATTTAAAAGAAATACAAACAGAATCTCAGTCTGAAGAAAACACAGAAGTTGTACATGATACAATTGAATTGATATCTGTTCCTGTTGAGAGCCAAAAAGTTGAGCAAAAGATGGAACTGGAAGAAGATGAAATGGTGTCTTCTGTGCCTAGCTGTACACCTCAACAGGATTTACCAGTTTCTGTCCTAGAAACAGATTCAGAAATACAGGCAAAACCTCAGATTGAAGAAAGTGTAGAAGCTGTTGTAAAGAACGATGTACATGATAAAGTAGCCTTAACACTAGCACCTGTGGAGGAGAGCCACAAAGTTGAAGAAAAGGTACATTTGGAAGAGGATGAAGTGGTGTCTGTGCCCAGCTGTACCCCTCAACAGGATTCATCTAGCTCACCAGGAGAAGCAGATGTTGAGGTTGTTGACTATGAGATTATAACCAAACAAGAAGTGAAAGAATCATTAGAGTCTGAGATACAGCAGCAAGAGGAACCACAACCAGAGTCTGCTCACGAGATCGAAGCCATTAACAAAGAGTTAAAGGAGGAAAGTATTGAATATAAAACTGAGACAGAAAGGACTGTAGCTGAAGAAGAGGTTGGAGTCGAGATACCAGTCCTGGAGGGAGAAGATAAGGGCGTCCTGTCCACTCTGAAAAGGTTTATTCCTCTAGAGGATCTATCTGGATTACACGAAGGAGATGTGCACTTAGCAGCAGCAGATTTAGAGAGTTATGCACTGGAAGAGGCCCCTGAAATAGACATTAAAGATGATCAAGATGCCTATCTTCATGAAGAAGTAGCACAGCAGGAGAAAGATGAAGTTGTGAGTCCAGAGGTGATACCAGAGGAACTTGAATATGAGTTGATATCTACACAGGACACAGCAGAGATGCCAGAAGTTGAAACAGAAGACAAAAAAGTACAGTCTGAGTCTATAAAGGAGGCGGAAGAGATGACTAAGGATTTGGATCAATATATTGAGGACAAAGCCCTAGAGCCGACCACAGACACAGAGCTTTTAGAGGCAGACTATGAGACCATTGATGCAGAGGAGGAGCGTCAGGCCCGACTGGCCGCTGAGCTGCAAGGCCTGGACTGGTACTGTCTCACCTGTGGATGTCTGCTGTCTGAGGAGGAGAGTAGCACTGCAGAGCATCAGAACCATGAGGTCTCTGCTGTGGACCGAGCCTATGAGGAGATCATGGTAAAAACACGTTTTATTTTCAAGCTTTGTGTACATATAAATATAATACATAGAACAGATAAAGTTACCTCTATACTGTTCTAATGAGTCACGGGTGGGGAATTAAAGGGATTATGTGAGGATTATTTAATTTTACATTACATTTAATGTTTTATTTTTTTCATGAAAATCATGCCTGTTAAATATTTTATTTATAAAACATGTTAAACTTTTTTCTGTGTGCTGGGATAAAGGAATAATTGTCAGTTGTGTGAAACAGTGCTGTTGCTTGAGTCACACAAGTAATTTTAGTAAGATTTTTTCAGTATTTTCAAGTTCATAGTAATGTTGTAACCTAATGCACTGTTGAAAAGGAAAAGTCCAGTTTGACATCATCAGTGGAGAGTGTTGTGGTGTCCGTTAACACTTTGGGTCAGCAGAAGGTCAGCCATTTGGATGTGTGAATGAAGATAAAGGAATACACCTTTTATCTTGTTCATTCATGTGATTCATTCAAATAAATTAGATTATGCCAATGTTTTGTGCTTTGAGATTTACCAAAACAAGTTCACCAAAATCTAATACACCGAACTATGCCCATACACATGCCCTCTCACACAAACATGCACCTGTTTTCGTCTTCATCAAGAGGTAGCCATTCCTCAGCAGGAGTATGTGGGTGATCAGTGACTACGACATGACCTACTTAAATCTGAGCTGTTTCACGGTGGTGACAGGGGCTCTCCACTGTCGGATGGTACAACATGCAACATTTGATTTAAAATCCAGTTCTTGCCACTGTGAAGAAAAGTATTGAGAAACCTATCTCAGATAATAACTTTTTTGGTTGAAATTTTGACTTAGTTAATTCAATTAATTCAAAATCTGGACCTGAAAGACTGTGTTTAAAAAAGTTAAAATCAATCAATTTAATACATTTTTTTGTTGTTTATGTTTGTGTTGATCTTTTCTGTATGACTACAGTACAAAAGTGACTGGGTGCACGCTTTAACTATAATTTTAAACTTATATTTCCAACAGGAGAAGCTGAGTGACTGGATCTCTGAGCTGCAGGGCAGGTCTGAAAACATAGAGGACCTGGTGTCTGAGCTGGAGCTGGCCTATAACTCAGTTGAGGTAAAAACATTAACCCACTGATACCTTTCCCTATTGTCAATTAGTGTGTTTTTCATATATTTTTTCATTGTTCATCAGGACCAGTTTCATGAGAGTGAGGCAGCAATGCAGGCTCAGAATGAGGAGATGATGGCTCTGGTGATGGAGCAGTACAACAGCATGTCCGTCAACATGGAGGAGGAGAAGAAAGCCAAGCTGGAGCAGCTCTATGATCAAATAGTGTCCTTCCAGGAGAGCATTGACTCCACCAAGTCTACGCTAGAGACCACAGCCAGAGAGGAGGAGACTGATGCACGGGTGGGTAACAAAGCTTCTGGGAGATATAATGTCTGGTCATTTGTAGGAATGATCAACTTTCTAATGAACGCTCATTTAATCTCAACAGTCACCTGAAGACATTCATGCAAGGTATGTGCCTTCAATGAATGAAGTGTGACTGGTTTGGCTAACATGTAGTATATACTGCCATCCATACTTATTGAAAGTGTGCTTATAGTCAGGTTTTTATCAAAAATTTATATTTCTGTTGCATGGTAAGGGTTTTTACATTGTCTTCAGACTGTCCAAAGGTTGTGTTTTGTGCGTTTAGGCTCAAGGTTGCTCTGGACTCTGCCATGTCTCTGGAGCTAGGTCCCAGGGGACTGCTAGTATTTGAGGACTATGCAAAGGCCAACACTTCCAGCTCACACTTAGCTCAGCGTAAGGGAATCCCAGGTATGATTTATATTAGTCGTCCTTGTATATTTCCATGATGCACACAAAATCTCTATAGGTCTTGCAATTTTATATTCTACATCTCCGGTCTTTAGTGCCTCAGAGGCCTTCACTTCAACCACAGGAGCCAGGCTCAGCCACCAGTACCAGTGTCACTGTCTACTGGAAGGTCAACCCCGGGGATGTCATAGACTGTTTTCAGGTGTATTGCATGGAAGATCCACAGGGAGGTATGATTTCATTCATCTCTATGTTTCTGTCTTTGTCTCTGCCATAAATGTTACTTCTTCAGTAATTCAGTAATTTGTCTGTAGCATTGTTTTGCCTGTTGTGCACAGCTATTTCAGAGGAGTACCGCGTGACAGTGAAGGAAAGTTACTGTGTCCTGGAGGAACTAGAGCCCGACAAGACATATAAAGTGTGGGTGATGGCTGTCAATTATACAGGTTGCTCTCTGCCGAGTGAGCGACTCATCTTTAGAACAGGTCAGTGCAGCATTGTTTGAACAATATACCAGCTTAGTAATGTAGATACACAGTTATTTGGAGTGATCAACTGTCATTAATGTCTTTTTGTCTTTTTATGTTTAATCCAGCTCCATCAGTGCCTGTGATCGACACTGAGGGGTGTACTGTTGTATGGGACTCAGCCATACTCAGGTGGAGATCAGTAAATCAGACTCCAGGACAGAGTTACTCGTTGGAGTACTGCCGCCAGTATGAACTTGAGGGAGAAGGCCTCAGGTGCGGAGTGTTGAACACACTGAACAAATATGGTCTGTAAATGTAAAGGCTTTATGTGGTATACCCTTGTTAGGTACGCCACATAGGTGCTCCTTACAAGTTGTATCTTGAAAATGTATTTTTGGTTTATGTTTAGGTCCATCTCAGGTATTAAAAACTTTGAGCAGAAAGTCCTTCTTCAACCAAATGAGAATTATTTGTTCTACATCAAAGCTGTGAATGAGGCTGGATCTAGTGAGCAGAGTGAAGCTGCGCTCATTTCCACAAAAGGTAAAGCAATGCTGCCTTTTGAAGGACTGCATTTCATAGGTTTGTTTTGCCTTCCTTCACACTTGTTATTTCTATTTGAAGGAACTCGGTTTCACCTGCTAAAAGCCTCCGCCCACCCTGCTTTGGAGCTGTCTGTGGACCAGACCACCCTGCACTATTCCCAGGATTCCCATGAAAACACGACGGTCACGGATAAGGCGTAGGTTTTATGGACAGATGTGTTTTCTTTTTAACACGGTTTAATTAGTGTGTAATTAGAGTTTGTGTTTTTTCTCTGCAGATGCCCGTCCATTTTTGGTGAGCTGCTGCCTCTAAGGGGACACTACTACTGGGAGACCAATGTTTCAAGAAGTGCAGCTTACAGAGTTGGAGTGGCATACAGCTGTGCCAATAGAGATACCCCATTGGGAGAAAATGGGATGTCATGGTGTTTGCAGTGTATTCCTACACCAACAGGGTATGCTAAAAATAGACTGATGTTTTAGGTGAAAATGTTATTGCCCCTATTTACCTAAATCTTGTCTTTACAGTTGCAGTTACCAGTTGGTTCACAATGATGTCCACTCCAGTTTGTTTATAATTGACATACCTGAACGGGTGGGTATCTTCTTGGATTACCAGTTCAGCCGTCTGTCTTTCTACAACGCTCAGAGCGGTCAATTATTAGGGTCCTTCAGCCAGCGCTTCACCCAGCAGTGTCACCCCGCAGTGGGCATGGACGCAGCGGGCAGCGTGGAGGTGTGCATGGTGCAGGAGGTGCCAGACTTCACTAAAGACAGCTAGCTTTAACAAAGGGATGTGTTTACAGCTTTGACTTTTGTTGTTTAGAATAAGCCTGGCATATTGACAAAAGACACAGAATTTGGATCTTTGCAGTGAGATGCTGTAATATAAATAAGATGATTGTTTTGTAATTTTTACTATAGCATACACTTTGTACTATTTTGTAACCATTTTGATTTATTTGTTGCTCCTAAATAATGTTCTAACTGCAGGAACCTTTGTGACAAAATTGTAGGCTTAAGTTTGACACAACAAGTGCACTTTTTAAGCAGTATTTCATATTGTGAATTTGTGTATATAACCCTTTGTAAACAGATGCATTCAGTTGTATATTTTCTTATGTATATAAACCACAGTAAATGCACAACTGTTTAATTTCTTTCACTCAATCAAGCAAGCAAGCAGATAAATGAGTAAAACTATTATTTGCACTATTTTTCTCTAGATTGCATTTATCATAAGTTACCAGCAGAGGGCTCTAGCACTCTATTACATTTTGTTTTGCCCCTTTAGTAAATTAACTTTTCTTGGAGTATTAAAACTGATGATGAAACATGATGACAACGTCACTTGGAAGTCTATACCCTGATGTGAACAGAAGAGGACCAATCTGAAGCAGTCACTGTACTGCTTTTAATGCTGTACAACAGAGTTCGTTTTCAGTCCAAAAATGCTCAGCAGTATAAATCCCTCTAAAGGAATACCAACTACAGCAGACTTTGCATCAATGAAATGTCTTTTTTTCTACTATGACTTTTCATCGTTTCATCAACAATACTGCTCAATGGAGCTACATAAAATCAACAACAATGTGAGCCTTATTAAATGAAGTCTATGTTTATTGCAGTGATTTAAAGCAGTAGTTACCTACTACCCAGTGTTTGACCAACAGCAGTGACAAATATAATTTATGAGAACATATCAAAATTAAAGTGGACAGAGCAGATAGTAATATATAAAAAGACACCAGCTGTCATGAAGGCACACAAATGTTTCAAAAGGAATGTGTCAGGGAATGGGTTTTTTTTATACTAATAGTAGAGATATATGAAAAAACAGTAAAAATGTTTGGGGAATTTGATAGAACTATGAGTAAAATTTTACTGACAATTCTTTTTATATCAGTCAAAATTGAATATGATATCACTGTGAATAGGCACAACAACAAAGCAAAGAAAAATCATGGCAAATGCTGATGTAAGTTACTTTGACGCATTTTGTCACACAAAAATACAGAAAGATCTTCAGTCTCAGACAAAGACAAGATCATGATTTTTAGCATAAAGCCCTTCTATTATGTCACTAAAATGGCAAAATACTTGACTAATTTTTTTAATTTGGTGTTGAGCGTCTATAGCTGTGAAATAATTTAATATACAAGCTTTACAAAACAAGGACTGTGAGAGCCAAGCTAAATACAGTCTTACGTGCATATATACAGTACATTATACAAATTAAAGAGTAATTCAAAAAGATTTACAGTCAATGACTGTGGGACGTGCTCTGAAGGGGAGAAAAGATCAATTAAAATTAAAACAGACAGACATTTCTTGCTATAAATACCTCACATAGAGAAAAGAAATAAATATAAAAAACAAAATGTGCCCCTTTTAAGATCAAAACCTTTGCCATTTTTCCTTGATGGAATTTCCATTTCCTTTAGCTTTCCACAAACTCTGTACGTCTTTCTCATCTCACACCACTTAAGAGCATTCCATGCTTGACCACATACATGCATCCAACTTATTAAAAAATCTCATACATGCACTTTCTCTCCTCAACATCTTCAAATCCTATTATCATTATGTCTGTATTTATAATTATACATTACATTTTTTTCCTCTTTCCATAAGGCTGAAGGTTAGGCAGGGGTAGAGTTCTTCTCATTTGCCAGACTAGGTCTGGGCTCTGGTCGGTGTGGTTTGTGCTGAGGGCTACTGCTGCGAAGGTTATCATCCATCTGCAGTTAAAAAGTGTACCGTTCACAATCAAAATCACAAGAATTTCCACAAAATTCATGATATTGCATGTGCTTATTTGGTTGAGAATGTAATAGCTATGTGCAAAGGGAGCCAGAAAAGTGAGAGAAAGCTTTCACATTTTACACAGAAAGGGTGTTAAGCATATAGGGTACCACAGAGTTGTAAACAAAACCCATGCAAAAGCAAGAGAAAAGCACAAGCACCTTCTCTATCAAGTTGGACTCTTTATTTACAAGCTGGGTAAGTTTCTGAAGATTGGCATCCTTTGTTTCTTGAACTGAAGGAGGTGAAGAGCCTGGAGAAGACAGCAGTAGTGACAAATATGATTTTTTTTAAACATATAAAAGGTTGATTCAAATTAAATATATAATTAGTCGTGTTTGATTTGAACTACAACCCTCAATAATGTGCATACAAAAAGAAAACATTAAGTGAAGATTTGAGAATACTGTTAAAAATATGAATAAAACTGATCTTACAGGGTTGGCTAGAGTTGAAGTAGACATCTAGAATGTTGTCACAAAAGCGAGTGAGGTTTTCCAGCTGGCTGAGGTGGCTTTGCAGAGGGCTGCTCGGAAGAGTGGCTTTAGAAAGTGGGGCCAAGAAACCAAACACAAAAGCATCTAGGCTGGTGGGCCTATAGAAATGTATTAAAGATATATAACAAATCATTATAGCCTTAAAACTAGATGTTCCCTAGAATTCTACTGTAGTTGTACTAAACTAGTGTAAAAGCTTACGAGTTGCCAAAGAAGTAGTTTTCTGTTCCCAGTCTGTAGGACAGGAGATTAAGGCACTCTTTAGCATCACTGTAGATCTAAGGGTGATTTACACAGTAGTAAGATTTAAGTGATTTCAAATCTGTGATAATCACAACAAGCAATACATATTAATTGAAGTATACTGTTGACTTTTACCTTTCCTTCCACTTCACTGATTCGGTTTAATGGCGACTCTCCTTTGGTCAGCAAGATCCTGGAGAGGGCAATGTTGGCATGGCGACTAGGGACCACAAAGTTGAGTGGAAATGGCGAGTGGGAAGCAAACCAGGGTCGTGTCACATTCGCATAGTTTTCTGCATCCACCCAGAAAGTATGCAACTATGACACACAAATCATTATCTTATACATTAATATGTACACAGTGTTTTTGGGGAAAAAAAACAAACAGTTGTTTTACCAAAGCTGGCCGGAGCTTTTCCTCGAGCAAAGCTATGTATGCCAGAGTGTCTGCCCCTTGTCTTGCTGTTAGCTCGTAGTCTGCATTGAACCTCTGGAAAACAGTAATATATAATATGATAATACTGAGTTTACAAAACATGGCACATTATGAAGAATGAGACACACATACCTGCTTTCTGAGAAAGTTGAGAATCTGTGTAGGATCTGTAACTGCTGAGTCTCCACATGTCAATTCTGGGACCGTTGCTGCAAGATAGAAAATAGTTAAAGGTTAAAAAAAAAACTTAAGAGCAATGTACATACTTCTCTATGACACAAATATTTAAAAACAGAATGAATAGCACACCTGTGAGAGTTTTCCACGTCCAGTCTATGGGAGAAGCTGTAACTTCTGCTCCGGAAAATTTGGAATATGCCTAAAGGAAATGAAGGAATCAAAACATATGATAAAAAACACACTATTGTAGGAATGATTATGTTTAATTATCTGTAAACTAAATGGATGTGGTATTATGTCAAACTGAATGTACTATGCATAAATACCAAGCCAGCAAGAAACTAGAACTTACTGTTATCATTCATGAATCAAAGGCATACCAGTTAGAGGGACACCATGTGGTAACTTTAACAATTGCACAAATTGACTGAGATGCAACATGAAAAGCAGCAAACAAACAAAGCTACAACCAACATTTGTAATACGGGACTAGTACTAACCACTAGCACTACCTACTAATAACACAACTGAAAAATGAAAGATTAGACAAACTAGAATTTTTAAAGCAGCTGACCTTGAAGGACGATTTATCGGTCGCAGCGACAATGACAAAACACGAGGCTCGACAAACTAAAATGAAACTAAGTGAAGTAATGAACAAAAATATGGCGTGATTGGAAAGACAGCTTAACATTGGTGTGCAAAACAAAACAAGCACAGTGCAATGGAAATTAGCATGAAAGCTAACCAAAGAAAGAAAAGCAGCAGAGAAATACGACAAAAATCATAAAACAGGGTGTTTAGGCCACGTTTTATCATCAAGAAAACAGCGTTACCAGGACTATGAGGGACTCTGTGTGGACGGACGGCAGACCCCAGCCGCCTCCCCAACATCGCAGCTCCATGGACAGCGCCATGTTTGGCTCAAAGAAGGGGCTGGGGGATGACGTCATGACGTACCTGTCATATCCACGATCATATCACGACCTCCTGCAATAATGTGAAGAAGAGGCAGCAAAGGAGAGAAACCAGGGCTGGCTGTGTATTATCACTTTTGCTACTTACTTAAGATTTTTCTTTTAAAGTCATTTTCTTCCTCTCAATTTAATTATCTATATTTTATGCATATGATTAGTTGAGTCATATTTCCCGCTGTATTTTTTAAGTGTTTCTGGAGTAATAGATAATATTATTTAACAAGAAAGGAACTTAATAAGCCTAAGTATAGGCTACTTTGCTTTATTATATTATGATACAGTATATTTTCAGAAGAGCAGCATTTGCCCTTGAGCAATGGTCAGACTATCCATGTGTTGCCACTGACTACTGCACCAGATGCTGACAAAAACATCCCTATAAAGCACTGAGAGATGGTAAATGTGTACTTTTGGCTCCAACAGCAAAGTTCCCCTTTAGGAATTGTAGGTTTTTCACACAAAATGTTAGGGTTAAAAACAGCCCCAGGTAAGGCCTTTTTCTCTCTATTCCCAAAAGGCTCCAATGGTAAATTTAGAATAATGGAATTGTCTGTCTCCGTTGGTCCAGGTCTGTCTATTCATTTCTGCATTTTCATTCCTGAAACGGATCTTGACCTGCCCTGATAAAATAATTTACTAGATTAGTACACTGTCTTTACTTATGTCCACATGGTTTTCACTGTAGATTAGGACTTGTTCTCAGTATTTTCTGTTAGTATTTATTAAGCCATAATGCAACACAGTAATATGGGAACACTCCCCTGCTGCATTAAAGGCATCCCCACTCTGTCCATTTTCACAGCAGTGGCAGACTACAGGACACTCCCATTTGCTTTAAAAGCTGTGTCTGGGGCCACAAAGTCATCTTACCTCTTCTGGGATTTTGCGTTAGCATCTGGATGTTCATTAAATCTGTTCTTTAGTGGAACAACTTGCTCCAGTGGAAACTTGGTCCTAGGTCTCGGAGCTGTCTTTGAGCGTGAATCTGTGATGATGTCTGCCTGGGCCAGAGCAGCGGTTCTGTCTCTAATACTTCAGCAGTTGGTGCTCACAGTCACAGCTGAAGGCGTTGGTGAGTACTGGACTAATGGTGCATCTGGAAAGAATCATATACAGTATGTTTTGTGTACAACAGGTTGTCACTATCAGTTATAAATGTTTATACTGTCAATAATAGTTTTCCAGATTAGTCTTCACTTTACCCATGCACAAGAAGGGGGATTTTATTGGTCACTGACATATTTTGTGGCATTTTGTTCAGATTAGCTTTCTGTATCTAGCTGGATCTTGTGTTAAGCAAAGTCCATGTGCCTTTGATCAGAACCTTGATCAGATGTGTGAACATTTGAAATTAAACACTGTCACTTTCTGTTATTTATGTAATTAACCAATTGCATTGTGGATGTGTATGCTGTTGTATGTGTGCCGTGGTTTTTTTGGGGCTTTGTAAACACAGTGAAGGAACAGGTTCGCTTCCTACCAAAAATTTATGGCTGTTTCTGTAACTGCTGTCCAGCACTCAATAAAACACAGTGCGTCCAACCATACATTTACACACACAAATACATTGTCACACATAATAAAGCTTGATGGTGCTCTGACTCAGCAGTAGTGGTTCAAATTGCTCACAGCTGCTGGATGATTAGATAAGCCAATATTCAACAACAATTTGTATATGTGGATATTGACATGCCTTTTGCATTGATGTAAGTTTTGACCTATCCCGTTCTTTGTTAGTGTACGACCTGCTGGTGTCTCCCGACTGCCTGCCAGACTTACTTCAAGGAAGCTTAAAGAACAAGGGGCGAGATGAGGCATTCCTCTTGTCCTCCTTTCAACTACACAGCAAGGCCCCCACCTCTCTCTACAGTGTCATCAACCCCAAGGACAACACCAAATACATAGAGCTTAGTGTGCAGGCCAAACTAAGCAAAAGTAAATGTTAATGCTGACACATATCATAAAAGCATCTCTGTATCTTTGTTTTATAATTATTTGCTATTCTTACATTTTAGTGACTTTACGATACCAGAAGACTGATGGCAGGTTTGCTACCACCAGTTTTACCCACTCTTCCCTGGCAGACGGCAGAGAGCACCATGTGATGCTGCATGCCAGTGGTCTTCAGCATGGACCCGCTCGTCTAAACATCTATGTAGACTGTAGACTGGTGCACACTGTGGATGACCTGCCAGCTGCGTTTGGCTCATTGCAGCCTGGTCACAACAAGGTGGCACTCAGGACCCTGCAGTCAAGTGGGCAGGTGACTGACAACCACATGGACTTGAAAAACATGTTTTTATGTCAAAGTATGTCCTGAGCATGCTTTTTATTTTTTAATTTCTGTTAGGATCAGCTGACAGACTTGAAGCTGGTGATAGAGGACACTCTTGAGAATGTGGCCACTTTGCAAAACTGTCATTTGGGTCCTAGTGAATCTCTGCAACTGCTGAGTGAGTGCAACAAGTTTTGTAAAACATTAGTATGTTTAAATCAAAATTAATGTGAATCGTAGTTTTTATGGCAGCATAAAAAACATCCTTTACACAAACCTTTAAGGTTTTCAGGAAGCCAGGTCAGTTCATGACCAATCTACACTGCTGGAGCTGAAGAGGATGCTCTCCGAAATGAAGGAACTTCTCAACCAGCAGGTATATTTGAATTTAAATTGTTTTTTTTAAGTGTTGTGATATTTAGTAATATCACATACAACACTAATATATAACTATGCAAGTGCAACCATGCTAAAGCACCAATTTGTTCATTTATAAGGAATGCTTGGTAGAATTTAAAAAAAAAAACTACTCTGAATGTTTGGCAGGAGTGTATTACTAGCTCAAGAAATGGGAAGAATGTAGGATCATTTTTCAAGCATCTGGATTTCCCTTTTCAGGGGTGATAATAACATAAAAATCACTATGTAAGCATTTTGTTTAAAAAAAAGGATTGGGAGATCATTTAAAGATACTTGCTTCTTTTCTGTACAATGACCTTGATGAATGAAAAGCTTTACAGAGTGGCTCCTTCATGAACACAACATTGAAATCATAGCAACTAAATAATTTTTCTGGTTAAGATAAAGGAGACCACTTTTTTGAGGAATACCATTACAGAGTGTCTTGTCTGTGGTAAGTCTTTAAAAATACTTACAGATTTTTTCAGTTAGAAAATAACCATAAGGTGCTCACATCTCAGCATTGCTGTTTGCTCAGGTATTGGGGGCACTCCCACCAACCCTAAACCAGACCAACAGCCAGACCAGAATATCATTAGGCCTCAGCCTCAGTCTCAGTCTCAGTGTCCACCTGGGACCTGTTTCCGACAGAATATGTGCATCCCTACAGAGTTAGGGGGCTTCCAGTGTGCTCCCTGTCCTGATGGATACACAGGAGATGGGGTGCACTGTGATGATGTAGATGAGGTACAGGTTACATGTTCTATTGTGTAAAAATCATAAAAAAGGAGCAACGTCCAGCAACTGACTTCCGACTTTGCTTCTTTAGTGCCACTTTAACCCCTGCTTCCCTGGGGTGAAGTGTGTGAACACTGTTCCCGGGTTTCGCTGTGAGAAATGCCCTCTGGGATATGATGGGCCTGAACTAACTGGAGTGGGTGTATCCTATGCACAAACCCATAAACAGGTAACACTCCTCAACAATGACTTTGAGCTAATCGTAGACATTTCTAATCTGTAGAAAAATACAATCATACATTTTTTACAGGTGTGTGACGATATAGATGAATGTCTGGTTCCACCTGTTAACGGAGGTTGCACTCCCAACTCGAATTGCTACAACACTATAGTAAGATGACTGGTGCTTACTATGTCAGACTACTATGGCAGAAGCGTATTGTGTCTAAATCCTATGTTGTCCTAAACAGGGCTCTTTCCGTTGTGGAGAGTGTAAAAGTGGATTCACTGGTGATCAAGTTAGAGGCTGTCAAGGCACCAGACTCTGTCCCAATGGCCTACCCAATCCTTGTGATCCCAACGCTGAGTGCATTGTGGAGAGAGATGGCAGTATTAGCTGTGAGGTATGAGAAGTAACTGACAATGCAACATACAGCAGATGGAGTATATGTTGATATGCCCTCTTCTTTAGTGTGGCATTGGATGGGCAGGCGATGGCTATGTTTGTGGAAAGGACACTGATATTGATGCATACCCTGACAGTAACTTGCAGTGTAGGGACAACAAGTGCAAAAAGGTATTGATGTTACACTCCTATTTTCTCATCACTTTATTACATTGTGTTCCATTACATCTAATATGTTATCTTCTGCCATTTTCAGGACAACTGTGTGTTTGTGCCTAACTCTGGCCAAGAAGATGCAGACCGGGATGGGATGGGAGATGCCTGTGATGACGATGCAGACAGTGATGGCATTGTGAACATAGATGTAGGTCATGTCCAACATAAAATCTGCAGGGTCTCTGTCACATGCATTAATCCAACTGTTCTGTAGGATAACTGCTGGCTGGTGCCAAATGTGGACCAGAGAAACAGTGACAAGGATCTCCATGGTGATGCATGTGACAACTGCTTAACTGTTGACAACCCAACGCAGAAAGACACGGACCAGGACGGGCTGGGGGATGAATGCGATGATGACATTGATGGGGATGGTAAGTGGAAATAGTAATTGTGTCACATATGTAGTATTAGAATGGCTTCAGATATTGCAGTCATATCAATAAAACTGATTACACAAGTTTTGGCAATTTTTGTAAATGGTCCATTAACGAACACATTGTAAAACCAAATTGCTGATAAAGATCATAAACTTAAAAATAGATTTTTAACCATAGACTGTCTAGACCTGTTTGGCTTGACAAAGCCATTTGTATTGGAATGGCAACTTTGTAACAGTCCAAAATATCACCTTTTCTGTTTCTAATTCACATTTTCAACAGGTTTCGTCACTGGTTTACAGGAACACAAATTAAATGTTATTAAAGGGAAAAAATGCTTTATAAAACAAGGCTGCATGTTAAAAACCCGATGGAAAAAGCACACAAACTGCTCTCACGTTTGTAAATGCCAGGTTGCCCTTTCAGAACAGCACTCATTTGTTCCACAATTACTTATTTTTGTGCCTGCCCACATGTTTACCTTTAAATTCACACATGGTGAATGTTTAGAAATGTCTTCCGAGCTCCAACCTCTCAGTCATTTGGTTATGTCTTTTACTGGATCGCTTAGTCCTTGTTCATGTCTGTCTCCAGTCTAAAAGACATTTTTCCAAAGTAATCTTTTTGCCAGGAATTAAAGACTACTGGAAAATATTTCATCTTTCACAAACACTGCCATCTGGTGATGCATTTGATAGACCGTATTTGAACTCTGTGTTCTTTCAGACTTTATATGTGTCCTGACAATTGTTTTAATAATAAAGCAGGACGTAATGTCTCGCCATATTTTCAGGCTTGAAGAATATTCTTGACAACTGCCCACGAGTCCCCAATCCCGACCAGAAGGACAAAGATAGAGATGGAGTGGGAGACGCCTGTGATAGTTGTCCTAATATGTTCAATCCTAACCAGGTAACTACGACAAACAACACAACCCAAACTATTGAATGTAGGCTATAGTTTGCTAAACAGTGTACTTTGTGCCTGCAGTCTGATTCAGATAATGACCTCGTTGGAGATAGCTGTGATGATAACATAGACAGGTACAGCCCATTGACAAGACTGCTTTTCTTTGAATATGCATCAAAATCATCAGTTCACATACTTTACTTTTTTAGTGATGGTGATGGCCACCAGGATTCAAAAGACAACTGTCCCACAGTCATTAACTCATCACAACTAGACACTGACAAAGACGGAATGGTTTTAATCAATTTCTAACAGTTTCATTTTTAAATACAGATACATTTTAGAGTAAAATATTTCAATGTATCTTATTTTCCAGGGTGATGAATGCGATGATGATGATGACAATGATGGTGTTTTGGATGACAATGACAACTGCAGAATAGTTCCTAACCAGGATCAAAAAGACACAGATAGTACTGACCTTAGTTTAATTTTGAATTCCTACTGTAGCTGTTCCTGTTTTTTTTTTTTTAACATATTTCTGTGTGTTTGTGTTTCAGATGATGGAGTTGGAGATGCATGTCAAGGAGACTTTGACAAAGATAATGTTATTGACAAGATTGACCATTGCCCAGAGAACGCTGAGGTCACCCTGACTGACTTCAGAGCCTATCAGACTGTTGTGCTGGACCCAGAGGGTGACTCTCAAATTGACCCCAACTGGGTTGTCCTTAACCAGGTGACCAATAGACAAGGAAAAAAAATGATTCATAGAGTTTATGGGTCTAATAAATTACATTTTATTCGGTTTGTCCTAATAGGGGATGGAGATAGTCCAGACCATGAACTCTGACCCTGGCCTTGCTGTAGGTAAGTACCAAATTTAACAAAAAAAAACCCTTGTCCACATGGTTCACCCTCTCTTGTGTTGCAGGTTACACAGCATTTAGTGGAGTTGACTTCGAAGGAACTTTCCATGTGAACACAGTCACAGATGATGACTACGCTGGCTTCATCTTTGGTTACCAGGACTCATCATCTTTCTATGTGGTGATGTGGAAACAAACCGAGCAAACCTACTGGCAGGCCGCACCATTCAGAGCTGTGGCTGAACCAGGAATACAGCTGAAGGTTTGTTTGAAATGCGTCTGGTCTATGTACCCAAACAAACGCGGATCACAGCTGTAGCCATCAGTTATAATGAAATGCGGCCTCTTTTAATGTCAGGCAGTCAAGTCTAAGACGGGTCCAGGTGAGTATCTGAGAAACTCCCTCTGGCACACGGGGGACATTGCTGAGCAGGCACGTCTTCTGTGGAAAGACCCCAGGAATGTGGGATGGAAGGACAAGGTTTCGTACCGTTGGTTCCTCCAGCACAGACCTCAAGTGGGATACATAAGGTACAAATAGTCACTCACTCATAGCACTGGGTTGATGACTAGTGCATAAATAGTTATACTCTGTTTTAGGGCCCGGTTCTACGAGGGTTCTGACCTGGTTGCAGATACAGGCGTGATTATTGACACTAGCATGAGAGGGGGGAGACTGGGTGTGTTTTGTTTCTCGCAGGAAAACATCATCTGGTCCAATCTAAAGTATCGCTGCAACGGTAAGTGTCTCACAAGCAGCCAACAATTAGATTATTAACATAAAGACTACTAATGTTTTTGTCTTCCATTACAACAGACACAATTCCTGCAGACTACCAGGATCTCAATGCCCAGGACACACAGTAAAGTCTCTAAAATTAATACAAGGTCACATGTCATACAATAAAGTAAAGACATAGTTACTGAAGGCTGTGTATTGCATGAAGGAGGGCATTAGTGCAGTGCTCTTCAGCATTAATGTTGCATGCTGAATTCAACGGCAGGTCTTTTTTCTGTCTGTGTATTAATATCAAGATTCTTTCAAAGCATCTATGTGAAATATCAGAAATCCATTGTAACTTGAATAAACACTAAGCAGTTTACAAAATCACGTTTCTTTGTGTGCTTGCAAACCATTGAAACACATATGATCCAACGCAGAACTAATCAGGCAGTTCCTATGACTGTCCTCTTCTCCAAAAAGTGCCCTCACCATTAGAAGGGGACAAATGCTGATAATATGTTTCTTTTTTCACAGCATAAGAAATAATAAACATAGAGCAACAGAAAGTAAGAAAACTGCATATTCTTAGTTTTTTATTGAAATGAATTTGTGAAAAAATGCTTGGCATCCACATGTGACTGTATTTGATGGATACTAAAGCTGTGGAGCACCATAATTTCTACATTCATGGAAATATTCAAATGTAGATCTATTAAGTTACTATGTTTTACTTTCAGGTATAAAGCCTTAATGGACAGTTTTCACTTATGACACCAAAATGTACTGTACATATAACTTACTATAAAGCATATTAGCAATGATAAGTAAGCCATATTAGAAGCTTGCAGACAACATTTTGTTAAAAGGTTCCAATATGTACACTAAACACATTTAAGTGGTTAACATATAAATGTCTAAATAACAATTCGGCAGTAAAATCAACATCCAGTGTTGAATAACTTAAAATAAAAACACTCCTGCTACCTGATTCTGACCACCATCACATGCTACACATGTAACAGATGATTAAAGTTGCTGTAACTGTACAGAAAACACTGGTTTTTAGTGGTGGTCTGTACAGACAAACACATGATGCTCAGACTTATCTTTCTTTAATACAAAAAGACACAGGAGTAGTCCCCTGTTTTTCGACCTGTACTTTGGTGAATGTTCATCCTCTATTTCAATGCAGTTTCAACATTATTTCATATAGCTTAATTTAAAAAAAACACTGCCTTGTACAGAAATCACAGCAGACAATGTACAGATGGCAATGACAATGAATTTTGCTTCCAAAACATTTGGCTCAAAGGGAGCACTGGCATTGAGTAAATCTGAAAACATATTCACAACAGTGGTTATCTAATATAAAAAAAGCTTTGCATAGAAAATGTCTACAAAAGGGCACAATATAACAAAGCATAAACATATACAGGTTCTGAATTAACCTGAGAGATGACACAGAGCCATACAGAAAACAGCTTCAAATTGTTGATTTGTATTCCTTCACAAAAAGGTTATGCTAAAAGACACTTGAATTCCTCTAATAACATCTATTGTTGTGTAAAACAAAGCCTAGCTACAGTTTCTAGTCCAACTGAAATATCTGAAAATCAACAAACAAAATGTACTTAGAGTAAAGGTACTTAGAAATCACTTTCAAGTTTGGCTTAAAAAAAGAATCTATATTATGACAGGGATATTGACTTCTGAAATGCATTATTTCAAACATAACAATAAAAAACCTTAAATCGGTGGTAGTAAAAAAGCAGACATTACCATCAAGGTATTAGCTTAACATAGCAAACACTAGAGTAGGAGAGAAAAGGCAACAATCCACTTGCAACACTGAGGGTAGTGTAGGGTTGTGTTTTAAGGTAGATTATTTGGGTTGCAGTGGTCCCTTGGCTCAGCCTGAAGCCTACAGTCTGATGATACTGGCTGATTCTGATCCCCCAATGATTATATCCTAGGCTTCAAAGCGTTTTGGACAGATCATGGGAGCAATGAGGGTCCACATGTAGAGGATGAGGCAGACCCAGCATGAAACCATCTTGATCCAGAAAACTGACCAGCTTCCATCCAGTAGCTTCTCAATCTTGTGGCCATCATAGCTACAAAATGTGAAGATTTAAGTAGGATGCAAAGTACAACAATGCCTCAGCCTAAATACTTGTTAATAGAATAATGATGATTTATGGTTCACCTCTTCACACTATGCTGACATATGAGAGTGTAAGCCTAAAGTCATTTTAGTGAATCATATCAGACTGTCTACTGTGAGATTACCAGCATTATCTGCAGTGAAAAAAAAGAACACTTACTGAAACCAGTTGGTGACAGTCATCATGACATAAAGAGAGCCTAGAAAAAAGACAAAGTGAAAGTAGGCATAGCCATAGACGGTCCCCTCTCGCTCATCATACATCACATTCTGGCCTGAACCAGTCGTCTCTTCATCAAAGTCATCTGAAACGCACATTAAAAGCACAGAGGAAAGAATAAGGTCATTATTATGTTGACATATTTTTTAATTCCAACAGAGGGCACTGTGACCCTATTCCTTTTTTGCACTACACATCTAGCACTGCTTCACTGTCACACTTCTGTCCTAGTAACAGTGACATCATTGGTGTTTGCTGACCAATACTTTCCTACTATCCTCACTCCGGCTGAGGAATAGCAATGAGCACAGCCCCTCTGCATGTGAACACTACAGCTAAAAACATACTGTACCATACACAATGAATGAATATTGATATTGTGAAAATGGTAGAAATTTGTTGACTTTGCTCACCATTGTCATCTCCGAAACAGAAACAGCACCGAGCTCTCTGCAGAATACAATTAAAAAAAAATTCAAGATTAGGGTTAATGTATAAAATTGATAGAACTACTAGATAAAAACGTATGCACTGTGGTTTAGTCGAGTTCTCATTTAATGTCCTGCATTTTCAATTTATTAATTTCTATAATAGTTAGATGTAAATATTGAATGTGTCTACCGCGCTCTCGGGTTCACTGTTTCTATACACTCGCAGTGCTGCCGAGCTTCGCCTGGTGGTGGACGTCAAGCTAAAAACAAGAAAGAAGAAGATGGAAAGAAGGTAGGAAAATGTCGTACTTTGGTCACTTTTTTCCAACAATTTGCAGTTTTACATAACTGAAAACTAGATTCCTTTTATTCAGGGAAAGACTACATGAGACATGATGCCTCAGCATAATGAGAAACACATGTAGACAAATGCAAAAGCCTTAGTACACCTAGAGAAACAGCCATAGATAAGTTACAACCAATCATTGCCCCTTTTCTCAGAGAGACAGTGAATAATAATAATTAAAAAAAAACTCTGATACAGTTAGTATAGTTTTTGTTCACACATGTAAAGCCTATTTATTACCTATACAATTTAGAAGTTGATAAAATCTTACCATGAATAAAGAACACAGGCAAACAGAATAGTGGTTCCCAGACCGGTGACAATCTTTTTCTCACTCTCCGATCCAGAGAAGCCAAACACACATACCGTTTGGTTTTTCCCATCAATCTCCAGCACTAGAAAGAAAATGAGCAAAACCAGGTTAGATGAATGTAGAAATAAGGGGAGTATTGTAAGTAGCAAGGACATTGTGAAACATCCAGTTTATCTTGGCAGAGCTAGCTGTGCTAAAGGAAAGACAAGCAGGAATATAAAGTTGCACTATTCACAGTTGAATAGTTTTTCAACAACATGAGCTTTATGTATAATTAAAAGGCAATTCATATTTTATTTATGGCTTCTGTGTGCACCAAATGCATTTGTATAGAAGGTAATGTAAGCTGTCTTTCTTAAGAGGATCAGTTGTCCTTTTTTGTTGTTTTTTTATACAATGTCTTCTGCTTAATTACAATAAAAATCAATAGGTAATTGTCCATAGTAATTCAACTGTTTACATTCTATTAGGTAACAGAGGAATAATAATATTTCAGTTTTTTGAGCTGAAACACAGGTTAGGTTTAAGTATTTTAAATATACTTACTTTCTTTTGGTTTGCTGGAGAATGCTGAGAACGTGAGGTACATGACATACACACTGATGACCCCTGGCTGCAGCAGGCCTGATGTGGGCTGCACTGTGGTAACATGAAGATAAATATAGTTGAGAAATGCAATGTGATAATACATAGAACAGACAGAGAACCCCATCCAGATACAGCCAAATGAGCTAATGTGCTTGTGCAGAGTTACTCTTACGTCTCTGAATGCAAGGGGAGATAGCCAACATGGAGACAATTAGGCAAAGACTGCCATTGATGCCTAGGAAGATCTTATTAAGAAGACAGGCCTCGGGGTGGGTGTAAAAGATGCCCAAGAAGACCACAGCTCCCACTGCAACAGTGAACAGCATCAAAGTCACAAAGGCCAAAGCTGCATACCAAAAACGGTTGTAGTTTACTCCTAAACTCCTACAAAAGGAAGAAGGGAGAAAGAAAAGCATTAAGTAAAACAGAACATAAATGAAGAAAGCAAAAAAACAGTCACAAGAAAAATCAACCTAATGAAAGATTCAACGAAAGGGAGAGATGGATGTTGACTTATTGTAACAAAATGATTTATTGGCAGGTTTACTGCTCCTTAAGTACTTTCCCATCTCTGACTGAGTCTGGGAGATGTATCTTTTTCCCAAGTTTCAACAACAGTTTTGTAATGATCCTCTGCATCTATGTTGATTTGAGCGTTGGTAGGAAAGGGAAAACCATGTGGACACTACTCAACCATATGCATCCTGTCAAGCTACTCAGCATTGGCCGGCTGCCAAAATCCCTCTGCCCCATAAGAAAACAAAGTTACATGGCTAATTCCTTCCAAAATATGTTTGATCTACATTACTCCAGTAAAGATCCTGCTCATAATCTCAAGTGATAACTGCATGTTGCAAGTTTCTAGGTACTATTTGCTAAGAGTTTAAAGTCAAAGGGAAAAGAAAGTTTTAGAAACAACGATATGATGCTCACCAGTTTGTGTTCCATCTGTGTGCAAACTCTACCAACAGCATGAGCTGGATAAGCAGGAAAATGAAACCTCCAGCAGCTCCCACATAGCGCCAAACTGAGTTAGACAAAAGGAGAAAGAAAGATTCAGCATGAACATTGACATAATGCCCATTAGAAAACAGTATTGAGTTAAATATCTTATGCAATAGCAAAGTCACAGGAGTAAATGAAAAAGGCATTTTCAGTATAAAATTCACTCATTCACTATATTCAAGCTTTCTGTGTGGTACCATTTACCTTCAAGAAAGGTTTCCTGTTCAGGAATGAAGAAGGCTCCAGCACAGCACAACACCAGCACAATAAACTTTATCAACCAAAACCTGGCATCAAAACAAAAGTGACATTAAATGTTGTTCATTGGGTAAATAATATAGTTACATGATAACCGAACCAGGTGATACAGACAAGAAATACTTTGTAACAATTATTATTACCCATTATGTACAGCTGCTCTGCAGCCTGTGCTGGTATTGACCCGTATGGTGAAGATAGCAAAGAACAAAAAGAAGCAGGCCATGCCAAAGCACATCTTGTAGACAGCAGAATAACCAACTAAGGTCTTGCAGTTCTCCCCTGCATTCAACTTTTCACACAAATTACTGTAAAATGGGATCTGGAGGAGAAATTAGAAGAGAAACAAGAATGAGGTCAGCACTGCATTTATTGATGACTTTACAAATACTTGTGTGGTATTTGAACAACTCTACTCTGCTACAACTGTCTATGCTGAGCGTCATGTCTCTAAAAGAATGGAGGAACAGACAGTGACAACAAGCCCTTTTTCTGTCCCTGAAGTCTGTTTTCATCCCTCAGTTTCAACAGGCTGTTAGAGGGGCCTTACAACTAACCGTCAGTGTACACAAACAAAGGCACAGATGAATAAATTAACCGCCTTTAGTGAGCAAGTCAATTGGACAAAAACGCAGAGAGAACATGAGCAAGAGAGAAGACTTGGCCTTGTCTGAGCAAAAACAAGAGATGAAAAGGAGATCAGGACTTTGCTGTAGGCTTTAGCAGAAAAATGAGCGTTAACCAGTGGCTCAGTGGAAACTTGTGATAGCCTAGGTCTATGATAACCACATAGTTAATGATGAAATATCAATGCTAATAGCCCGAACTGTCAAGAAGAAGTGATGGTAAAACTCCATGGTCCGATTTTTTACAAACAGTTGACTCAAGGGTTCTTAGCTGTGAATACAGGTGCAACAAGTCATACCAATGTGTGAGAAGCCAAATGGATTGAGTTGTCATCAGCACAGTGTGCAATAGAGTCTGAAACCAGATCGGTACATAGACTAAAAAGCCCATTTTGGAGCTTTTGTCTAATGTTGAGGACCATATTAGCATGTCCATGGTGTTGTGATTAAGAGGGAAAGGGGCCGGCTGTTTCAGACTGCTGTAAATCCCTTGAGAAAAGACCAACACTCTCATATACACAATGACTGCTCTCTTAGCTGGGACTTCCCACTGTGCTCAGTATGTGTGTGTGTAACTCTGCAGGCAATGTGTCGGGCTGTCAGAGGACATTTTGTGCCTGGATGAACCTCCACTGACATGGAGATACATCATCAAGATATTATTATACTATGGACACTGAAGAAAATACGAAATACCAAAACACCTCAGGTAAAGACTGAGTTGGAACTTTGAAAATATACAACTAAGGGCCAAACAGTTCAAAATGTATGACTTGTGGAACTTATACACAATGCTGTATCTGAGAACTCACATTGTCTTTCATTGCCTGCTCCACGGTGGGGGACATCATGATGACACAGATGATAGTGACCAGCAGGAAGTAGAGGGCGTACATAAACCGTGTTCCTGTGGACTGTTTGATCTTGGGGCAGCATTTACAGCAGCAGGAGCAGGCCGCCGAGCCGCAACAGCAGGCCAGCTGTGCAGAGAAGACAGAGTGGACATAAGACAAGAGAATAATCATTTTAGATTATCCATAGTCTAAATGAAAATGTATATAAAACGAGGATATAAGGTTCCACTTTGCACTGGTCGCCAAGTAAAAAAAAGAACATAACATTTTGCACATGAACATTAAACATTTGCCAAAGAAGGAGAAAGTACACTGAAACCCTGGCAAACACACATTCAATTTATTTACACTTACTTTCTAGGCCAGGCCTAGAGAGGACCTGTAATAGAACAAATGCCCCCTCTAATAATATGTTTCAGTTATTGTGGTCTGGTGTTAAATGTGGCTCTGTCTGATAGGCTGGAGTAATTTTTTTTTCCAAGTATAGTTGTTACTCACTGCAGACAGCCCGAAGACACAATTATGGGAAGTAGACATGGACCAGCCTTCAATAGAGGACACCGCCTGACTATGTCAGTATTCATTTATAGTTTCCATCACAAGGGCTAAATCTGTGCTCGTCCTTTACAGAAACTCTTTACACAGTAAATTTTCTTTCCACTTTACTTGCTTAGCAGTTTTAAGGATAAGGAGGAAGTATAATTGTATAGTGCCTTTTTGAAGTCACCCAACCTCAGAACCCCACCTCTGTGGTGAGAGGTGAGCGCCATCTGTTGTGGGCTGAAGTCAGTGTGCAAACTGTGGAGGTTCTTACCACATTCAGCTTCTGAATATAGTATGCTGTTGATTTTGGCAGCAAAACAGATCACAAGGCAGGAAGAGCAGGAAATGTTTCTAAATGGGGCCATGTTTTAGGTGAGTAGTAAAGTAAATAGCTGAAGATTTTACAGCTGTGAGGTCTTATTGGATCTTGATAATAGTTCGTAATTACCTAATGATCTATTGTTGTTTTCTTCTTCTGCAGCTATTTGATCTCATTTGCAGTGAATTATTCATTGTCCTTGTGAATAACATAAAAAATAGGCAAAAACAATAACATCCAACAGAGGTGCTCCACTGGATGGGTCAGTCAAACACAGATTTTGAATGTTGCATCTTTCAGCTAAAATTTATATTTTCAAAACTGGAACACTTTCAGCCAACCATAGTTTATCCATCTAAGTTAATTTAATTTTACATGTATTTATCTCAGCCTGTGTCCAGGAAAGTTGTGGTGCAATAAACTGAGCACTGATGAAGTAAATCCGGTGTGAAATGTGGCATGCTGTGCAGTGCTGTGCTCCAAATGCCAGTAATGTGTGGTATGCTGGTCTTGTGGATCCACATGGGGAGGATCAAACTCATACAAGTTTAAATTTCCAAAAATACCAATATGCTCAATTTATAGTGAATCTTATTTTTCAGGCAATATAATCAAGCGGTCAACAGAAATACAGCTTGAATGAATACAAACAGGTTGAGGACAACATGCAATTAGATAAAAAAGGAGCAACAACGACAGGAAAAAATTATCTTGGTTTTGCTTTTGGTTAACGGCAAAACAAAGACTGCTTTGATCCTATCGGTAACACAGGGGAATGGGACTAGATCAAACCACAATGAAAGCCATTGATTCCTTCTAAAATGTAAACAGTGACGTATAAATAAAATTCCATTGAAAGAGGACAAGCACAAACAGACATTTTGTAAAACATTTAAACATTTCTGAGAGAAAACCATTGAAAAGGCTGATTGGAGCTCAATGAACACTGATGATGTTTGGCATTATTAAATTCATGACAGAAAACACTGACAATTTGAACTTGGACTGCACACAGCTTAATAGGATAAGCCATTTGCTTTGTTTCTGCAGCACCCACATGTTTCGCTCAATGGACATTTAATTAACCGCATCACACTGCAAGTACACAGAAAAAAGAGGGCTTTTTGGAATGAGAGGGTGTTTAGATTTCATTAGTTAGGGGGTGTTTCACCGGAGACCAGCACACTGAGGGGCCCAACTGCAAACTCTGTAGAACGGATTGGAGGGAGGGAGGACAGGACAGGGGGACGTCTAAAGGAATTCCACCACACACAGATCCTAAAAGAGTATCCATGGTAATCCACTGACCCTACCCACTCAAGGGCTCACTCACCCCCTCCTCTGCTGCTCGCCCGACCCACCAACAAGTTGACAGGTGGTCACCGTGTCTGCATTGTGCACCCCTCTTTCAAAAGCAAAAGGATCACTCATGAGTAATATGAAAGAGCCACTCGCCATGCAGCAACAAGCACTTTAGTGTGCTTTGTGTACAGTATGTTTGTTTAATGAGAGATCTATGTTCGAATCTCGCCATCACTGTTACAGGGTGTCCTCCTGGTCCTTCTTCTTTTCTGCAGCAGGAAAAGAAATTATATGGAAGCAAATGCAAATCAATTGTATGCGTGTTTACAGGATACAAATGATGGCAAAACATGAAAATGAACATGAAAGATGTATTCTGCTCTTGTGTAACCATGTAAATGTTAGCTACATGGGTTTGTTTTAGATTGATTTTATTTTACGTGGCCTACTTCTATTTTGCAGTAGCCTACTGGTTTGGCTAACAGCTAAATGCAAAAAATAGAAAGTTAGGCATCAGTTCTCGTTACTTGCTTCACTCTCTCTTTGTTTTCTTCAGTTGGTCTTTCACCTCCATAGATAGTCTCAATAGCTTGTCTACTTTTCAACTCGGAGGACTGCACCCCTAACATAAAGTAATTCAGTGGAATCAGAATGGCTTAGAGTGGATGAATGAGACACAGTGGAAAGAACACTATCAGGAAATGAAAGGCGACTCGTGAAAAAAAAGGGATGGGGTGCAGAGGCTTTGTACAGATGACCTTAGCTTGCTGTAAATGTTGTCATTATGAGCAGCAGCTGGATAGAAGCATATCTTACAACATCTGCATTTAACACAAAAATTAAATATAATGATGAAGATTAACACAGAGACACAGAGAAGTAAAAGATTAAGAGGAAAGGAAACAGTGGTTAGCATACATCAAAACACATGGGGTAAACACAGAGCATGCAACCACAAAGACACTAGTGCTTGTGCAATGCAAACAGTATGGTCACAGAAAAATGGGTCACTTGTGCAACTGTGAGCACATCAGGAAGAATCAGAGGTGGCATAAAAATGTGCAACTGGACAAGGAGATGGCAAATAAAAAATGCAGTTAAGCTGTGATTGTTAGAGATTTCTCCTCCCAGGGTTTAACAATTGGAGAACATCAGTTTTGAGATTTGGGATGACTTCATTTGTCACATTGGAAAAAACAACAGGGCAGACTGTGACTCATAGTCTTGATAACACAAAACATAACAGATGGTTGATATGAAATGTGGCACATAAAGCTGATTTAACAAGTCTGTGTAGTTTGTTATTTGAACCATACATTGCTCTGATCTATGGCACATCCTTCCCTTTATACACCATAATACAGTTGACTATTAAAGGAACTCCCTATTAACAGCGGCTGCTGGATGTTTACCTCAATGAATCATGGTTGAAGCAAAGCTTAGACACACCCTAACATCTCAAGTTACAACAAAGCTTTTGCTGAAGAGGGTGTAGCAAAGGAAAACTCATTTTGAGAGGAAATGGCAAAAAAAGAGAAGACAACTAAATCTATTCTTTTTCACCATATGCTACGATTGACAGCTCCTCTATTGTCTATAGCTAGGCAGCTGTATACACACAGCAAAAATGTATCACTGCTCTGTTTCCCATACACAAAAGAAAGTCTTTGCTTCCCTCCTGGCAAATACAGCCCCTGGCGACAATCAACACAGACGAACAGAAGTCCAATGCACAGAGAAGATGAACAAAGGCGAAGAAGGAAAAAAAGGAACAATCAAATCGAGGGGAAGAAAACACATCCAGGCAAAGACTTTCAGAGGATAACAGACCAAAGACGAACTGTATTAAAACCAAGATACTATACTTCCATCTTACTAATGAGAGTTAACGCCATAGGACCTTAGCTGTAGTCAACTGAAAATAATGGCACCTCGCTGGGTTGGCATTTCACACAGTTACATCATAATCTCCACATGAACCTCATGTGGTTTGGGGAGGAGAAGAGTAATGAAGATCTTCCCTGCCACATATCAGGTCAAACAGACACAAAAGAAATGGAACGTGCAGATGACATCCCTGTGGGAAATGCTGGCTGCTGACCACAGTAATTCATGGGGGCAAGCTTAAAATAGCAGACTTACACAGAGCTGTTTTTTTTTTTTTTTTTACTAAGCCAACCAATACAAATAATTCAAGGAATATATACTTAAGGGGGAGGTGTGCTACAGATGTTTTTGGAGCTCTTCAGTGCCTGTTTTTAGAACACAGTGCCCCACATAGATGGCACTGGGGCTGTAGCTGAACTATAAATAATCATGTCTAGTCTATAGGATCTACAGTATTAGGAACCTACAATGACAGTAAGTCAGGTAAGTCAGAGTGCAGCTGCTTTTGGGATGACCTGTAGGTTCTACTGTCCCAACTTCTGTGTCTAGCCAAAGTGGCTTGTGCTATAGCTGTGCTCCATCCAGATCCCTGCGTGCTTTCAGTCCACACTCACAGCCAATGCCCACAGTGCTTTAAAAGAAAAAAAACCCTCAATAACGAGCTACAGCTAAACCCTGTACTACAACATGGCATACAGCCCTGATCCCACTGTGAAATTACAAGACTACTGCTTCCACACTGCGCCAGCTCACATCTATTCCCAACTGTGTCATCCCTCTGTTAATTTTCACCTTGAAGCCAACATGGAAAGAAAAAGACCACACAACATGACAACGAGCCAAAAAAGATCATTCCAAGTGCATGGGCCACATGAAATTATGATTAAACTAAATTCGGTGAGTCAGTAGGCCTTTGGGGTATGATTATAAATTGGTGCCTGTATAATCGCAATCACTGAGGGTCTGGGCATCTTTGAGCATGAAATATGAAACTTAAATTATTTTAAACGGGCCAAGCAAACTAGACATTTTAGAGACATTCAAGAAAAACGATATATTTTGACTTTTATCTTAACCTTTCGTGTCACAGACAGCATTACGCACAAAGAGTTGGATACTTGGATGGCCATACAGTAGTTGTGGCCATACTGTGGTTAAATCCAACTCTTTCTGTCTCGTTTTCTTGAGTCATAAACCACAAGTAATTAGTTGGTGAGACGTTTTAGTGAAGTGCTAGCCTACTGTATGGCTTTTTTTATCTACGGCGCATGAGAAGCTGGTTTACAGTAGGACAATACAAAGCTCACTTGCGTTAGCTGACTCTCCTAAACGATCATCCTTTTTTCGCGTCGGGAAAAAAATTGTATTTGTTTTCTCGAGATCTCGGGTAATTGAGGGGAGAAGACCTCTAACTCCAAGTTTTAGAGAGTAAATAGGCCCGTAAAAGAAAGCACAAAACGGATTTCCATCGGTGTCACGGACCAACAGCGGGGGAAGCCCATAACATGTCACATTTAGAAGAAATCACCCACTATTTTATAGGAAAAAAACACACAGGCGAAACAAGTTAGGATAATGGTGTCATTTTCCTATTTTTACCAAAAGAGTGGAAATAAAAGTTGTGAATGGAGGTCCGGTGAGGGATTCCGGAGTATAATCTCAGAGTAAACAGTACAGAAACAGCAGCACGGACTCGACCTAGCATTGAAGCCTTTCATTGTATCGTTCAACAAATTCGTCGACGGAAAACAAAAAAAAACAAAAAACAACACCACGTCATCCTTACCTGCGAGAAACAACACGGGGTGCACATAATGCTCGGAGAATATAAATAAATTCCGCCTTAGGACTTGCTTTTGTCAGTCGCTGTTATGCTTCCACATGAAATTAGCAGCACTTGCAGGGACAGAGCGCCTGTGGCCGGTCTTCTTCCTCCGCGCCTGGCCGCCGTCTCTCCTCCTCCAGCTCTCCTCCCTCCGCCCCGTCTCTCCTCCCACCGAACATCAACAACAAAAGACTCCCAAAGCTGTACTGCCTCCACAGACCTGCGAATTAAACATGCTACATTTTCCTTCTAAAGGTAATATTCTTTATTATGCAGGCATAAACTAAACAACTTATAATACCCGAAGGCAGACAGATTAAAATCAAAAACACATATTAGGCTTCTTTGATTTGGCGGAATTTCTGTGCACAATTCATTCAGTGACTTAAGTCTCCAGGAAAGTTTTGATGACATAATGCCATTTATAACCCACTTTAAATTAAGCGTCTTAGTTATGTTATCATACAAATTTGTTTTTATATGAGCAAGAAATACTTACTCTCCACAAACGTTTAGTTTTTTTTGTAGCATGTGAAAGTTCCACCAGTGCCCAACTGTCAGATAGAGCCTGTCTGTGTGAGCCCAGCTGATAAAGCTGCTACTATAGCAGTTACTTTTGACTGTTTTTTCCACAGCATGTCATCTGACCAGCAACCTAACCACCCAAACTACTCAGCCATTGAGTCACTGTAATACAGCAAGGGCTGTATTTTAGCCACAGCCTAGTTCTGAATTACAGCATTGTAATTTTAGCTTTAGGGCCAATTCCCTTTCAAACCCATCTTGGGATTGAAAGACACTCAGCTCCTTCTCTTACTCACTAATATGAACAATAGATAATAGCCGTTTTTGTATTCTTTCACAACTCTTCAGTGCCTCAAGACTAAGAAAATGATTTTGTTGTTTTCATTGACAAGGCGAAATTTGGAAAATGTAATTGTCAAAAGACAATTAGACTAATAGTCCCTTATAATGTCAGAGGATAAATGCTTCATGCATGAAACCTCAATGTTTATAAATTGAATCACAAACATAATCTGATGCAGATGTCAGCTGCATTGTGTTTAGGCCATTTATTGGTCTTACTTACAAAAAATATAAAATTACATCTACATTGAAGTCTTTCTAGTTTGTCCTTTTCATTTTCAGTCACATAAATAGAATTAATCTTAACAGGTACAAGAGTAGGGCTTTCCTGTTGAAATGAAAACCTAGAACAACTGACCAGTATTTCTATACATGTATTGTATTTTTCAACATAGCCTCACAATTTTCTGTAACAGCTGCAGTAAAAATGCAGCCAAGTCCCCTTTTCCTTGGGTTGTTAACTTCCAGTAGACAATCCTGAGAATTGAAGAGTGCAGTCTCTCTTTGAAGATCAAGATCAACATCCACTGACCAGATTCTCTGGTCAAAAAATCAGCTTCTTCTTCATTACAGCTGTAAATGAGAATGTAGTAGTAATAAAGACATTGTTTTGCATGCATGGGCAAATGCAGCATACTATTCATATGCTACACTCTGTTCCTAACAAGCATTTTCATCACATGTTTCAAATTAGAGTTCACTCTGCAGTACACTGTAGCATAGAGCATAGTTACTAGATATTTTCCCAACCACAAATTGAAAAGCTTTGAAACTCCCAGTCACACCAAGGCCCTACTTTGGTAAAACATACCCTACCACTAAACATCATGCATGTGCTCTAACTTCACGAAATTCTGAATTTCTAAGTGGAGCCAACACCCTTTGAATTACAAGGTTCAATCAAGTAGTAATGTAGATTTATGACCAGAGAGTGCAGAACCATGGGAACGGACTGGTTCATTAGGCTTAAATTCATAACATGCTAAATGAAACTAAAGTCTTGGTGGGAAGTTATAAAATTCCCAGTTCCTTTTAATTCAGCCTGTAACATGTGTGGCAGACACATACCAGCTTGCTACTTAAACCAAAATGTAAACATCTTATGACAATAAAATTTACTGTTGTGAGATTAAGCCTAAACAGGTGTCTAAGCAGATTATGGAATTCACATTAAAAATGTATGTAGTGCTTTTTTAATTACTTGTCTCTAAGCCCTCTATCTTCCTCTTGAGTCCAACCGTTTCTTTTTCCCTTAGAGCTTCCGCTGAGCAGTTTGGTCTTGGGAGTTGAGGACCAGGAGTGGGACCAGGCCTGTTACTGAAATACTTCATCTTCAAAGCCTGGGAAGCAGACAGTTGTAATTTAGCCTTTATTGGACAGCGACAGTGTAGATAAAATGGATAGTGAGAGAGAGAGGGATAGCATGAAGCAAATGGACCCAGGCCAAGATTTAAATCTGGGCCACCTACAAGGTATAAGTTCTATCAGGTGAGAAACCAAAGTACCCCAAACTATCTTTATGATAACAGGACATACCAGGATGTACAGTGGATTATACAACTGTCCAAATTACTTCAAAAACTTTAGCTTTCTATTACCTGTGTGGCTGTAGTCCGTGTTGATGGATTAAAAGTGAACAGTCCCTGTATCAGCTCCAATAAGTCATCTCCAGCTGCACTAAATATGTGTTCCAGAGGTGTACCAGAAAATATTTTAAAAGACACATAGTCTGGTAGACTACTCATTCCCTGCAGAAATGTTAGAAAAAACATGCTTAAGAGAAATCAAATACAAAAATGAAGCAGACATGACATGTGAAAAGAATACAGACAGGCCATGTCTCTTCTGTGGGAGTGCCAAGAGCCTCAAAGATCTTTGTCAACTGGTCAAGATCAGAGTCGCCAGCAAGAAAAGGTATCTACAGTAAATACATCAAACATGGTTAATTTTTATGAGGACCCTGTTTATGATTTTTTTTTGTCTCTACTGAATCTTTTAGTCTGTACCCTAAGTAGCAGTTCTGCCAAAATGCATCCCACTGCCCACATGTCCACACCGACACCGTACATCCTGGCGCCAAATAGGAGCTCAGGGGAGCGATACCACCTAGGAAAGAGATGATGCATATAAAAGTTACTATAGACACTACAGACTATGAAAAGTATTTAAATAAAATTTATTGTATGAGAGGTACATTCATCATAAGTATTATTTTCACACGCTTTATGTATAAATCAAGAAATGTACAGACCTTGTAACAACTTGGTGTGTGTAGACTCTGTTGGGACTGCCGAATGATTTGGCCAAGCCAAAATCAGCCAATTTTAACACTCCATTTCCATCTAGCAGCAGATTATTGGGCTTCAGATCCTGCACAGACAAAAACAAAGAAAAGACTTTAGCAGCTATCTAATTAACAAATACCCAAGGGTTAAAACCATACAATCTTACCCTGTGAAGGACCCAGTGTTCATGCATGTACTCTAATCCTTGTAGAGTCATAAGAATGTAGGCTTTTATGTTGGCTGGAGTCAGGACTAAGCTGGTGTCTTTAATAATAACCTCAAAAAGAAAAAAGACAAGGACAAATTAATGGACAAGGTGGTGCTTGTGCTTAATATATACATCTTTACAATACAGAAGAGAATCAGATGTAGAGAGAATACTCTAAACTAAACTAAAATTGTTATAAACAGAAAAATAAATATCCAACCCAAATGCGTTGTGTCTGGTTCCTGTAGCTGTTAATGGCATATGAATTCATTATAAGTGCCAAAAGCTGAGTGGTATTGATTTTTTAAAAGGGTGGATATCTAATATGATAGGTATAGGCATGTATTTACAGATACAGTTAGAGGCTGGTATACTAAAATGTTTCAGACAAGGAGACTGGAAAATCATTACAAACCTTTTGAACACACTTAATGGATGAGATGAGAGAATCCATAAAGCTCTTTCAATATTTACAGCACTACTATAAGACCTCCAAATAACTAATCCAATTAATTCAGTAAACCAGCTAAGCAGTGATATATTTGTATAGTTCAATGTTAATAATGGCTTACTTCCAAATCTGTCTCCATGAAATCAAACACCAGACTAATATTTGATTTGTGACCAAAGGCATCCAGCAGCTGTAAGAACAAAACCAAATGGTGTGGTTAGGTCAAAAGACTTATAGAATAGACCCAGTTTTGTTTTGTTTTTTTACTAAACATTAGTTACGTACCAAAAGAAAAACAAAAAAAACACCACTCCCGGTTCTGTTCACAATTTGTATGAACAATGTTACCGTGTTGGCTTCCAGGAGCTGGCACTGAGACTGTTTTGCAACCAAGTGGCCGCAGTACAAATCAACATTCCTCATGTACCATTAGCAGTTTCAGCTGGTTTCATCAGAAAAAGGGTGGCTTTTACCTTTTGAGGTTTAAGAAGAGTTGCTGCCTCAAGTGTAGGACATAAATCTTTATGTGGGATGGATGCAAGTATAGGTGCAATGGTCGGATGGAATGGGAGATTGACAGACAGATGACAGATTGGCGGAGCAATACAGCTGATGTGTAAAGAGGGAGCTGAGTCATAATGTAACCTGTGGGTCATGACTGAAACAACAAAACTTCATATACAAGTCGCTGAAATAAGTTTTCTCAGCAGGGTGACGAGCTCAGTCATGCAGAAGGAGTCAAGTCTGTGTCTGCCTCAGCAAGCCAAGATAAGTGGAAGAGGGTGGATTAGTAGGATTTACCCCAATGATGTTTGGATGATGCAACTCTTGTAGAAGTTTAATCTCTCGAAGAGCAGTCCTATTAATACCTAAAGGAAAGCATTTTAATGTAAATGACAGTTGTCCACGTGCAACATACTGAAAAGTAAAACAAAAGGATGGTTGATGGTAGGCACTCACCATCTTTAGCCTCAGTTCGATGGCCAACCTTTATCTGTAGAAGAAAACACACTTTTAATGGCTTTGTCAATTTCTCATATGCTAAACATGACATAATATTATTTGCACCTTTTTGATGGCGACGATTGTGTCAGTGTATTTGTCTCTAGCTTTGTAGACTGTAGCAAACTAGAGGAGAAAGATAATAGGACAATGATTAGAAAGACCACAGTCTCGTTGTGTTTTGCTCAGCACTGACGCTACAATGAGTAGCAACCCACGCGTCATGGCTTTGTTGACACTGACAACCAGCTAGCACTTGTTAGCATCCTGCCGCACTCTCAGCATATCTCGGGTAGAACCACTTTTATTTTCACAGGATGCATTAAACCCTATTTTATACATTACGATCTGCTCACCTGACCCTCTCCGAGAAAGTCCAGCTTCTCGTATCGTTTGGATCGAGATTTAACATCAAGTGCCATGATAGCAGCTCACCGACAGTTCCTTTCTTCCGGTTTTGTTAAAGGGCCGTAATGATTTTTTTCCGGGTTAAAGTAATTCTCTCATTGTTCAATACCGCCATCTACTGGTTAATTTGGCACAACACCAATGAACACGTCTGCTTGGTATGTAGGCCTTGACCTGTAGGCCACTGTCAATCTGGTAAAATACACACTCGTCTGACAGGTTTTCAGATAAGTGCTATAATTTTTAGATTACTGCATCATTACAATTTTCTAGTTTTCTACTACTGAAATTACTCACCCCTATTAAAAAAAATCTACCAAAAAATTCTAAAACTGTCATTTGAGTTTTCCAATAAACGTAGAATATTTTTGATAGTGTGCTGTTATATTTCCAGACAGTTTGACTTTTTTGGTCTGAGTTTGACACTTCTCTCTCGGGAGACTCCTCTGTCAGTTAGAGAGGCTTTGTGATCCATGCCCGGTTGAGCACATCCTTACATCCTATCTCCATACACAGCAGATACCCCCACATCCCACAGGATTAGGCATGGCTCCTCTCCTTTGACCCTCCACAACACACACACATGGGCATACACACGAGTGACTTTTACTCTCACTTTTAGCTTGACAAGAGGACTGTGAAGGATCAGCAAGCCTAATACACCCCTCTTATTCTCCTCTCAGAAGCATGCACATTCATATCCCAATATCCTGACAGCTCACAGATGTGACTGACAGGACCGTATGTGCCCATGCACCCATGAAGACAAGAGGAAAAGAAAAAAAGACTACTGTCATAAACTAAACCTTTTCTGGCTTTCATGTTTCCAATAGAAGCCTACAGAGCCTGTCTATTGGTGATCTTATTAAAATCACTTGAAAACAGATGTAGGATATTGATATTTCACTCCTTTGAAGTACCAAGACATTTTATAGTTTTTCAGTTTTTAATAAATAACATAGTGCTACCTATGTGTCAGATTAGCAGATGGTGATTCTGTTGAGCAAAGTACAGATGTGTGTGCTTATTTGTGCATCTACGGTGAGTGAAACCACAGTGCTGTTTATCAAAATCATAGGAAGTGGGTGTTTTTGTGCAAGGACGGTTCACACCACCACATCCTGCTGCTGGGAAGGGCTTCAAACAGGACAGTATTCACATGGTGTACTGTAAACAACAAATGCAGGTGTCTTTTTCTGTAGGCTATGCATATTTGTTTTCATATACCTCCCATAAGATA
Source organism: Rhyacichthys aspro (assembly GCA_036850595.1). NCBI lineage: Eukaryota > Metazoa > Chordata > Actinopteri > Gobiiformes > Rhyacichthyidae > Rhyacichthys > Rhyacichthys aspro. The sequence continues at coordinate 12,963,310 of CM072156.1, forward strand.
CGTACATATTAAATGTATGGCACCACTGGATGTGTTCTTATGCCTTCCCCTGCTTCTTCATTCTGGATCTCACACTCTACCAGAAAGTGTAGACAAGCCAAATCACTTGTGTAAAAATATTTTTGAAATAAAAAATGTGGAGCAACATTACACTTACTCTATGCAGATGCAAGGTGCTTTGAACAGAAATCCATGATTGGCCTGATGAGGCATCAGTATATCTTTTGCTCTCCTTTTAGACATTTATCTGCTGTCTATTAGGTCAATAAACTCAAAACATGAGATTTACGATAAAGCCTAAGATTTAAGATAAAGTCTGACACATTCAAGGTATGAGTGCACGATGATTCAGCATCACCACTGTATAATGCACCTGTTGTACATCTTTACTCACTCTTTAGAGTCTTGAGGAAGTGGCTGTGTTCTGTTATCTAGAGAGATTTCCTCTTTGTTTCAATTTCTCTCTGTCTTATTCAGGCCCACACTCATGCAGCTGTACCTGACCACAGGCACAGTTATAACACAACAGGATGTTGTTGGGTGGATGTTTGAGGTGTGAAGTTTCAGGCGAAACCACCACAAATGAATTCTCTATTTCTAAGTTAATCATGTGCTTAGATAGAACTCCCAGTGTATAACATTATAGTACTGCTGAATTTGAGATCAAATACAGAATACATCATAAGAACAAAACAAATGCATATAACTCCTTTGGCGTGGACTAAGTTGTGATTGTATTCTTCACATCACCAGTGCTTCACAATTAATGAACACAGAAAAAGGCTGGAAGGACAAACAGAACCTCTCTGTCTTCCTTTTTATTCTCCACTTTCTTCCTTGGATCTGAGTGTACACTCCAATATGATAATGTTCCTGTGAGTATAAGATGGATAGGCACAGTGTCATGTCATCATATAGACAGAGCAACAGGGAGTCTACAGTCAGCTGCATTTGTTAATGTCTAAGCTCCCATCTGTGTTGTTTTTTTCCACACATTTCAGACATTGCTTTCACAATTTCATTTGCAGAACATGGTCAGTCTTTCTTTGTCTTTGTTTACTCTAGTAAACCTTTAAATGCAAACCTTAGCCAGCCATTTACACTATGTTCATTCATGACCAACACTGACAAAGTTTAACTGTGGGTTGTATTTACTGTGTAAATGGAAATTGTATGACAGGGTTAAAGATATTCCCTAGCTTTATCTGAGAGAATAAGTTTTTGTAAAAGAGCCTCAACATTACAACAAAATCAGTTAAGAACCCAAATTTCTTTTCACTGATGGGCCTTGCTAGGAGTATCTAACCCATGATGCCTTGGGAGCACAAAGCAAACCTTATCTCACAACTCACAAGGCCAAGGGTGTTTGAGACAGATTTGTTTGAAAGGTAAATGAGGTAGAAGAGCTGGCAATTTCGGTTTATCTGAGTGTATCAGGAGCTGAAGATCACCTCAGTGGTGTGTTATCCAAGAAGTCATTTACTTCATTAACCCAGGCAGATCACTACGGCCCCAGTAATCAACCTTGTCACACGTCCCATTAACTTCTCCCTCTATCAGCATGGGCCTCTCTCCTTGTGATGCACATAGACACTGCATGCATCTGTATGCGGGGACGCAACAGCTATCAGAAAACATTCAAATACACACACTGCATGTTCACTGTCATGTTCTGCACATTACACACAAACCTACTTGTGTCTCCCTTACTGTGAGCTAACCCCATTAGCTCTGTCAGTCCCAGGGGTCTCTCAGCTCTGATGAACCCCCCCCTTGCCCTGTGAGATTAGTGGACTCCCTGAGAAAAACCCTTCATTGATTAAACGTGAATCTCTTCTGCACACAATGTCAGCTCAAGGTTAGCCCGTGGTGCCTAAGTGCTCGTATTTCTAGAGCAGTCAAGTGCCCTAGCTTTGTTTTCAAAATTTGTATGCCATTATCATCTGAGCGCTGTTCCCTTCCCTGCTTGTATTATTCGCAAAGTGGGTGAATCATCTATTTAAAATCTCCATTTGAAAAAGGTTCAGCGTGGTCTTTTTAGTCATTTTTCTCTAGGGGCACCACTTAAAATGCACAAGAACATTCTTCACGTGCATTTCAGAATTCCTGCTTTCACGGCGTGCCACATAAAAGTGTTTAATGAAGTGGCTTTTTCGATCGCATTCTATGAGCAAGCATTTACTTTGCCAAATCCAGAGAGCAAAGTGAAGGAATCAGGGCAGGTCTCCGTCTGTAAATAGAGAGTTAGATAAATAGCAGACTCCAGTATTGATTTTTTTATGTAGTAACTTGATGAACATGAATGATGCAGTGGATTTCCTGTTGTGGTGACTGGAGATGAGAGGATTATGGAGATATTTAGATCATTCAGGCCCCTCCACCGCTGTCTCTTCCTCCCCATCATAATTCAATATTTACAGTTTAAGCTGGAAAACTGCTCCCTCTTGGCTGCCTGTATCTGGTATCCATGGCAACAGGAAGAGAGTGCAGTCTGTATGTGTCCATGTGTGTGTGCATGTGTGTGTGTGCGTGTGTGTGTGTGTGTAATGTTTACAGATACACTGCGATTGATTGGTTGTTGGGGAGCAGCTGTTGAAACCTCACTCTCAGGGGTCTCTTTGTATTCTTGCACACATCCCAAATCAATATAAACACACACACGACACAGGTTTATTATTCAGGGGTATTATAATACGTGCTCCTTTCCCCCTCAGTCTTAAGTTAATATCTCTGAAATACATACAAACCAATATCGTGACTCCTAATAGACCTCGTCATGTTATTTTTCATCAATCCTTCAACTGACCACACAATATATTCCCAAATGAGAAGTATATATTTACTGCTATAAAAAAACCTGCCAAAAAAATCAACTCTCGGCCCAGCTTGAACACACATGATTCTTTTGTGAGTCACCATGTGCCACAGCAGGAGAAGCAGAAAGAGCAACACCCAAACTGTTGATTTTAAGTGTAAAAAAGCTCTGTTTACATGTGATAGAGCATTAAAAAAATAGATCACAAATATCTCCCAGTGAGTGCTTACTTACTGTCACACACCAGGGATGATTAACAGCTGGGAGCAGAAAAAGGTCACTGTGACATCATTTGCATTGCTTGTTAATGTTAAAGGAGCTTTTCAATGCAAAGAAGGTCACGTTTTGCATGGAGCTATGATAAAAACTGACTATGCTGAATTTGTGGCAGTGTAAGATTAGTGGAGTTTTCCACACTGATGTATTATTGACCAGAGGGGAAAGCCCCTTTCACACCTACACTTAAGATGCCGTTACTCGGGCCCACTCAGGGAGAAACCTGGTCTTCCTGTCACAAACGTGAAGGCAAAGTGACAGCATTTACTTATGCGTTAACATATCAATCCTGTGTCATATAGCCTAAAGTCTGAATTTAAAGTATGTCAAATAAAATGCAATGCCATCATTATACAGCACAATTGAATACAGGGAATTGTGCAAGTTTGCAAAAAATAAATGTGGGAAAACTAACTGAATATCAATGCAAATTACATTGGCTGTTCTTTTATAGGTCTGACTATTCAATGTCGTTGTTTTGTGAAGCACATGCTTGATATCTATACATCACACAGTGGGGATGCCTCAGTGATCAAGTGAGGGATGAGTGAGTTCAAGAGCCAGTGGAGACAGAAACTCGCTGGGCCTCTGGCTGCCAGGTGGAGGCGGTGTCGCTCCTCCTCTCCTCTTTTCTTCTCGCCTTGCTCTGCTCGGCCATAAGCGTTCAGTCTGGTGGGTGAGATCATTACCAGACACCAGGCTCCAGGACCTGACATTCACCGAGCAGAAAAGCAGAGAGAGACACACACAGACGGAGAGAGAGTGGGGAAATCCTTGACCAGTGCATCCGGCGAGAGGCGAGAGACAGCTTCACTTCGTCCGTCCGTGGCACTGTGGACCTGAAGCTCAAAGCGCGCTCCTGGTCGCTGACATTTCCCGGCTGGATTTGGTCTTGTAGTCGGATGCGTGCTTGTTTTGACTGCAGTAATAGCCCTGCTCCTCCTCCTCCTCTCGCCACCGTGTAGCGGATTTGCTAGGGGATCTCAGTGCTGCGCAGTTTTGTGAGTGACCAGCTATCCTGCGCGGCATCGGGCACTGTGCCGCCAGCAAACCAGCAAGAGCTTTCAGAGATCCCATTTCACTGAGGAATTGGACACAAGGGCCAAGTTTCCGATTGGATTTTTTCCCTCTCTGTGCTTTTACCTTGTTTTTTGTCATCACATCGCCTGCAAATCTTTTTTTTTTTTTTTTGCCTCCTTTTCTTTTCCAAATCCGTTGACGCCATTTTCTACGTATTTTCTGTCTCCATATATTGTGGCACCGTTTGACAGCTCCCCGGGAGACTGTCATCTCATCTGTCGCTTGTGTAAAATGTGTCTAAATGGATTGTAAATGATGTTGATGAAATATTTACACGTACAAGCCGAGTGTGTGACAACATTAGACATGGGTAAGTAGCTCCGCTTCACTGGCCACATTCCACACCTGAATTATTTCTCTGTGTCTATGTGTTTTGGCCATGTTGTGATCCGCTGAGAGCTCACCTTTTTTACGCAGCCACACGCTTTGCCATTTTTATTAGCATCAGTAACAGTTTCATTGCAACGGTTGTAGACGCATGCCAACATGGACCAGACACATGTATTCTCCTCTGCTCAGTGGGCACACATTATTGCCTTGTTAATAAGATAAATCAGTTAATGGGGTCAATAGGATGGAGTGCCCACTATACAAGCAGCGACTAAACTCCAGTGCCCCTTCACTTTTACTCCAGATGTTTGTGCACTTAAACCTCAAACATCTCCACTGGCATCAAAAAAAGTGAATGAATGATAAAAGGACATTCCATAATCCTGTATTTTATTGTTATGTGGCATTTCTGGAGTTGCTTTGTTGTGTGATTGCAAAGTTATTTTCTCTATTGTAAAGTTTTTTATTTGTTAAAATCAACCTTTGAGTGACTAGTATTATTCATGTTAATGTGACCTCCACTTTGCATGCCAGGGCTACATCTTCTTCAGTCTGGGTGTATTTATAAATCACTACACGAGCATTTCTACATGACTCAGGAGTGAAAGCCAGACATTCGATGGAAGTGACTGAATGTGGTGTCTTGGGATGTTAAGAGTGGTGGAACTGTGTGTGACAAAACAAATAGTATGCGAGGTAATTGACTGACTGTGTTTGAGAAGTGCAGTGAGGAAAGGTGATTCAAATGTGATGGGACCATCGATCTTGTCTTGTTAACAGGTTAACAGGTCTCAGAGAGTTGAAACTCCAAAATATTCAGCAGGCTAATAAACCTCCCATTAGAAAAATGAGATGTCCGCACCACCTTTAAATTAAAGCATGCGAAATTGATTAGGTGTATCTCTCTTCTGAGCTGGATACCTCAGGTTGAAATAGGATCACACAGAGCAGGAGGAGGGAATGTGAACGAGATCCAAGGACAAATCTAACTGTTGGCAGGCTCTCTTAACAGAGTATCAGCACTGGAGCACCTTTTGGCAGAGTACACAGAAGGGAGAGAGGGAGGGAGGGAGAGGGGAGAGAAGTGAACAGAGGTTGGTGAGGTGTGGGGAAGGAGGAAGACAGTTGGGGAGCACGGGAGGTGTTTTTGCTGACAGCCATTTTGTGGATTCTGCAGCAGTTAAAATGGTTTAATATTCATCTCTATGTGCAGGGTAGTTAGGTGAGGAGGGTTTTAGTGCTACCTGGCATATGGCTCACTAAGAGGTGCATACTTGTGGAAGCTTCCACTCCATCATTTTAGATTGCAGCCACACCACATGGCATATGGTATGATTGTTCTTACATGTGTCTGCTGCCCGTCCATCACAGGTGTGTCCTTTGCTAATACACTTCATAATAACACTCACTTACAAACACAATGGGCTTAGATGGGCCATTGTAGACATGCTGCAAGGACTAAAAGCTTTGATTTAGAAAATGGATATCTGTGCCCTGTGGAGTTTGAAGGACAAGACAAGAGGCATTCCTTTTGATTTTGCATCAAACATTAGTTTATGTGATGCCCTTTCAAAAGTGAGACAGTTTAAAAGAGCAAATAGATGTTCATCATCCCTGAGATGCTCAGACATGTACATGCCTTTATGCTCTTACATCAAAGTACACTGAGGGAAAGACTTTTAACCTTGTCCAATCACATGGGTGTTTGGGTGAGCTCGTGGATGTGTGCGCATCTGTCTGCATGTGTGTAGGAGCTATTTGCGAGTCCACCTCAGGCAGTGGGCTGCTGGGTATGCAGCCTTAAAAGGTTGTGTTTCTCTTGCCATCTCTTCTCTCTCTTGCACTCACACTTTCCACAACTGTTTTGTCTCACTGCCTGTATCATTCATCTTTGTCACATGCACAAGTAATCTTTTACTATTAGTTTCTGTCTTAATTATCAGGGACATTCCCAATGATTTTGTTGTGCCTCTTTTTCAAATGTAGCTCAGGGATTGACCTTATGGAACTGAAGAGAAAAGCTGGTCTGGTTAGTGTTGGCAGTTTTGAGAACATAATAAAGCTATTTATGCAGTGAGGCCGGCTTCTCACAATCATCCTGCTGTCTGGCGCTTGTTGAGGTGTGTATGCCTGTGAGCAAAAAAAAAAAAAAAAAAAATTGGAGAGAGGGAGAGGAGACAGTGAGGCTCAAGCCAGGCAAGAGAGGCCCGAAGAGGGGTCAGTCTTACATAAACTCTCCAACTGTCTGCCAGTAACAGAGCACTAACACAGCTTAGGGCAGTGGGCAGGGAGGGAGGAGTAGTCATGACCCGTCTAAGTGCTTTACACAGTATGCTCGAGAAAACTGTACTAATAGACAGATACTATTTAGTTGTCATACAATGTCAAAGCACCAACAGTGCAGTAAGTGGAGGTGAGGTTTTCAGTTATGGCTGTTCTTGATGTGTGTATGTTGTTGGTTTTGGCAGCTGTCTCTTTTTCCTGTAATTGTCGCTGGTCACATGACAGACAGGGTCGCTTTCACACATGCCATAAGGGCGAGTCACCGAGCTGACATTAGAGGAATAGGAAATGGAACAGCCACACTGGTCCTTTACTATGCCTCACCTTATTAAGTACAAATTGCTTACAATTTGTAACATTACAGCTAATCCTTCATAACATAATTCTGACAGTAAGCTTGTCATATTTAATTCTCCTGAGAAAGTCAGATTGTCAGTGAGATTACATTCATGTTTCTGTTTGTTTAGATTTTGGAACATAAATCTTTATCCAAATCCAAAATCCATCTTTCATAAGCTTTGTTTTGGGATAAAATTCTTGTGAATGCTTAATGGGAATATATCAATACTGTGTTGAAATACATAGTGCAACCCATTTACAGAATTGACATTGTGGAGTAACTTCGTTTGTGATAAAATGAACAACTTGTGGCTTTTGTTTATGCCTTTACCAGAAATATCCGTCTGAAGAAGAAAAAAAAGCACCATTTATTTCAGTGGTTTATTTGATGGGTTTGTTAAAATGCTGCTGTGGATTATGATTATTCAGTCACACTGTAAGCATGTGCTGTTCAATGTGATGGGTATTATGATGGGGATCAGCTGTTAGTACAGTAGCATTAGCTGGTACAGTGAACATAGTGTGCAAACTGTTAGTGTACAACAGCTTTAGCACCTTAAACCTCTTGTGGTCATTGCATGTCTGGAGTAAGCAGCAAGCGTTTACTCCCTTCATGAAGTGTGAAGATCGTGGTCTAGTCTGGGTTGACATCAGTATAAACGGTGTCAGTCAAAGCTCAGTATGTGGGACAGCATTCCCCACTTCTAGCTCAGTCATGCCTCATGTCATATTGACTGATGGGATTCCCTGGAGCTGCACTGAGAAGTGTAGTCCACTGTTTGTTTTGGTTGCTTTCTGTTTATACGGCGGTGTGTTAGGAACATAGTGTAACTTCATAGGTGTCTATATATCCCTGTGAGCCGGTAATATATGTCTGCCGGCATGTGCAATGGTCCAAAATAGAAAAGCGGAGTCCTTTGAGAAATGGCTGCCACAACTTTGCTACAGAAATGGGAGCGAGAATGTAGAGGTGAAATCTGACAGCAACATTATCACTTACATGTGTATTTATGTATGTTCATATGTTTTTTATGTACTATGTGTATAGCAATGCCACTGCATGCGTGTGTAAAACAGTTCAGACGCTGTTTTTTTCCAGAGCAGCTCGTAAACCACATCTGGGGAAAGAATTTAGATTCCTTCCCTCCATTTTTCTCCTCTGCCTTCCCTTTCCCCCCTGCATGATTCCCTCCGCCCTCCCTGCTCTGCTGAACAGAAAAAAGACTTAGCTTTTTTCAGTTTTCAGTCCTTAGGCTAACTTCAGCTGGTTTTAAACCAGAGAAGAGGAATGTCTTATTTTTCACTCACACATTATTTTTAGGGGAAAAAAAGGAAGAAAAAGAAGAAAATTACCTACTGGGGACAAAACTGTAAAGCTTAAACAACAATATTTATTTAATGGTAATTAGTACTTGGCAGTGGTTTCAAACTTGAGATCATCACTGATCTATCTAGAGCCAGTAATATTAAATATTGACTTTGTTTAATGTAATTAAGGAAATGTTTCAGTTGTAGCCAAAGTAGTTTCAGTTTTTAGTGAAAACATGAATATGTTTGCTTTACACATTTTGATTTGCCTATATCCAACACCAGATAATATCTCCCATGTCTCCCCATGTGTTATTAAAAATTATATGAAATTAATTAAAACTTTTTAAGTGCAAGCATTTCTAAGCCTAATCAATAATTTGACTAATATTAGTAACCATAGTTATCAGAGGTTTACAAAAAAATATTTACTAAAGTTATTGTGAAGACAGTGTTGTTAAAAATTGAAGCAGCATGTCTTGCAGTGATGGATGATGTTGATGACAGTGTGCTGATGTGTGCTGATAGGTACTACCTAAATGAAAAGGATTGTGTTGACAGAAATAGTTAACCCTCTTTTAATCATATTATTCCTCTTGTTGTCTTTGCAGACTGTCCCTGGCTTTGCTGTGTTCCTGTGGGACAATCAACCAAACCTCAGTAGCTGACTAACTAAAAAGGGCCCCAATACACCACTGTTTTTCACAGCCCCTAGGTTTCCCCCATCCTCACGGGCTCTGGCCGGAGAGTGGATGGAGCCACGGGACCTGGTTGGCCCGGCCCGACCCAAAGAGGCGGAGTTACAGGGAGGAAGGCCGGGGCCGAATGAAGATGACCAGGAAGGAGCTGGATCTGTCAGTTTGTTGCGTGGTGATGATGTGATTAACGGTGCAATCAGTGAAGGGGAGGGGTTAGAGGAGCAGGGGGAGGGCCTTCTAGAAGAGCAGGAGTTCTCCATCAAGGAAGCAAGTTTCCAGGAAGGAAGTCTAAAGTTAAAGATTCAGACCACAAAGCGTACTAAGAAGCCCCCAAAGAGCCTTGAGAACTACATTTGCCCACCAGAGATCAGGATGACCATTAGGCCGCCTGTGGGAGAAGGCAAAAGTGTGCGTCAGGGGCGAGCATCTGGGGCCGCAGGAGGAGGACGGGCTCCAAAAGATGAAGAACGAGGACCGCCTCGGAAAAGGGTAAGTTGTCACCATTTGCTCCTTACTCATGGTATTGGTTTTATCAGAAGTTACATGTGTGAAGTCTCTTGTTTCATAAAGTGGTAAAAGTGGCTGGCTTTTCAATCGTGGGGGATGCGGTTTGGGGAGTTATGTCAACAAGCAAAGACTTAGTTTTTATAAAGATTTGTAGTTTAGAGTTAATTTTAGTGTAACACATGAACAACTTAGCATTGTTAACAAAATGTTGCCATTATATTGATTCCTAGTTTGGCCTCTGTGAGGATCAGACGATTCTCTGACATCTGATCAATACAGTGCAATGTAATGCACATTTTAGAACTCATTTCACTCTTTTAGCCGCCCACTTGTAGAGTGCTGAAAGTAGGACAGTATAGGCCTCTTATTTTGGTAATATTTGTGCCTTTTTTGAACAATCGAAACACAACTAAAAGCGTGTTGTGTGAAGCTTGCCGTACAGCTTGGTGAATATGAAGCTTTAGTTTTGTTCTATACCTGCCTCTGTAAGGTAGCCTCTTCCCTGCATGGTTACACACGGTAGGGTCAAAGTTTGCTATGTAATTGAAACCAGTAAGGACTAGCTGAGATCACAGTGACATGCACACACACATATGCACAGGAGCTGAGAATAGGGTTGACATAAGCAAGTGACAGCTGGTGTCTGTTCTCTCCATTTGTGGTCATATACACTGGCACCTTTTCCTGTCTCCTCTTCTCTAATGCAATCAGCTTTTTAGGGTCACGCCCCTTCACCCCCCTTTATCACACCCTTTAGTTCTGCCACAGCATCGGAGTGTGTCACTCTGTGTACGGACAGGTCCTTGGGGGAATCTGGTGTTTGCCGTGTTTGTTGACCTACACAGTGGCGTGTGTGTCCAAACCTGACAGCCATCTTGATATCACTGAGCTCGACAGGCACAGCAGGAGTGAAGGCGTCACGGAGTCAAATGTGCTACTCAGCTCAGGCTTTTCTTCTTCTGAGCATAAATTAATATTTTAAGCTCAAATTAAAATGGTCCTTAGAACTACAAGTAAGGGTGTATGATGGACCTTACTCACAGCCAACAAAACATCCAAATTCAATCAAACTTGCTCTTGACTAATCAGGTACAAATCAGGTAATCTGACAAATGTGAAAGGATTAGAGTAGAAAATGAGACCTGCCATGACTCTAAAATGTGTTAGTTGCCGATTGTGGCTTGTTAAGCTTAAACTTGCTCTTAAAATTGCCAAGGCTTGTGATAATTAATTTCTTGCCTTCATATCATATCATATCATATTACAACAGCAACAGTGTGCAAAGCTTTCAGTACATCACTGCACTTTGAATGGGACATGTCAGTTACTGTACAAAGGATCTCTGACACTCAAAGCTTTTCAAAATAAGATAGTTTTTGTCAGTTTCATTAAGCTAGCTGTAATGTATATTGTACACAGTTTGGCCATCTACCCATCTACAGTTGGTCAAATAAAACAAAATAAGTTGGCTTATGTGGCTTTTGCTCTGTCATCTAGAAATGGTCTACAGTTACAAAGAGTACTCTTCAAACATGTGCATGACCTGCTGGTAGTTTTTCAAAGGAACTGAACCCCACAATACAATGTCGGGCAATCAGCGGCATGATCCCCATTAGAAAGCCCACTGCTACAGTATGATTGACACTGAGGTTGTCATAGTGACAGGGGCAGCAAGCTGGTCTCTATTGAGGTCTGAGGTTTTGGGAGGGGAGGGTGGGATGTGTTAGTGTTGATTGAGATCAGTTTCAAGCTTTCGTCCCTCAATCACACCTCCATCCCCCCCTTTACCGACATCCTTTTCCCCTCAACCCAGCCATCACCTGCCACCCCACAAGTGTAATGCAGTCAGGCTCAGTGGAGAGGAACGGGTTAAAGAGCGAAGCTGGGCTGTCCCTCTCCTGTCTTGTCTGAGTGTATGAGGAGGTTAAATACTCTCTTTGTGGTGTGTATGAGGTTGTGTGTCTCGAGGGGGGAGCAGATGGACAGCTTCTATTTTTTTTTATTATGTCCACATCTGCAATTTCCCCTTTTTTTCCAACTCTTTATGTTGTATCTATCCCTCCTTTTCAACGTTACTCCTTGCTTTTTTCATCTCTCGTGTCTGTATTCCTTTTCAATCCCAGTTTCCCTCTTTTTGCCCTCTGTTGTCTTGTAGCAGATGGTAGCATGGGGCAGCAGCCGCTGCCACAGCAGCAGCGACAGAGCAGGAGATGAGGAGAGGAGAAGGGGGTTGTGGAAAGAAGAGGTGGGGGTCAGGCATATGGAGAGCCTGGTTAAGGGGCCCCCTCGGAGGGAGTGTGCATGTGCAGAAGGGGGAGAGGCAGCATACAATAGATGGCCATTAAGACGGAGATTTGACTCTAATAGACAGAGAAAGAAAAGGACAGACAGGCAGATAAGTAGGCAAACATGTAAAATGGTGGAAAGAAAGCTTGCTTGTAGCAACAAAAGCTGTGACACACATAGACACACCAGCGTTCAGTCTAGACTCTCTTTAAATACATAGACTTTTTACTATTTTTATATTTCGATTTTTTCTCTTCCCTTAGCTCTTTTAGTCTCTCATTCATTGTTGCATAAGATTTAATGCATACAATTAACTGTATTAGTTGTACAATATATCAATACATTTTTTATACATATTGCAAAAACTGCATATTGCTTTGTTTGGGTGGGTGAACTCAAAGCGAGAACAAATTTACTGTTTTCTCAGTTCAGTTAAATATTACTACTATCCCTAACTTATACATATTTGGTTCAACAATTGCATGTGTTTCTCATATTGTGCACTCTTAAACTCCCTAATTGAAGCACTGGACACACTTAAAGCCAACTTAGGGAAAACACTTCTTCAATGATGTAATGATCACGATAGTGAGAAACTTTAAGGCATTCAAAAAAGTCCATTTGAATAAAGCATGTCAGTGTCAAAGGGGAGGAGAAGGATGCTAAAATCATGGCTGTCATTTTCAAAGGGAATGTCTCCCATTCTCATGTTCATAGCAGACATCTATGAGCAGGGGGTTACTAAGCAGACATGCTGTGTCGGAGGACACATGCACACAAGCAGGATATGATGGGCTCCCCTTTCTGTCTCCAGCTGACATCACGCACATGCTGGACGTCCGCTCACACACTCTCTTTGTCTGGGCTTGCTGTGTGCTTTTCGAAGATGAATGCGTGTCTTCTAACATATTGAGTCTTGGGTCAACCACTGCATCACTCCCCCAGACACACACTCTTAGACTCAGTTATTGGACCAGTGGCTATGCATTGGGGGGCACACACAAGCTAAAATGCTCTTTCTCTCCCTCACTATCTTACACACGCACAAATACACACACAAATCATGTCAAGCGGTGATTGCAGTTAGAGAGTGTTTTTCTGGTTATCTGTCCAGCTCTCTGGACGTGCCAAATGTGCCTCTTAATCCATTTTGCTATCTGTGGCGAAAGATAAGCCAGCGCTTTTCCAAGAGTCCGGGCTAGGCCTGTGTGTTATTGTTAGTGTATGTTTGTAAAGATTGTGTATTAGTGGGTGTACACCAAACCCTGATGCTATACGCACACTTATCTTGTCTTGACAGCCCCAGCACTTGGTGGTCCCCCTGGCTGTGTGCGTGTTGCTGCTTGGTGGTCTCCCAGCAGCGTTTGGGATTATTATGTGTTAGTCAAGTGCATTCACAAGAAAATTAATGCTGCCACAGTTGCAACGCCAAGTGTGTGTGCATGCGTGTGAGATGGTTAGCCTTTTGATGTGAGCTTTTTTATCCCTGGCTGAGATGGCAGTTGGTGACCTGAGGGACTTGATGAGCTCATAAAATAGACGGATGTGTGTGTGCAAGCGTCCCAAGGAGAGCAATCCTCCACTGATTTATGAATTTGCATGACTTGAAGGGTCACCTCTAATATGGCTTGATCAAACTGTCATTCTGGGCCTTTTTAGTGTGTCATTTTGGTGCAAATAACAAGGTTTGATTTGGATGAGTGTGTGCCCTCAGCGCACAGTCTGAGGAGCAGGGAATGCTTGAGGGGCGTTTTCTTGTGGCCGATGGGGGATGGGACATGTGTGTAAGTGTTTGTGTGTGTCTGCATGCTGGGGAGGGGTGAGTGATTTACCACCGCTCAAACACCAGCTGTCCATCTGTGTCTGACCCCATACACACTCTGTACACTTTGAAACGCGCCCCTTATAGCATCTAACCTCTGATCTCTGTAGCAGACCTGAGGAAAGCCAAAACTCATTTTTCTATCCCAAACAATGCATTACACAAAAAACTGCTCTTTAATCGGCTCCACAGTAGTGCTGCTCGTGCTGCAGTGTATCACAATGAATGACTCTGCAAGGTCATTCTTAGTAAGCACTCATACACCCAGACAAGTCATACACAAGAGAAACACAGCCTGGCACATAAGAGATGAACTCTGACCCCAGTGGACATTGAGAACTTGAAGTGATCGCTGCAGTTGTGTAAGCCTCAGTATCTGTCTTTCTGTATGTGTGCATTGTTTGTTTGTGCGAGTGGGTCAGGGTTGAACCAACTGCAGTCTGGCCTTTGCTTTCTTACCCTCGGGGCTGGATTTGAGGTGTGCATGTGTGTGCGCTGCTGACCATTTGTTTGGAAGTGTAGCTAATTTCTCAATCAGACACACACATAGCATCTTCTCAGTCTGTCCCAAAGGTCAAGCCCTATTCATTGACTATTGTGTCCCGTCCCAGTGGGTCGCCGGTCCTTTCCAGGCAGATGTGGTCAGGCTATAATAGGCCGTCTAGCTCAAGGTACATTTTAATGAAGACCTGAGGCAGTAACTTGGACTTAAAGAAATGCCAGAGGCTCGGCTTAGAAACGTCCAATGAATACAAGGAAAACCGCTTCTATTGTTAATATTAAGAAATTCTTAGTATATCTGCAATTTTAGCAAAATGGGATTCTATTACGAGAGTTGTGTTCTCCTGTTCTTTTCAAAGCAAGTTAAAGTACATCATTGTAATGTATCATGCAGACTTAGACTGGCACTTAATATAATATTTATATTTGTATGGAGAATAAAAGTTGTACATTACGAAAGAAATACTAGTTTCTGCTGTCAAATATTGTAACATTTCTTGCATTTGAAGGTGTATATATATTCTTCACAAACTGATACTGGGAAGAACTGTGACACACACGACTGAGATTATCGGCAGGGGGGCCATGTTTGATGTCCCCTGTCTGTGGTAATGGATGATGTTGAGTCAGAGCATCATGAGTTCTGCTTTGTTACTTTGGTCTCTGTGGTTAGTCAGTGCGTCTCCTTCTTGTCTGTGAGTGTAGTGTGTTCTGTGGTTTAGGATGAGCTATGGCAGAGCAAAAAGATGATGTTCAGGGCAAAGGGGTTGCAAAAGGGGATGATGGGAGTCAAAGGAAAAGAGAAACAGTTGCAGAGTATTGACTTTCACTGTGTCTCACTTGAAGGGTAAGTGTGTTTGTCAGTGAAATCTGATGGCCCCATCAGCTGTCTGGGACGCCTCGGCCCGGCGGGGTTTGCAAATGCGCGTGTTGGTAAGTCCACAGGAAAAATGAGAGAACAGTGCAGAGGTAAACCAATCCTATAAATTAATTTAAATCAATGACATGATCAGTTAAATCAGTTTAAAACAAGCTGTGAAAGACAGTTTATCGTGGAGCTAGTCATTAAAACCCAATCAGGTCTTGCTCAAACATTAAATTATTAGCATTTTGACTGAAATCTCTACAGAGGGCATTTTACATCTGTGTTGCAGTACACTACACTATATAGTAAAATGTAAACACATAAATCTTTAACATACATACAATATGACCTACAGTGTGAAATGTAGATTTACTGTTTTATTTATCATAATTTGGTAGATTCGTGTACTTCTTAGGCTTTTATACTTGGCTTTGTTAAATATTCACTCTGCAAAGTGCTGTTTATTTAGGCTGGTTGTCTTGTAAGTATGAATACACACATGAATAAATGATACAAATGTGTCCTGTCTGTCCTTCTGTCTGTGTGTCTGCCCCATGGGACATCTTAGACTAAACAAACAGCTGTGGTTATGAAGCAGGGAAGAGCCACGAGGGCCTTCTGTTTAGTGGTCCATTTCAGTACATGCGCCCGTCCCGTCTCCCCTGTGTCTTGTGCTCTTTATCTTTAACCTGCCCGGTGTGAGCGTGTTGTTACCAGCCTGTGCTGTTCTGCCTCTGTGCTGTGGCCCCCTCTGTTTGGTACAACACTCGGAGGCTCTCTCTCAGATCGAGAGGAATGCCACTCCGTGTGACCTCTCACCTACAACAAGGAGGGGTACTGCTCTAGATGAGGGAAGGGGGGCAGCTGCAGTCATGTGCCTGGCCCTGGAAGAAAACACATCCAACCCAAAGCAGGTTGTCTGATAAATGCTCACATACATCATTGCACTGCTCCACATAGTTAACTATTTCTCATTCTTTTCGGTGAATGTCTGTCAAAAGGTACGCGGTTCCTACACATTGGTCAGCCTGTGTGTGAGCGCGTGAGTGGAGTGCAGCCTCATACAAAGAGTCATTGTTAGTTTGAGGGGGCCGAGGGGAGGCGGCCAGTCTGATTGGTTAAGAGTATTGTGTCTCACTTTGCCCATTCTTCCTGTCACTGAAGATGTCATTACTGAGGCTCTGAACTCAACCTCCTTGTTGCAAGCGGAGATCATTTGAGGACTCGAGAAAAATATGTTGACTTAAGTGATTCCAGTTAAACTTCACAGACTAAACAGCCTTGTAGGTATGCACTGTTTATTTAGTACATACCTAAGTGATGGGGATTTGCACTATAACCTCAAGTCAGCATAATTGATTTTTAGACCTTGATTTCAGTGCTATTAAGTCACTTTGTAAATTGAACACTTTGATGCACAAAATCTCTCCAAAGCAGTAACTTGAACATTATTGTTTTTTCTATTATTGTACTCTGTGGTGAAACTTGTTGCCTAAGCCTAAGGGATCTAGTAGTGTAGGGCAGTATAATCTGTGTTTCGGTGTGGGAAAAACAGATGATTTCATGTTGCCACGCTCCTCAGACACTCCAGACTGCTCCAGTGTGATGCGGTAGAGTTTTAAATGACTAATCAGTGAAGGGGGGCTTGGCTCTTACGCACCACTGTTTCCCTGAGAGGAAGTGTTTAATCTTAGCACAACTTCTGTCTTGAATTACTCATCATTCCACACAGGAAGCCATCCCTTAGGATTTAGAGCAGCTCATTGGCTGTTAATGGTTTCCTGTAGCACACAATAGGTTTGATTGGGTCATATGGTGCACAGAGTAGTGTGAGGGATACATTCCTTTGGTTTTATGTATTCTTTAGTGTTTGGCATGTCATGTAAAATAAAATATAATTTTCTATATCCACTTCAACATGCATAGAGCCTGTTAGCATGCAGTGCATAGGACCACAGCCTCTCGATGTATGTTTTCTTTGAGTTGAATGTGCGCGCTGACTGAGATGCCTTATGCTGTGAGCGGAGATTGAGCTGCCACCATAAAAGGAACAATTGCTCCATAATCGCTGTAATAATTGTTCGGAACAAACTCTTCTCATGTGCCCCTTAAAGCCGTTCACATTCATACAAGCTCAATACGCCCGCTCAAACACTATTAATGCTAATAGCGGGGATTAGATGTATACTTTGTGTAGCATGTAAATGTGTCTGTAATTACTATGCGAGCGAAAAACCTCAGATTGCGCTGTAATAACATGCTTGAGTTCAGCCAATCACAGTCTTTTGTTCAGATTGAGTCATCTTGGGCTGAGCGTGTCTAAAGGCAGTGTGACAAGGGGACTCTTGGGCATTTTGCTGCTATCTTTAGGAGCTCTCATGTAAAGGATTACTGCTGTGGAAGTAGGAGAGTGTGCAGTGCATTAAAACTACAAAACATATTTGGTGCCGTTTTATATTCATAGAAATGAAGCTTCTTTTTGGCTTCAGAGGCAACACCTTATAAATTGCAGTATTTTGAGTTTTGAATAGAGCCCAGTTTTCAAACTTTCCCAAGCAACTTTCCCTGAAGATGGTTTGGCTGGCATGCATGCCACCATATCAAAATAGTAATTGGCTCAAAGTAGTGAAAACTTAGGGCCTGATCTGGCTGGTCCCACCTTGAACCCACCCCCCTAACTTTAAAAAAAAAAAAAAAAAAACTTTCCTACCCCTTCTCCTCCCTCTTTTCTCTCCCCTGCTGTGGGTCTCCACAGGCACATGAATGGAAGTCTTTATTCCCGAGAGAACTGGTGGGAAGAACGAGAGAAACGTGGAACAGGGACGGGAGGGAGGGGGGTTGGTCTGTGAGAGTGGTCACAAGAGCAACACAGTGCTACAGCTCCTCTTTTTTCTACCAAAGCGTTTCCCTCCTTTTTTTCTTAACGGCCCCCACCCCTTCTACCCAAGTGCCATGGACACAAAGCCATGTTAGTATTCATGGTGTTTGTTTGCAGAGGAGCTGTGTGTGTATGTAGGACTGTCAGATCACAGGGAAGAGGAGCTGTGAATGGAGCGCGGGGTGCAAGGCTGAGAGGAGGTGTAGTTCCCACAGGGGGAGAATGGTCAGGTCCAAAAGAGAAAAGAGGAAGAAAAGAAGGGACCAGGAGTTTGGGGGTGGGGGGCATGGTGCACCAGGCCACAGGGCACAAGGAGAGTATGTGACAAGGAGCGAAGGAGAGAAAGAGGAACGTATCAGGCTCACTTGCAAACGGGTCTAGGCAACGCTCTCCTGTTTTTCTGCTGGTACTCCCCCCGCCTTCCCCTTTGCCTCTCTCACTGTCTTTGTGTGTGCGTCTGGACAGCTGCCCAGTTCCATACACAGGGAAAAATGAAACACTCTAACCACCGGGCGTGCAGCCAAATAAAAGGCTGCGAAAAACTATTTGAAGGGCAGTGTGTGTGTGTAAGTGCACTCTGGTGTATATGTGGGTATATGTGCTGGCTTGTGAGACCTGGGTGTGCCTGTTTAGGGTGTTCTTTCCCAGTATAATTGTGCAGCTAGGTTGTACAAGAAGTTCAATGGAAAACTGCAGGAGAGCAAAGGCCAGGAGGGGCTGCTGGTGTCAAACTAGAGGCTACAGCAGTGCCACTTTCTGTATCTAGAGTGGGCTTTTTCCAATGGCCTGATGACTTTAAATGTGACAATGTGACTCAGTGAGTTGTGAGATTGCCGCACTTAGTCACATATTACCCATGAACTCCTCCGCTGAGCTCTGACCTTATCAGAGGGTTACATCACCAGTGGAGAGGAATTCGTAGCTCTGTATCTGCCATTGTTGTCAAGCTCCTGTGTGCAAATGCTTGAGACCGGTCAGTGTTGTTAGTTAGTCAGTGCTGACCCAAAGGAAGATATCCCCAGAAAGGTTGTTGACCTTGCTGTGAAATGTGACCTTTAACCCCTGATCACAATCTTAAGATCTTGTTAGAGCCTCATGGGAGAGTGTCTTGTTATTGTGGATCAGATCAAATGGTTTTAGGCCTATGTAAACTTTTGTGTCTTTTTGGCTGGACAAACAAGGGGACAGTGTGAAAAAAGGTTGAAGTCTCATTTTTAAGCCTCTGGGTTGTTTTAGGGTCAGACTCACAGAAGTAGTGCATAAATTCCTGACAGCTGCCCCCTGCTGCAAGCCAGAAGTAGGACACAGAGAAGAGTGTCATATATATTTGTATAGTGTTCATATGTTTTATTGATCAGGGCACAGCCATGAAACAAATTCTCTATAACACATAATACAGAGTTTTTGTCATTGAAGAACTAACGAACACTGGAGAATGTGTTTATACTGTATACAAGGGGGTCTACAATAGAGTATCTTGGTGCCCAAAACAAATGTTTGTATATGATTATGTAAATCTCAAATGTGAGCATGTTTTGCTTTGAATTGTATTATGCTGTACTTAACGTTATAGGAAGTGAAAAGAGTGCGGAAAGGGTGGTAAGGTAGGCATCCAAGAACAAAAAGCTGAACGGGTGCCAATTTGAAGGAGGGGGGGGGCTGCTGATTTCTGTTTTTTTCACAGACTTGTGTTTGGTTCCTCTCTCAAACAGCAAAGGTGTCTGTGGCTCCACTTTTCGTGTTGGCTCTGTGGTTATTTGTTGGTTAGTGGGAGGATACATTTTGTCTGTGATGTTTGGTGCCAGAGAGCCTCCATCTTATTCTTCTACGTCCTTTAACCTGAAGCAGCAGGTATTCTAGGACAAGTTAAATGAGAAAACACGTGTGTATCTGGTGTCAGTCATTCTATACCTCTGTGGACTCCTAGTGTGTCATCTCATGTGTCACTGGCCAGACGCACATTTACACTCACACACACACAGCTGAACTAAAAAGACAGCACAACAGTGTGTGAGTTAGTAGGAGTCTGTGTATATGAGTTTTCTACTGAATTATTTAGGATGGTTAGTTAGTTCGGTCAGTGTGTGGTCTCAATTTCATTAGTAATAAATGTTGTTGCGGCACAGAAACAATAAGCAAACTGTGTTTAATATGACAATAATAAAATGGCATAGTAAAAGCTGAAATGAATTCTAAGTGACTTGCACTAAATTAGTTTTAGGTTCTAATCGGCCATTGCTATTATCACATGCCATGTTATTGATTAATAGTATTACTATACATATAAATGTGTTAGTAATATATTGTTTAGATTTAGTTTCTATCACGGTTGAAATAGTCATACATTGAGGCAGTAACATGAGTGAAAAGATTACCAGACGTAAAAGGATATGTTTGTGTGATTATGCCTCAAATGTGCTTTTATAATTTTTCTGTTGTATATTTTGTCTGTTTGCATAAATCCAGGGCTAATTATCTGTCAAAATGCTGCAGTACTAAGGTTCAACTGTACATCTTTTTAACATTTGTAACTGTAAATCTCTGAAACAGTTCAATTTTGAGCATGTGAAATCAGGATTTGGTAAAGCTATGCAAATATGTACGTCCACCCCGTGCGTATGTGCTTGCATGCCTGTGTGTACATGCTGAGAGGCAGGCCTGTGTGGTTAGGTTACATATCCCTGCAGCGCAGCATAACAGTGTCTTGTTGCGTCACACTGAGTCTGTTAATAACAGGCTAAACCACAAAGGCCATCCGCTGCTCTATTTCTCATCTTCTGCTGGTACATTGATCATGCAGCAGTGATACATTAGGCACTGCAAGACTGTCTACTCACAAGAACATTGCATCTTCAGCTATGGCAAGTTGTGTGACTGAAGGATTACATTTTTTATTTTTTTTCCCCCACAAACGCTTTCAGTAAGTTTCATTATATTCGGTGGGAGGAATATATGTACAAAGTATATTAGCGGATGTAAATTGTCTGTATGTGTGCTGCAAGTGACAAGACAGTTAGGGACACAGCCAGGAGTAGCTTTGGTGTGCTCAATACCCCCATCAACCCCACCCCCCACATTTCACAGCATGCAACATCCTTGCCACAGGAATTTAATTGCTCTGTAAACAAGCCTATTGTTTTGTTGCACACTGTGTGCTCATTGAACTTGATGTATTAAAAGCTTCAGCCCTGTCGTGAAAAGAATAGCATGCCACATCAGTGCACAGCAAGCAATGATAATATGTGCTCACAAAAATAAAATTACTGCACAAAAGAAAGCTCTGGGATAGACAAATGCTAAGCCTATGAGGATGGGAATCAGATCGGTTGTTATACATGATCATTTCAGATACATAATACTTGCAGCTACATAGAGACTGATTGAAATATTATGTAGTAACTATTTTCTCTTCTGTGTCCACAGACATATGAGCGCCAGTTCAGAATGCCTGAGCAGAGGGAGGGAGGTCTGCTGCAACTTTTGGGAGATCACACTCCACCCAAACACCAGCCTCGCAGTGGCCTCCTTCCTACTCACACACAGCAAACACAGCAGTTTCAAAACAGTCATGGACACCAACTCAACACAGACTGGATCACATCAACTGTCCCCTCCACATCACCAGCCAATCCTGACAACTCTGAGCCTACCAGAGAACTAGCTGCAACCAACAGAAGCACTCTGCTTGATCAGACACAATCTTTCTCACAAACAGCTCAAAGTCCATCACCTCAAAGGTCCCTGACTCCAGACCTACAACTGCCAGTGGTTACTGATGCCAGTATTCTCAACCTGACGTCCCTCAGCAGGTAACTCTTCATCTCTGCAGGATAGGACACTCTAATAATAATAAATATACAGTATGTATACACAAAATAACAATATTGCCTTTATGAGTATGTATCAGCTTTCTTTGTGATAGAAATCAAACTTAACCTGTTTGTTCATGATATAATTGAGCAATTTTTTTTTTTGTTGTTAACCATAACCTATTTAACTATAGCCATGAAGCATATTTAGTTGAATTTATATTGTCAAAGCATCAGCATGAACCACTAAACACAACTGAAAGTATACACTTTTTATATTATTATATACATCTATGTATGGTATTGTCTTTTTACGTTCTACTACAGAACATAGGATTTCTCTTTATACACTGATAAATTTATAACCTTAAAACCCTATGTTGTCCTTTCTGTGTGATGTCTCCAGGGGGAGGGGCTTGCAAGAGGTCAGTGAACAGCTCTTCGGGAACATCAAGAGGAAGTATGGAAGAAAGGACTCACAGAAGATGCTGGCTAATCCCCACAGTGCTGAAACACCTTGGGATAAGCAGTCAGGGAAAGGATCGGAGAGCCCAACTCATTCAGAGGAGAGGCTGAAATACCGGCAAGAAGAGATAGCCGAACAGTTCCAGGAGGAGAGGGAGGACGGGAACCGTGGGACAGAAGAAAGCAAGGGAAGAAAGAGGCGGTGGAGACCTTCCTTTGATGAGTCTTTTCCCACAGAAGAGCCAACTCATCAGCGGCAGGATTGTGACTCAACAGAGAAGCATCAGGTTGGAACACATGAGGCAAAAGTGGCACACAAGATTGACCCCCAGAAGAACGATACTCGATTCACAAGTCAGACCGGTGGCAGCGGAGATCGGGCAGAGAAAGTGGACAGACCAGATAAAAGTGATAAAAGAGAAAAGGGAGATAGTAGTTGCCTTGACTCAGACTTAAACAGGATTAAGAAAAACCCAGTGGGACGCCCCAAGACTATCTCGGAGTCCCTTAAACACAGAGAACCTTCTCATAATAATATGAACAAACCCAGTCCATCTACAACTCCCCGACTCTCAAGTCCAAACCCCAGTCCAAGTCCTAGGGCTAGTCCCAGCCCTAAACCAAGATCTAACATAAGCCCTAGCCCTAGTCCAAGACCCAGAACCGTCCCAAGCCCGAGCCACAGCATCAGCTCCACAAGCAGCCCTAGACCCACAAAAACCAAGGATAGGTGGTCATATCTGAAAGCTAAAAAACACACCAGCCTCCTGTTGCCCCAAAGAGACATTAGGGGCAGCCCATCAGCCTTTGCAGATCCACCCTCACCATTTCCTATCACCCCTTCCAGTCCTCTGTACACCAACACCGACAGCCTGACTGTCCACACACCTATCAAGAGGAAGCGAGGGCGTCCCAAGAAGCAGCCGCTTTTGACAGTTGAGACCATTCACGAGGGGACTTCAACTTCGCCCCCCAGCCCTCTGGCACAAGAGTCCTCTGCAGCGCTGAGCCGCAGGAGGAAGACACACACTTTAAACACATTAGTACAAGTGGCCAGCTCCAACAATCTAAAGCTAAAGCGCGGCAGGGGCCACTCTCGGCCAGTGAGTAAAGTGAAACTTGGAAAAATGCAGAGCATCCTAAATGAGATCCTTTCTGGCTCGGGTCAGGGTGGCCCTCTAACTCTGAAGTCCGCTTCTGCCCCTGTTAGCTCAGCTATGACTGCAGTTGCATCCACAATCGAGGCTCGGCTGGGGAAACAGATAAATGTGAGCAAGAGAGGAACCATCTACATTGGCAAGAAAAGAGGACGGAAGCCTCGGGCAGAAACCCAAGACTCCAACCCTCCAAAATCCATCAAGGAGAGGGGTCTTTTCTCTGCATCTAGTTTCCATGAAAACCCTGTAGTGCCTTCCACTACAGCTTCTCCTAGTGGTCCCTCACTAAGAGCTAACCAGTCTGATGCCACAATGCCCAGTCTACAGCCAATTTCTGCCCTGCCCTCCAAACCAATAGGAAGAGGGTTCCTCTCTGCAGGATGGAAACTGTCACCACCACGTCTCCTGGCTAATTCACCATCCCATCTCTCTGAAGGGGCTTCAGTGAAGGAGGTGACCCTTTCCCCTATCAGTGAGTCCCACAGTGAGGAGACTATCCCCAGCGACAGTGGGATTGGGACGGACAACAACAGCACCTCAGATCAAACAGAGAAGGGCCCAGCCTCAAGGCGCAGGTGAGTTTTGCAGGAGTTGAACTTAAGCCTTATTTTATCCAGTTCAGTAGTTTATTTGGATTTGTTTTCCGGCACGGTCCACTTTTTAGCTCTACGTTTATCATCTGTTCCACTGTTTTGGTACACTAGTTGTGGAAGTTGCATAAAAACTTGATTTGGAAAAGAACATAAAAGTGTGATCACCAACCCAGACTCCTGGTGGGAACATTTACAGTACAAATGCCTTTTTTCATTATTTACTGTTATTACATTCTTCTTCTCCCCTGTCTGTAGGTATTCTTTTGATCTCTGTGGATTTGAGGCTACTGAGGCAGCAGCGCTGGAAGCCTCCAGTCGAGAACGCAGGACACACTGCGAGCGGCAGGTGACTGCTGTGGACAACTTCCTGACACAGCAGGAAAAGAAACAAAAGCATCACCGGCGAAAGAGAAAGTGCTTACAGACTCGGGATCATCTTCACTTTCTGTCTGAATTGGAGGAGGTTAGTAAAATGCATATAGGTAGATGTTATCCTATGCTTTTTATACTCTTGCAGGTTAAAACAACTGCCTCTGTGTGTTTCCAGGTTGTACTGAAGCTTCAGCAACTGAGAGTATCTCACCGCCGATACACCTGCTACCCACAACATCCTTATCCCTCTATATTCCGCCTAAACTTCCATCATTTCTATCCGGTGACCTACGACTCCTACCCTTGTGACCCAAGTCCGTACATGCGTCGGAGTGTTGAGTTAAAGGCTAAAAGAAGACGAGGTCGTCCAGCCAAAGCCAGCGAGCCAATCACATCGAAGCTGCCTTTTGTACAAGGATATGGTTATCCTCTGGCAGGAGGAAATTACTATGCAGCGCCCTATGCCATGCCCTATGCTCCCCCTCTGAGTCTGGGCTATTTTCCACCTGCTCCCCCATTTTACCTGCCCCACCACTCTCTAGGACCTGCACCTTCGTCTCCCTTCATGAGGCCTGCTGTTCCCCCTCCCAAAGCTTTCCATTCAGGTGGCCACTCAAAGCTTCAGCCAGGGGCCAAGCTTCGTGGGGCAAGTGGCTCGTTGCAGGGGGCTTCAGTAAGAGGAGAGAGCCTGGGATCCCTGAGCAGTAGCAGCGCAGGTGGTCTGGCAGGGGTTCGCCTACACAAGAGGAAACACAAGCACAAACATAAGCACAAAGACGAACCATTACTTTCTCCACGTGACCGACAAGATTTGGGCGGACTCTTCACTGGAGCTAAAGCTAATGCCCGTTTGAGCATGTTAACTGACAGGAGGGACTTTGTCAGTCAGGGCTCATCCAAGCATCTGGAAAAGCAGAAGGGCAGTGGAAGAGCTCCGAGCCTGGGGATGTTTGGAGATGAATCAGACCAGCGGTCCACTCATTCTCTTGCTGACAGCCAGTTCCACTCACGTCAAATGGGGCAACCAATAATAAAAAGCTTTTTGAGCAGCTACAGTGGCCAAGCTCAGCGGCCAGAGTCAACTTCTGATATTTTTTTGGGGTCACAGGAGGATGACTGCAGTGGGAGAAGCAAGAAGTCAAGGCTCAGTTTGTTTGGAGATCAGGGCTTGATGTCGTTTCAAACTGCAGGGCAGCAGCCAGGACAGATGAACAAGTGTGCCAGTGTCTCCCTCACCGGTAAGAACCACTTACAATAGGATTAACTACAGTCCTTTTTAAACAAGAGTCACTCTGGTGCCATGATGTAAAAGGGGAAATGGTTTTGCTTGAATTTTTGCTTTGCACAGAGCTGTGTTTGTGGCTAGAGTTTGAGTAAACATGAAGTACCTGCCCCACAATGTACAAAAAGCTGGTAATGTAACAGCAATGATATAACACTTTGAAAAGATTAAGAGCAGAGCATTAGAAGTTATTGACTCCTGCTAATTACACACAGATATGTTTTTTTTGTCCTAGTGATAATTATTAGTTCATTATTTTGAATATTAAACAATTAGTCTTATTTTTTTTTGTTATTTGGTCATTTTCATTTATGTGCAGTAAATCCTGTTTGTGTTTATATCTTTGTACTGCACAATAAGAAGTGAACCAGACAAAAGAGCAGGGTAGCTCCCCTCTCACTGCCAAACTAATGGATATTTTGGTACATTTTGTATTCGTCTATCTTTGAGCACATCTGGCTGGGGATAGAGAGAATGTAATGCATGGATAGAGATGACTATAATTCACCAATCTCTCCGTATTTCTCCCTCCCTCCTCTGCTGCCAATGACTTTGCCAGAGATATATTATTCACACAGTGTGATTTATTTTCTACAGACACGCTGTAAAAGGCCCTTGCCTGTGTTAAAAGAGCTGGCTAGCAGCCAGGGGTTTAATGACTGGGGCCTAGTCCAGTAGTAGGGGAGGAGAAGCCAGGGGCTCAGTTAGAATACACCCCCACCCCAGGGGATCCAGCACGGATGACTCACATAGATCCCCATACACCCCCACCACAACCATCTTTCTTGTCAAGGCTCCGCACCAGTCTTCTTCTACCTTTATACCTTCCACGTTCTTCCTGGTCCCACTTGTGCTGTTTCGGCACTTCTTGCCCTTGCTCTGCTCCTCTGCATCCCTCCCCCTATCCCCACATAAACACATCCCCTCATCTCTTTCTCACTCAGTTTTTCTCATCTACCCTCCCCCTTGTTACCCTCTCTTTTCCTCATCCTCTCTGCCCCTCCTCTTTCAAGACTTACTGCTTCACTTCACAGCTTTAGTCCAATTAAAACACAAGCGTGGGTGCCGTACAACCACATATATAAGTACATCCACACACACCAGAAATCTACAATTTACAATGACATTTACAGATATACTATAATTAGTTTTTAAACATGCAGTGATGTTAATAAACAGCACCATAATGTACATTAAACTACAGAATGTAATCTTATATGTTGTTGTGTTATAAAGTACATACTACATGTAGATTTTTATGCAGATGAGTAAGTGGGGCTCTACAGTGACTTCCTATCCCACAGAGAAACAGGTCCTCAGTGCTATATGGCCCCTCTCACTGCTGAAGGTCACCGGTTTTATGTTCCGTGTATGCAGCTCATAAATTTCTGCTACTTTGTGTGTGTGTGCAAGCTGGGTGTGTGCACACTTCTGTGTAGCTCATAAACTACTGCTACTTAGTGCTTTCTGCATTAGACTAATTTCACTGCCTGGCCTGAATTCTTCAGCAACAATAAAAAGTGATGTTCCCTTGAGTTTTGAATGGAGGTTGTTCAGGACTATCTTTATCTTCTCCTCTTGTTACTGCTATAACCACCTTGACCAGGGGACTTTGAACTGTTCATTTTTACTGTAAACGTCTTATTTAGTTCTAAGTTATATGTATGTCATCACATATGTGTTGTGTTTTCTGCAGCCTGCCAACGCAGTCTATAAAATGTAGATCATCTTTAGTTGAATGCATGCCCTCGTCTAATACAGAACCCTCTGTGCCACATGAGCAGCACTCAAAAGGAATAAAAGGAGAGGGTTTGGTTATGGAATCTAGCAATTGCAGTAAAAGCTCATAAAAAGCAACCCTGCATGTTGTGTGCATGCTGCTCAGGGACTGGTGTCTGATTGTGCTTTTCCTCCATTTTGGCTGTGGCTCAGTCCCAGCCCTGGGAACACTGCCCAGACAGGGGGGAGGGAGGGGGGGCTTAGAAACAGGACAGGGATGGAAAACAAAAAGAATGACTGAGACAGACCAAGACCAGGAAGCATTTTCTGAAATTGAGAAGAAAATGACATAGTACAGTGTTACCAGTTTAAATGAAATGTAGAGGATGGTCTAATAGTGTGCATAAAGGGTTGAGTGGAAATCCGAATGATGGGAAAAGAGAGAGAAGGGCAGCATGTAGGGGGCATAGTGCCCATACACCAATATGGTTCCAATTTCTTGTGCTCAGCCGTTGCTAAACTGCTGAATTCTTCATTTGTGTGTGTCATATATGTACTTTAAAGAAAATGTGTGTGAATGTGAAATAAATACATCAGTATGCATGTGTTTGTATGTGTGCTTGTGAGAGCCTTTTTTGGCAGCCTGTGCTCCAGATGCACAGGGTTGTTATTGTGTAGCGACATTAAATGGTTGAAGGAGACATTTCTGTGGGTTTCCTGCTTAGCAGAATGGGATCTCCTCCTCTCCCCACTCCTCACTGCTCTCTTGTAGACAATTACAGGATAGGATATGCTCTCCTGGCTCAGCTGGGCTTTCAAAAGCTTACATGAATATGACCAAATTAGCAGGAAGCTCTTGAAGCAAAAAAGGCATTTTCGTTTTCTCAAGCTAAAAAATGATGTCTTTCATGCCTTTTACTGTTCATTTTTACTGAACCACTACCATAAAAAACATCTCTTTAGTCACTCTCTGCTTTGTTTAATTTACCTTTTGAGGTTATACCTTGCTTATGATCACTCTCTCTCTTCCCAGGTGGTCCTGGTAAGCGGAGATACAAACGACGTGAAGTGGAGCAGATCCAGAAAAATGTAAGGAGGATGCATTCATTGAACTTTGAGCATGTGCAGAAGATCCTCCGAGCCAAGCGCCTGCAGCGACAAGCCAAAACAGGAAACAATGTTATCAAGAGACGACCGGGACGACCCAGAAAACAGCCTCTAGAAGAGTCTGTGGCACCCACTAGAAGGGAGGAAGGATTGGACATGTTGCTCAGTAGGAAAGCCGAGGGTAGGACTCTGGGGATGCCTGTACTGGAGAGGTGCGATGACTTGCCAGGCAGACAGAGTCTCAGGGCCAGCTTGAACCCTGAAGCTCTGGAGTTCTCCAATCATGACTCCATCTCGGCAGTAATAGAGACAGTAGTCCATCAGGCTTGCTCTGTGCCTCAGACAAAAGGGGGAAAACGCAGAGGCAGGGCCCACAGCAGGGACGACTTATGGGCTCCATCCAGTCAATAGTTTGACAGGAGACAGTGACGGCCTGATTCAGCAGAGCTCAGTTAGAGAAGTCAGATGCAGTGCCCTTATTTCTGGAACTCCTTGGTGCACTTTGATTTGTTTCTCCCCTATGAATTATTTAAGGAGAAGCAGGAAGAAGGGACACTCACTGTGCCATTCCCCTGTTTCCTAAACCCAAGATATGAGGATTTTTAGGATTCCTCGGACCTTTATTTAAGATGGCACTATATGGTACTATTTGATACTGATCTAATGCTATAAAAGTGTATGGTACTTGGTCCTGATAGGGTAGGATGATATTGTAATATTGTGATACAGTGATGTGTATGGTCCTTTATGATGCTATATCTGAATGTGGCTTTAGCCATATATTTACCAGCAAGGGGAAGGGGGATGGTTATACTAAACTGTGCATCTCTGCTTATTTTTGCCTTTCTAAGCACGTTTGTCAAAGAAGTGGGTTACAGCAGTAATTAAGCCACCTTGTCCAATGATTTAAACCCCTCTATACTTATCATTGTTTCTCAAATAGACAATTAGTGCCACACTTCTTTAACCCTTCTTTAGGTTGTTTGGCTTCACCAGCCTAACCCTGTATAAATTTCTCTCCTTCCATGCTCAGGCCTCTCTGGCAGTGAAATAAAGGCAATACAGTGGATGAGATTGTTCGAGACTGTACATAGAAACTATGTCCACAGTTGCCTGCCTTGTACAATGGAAAACCAGCTCAAAGACTTGTTCTAGCATTCAATATGTCCAATAGATTTGTTGTACCATAGTCTATGAAAGTTGTGTATTGTTTTATAACCAAAACCAGACATGGGTGTGACTCAAGACAAGTTTGTTTTCAGACTGAAGCGCATATTCATATGGTCATTACTGTATATATATATCCAAGGGGCATTGCATTATAAAAGAATATCAGGTGTTTTCTTGGACAAGCTTAGAATTGGTTTAATGCACTATAAAACATACACTTGCATCAATCAAATGCAGCACTTAAATGCTTGTTCCAGCCTTATGTTTGGTCCTCTGTGGTGGTGATATCCATTCCAGAGAGCATGCATTATTTTAATCAATTTGTATATGCAGGCTACGCAGCCAAAAGCGTCAAAGCAAAGCCCCGGTCTAAGTGGTGACCAGCCCATTACAATTAGGTGGGCTCCCAGTCGAGGTTTAAACTTCCTGTCTTTCTTATTTAACATGTGCTTTGATCCATGTCCATAGGAATATTTTTGGAAAGTAAAGTAGATTTAGAAACCAAAGTCTCAGTTTTCAGTTTAAGCAAGTATTCTTAAAATAATCAGAGTTTGACAGGCACCAATGTAAATCTTTCCTATGTGCACTCAGAATGTAACCATCCTGGATTTTTGTGTCATGTTAACATGATATATTAAGCCTCTGTTCTTTTTACAGTATATGTGGTACTGGGTAGTGCTTAGTATTTTCTGAGATAATTATCATTTCATAATAGAAGCACGTATTGTTTCTTGTCTGTTGGCGGGGGTGGGATTCAGTTGCAGCAGTTCAACTTGTGCCTTATGTTTCTTTCTCTCACCAATTACGTTTGACCTGAGAAAAATACAGTGGCAAAGAGTGTATCTGAAACTGATCCAAAATATTCATAAATTCATTTGACATCTTAGTCACCCAGATCCTGACACTGCCACCATCTCTTCACAGCTTCTATAGTCAGCATCCTCTGCCTGCAGACACTGAATTGGTCAACTTCTCGCTAATTCAAGATGATATGACATGTCATAATTTAAAATGCCTATCCGCTTTTAGTGTTATCTGCATTAGGTCTCTTTCCAGCTGACTCAGTATCCAGTACAGTCTATCATCAGTCATTGGCCAGCTAAGTGCTGGGCAGAATAGCGAGGGAGGATGTTGCCATGGAGAACACATGCTCATACATTGTTGTTTGCTATGCATTAGGCCATGCCTTGCATTGACCTTAAAAGGAATTTCTTTACTGGGTCCACCCTTCAACAAAGAGAAAAAAGTGGTCTTATTTTCTGAATACATTAAATTCATGTGACAAGAATTGTGAATAATACTAGTAATAATTTGTAATAAGTTGTGCAGAAAGTGACTATCATTACATGAACTATAATACTGCAGCTCCATGCAGTACAGCCTTAAGCAGATGTAATACTACAGTATTGAAGTGTTGTTGTACATAGTGTTATTAGGTCCATCCCATGTGAATACTGGCTAGGCTTTGCAAGGCTTATGCTGTCCCCTAAGACACAGTTGACATTCTGTCTCTGTGAAGACTCATATTTATGGGTCTTTCTGTTCCATCATTCATTGGAAGTCATAGTTACAGTCTTATAAATGGCACATAATGCTAAATACTATATAATTTGTCAACTGTAGTGGATTCTATCAAAAATAGGAATCCCACTGAGGTGCAGCCAGAGCAGTGCAGTAGCATCTAGAGTAAGTGACATGATTGCAGAGGGAGTTCTTAGAGAAAACAGCCAAAAATACATGTCCTATGTGAGTGTGCTTTATCTTGCTTCTTATAATAATGTTCAGTGGGTCTGTAGTCTGCTTTGGTAAAGATGAGGAATAGACCTGTGGTCCACGTGTTGTAGGGACTACTTGCTCGGCAGCTTACTCCTCCATACTGTGGTCAGTGGTCTCTGATGCTAGAGTTAAAGAACCAGGTGTTGTCTGTCCTGTCTGTCTTTCCTACCAGCCAATGCTCCGGTGCCTTCTAACACTGACAAGTATTGTCCAAACCCAGAGCTTTCACTTTGCGCAGAGACTGCAGATGGATGTGGCAGTGAAGAGAGTTCAGCATCACTGGTGTCGAGTTTAGCAGCCAGTCTGGACCAGTGGCTACAGGAGGCACCTAAACACTGATGTAGGAAACTTTAAACTTGCCTTTGGTTGTTACATTAAGGGCAATGCAGCAGTATTTCTTCTTAGATCAGTGGTTGGGTTATATTTACTCCCTCACCGGTTTGCTACAGGGACTAGGATGGGTGTTTCATATGTGTACATGCAGTCATTCTCACATCACCCTGATCTAAGCTATAATGTTATTCAAGGCTGGAAATGCAGATAAATCATGAAACCCAATAAATGTACTTCTTTTGAGCACAAAGTAAGCTCTTTTAACAGTGTGAGCATATTTTAGTTTGTATACATAGTGTATTCAAACTTTTCTAGAGTGGGTTTTCATTATTTGCATGCTCAACCAGATTGTATGCATAAATATTTTAGACAAGGCAAACGTTGAATTTCAATTACATTTGGAGCAGAACTTGTACATTGTTTGATATGTTTCTTTTTGTAATGAATTTTTTAATTCATGAAGCATTTTTGTACATTGTATTAATATTAAAAACTGCAAATATTTGACATATAGAGTAAATACTAGATGCGCATGCATATGCATATATCCTTCACAGGTATGTATGTGTAAATCTACACATATATTTTGTATTTGCATTCGCTGGCATACAGATATATGTCTTAAGCACATATATACATGCAATATATGTATATCCATGTCTGCTGGCATGCTTTTGGACATGTTTATCTTTCATGATCTTGTAGGTTATTTTTTGTCTTTTAATTTCTCTTTCCTCAGAAAGAAAAGCTCATTTTTTGCTACCCTTCTGTTGGCTGGCAGCGTTGAGCACTTATTAAGAAGAACTACAGTTGAAGTTGTTCATGTTATCCATTGTGTGAAATAATAAATGACTTTATTGACAGCTCATGGTGGCACTTATTTTCTTATTCTATACGGAGAGTGTTTATTTTTGTGTGTGTGTGTGTGTGTGTGTGTGTGTGTGTGTGTGTGGTGAGATGGCAGGACGGCTTGGTGCACTGTGGGTGTTGGTGTCAGATGGTCTTAGTTAATGAGTCTTACTCCACAGCATGGCAGCATGTTGTAGTTCATAGAAGGGGAATCCTCACTCGGTCACTCTCACGCTGCACACATGCCTATGCTGCCGTGCTCTCGTTCATTAGCTAAGCCTACATCTCTAAATCCTCCCCGCACTAGCCCATCAGTGACAGGTCCTAGAGGGTTGGGCTGCTCGCTGCCTTTTCATTGGATGAGGATAAGTGGGAAGTGCCCCACTATTGGCTGCTGCCAACTAGTAAAATTCTTCTGTTACCATGGTTGCAGGGTGAGCTGCCCAAATGTGTCTGAGTGTATCTTGTGGTGCTGATAGTACTGTTGGCACCACTGAGCCTGAGCTGAAAAAATCCTTTCTCTGATGAAAGTCAAGGCTGCGGAAATGCTGCACCCAAATCACAAACTACTGATCCTTGTAAATGAGCCCACATGGCCAAGTACACCTCCAACAGCACAAGAGGGATGAGACTGATCTCCGGGACTGGGATCAGCTTAAAACAGCCCGACACATACAACATGAAAGATGCACCGTTGGGTCGAGTAAGACAGAGCTACACTTGACAGTTCAAAGCACAGATTTTCTCTCAAGTTGCAGCATCATGTTGAGTCTAATCTGACCAAGCTCCATCCGCAAGGTGCATTATAATGAATATCAGTGAAAATCATACAGCTATTCAAGCAAGGTAATATGTCATAAGAAAAACAAATATAAATCATGTTTAACAGAAACTCCCACAAGATAATTCATACAATAAAATGAATGCCTAAGTGAAATCTGTGTATGTTCAAATGTAAAGGTCAGTATTTACGTAAACATATGAACTGAGAAGGCGGGGGAGAAGGACGGAAACTTGTAACACATGGTGTCTAGTTGAAGCTCGTAAATTTACTGTTCCTAATCTTGCACAAGCTGCATTTTAAGGAAAAAGTTGAGGGAGTATCACCCCTCAGTTCTCCCGTCGACCAGTTTTCTTTGGAATGTAAGCTTGAGTAGTTGTTTTGTATTTTAAAAGGCACAATATCTATCATTTCACATTGAGCACAGCTCAAGAACCTCTATTTTAGCATGAGTGTTAGTGACCAACTAAGCATTAGCAAGCCAGTGTTTCGACTGCAGAGAAGTGAGCCATTGTTCATTTGGTATTGATTAAACACAAAAAGATTATCCTCCTGTCATTTTGTCTACCATAAGTATGGATTTTCTTTGCAGCATCAATTTTATAAATTTGGGCCAGGAAACTTCATCATTAGCGTAACATCATAAAAAATCAGTCTACATTTCATGTTGTGACAGACATTAAACTCAGCATGGGTGATAAGTGATGATTTTGCCACAGTAAATAAATATTAGATCCTGCCTGAAGTGCCACAGACTACCAGCAGATCAGAGCCACCTAACTGCCATGTAACCGAGCTCAATTTGTCTCTGCTGGTGTTTTCAGAAGATGACTGTTGCAAGTGTTTATTAAGATGGATAAGACAGGCAGCGTGTAAACCCCCACCCCCTGCCTTCAGTGCTCAGTCATGGCAGTGATGGGAGACACCATCTGGTGGTGGAACATATCAGTGCGTCTCAGAGCCTTCAAAAGCACCAGGCTCCTGTCACACCCACAGAACAGAGAGCATCACTCGGCTTGTCTGTCCAAGTAGTTTGAAAAAGCATTTTTCTCTGATGTGACTGATAGAAATCTGAACTGTGACCTTAAGTATTAAAATGCAGGACTCAATGCTTTATTCATTGATCCACTCCAGAGATCAGTGCAGGAATGACCGGAGCTGAAAGTTATGCACGGCTCAAAGATAATGTCAGGGATATGACAGAATGTGTTCTGCATGGAGCCACTGTTGCCACGGTGACAGGGTGACTCACTGCAATTTGACTTGGATTGTGAGCAGTGCCCTGTTTTGTGTGACTGTGAGTTCTGTGTGTGGGTTTGACGAGATATAGATATAGATATAGATATAGATATAGATATAGATATAAAAAAACACAAAAATAAGAACAAATATTTTGATATGCTCTGTTGAAACTAATTGCACAGATCTGTCATGTGTTTTCATTCACAGTTAGAGCCTTTGTTCCTTGCTTAGATCTGCATTACTCTTATTAATGATGTCAACACTTAGGTAATGTGGCTTTTTGATGAGAGTAGGCCACTTAATCTCTCTATTCAGGCTCCATCTTTCTCTCTCACACACACCTCCCCCTCAATCCTCCTAATAAGCTGTCTCTCTGTCTCCTGTAATTTGGCAGACTGGTCTATTATATGATACAGTCATATTTTATTAATGGACCCCCCGCAGCGAACACACACACCCCTCGGTGAATGAGATTATGTGACGCACTGGGAGCATGCCTCCATGTTAAAAAATGATTTCAAGTCCTCGGTTAGTTTTCATCTGCACTGTTTGTCTGCTGTGTTGTTAGCGCTGGGCTGGAAGGCAGCACCACAGGCATTTCTGCTGAAGCTGGCACTGCTACTCCACACTTCATTACACTCCCAACAGCTTTGTGATACAACCCAACGCTGCACTTTCAAAAGGCCCAAAACAGCAAAATCAAACACAAAGCTCACTTATTGACATTATCATTTCTTCCTCACTCTTATGCACATAATTTATCCCATATGTTTCAGCAGTGCAGTGTACAGAATTAACGTTCAAGGGCAAACTAATTTGTTCAAGCATTATATTGCAACAAATTCATCAATAATAGATTTTTCTGTAGCTGTCAATATCTACCAATTATGTACATCCAAAGATACACTGGCTTTGTTTTTGTGTAGACATCCTTTATTATTAATATTTAATGGGTTTAGCTTCACTGACACCATTGATTCTTTTTATATTTAAAATGGTGTTTCAAGGTATTCTTTCATACACAAAAAAACACTTTTGCATGCTGATTCAAAGATGCAATACACAATTCTGAACAAACAAAAACTATATTTGATGATTTGCATATTTCCCGGTGAAGGCAGAGTAGAAGAAGAGATCTATGCTTTAATAAACTGCTGTTTGCGTGACAGTAAACAAATCATTATTCCGCATAAACCTTATATGATTATACAGTACGATACGCTGTTTCAAAGACTTTCACAGATACAGAGCGCTGTTTGAAAGGTCTAACAGTGAGAGCTTGTGCATAGCCCCATACACTCTAATGTGGACTTTCATTCTAATAACGTCCTCCTAATGAGTTGAGACAAACAGTGCGCACAGTGGGGCTCTTCACTTCTGTTGCGGTCTAGTCTTGTTGGGACATATGAGTGGATTAAGTTCTTTCTCACACTGTTTTTGGTTCTTTGAAGCCTGCAGCAGCTTGTCTTCTTGGGTCTCACAACAAGATCTGATTTTGAATGCTCCAGGAAAGAGTCCAGAACAATAAATTACCGTTCTACATACGTTTGTCATCTCAGCACATCCAACATTTTTACATGTGTCGTGTGGCTGTGCGAACAAATCTGTCATGTGTGATCACATCATGAAGGAGCAAGCTGTCAGGTACACATTAATGTTTAACACCATGTGACATCAAGACAAACAGGCTGGGACCAAAAGTGTGTTTGGTTTAGTGCGTGCATATATAACACACGAGATGCTCAGATGCACTTTCAGTTACACCTTCAGCAGTAAGATAATTATGAAGGGGTAATAACATAGAAATTGTGGCTAACCAGTAATTTCATTTATCATCTTTGAACCATGTAATACACTGCTACATTTCGAAAGTCACCATTTCTGTATTAATTTCAGTGTCTTCTGCAAAGGACACCAGGACAACATCCATCTGTTTTATCCAGTTTTAGCAGAGAGAATAATTCAGAAACCACTGACACCACTAATACATTTTAGCCACTTCATTTAAGCTGTTACTAATAATAACACAAAAAGGTTTGTTTAGATCAGGGGTCACCAACACGGTGCCCGCGGGGAAAATTCTAAAAATAGCAGTAGTCACCAATGAGTATTGTTAGTGATTATTGTGAGGAATCATTAACATGATCAGACAGTGTCTTCACACAGATTAGTATAATTAATCTTTATTAATAATAATATATAATTAAAGATAAACCATGCAACTTTGTGCGTATCAAAATGGTAGCCCTTCGTATTACTCAGTACCCTTGAAGTAGCTCTCAGTTTCAAAAGGGTTGTTGACCCCTGGTTTAGATGCAGACTGTGATAAATTGCAATGTTTTATGCTGCCTACAAAAAGTCTGAATCATTAGGAACATTTATTGATGTAGAAATGACAACACATAAGAAATTAAAAAATAAATATTCGTTGGTTTTCATTTTTGTAATTTGGTTCATTGAGAATAGTCGTGCCCGGCTGTCAACTGCACAAGACTCATCGTGCTATTACTGAGGCGTAAAACAAAGCACTACTGAAGATGGAAGGTTTTGGACAATAAACTAGTAGTTAACAATAAAAGTCATATGACCAGAGTTTTATTGCTGTGCTTTTAATCGCTGGATGCACATAAAATGGAAATAATGAGTATTTACTCCCCTGGGCTACCAAAACAATTATTCAAATTAAATGGAATGTGATAAAGAAAAAAAAGTCAGTGTAGGGGATTGTTGCTCATCTTGAAGTTCAGTAATTAGAGGTCTGAAGAGGTTATGAAGAGCTGTAGGTAGAGTCTGACCTGCTGCACCTCTGCACTGAACCAGTGATGGTGGTTTTTCCCCTGTCTGTTCCAGCAGCATTACATAACCGCTCTATTATTTTTCCATTCCCTGCCTCTGTCCTCTCATCAGACTGACACGGCACATCCAAACAAAGCACAGATAATCACTCCCTCTTTTGATCAGTCTATTTGTCACTCTGCCTTTTTTTCCCCTTCTGTTTTCTTGCCTCAAAACACCCCTAACAAACCCCTGGGTTTTTCTTTTCTCTGCCTCAAGTTGGTTCTCCACTTTCCATGAGTTCACTTCCCCTGCTTTAAGAGTCCGTGTGTGTCTCCCGAGTCTCTGAACGGTATTATTGTAAACATATCATTTGATGGGGAGAGCGGTTCAGGTTGTTGGACGGCTGCCCCGATTTCATTTGGAACAGAGCTGCCAACATCTGGACTGTGTCAACACTAGCTGACAGTATTGGTGTGTGTGTGTATGTGTGTATTGGGGACCCCACTTTGGCCCCCGAGCTGTCAGCCATTGGATGGGGAACACATTTAGTCAGATTAATCAAAGGTGTAGGATTAATAAAAGGAGCTCTGTTCTTTCGTGGTTCAAGGTAGACATTTTAAGAGCAGAGAGCAAAAAGGCATTGTCCAAGTCAGAGTTAGTTCAACCAAAAATGTAAATCGCTGAAGAGAATATAATCATATAGACTGTATGGATTAAAAGTAGTATAGTCATAAAAGTATAAGTGATCTGATTCACATCACAAGCTTCCGCGACCTTAAATGAAAAACTTACTCAAGTGATGCAAACACATAAACGTCTGGGAGGAGCTGTGAGATCAAAGTTCAAAGTTCACAAGAGTGACTCAGAGGAAAAGAACAGCGTCTTCCTCATTAATTTATGCAAAATGACAGCAGATGCAGCAGAGTTATTGTAGTATACACAGTGATGCTTGATGATGTAAACGTTGGAAGGGAACAAAAAAGATTAACACCAGAGTTTTTGTGCAGAAAACAGCAACATTCTTGGGGCTTAAGCATTTCCATAAAGTCTACAATCATTATTTGTGTAGCTTTTTATAAATCTCTTGTTACAGTAGTGAGTAGAGTAGTGTAGATGTTTACCTGCAAATGTACTTGAGGTATTTTTATTTGAAAGAAGTGATATTTTTCTTTTCTGGATACATATTTTTTTCTAATCTGTGTAAAAGGCTAAGCTTTCTTGTTTTCCATCTGTGGTGGAAGTTTCTAATCTTGTGGTTTTCTGAAGCATACACTATGTTGCTCTATGTGTAACTGTAGACCGTGTCCTTTTCTCCCCAAGTATTTGTTTCTGGCTCCGTTTTTGGAGAGACACGTATGTGCCAACCAAGATAAGAACAGCTAATAATTCTTTGTGCACAGTTGGCTGTTGGAGTTTGTGTGATCCAGACTGGGCTGGATATATTTGGGTGCAGTTAATGCTGGGCCCTGGTGGGATGCAGTGCTGGGATGTATTTGGGTTGGCTGGCTGAGGGATGAGGCCTGTTTGCCTACCGGGGCCGAAGACTCTGCAGGGGGCTGCCTAATCTGCTGCACCATCCGACAGCTTAATTAGTGTTTCACTGCTGCGCTCTCACATCAGCACACATACACTTCCTCTGCTGCACATACGGAGGAATAGCTCGTTAGTCTAATAAAGAGCCATTAAAAGGTTAACTGTGGGTCTCATTAAAGATTAGTCATTTACTACCATGCATAATAAGGCTCTCTAGTGTGAGCCTGATAGCTGCTCACATTGCTCTGAATGTTAAGAGCACAGTGGATTTGTGCAGTGTTTCATTTGATGAACCCCAGCCTGGGATTTGGCCTGTCCCCTGCTGAAAGCATAAACACCCAATGGATACAGTCGCTTAATACTCAGGGTTTGAAGGCTTACATCCCATTACACAACGGTCTTTTAATGTTACAGCTGTGTACTACACATTGTAAATAGTTTGAGATGATTGTGATGAGCAGCCATTGAAAGGGCTTAGAGAGGAAGAGCCTTGAGAAGGATAAGCTGCTTGATAAGTGCTCTAGATTAGCTTGAATGGATATGGAAGGCCTCTTGGAAGCTCAAACTGAAGGCAGTATTGAAATGTCAGAGATAATAAGTTGACTTCTCTCTTTTCTGAAGGGCCAGCTGCTAATGGTTTCCCCATCTGTTGGAGAGCAGAGCAGTGAGCGTCCATCAGTGCATGAGGCAAAGGGGAGAGGGTTTTGGTTGAACTTCCCAGCCTTCATTAAGAGCCATGTGATTCAAACAGAGCTCTTGTCTTTATTAGACTCTAATAACACTCATTCCCCTGGTCATTGCCGGTCAGCCAATATCTGACTTAGTGCTTTCAGGCCACCAGTAAATGGACAGAGAATGTACTGATGTCAAAACTGCAGACAGGTTTACCCACTACAGACATGTTTTAGCCATTAAATCCCTGTTTTAAGCGTTACAGTGAAGAGTCCACAAAACAATGTAAAAGGCAGAATTATCACTCAGAGAGCCCCCAATCTGCTCACCAATGATATGACTGTGTAACTCTAAGTGTTTTTTAATTCAAAAGTTGGACTAAAGACTATGTGTATTTCTATAGTTCTAAACCTCCGGACTCTGTTTGGTCCTTATGTATTATTTATTTAGCTCGTTAATTTGTTGGCAGTGTTTGCAAATGCTCAGATTGTGAAGACAAGCGTTTATGTGGGCACAATTATTTGCAGCGCTTCTGCACGTCAGTGTGTGATGACTGTATGATTACAATAAACACCGTGCTGTGTATGTGAACAATTTATTTGACTGACACCGTGTCTCGTTGCTCGCAGGGAAACCAGCTAATTTACTATCTCCTGAACAGATGTCTCCAACATTAATGTACACACAAACATACATTCACATCTGGTTGCTTATGTTGAAATCAGTTGTCAGGGATAGCGCTGACAGATCAACTCTAATTAACTGTCTTTTCCCTTCCTATACATCCTCATTGGAAGTAGGTGAGTGTATATTTGAATCACAACATTGTATAGTCACTCATGTCAGAAACTTCATCTTTATGGCACTCTGCAGACTTAAAGAGTGCGGGTGTTAGCGTGCGTGCGAATGCGTGACATGAAGAGTTGGGCTGGCCGAGTGCCATGCAGCTGGAAGCCATCATAGAACCAATTACGTTGTGTCTTTTGCTCTCCTTTGCTCCCTCTTTTTTTCCCCCCTTCTCCACCGTCTTCATCTGTCTTTCCTTAAGCTGCCATTTTCTCTTTAAAATCTCAGTTTGCAAAAACAACCGATTCAGTGTCTTCTTTCTCATCAACAGTAAAACTTTAAGCATCTAAATTGTGACAGTAACATGTTTGAAAAAAACAAGAGCGGATGAATGAGGGGTTAATGAGGGTTTGGGGGAAATGGGATGGTTAACAATAGTGTAAACAAATGAAAAAGTGTAATGAGGATAAAGCACCACTGTGAACAAGAGAGGCTTTGTCTTTACTCTTTCCTGCAAGCATCTTGTTAAAAAAAATTGAAATTTACAACACATCTGCAATTTAGATTATTTTATTTCCTACACATCTGAAAAATATTGGGATTGTTAGGTGAAAAAGAGCAGCTAAGATCTGGGAAGTAATGATGAAGGAGCAAATATTGAATGGGAAATGAGTACTTCCTTAAACTTAAAGATAGAAACGGATTGATTTGAATAGATTTTTTTTTTTTAATTTTATGATGTGGTGACATTCGAGGTGACATTTGTCAGAAATTGATGCTTTGTAAATATCCACAGCTGATGCTACTATTATATTCAAACTGCGGTCGCTGACACAAGCTGCAAATAAACTGTTTACATTCTCTCGGTGTCACTTTCTGCACAAAACCTGCCTCTTCAGCTTAAAACCTTTCCTCCAAAGGGCCTTTTCAGGCTCCAAGTGAACGTGACAGCAGGTTAGCGAGTCTCGAACAAGTCAGACGACCATCTCACAAAGGCCGTCTCACTGTGCCAAAAGAGGCTCATTGTGAGAAAAGGGGGCAAATACTAACAAGTAACACACACTTACACACAGATGGAGATGTGGCCGGGCGTCAGGCCAGGCGCTCCAAGAGAAGGAAACTCACATTCTTGTGATGGGGAGTCATCAAGTATCAGGTTCCATAGACTCTGGCAGAACCCCCACCACCACCACCACCATCACCACCTCTTTACAAATACACAGAAACAAACATATGGGGGCTCTGTCTGTGGTGCATGAAGGAAGCTGGGCTCATACTGCCTCCTCTAATCTTGTATAATCTCATTTTTTGGAAGAGGGATCTTTATTGGATATAGATGTATTTTTTTGTGTTGTATTTATTACCATTCAGTAAAAGCTGAAGTCAGGATTGTATTTCCTCAGATAAGGCTAAAGGGAACCATTTAGACAAACTGTAATTTCAGATTTTTCCACAAGATGTCAGCCTTGACCTACTCTGAAGCCCCATGTCCCAGCTGAAACAGTTACTCAAATTTGAAGTGTTTTAACATAAATGATAGAAGGTAAAGTACATGCCTGCAACACATGAGCGTGAGTTCATATAGGATGTGTCCAGAGTTGCATTCATCTGACGAGGTCTGCCCCACAATCTAGATTTGAGGCATTTGTGTTGCTTTAACATCACACAAGAATGACAGCATTTAGCTTTAAACTAATGAATTTGTTAAAGATTTTCATTTCCACACCACACTCCAGGTTACACCTCTATTATAAACCAGAAGCCTGTTCCGAGGAAGGAAAGTAATGGTGCTGTATAATGACTGAAAATAACTGAAAATAATTAAATTGTCCTTGAAAATATTCCAAATACACACCTTAAATGTTTGTTTACAAGTTAAGCAGAGGTTGAATGCTTTCTACATCTTTATCTTTCATATATTGAGAAAACAACTCCTGGTTGCTTACAATATTCTCCCCTCCCCTTGAGTGTGTTGAATGTTTTTTATGATAAGGGAATATGGGCAGGACGTGATTTAAATAGACAGTGTGTGTACCATTTAAAACCAAGGTGCAATGTGTGCATTTTTAGAAAGGCTTAATTTGAACTCTGAACTCTTAATGCTATTTTTCTGACACAGAGTGCATGACCTTGAAAAATTGCACAAGAACTTTCTGCATTTCTGCAGACTTCATTCTTAACATACAGCACATATCAGTGTAGAGTCTGCATGCAACAGAGCTGTATATACAACCTACACAGGAATGAAAATGTGAAAGCAGCTGGACATGTTTAAATAATGATTTAAGGGCGTTATGTAAACAAGAAAGTGTCATGTCACATTTAAAGCACTATATACCCAGCCCAAAAGCACACTTAATACAGTTATCACAGACATTTATACTTACTGTACCCTCCGTACCTTGTTCTGTTGTCTCCATGGTTTCTTCAGCTCTCAGACTTTAAACATATTTTGAATATATTACATATTCATTGATCATTCAGTGAAAAGCGTCTTACATCATAACAGCATTTTTTTTCCAAATACATGCTGGTATGATGTAAGTTGCTTTTGAAAATGAATAAGGGGACTGGTCATTCAACCTAAAATCTGGCTGCACTGTTTGTTCTTTCGACCATGGCCTCAAGTTGAATGTAGGGAAAACAGACAACATTATTTGCCTTGCTCTACTTACCACTTCACATAAAATGTTCGAGAAAAGGGTATACATGTGTGCCTGAGCATTTCAGTAGGTGAGATAAGATTATCAGAGGAAAGAACATGAAAAAATTCCTGCAAAGGATGAGCAAGAGACTGCTGTGAGTGACAGAGGTAGAGGCAGACAGGAGGTTGGCTTTGCTCAGCTATATAAGTGCTCCCAAAGTGTTGGACTACGGCTCCAAGGAACCCAGCAGGTTATGCAGCTTGTGCTCATTCTGGGACATATGCCTGGACAACACTGCACTGAGGTAGGGGCATGTCATGGTTCAGACAGTCTGGTGCTTATGAATTTAGCTTCTATTAAAAAAGCATAATAGGCATCAGCTTGATTAGTGTTGTTCGTTTTAACAGCTTCGTACAGAATGTAGATGCCAGCAGTTTTCTATCTAAAATTGAGTGGAATCCATCTTAAAGGCAAACTTAGTACCAATCATTAATTTTAATTTCTCTAAAGTGTGAATGACTAGTTTTGAGTATTTTAGTTGTATTCTTACAGTCATTAAGTACATTTATATCAGTCTAAACTTCACATATTAATTTTGCTTTCTTAAAACAATGTCTAGAGCTTGCTTTTATTGAAACAAGTAATAAAATATAAATGCATTGTATGAATAGTATTTTTTTAATGTTTCTCCTTTAGACATAAAATTAATATCTACTGTCTGTCAAGTAAATGTAATACCTGTGTTGCTCATTGAAGTGTAGGATGTGGCCTGTCTCCTTACAGGACATTCCAGTGACGACTAATTTAGTTACTTCAGTAGTGCCACCTGACAACTGCTCCCCTGTGAGTAAATGAACAACACAAAAAGGGCCAACCTGCAGTATATAAATGTACATGTTATACATGACTATTGCTTCACTGCTTTCAGGAACTCCAGGCACTGATGGCCCTTCCTGAACAGCCCTCTGACCATGACGAGGTCCAGATGGGGCCCCCAGGATGCAGCACCACGCACAAAACGAGGGCCAGAGCCTGTCTCCTCAAGTTCGTTTCCTACTTTGCTGGAGACATGAAGCCATTTGCAAAATGGATGGAAAGTAAGCTAGTTACTGTTTTGAAATAAATGGTTTGAAAATATAGAAAACAGGCCTTTTGCAAAAATAAGAGTTTTTAAAATAATTCTTTATGTGTACAGTGTGGTTGTAGAAGCATCAGTTCAAATACCCAGCACAGTCAATACAAAAGAGCGTCCTTCGGGTTGTGTTTTAAATATGTTAAATATGTCAAAATTATGATGTGCCAGCTTGCCTTCTGTTACCTATCTGTTTGTCAGCTGAAAAGGTCATTAATGAGAGTGTTTATTGTTCTAGTTCTAAGAAGCAGCAGATAAACAGGTCTTAGTGCTGTCTCTTTTGTTTGTTCAGAGCAATTCATCGTGCTGCAGCTGATCGACTGGGTTTTGCGAGGAGCTGCTCAAGTGATGTTTGTTAACAACCCTCTAAGTGGCCTTA
The DNA here is from genome assembly GCA_036850595.1 of Rhyacichthys aspro. Lineage (NCBI taxonomy): Eukaryota > Metazoa > Chordata > Actinopteri > Gobiiformes > Rhyacichthyidae > Rhyacichthys > Rhyacichthys aspro. The sequence goes on from CM072156.1 coordinate 13,007,878, forward strand.
TCATTTTTGCTGGCCTCATTCTTCAGAATTACTGGTGGGCTCTCAATGGTTTTGTAGGCACACTCTTTGCTACTATTTCTGCCCTCCTTCTGCAACAGAACAGGTTAGAGCACTCATTTCTACATCATATTGTGCTGTTAAATGTGATTAAAAGTAGAGGAAGAACATTCATGGACACATGCTTGTGTTGGCAGGGGTGCAATAGCAGCAGGGCTGTATGGCTACAATGGCATCTTGGTGGGCCTTCTCATGGCTGTGTTTTCAAATAAAGGAGACTGGTACTGGTGGCTCCTGCTGCCTAACATCTTCATGTCCATGATGTGGTAAGCACACAAAGGTTTTAGCTCCTCAGCTGATGAGCTAATAAATGAACACTAAACTACAAAACCTCTGATGTTTCATGCTAAAAATACTACATTGTCTTCTAATATTCATTAATATTAAAAGGGTAAGGGTATGGTATGAAAAGGGTATGGTTTCATAAAGATGATGAGGACTTCATTGTTGGCTGCACTCAACCATGAAGGGAAAATTGACCAAGCATTTTTATGTGTCATCAGCTGAGAAGACTTGGATTTTTGCCTTTTAAATGTATTTTCATCTATTTTAAATTAACACTGAAATGTTTTTTTTCTTTTCAGTCCCATTGTATCTAGTGCCTTAGCCTCTATTAACAGTCGCTGGGACCTTCCGGTTTTCACCCTGCCTTTTAACATACTGGTGTGTCTCCACATGGTCGCCACTGGCCACTACAACCATCACTTCCCCCAAGTTCTGATAGAGCCTCGCTCCCAGCTGCCCAACATCACATGGGCTGAAATAGATTTGCCAAAGGTCAGTGTCATGTCAGGTCTTAAATACCTGCCTCTGGTTTGGTAATAGTTCAGTGGTGTGCAGCAAAAGGCCAAATGTTCTGAAATGTAAAATACATTTCACTTAAATTTTTTATTTTTTTTGGTGTGACACTATGCAGCCTCTTCAGTCACCTTTCACATCCCAACACACCTCACTGCTGCATTCCATTTACAAAGGTCAAACTGAGCTACGCTAAAAATCTCATTAGTCTGAAATGGCATTTACTGGTGTTCTCTGTAATGACGGCATCCCTTTAAGCAACAGTATTCTGCTCATGTGTCGACAGTTGTTCATGTCGGTGCCTGTGGGAATAGGACAGGTCTATGGCTGTGACAATCCTTGGACTGGAGGCATTTTCATCATTTCCCTCTTCATCTCTTCCCCTATCACATGCATTCATGCAGTGCTGGGCTCTGCAGCGGGCATGGTCTCAGGTAAGAGATCCAAACAACTGTTGTGCTCATGGTGGTTGTAGTACTGCATGTAAGCATAACTCAGTGATTTCAAACCACTGTTAATATTTCTTGAGATACAAATTAGCCAGAAGTGACATGTCCCGGTGTGTGATTGTTTTGCAGGCCTTGCTCTGGCTGCACCATTTGGTGACATTTACTTTGGTCTCTGGGGATACAACTGTGTGTTAGCGTGCATAGCTATTGGAGGCATGTTTTATGCACTCACCTGGCAGGTCCATCTACTTGCCATCACTTGTGGTGAGAAAATTATTAAAGACAAAAGCATTTGTAGTGTTGCTGGCCAAAAACAGCTCACAGTTCCACTTCTCATTTGCAGCTTTTTTCTGTGCATACCTCGGCTCAGCAATTGCCAACATCATGTCAAGAGTAAGTTCTTGTTTACTTCTTCATCTTCATATGTACTTGACTCTGTCGTATGTCCACTTAAAAACTAAAGTGGATAAACTAAATGTGCTGTGGGTTTCACCCCTCAGTTTGGTCTCCCAGCCTGCACCTGGCCTTTCTGCCTTTCTGCTCTGACGTTTCTCCTCATCACCACCGGCACTAACAAGATTTTCAAGTTGCCTTTGGCTAAAGTCACTTACCCTGAGAAGAATCTGTGCTTTTACTGGAAGCACAAAAAGCAGGAGAGAATGGAAAGAACAGAGAAAGAGAAGAGGGAGAGCGAGGAAGAGCAAAAACCCATTGAGGATGAAGTGATCCGAAATGAGAAAGAGCAACTGAGGCTTCAAATTGAACAGATGGAAGAGGGGAATATGTCTAAAGGTGATTGTGAGGTAAAAAACAATGTGCCATGTCCTGAAGACTGTGGGATTGAGGCCCAACAGCAAGGTAACCCAGAAGCAGAACAAAATGTGTGAAATGATACGGCAACATCCCCTGGAATTGGTGGCAAAGATGCAATAATCACTGAATTTTGTAAATCCATGTTTTTACACAGATCACATGTTGAATCACTCCAAGTGTACGGTTTTTATTCTGTTGTATGCTGCACAAGTTCTTTTGTTACACAATGCTTTTTTGTGAAATATATTTTATATAAATGTATTTTTTTTAAAACAAGTCTATTATTTATTCAACTATTAAATCCAGCTGTTCACAAAAGTGACTTAGCATGAATCCTCACTTTTAAGGCTCTAATATTGTTATTCAATTATGCATGAATGTAAGAGTGGAAAAATGGAAGAGTCTCAAGTGACACATGTCTGGTGTAAACTGTCACATGACCAGAATGCCAACACACCATTTTTAAGGTCTCTAGTGTAAATACATGTAGCCACTATCTCTTTACTTTGTTCAGTTTGTGTGACCATGAGGATGTACGCAGGTTTACATACATGTGTTCACAGATTGTATGTCTTATTGTGAGCATATTTATCACGTACTTCAAATGTATTCAGAAATGAGAAATGTGCATCTAAACCTGGAGTGCCCAAACTTTTTCCCTCGGAGGGCCAAAGTGGAAATATATTAGTGGGCCAAAAAAATGCCCCTCCTCTCAGGTTTGTTTAAAACGCCTTTTGTCTGTGTGCCACTCCACTTTGTTCTGATGAGGTAGCACTTAATTGGAAGCCCACAAACTGTTACTGTGCATTTTCAGTCAAGAAACAGGATGACCCCTGGTGGGCCAAACCAAACCCCTTGTCCCCTGGGCCTAACCTTGAGCACACCTGTTCTAAACAATGGACTCAAACATGTCAGACTAAACTGACTTCAATAAATTATAATTACATAAACACAATCAATATTTATGACGCAAGTATCAGCCCATATACTCCGAGTGTCTGGCACAGCGCCAACAGCTCAATAAAAGAACATGTAACATACTGTTCTTTTGCAGTATCTGTGGCCAAGTGTCATCACAAGTGTGGATAAAGAAAGCAAAACTGTTCAGTTCAAAACAGTTATAAACAACCAGCATTTAAACCTCACACAAGTATTTAAAAAGAGTAATATATCTGTCGCTGGTTTGTTCTCTACATACCAAGGAGTCCCCATGAAGCTTGGTTCCCTTTAGCTACACTTTTAGACCTTCAAGTGACTTTGAAACCTATTGAAATGCAGAGGGGTGAGTGGAATATAGCCACAAAACTATAAAAGCACACCTATCATCAATTATTAGCCTGTTTGCATAACAGTTATGAAGCAGTGGTATTTCTGGTGCTTTATGAGGCAGGTAAATTAGTTACATTAAAACTACACATGACAATTAAATGTTTATTTAGTAGAACACATCTCAACAGTGAAACCATGCAACCTTTTCTCAATGTTACTTTGTCTCGATGAGTGAGATTGACTCTGGAGATATTGGATAATAGTACATCTAGATAACATAGTGCAGGACATCTTGATAGAGGTTTCCAGCAGTTTCTCCCGCACACTCAAAATTGCATAACAACTTAAATACAGTAGACCATATGTAAATCAATAATTAAGATCACTCACAAGTATATCAGGGGTCATATGGCATCAAATTACTGTAGGTTCAAGCAGTTTGACCTTTTATTGCATATTTGACTTGTCCCAGATACATGTGACTGATGTGACCTAAAATGACACTTATGACTTTATGGTTTGACTTTATGGTATGACTTTAGTTCAGAGAATGATGGAAATCTTCACATCTGTGATCCAAGTAAAAGCTTTGTAAAAGCTTTAGGTCTTTAGTGGGTCTGGTGGACTGTACTGGGTGACCTTGGAATTATTTAAAAGCTGGTAACCAAAGTGTGACCATTAGACTAAGAATAAAAAGCCACCACTTCACAGGCTCAGACCGTCAGCTGTCTGCTAAGACACATTAAAACAAAAACTGGAAGACGTTTTATGTGTAAGAGAATTGTGTGACCGACTTGGATCCCAGAGGTACTGGGGCACAATGATGGACTGAAGAGACCTTAGCAGGAGTAGTCTATTGCCACCAAATACATGCCCGGAGACAGTTGAACAGTCAACACAGTGTAGAATTGAGTCAGTACGTACATGATGTCATAGTGAAAGAGATGGTATTCACTTGATAGGGGCCGAGGTTGGAGACTAATTATCCTACAGATGTCTGAGTCTAGCCCTGCGACGGACTGGCCACTGTCCAGGGTGTACCCCCCGCCTAAGGCCCAAAGCTGCTGGGATAGGCTCCAGCCACCCACGACCCCAAACAGGACTAAGCGGTAGAAAATGAATGAATGAATGTCTGAGTCTGTCTGCTGATAGTCTGTCTGGTGATAGTGCCAGATTTACATTATTACACACACAAGAAATAAAATAAAATCTTCAGTGTTGAGGTTTCAGTCTGCTCAGTTTACAAGCTCAGATTTTGAGCTCATGCTGAAGGGTAATTGGTAAAACACTTACCAGAGGACCTTCATCACAGCATGTGGGCAATAGAGGCTTAAATGTGAAAGACTAGCTGTTACTGTCTTTGATATAAAAAGAGTTTACTAATGCCAAGAGGTGGCCTTTGATTCTCAGGCTTTTATATAACGCACCAGCAGCTATCTCGTCATTCATAGTTTTGGCACTTACCATTTCATAATGGTTACATGATTAAATACCATCACTGATCAAAAAAGCTAGAAGCTGGAGTCTTTGACCGTGAAAAGTAAAGCTGATAACATGTCATTCTTAGTCTGCACGGAGCAGAGCGGCATACTTCACGTAGCTGTGGTGTGTCCAACAAGGAACTGAATATGGTCATCAGTGACTGATGACTGTCTTGTGACAAAGTGGGTTGTGCTTTAAGTTGGTCCAATGATCTGATAGCCCTTGCCTTTTCCTGTGTCCAAGCACATGCAAGAGCTTTTAACAACAACCACAGTGTCCCTTAATTTAGGTTAATAAAACACAAAAAACAGTTAAACTACTGAAAAAAGGAGACAGTAAACTACAGAAAACGTTGATGTCACATCACCATACAGATTTGTGCAGCAGAAAACTTGATTGGCTACCACTAAGTGCACTGAATATAAATTTTTAAATACTTTACAGTCAAACCTACATGAAAGGGTGAAATTTGTTTTTTACACAACCAAAGCATAGAAAATTATTTTATTGTTATGTACATCTTGAGTACTTCCATAATTTAACTTCTTTAAGAACATAATGGAAGGATGCAGGCAATCTATCATTTTTAAAAGTCAGTCATGTGACCAGATTTCCTTATCACCATCAAATTTTTAGAGGAGAAGCTTCGCGAAAGTCTGATTGCATTGAACAAGTGATTTGTGGAATGAGGACAGGCTGGACTCATTGTTTCAGGCATGCTATTGACATTTCGCTAAGCTTGTCTCTCTTGTATATCTCCCACACTGCAAAAGCGCTTCTGCAGAAACCTTTCTATTGGTACAGAGATTGTCACCAGATGAAGTGATGCTCTTTACTTCGCACAGATGAAAGTTACAAAAGTACACATTTACATTGCATTTAATGACAAATGATTATGAAACAGGTAGGAAAAATGTAACCATCCTGTTCCTTGGTCTTTGATAACTATTCATTAATAACAGGAAGTATTTTGACAATCCAGACAGTGGTTTGAGGTTTTCATGAGTTCAGATATGACTCAGAGCATATTGGGATCATGTCAGTTCAAATTAAATTTATGACATCCATAAATGTAATAACTGTTCTGAGCACGGAAGTCTTTTGACAATGTGGGGTGTAACTAATGACTCATACCTTAGGCCAGGTCTTGGTTTGGTCTCAAAAAAACTATTGAACTACTGTGCCAACACTGTTTACAGTAAAAAGTGCCTGCTCTGACAGATAATTTACTGTGTAACTCTGACAGTGCAGGCTATCATAAAAAAGACCTCTGGTGGCAGAACTAGGCAAAAACAGTTAAACTACAGCAAGTAATGTTTTCAAGTAGTGAATTTACACACTTGCAACACACATGCAACATGTTGAAGAGGACCAGTTGCTGTGCCTCAAGTTCACAGTGAAGAGAAAACATGAACATGTTCCAAAAAACATTTTTATTTAAAATCTCTCACATTAAGAGCAACCCTTTCACAAGCAGCATTTTGTTCAACACAATCCCTTATTCAGGTCGGCTGTTCCAAGCGCTTTCTTGAACAACATCAGTGAGAATTTAGTAATACAGGCACGTGATAGCTCATTAAAATTGACCAATTCTTAATTGATAAAATGGGTTCAACGCTGCCAAGCTAAAGATTTTGTTAAACCTTACATTGTTTCCCTTCCAAAAGTAGAGAAGCATTTCAAGGTCCTGATTTCTTAACATATGACCTTCATATCACATGTGTGACCATACACATATACCATAAATTATACATTGTAGGACCCAAAGAAAGCTATTGCAGCAACAAGCATGTGATCCTGTGCACACTAACACTGTTTTAAATGGCAGACTTGTTTTAGTAAAAGGGCACAACGTCTCTTGAGAGGGAGTGTAACAGAAAAGCATCTTCCATATGTATATATGCAAAATTCCAGTGTGGCAATATGAACTGATAAAAAATGGAAACACAACAGAAAAATGTACTGTAAGGTAATCATAGGAGTGAGTGAGCAGTAAGCAGTTATGTTTACCTACAAGTATGAAAGTACAAAATAAATAATTAGGCATCTGTATATTCCTTTACAGATTAGTCAAATTTAAGTTGGTACTCCTTGTAACAATAATGCGCACAAAACACTCAAAACAAACATTCATCTTTACATGTCCTCCCTGTGGTATTTTAAATTAAAAGAATAAAAAGTATTTGATTAACTCTATATAGTGTCTCCTCGTTACTCTCTTTGTACACAAGCCCAAATGATGTTACATTTTAAAAGTTTGAAATAGGTGAAAACAACAGGCTATGGTGTGCCACTATCAGTATTTACATTATACTTTTTTAGACATTAATGGAGAAAGTCTGTACAGAGGCTGCCAGCTATAGGCAGTCCAAATAAAACGTGTCTGATGCTAAAGCTAAACTGGGATTTCCAACGCAACTCTTTTGTGCACCACATGCTCTAAGACACAACGGTTGCTAAAACCTACTCCACTGCAGCACACTATGTGGAGTGGATGGTTTTTATTACATTCAACTGATGCCAACCCAAGGTTGGTATAATAGGCATCACAAGACCAATTCATTACTAAGGTAATAAATGCTTTATGTTACATTAGAAAGTACTGATTGGCAGCTATGTTGTCAATACTGTATATTTGGGTGAAGATTTAAAGCCACAGTAGTTTTTCAAAAGTAAGTCACATCTACGTACCTTTTAGTTTTACCATCTCATTATTAAGTTATCACCCCACAGATTCAGACATTCAGGACTGTCTAGGTCCAGTTTAGTCCGGTTTATAGGTTACATACTTGCACCATAATGCTTACCTTTTGTGAAGTAGCTATTATACGACTCATCGAGAACAATTTAGTGCATGAACGTCATCTGAGCAAAAATAAAATAAATAAAAAAGGGTAAATAAAAACTGGGTAAAACACATTTTAAAAGTGTGATTGTCTGCTCAGACATGACATTCAGATGAGAGTAACACAGGAGAAGTTTGGTCGACAGCATAGAGTGTGAGGTGTGAGGAGTGTGAATTGCATCTGACAGAACCCCATCAGACACACAATCAAGGGCCACCCTGAGCTTAAAAACTACGACTCAAGGGCCAACGTCAAAAACATCACCTTGTTTACCTTGAGACAGTGCTAACTTTAGCTTTGGTTATTTTCCTTGCCTGGGTAAAAAGGTGTTCTGAGACACTGGCCCCTTAATAGTGCAAACTTTGCTATTGTCTTGAAAACATGCCCTGGATGGAGTGTGATACTAAAGCCATTTTCTTAGTGAAGCAAGGTTTGTGTCCATCCAGCGCTGGTTAAGCTTGATGGTTTCCAAAGCCTCCTGTACACTTCTCATGTTTGAGCCGCGCTCCTTTAGGCTGGAAAAGAAACCCTGCACCTACAAAACACAGAAATATGATGTGGTCCCAGTGAGATAAGATACAAGACCCTAAACATTTCACATTGGGCCACGGATACGTGCAAAGACCCTTATATTAATTATATACAAAACATACTTGGTCAAGGTGCGCCTTGGTGGAAAACTGAGAGGTTGCAGACTTGATAATTCTCTGAATTGCAAATGATCCAAGAGGAAACCTACAACCAAAATGATTTATTGGTTTATTGATTTATTTATTAAGTTAACTAAAACATTTTAAATCACTTTAAACTTAAAATGGGCAACTTACTTCTCTATTAGCTTGTCCCAGTTTTCCTGAATAAAATCCCAAGTGAACAGATAGCCAGCAAAACCATTGCACACAGTGCCAATGACTAAAGGCAGCTCCTGCGTCTGGATGATTTGTCCCCTCAGCCCTTCCTTCAAAATCCTGAAACACAGCAAAACCTCAGTTTTACTTTACTTTTACTACTATCAATACTAGTAAACACTGTAGTGTTAACAGTGCAAATGACACATTAATTTGAAATTTACAGCCAGTTGTCCCTTCTGTTGTATATTTGATCATTCAAACTTGGAAAACATTAAGTCTTGTAATTTGGGGCTACACACATCACAGTAACAAAGTGATAAGCACGTATACTGACCATACAATACGCCGTGTGTCCTGAGTAGAAGCCAGGCCCTTTAGCATTTTTCTTTTTTCTGAATCATAGCTGGCAGTTGCATACATAGTCAACAGAGTAGACCAATCTTCATTTGACTGAGCAGCCACATTGAAAACAACTTGCTGCAAATCTCCAGGGATTCTAAAACACACATAGCACAGATTATTCATCACACATAGAAATATGAGTCAGGGATTGAGTTTACTGTTTCTATTCCCTCTTTTTTGAAGAATATGATTTTTGCTTACCGTGCCTTGCCGTTGGATTCAGCATAGCTCTTGAACATGACTTTGGCTTGCTGTGTGCAATTTTCTTCATTGAGGCTACAGGCCGTTTCTAGCAGGGCCGAGCGTAGTTCTTGTTTAGATACACTTTCCACTTCATCCCATGTTTGATTTCTCATTAAAGACCCAAAAAGACTGAGCATATAACCCTGAAGCAAACACAACAAAGATCAGACATTACCAAATCAAAATATTCATTTTACAACATTAAGAAAATGTTCGAACATGTCAAACTAACCTTCATACGGGCCACAAGTTCATGTTCATGATGCTTGTCAAGCAGTCTGTAAATAGTGTTGAGCTGTGACAATGCTTCTGTCACAGGAGTGGTCTCAGTTTCATTTGACAAATAGTTTAAGAGCTGGTGAACTTGCCAAAAAGACACACGCCCCAGTCTGTAAACAGGAGAAGAAAAAGAGGTTGGTACATAAAATACTCCTTTTCTAAGTCATAGTGCATTGGTTTAGAAATGTTGTCTCACCTAGAGAGAGCAAAAATGTTGTGTATCAGAGAAGTTCGATCTTCACTCGTAAGCACTCTGTAATCTCCAGCCAAGGCATCTCTAAGATCAGCCCAGCCCTCATTTCCATAGTCAACAATGTAAAAGCCTGAATTTTTGTAGTTTAACTTTAACCACTTCACATTTTCTGGCAACTTTAGTGTTCCTGTTAAAAACAGAATACCCAATGGTCAATAAATTTGTGTTGATTGAGACAAAGCTCAAGTCATGAGGAGATATTTTGCTTTTACCAGACTTTGTCTTCAGAGTGAACACTTGTCTGCACTCTGGGGCCAAACTACAGCTATTGTTTACGTAGGTCACTGGAATATGCCACAAACTGAGAAAAGTACAGAATACATAGTGATGGCAAGGTTCTTCCGTTTATATCACAATGTGTATCTATGTGATGCACCCCACCTGGAGGAATGTGTGGTATTATCAGATGTGAGCAAGAAGTGCTCTTGTGTAAGGGTTACTTCATCTCCTTTGCGGCTTACTGTGATCAGTGGGAAACCTTTCTGTGATGTCCATGAGGTCATCATCTCAGACACATTCAGATGTTGTGTGGACAACTCCACCTGAGGACACCGAATAAAATCCATACTTTTCACTCAACGATCTTGGCTAGTTTAAGTTTTTTTTTCCACAGAAGAGGCGTTATATACTGCAGCTAAAATGCGAAGTGAGTGGAAATGACTGCAGTGAACAAACAATTCCACAACACTAGAAAAACTGAACTGTGTAAAAAAAAAATCCTTTCATATGTAAATATTATGTATGCTCTTAAATAGGGTATTGTTGACCCAGAGAATGCAATACATCCAAGTACCAACAGAGGGAAGTAATGAGGTGCTATCAGACAGTTTATGGGTGTTTCAGGGCATTGGGTTGTGTATAAAGTGATAGCCAGATATTGAAATGCTGAAGGGACATACATTTAGCAACCTATCAAAGATGTTTAGAAATAAAAATTAAGAAAACAAGAATAGTCTAACTGAATAAGAATATTCAGTACCTGAGTGAGGCTGTTCCAGAGGTCATTTGTGTCTGTGTTTAGTCCACTGAACTGCTTTAGGTATTGTATGATCCCTTTTCTAAACTGCTGGTCCCCTGGCAGTGTGGCATTCAGCATCAGAAGAATAGATGCACCCTGAAAGAAAGACAAATCTCTTGTGATGGACACCACTTAAAGAAAAACCCAATGCTTTTCTCCACTTAACCTGTTTAGAAAAGCATACCTTCTCATAGGAGACAGAGTCAAACATCTCTTCCACCTGTTCTGGTGTATTGACTTCAGTTGAAACTGCATGAGAAGAGTTTAGCGCATCTTTCTCCAAAGCTCTTAACCGCACATCAAGGAACAAATTACCCTGCAAATGGGAGCATGTGTATCAAACATTATAGTAAGTAGTAATAATAAGTAATAGTAGTTTTTTTTACAACAAAAAAAATACAAAGCATAGAGCAGTGTGTGAACCTACAATGTCCAGTTGAGGCAAAACAGTCTGGAGTGACATGTACTGCATGTAAGTGGCAAAGCCTTCGTTAAGCCAAAGGTCATTCCACCAGCTCATGGTTACCAGGTTTCCAAACCACTAAGTCAAAATACAAGGTAAGACTAGATAAGAACAAGGAGCATATATAGCGTGATGTGGTAATTTTACAATAACATAAAGCAAATACCTACCTGATGGGCTAGTTCATGAGCTACCACTGAGGCGACCACTTGTTTTTCTAGAGCCGAGGAATGTGTGCCCACCAAAAGGCTTGTTTCCCTGAATGTGATCAATCCCCAGTTCTCCATGGCACCTGCCAAGAAGTCTGGGATAGCAACCAAGTCTGACAAAAATAACAAAGAGCATGTTATTGTGAGTAAAGCAAACATATGATTAAAATTTAATAAAACAGAAATATGCTGTCAAGTCAATCTGTTTGCCCACCCAGTTTTTTGAGCGGGAAGTCAATCTCAAAGAAGTTATTGTAGAACTCTAGAAGTTGAGAGGCTGCGTCCAGAGCATAGGCAGTGTGCTCTATTTTCTCTGGCACAGAGTAAACTGATACCTACAGTGAAGATAAAAGTTGACTAGATATAAACTGGTATTGTATTCATTTGGTTTCTACCTTAAATCACACAGGCTAGTAAGACCTACCAAGGTTTCAGAGACATTTTTGCTAATTGGGGTGAAGTTAGCCACAATAAAAGCCACAAGGTACGTGCTCATGTTGACACTGGTCTTTTCAAATTCATCCAGGAAGAGGCCATTTGGAAGCGTTGTTATTTTAGCCTGAAAAACAAAACAGGTGAATATTCCTAATGCAGCCACAGTAAAATTGTTGGAGTCATTTTATCCGTCACATGTGCCCTAAAATCCTATTGTTGATTTCTTTTTTACTTTTAAGTGTCTGTGGAAGGTTTTCACAAGGACATTACAACCGGAAACTTTATTGTTTATTCTGAAGTACCTTGGGCATGTTGGAGAGAGTCATATAGTCTGGTTTGCGGCTGATTTTAATGAGGAAGGTGGCTTTGAATGATGGCTCATCAAAACATGGGAAGGCCTTCCTCGCTGACAGAGGTTCAAACTGAGTGGCAGCTAGCACTCTGAGAATGATATGGAAATTAGATGAAGCTTTTTATGTTTACATTACAAATAGGAAGAACAAATAGTAAACATCAAAATACCTTTTATTTCCATCTTTGTCGATGTATGAGCTGTTGTAAAAACCATCATAGGTGTGAGAGAGGTTAGCAAAGTAATCCAGAGTCAAAACACAATGTTGGCCAGCCTTTAGCTCCTCCAGGAACCTAACAGCTATTTGTTGTCTTGGTTTATACTCGAGTACAGTCACAGCAGTGGACTCCCCGTCACCTAGCTGCCAAGCAAAACAATATGGAACAAGTATCTCAGTAGTTACATGAACACCTATTACTTTAAATAGACTCAGTTTACAGACTTACCTTAAAGGTTGCTTTAGTAATGTTGAGATTCATGCTATGCAGGACAATGCGCGTGGTGTTATGAAGCACAGACAGATTAATGACAGTTTGGCCACTAAATGTCATTTTGTCGAGGTCAGGGTTCAAGGTGATGTCATAACTTAGTGGACGTATGCTGTGGGGCAGTCGGAGCTGTGCCCAGGGGAAAACTTCACCATTAGTGGAAATTGGATAAACTGGCTCTGAGGGAGTGGTTTTGTTTTGTTTAGGGCAACCTGTCTGATGAAGAAGAAAAGGCTGTGTGAGCTGATAACAGAAGAGAATCTAATCATAATAATATCTGCCACTTCTAAAACACTAATTTGGAGTTTGTCCTACCTTTGTAAATGTGCATCCAGGTAACAAGTACATTACCATGGTCATAGAAACCACTATAACCAAAAAGAGCACACATACTACCATTGTGCGAGCTGAAGGTCTGGAACATGACCTTGGAGGAAGAGGAGTAACAATATACTTCATCATGCCATTAAGACATTAAAAACATACACAGAAAGCCAAGAACTTTTACTGTGTTACCTGGGTGGAGACTGCCTGGTGTAAGGGGAGGAGGTGGTTCTATGAGCTGAGCTACGGTTCATAAAGGACATGCCGAGGAGTCGGGCTGAAGACTCGCAGTCTTCCTCATCTTCATCCATGTCATTTTCTCCGAGTCCTCGCACTAGCAGGCGTGAGCTACGAGGCTCATACACAACGTCATCTGGATCAAGAGGCGGAAAAGTCTGCAGATGGCACAAACAGTAATTTTTACGGTTACATAAACACATGTCACAAGACTCACAACAGTTAGAAACATTGTACATGAGGGTCTCTTTTAAATATGTTAAAATACAAAGGTTTTAAAAAAAATGCAAATACAAAAGGTTAATTTAGTCAGTTTATGTAGATTTAGTCAGTTTATATCTATGTAGATGTATCAGATTTGAATTAGTTTTAATACTTTGAATACTTTGAATGGCAAACTGTCTGTTATGAATGGTCACATTCAGAACGGAAACAGTACAATTATAACAATTATGTAAATTATATTACAAAAATACATTTAGTTTGCATATCAAATTAATGAAAATGCCTGCCTTGCTTTCTCTAAAAAATTATCTACAACAATTTTTTTCTCGCATAGCCATGATAACATATCATCTTCAGATAACTAAAAAAAATCTCTGTTGTTTTTTTTTTTTTTTATTTCACAGTGGACAGTTAAAGCCATGCCACAAAGTACATGAACACTAATCCTCTTATAACGTTATATATGTCCATTTTAACTCCCAGAGGTAGGTTGTTGACATTATAAAATTGTATATAATGAAATGAATTATATACAGAAACCATGGCATACCGGAAAAGTTGTGGAGTCTTTGGCCAAGTCGACAACATCAGGCTCTTCTTCAAACATGCTGTTCTCAATCATGTTCCTAGGCAGGTTTACTCGTTCTTTAACAAGGAAAAAAACAAAAATGGGTTTTTCAACAATGGTTGGGAGGCACAAAAGAGAATCTGGTATCCACAGTTTTTATTTAGGCCACTCATATCATTTATTAGCCAACTGTATGCAGGTCATACTGGTAATTTGAAAACCTCCAGCCCATAGACCAACATGCAACACAAAACCTTTAAGAGTAGTTATTGTCACCGCAGGCAACATGAGAAGCATTTAACAAAGACAACTTTCATCAGTTTCCTGTTATTAAAACACCTCCAGGAGCATTTCCTGGTAGCTCATTCTACCATTTCAGCAAACTAACCTATTTATCAGTAATTTAATCTTTTTCCAGCATTAACTATTACACCTAAAGCACTTGTCTGTAAGGATTCTCAAACATCCAAGTCATACATTATTAAGAAAACATGTCTATCAAAGTGTTTTGCTTTCAACCTTTAAAAATATATATTGAAAAATCTATTTACACTTCCTTACATTACTAAATTATTACACAGAGAGCATGTCTTGTTCTGTTAAATAAGTGGGCTAGAAACAGGAAAAAGCCTCTTTTGTGTAACTGAACATGTGATTCTCCAGGAAGAATTTCTAACATTTGCAGTGGAGACAACCTGTTGCATTTAAACGTCTAATTCGATAAGAGTAATAAACGTGGATGCCGAGCAAGCCTCCAATTACACCTCCTGATCCAATCATGTTTTAAATAGTAAAGGCAATGCTTTTCTCACAGAGTTTGCAGTAGATGTAGTACAATTCAGAAACACATTCTTCATGTCTTTACAGTTTCGCTGATATCACTCAACTGCTCTGATACAAATACTATTTTTAGGTATGGAGCTAAGTAGTAGGTAATGTTTAATGTCCAGAGAAGTATGTGATTAAAATAAACTGCTTTAGAGTTTGCATACTTGCATTTTGACTAGAAAGACTCTGATGTAGTCTTTCTGACAAACACACTTTCACATCTGAGTTCTCCACTGTTTACTAAAAACATTTGCCTCCATTACCTAGTCTGCGCAAGTCCAAAAACAGGAGTTTATGTCTGGGTCTCCTACTATGTCACCATTATCTTATTATATCCGTGTACGCTGCAAATAAAAGCAGGAACTTCTAAGACTGCAATGATTTAGTGACTGCTTCTTCCTGTTAAAGTGAGACCTAACCTAATATATAAAGCACTGCTCTTATTGTTTGCTCTAGACCTATAGAGGTGGTAAAGTGGTTGGCTGCTGTAGATAATAGTCAAATCAGCGCTTATTATGACTTCCCTGCCCTCAGCCCCCAGACCAAATATAGCCATATCAACAAAACTGGCTTACACTTGGCAAACACTGCTCCTGCTGTGGCAAACATGCCGAGCATAAAAAGCCACTGAAGATGCTGCATTACATCAAAGTTATTACCTAAGATGCCCATCAACATGTGTCCTCGTATGAATGTCACGTCCAGTCCGGCTGCAGCTAATGTTGGACATTAGCTGGCCCGCCGCTGTTAGCTTATATCCTTACCTGAGGTGTGGCTGTCAAACGGATCCATTGTTGGCTATTTTCCCGACAACCTCTGCTTTACTGACGTGATTGTTTTGTACAGCTGAGCACAGCCCACAGGTTTTCGGACGCTCACAGTAAATAAAAAGCAGTGTCTCCACTGGCGTTAGCTCCGTAAAGCTAGCTCAGGACTAGCCAACTTCTGACAACTGTATCTGACTGAAAGACATTACTTAGCTTACATTAGTTGCTTTCCATGACGTTATATCGCATATTAACTCACCAGACTAATCCATAATTGTAAAGCTAAGGTTTACAAATGTTTAAGTCTGTCAAACCTAATACAGTAAGGCTCGGCGAAATAAAGCACGGCCAAATGACACTTTGGTGCCTCAGTCTCAGACCAGTTGTTGACAAGCTCTCATTTGCTGCAAAACCATTGGCTGACACCGTCAAGGGCGTGGTCACATGACCCTGTGCACCCACCCTGTAGGCTACTGACTACACCGAAAACATTAGTTATCTTCAACCTCAGATTAATCCAGGTTTGAAGTTCTAATAACAGCTAAAATAAATAATATGGAATAAAAATAATAATAATAATGAAAACAAGTAACACAATAATCCAACAATGTTTCAGGAAATAAAACAAAGTGCATTTAAATCCACTTAAGTAAAATAATATAGTTTCTGCTTCTTTGTTTTTCATTTTTGTATTTCAGAGCCAGATAATGTAAGATTCGCATTAAAATATACACCTACATTGCAGACAGTGCAAATCCCTTTGAAATTATACTACCATATTAAGATATCTGTAAACACACATACACACACTATCCTCTGCATGTCCTGTCTTAGTTTTCTCATAACATATGGAAACATATGGTGCATATGTACATGACTCAATAAAACTGATAATGAGCGGCAAGTCCATCAGAAGAGTTTAGATTGTTGTGTGACACAGGGCCAGATTGTTTAACCCCTGTCATTAGTACATGTACAACTTTAGGTTTTTATGGAAATGAATTACACTTTGATTGAAATGCAAGAATTTCTTCAGTGCACTTTTTGCTTTGGCATCACCAATTATAATGTCTTTCATTATATTTGTTCATTAATCCAGTTTCTTAAAGCTCCAAGGTTTCTCTGAATCCAGTGAACATTTTTCTTCACGTTGTCCAGGGCAATCTGAGTGGCTCTAAGCTGAGATGCCTGGTCTTTGATGGACTCAAAAAACAACTGCATCTGTCAGTCAGAGATAAACACACAAACACTTCAGTCATACATACAGAGTACATCTCCTAAACAAAACAAATAAAACAAATTCATATTTACATCAGCAAGTTCTTCAGTAGTTGTAAACTGGCTTGTGGTGCCAATGAGGATGTTTCTGATACAAAATGAGCCTAGCTGAAACCTGCAAAATAAATAGAAAAAGGGATATAAGCATTTGATACCTATCGATTTGTAATTAAAACAGCATATTAGAGTGCAGCCTTAGTCTGGAGTTTTCTTGTTTTTATGGGTTACTTATTTTTTCCTAATGTCAATTTGCACTTTGTACTTTTGAACCAGAGTTCTCCAGTGCTTCTTCACAAAGTCCCACGCAAGCCCATGGCCCAGTGGGTTCTTGGCAACCATGTAAATGAGTCCAGATAGATCCTGGGTTTTAATCACCTTCCCTTCAAGACCTAGCTCTAGCAGTCTGCAACAAAACACACAGTAAATCTGCTTTTTATGACAAAGGGGAATGAAATACATTTGTGGATAGCAATATTTTGCCACATGGTGGCAGCATATGGAAAAAAGAGGCAGCAAAAGAACAGTAGGCTACCCTTGAAGTTTGTTGAAATCTTTGGTGCTGGTCAAAGCAAGCATAATTTGTTGTTTTTGTGCTTCAGAGAGAGAGGTGGTGTAGGTGTTGAACAGTGAGGACCAGCCATGTTCGTCTTTTGCTCCGACTGAATACGCTGTCTCTGCCACATCAGTAGGAAGACTAGAGTGAAGAATATACACGATTAATGGAGAAAGATTAAATTAGGCTGTCTAACAGATTGAGATGATTTTGCTAGATTAAATAGGCAGACAGACTTAAGTGTTCCATTGGATTGTAACCAGTCTTTGAAGCTTTGCTGAGCTTGCTTCAGACAAGGCGGGTCATTTAGATGACAAGCCAGTGAGAGGACCTCTGATCTCAGTCTGCGCTCTGACACAGAGCCACTGTCACTCCATGTTTGCTGGTCAATGACTCTACGGAAAAACTTTAGGATGTACATCTAAAAGAGGGAACACAAAAGCTGCAGATATTTATAAAGAATTGTTAATTCTGGTGCATTTATTATATTGTATAGCTTTAATCAATTACCCCCAGCTTCTGCGTTAATTCATGGTCATTCCTTTTCTCAATCATCCTGTAAAAGCTCTCCAGATAACCCAGTCCTTGGAGCAGAGGCACTGTATGTGTTTCTAATGGCAAATAAGTGATCAAATCTAAGGCTTGATTGAGTGGCAAAAGACTCGCCCTGTGGAAATATACAAGGTTATATGGTGTTAAATGTATCATAACAGAAGTACAATAGCCACAAACACGCACTTGTCTACTTACGTGACCAACTGGAATGCATTGTGTATCAAGTGAGTCCTGTCTTTGTAGCTCAGAGCTGTGTGGTTTTCTCTGAGTAGTTTGGTCATTTTTCCCCAACCTCCATCCGCATAATGAACCACATAATAGCCAGCCACGTCAGTGTTTACCTTCACCCAGTCAACATCTTCTCCTATATATACACTGTCTAAGTGGCACATTATAGTAAAAAGGGCATTAAAATAGGAAATAAAGAGGCACTCATGCATTGGGTGTTTGTCTTTTTTTTACCTGTCTGAGAAGTCATCAGATGTTTATATATTGTGTTGGAAGCATCTGTCTTGTATGTGAGGGGAATGTGCCAAAGGAAGCTAGGGGATCAAATATTCGAACATGTACAATCAAGCCATTCTATCATAAATGTCAATATATTATAGCAAAGTTGTGCATTATTTTATGAAACCTAGGTCTACCCTTGTTGAAGTGTGGGCCAGAGGGGGTCTGAGGGGAGCACTGTTTTCAGGAACCTGTCTTGTCTCAGCAGCAGATGAGGACCCTTCCTTGCTATGGTCACAAGAGGAATACCTTTCTGCAAAGTCCATGTGTTCATCATAGCTGTCAGGTCCATGTGTTCACCCGCAAATAAGTACTGCAAGACACACACGGACACACAACCATGAGAATCACTCTTTAGGAGAAAAGGCAAAAAAAAAAAAGGCAACAAAGATGATTAAAAATGTCAATGGGCGTCCAGTGCCTGACCAGGGAATTCAACTCACAGCATGCTTGAGTGCCTGTTTGCTGCTGTAACAGTGTTTTCCAGAGATGAAGTCCTCCTCTGAGCATGTCTGAACAAAAATGAATAACATATCACTATATAAACATGCAAAACAATAAACAAATGATAATAATAAAATAAATATTCAATTTGTAAAGACAGTAGATCTTGGACTAACTATAAATAGGATTCAAAAATTTCTCATTACACTTGACAGACTGTCCCACAAGTCTTGATTCTTTGCATTTCTATAGCTGTATTTGCGAAGATATCTCACTATCCCACTCTGGAACACATCATCTGTCAGAAAGTGGCGAAGCATATGCAGCACACATGCTCCCTGGCAGGACAGAAAACAATGAAAGTGTTGGAAATAAAACAAAGGTCATTTTGAGTAGCATCTGCAGTCAAGCCTGTGTGTTACTAGCCTTTGTCCCAGTTTCAAACATCAGCAGAACAATCTGAACTCATAAACATAATTATCTGTGACTGAAAATGCATTTATTATCGGAAACATACTTTGTCATAGGAGACTGTGTCAAACATCTCTTTGATCTGAGTGGGATTCTCTGCTGCACTTGAAATTGGCCGAGAAGAGTTCAAAGAATCATGGCCGACTGCTGCGAAGCATGTGTGGAGCAGATACTCTTCCTGCAAGATTGTGCACAACATGAAACAAGCCCCACCTCTGACTGAAATTACTGTAAAATATTAAACTGCTTATATTAACCATGTACCACTTTGAGTTCAGGGTAGGTGGCCTCTACTGAGATGAACTCCATGTATCTGGCAAATCCTTCATTGAGCCAGATATCATTCCACCACTCCATAGTCACCAAGTTACCAAACCACTGCAAAAGAAGATCACTCATGGACTATTGTGCATGTTGATAAGAGTAGACAGTGTTTTACTTACCTGATGTGCAAGCTCATGCCCAATCACCATAGAAACCCAGACTTTATCAGAAATAGAGGATGTGAGTGGATCAAAGAGGAGGCTGGTCTCTCTGTATGTAGTCAGACCCCAGTTCTCCATTGCCCCTGACTGGAAATCCGGAATAGCTATCAAATCTGGGAGGAATAAAGTATGCAAGTGATTAAAATCAAAGTGTGTTTAATGGGAATAAAAATGTTCTGTCATTAAAAAAAACACCTTGTTTGGGTAGAGGATAGCGAATGTTAAAATATTCTTCATAAAAGTCCAGCATTTTGACAGCAGCATCCAGGGCATAGTGTGTTTGATGCCACTTTTCAGGAGCAGCATAGATGGACACCTGCAATAATTGATTGACACATTAGGAATTATAATAAAAAAATAAAATAAAAGATTCCTGATTCTTACCTGAATACCAGAAGATGTTGTTGCAGTGACAGATTTGAAGTCACAGATGACAAAGGCTACAAGGTATGTGCTCATCTTTACACTCGGAGCAAACAGGTCTTCAAAGAGGCCACTACTCAGTTCACTTGTGCTAACCTACAATCCATGTCAAAAAATCTTTATCTGGAAGTACACAGGAAAACACATGCACACACCCCTTACTTACTAAAGGCATATTGCTCAGAGAAATAAACTCCGGGCTCCTCCTGATCCTCACAGTGAAGTTGGCTTTGAAGCTTGGCTCATCAAAACAAGGGAAAGCCATGCGAGCGCTCGTAGGCTCAAAGTGAGTTGAAGCCAGTGTTCTAAATCAAAACAGTTACTAACATAAATAAAGCAGCCAATTAAAAAGAAAAGTAAAGATGGTTGTGCATACCTTGTTTCTCCAGAACTAGTTTTGTAAGTGCTCTTGTAGAATCCATAAAACCCTTCAGAAAGTTCTGCAATGAACTCAATATGCAGGAAGTACTTTTGTCCAGTGCTAAGCACCCTTGGGGAGAATACACCCACCTGCTCATGGATAGGGTTATAAAGAACAGGAAGAGCCTAAACAGAGAAAAGTCTTTAGATTAATATAAAATAGATACAAAATTGATATGCATAAGTTAGGAAAGGTCATTATAAATGATTACCTGGTCAGAGAGATGAGTGAGGTTCTGTCCTAAAACAGTGGCCTTAGTGATGTGTAGACCCTTACTGTGTAATACAACCCAGTTTGTATTGTTCTGGACATCAATCTCAATCTGCACTGAGCCAATGAAACTACGACTTGTGAGGTTGGGGTGGACAAGAAGATGGTAGTGAACAGGAATGATGTACCTAAAATACAGAAACACCTTGATTTGATTTACTCCCATTATTAATAATTTCAACATAATGATGGTTCATTAAAGAAGAAGAAGACATTAGTTATTACACTTGAGTTTGTACTACACTTTTAAACACAAGTCACAAAACCATGAAAATTACCCTGATGAATAAGAACTACTGTTTTGAATACCACACTAACTACTGAGAGATGTGAGCTATATGTTCAAAAATCAAAAATCAAGATTTAAAAACTGAGATAAAGCAAATGAGAAAAGCTGTCATACCTTGGCAGACGTAGACGACTCCAGGGGAAGGACAGATTATTGGAGCCCAGAGCAGGTTCTTTTCCTGTGGCACCAAAAGAGCTTGAATCCTGTTGTGAACTCTGGGAGGAATGGCACCTAACCAGAAGCAGCGCATACAGTACACACAGCTTCACCAAGGCCATTGTAGGGCAAATGTCCTTCAGTCTGTCACAGAATAGCCCCCACTGGTGAGCTGACAGCTGATATTAAAGTCTCCCGTCACGTCCAAAGCAGCCACCTGATGTGAGTGTTGAATACCTGCTGAGGTTGTTTGTCCAGTTGTCACAACACTGTCAGTTATGCTGAGGCAAGTTGTCACAGCCTGCCACCAGCCAGAGGAGCCTATTGACAGAATCAAGACAACAGAACCTGTCAAATCTTAAGTTTACCATTAGCATTAGAGGTGACTTACATTTTCTTGCTGTTTAAACTTTTCTTCCCTTACACGTTGGAGGTATTATAAACTACCGTATTGCTTTTACTTTCTAGCTCAAGGCACTATGTCAATATCTTACATAAATTCTTAGGGCACAACAGGTCTTACAATAAAGGAAACAGAAACCAAAAAGCCTCATTTTCATTTAACAAAAGTGAACAGCATTTGCACTTTAGTAACAGCTGCAACAGTATGGCTGAGATGAGACTGCACTGACCCACGCTGAAACAAAGACTCTTAGCACAGGGGTTTACTACTATACTACTAATAATGTTGTAGTGCCTAAGAATGTTTCTGTTTTTTATTTTAAATTCACTAGGTACAGCAAATGCAAACATTTTGTTACCTCATTCATTTCAGCTTGATTCTTCCTGTATTTCTTTACTTTCACTTTCTCTTTTTAGCTCCCCCCACTTCAGATGCAAAACAGGGCAGTGTGTGGATATATTACTGTAATTGCTACATGGAGCCCTGAATAATAAGGGAGTGGGGCCTTGTTTGCCTCCTCTTCCAGCCATTCCTCTGCCACAAATGTGAGGATTATGTGAGCCCTGGTATTGGGATTAACAGTTAAGGTCACAATAATGTAATAATGTTTGGCATTCAGTTCTGATAAACTGGAGATAAACAGTTAGTTTTCTTGAAAAGACATGAAGACACGGCAGATGCAGTCTAATGCTCTAGGATAGACTAGATATGATCTGTGTCTCACCTCAGATTTAACAGTCGTGACAAGGTGCACGTGTGAGAGAGGATCATCAACACTGAAACATGATGCCATGATACAGTGCTCATGCAGAGTCAAACAGTTCCCCACCAACTCAACTCTGCACACATCTGCTCACACACTGCGAGAACAAGACCAGACACACGTTTAAGTTAGTTTACTTAAGCCGAAATGACGGAGCCATCAAAGGGTCTCTTTTATCTTCCCATCATATATCTGTGGACAGGTAAGAGCTGGCCATCTTTACACTTCATCATGTTTTTATTTGAAGGTATTATCCTACTCAATGCTCACTTACAACTGCTAATATGTTTTTTCTTCCCTTTAAAATGATTATTTCCCATAAACCAGATTAATTGTGAGTAAAAAGGTAATGCCGTTCTTTTGAGTTGAGTGTAAAACTTAACAACACAGATCCCTCTTTCTATTTATAATTGACACCTTTTGGTATTTTCTGTGCATTCTGCAGCAGTAAATATAAACAATAGTGTTGATATATTTTGAAAATGTGGTGGTCGACTTTTTTAAAGTAATGAAAGTGCTTACACTGCCAGTAAACTTATCCCTCTTTGTGTGTTCAGGGGTCAAGGGCTATATGTTAACTGCTTTAGCCCCTCCTGTCCATTTGTCAGGGGACAGGCTGGGCTGGACCCTGCTGGTTTGTATGGTGAGTGATGTCAGAAGAGGACACCTAGAAGTCAGGTGGAGGTTACCATCAAGAGGCTACATGTCTGAGTCACCATTCAGTATTTTAGTGAACAGCAGGCACCAAGGTCACAGCCCTGTGGCAATGATCACTGTTGCCACCAATGACTGGCCTGCATACCGCTGCTCTGTGAGTCACAAGCGACGCCCCAGAGTGACCAGGAGACACCTCATGAGTTCTTCAGGTAAAGTATGACTGGGAAAATGAAGTCAAAAGTGCGTCCTCAGTCCTAGTTTCTTACATTATTTTCAATTTCAGGCGATAAAGAAAAAACTTACTATGAAGATGAGGACAGAGGTAATGTAATGTCATTAATGTGTGTGTAGTAGTAGCATGTACAGAGATAACTTTGCTGCGGTCTCTCGTGTGATTGCAGGTTACGATGTGTGGACAAATACGGTGATTGTGCTCTCTTTAAGGCTGCTTCTATTGAAAATACTCATCTTTAATACCCTTCTGTCGGTTTATGCTGTCATTAAGTGGTAATAGCATGTCTTTACTATTTTCACCCTAGTGTTAGCTCAAGACCAGATCTGTAGTTTTGAATGCAGGAATGTCAAGAAAGCTATGTCTAGTCCTGAAAATGAAATAGTACAAGTGTCCCTATAATGCATTTGTTTGCTCTGCTAATTTCAGATGGAACAGAGGGCGAGATGAAGTAGATGTTGAAGTCCACACTGGAACAAGTCACTAGTGTGACTAGTGTTGGCAGTTGATTTGTGAGGATTGGGCACACACTCAGTAGAAGCAGGTCTTGTTTGGCGCGTTCCTCTTGACTCCCAGGTGCTGCAGACTGACAGTTGAAAACAGTCACAGATGGCAACATCTTATATCTGATTAAAATGAAGGCTCATACAGATGGGTTAGTGAAGAAACCTTGGCACAAGTATGTGACTATCTAACTTGTGATTTGTAATTATTTTTATTACATGAAAATGTAATAATAAATACTCATAAATATAAAAGGAAAAACATCTGAGTCATTTTGCTTTATTATTATTATTTTTTTTAATAAAACACTTGCACAAAGTATTTTTGGTCATTTTTTTTCTTTTTGAGCGCATTGAGTCACACTGACATAGCAACAGAGTACCACTAGGTGGAAGTACAATCACATCTGACAATTTTTAAATTATTCTCCAATAGCAAGAATACGGAACTTACCTTTCCTCTACAGGATACTACGTTCATAAATAAGTTTCTCAACACTGACCAGTCACTCTTCACTAAACTGGCATTCACACATGATGTAAGAGATATAAATGCTATAAACAAAGCTTAATCATAATTGACCAATTAAATAGGACAATCGACAAAATGTTACAGGTCTTAAAGGCTCAGAGTCTTACATTTCTGTCACACAACGCAAATGCAGCAAAAGTGAGGTTTTCAAGTGTTTTGTTCACACTTGTGTTTATGTCCCACTCAGAAGCAGCTTGGATGTTCTCTCAGTAGGAGTAAAACAGTCTACAGTAGCAAAAAACATTCAGGGAGTGGGGTGCTGGCTTCATAGACATTTCTGTTTTCATTGTTCCTCTGGCAAGACTCAATTTTTTTGTTGGCTCAATTTAACACTATCAAGAATGGAGTGAGCCAAATAAGAAAATGTCTTTTTTATAATTGTTCAGCAGATGAAATCCATCCGAACTCACAAAACATAATAAAACACTCTCACGCGCATCAAAATAAACGCAGAGAAAAACAACAGCAACAAAACTGATGGCATTTGCTTTGACAATATCCATAATACATTCAAAAGACAACAACTCACATTGACTGAACAGGTTACTGAGTAAAGCTGCTACTGGAAAACATTTGAACAAAATGGCAGTTCCTTGTATTTTAAACTTGCAAAACTACAGGGTGATTCTTTTTGGTAGAAGACATAGAACACTGATGTGGATTGTAAAAAATAAATAAAGTGCTTCTGTTTAAAACAAACATCCTCGTTCTGAGGTATTAAAGAAAAATCACATCTAAGCACAAAAACTATGCACTGCGCATTGAACATAAAATAATATATTTACAGGCTGGAGTGTTGATCTGCCCACTAATTTTCTGTACAAACAATGTCTGTGCCATTGTCAGTTACATAAAAGCCAAAAAAAACTCCTATGTTTTTCTCCAGAAGAGTTCATTCTGATGGGCAGACCCTAACATCAGGACAGTTTTGCTCCTACCACCGGGCCTGCCTAGAAACAACAGTATATGGCCATATTCTTTTGGAGCACAAACCAGAAGAGGAATCAGTGCTCAGAATCAGTGCTTAGCAAAAAAATTAACTGAAAAAACTTTCTAGTGCAAACACACACCTTCAGCTCACAGAAGCACACCTCAATATGTCAATGCCTTACTGCTTATTAGCTGTTAAACCAGTGCCATGCTCAAAGCACACAGCACGAGTAGACAGAGGAACTTTGTCTGCTGTGAATAGGTGTGAACAGTGGAGGTGGCAGCGCCACGGGGGTAGATCCTCCATCTGTCCCGGTGCGGGTGAAGACCTTCCATGTCCTTCTGTGCACTGTATGCTGCCACAGTAAAGTTTGCATCTCCAGTGGTCAAGAGGTCAAACACGCATGAGTGGAAGTAAATGTCGTGCACCTCAAGTTGCTCCCGGCAGCGTTCTTTTGCTCCGTCCACACTGAAAAGCTGTGGGCCGCCGTATGGGGAGACTTGTGTCAATGAAGAATAGCTGGGTCTGCGGAGCTGCTGAAGCTGCAGGCCAAGTGCAGGAGGGGACAGGGGCAGGGGCAGATGTCCCCCCTGGTCAATGCGCTCACTGTTGGGACAACCATTAAGGCAGAGTTGGAGGTCTTGAGTGGCATCATAGGCCTGAGCAAACTCCTCTGGAATCCGGATTGCCAAAGTCAGGTACCGGCCTAGCTGGCGAACGATCACTGTCACTCCAATGTAGCCAGCATGCAGCTCTACGTGGCGCCCTGGACTGCGCTCAGAGATCCACAGCGCCCGGACCTTCCCCATCCCACCTTCTGTAACAGCAGAAGAGTGAATGGGATCCCCACTGCTCACGGTGCCATCGTCAAAGGCAGCAGGGAGGTTGTCTGTGACAGCCTGGTACACTCTCTGGTCTGTGCAACCTTCAAAGGGCTTGAAGATAATGGTAATCTACAGAAATAAAAATATAATGTCATGTTGCAACATTAACTTTTCTTTTCTCATAAATACACAGGCAAAATATAATTATAAATAATATTACTCATATTCCTTTCTGCTTCCCTCATTACACATTTTTGACATTCATCATACACTATGCTTAGAAAAATACAAAATTACTTTTTAACAAGGTGTAATTTGACACAGCTATACAAACACAAAGTGGGATCTAGTAGTGGCCTGGCTGGATCCAGGGTGTGGTGTGAGCATTACGGTTAGCACTAGCATCATAGTTCCGGTGAAAGGCTGCTTTGTTCACATGACAGCCATGAGGAATGAGGCCTGGCAGGCCATTAAGCCTAGAAGGCTGTTAATGTGAGTGTGTGTGTCTCTAATAATCGTGACTAATAACTTGCCCCACCTCTGACACAAGGTCAAACCTTTAGCTCCACAGTGTAGCAACCAGCCCATTTGCCTAATGTGTGTGTTTATGTGTCAGGTTGTGCATGGGTGTGTGTTTTAATAATTCAAGTTATTGACCATACTGGGGGGGGGGGGCAGTTCATTTAGCAGAACATCAACATAAGAGTCTTTAACAACACAAAGATCATGTGTGTCTCATCATACATTCATTAAAGTGTGTGTTTCTTAGAGTAATAAAAGCTTTTAACTCATTCAGTGCTCTGGTAACTTCAGCTAGAAGCCGCTATGAGCAAGTATGAGACACTTTAACACACATAAAGTAAACAGTGGGACCTTTCACACATCTAATTCCATGTTATTAGAGTCAGGCTTAATACAGCCATTGACTCTAGCTTTCCAACACTGCTACAGTCACAAGTGACAGTCACAAGATGGGGGCTGTTTGCTTCACACCTGTGAGTAGAAGAGACCAAGAGACAAACAGAGAAGATATTTGATTTTTAGAATTAAACTGAAGTCATAATGGAAATTTGGTCTCTCTCAAACAGAAGTAAACTAGATTATTCCATCTGCTCTCATTTAAGAATCTTCTGCTGCCAAAAGATGAAATAACCCCTTAAAAGCCCCTTCCTGTCTGTCTACCAAAAAAGAAAGCTCACCTTATTGGTTGCAGTGGCGCTGGAACCAGTAACCACTGGAACATTAGTAACTTGTACCGACAGATAGTCATTATCAATGAGAGGCCAGGCTCCTTCCACTTTGCAAGTCTGGAAGCTGTCCTTGAATGTCCTGAGGTGGGGGTCCCCAAACAGCCCACAGAACAAGTAGCCAGGCTGGAAGTGGCCTTGGCCATGGCTGTGAGTATGAGGATGTGTATGAGTGTGGGGGTGTGCATGGGAGTGTGCATGGGCATGCTGGCTGCGACTGTGGTAGTTGCAGGGTTCATGGTGGGCCTCAGGGTGTGTTGATGAAGTAGGGCCATCTCTTGAACAGTTCCTCTGGCTCATGAGATCCGAAATACCAAGCACAGCTGAGTGGAAGACCAGGTTTCCCCTACAGGACTTGGCTGTCCTCTGTGTGCAGGCCGAATACGCCCGCAAAGCCTTGCAGAATTCAATGTGAAAGCCATCCACAGCTGGTGTGAGGTGAGAGGTTAAGGAGACAAAGTCTGTAGTGCACTTCTGGATGCGACACTGAGGAGTGGCTACTTGACACTGACCTGTAGGAGACACAGAAGGTGTAATAATGATACTGTCACAGAGGAAAAGTGGTAAATGAACCTGCAATATTACAGTACAAAGTCTATTAAAGATGATACTGAACTGGACCAATAAGGTTGCAGCAAGAAAAATGCTTTGATCAAACAATGCTGTTGATCTGTTACAATCAAACTTAATAAAACTCAAATATAGCAAACCTCTGGAGAACACAGTGAACAAATCTGCGGTGACACTGTGAGAGTAATAAACTTTATGTGTAATAAACCAAAGGGCAGAGAGATAAAAATCTGAGAGAGATGAGAAAACTGTTTATATAGCTGGACTAAAGAAAAAGATGCACAAAATGTATGGCACATAGAACACTGTAGTGATAAAGCATTTTTTAACAATGAAAAACACACCTGGCTGTAGTACTGTTTCAATTGTGAGCACCAGAGAAGAGACAGTTTATGCATTATACTAATCTATGCAGCTGCAATGAAAAGATGGAGCACTGTGTCTTCGTACCCATTACTTTTCTGAATGTAACAAAGGTCAGAGCAGCCTTTTATATCGTAGATCAGAGAGGGAGAGAGTGTTAGAGCACAAGAGAGATTAGAGGCCAGACCTAATGCATCAGTCACAGCGTGCTCCTATTAGATTAGGCCAGAGAGAGGCTCTGCAGTGTACGGGCAGCTGCACACTAACACACACAAACAAAACAACTATATTGTAAAGAATGCGGGTTCCTACATTGTTAAAATCAAGTGATCTTCTATTGGCACTATAACACTTTTACTGAAATCAAAAAAATCAACTTGAAAAGAGAATTTCCATCACACCCTTCATCTTTTTTTTGGCCCATAATTGATTTTGGTGTGTGTTAGAGGCTTATTCAACCATACGGGGGCAGTAGCGTTCTGATTTTTTGGGAAGAGGGAGCAGACACAGACCCCCTCTCACACTGCACTTCAGAATCTCACCCCTGTCTGTTAAATACTGACACTGACATAGAGGCACACAGGCTGCCTGCCATGCCAACCGCTGCTGTACAGACGCTCTGAATACTGAGGACACATTGTCTCTTGACTGGCGCACCAACAGCTCTACTCTCCATATATCTGCCCATGGTACCCTAATACAGCTCCCAGTCTAATCACACTGTGTTTATATTCTCTCTGAGGGTATCAGAATCATGAGATGCTCTAAAACACACAAAAGCACTCATTCACCACGTTTTTCAGCAGAGTGACATTGAGAAGGGACTCGCAAAATGTAAACGAAGGACTCTGATGAAAAGTCTGGGTAATGTAGACTAAAATAACTGGCAAAAGTTTGATAAAAATGATAATAAAGAAGAACAGGAACTCCTCGCAGACGGAAGTAGGGCAGTTGATTATACAGAGCATGGTTGTTCCATCCCAAGAGTAAATATCGAATACAGATTCAATGAAGTCAGCCAAAGGCACATCTTTTATGTCCCACCACAATATTCCCCTTTCCTTTACACCTCAATATTGTGTAAGTCTCCATTTTTACAAGGCTTGTTTGTTGTTTTCATCATTTTTCTCCATCAGCACAATCACTCTTCAGCCTTAAGCTCTGTTGCAGTCTCTATTGTCTTGGTGAACCCCTTCCTACAGTCACCCTCTGGCCATCTCTCTTTCTGCCTGCACTGTGCTCCGGAGGCACTATCTTTATGATCAGACACAAAGGTCAAAAGCACCAGCAGCTAGGTTTTTCCCTTTCCACTCAGTGGTTCTTTGTCTTGGCATAGAGCTTCTCTGATCTAAAGAGATCAGAAAAGGATCTAGTGGTATAATCTCTGGAGCGAAGGAATGGCTTGTGAAAGTGCTTATTGATCATCTTGTTGTGCACTCTCACACGCTGAACTCGAATGGCACAAACGCCTCTCGACAAACGATACAAACCTTTGAAGAAACTCACCACAGACTTGTCAGCATGTCGATGTGCCAACAACAACTCATTCCTGTCTCGAAATGTGAACAAACATGACTGACAGATGGTCTTGTTATAACAAAACATTTGTTCTATTCGTCTCTATAAGAGTTAATAATGCACTTTTTTTCCAGGTGACACATATGTAACAGAAGGTGCCATTTGTGACTTTCACATGAAGTGGGTCTCTCTGTTCCCATGAGCGGAGTGCAGAGGCAGTTCTGTCCAACTCTTGTGTTAAACTAATTACTGGAGGTGTGACTGCTTAACAGACAGCAGCCACTACAGTCGACCCCCTGAGTACAGCACCACAGCACACTCGGAAAGAGCACAAATGCTTTTATAGAAGCAGGCAGCACTCAGCGTTTTTGTTCAAAACACAATGCAGCTTTTACCTTAGCTTGGCCACATTAACTTTTAACAAAACCTGGAGCCTGGGTGTGAAATTTCAAAACATTCCAAGTCACTTCAGTGTTTCGTTTGTTACACAGTCACTGACTTTATATCACCATGGAACAACCCCATTTAATACGACTACTTTATGTAACTTAATTCACTGATACCATATCATGACATATCAGTCTACAGTAACATGTGTAACTAATTACTAAAAGAACACATCCTTCCATAAAATAGGTTTCTCATGATTATTGAGGTTGGAGACAAATGCATTACTTCAACCAGGTAAACTCAGTTCTGTGAGAGCAAGAGATGAGATACCTCTATCCCCTCTCTTCTCCAGCTTCATGAGCCATTAAGGGGCAGACAGGAGAATGACGGCCCAGGAGAGAAGGAGAAACTCGATCTGTGCTTAGACTGCTGCACTGCCGCTGGTGAGAGGGCCATTATCAGGCCCAACACAGCGATCAGCGAGACACACATTATTACGGCTTAATAACTAATAAAGTCTCTGTCCGCTGCCTTATGCAACAGACTGAAAGTAAACATTAACCTAGGTGTAGACTAGTTATGTTATCTCAACACGTGAGGTGAAAGTAGAGCCAGGTTTTAACAAATCTTAGTTAGTTACCAATGTGCTGTGCAGCGCAGACGAGAGCGGTGACCAGCAGCAGGACTGGCCGGAAGCGGCGCACTGTGGACGGGGAGGCGAGGCGCTCAGCCCCGCGGCATCCGGCTCTCCCCATCCCTGTCCATGCAGGGCCAGGAGGGGAGAGTGGACAGGGCTCCGAAAGGCGAGGACGGGTGTTGTCCAGGCCTCCTCACGCCTTCTTCTTCTTCTGCCTCTTCTGCCTCACTTTGGTCTCCTTGCCCTGCTCCTCGGGTGCGCAGGGGCATGAAAACACAGCTGCTGTGTGCTGCGGAATGAAGGGCGGAGCGGGAGGTTACGAGCAGAAGAAAGTAGTACCACAAGTTAATCCAGCGACACTTTCCCCGAACTAATCCGCTCCCCCGCGTGATAGGAAGTGCGCGTCGGACTTTCGGCTGTTTTCTGACCACTTCGAGCAGACTTGTGAGCTGGTCCCAACACGCACAATCACATCTCACTCCCTCGCCTCGCCAGGCCGGGGTTTCTCCTCTACTCCTCCCCTTTCACTTTCTCCTCCTTCCTTTCTGCCCGTCCGACAAATCAATACAGAATCAACCAAACCCTGCTGGCGGAAAACCCGCCTCCACAACTCACAAACTCAGAAGCCAGTTTGCTTTATTCTGATGATTAAAATTACAACATACATACGCTTGTATGTCAGAAACTAAAAAAATAAAAAAAATAAAAAAATTCCTAGGCTACTGCATAGCTCCTCAGAAAAAGGTCCTACACTAGTAGTTTATAACTTTTAATAATAAACCATGTATGCTTGTAAAAAGTGACTTATGAAAACACCACAAGGATCACCCTTGTCTTTAACATGCAGGCTACAAAGTTTCTTGTAAAATGTTTAACAATGTTGTTATTATGCCATTGTCCTACATACAGCTATGGAACACAGAGACCCATTTTCAATCTTTCTCTTAAGTAATAATTCTTGTAATGTATTACTGAATGTGCAGTTTACTTGACAAAACCAGCCAGATGAATTTATAAATTGAGCCAATAAAATTGTGCACTAATGTCCATTCATACAAACCCAAATCTTATTGTAGTGCCATCCGCTCTGTCCTTCCTGTGTGTGTGTTGTTTACAGGCGAGAGGACAGGTGCACATGAGACGGGTCACCAGCTGCAGTTCATCTTCTCTGTACTCAGCCATCAAAAGCCAGCTCCAACCTCAGCACGCTGCCGGCCTGTTTCTCACTCGGTCACGTCTCAAGTGTTAGTTTAAGCCTTTTTATGCTAATTCCTTTCCTCTCCCTGCAGTCTGCCCTGGTCTGCCTGACTCCTGTCTCTGTCGCACTCATCCCTTGCCCCCCAGAACCCTCCTCATCCTGTCACATCTAAAAAGCTTTACCCCAGTCTCTGCCATTGCCCCAAATCCTTTAGGCCTCTCAACCCTCAGCTGAAAATTCTTTTGAACCAGACTGCTAGACTCAAGACTTATGCTATTACCAGCTCTCACTTTTATTTGAGCTTTTTTTCATATAATTTAAATTTACTGCAGTGATTCCTTTGATCCACAGAACAAATTATCCTCCGTGAAAGAACTTATAATTGGTGGATATTATCAAGTGGCCAAAACTAGATCTTCTTTGAAATGAAATTTTTAAAAAGTTGACTTATGACTATGACTCACACACTTATTTTCCATCAGTTACTTTTCAGCTTTGTTGTTTCTGCATCTCTGTTTGTATCATAATGTGTGTGAAAAGTTGCACTGTCTCATATGTGAACAGAGGGTTTTCTGGTAAACAGATATGAGGCAGTGTAAATAGCCCTAAGCAAGAATGACACTGAAAATATTTCATTGCAATGTATGCAAAAGAACATGTACAAACCTGTGGCTTATCACTAGGCGTCTCCATCCTTAGCTATAATTCACAAATGAATAACTTGGCATCTATATAACTAGTTTTCCTGAGTTCCCAGTTTTCCTGTGCATGTGTATTTCTCTGTGTGTCACTGTGAGGTTTCACTGCTGTGTGTCATTCTAACATCACTCACATCAGTGCCAGCCATTCATTTAGTTGTGGCTGCTCATTCCCCTCAGAGTTGTGTCAGTAAAGTCAACTTCTATACAGTGAATGAAAAGCTCACGAGAATCTGACAGTATGCCAAGAGGAGATGATGAGTGCGGCTCCAATATTAGATTATATTAGCTTCCTGTTTGTGCCAGAAGCCTCTGATCTCACCAATGAGGAAGTGTGAGTGTGCACTTGATTGAGGACGTCAACGCTTTGAAGACAAATCTAAACAAATCATAAAAGCAATCACAGAAAAGGACGAAAATGTGCAATAAATAAGCAGATACAGCGCTTTTGTTATCCCATATCAAACCAGTTTCAGTAACATAAAAAACATTGTTCACTAGTTGACTTGAGTAACAGTTATCTCAAGTCTGAATCAATTCAGTTAGACGTCGGCCTACCGTCTTGTGCAGTATGAGGCTCATTAGGTGATATTTAGTCTAAAACAAAGCAGCTAATTGAATTACCTGCGTGCGCTCATTAATCATAACTAATTTCATGTTTTGTATTAATCACCTGTGCGTACATGTGCTTACAGGCGGCGTGCATTATGTATGACACAATCCATTGAGTTCAATTTGATATTTCATACAGATTTAATCAATTAAGGCACAGCTGAGACCTGGTTGGGAGAGCCACACAGTGCGCCTCGGTCTGTTTTTTGAGCGTCCGGCTTGTCTTCACCTTCACACCTCTGCCTCCCTCCCGCACTTCCAGCTCTCTGCACCTCTATTCAAGCCGCCACAACTCAGAACAGACCATCATTCAACTACAGGCAGCTTGTAAACCTGCATATGAGCATGCGGTGTATAGCAGGGAAGTGTTGACAGTCTGCATTGTTGTTAAATCCTGTGCAAATGAGAAGCAATGATTCTCTTTATGGCAGGTGAGCAAAAACACATCTCATTTCTTGTTGTAGTTATAGGTCAGTGTGCCCAGTAAACACAGTGAAAAGCTGTATCACTTATGTGTCTGACTCACAGGTGGGAGGTAAAAGGAAGAAGGTCCTGCAGGTGTGTGTGCCCGTGTGTGTTTATATTCCTGATGTGAGGTGATAACATACAAGATAAAACTCAAGTATCAAAGTCCTGTGTAATACTAGTAGAAATCCAATCCTATAATAGCCTTGTTTGATAGCCGTTTCTCTCCACGGCCAAACTCATGTTGTGTTTTACCCGAGTTGGCCTTATCAGACCTCCTGTGTCTGCGCATTCACTTCTGCTGAAAGCAGAGAGGCTGAGGTTTCAGGTACTTCCTTGCAAAAAGTGTCAGCAGCACAAAGAATAGAGTGCAGCGGGAAGAGTATCTATTAAAATGCTAAACAGGGATGTGGCGTCATCAGAGAAGTGGGCTCAGTGATTATACCGGGACGGGATTTCTTTAACACAGACGAGGGAAAAGATTATCTCACTGATCCTTCTCGCCTTACAGCCTCGTCTTTTTCCCAGACCAGTGCGGATCTGTGCTGATTGACCACAAAAGCTTTGAACAATACTTGCCAAATGAGCACACATTTCTCATGATTTCACTGCTCTTTGAAAATACATTTCAAATTTCACCTTACTATCAGAATTGGGCTTCTATAATGTTCAAACTGCCATTGGTTTTAGCTTGAACATTTACACGGAGAAAAGGGAACACTTAAAATGCAAAACACATTAATTTTTCGCTCATAAAGTTTGTCCTTCCTTTCTCTCCTTTCTCTTGCTCAAATGTCATTTCATCCTTTGTGTAAAAACATCTGAAGCACACACAGCTGCGTGGAACGGCGCAGCGACAACGGTCCCTCTGTGTTCTCTGGGCAAACACACACATCCTGCACGCACAAACAGACTCTGCCACACAGAGCAGTAAGACGGAAACAGCTGAGGGTTGTAATAGGGCAGATGAGGATCATGGGGTTGCAGTTTGGTTTGGGTCAGGGTGAATGTTTGGCAGCTGCGAGACAAAGAAGCGCTATTCCAACTCCACTCTCGCCTCAAGCCGGGACTCATTTTTACGTAGAAGCCTTGTGATACTTATAGTTCTTTTGATGTCTGCAAGTCTTACATC
This sequence comes from Rhyacichthys aspro, assembly GCA_036850595.1. Taxonomy (NCBI): domain Eukaryota; kingdom Metazoa; phylum Chordata; class Actinopteri; order Gobiiformes; family Rhyacichthyidae; genus Rhyacichthys; species Rhyacichthys aspro. The sequence goes on from CM072156.1 coordinate 13,043,061, forward strand.
TTCTCACATTTTTACCCTCATAAGCTTAAGCAGTTAGTGTTTATGTACCGGACTTTACATCTTCTGCTCGGTTTTGTGCATCCTTCTGTAAGCAAGGGAATCTATAAATCAGTCATACAACACAGCCATATGCTCATACCTGTCTGAGGAAGAATCCTGAACACAGGTGGGCCCCTGACATTCCTGCAACCTGACACATACAGATGGGGAGGGAAAAGAAGAGGGGACAGGAGGTAAAAATCCCCCACTTCTGGCTCCCTCCATCCAGCTGTGAGTGGCTCCCTCTCTGGTCCTCCCCCTCTCTTACCCTTGGGATAGAGCGCTCACAGAGTGGCAGATGGGTGGAATGCATAATACATAGACTCTTTTTGGGGGGGCTGGGAGTGTGTGTTTGTGTGTGTGCAGTGAGTCCGCAGGGAGTCGACTGTGGAGTCATTATAGATCTAATGGTTGTGTTTTAGACGCTGTGCTGTGCCAATCCCATTTGAAGTGCAAAAGCCAAATGAGTGTGAAGCGTTTCATTACTCATCCTCCGTGTGTGCACTCCCTCATAGATCCAGGAAAGGCAACAGATCAGTGAAGCAGCCACAACTTTCTGACATGTGTCAATGTGCACTCGCATTAATCCCCGTGTGTTATGAAGGACGTATAAGGTAAAAACTAGACCCACTCAGTTGTAGTCTTTTGTTCTGGTTCTTCTATGCTAATGTAGACTGGCTTTGTTTGACTAATTACTGTGATTAAAACAAGATGAGGCCTATGTATCATAATGTTGTGCAATTAGCGTTCAGTTGTAAACTAACAAGACCTCCTCAGGCATAGGTAATGGGTTTTTTTGGGTAGACAAGCAGAGCTGAAGCATAACTAATATAGCATGGTTAAGAATAATTAAAACCTGCTCCTTGATGGGGGTCTCTCTCACAAGGTAAAAGCTGAACATGAAGCATGGCTGGGAAAGAGGTCACAACATCTTCTCAATTAAGAGTTAAAGGTGATTTACTAAATAACATAAATGCACCCCCAGAACAAAGAAAAACTTACCAGGTGGCAGTGACCTGCTGGGTAGAGATGGAGAGTGTTTGAAGCTGACAATCACAGAGGGGGCTGGCAGGAGGAAGTAAAACCATGAAGACACAAAACAGTGTACAAGAACAATGTGGACAAGACACAACAAGAGCGAGCTGGCATCGGTTCTTCAGAGATTCATTAGGCTTGTCAAAAATTCTGACTGTAAAACTCCTTGCACAACAAACCTCTCAGTGGGAACACACAAACATGCTCAAACATACAAATTCAGATGCAGGTGGCCGCAGGTGTATAGAGTTCTCATCTGCTGACAGGTAGGGATGAAAGAGCAGCAGGGATGGTGGGATTTAGAGGCACACTCAAAAAACGACAGGCTGCATGTCTCCAAAAGACTGCTGTGGGAATTAACAAATCCTTTCTGCTTCACAGCACACACCTAAAATGATGAGGAAATACTTACTTCAAATTGTTATATCTTTGGCAAAAGTGATCCAACAGCATACAAAAGCTTCCGTGTTACCTGTGGTGAAAATGAAGGCAAACCAATTTACACACATGAGATGTTATTCTTCTGTGTCTTTTTAAATCAATTAATGTTTTATTGTTGTTTGTTTAAGGTTAAAAGCTTAAGATACAATTACTACCACATGATGAAATGAGCTGAAATGCATGATGCAATCTGTGCAAGTGGAAGCCCTCTGTGTGTATCATTGCATGCATATGCATGTCCTTCTTGGCACAGCCGTGCTGTGTGTCTGGGTTTTGGGCTCTGTGTAAATCCCAGTGTTGAGGTGGAAGAATCACCGTCTCTTTTCACAGCTGTTCTCACAGCCGTTTCTCTGGCTCGTCAGCCTGATCATTTACATAGAAATATTTACTGTACACGCACAAAGACATCATACACACGTACACTGTATACTAAAGCCATCATCTGAGGCATGCTGACAACTGCATGTCCAAGGAGTCAAGTGCCAGCCCCAGTTGCATCCTCTCATCAACTGAAGACCCCACTGAGGAGAGAAAGTGCAGCAGCTGGACATCAATGATTGTTATGTGTTCCTGTCCCAGTGGACATCTATGAAGACTGACAACACATCCTCTGTGACAGTTAGGGACAGAAAAAAAGTGACAGGATGTTTTTCCACCAGCAGGACAATGACCTGTCAGTGTTTGCACTAATGAGTTAATGGCCCTTTATTTTTATTTTCCTGTTAGACGCACAGACATTTAACTGTGTAACTGATCAGGCTGGTCTTGGTATAAAGCGGACTCAGCTGTGGGCTTGAAATCATGGGACTATGTTTCCTTGACAACCAGACATCATCACTGTAGGCTGACACTAAAATAACAGACTGAATAATTTAGACAGATTCATTTTTAAACAGCATGCCAATTCACATGGCTGACCACAGACACGGCACCTGGCACCCCACAGACATGCCCACCCAGGATGGGACCACTGCTGGGCCAAAACTCTGCAAATTAACTCCCACAGCTACAAATGTCAGAAACAGCTCCATTATGTAGGTCAGTGTTTTCTAAAATGAATGTTTTTGAAATGAAAAATGTCTTAGGATGTCTTCTGTGCAGATCATTGTCGAGAAAATAAATCTGATAGAATATTTATGTTTCATTGTATGAAAAATAAAACACTTTTGATACAGCAAATGCATTGATGAGTTCAGAAATGTAATTTATCAGGAAGGAAAGAACTTCTGCTTGCTCATTCACACTGTAAAAAAAAAACCCTACCCATTAGCATTACTAATGGGCCATATGTCAGCATAAAATAATAGTGCAATCTCATAATGATTTGTCTTACTATTGACAGAAATAAAAAGCACCTCAAGAAATCCTATTGAGGCCAAACACAAGTTGAACAGCTCAACCAGACCGCTACAGCTTTACCTTTTCTTTTTGAAATGCTATATGCTACAACAGACAGACACTAGACACAGACCAAACACAAGTCAAACCTTCACTCGTGACTCATTCTTCCAGTTAGCGGCTTATTCAAATGAATGCAACACCGCCAACTATTTGCACACATGATTTATTCTGCTTTGCCCAAGCAGTGTTGAGAAACAGTCAGACAGTATTGTGTCTGCACATGTTGCGTGAGCATGCGTTGTGTCAATGTGAGTGTGTTGTACAGACACTAGAGGGCTGAGGGAATAACAGAGACAGGGAGGGTGAGGGAACACCTCCTGCTCCCTTTGTCTCACTTTCTTTCATTTACACAGCCTTTCATTATATTTTGGTGCGTATTGTTATTGGTTGTAATTTGTTTTCTACATGTCACTGTCAAATCTCTATAAGACAACCACACAATGGTTTCAAATCAATCATCATTCTGTCTGCTCTGTGTCAGTAAACTAGTGCAGAGTAGTGTTCTACATTTAAAAATTAGTTTCATAATATTTCATGCATCACAGCCTTTATGTTTTGTTTCCTGGCACCAAATTAAAAATGGACCTTTTTTTTTAATTTTTGTGAAAACAATCCTCTTGATGTTCACTGCCATGCCTTCCACAGAGACAGACGTGCATATGTACACATAAACGCACTGCTCTGACTCGACCACCCTCCAGGCTGTGCACCTGGGTCCTGATACAGGCTCCAAACATGTACACACACATTCACAGCACAGTGCAGTCATGAACACAAATAAAAATACATACTGTTATGTGTCTGGTCTCACAAATACTCTCAGCCGAGTGTTGGGTGTAACTTTCATCGCCAGGAGGTCTCCCATTAGCTCCCATAACAACAGCAGCAGCACCATGAACACTTGGGAAATTACACTCCCAAACCCACACATCTGAACATACACACAGTGGGATTGATCTTTCTCAATGGTATTGATCAGCCTACCCCCAACCAGAACCAGCCCAGAAGATACCAGCTGTGTCAAGCCATTTACTTCCTGAAGCATTTTGTCTCCCGCATACACATTGAAAATAATGACGCTGCAAGCCACTTATTTTCAAAAATCTGTTGGCTGCTAAAGGGCAGGAGCTCCACAGGGAAACATCTACCTCCAAGACATTTGCTTTAACCTCTGCCCTTGTCATGTGTGCGCAGTGCTGTGTGTAACTGTGTTAGTGTGGATATTAGCTTGTAGAAGGTCATATTCAAACTCCTCACAGACAATTTTTTAAATCACTTTAAATAAAAATGACCTGGTTGTTTCAAATATTCCCTTCATAAACTGCAGAAGTTGTGCTGTGATGCTATATAGAAAGGTGAAGCAATGTGAATTTTGCTACTAGAAGAAAAACAGCAGGTATAATAATACAATAGGTGGAGCACTTGTGGGAGCATTGTCTTTCAATTTCTGTCTTAAAAAACTGTACTTTGGCAGCATGAAACCCCACATTAAAAAGAAACAGAAAAGTGGAAAATATAACTCCCTAATGAGATTTAAACTAGACTTTGTGAAACATATGCATTTGAATTTCTTTTTTTATTTCCTTGGTGGCTTTGAAACATTTATCATAGGAAAATTTTTGCAGATAATCCCAGATGTGAAGTGTTGAAAAGAAGAGGGATGAGATATTGATCAATAAACCGGCTGAAACTTAGGGGGAAAGTTTGGGAAGAAGGAAGCCCATTGTTTGGATGACTACATTATATTGTTTGGTGAAGAATAAAGCATTTTTATTCTTATATATTTGATGATTTCCTATTTGCAGACTTCTCTCTTTGAGTGGTATTATTATCAATCCACTCTCTTGTTTGACAGTGCACTTTAGATTTTAGGCAACTCTCCGTCTCCGCTCTCCAGCTCAAACAGACGTCTGCTTAAATGTGCAGTGTCTGTCTCCTCAGTGCGTTCCCTATTGGCTTCTATGTATATGTGACAAGCTGGCGAACTCAAAGGACATTGTCAAAACGTCAGACTTTATGAAATATAGATATAGTTGTACAGCGGCACTGAGGAAATATGAGAGAATATAAAAAAACACAGAGTGAGGGAGAGAGAATAGAGATGTGAGCTCTCTGTGGTAAAAGACAATAAAGTGTGAAAGGTTTTTCCTTTGTTTGATGTTCTCCCCTCGGGGGGCTCGGTGACAAAAACCGCAGCAGAGCCCCAGTTAAAAGAGAAAAAATGACAAGGGCCATTTCTCTCTTCCTCTCAACGGCCCTTCAGAATTATATAGGAGCCTGTGTGTTTGTGCGGGTGTGTGCTAGAAAAAGAAGAGCAGAGTATGACAGAAAGCAAAAACGCAGGAGTGAGAGGGGCCCGAGGGTCTAATAAATCAGGCCTGCATTGAACTGGAGCGTCCTGGATCCTGCGTGGGAAGACAGGTGTCCACAGAATTCTGGGGCAGAGGTTGTGGTCAGGCACTCACTCAGAGGAGAGATTACCGGGAGACAAAAACCCATTTCCTCCTCTTGAACCTCATCACCATGTCATTGTGTCTTCTCGTAATATCTGCCTGCATTCTGTGCGTGAAATACTTGATCAAATAACAAGAGGCAATGGCAACCCGCGCCGCTTTTCTAAACAGTTTATCATTGATTACTTCGCCGCTTATTGTGTTTCACTGTGTTTTCTTCTCAGTTTATAAAAAGAGAGGCCGTCACCTTCAAAGAGCAGCAATGGCTCCACAATCACATTAACATAATAACAATTCTCGGGCCAAGGTTATGGAAATGCAGTCAAATATTGCTCTTTGATTCTGCTCCACGGAGCACTTTTCCCCAAGACGTACAGTTATTGCAGATGACATGTTTGAAGTGAAATGAAAGTCCACAAGCACAGGAACATTTACATTTGACACTGCATCTTTACTGTTTGTGGACGTGATACCTATTCAAGAGGTCTGTGCATTTGCATACCCAGGGCATGAGCGCTTGCATAATGGAAAAGAGAAAATGAGAACTGTCTTTTTTGTGGGATAAACCTGAACTTCATCTGCTCAGGCAATTTCCACTTGGGTCGTTTTTCGTGCATGCCTCGGGGTTACGGCTAGGGGAATGTTGCGTTCCTCACTTCTTGTCCTTCTTTTCACCCTTACAGATGCAGAAAAATGAAACATGCAATAAACATACTTTGCTCGGTACACACACACGTGCAGACAGTCAAAAAGTGAAGGGTCCCATAGAGTTCATAAGCTTGTGAATAATAAAAGCTCCACACACATAACGGATCAGGCTGTCTGCTTTCAAAATGACCCGTCTGTGACTTGAATATGATTTTTGCTGTGTGTGTGCTCTCTGTGGTAACTAGATGAATTATTCACTGTTTACTGATGAGGAAGCATTTAGTCTCCCAGGAGTGGTTCTCATACTCAGACCTCACCGCTCTCCTTTTGGCCTCTGCGTCTCTATCATTTTCGTCTTCTTTGGCTATATTTTCTACTTTTATGCTCTAACTATTACAGCGGCCTTGAACATGATGCCTTTGTGCAGCATACATACATTACACAGCTCCAAATCTCTGTCGGTCTGATCTGACCTAGTTGGGAAACAATGTTTTAAGAGTAAAATCCATGTCATGATGAGCACACAAGGAATCTTAAATAGAGGAAAGAGATTAAGCACTTTCACTGTAGAGCGGCCTGTTTTAAATTAGACTACTTCACTGAGACACCCACAAAAAAAGTTAATCTGTTTCTCCCACGTTCACATAGACTAAAATGCAGTTAATAAACCTACTAATCAAGCTTCTATTACCAGAAGGAGGCTTCCACACCTGGGACCAAACTCTCTTCATATAATTGGTCCACGGAGAAATTGGTTAAGCTGTTCACGCATCTGCAGCAACACATACGCATAGATTTATGCACACGTGCACACTCCGAGGCATGTGCACGCATAAGGTCAGCGTAAGCCAATCAGTGCGCCGTTCCTTAGCCAATGTGCACTGTTCCATCCTTTCCTTTATCCATCCTTTATCCCCCGGTTCATCCCTTGCTTTCAGCTCCATCGGTCCCAATTACCACAGTTGAGACCCCAATCCACAAAACCTCAAACGCACAATCACACAACAATGGTGTTTAAGATATTTCAGCAGCTATCTTACACAAAAAACTTATATATGTGACATCCATTTAAAAAAATCACAGAGTTACTTTCACCAAGGCCTTAGGCTCAGCTCTGTATTGATCAGTATCTATGTGTGTGTTTTTAGCTCATTTTTATCCAGCTTGTTTCCCATCCGGAGCAGCCGTTGTGCTGCTCACTAAACAAAAGCCTGTCCTAATCCTTTCTCATAGCTATCCCTGGGTAACCCCATAGACACCAACACATTTGTGCACAGTTGATGTCCAGCACTCAGCAACACATTTTGTCTTCTGTCAACCCAAAGGGAGACTTAGTATAAGACATTTAGACACCCTCACGCCCGACACTCGCAGTTAAGGAGGTAGTTTCTGGAGGCTCTGGCAGATAGCAGCCCATCTGGGACTCAAGATAACCCTGGTTAAACCCAAAAGTGTAAACTGCACAACATGTGAGTGTGTGTCTGTGTGTGATTATGTTTGAAGGAGATTATTTGCGCTTAGGACCCCAGCACCAAACTAGCTCCCAACAAAGTGTTCACAGCTGGAACGGTACATGGTCTATTGAAAATGGGGTTTAGTGCTTTTGAGGAAAATTCATATCATTTTTGCATCAAAAGACACCTGCAGAAGTCATTAGAATTTGTTTCACCACCATGTGGTACAGATTGCTCATGAACAAAGATGGGTAAAATGGTGCACAGTGTGGGCAGTTACACCACTTTAAGTTACACACTAAAATACTGTCACTGTCCTGAACTATTCCCCTTTTGAAATAAAGAAGTATATCAGTCTTAAAGATTAAACCCGCTATCTCATCTAATTATTTCATTTTATCTCTGTAGGCTAGATTTAGATTTTGTCAAATCTGATACAGAATACTGTTTGCTCTCTCAGAGATCAGTTAATAATGTGACATGCCAGGACTAACCATACACACACACAGGCTCAAGCAAAAAGGATTTGGCAGTTGCTGCAACTGTTTATAGAGCTACTTCAGACACGCATTTCAAATCATTTCAGTGCATTTCAGTGAAGAGTCCTCAACATGGGCGCAGCTGCCTAAAGCACTCACACAGGGCTGCCCCTTGGACAAGTGTGCAGCATGGTCATTAGCACCTCTTTGTTTCAAGACAAAGAGCTGCTCAAAACCATCCATAGTCGTTAAAACACACACCTTCACATAAAAAATAAATCAATCAAATATTTTCATGCCCTTAGTGACAGAGATGCGCCACATTATGCCAAACATGTGATTTACGAATCAAAAAGATGTTTCAGAAGCAGAAGTGATAGACCTTTGTGTGCACATGTATTGTCTGGAAAATGAAGCCACATGGGAGCGCTCCCTGTAACCTTGTCCTCTGGAGTCAAGACATGAATCACTATAAATTGTGTTTGTTCACACTAACTCAACCTTGGGGTAGCATGAAACAGTGCAGTCAGCATCTATGACACGGACTCACAAGCGCACATATATATTTATACATGGTAACCTGACCTCTCATCTCCAACTCTTGTGTATTGACCCTGGCTTCACAAAACCTCAGACGTCAGCTTTTCTCTTATATTTAAAATCACTATTTGTATTGCTATTATATAAACACCACCTTTTGCTGCTTGGTTGTTATTGTGGCATACATTTGTAATGTCAGCAGCTGGAATAGAAAGCCGCTTTGTTTCGCCCTTTTTTTTTGTCTTTGTCGGTCTTCCGTTGGCTCTGCATGAATGCGTGGTGTAATCCCGGTCAAGCTGGTCAGGCTAGAGGAATGCTCCGGTGTTGTTCTGGTGACTGAGCCTGTGTACACAATGCAGGCTGGGAAAGCATAGGACATGGGCTTAGACGCATGTACACAAAGTGAGGATGAGCATCGGGGAGCGGAGTCGAAAAACCACAGGACAAGAGTGATGGCAAAGCGATGTTACACCTCTGCTTCCCCCTCCTCCTCAATACTGCTCCCCTCCCCCATTCCTCATTCCCAAGCATCAAGGTCGGCCCATGACCCTCTCTTGTACACACACACGGGCAGATAAACAGCCACTGCTCTCACTCACTTCTCACCGTGACATCATTAATACAACATACTGTCCACTGTGACATCATTAATAGGAGCCGGGGTGCTGACTCTTCCTTAATAGCCTCCTAAATATGACAGGCTTGACATATTGTCCATGTGGAGGAGCTGGGCTTGTGTAGCGAGGGCTGTGTGCACACATATAGCAGCGAGGCCTGTGCATACACTGCAGGCTGATTTACACAGACTGCTATTTGCAAGGTGCAAGCAAATGTCAGCATGAACAGGTTGCCTGTCGTTTTCTTTGACCAATTAAGGGAAGAGTTCCTGTCCCACCAAAAGACTTCCTCGCAAACTTCGACACAAGCACAGCAAAAGCTACTGTACACACAAGGCCACCCTGCAGCCCGGTTGACAGCCTGCTGGGCAGAAGATAGATTGTGAATAATTAGGGAGATAATTGGCGAGGCAGGGGAGTGAGGGAAGATCAATGAGTGATCTTTAAATATGTAATGGTGGGAGTGGGGGTTAAAGTGAAATAGACGTATTGATTATGTATTGTTTAGGAGCTGTATCAGATGGTAGATACAGGATGCACAAGATCATTCATGCAATATGTAATACTGAATGCTCCATACACAAGATAATAGCAAAATGTAGCTTTATAGATAATATAATATTAAAAATAAACAAATACTGAGTTGATATTTCTCTGTTTTGGGTCAGTTCCAAGTGACTGTACTTCACATGAATGACAGACACACAACATACATTGCAATTAAAGCATTCTGTAGTCCACATTGATATATTACATTGATTCCAAGCTGTGCAGCCCCAGGAGAAGTTACATGTTGGCGTGCTGTACAAAAGCTTTCAGTGCTTTACAGTGTGTATACTGCACATGATGTGGCAGTAAATATGAAATGTCTAAATGTTCTAAAGATAAGAAGCAGGCAGAAGCGGCAGAGGCAGTGTGTTTCATATAAGATCTTAGTTCGATGTACAATCTAAAAAATCAGACTTCACATTCTTTGTTCTGCACAGAGAAGAGAAAAGAGAGATGCAAAGTATGGCATGTCAGACCAAACCTGCTAAGCACTACTTCACTGTCTCTGGGTTTGTCAAACACAAAACACAGCATATGCTTTTTTCTTTTTTTTTTAACAACAGATTTCTCTTGAAGTTTTTTTTTTTTTAATCCTTGTTACTCAGATGCTCCCATTCTGCCTTTCTGTTTTTCTTCCTGTCCTAGACAAAGGTGAGTAGAGACATCCAACTCAGACTGGAGCTCAGAGCATGCATATAATTAGCAGACACACACATTCACTTCCCAACCAACAAAGCACGCTGACATACATGATGAGCTCCCTACACCTCCCATGGCAGACCAACAAAAGGCTCCACTGACAATCATCTCCATCATATTTATCTCCTGGCAGGCAGAAAAAAAGAACTTGTGCTGCAATCTCAGAGATCCTTTCTTCTTATTCTCACTGTGCCATGCATTAACATTCCTCTCTTTAAGCAGGCGGCTCTCACATTTAGAATCATTAATTTAGTATCTAGGCTACCAACAAAGGCAAACAACTGAGACAGATTTACTGTCATCACTATTAATAGAAGTTCCTCTGCTGTGCATATTGTAAAGGGTTATTACCATATGTAGAGCAGGCACAGGAAACAGGAGGAAAAGAGCCTAAGAGAGGAAGAGAATGGGATAAGGGATGGATAATAGTCAGTAGGGGACAGCTGTGGGCGTGATGCTGTATCAGATAGGTAGTGGCAGGTCGTAGCCCAGTTTCATCAGACGCATCTCCATATGAAAGGAGCCTAGTGCCCCTTTAACCACTACGTATGCATTTGTAATTCAGCTCAAACACAGGACTGGGAATTCATCCACAGCCACATGTGAGTGTGTGTGTATGATAAAGCAGGTGCTCAGAGCAAAAATAATCATGTGTTTGTATTCAACTGGTCTCGTCTCCACCTGGCACACAGCATCAGCCTGCTAACACTATGTTTGAATAGGGCAGGTCTCATCTCCAGAGGCAACACGGCGAAAAACTGTGTGTTATAAGTAGGTGCCCTACCCTTTAATTATAAAACACTAAGTGATGTAGTGATAGGGTCATGTCTTAATTGGCTTCCAATAGAATCAATCTGTATATCTCCCAGAATGCACCCCTCTTTGTTTTTGTGCCTGGTTGTAGTCTGGTCCAGACACAGTAAAGGCAGGCAGCAGCTAAGGCCAGAAACATGAAATATGTTTTAGCACAGTATGACAGACAACACCCTGGGGAAGGATAGTTAACTTTAACAGTTTGTTTATTTTGGAGAAATGGATGTGTGATTTAAAGTAAAGGCGTGTAAAACAGAATTAAGGCAATGGGTTGGTGACTTCACATATAATTAGCCTTTTCTTGTTGGCGGAGTTAAACTCTTGCATTCCATCCAGAAACAAAAACCTTGATGTTCCATGAAAACACACACCTGCTCGGAGCCTTATCTAAACATATATGCCTCTGTTGGTTCTGTTCTCCAGCCTTAATGTCCATTTGATTATAGCCCATAAAAGTAAACTGTAATGTATTTAAAATGCAAGCAATTCAAAAGTGTTTGCAGAAAATCCACGTCAGCAGCAGATGCCTAAATGGCAATAAATTTCACTATCGAAAAATATGCTAAAATGGTGCACACCCTTGGAGTCAAAAAGTTCATTTCTAGCTTCAGGAAGTGTGTAATGAATTGAAGCATATAGTCCTGGAAAGCTTTATACACTCAGCTCCAAAGATACGCAGAGGCTGGAGTAGTCTCTAAAAATGACATATGTGTATTCCAAGCAGCACTAGCAGTTTCACCACGCAGGAACTCTATCAGGATTGGGGATGGGGAAATAGCCTTTTCAGCAGAGTAATATAATGTAAAGTGAAGTCTGAAAAATTGGAAACCACACACAGTGACAAAAAGAGAAATAACGTTATTATGCTGTAACTGCAAAATACAGAAAGCTGTAATGGAATAATCTGGTAAAGCTATTAACTAAACATTACACAGTCACGGGGCAGTTGGTGTACCATTAACTATCGTGGCTATTATTGAAGTATTACTAAGGCCACTGTAGTTGCAGTGAGTCCAGAGGGACTTATACATGTACACAGAGACTAGAGACTTTCTGCACTTGTGTTTTTGCTTTTTTTGTTTTTTCCTGCTCATAAAATCTATCAGCACAAAAGAAAAAGACACACAGGTAAATGAAGTCATAGTCCATTCATGGAGGAAATGACCTGCATAAGGCCATCTGTGTATAATAGACTGTCTATCCGTGTTTTGGGGGATAAAGAGTAAAATGAGGTGGGGATGAAATGTAGAGTTTTTTCTGATGCTCATGTGTTATTTAGAAGAAGGGAATCCACTGTAGAAGCAAAACCATGCAGAATGAAAGCTTACAAGGATTCCTTCACTACACTTTTTTCACCATTTTTTGACTGTAAACATGAAGACAGTGCTGGAAAACATGAGCCATATAAAATAAAGAGCTTGGTCCAAGTGACTGTAATACTGTGCAAACTAAAATCTAACCTTTAAAATAACCACCATTAAATGTAACTTTATGCTTCATGAAACAACAAAATGTAACAACTAGTTCCAGTAACACCATTTATTCACAGAACCTGTTTGCACTATTAGCAATTACACTGTGCTTTCTCAAGGCTGAGTGGACCATTTTTCCATTTCACCAGCAGCACCAACACACTTAGTGCATTAAACATGCTTCTAGAGCACAGCGAGAGTGGCTCTGTGAGGTCAGACCCATAAAAGTGCACCAGTAGGTGTCTGCTATAGTACATCACACTGAATTACACATTCATTAAACACACAGAGGAACAAACACACAGAAATGCACACCACACAAACATGCATGGTTGAGCTGATACATTCAGAGCTCAGGGCCTTGTGTGCTGCTTGTTTCCTTAAATCACCTCAGAGGAAAACATCCCAGACTTGACTTCAGTTTCATCTTGAGTGTGAGAATGCAAAGATTTTTTTGTTTATAACCATTGCAGATATTTATATCATTCATCCCGACTCCTCTCCAGATGTCTGTCTTTAATAAGATAGTAGACTGTTATTCAGGTTAACTCTGCCAGGGGGGTCTGGAGAAGATTTTACTACAAGCTCTCTGATTGGCTAGCCTCTGGGTGACCTAGAGGACTGGGAGACTTGTGATATCAAATATGATTGTGAGAAAAGAGTAGTGACTGCTTCACCTGCAGATGTGCAGAAAGTGGGGCAAGAACATAGTTATAGTCTCATATGGCTTCTCTCTCTGATGAATGCTTTTATAAATTTATATGGAGGGAGATTTGTTAGCCTTAGAAAAACATCCCACTGCTGCTTCCAGCAAAGTCCATCTGCATCTGCAGACTGCAAGACACAGCTGACAGAGTTACAAGCTGACACACCCATTGAAATAGGTTTAACACAATACCACAATATGCAAATGCAACATCAAGTTGGACATTTATATTAACCTCTTGAACAAAGGCCAAACATTTGGCAACATATGCTGATAGGACGCTTTCAGTTAAATCTGCTGAGGCAAAGGCCATCAATACACTGCAGTGGATTTATCTGACACATCTGACAACTGGGACACAAATGTCATGCCGCAAGAGCTGACTATAAATAACTTCAATATGTTATTTCAAATGACCTCATTATCACTATCAATAAAACTGGCATTTATAACAGGAGTAGTGACATGTCTTGTCGTGTGTGTGTGTGTGTATGTGTGTGTGAATGATTGCCTGGACATTTTATTTCTCTCTTTAATACCCAGCAGAAACACAACTTTATTATTCTATTGTATTCCTTATGAAAAGTCATTACTAGTCATAAAACTAAAATAGCATTTTATACTTTATAGTATCTTTATTGGTGCAGAGTTAAAAGAGAGAAATGCATTCTACGGAGGCAGAGCTGTAGCTTTATGTTTATTGCAATTGATGAAACATGAGCTCGCTGTGTGAAAATGGTTGTCTAGTGTATCAGCAGATAGAGATGTTGAATATAGCCCCAGAGAAACACCATTTTACTGGATAGTTTTGACAGTTTCTGGTAAAAACAACTCAAAAACCACTCATCACAGAAGCTGAAGGACATTTTTGTGCAGCATTGCTACCTTTTATTGTTTTTATGCCTTGCCCAATAGTTATTAAAGCTTATGACGACTGACAATCTTTTTGGATAAAGCATTTGCCTGTAATAAGCCACATTCTGTGGAGTCTACCGATAATAAAAGGTGTTTGTTTTATTCCTTGTGAGTAAAAGAAAAAGTAAGCTGGTGTGTAGGCCCATGTTCTCAGCATCTTTAGGGTATAAAGATGCTGAGAACCTTTTCTTCTTTGAGCATTTTTGACTCAATCATGCACTTTCTCATTTTCTGTGGGTCCTCCTGCCCTGTAGAAATAGTTTTGCCATGATTGTGCCTTGGTGTAGCAGAAGGTGTCTGTCTGGACTGTATGTGTGTGATGTAAAGTGAAAAGAGGGAAAGTTAACTGTGATCAGCACAGATGGAGGGCCACCTGCTCCGTAATGGTGTTTTCAAATGGTCCCTCTCTCCTTTCTTGGGCACACAAACCCACTACTTCACAGAGGCAATCCTGGGCACAACATAAAGGGATAGCTTTCTCTTCCCATGGTGCATTGGGGGCTGAGTGACGGATGGGAAGGGGGAAATGGGAGAGAGATAAAACGGCAATATAGAGGCATGGCAGCGGGTCTAAAGGGTGAAGAGGACAGTCGCAGATAAAAGGAGAGAAGATGGATAGGGACATGCTCACACTTTGCCAAGTGAAATTTAGCTGTAATAAATCCAAGACAGTAGCTTTTTCAGTGTTCTCTTGTGTGTTTGCCTGTGCTGACACTGATCCTGTGAGGCTTTACAGAAAGAAAAGATGCTTGTAGTGACTGCTCTGACCTGTTCTGTGCAGAATAATTTGTTGGTTTGACGTTCCACTGGGCATAGTCAGAAAATCTTACAATCTTTCATCCACTGGTTAAATCCAAACCACACAATATGAAAATTAGTGCACATGATAATCTGATATAAACTATTTTAATGATCCCAGTTTTGACTGAAGTCAAACTTTTTAGATGTAAGACAAACAAGACAGCCATTGCTGCTCAACAGCAGGTAAAGCCAAACCCAGGTTTACACTGGCTTCTGAGGAATGAGGCTGATTGCCACTGTGTGAGCATATATTTTATTTTGATTGGAAATCCAACATAGTCTGCCTTTAAAGTATATGTGTATATAATTCCCTCTCTAGCCTGGGACCAACATGTTTAAAAAGTTGACTTGTTTTTTCAAATACACTGTGGGAATGAGAAAGGAAGCATAATGACTTTTCATGTGTGGACAATATAATCCAACAGCAACAGCAGAGTTGTATGACTCAGTGCATGTCAATGAGCAAAACCTGAATCTGAAATGTGTCAAAATGTGTGAAATGACCACACCCAAACTCACTAAGCACACATACAGAAATAACAAGACACTATTACGTGTAAAAACAAATAACTTTATCAGTGAACACACAGTCTTTACACTATGAGTATCAGCGCATTCATAATAACTCCTACTCCTATAAGCCTACAGGTGTTATTAACATTTCAAACATGGAAAGCTGCACATAGCCCACTGTGGGTACAAGTAGATAAGCTCAATTAATCTGCTCCGCCAACAGCTTATTTTATTTTCATTGGTTCCTCGCTGCTTTACCAAAGAAACGTTTTGGCAACACTGTGCATGACATCAATACCAAGGCCAACAAGGGCAAGAAAAATAGAAAAGAAATAGCTCATTCTGCCAAGATAAAAAAAAAAATGTGAAGAACAGGACACAAACTTCTCATATATAAAATATTAGAGAACCTTTTTTTTCTTTCCTGATCTTCTTGGATAGACTGTCCAGCATTGTGCCCAACCAAACCAATCTACTCTTGTTTCATATCATACCAATCAATTCTTTGCTTGGGTGAACTGAGTGTAGCGTGTTTGTGCTTGTATGTGTGTGTATGTGCACCCATCAAACCAGAGGAGGTCTGTGCAGGACCTCAGCATATGAGGTAATCAATCACATCATAGTGCCGTAGATTAGAGCCACATTGATCTGGTCTGGGCTCTGACAAACGGCCTCAAACACATCCACCTGGATCAGACACACACAGACGCTTTTTTCCCAAAGAATTTGCACCTCTCCACACAGCACCCCCTCCTGAGAGAGTACCCTACCGCACTCACATACCGAGAATATTTACAGAGAACCACAGTCTTGCATAGAGCGCTCCCTGTGCAGTAAACATTCAAGGTGGGATGACTTTCCCTGTGGGTGGCTGTTCATTTGTATGCCCCTGTTCACTGTCCATCAGCCCTACCGCCCCAGAGACCGAACACTCTGTCACTGTTTGACTCTCGCATCATGCTTAGTACAACTCTCCTAAATACTTCTACCTGTGCACCATACTTTCAATAAAGGCGTTTAGTTCATGTTTTAAATGCTGCATGTTTGTAGCATACCAATCAGTGTTGTGTGTTGTGATCAAGGTCCTCGCCTGAGGGAAAGAGAGCAAACGGAGCAGGCTCGGAGCCATGCAGTGCTCAGAATCATTAAGTGCAAGCCTAGTGAGTGTACAGGTGTGTGATGTGCTTAACAAGTGATCATTAGCACTAGATATGTAGAGGGGGTGTCAGAGGGTGCTCTGCGTATTGTTTGAAGATCTTGAGCTGTCTACCCTGTATCGCACACTGCAGCGAGGAAAGATAAATCAAAGCTCCGAACTTCTAAACACTGTGTGTGAGTAGGTGACAAGACTCCACAATTCTGCCACTCCAGAGACAAGAATAGCTACCACCGCCAATGTTTTGTCGTATACCTTGCACATTGTTTTGTGAAATTTGATTTTCCACTGAGCGTTATAGAAATACTATTAAAATCTAATTAAGTAAAACAATGTTCAGAATATTGTACCATATAATAATACACACAGCCAGAGACTATATGCTGTTTTGTGTCTCACCTCTTCTCGCACCCGTTTTCCAGTAAATAGATTTCAGAAGGATGGAAAGCTGGTGCCCAATTTGGATCATTGCTTTTTAACATGACATTTAACATAAAACCAGTTTCTGGACAGAAATTAAAGTTGCAGCAACAATTCTTCACTTCACACAAACTGTGTGTGCACTTTTGCGTTGAAGAATGACTAGGGCAATGCCGGTGTTGTAAATATTAGTGTTAACTTAATGCAAAACATGACTTTTTATTTCATCCACCTTCCTGCAGTCTGTCTGTCATTTCTGTTTCTGTAGTGCAGCTTGTGTCCCAGAGAGCAACAGCAGAACAGAGACAGTCAAATACAGCAGTGACCAATGACGTTCTTCTGTCGGCCGAGGAGTGGACCAATAGCGGAGCAGGGCTGATTGGAGGTGATTTACGGTTCTGACATCTTTAACCAAATTACCCAGCATCCTTTGCAGTGCTGTTATTGCCATGAGCTGTCTTGTGTGTAAAGTGTGTGCTTGTGTCTCATTTCACTTTTCCCGGAGCAACAACTCATGCAGAACCGGCGGATGAAAAACATTCAAACGCTAGCTGACAAGAAAGCATCTGTTCATCAGGTTTTCCACAACAGTCTAATATTTCTGGCAGTTATCGTGCTCAGCAACCTGCAGGGGCTGTCCTAGACAACATGTTGAGTAATCTTGTTGAGCGCTAGCCAAGGCCTCTGTCAAAACATCCAAGATTTTCCTAGAATGTGTTTAATTTGATCAGCTGACACACGTATGTTTACAATTTCCAGCAGTGAGACAATTTCACACAACATACCATTGTTACTTTATTCTATCCCATTTGAAATTACTGAAAGTTAGGGCAGCATAATAATAAAAAGGCCACATTTAAAGAAATCTGTTGATAAATTGCTCTAAATACATAGACCAGGTAGGGATATTTTATAGTCCACGTGAAGTGTCGCAGCATGCTCCATCAGTTCATTTCAGCTACTCTGCTTGTTCAGCCCTGCTCTTAAAGACAGATAGAGGGAGTCTGTCTCATTTCACGCTTGCAGGAGTAAATGTTAATAAACAGTCACTCAGATGCACTAAAATGTGCACAGATTCAAACACACACATGCATGCAGACAAGATATAGCTGCTATCTGATGTCCTGAACAACAGCGTGCTCAGGGCTAAAGTGCAGCTCTCCTGTTTCAGTCATACACCGCCATGGTTAGCCTCTGGATGATACGTGTGTGGGCGGCTGAGTACACACTTTCACTGTAACTGTCCCCCATCACAGTCTGACAAAAGAGGATCATCTGAGGACTCTCGCTCACTGTGGTGTGTCATTATCTAGACACGACCTGTGTTACACTGCTCATATGACCACACACACCCACCGAAACTCAGAGAGAAGAAGAAAACTTGTAAGGCCTGACCAAATGTTTAATATGTGTTGCTGTTTTTTTGTTTTTTTAAATCTGGATACATACAAGACACCTGATGCAATAGTTTTTTTCGGACTGTAATAAGTTGATAGTTGATTGCAATAGCTTAATGTTGTCTTATGACACCCTTTGATTTATGATGCTCTATTGAATTCTGTGTGAACAGCTAATACTATGCAAACCTGTCTGTCCAGTACCTTGTTTTTGGTACTGCCTGCCTAACATCATTTAGAAAGTCTGAACAACATATAACTTAGCCAACTTAACATTCATGAAATACAACACACGCACGCAAGCATCACCCTACAGTATCAATGAATAATAAAGTTTATAGCTGGAGCTACAAACTTCATATTCTGTGTGTATAGTCAACCCATATACATATTTAGTAATGTAGCCATTAGATTAGAAAAGATAGGCCTCTCTCATTAATGTATTGTATAATGAAATGTCTACACATGTTATATTCAAATGAAAACTGTAATAGACTTTGACTTGATAATTGTGCTCAGATCTAACCACTTTTGATGCTTCCAAACACAAAGCAGTGGTGGTACCTTGGAAACAATGCCCATGCTTCCTGCTGCACAGTTTCCTAATCTTAAAATTGCTCCCTCAATTTACATTTTAACTTTAAGCTTTACACTGAAACAAGAACACAACTTGATGTTGGCATTGTGCAAGGGGGTGTATCTGGGTTTGTGACCTATAAAATTACTCGTGTCTGTTTTGGAGCAGATGTTTACGGACTGTTCTGCTTCCTTATATTCTTACGTAGAAGTATAGAGTGCACTGAAACTCTCTCCCATATAAAAGCATTTTTCACTCTCATATACAGTTCTTTAGTCCAAAAATGTTTGATTTAGGACATGTGATTTTCCCTTCCCAGTTTGTAAAAGATGTTGATGATATTATAATTTTGTTTTACTACCTCCATGCATAATTAAAGATTCATAAATCATGTCTTTCTTCCTGTGACTGGGATAATAGGGGGAGGGGTTGATAGCTTTCATGCACTCAGTGTACATCAAACTGCACTGTGCTGTAAAGGTCCTTTCATCACGTTGACCTATCAGCCCTCACTTTCATCTTACACTAACGACAGCCTCATTAATTCCTAATCAAAAGACCCTGATTTACTACAGGTCTATCGAGAGTGTTCATCACGCTATACAAAGAGAAAAGTAGATAAGGTGATCTGATTTTTAAACAAAACAAATACCTAACGTGCAACTATCCAGTTCACTTCATTCAGAGTTAATGCAATTGAAAGTAGAAATAAAGCTGCTTTGTGTGGCAGAAAGTTCCTCCACAAACATCTGGAGAAAAACACTGTCTCACTGTGTGACTGTATGCTTTTTGTGCATGCACATGCTGGAATGGCTGTTCCACCTCGTTTCAGATAATCCCACACACTCCCTCCGTACTCCCAGCCTGACTAAAGCAGCCCACACTGGTCACTCTGGTGTATGGGTGTGTGTAAAATGTCTAATGGGGTGAAACAAACCGCTGTAGCTATCTGTCATAGTGTCTTTAATAGGACCTATACCCTTAGTATGCAGTAGCCAAGAGCTGATGGATTTTATGTAAAAACACATCCTGTTCAATCAATCCTATACCAACAGACTCTGAGGTTTAAAACTGCCCCGCTATTCTAAGATCAAAATATTATGGCTACTTCTATGGAGATATTGAGTTTTTGATATGATAACCTAATTAAAGTACAAATTAGTGTTATCATGTGCTCTCATTTCCCTTTGGTGAGGGAGGGGTTTGTTATAACACACTCCACCTAAGACTCTCTACAAGATATTTGAATTATAATTTACATATAATTGCATTACTTCAACAAAACAATTTATTTTTACTCTCTAAGCATTACATGAATACTGTCTATCTATACATCTATACTCCACCTTCAGTCACTATGCTCTGCCTTTCTGACCACACCTGACTCCTACATACCATGAATAAGCAGTCTACATTTATCAGATATTTCTTATAACACAGCATCAGTTTTGAGCCAATGCCCCATACAAATCCTTTTTCTTTTCTTTTTTTTTTTTTTTTTTTTTTGCTAAATAAGTTTTAACGCTACAAGACAAAAGAAGAAAAATGTGGTCTTTAGTCTAATCAAAAGAGTATCATTATTTTTTCTCTACGATCATAGAAAAAGGCAGATGAAAAATAATTTAAACAATAGAGTCTGAGACAAAGGACTTCAACTCACAGGACTACATCTGTGTCACAGTGCCCCCTAGCATTCACTTTT
This sequence comes from Rhyacichthys aspro, assembly GCA_036850595.1. Lineage (NCBI taxonomy): Eukaryota > Metazoa > Chordata > Actinopteri > Gobiiformes > Rhyacichthyidae > Rhyacichthys > Rhyacichthys aspro. The sequence goes on from CM072156.1 coordinate 13,063,888, forward strand.
TGAAATTCAGCCCTGATTTTCATGCACATAAAAAAAAATTATTAAAACCAAAGTCGATGTCGACGTTGTTTCGATTCAGGTTTGATTTGCTGCTTAAAAATAATAATGATTACTAACAACTAATTAATTAAGCAAAGAAGGTGTGGCTCATGGGGAACTAGGGTCTCAACAAGCCTTTTATAAAAAAAATTATGGCCTACAACTAAAACAAAATAAAAATAAACTTTTTTTTTTTTTTTTACAGAAATATACAAAAAATAAAAAATAAAACAAAAAATAAATACATGACATTCAATAAGAAGTGTAAGTAAAGTACTAATACATATATTTATGAAGTTAGACAGATACTGTTTTATTTTAATGGATGATTTTAAGTGTAGTTCTTTAAAATAAATAAAAATCCGGCTCACTTTATAGTTACGTCAAACACATAACAGAAGTGACGTTTTACTGTTTCCGGCCGGTCTTCCGCCTTGCACGTGTGTTGACGTTTATGTGGATATTTCTGTCATAAGAAATAGGTTTAGTGATCGTTTTTCAAGCTATATGTATTGTTTTGCGGCAGAAACATGGGAAAACTGAACGTGGTAATTTTGAGATACTTATCCCGCGATGACTTCCGTGTCCTCACAGCGGTATGTTCAACTTACATTTTGGTTTTGAGTTGCTAGCATGTGCTAAGAAGGGATCAGTTTGATCATGCTCCCTTCACACAGGTGGAAATGGGAATGAAAAACCACGAGATCGTCCCTGTGAGTCTTCTCTCCTCCATCGCCAGTCTGAAACATGGCGGCTGTAATAAGATTCTCCGGGAGCTCGTCAAACACAAGCTGGTGGTCTATGAGCGCACCAAGAGTAAGGATACGCAGTCATGACTGTTTGGAGAATAGATTATGTGTGTATTAATGTCTTGTTTTGTATGCTTGAATATTGTAGCGGTGCAGGGATACAGACTGAATTACGGAGGGTATGATTATCTCGCTCTGAAAACCTTAAGCGCCAGAGAAGTGATCATCTCTGTTGGCAATCAGATGGGAGTGGGCAAAGAATCAGGTAATGCGTTTACCGTTTCCCACTGTGCCAATAACTGTACATTTACTTGTATTATGTAAATGTATGAGTGTCCAGAAGGTGTTTAAAGCTCCCCAAAAAAGTATTTAGTGCAATACAATAACATTATAATTTAGTACATGCTGATGTGTCCTAAACTGTAACGCTATGTCTTTGTCTATGTAGATATTTATATTGTGGCGGGTCCAAATGGGGAGCAGTATGCCTTGAAGCTTCATAGACTGGGCCGGACATCTTTTAGAAACCTGAAAAATAAAAGGGATTACCACAAGCACAGGAAAAATATGTCTTGGCTCTACCTTTCCCGGCTCTCTGCCATGAAAGAATTTGCCTACATGAAGGTACATTTGTTAAGTGTTTTTTTTTTTTTTAGTTATTTAGTGAAATTCAAATTCAAATTGCTTCCAATGTTTCTCTTCCAGGCACTGTATGACAGAGGTTTTCCTGTTCCCAAACCAGTGGACTATAACAGGCATGCTGTAGTGATGGAGCTTATTAATGGATTTCCACTGTATGTAAAAATTTGTCTTTCTTGCTTTTTAAAGGAAACTGATTGGAAATTGAGTGTGTCCTGCATCTCTTTCAGCTGCCAAGTTCATGAATTACAGGATCCATCAGCCCTGTATAACGAGTTCATGGAGCTTATAGTCAAACTAGCAAATCATGGGTTAATACATGGAGACTTCAACGAGTTTAATCTTATGTTGGATGACCAGGACCACATAACTATGATTGACTTTCCTCAGATGGTGTCCACATCACATTCTAATGCTGAATGGTTTGTGTTTTGAATTTGAATAAATTCATATTCTCAATAAATTTTGTGTTGTGGTTTTATACTTATTCTTTCTCTCTTTTTTTAGGTATTTTGACCGTGATGTCAAGTGTATCAGGGATTTCTTTGCAAAACGATTTAACTATGAGAGTGAGCTCTTCCCAACCTTCAAAGACATCAGGTTGAATTATAATTTTTTAATGGAATTTGTATTAACATTTAAAATTGTGCACTGATCCTCTTTTCGTGTTGTGTGTTTAGACGATCATATTCTCTTGATGTGGAAGTCTCGGCCAGTGGCTTCACCAAAGAGCTAGAAAAAGATGGTGTTTTGCTTCACCCAGCTGGACCCGAAAATGAAGATGAAGAGGATGAAGAGGATGATGAAGAGGAGGAAAGCAGTGAAGAATTACCAAACGAGACTTTGGATTTAGAGGAATATAAACACGCAATGCTGGAACTGGAAGGTCTAAAAGTCAGTGACGCAAACATTGAAATCCCAGATAATGTTACAAAGGAGAAAAATGAAAAACCAACAGAACAACAAAACACTGAGACTGTATCAACAATTAAAAGTGAGGAGGAGACTGTGAGGGATAAAGAGGATGAGTTAAAGGAAGCAGATGATGAATGTCCAGAGCTGACAGACCTTTCTGCTTTCAACAAAGAATATAAACCTTTCAGGTAAACAGGATTTGAATGCACCCCGCATTATTCCTCGTATTAGAAATGTGTTTAGGCATGTTTAAAGCAAATATAAGCTATGAAATGTTTACAGTTTTCAGGGCACACATTGACAAAAGTTAGTTAAGAGTTAGTTTCGTCAATGTCTGGCACATGTTTAGTAGAATTTAACTGTGTCTCTTTGCTGAGCAGAGACCCGGACAGTCTCCTCCACATCGCAGAACACAGGAGACAACGGATGGACAGCGAGGCTACAGTGGGCAGCGTAGGGAGCTGTTCCACCATACCACCGGTGCGTATAGAAACACTTAATTCAATTCAATATTTTCTATGTGAGCAAAGGATCATAAATAATAAAAATTTAAAAAAAATCCATATAATTTACAACGCATAGTAATAGGACAGAAACATTTGTACCTAATGTTACACATTGTGCTGTCTGTAGTAACTGTTGGCAATATTCTGCTACTGTGTCTACTGCAGGAGGTAGTACGCCAGAAGGTGCATAGGCAGCTCAACAAGCAGCAGAAGGCAGCCCAGAGAAGACGACTGCAGAAAGGAGAGGCCAACTTAGTGACCAAATCAAGAAGAGAAACGCGAAGTACAATCAAGTCTAGTATGGACTCTGCAGACTTCTGGGGATAAATGGATTGAGGGAAAGGATCCAAAGGACATGGAAGCTCCTTGCTCGTTGTAGACCACAATGGAAAAATATGTACAGTTTCTGTAGGTTTCTCTTTGCATAAACTGACATCTTAAGACTGTCATACTCAAACTTATGACTTTCTCAAGCTGTATAATTGATAATAAATTACTTTAATCATAATTGCTATGACTGTCTTGACAAAGAGGCGTAAAAGATTGTATTTTGATAATGTTTGTGTGGTGTGTGTAATGGTTACGTTGCTTAAACAAACCCTAAGAAGTTTCAAGGTCATTTGGTGTTTGCAAAGTGCTGACAGTGATTAATGAGATGTGAATTCAAGACTTCAGACTAAATGCAAGTTTAAAGTCAACCTTTTTACTGAAAACTGTCTTGGTTTAAAGATAAATAACTATTATGTCAAACTGAATGGATTGCTACAACTGCCATGCCATCACAGAAAAGTTGAGTTGACTTGAACGTGGGAACATATTTGCTCCATAGTCACATAATACAATCATAATGAAAAGCTATAGGAAATGTGGACACAAACCCATTCAGCTCAGACAGAGTAAAGAACTTGTCAAAGACGAGAAAACACAAAACACTCTTTTTCCCTATTTTTCTATGCGGAAAAAAAACTGACAGCTGTGGTGGATTCAGACATCAACAATGGCCATTCATAATGGAGCCTGGGAGGGTGAATGAAGCACAGGTCTGGGGCCCATTTGACTCAAAACTTTGTGAAAAGTCAAATTTGTTCCACTTTTAGGAATTAAAGAGTTTAACTATGCATGTTGTCCTTAAATATTTAACATTTCGATTTGTGGTTCCACTTGGAGACATCTTTGCTGGGCTTGAACAATTTGGTTGTTCAGGGATTAGCAAGTTGTAAAGCTCGTGGGGAGGGGTGCGGCATTCCAGTGCTGCACCTCGGGTTTGTGTGTGCAGAAAAAGAGTAAAGGGGCCCTCGAAGCTAATTGGCAGCAAGAGTGACAAAGGTGGTCTGCTTCAAAAGAGAAACCCCGGTGAGACGTTCACACAGCAGAAGGAGGCAAAAACTGGCAGAGAAAGGAGTGTCAGAAGGGCTTTCGCATTTTGAATTTCCTCAGTAAGGTGCTCTCATATGATGTGGTTCTGGATATTTTGTGTATGAGTATTTGAATTTATAGAAAAAAGGAACTGAGTGAAGTTGAACTGGTGGAAAGTGGACTAAATGCGATGCAGTTGTCAAGTAAACGGCAAAGAAGGATGAGTAAAGGAAAAATTGAAGACTACATCATGTCATACCTGTCACAGAATGAAACTGACGCCAGCCCCAATGACTGTGAGTACCTCAAACAATATGGTTTCAGAACTTGTCATGTGTATACAACTGGAAATAGAAAGGAAGTGTTATGAAAGTAATGTTTTCAGTCTGCTCTTGCTTGCATTATTGTTGCTCATTACTACTTGCAGTTTGAAGTATTGGGTTTAAGATTTTTTTTATTAGCAATGCTTTTATGTACAGTGAACGTAGTGGCCATGCTTCACGACTTCTGGGAGCAGAAGAAGATAAGTCAATCCAGCAGTTCCTCCACTGAATCAGATGGTTTAGCAACAGAAACAGGCTGCAGGACAGAGAGTCTACTGCTGTATGAGTCTGCACCTTCGCCTGGATCTTCTTTTGTCTGCTATGTCACGCTGCCTGGAGGAAGCTGCTTTGGTAACTACAAGGTGTTTATCTAGTCCACATGACATGCAGTCCTCATTAGGTCTTGCCTGTATGCCTGTAATAGATTATTAATTTTTTTTAAATCTTTGATGCCTTGAAATTCACAAACTTGAATGAATAACTTTACAAAGAAGCAAAACTCGAGCTGTTACTGAATTCAACTTTTAATTCAACTTGGCTTTAAAAAAAAAAAAAGCTTTTAAGTCTTAGTCTTTTTGAGTCTTTATTCCATTTGGATAAACACAGTCATGTATTATATGTGTATGTGTTCTATGCACATTTGTTTACAGGAGAAAACTCTTTGAATACCTCTGTCTTAATCACTTTGATGATTTTATTTAGATTTAGGTTTGTGAAATGTAAAGGAAATATTTTTAAAAACATCTATTACTTGACCTACATGCAGGTGTGTAACACTCAGGCTGAGGCCCGAAGAGATGCAGCTCGTGTTGCCTTAATGAACTCACTTGTGAATGAGTTGCCATGTCGGCGAATCACCTCTCAATTCATTACTCAAAGTTTGCAGCAGGCAGCCACTGACAGCACAGTGAGTGTAAGAGCATGTAAACATCCTGTATTACTGTTACGGGGTTCAGTGAAGATTCTGTGGAGAATAGCTAATCAGCACATTAATTTAGGCCTGTGCACATGTCTTTTCAGATGTCCATTGAGGATGCCAGTGATTCAGGCACCAGTATAGGAACCTACAGTTTGCTGCTCCATTCTTCTATTGGGAAGACGATGCTGCAGTTTCAGGTAAAGTAGAAAGCCCATACTAATTTTTTGTTTTCTTTGGGGCATTTATTTAAAAAACAACAACAACAACAACAACAACAACAACAAAATACACTACAGTAAATGTGTGCAATAGCACATTTGCTTTACTGGATTTCTCAAAATGTATTTCTGACATTTTCATATTTAGTATCAAGCCTAATATAACAACACATATTATGAAGTGTGTCTGTTTTGTGTTTTTATCTGATTTTCTCAGTAGATTGGTCCATTCTAGTATGTATGTCTACCTCTATATAAAGAAATGTGTCTACATACTTTCAAATTTCTTTTAAGTTTCTGTGACACAGAAAGACCCATATGGGCTATTATATACATGTTCACAGCACATTTTATTACCCTAGCTACTCCCATACACTAAGTACATTGTTTTCTTTTTAATCTTTAATCTCTTCCTTGTCTTTTTAAGGAGATGATGACGGTTTTCCAGTTGTTGCATTGGAATGGGACACTTAAGTCCTTAAGGGAAAGGCAGTACTCTCGACAGGTGAAAGACAAAGATGGTTACAGCACTTTGGGACCTAATCTGAGTATCTGCTTAATTGTTCATTTTCTTTCAACATTTTCAGAGTGTGATTTCATATTATTCTCAAAGGTCGCTTGATGAGTATATGCGTAGCAGCATGGCTCTGGACTGGCTCAACCGAGAGCAGAGGATCCCTGGACAACTTGGAGAGGAGTTGCAATTGGCGCAGAGAGAACTAGTGTTAGCTCGCCGTAGAGGCACTGAATTGCGCTTTTACAAGGAAAAGACAGAGATTCTTAGCTTGGCCCTGAGCCAAGCATACATACACCCCACACTTGAGGTCTTTAACCAAGCACCAAGTCACAAACAAGCAAGAACAAGATTCTTCTACAGCCAGGACACAGAGGTCAAAATAACCCCACCCTGCAGCCCACCATCAACTCTCCATAAAAACGCAAAGCAAACAGTCAGTCCAACATCAACAAACACATTTCTTAACAGCCCTTTGCAATAATAACAGGAGACTTATGTTGCCTTGGAACAACCATAAAACAAATATAAACAATGTCAAATGAACAACACACCACAGAGAACAGCACTGCAGATAACAATAAATGACTGTGGGATTTTACTTGTCATTATGTTTTCTAAAAGAAAAATTATAGACTATGTGAGAAGAATGTAGTTTTTTTGGTTTGTTTAGTAGAAAAAATATACTTAAAATGCTTCTGTAATTTATCTTGGTTTACTTCTTGCATTATTGTGTTAATTCAGCATTTTGTGACTTTCTTGTCCTTTTTTATTACGTTTAATCTTCCTATTAAGTGTGTCATAGACGTGTTATTGCTGATATTAAAGTTACAGACAAAAATACAAAATGCTCTGTAACATTGTTTGTAAATGATAAATACTTCAACAAATGTACCATGGATTTTTAACTCTCTGGGCACCCGTTGAAGGGTCACGTGAACAGGGGTTTGATAGCTGAGTTCCTGGAGGAAACAAAACAAATGACAGCTGACTATCGAGGAGGGTTTTACTGCCTCGTGTCTAAACTCTTATTGTGAAAGATTTTTTATTGACAATACGAGCAGTTATATAGAAGTGTTATTGGCAGGTGGGGATTAAACAGAAAACAGAAAAGTTGAAACACAACGCCGCTTGCTAATGGCTAAGAGGTAGCGGTGATCGAGCTTCAGGATGTTTGTTGTGTAAGCGGTGTTTTATTAGCAGAGACTGTTTTTCTGAAACATCGTTCTGGGAATTCGGTCTGCTCCATGCTTTAGCTGTTCGTGTCGCTGTCCTTGTAATCGTCCTGCCTTTTGCTGTCTACAACCTCTGACTGACCACGATGGTTTTGTTTACTACAGCTGACTATTTTATCTTGACAGCACAGGCGAACACTTTCTGTTTATCGCACAAATAGCTTCCCATTTTATCAATTGCGTGCCGTTTGTAGCCTAAGACTTACCTACTAAGACGACCATTTTTGTTCTGTTGGTAAAACTTGCGTCGTAAAAGCTTCTTCGACCATTATATCAATGTAATAGCAGAAATTGAAATCTGCAGTCTGCTGTCAGCTGACACTAAATATGGAGGCCGTCAGACCAAAGAAGACAAAGACAAAAAACAGTGGAAAGAGTCAGGTAAGTGTAACATATTTTATTTGTTTCCAAACAAATACATTATATAACACAAATCTTATTACATTTATGATTAACCACCATTTGGTTATTAGTTCAGTAATATCAAGAGAACATTTTCCAATTACTGTATTTGCTCTAAGGTGGCAAGGAAGCAGAAGCAGGCAGAAGAAGAGAAAAGAGCTACAGCTCCCTTAAATGTTGATGATGAGGCCTCCACCTCTGATTTTACCGACATCCCACTCAGCCTACCATATCAGGCAGAGGACAAACAAGAGGAGCATACACAGCCTCTGGAAACAAAGACTGAGCCTTCAGATGAGTGCTCTGAAGAGTGTGCTTTATCCTCAGAAGCGTCACAGTCAAATGTGAAACTATCAGTTGAAAAGTCAGAGATTATGTTGGTTGTCAAAGAGTCAAATGAAGAAGATAAGACTAATGACTCCGCTGAGCTTAGAGTTACACCAAAGACACTAGATGTGGGACAAGTTGACCAATCATTGAAACAACCATGTACTTCGTCACAGTTTCAAATCCCAACTGTCCCATTTGTGTCTGCAATGTATCCATCACTACCGTCACTGGAGGAGCACCATGCAATACCTCTCTGTAAAGAAACAATAAAAATCTCTGGGAGAGGGCCTGCTGTTTTGGCCCTTGCCGAACAGGAGTCCTCTCCTCCAAGTCTACAACCTCTTGAATCTGTAGCAGAGCTCTCTCGAAGCAAACTCTACCCAGAATTACCTAAAACTGCTCCAGAAATTCAGGTAATTTTTATAAAAATCAGCATGCATGAATTCAAAGTGAAACTGTGTTTGTATAACAAATGATGCCCTTGCCCTCTCTGCAGCCTTTCTCGCTTGAGCAGCTAAGTGTCTGGGAGCCTGGTGGAGGCCTGCGATTATGGCTAGATGGCGTGGAAGTGTGTGCAACCCAGTTTTGTGCTGTTGCTAGACAAGAACACCATGAATTGACTGAACTGTTACAGAACTACTGGCGCTGCCGTAAACAGCTGACTCAGTCACATGCACAGCTACACACACAGTCCTCTGATTGCAAAAGCACACAGAATCGTCTCTGGAGTTTTAGAGATGAACAGCTCACACTTCAGGTCTGTTTGGTAAAACAAAGAAGGAAATACCAGTGCATTGTGGCATATGACACCTCTAATAGGCTGCTAATCTTATGAACTGAATCCCACAGGGAGTGTGTGCAGACCAGTCTAAAGTATGCGGGTACCATCGATTTCAGCAGGCAGACTTTAATGAGAGTGTTCTGGCTGAACTAAAGAGACTGTTTGAAGCTAGAAGAGAGCTGCTTCATCAGAAGGTGGCACTGCATGCCTACACTGCCCTACTGTCACGGCTCCAAGTGGAGTCATATTTATATCGGCTTTTAAAAGGTTAGCAACCAAATTCCTTTTGTTTTAAAGTAATATCACACAGTAAACCTTAATCATATTATACAGTATTATCACAAGTGTTTTTCTCTTAGATTGTTCTAGTAGCCAGACCCAGCCTTCATCTCTCAGACCTCTGAAAGAAGCCATCAGTGTCCTATTTAGCTTTCTACGTAGAGTGCTGGATGACTCACAGTTTCAGTCAGATATCCACCATTGGTTGGAAAGACTGGTAAACATTAAACACATTTGCTCTTAGGACATGCTTTACTAGTCTACTATTATTTATAATCTACATTGTTTACCGTTTCCCCTAGGTTGCAGTCCTCCTGCAGAATGGAGGGTCAGGAGAGCATCTCTACCTGATGTGCCATTTGCTGTGCTGTCCTGCTGGGGTGGCAAAGTGGGCTGCACCCTTTCTTCAGGTTAGGTTGACAGCACTAATTATAACTTTTGTAATTTCTACAATTGAATAAGATCTCCTTCATTGATGATTACCTTCTACAGATTCAAGTTTGGACCAAGACCAGTGGAGTGCAGGACTTCATGCAAGCTCTGGCCATTCTTATGTCCCCTGCTAGGTAAATTTAATTTCTTTGTTCTAAATAAGTCACTTCATAGGTATTGGGGGTTCTTTTTTAAACAGTAACATATTTACTCTACTCTAGACACCGTGAAGAGTTTCTCAGCCATATGAAGCCATGTGAAAGCCAGAGCTCTTCGCTTTCTGGACCAGAGTCTGGCAACTGGACACTTGTCGATGAAGGAGGAGAAGAGGTACATGTAGTGTGTGTGTAAAAATAAATTTGTAATTATACATTATACTTACTACAGATACATATACTACAAAATAGTTATACTGATTACTGTTGTGTGTTACAACATTTGTGCATGTATATGAAGGTATGATCTTGCTTTGTACTATTGGAATACATGAAATATCTTTGTTACTTCCAATCTAATCAACATCACTAATTAGGATGAGGACCCAGAGAGCAACTGGTTGCTGCTGTGTGAAGAGGATCTGATAGCTTTGCTCAACCAGTTTCCTTTCCAGCAGCTCTATTCGCACATGTTGGGAATGAGTAAACAGGGTACGGGTATCTATCCATTCTTCTGATGTGGCTGTTTGCAGTTAGTAGTGTATAATGACACAAACCACAATCTCTTTTCAGGTGTTTATAATCCACAAGTCTGCTCCAGTCAGAAAATGATGCGTGTGTTTGCATTTGCTTCTTCACTCATTGAAGTATTAGCTCTTGGCTTGCAAACCTACAACAGGGCACGATACAGACAGCTGGTGAAACGAATTGGTCACATTATACGGTAGGAACCATCAATTCAAAAATCTCAATAATCAGCCATAAAAATATAGAATATTTGTGACTTTTATCTGTCTTTTATGTGCTTTTATTTAGAATGACAGTATGCTATGTGAGTGATCACTGGGCCCAGTATGTGAGTGTTACTGGTGAAGAAGGATCTAACTCTCAAGTACATTCCCTTTCTTTGGAAAAATTACAGCTGGAATATGATCATGTCTTCCTCAGAGCTGTTTTACACGTGCTCAGGAATAAAAGGTATTTTTTATTCTTACTTTTTGCTCACATTTAATTTTTATTTATTTACTTATTAATTTTAATTTAATAAGAATGGCTTAGCTAAAACATTCTTATTTGTTTTGGTGATGTCTCACAGACTGGGCATTTGGTTGTTTATGTCTGAGATGCCATATGGGACTCTATCCAGCTCGATGCTATGGAAGGTTCTTTATGTCATGCAGTGTGCAGAGACAGCCGGTGTAGAAACACTTGGATGTACAAAAGATACAAACCTCTGCATTCAGGCTCTCAGAGGTATACTCCTTTGCCTCAAAGAAAACCTATAACTGCCATTTTGTCCCCTTAAAGCATTCGTCTTTTTTCTATCTAGATCCAAAGCACCAGGAGAGGTTTGAGCAGTGGCTTTGTGAAGTCAACAGCTCAGATGGCATCGCCCTCCTCACTGCTTTAGCACATATGGCCACACCCATGCAGCATATTGATCCTGCCTTCATCACAACCATAACTCTGCTTATTTACCAGGTACAACAAGTAAAAGTTGCTAAAATGCAATTAGACTATAAACAAACTTATTGTATTAATTATTTAAAGATTTGTATGGTATGCATATTAAAAAGGAAAGGAACTCAATTTTCTTTGTTTAGAAATACAATATATAACTACAGTTTGACCTAATTCTTATTTAGGTGTCGTACGTAAGCATGTCTACCAGAGAAATTTATTCCAAAGTGGGACGAGAGTTGCTTGCTGCCATAGCCACAGCACACCCCTTTGTTATCTCTGTGCTCCTGGAGAGACTAAGAGAGACCATACAAACAGTAGGAATGGTTGGTACATTCTCTGTCATATGATAATGTATACCAAACTTAAATGCAGTTTTACTGTATTTTTATGTGTTCTTATGTGCTTAAGGTGGCATTGTATTTATGTAAAGAGCTGCCCCTGAGCTTGTGGCAGCCTTGTCCAGAGGAGATTTGTGTCATTGGTGCCTGGTTGCTACAACATCCCCTCTCAGCTGTTGAGAATCGTTTGGCCTGTGTTATACTAGAAGGTCTCAACTGGGGTTACACACAGGTAGTTATGTCTGCGTGAGGGATATGTTTACAACAGTGTTGCAGTAGTTGCATGTTTAACCATGTTTTTTTGTTTTTTTTGCCACAGGATGGATCGTTGGCTTTGCCTTCATCTCTTCATTGTGAAGTGGCTCTGTTGGTGGCTGAAGCCTATCAGAAGTACCTTACAGATAAACCATATAGTGGCCTCATATCAGAAGGGATAAAACAGGTGCCACTTTGAGATGTTTTCTTCTGATGTAGTACAAAGCTGTCTGACTGCATCCCACATTCATTTTTTTCTGTCTTGTCTCTTTCCTTCAGGTGTCTTATCTTGCGAGTGTCCTTCGTTTAGGTGTGTCCCCCGAGGCATCTTTCAGTCAGTGGGCATGGCAACTGCTGCTTAGACTAAAACTTCATGGAAATACCCAGAATCCTAAAGGAGCCTGGTCGGTCCCTGCTTTAGCATCAAATCCACCTCCAGAGCTTACACACACACCCAGCATGCACCCTGTTCTCAGGGCTGTAAAAACAGGCCTCCCTATTGGATGCTACCTTTCAATTGCCATGACAACAGTGGGACATAGGTTTGTCTTTAGATACTTGGTGATTACTGTATAACACATGCTGAACGCATAATTTGATCTAATGTGTTGTTTTATAGTCTTGAAAGTTTTTGCACCGATGGAGTTGGATTGTTGAAAAGTCTGATTCAGTCTCGCCATTTGAGAGCTGCTGTACATCTGCTGGACAACATCTTACCCCAAACTTACCCTCTCAGCTTCTACCTGCTCAACAACTCCCAGTAAAAATCTTTTCACAGACTAATAAAAGATTCAGATGAAAATATTTATTACTGCATTACTGTTTTATTCTTAATTTTTATCACAGGTTTGTAAGTTGTATACAGATGTTCTTGCAGTATGACAGTGTTTGTCCTCAAGGTGTGACACAGCAGGTCACTCACAGAGTCGCACCATTGCTCACTGGAACAACTTATGGAGATAATGTTCGGCTGTTAAACAGTATCATTCAGGTGATTATTCAATGATTACAGAAATGTAACGTTTCACAATAGTTGGAATTGCCTTTTTAATTAGATGTGCTTTCTTGCAGAGCCATGTTGTAGAAAGTTCACAGCCTGGTCGTGTTGGATCTGCAGCAGTGCTGGAGTTTTGGGTTGGCATTTTGACTCAGCAAAATTTGTGGTACAGGGACAAAACAGTTCTTTACCTCATGGATCAAATCTGTTGTGCTGCATTTACACACCACCAGGATGAGTGTGTCCAAAAACTGCTGTATCAACAGCACAAGGTATTATTTAAATTAATGTCAGCATTTTACATAATTTAGGAAGCGTCAGGGGTATCACAAATGCACATCTTGAATATACCTCTGTAAAGTGAGATTCACTCTGAGCACACCATAATATTAGCAGCCCAATCAAAATGAGAAACGACATTAAATTGCACCAACATTTTTGTTTTAATTGCATTTTTTTAGAATGCCTTAGGTTTTCATGGAGATCGAGGTCTGCTGTCTTCTATAGTTGGCTGGATTGCTGGAAATGCAACACCTTCCTTTATAGAAGGTCATTCACTGAGTGCAGAGGTAAGGTCCACCTAAGTCGACTCAGCATCATTTGTAAGCTCCTTAATCGTTTTGTTTCTGTGTAGGTGTGGTTTGCCTGGCTTGTGCTGAATATGGAGGGTGTGTTTGAAGAGGATTCTCAGCTCCGACAGTGTGTTGAACATGAGCTACTTGCAGACCTTAGCATCTCTCCAGATCAAGCCTGGAAGGTATACATGACTTTATATAGTAAAATAACTGCGTTTGTTAAAACTTTTAAATAAACATGAACAGCAAGCTCATAATCTTGTTTACTGGTGATGTTTGTGTTTCTGGTACAGAAGGCACAGCAGAGGCTGAAGTTGCCAGTAGCCCCATCATTGCAGCGGATGCAAATTTACCGTTGGGCCTGTCAGGCTTTAGCCACCCCCGCAGACCACCCTCTTCTTCCTTTGGTCTGGCAGAAGTTCCTACAGCTTTACCTCCGACAGCCTGGGCCAGAGTATGGGTATGAGGAAATGCAAACATTTCTTAAAAACATGCAACCTGTGGACACTACATAGAATTAAATTTGACCCTCTGGTTTGATATGTAAAACACTTCTGCTAAAGTAATACCTTTCCACTAATTTTCTACTGCATATAATATCATAATGAGAGAGAGTTAACTTATTTTCACTTTGTGTTACTTAATCATTATACATCAACAGTGAAATCTTATAAGTTAGCTGTAGAAATTAGTTTTGATTTTGTAACTTTCTAAATGCTTCCATAATGATCTGATCTTATGTATTACCGGATATATTAATAACACTAAAATAAAAAAGGTTACAACACAATGTTAGCTCTGCTTGAAGGGACTCAGGCACCCACAAATGCTTTCACAGATGTGATGTCTTAGATGCATTGAGCACATTCATGCGTTGCATTAAAGCTGGCCCATTAATGCTGAATCACTTAAATTTGCGTGCTAATGTATGAAAAAGGGTGATAGTATTTTGACTATATATAATCTCTGCCAGTTTGGCTGCTGGTGGATGTATTGGACGAAGATTCTTCCAGACCTCTTCCCAGGCTGCATTACTCAAAGATTTGAGACAGAAAATTCAAGAGGTATCTGATTTCCACCATGCTGCAAGTCTGGCCCTTAGGGTACCCCCACCCCAAACACCATCATCAGACAGCCAAGGTGATGAAAGTCCAGGCAATCTTCGACCACCTTACCTCACCTCTCCTCAGCTTCACACAGAGCTGGTCAGGTAGGACACTTCTTGCTTTTTGACGAGTATCCAAGTGTTTACAGCTGATTATAACTAATCTGACTGGTTACCTACAGGTTGTTTGGAGTATTTGCTTTGTGGCTGGATGATGAGACATTGCAAAAGCAGGAGGTTTACTTGCCTTCTCTTCCTCCGGAGTATGAACCCCACAGACTGGCACAAGTCATGCAACGCCAGCAAGTGAGTGTATAATCTACTGTCTGTAGTTTTACAATAAAATGTACCCAGGTGGATTTTATATGTGTTTTAGAGTTGCAGTTTTGTAGTGTGGTAATAGTACTTATTTTGTTGTTTTTAATTGCAGGTGCTGTGGGTAGAGTACATGGACCAAGAGCGCCTGCAGTACGATGAAATGGAAGTTTTGTCTCTGTGGAAAAAGGTGCAGAGTGAGCCAACCTTTCTCCAAGCCCAAACCCACAGTTTTACAGACTACACAAGCTTCAGTAATGGTATGAAGGCAAAATGTTTCTATTGGTTAATTTTAGTTTAGTTTAGATATTCAGTAGAGAATCTAATTAACCTTGACTACACCTTGCATTTGAATTCATTTCCGCATCATCTTACGAACAGTGAAGATCATTTTACACCTCATTAGCATGTTTCCTCATATCTTTGCAATAAATAATTAAGTTGCTGAGGTGTGATTTGCAAATATAAGGCTCAAATGTCCTCAGGACAATTTTCTTCATTCCCACTTGGTGGTGCTTATACGTTGCAAATTAGTGGCATGGATGTCTTTCAATGCAAACTAGGACCTATTTCCATTTACACTTCTGAGATATGACACGTCAGATAAATTAATGGTGATTCATTTGTGCCCCTCTTGTCTCCAGCCAAGGAACGGATATTGTCCAATCTACAAAAACACCCAGTACCCCGTCCAGCTCCAGAGCTGCAGCAGCAAAAGATGCCTGTGGCCGATGTCCCAACCACATGTCTTACAGACTCTAAAGCTGCTGGTGAACTGCTGCAACAGGACCTTAGGATTTTACAAGACCAAGCCAGGTATACCACAACCTACCCCATACATCTGACAAGAACTCACAATGTACCAGTACCTGCAAAATATATATCTATATATATCTATATATCTATCTATCTATATATATATATATATATATATATATATCTATATATATATATATATAGATAGATAGATAGATAGATAGATAGATAGATAGATATAGATAGATATATATATCTATATCTATATATATAATATGTGTGTGTGTGTGTGTGTGTGTACACACATGTGTAATAATAATATTTATTATTTGATGCCAGGATTGCAGTGGCCTGTGAAGCCCAGCAGGTGGCGTTGGAGCAAGAGCTATTAGAGAGCCTACCTCTGTTGTATAAAAACCGACCTGAGCAAGTCACTATGGCCCTTGAATGTAAAGGAAAAGGGGGGCAACCATGCCAGGGACCTGCTAATATCACTGTGACTGTAAGACCACACTCAGTTCTCTTTAGTGATAGACGCTTCAATGCAATATTTATTTTAGTAGTGCACCAAACGCATCCACCGCGTAAATACATGTGAAATATTTTTTTAATATGATAGACAACCTTTGTGAATTGTGTGTAAAAACTGTATAGTGTGAGCGACTTCAGAAACAGGAAGCAGTACAGACGCAGATTACATCTCTCCGTCGGGACATCAAGAAGCTGCAAACTGATGCCATGGCTCCACCTCCTCAGACTTTGGCCCAAGCAGCTGTACACACTGAGAACTTTATCACGTAAGTAAAACCAAATAAATAACACACCATTAATTGAAATATGCTGTCAATACTAATGACTTTAGGAAATGTGTTCAGGGCTTTGGTGAATTTGTACAAAGCTCAAAGATCATCAGCTGTGCAGCATGTTGGTGTGGCTGCCTTCTACCAGGTGGTCTCCTTTGTGTGTGAAGATACATTGCGGCATCCCCCGACAAGACAGTACCTCTCCTCCTGTGTGGAGATACTAGGACAGGTGCCAACACCACACACACAAACACATTTTGTACTGAACATATACTCAAAAGCTGAAAGTACAAATTACATTAGCCATTAACCTGCAAAACTCTAGGGAAGGTTCTTAACACTGTGCGAGCCAGAATGCTACACTTAGTCACTGACACCTGCATTGGGATGGTTGTTTTGCAGAAACGATTATATCCTCTTCTTCATTTTTCATCTTATTTTTTAAGACGGGGTAGATAGTATACATACATACATACATATATACATATATATATACAT
Organism: Rhyacichthys aspro; assembly: GCA_036850595.1. Lineage (NCBI taxonomy): Eukaryota > Metazoa > Chordata > Actinopteri > Gobiiformes > Rhyacichthyidae > Rhyacichthys > Rhyacichthys aspro. Next base: position 13,080,786 of record CM072156.1, read on the forward strand.
ATAGATAGATAGATAGATAGATAGATAGATAAAAGTGCAAAAAAAAAGCTACAAACCCAGTCTCTACCTTTTTGTCATGCATATTGAATTCACCTGAATGTGTATTGTGTTTATTTTGGTGCTTAGGTGTTTATCCAGGGCAATGCAGAGCAGTGTGGCCGCGTTCTGAAAACCATCCTGGAGCAAAGACGTCTTTGCCCTCTCATTTCTCCATTCTTCACTCCCAATGCAGCCCCCAATCAGCTTGTCTTTTTGTACCAAGACGTGGTGACATCCCTACATCTTGACAGTGCTGATGTCATTTTCATGCTGCTCACTAAGGTTAGTTCCCACACATAAAAAAACAAGGGTGATTCATATGAGAATACCAGTGTCAGTATTGAATTTGTGTTCCCTGCAGTTTGACCTGACCCAGTGGCTTAATGAAGCAAATCCCATCTTTTCTGAGAGGACTCAATTGCTGGAATTGGTTCATGGTGCCCTCTGTGTCTGCGGCCGAGACCCTGAACCAGAACTTCTTACACCATTTCATCTTTTCACTAAACACTGGACTTGGCTTTTACGTCATCATTTTCCTGACCATTACAGTGACTGCCTGCGTCTGCTCATGACAAGTGAGTTTTGTTTTATTTACATAAGACACATTCATGGAACTTATTTTTGCCTCAAGAAAGTACTCTGCAAATGTATTTAAAAATGTTTTTATTCCATCTATTGATTGACTGAATGTAACTTATCGAAATAACAAAAGACGTGTCTGTTGTGCTTTCAATTTAAGAATGTTATGTAATAACTAAATCCTGATTACTGTTGAATTTATCATGTCTAAATTCTCTAGGCTCGTCAAACCAGTTACTGAGTCCAGAGTGTTGGAAAGTGACTTTGCGTGTGCTGGGCTGCCTACCCTCACTACACAGCAATAAGAACAAGGGCGAACAAGTCCAAAGCGTTTTAGATTCCTCTGGCCGTGTGGTAGGACATCAAGGTTCTCCATACAGATCCCCCATCAGCCTTTCTCCTCAGCAGGTTTTGTATATTTGTGTGGCTTTAATTATTTTTATTTTTTTTTGTCCACCACTCACTGGTGTTTTGTCAGAACTAAAATGTGAAGCTGTCTCTACAGGTGGAAGAAACAGTCGAATGGCTATGTGACTATTTTCAACGCAGTCGTCTCAGTAAAAATGATCACCGCAGCTTTGGACTTTACTCTTCCTGGGCCCCCTACATCAGTGACGTTGTGTCCTTCTGGGAACATTTGATTGGTTGTTTAATCAATGTGCAAATCAGCAATTGTGCCAGAGAGTCAGTGGGAAGCAGCAAAGTACTGAAAGGTATCTCTTACATCTACATTATATTGTGCCTTTTGAATATATTGTTATTGTAATGTAATCCACACTTTCTTCATTCAGCTTTGACGAGCTTGCACAGTAAGATTGTGAAGCTATTTAAACCTTGGATTTTTCCACTGGATACCGATGATGGCAGGTAAGAACAGTATTTTGGTGACAACAGCTTTGTTTGGCATAAGCAGGCCAGAAAGAAGGAAGAGTCTGTTTAGTTTCAGTTTGTATGTTATTTGCCAAACTTTAAAAGCAAACATAATGCCATCATTATATAAGCATCTTCTGTACTGCCGCTTGTCTTGGACTTGTCTTGTCTGATTAAAAAATGTAAATGAAATTGTGCAATTGTTGTCTCTTTCTGTCAGTAACATCAAGTGTTACCCCTGGCTTGAAACCGATGCAAGTGTCGCAGGATGTTTGGTCGGACTTTACACTCAAATGACTGAGACTTTGCACCACAAATTTAGAGGTAAGAGCTGTCATATGTTACCACCAGCTATAAGAAAAATCAATTATGAAGAAGTCCCTCTTGACTGTGTACGTTTCTTTTGTAGATCGTTTACTCCCTGGACAGAGAGGTGTCCTGTGGCTGTGTATGATGCAGTATTGTGAGAGCTGTACGGCCCCTCGAACACCCGAATACTTGCTCTACCTTTATCACACACACCTCCGCAGCCTTCCTTGGAGACATCTGCACCCTGACACTCAGCTCATGGAGCAGCTTTTCAATGTGAGACCCTGACACATGAACTCTGGCCTTCAACGTTACACACAGATTTAGACTTGTGTAATGTAGTGGTGCTTGTCAACTTGAGACCTCCGTTATGACCTCTAGTTCCTATTATTAGAGCCTTTTCTAATAATTATAGTTTCAACACACTGCTTCATATTAGGCTCACATTTCCTAACCCAAATTGACTGTTACACACTGAAAACCTGTTTTTAAGTAATCAGTCACTGATATTTATTTTTCAGTCCTCCATTTGTGATATTGATTTTACAGCCACACGCTAAAATTATTGGTCTTGAACCAACAGGTGGAGAGAGGAAGTCCCAAAAGTTGCTTTCTTTTCATGGGAGAAGTGTTATGTGAAGTTAATTGGGTCAGTGTCCTCAGTGAACACTTACAAACAACATATCCATCTCTGATGTCTGAAATGGCAGTTCAGAAGGAATCACACAACATGTTGGTCTATCTGCTCTACATGCTAGTTTTTCTTGCAAAAGAGGAGCAACTTCTGAGTCAACAAGTGAGTTTATAATAATTAGTATCTCATGAGAGTTGGCCAGACTTTTCCTCTTTTGTCATGTTTTGTTATTTATCTTCCAGGACTCCCCCTTACTTAGTTTGTTGGTCCAGTCTACATCCATGCCTTGGCACCACCTGGATCTGTCCTCTTACCAAGGCATTCTGGGATATGTCAGCACCCACTACCCTCCTTCTCTCTTGCTCAGTGCTGATTCTGCGCCTCACCTATTGCTTAAATTATTGCGTAGTGCTGCTGGGTTCCACCCCTGCCCCAATGGAGATCCACATGCGGTAAGATTTTTACCCGTTAACCTCTTTTTAAGGTTAAATTATTTACCCAACTGACACAATTTTCTGTTAGGAGGAGACGTTGAAGGCTAGAGCATATATCCATTGGTGTGTTCAGTCGTTAATAACTTTGGAACAGGGAGGCAGCATTAACCTGAGCAGCCTGGAGACCCAGCTAGAAACACTGCTGGAAGGCATTATAACTTTCAATCCACCAGGTTATTTTATCTCGAACCTAAGTAAAAACCCTTACAGAGGTTGATTTTTATTATCAGCTAATGCTCTGTTTTGCTCTCTAGAGACAGGTTTGGAGGAGAGGCACATGGCATTCTGCAATCTCTTTAGTGATGCACTGACTTTGCTCAATGGCGTAGGCGTCTCAACAGGAGAGTCCCTAGCTGCTCATGTCATTACGTGGCTGGACAGGAAGGGGAGGGGCTTGCCCATTCTACCTCTTCTCACCGCCTGCTCCCGTTGTCTCGCGTCAGTCCGACACATGACTCGCATTATGGAGGCCTGCATCACTGCTTACTTTAACCATGGTTTGTTTAATCTGATGTTTTTGTGAATTTGACCCCAGTTTTGATGATAATTATTTCTCTCATTCTGTTCTGTCTCCTGTTTCAGCTGAGGAGGAATCTGTAGGCTGGGGCCCTGTTTTGGCATCCTTACAGGTGCCTGAGCTTACAGTAGAGGACTTCCTGTCTGAAAGCCAGTCCGGAGGCAGCTTCTTGACACTCTATGCCTTCATCCTGCAGCGCCTAAACAGTGAATATACAGCAACCAATGAGAGAAGGATTCTGGCTTTAATCAATACATGGACCAACCAAGTGTTCCCCAGGTTTGATCCCTTGCTTCTGTGTCTTTTTATGTCTTATGCTGCTTTGTAATACTTACTGTATGTTTACTATTCTGTGTTTCTACAGTGGACCAGTTGATGAAGCCAAACTGTTTCTTTGGTGGCACAAATCACTCAGTCTATCAGCGGAGCAGCTGCAGCCACAAGCAGGAAATGGTGAGGTGTCAGGTGTTGTCATGGGTCTTTTGAGGCTGCAAACTAGACTACTTCAGATGGGAGAGGAGCGATTAAACTCTGGGCTGCTGGGAGCTATAGGCCTCGGGAAGAGATCCCCCGTTTCTAATAAGTAAGCTAACATAGTTTTACTAACAGATAATGCAGTTTAACAGAATATTACCAGTCACTACAGATTTGACACACACACCTATTAAAACTCCTTTTGTATTTCCAGGTTTAAAGTGGTGGTACGATGTCTCGCAGTGTTCCTTTCAGTCCAACTCCAATCAGAGACTGAGATTCGACTTCAACCTACGAGTGAAATGCAGCTCTCTGTAAAAGCACAACAAGTAGGGAGCAGAAACTGCAACAAAAGTGACCAGTTTGCAATTGTCTTCTGGAATCTTCTAATGTTTGTTTCATTTATTTTTTTATTTTTGTGATTACAGGCATTGGGGATGTTGGAGGCTTTGCCTAGCAATAAGCACTACTCTGAGTTTGAGAACTCTGTGAGTAAAGCTGTCCAGTTTATCCGTTACCCCGGACACTGTCTTAAAGATGGACCTCGACTGTTGGCCCTGTTAGTCAACCTCCTATATCCTGATGTCAGATACCTACATATAATCCATAAACTATGACTATGACAAAACATCATCCTGGAGACTTCTCCCTCCATTATTGATAATAATTTTGTAATTTTTTTTTTTTGCAAAACAAACCTTACTGGAGCACAAAATTGCCAAGTAGTCAGACTGGTCTCAAATTGCCATTGCTGTGTTTTACAGATATTCAGTGCCCTCTGTTAATCAATGAAACAATAGCGTAGTAATACCAAAAAACAAGGAATCCATTACCTTCTGTGCTAAACCTACATTTTTATTGCACTTTACTGTCATTTCTCATGTTGATGCCTTTTGCTTTTTTAATTTCTTTACTGCCAGTTCACAAAGCATCTTTTCAATGTGTGTGCGCATATGTATTATAACTGGAAACACATTTTATGAATCAGTATTAACACTGGACACTTTATGTGAGTTTTACATGTGTGTGTGAAATTTCTCAGAACCCACAGTTTATTTGAAGGATGATGAAGGACATAACTAGTAGGCCTCTAGCTTTAGTATTGCCATCTTAACATTGGGTGGGGTGTATACCAGGAAAGCTGGTAGACTGGATGTTTGTTATACAAATCTTTAGGCTTGATGTTGATGCTTGCATCTACCTACAAACTTGTAGCTTGGCCAGCCAGACTTATGTTATGTGCAGAACAATAGATAAATCCAGTGACTGCCTGTATGGATGGTAAAGTGCATTTGCCTGTGTTATGTCAATGTACAGCCAAAGTGCTTTCCTTGTTTCTGCCAAAGAGATTTATTTTTGTCTGCTCATCTATTTAAAGTTCTTGACCATGTACTCTGGTTGTGTCATTTGTACTTTATACATACATATACATAGTATGGTTTAGAGGAGATTGTACAAATCAAATGTCATTTTCAAACTGGGTATCTGTGTCAATTCATGCCTATCATGTCTTATGGTCTTTGGCATGTTAATGCACAGGACACATTGTGTAGAAGGACACTGCTTTATGAATTGAGTTGTAACGATCACACATGAACACAGCCTGTTCAGACAAGCTGCTCTGTCTGAGTGTCTATACATTTGAGTCATGGCCATGAAGATTGTGATGTTTTTTGAATTGGGCATTTTTCAGTTGCAGTGGTGTCCTTAACTGACCAGGACTGTCTGGTTAAAAAAAAAAAAAATCTTCAGGCGATTGTGGTCTCTATGGTTACAGGAAGGGTACAAGTGAGTGGAGGTGGTAAGAACGGCTTGTTCTAAGGCATTTAAAAATGAAAGAGGAGGGGAAGTAGAAGAAGACAGTCGTAACTCATAACTGCCTCTTTTTCACATTTTCAAATGTCCCTCTGCTGTATTCTGTTGCTCTGCACCATTTAATAGGTCCCCATCATTTTATCAACCTCTCTGCTGAAGGAGGGTACATATTTGTATGTCATTTTGAAGCACTGGGCCCACTGGATATTTCTTTCTTACGCACAGAGGACCCATTGCTGAGACAGTACATTGGCAGACACATTGTCTGGCATGTTCCGGGTAACCATGGAAACCCAGCATCATTTCTGGAATAGTTGTTCCTGAAATAATGACTGTTTCGGTGCACTCTCAGCATTGGAGCAGTTCCAGATCAACTCCCATAAGTGGTCATTAGACATAAACTACACGAGAGGAACTAACTGACAGTAATCAGTAACTATGTTGTTGGAACTGTGTTGCCTTTGTCTCAGTCAGCAAGTACAGCAAAAGGTCTCATGAATAGCACTTCAGTACTGACCAGTTGTTCTTTAGGGACAACTGGCCCTTAAGACACTCCCACTAAATACACAGGAATGTATGTATGTGAGCAACCACCAAAGTACATGAATGCATTTTGAGACAGTCTTTCACTTCTATTTATTAATTACTTTGTTAGACTGACCCAGAAGAGTTACAGCACATCACATGCTGAACATATTCTGCACAGTTAACATTAAAAGTAATCCATAATGACTCACACTCTTGCTGTTGGCATTATCTGTAGCTTTTAGAATGTCCAGTAGGCTGCTTGTTGTTTCCTAACAGTGTTCACATCTGGAAAGAATGTTTTGCTAGTGTGGTATGTGTGTTTTTATGTATATTGTTTTCATCATAGACCTTGAGTCTATTTATGGGTCTTGGTACCTCAATATTACATCATCATAGTTTTTCAATCTAAAATTGTTCTTGGATTGAGATCTCAGAGAGATAGGCAAAAAGCAATGTTCTCCTGTGCTCTTGTATTATGACTGGTGTCGTGCAAATGTGGGCTGTAGTCTTAAAGACTGAGACATTAAACCATTTTTCTATTTAGACACATAAGATGTGTCTGTGGAGTCATCACATGACTCAGCACTAATACCAACTCTACCTAGGCACGACAACACATGCACGCGCGCACATGCACGCTCCCACATCAGACGACTGCTCTCCTCGGTTATCAGTGCTCTGACTCCCTTTTTCCAAATAAGACTTTGCGCCGCTCACATCTGTGTCATGCCTGCTTTGTTTTCTCTCAGAGTGCAAGAAGCGGCACTGGTCAGTTTTAAACTTAAACCCACTTTAACTCTTTGTGAGAACTAAGTGTACCACTGACTGGGCTGAGGAGGGATTTCAGACTGCACCAGGAGCAGAGTGAAGCTCAAAACGCGGTAAGTTGCAGGCTTTTAATCTAATTCCTGAAATAATTTAATAATAAACATTTAGAACTATTCTTTGCCCTTAGTCGTCTAAAAGTTTTCTTTTTGGTCGTGTCCTCGTCCTATTAATCTTGTTTCAAAACATTTTGTTCCCTCTGCTGAGTTATAAAGTATAGTTTTGGAAGCGGCTGTTTTTGGCAGTTGTCCTAGGTTTTCCACTGAGACGTCAGATGCGCATAAGCGTTTGGTCAGCGGCTATTTCCGAGCGTGTGAGCCTCGCCGCTGCGTCCTGACGTCATTTATAAGGACGCAGCGGTGGCGGGTGGCACAGCAAACACGGGCTGAGGGAAGAGAGAGAAATGCACGAACCGGGCCATGTTCATTTGATTTTCTCCGGAATTTAATTCACTTGTAAGTCGGATAATGTTATTTTATCACCTCCTCTACTTTATGTTTCTCTCATTAGTTTATTGTGTAGTGCTTTTCCTGCGTCCCACTCTTTAAATTCTGTCTCTACCATTTTATTGATTAATTACAATGACTACCTTTTTGTTCCCTGCATGTATATGTATGTGTTTTTAGCATTGGTCAACAAATTGAACAGATTGGGAGACAGATACCCTCCTGCCTCTTTGTCTGTGTATATGAATGTAGGCAGGCTACTTAGAAGCTCCGCAGTGTCTGCTTGAAGGGGGCTCCCGGTGCCGGGCTGGTTCATCACAGTAAATGCTGGGGATATTACATATTTTCTTAACTGCTGTTAGTCAAGTCGAGGTATTAAGTCATATAGCTCAAAAAGCCTAAAGAAATCAAGAAAGTGTTTCAGCTATTGTCTGTGGCTGCCATGCTCTTATTGGCAGAGAGAAGCCCTTCTATTCAGCTGATGATGGGGATCCCACTGCACTATCTCTACATCAGCTGCTGTGTCTCCATAGCAACAGTTAGTAAAACCTGCTCTCTTTTCCTATCTGGTTGTTCCAGCATCTCCCAAAACTCCCTCACTGTACAATTGAGAGAAGTGCACTTGAATGCCCTTTGCACTATTACCGGGACAAATATAGACTGGCCAGTCTGTGCCTCACAGTTATTAGACCTATTCTGAGTCACTAACAGGAGCCTGTATCCCACCAGAGACTGACCACGGCCTGAGTTGAAGAAGGGGTCCTGCCCAGACGTAAAAGTGTATGTTTGTGTCCAGCGATGGGGAAGGACTACTACAAGACTTTGGGTATTCCAAAGGGCTCCAATGAGGAGGAGATCAAGAAGGCATACCGGCGCATGGCACTGCGCTTTCATCCAGACAAGAACACAGATGCTAATGCTGAAGAAAAGTTCAAGGAGATTGCAGAGGCCTATGAGGTCCTCAGTGACCCCAAGAAACGGGTGGTCTACGATCAGCTGGGAGAGGAAGGTGAGGAATGTCATGTCATGTCTGAAAGTGTTGGTGTGTCTGTCTGTGTCACATAATGAGGCATGAAACCAGCCAATAGACTGCAGCAGAGCGGGCATGTGAAGCCTCCATTGGTGTTATGATGGATTAAGTTTAAGTTTGAGTTATTGAAATAACTCAGGATTAGACTCAGCTACTAATCACACTGCACATGAATTTTAGATGGGCTTTGGATGCTCAAGTAATTAAAACGATAACACTAGTTTTAATTTCATATACTCAAACTCAACCTCTTGTGTGTGGTGTTGACAGCCAAAGGGGTTTCAGATCATTTGGTGACAGAGATATGAATTGCTCTGTAAACTGTACTTTACAACTGTTTACATGTGTCTCTATGTTAGTGCACAATAGTAGTGTTGGTTTGTACCTGGTATTTTATCAGTTCCCTAACAGCAGTAATGCTGTGGGATATTTCCCTCCCACACACTTGTATATATTTATATTTTTAGCTAAAGGTCCTGTGTCTGCTATGTGAGACCAGATTGAGTGTTTTTAGGTTGTGGGGGATTAAGCGTGCGTATCTAAACACATACATCACATTCTTGCCCTTTTCTTAGGTTTAAAAACTGGAGGAAGCAGCTCATCAGGGGCACCTGGCACCTCAACGTACCACTACACCTTTCATGGAGATCCCCATGCCACATTTGCATCCTTCTTTGGAGGCTCAAACCCCTTTGATATGTTCTTTGGCTCCAACCGTAATCATAGCCGCTCCAATGGTTTCTCTTTCCATAACGATCACAACAACGATGGAGATCAGGACATGGACATTGATGACGATGAACCCTTTACTCATTTTGGAAGACAATTCGGTTTTCCTGGTGGCATGAAGAATGGTTTCCCAGGAGAGGGTCGTAGAAGGAGGGGTGTACCATCAGAGCGACTTGGGGCTAGTCACAAGCAACAAGACCCCCCAGTGGTCCACGAGCTGAAGGTCTCGCTGGAAGAGATCTTCCATGGATGCACCAAGCGGATGAAAATTACTCGGCGCAGGCTAAATCCAGATGGGAGGAGCATGAGGACAGAAGACAAGATCCTCAACATCATCATCAAGAAGGGCTGGAAGGAGGGCACTAAGATCACCTTCCCAAAGGAGGGGGACGAGACCCCTGAGAACATTCCTGCTGACATAGCCTTTGTGCTTAAAGACAAGGGGCATGTCCACTTTAAACGGGACGGTTCAAACATCATTTATAATTGCAAGATCAGTCTAAAGGAGGTGCGTATTACACTTTTCTCTGATTTTCTGATGATGAATTTTTCATGTGTGTCAGGCTTTTGCTTCTGAGTAAATTTTCAAGTGGAGCAAAGCAGGCAAGATTTTAATGCTCTGGAAGCTTTAATTAAGATCCAAACATGGCAAACTATTTTCACTTCATTGCTTCATGCCTATCACCTGACAAATGGAAGATTTGTAACAATTTTATGTTTAAAGTGGTGGTCACATTAACCACATTCAGGGTAGAGTATGAAAATACAGTATATGTGTTGCTCAAGGACAAGCTCAGCGAGTGGTGCTGTCACTGCGGTGTGAGCGAGGCAGCAGGAATGTGGTGTCCTTGTGTGACCACCAACAACAACCCTTGTCTGCATTTTGGTTTTCTTTGTTGTTTTTTTGTGCAAAGTCATACTGTGGCAGACTGACATATAACTACACAAACACATTAACATACATGTCAGCCACCACACTTGATCATCTTTCGTGTATTTGCAAACACACTTGTTTAAAGATGGATTCTAGAGAGATGGGGTGACAATGCAGGTTGCTATTACTGTGACTGGCAGGACATTTAATTAATTGCTTCTTCAAGGCCAGTGGGTCCAACTCTGTTCTGGCCTGTCTGTGAATTATATAAACTAGAATGTGTCTGGCAGCGCTACCACTCACTGGCCGAACTTCTGTGTTGTTTAGTTAATAGCAGGTGTTCTCAGAGAGTTAAAGTCAAGGGAGCAGTTTGTACTCAGCACTTGCCAATTTTGCACACTTCATCCTCTGAACGCACTGCTAATGCTCATTAATGTGTACAGAAATGAGGCACTGTTAGTACCTGCACACTGCAAGAAAGTTTTATTAATAAGACCACATAGGAGCTTGTTAAAAATGGTCTTAATCAAATTTGCACTAAGATTAGTATTTTTTTTTCTTCAGCCCACGTACAGTCCAGTCCTTTTCTGTTACACCATCCATAGATGACACTAATGTCTGATGCAGCTAAAGACGCAATGCGAGTGGATGAATGTGCGGGGTGGGGGGTTGGTACCCGGGGAATATTAGGGAAGTGGGTCAGATGAATCAGTATCCAAAGCAAACAGGAGCTCAAATTCCACTGCTCTGCTCATCCCCATCCTGCTGCAGTGACAATGATGCACATATAAGCTCTGTGTATGGAGGCAGACCTGACAACCTGCCACATGCAATATGGCTAATGCATAGGGCACTGAAGCAGTAGGCTACATGGGGAAAAAAGGACCCACAGTGGAGAAATTCCACTGAAATGTTACAGAAGCTTACGGACAGGTAAAGTCCAATGTATAATAAGGTATAAAAATAAACATAAAAGGTAATCTGGACTATATGCAGATTTAAGTAGAAAAAAGTAAAAACATAGCAATCTGGTGGTGTTTGTAACTAATTATACACTTTATATAAACAACTCAACAATTATTCAGACAATTGAGTCTCAATGTCTCTTGCACAGTATTATACTGAATATAAATCAGTGCACAGTATTATACTGAATATAAATCAGTCCAGAAGAGATGAGTTTACTGTACAGTGAGGCTGCTGTGGGGATGATAAACTACAGGAGCATTCCTTCCTACACTGGGGGTGTTCTATAATATTATAATATCTCAATCTCACTCATATTCTTCAAAGGAAGAGAACAATAAATAAAGCATCTATATTTTTATTACAGATCCTTAGCCTTTCATAGCAGTTTATATATGCTCTGACATATGCAGTCTTATTTGTTAAATAAATCTAAACAGGTAAAATACTTATATATTAGTTCTGTTTGTTTATTCCCAAATGTGTATGTTTAGTATTCTGTTTGGTTGCCTCATTTTAAGTTTGTGCCATTGAGCCCAAAATAGCTGTTTTCTATGTAGCGTTGTCTGTCAATCCTTCTTGACCATGCTGTAAACTGAGATGTTTGCTAGAGGCACCTTCCAAGCTTTGCATTGACTTCATGGTGACAGCAGTCCCTTGCAGTTACTGAGCCTGACAACTGATTTTCCTGAAATTATCTTAATAATCTAATACCAGACTCTATAGGCCTAAGAATAATGCAGTGGGTTGCTGTCAGTGGTACGTGGTGGGGGTGCGCCTCAGCAGCTCCTGTCACCACAGAACACTGCACAGTGACAAAGCCCATATCCAAACACACTTAGGTGTTAACTGTAGCTGGTGGGCTCTAAAAGATGAGGATAGCTCTGCACAGCTCTACCTCTAATATAATTTCAAAAGTGTACAGTGAAACATGTAAATGTGTTGTTTGGGATGTGTTTTGTCCCTGTTTGTGTTGTTAGTGTTGGTTTATGAGTTATCTTGTCTGAGAGGCTTATGTAACTAGTGGGCTCGAAGATCAGCTGGCAATGTGTGCTGACTGTCATGGCAACCTGACTGTGTGTAAGACTCGTGTTAGTGAATGGAACAGTTCATAACGAGAGGATGAATCAGTAATATTTATAGTAGTCACAGGCTAAATGTATTTAGTCAGTTAAACGTACATCCCCCTTTAAAGCAGCTTCTATGTAACGTTAAGTGTCTCCATGTACTAAAAACTTCCAGCCAATATATTTCCACAGCACTCTACCTTTATTATGACAAAGCCACTGGTTGATGTTTTTGATGTTTTTGATATCTAAGAAAGGCAATAAATTTTCTGAAAATAATAAAACATTAGATCAGATAATCCAGATAATCAATCATTAGAATTAGAATTATAACTTTAAGAGGAAGGTTTTTTTATTCATCAAGATATTGTGGGTTCAAAACTATACAAAGGGAATAAAGTGAGTGATGCTCTGCCTGTGAAGTCGTGATAATGGCTGGTCTGTGCGTTTAGTCTAGCTTTCCCCATGCTCTGACTGGATTCATCAGGCATGGCGATAAGAAGGTGAGGCTTAAAGTGTGTGCATGTGTGCGTTGGTTCTCTCACTGCGTCCTACCAGCCAATCTGACAAGTCCTCCAACTATTTACGAGCTCAGCCGATTTCTGCCTCACTTCATTAGCCCCAGCTATGAGAGGGCTGCTAAAATTAGCCCTCTGTGCAATGTGTAAACCCCCCAAACACACACACGCATCCCTGACATACTTCCAAATGTGCGCACACAAAACACAAATACCGGAAAAGCTTTTCTTTGCCAAGTCATGTTTTCCAGATTCTCCTTTTCCAAATGCTGCTCTGTGGACCTCACAGCTCTGTAGCTGATACAGAAATGATTCGTCTGTAAGGCCCACTTATTGCCTCTTTCTCTCTCAAACACAAACAGAAACACTTATTAGAATTATTTACTTACGGGTGATAACCTCAAATTTTAGCTCATGGAAACATTAAGTCATCAGTATATTCATGGCTTTGGCATTTCATTCTCGCTTAAGTCGTTAACCCTCTCAATCTCTCTTTTCCTAACTCTAGGCATTGTGTGGCTGCACAGTTAGTATTCCCACTCTGGAGAACCGTGTCATCTCGCTCCCCTGTCACGACATCATCAAGCCTGGGACAGTGAAACGACTCAGAGGAGAAGGCCTGCCATTTCCCAAAAATCCCTCACAGCGTGGTGACCTAATCGTGGAATTCTCAGTCCATTTTCCGGACAGGATCCCTCATCAATCGAAAGAGATTATCAGACAACACCTCCCTCAGTCATAATGACTTTTCTCAGAGCCATTATCCAACTCACATTAACTATAACTCTTTTTATCCACTCTTGGCTGTATATCGTTCCAATGTATCCTCCTCATACCTAGCTCTCATTTTTCCCTCAAGTAGTGCCATTATATGTAAGTACTTAACCACGGGAGAATAAGTTAAGAGTGCCAACAGGAATGGCAGTATCAGGATGTAATTATTTGTGTTTATGCTTTAACCCCTAGCACTCAAATGCCAGGGGCAGGTAATATTGCTGAGGGTAGGAGCAGCACAGTTAAATTTCACAAGAAACAATTTACATAACTTTTTTTTATATATATATAGATTTGTCAGTGGTTTTATATGCAATCCTCTGTCTTTTGTGATAGGATGAAATGTGACGTAATTTTTAAAACAGCAAAACTCATGGTTTTGATCAATACAAGCATTGTGCTCAAATTCTCTGCTGTTAACTGTTTACAATTATCTGTCTCCACAAAAATCCAGTTATGCTACAACGCACTTACAACATAGTTTTGCTAACAATAGTACTATAACATATCTCAACTGCACCAGAAAATCTGAGAATGACAATCAAACCTTAAAACAGCAGTGGATAATACAATCTACATTTAACATAGGTGCTTTCCCGTGGCTCTAAGTCTGAGGGACATTCAGGTGCCTTAGTCAAGTGTCATACCACACACCTGAGGAGACATACATCACACTGTACAACCAGCCATAGTAAATACACAAAAGACAGTGTTACTTATAGGATCAGAAGAAAAGCTGTCAGTTATTAAGTCTACGACCATTCTGTACTGTAAGAGAGCAATGAAGAATTTTTATCATTCATCAATAGTATATGGACTATAAAGTGCCAACATGAAGCTTACTGTTATCTACAGGGATTCTCTGGGAAGGCATTTTCGTTGTTTATATTCTGCTTTTCTGTGTACCATTTGAGGGAAATGTCTTGGTCCAACTGTGAGCAGTGCCAAAAATAGGCCACTTTGGTATGGACTTTTAGTCTCATTGAGTTTTCATTTTGTGTTTTGATAAATGCTCGCCTGCGACTAAAATAGATTTTACATTTTTAAAATAAAACATCTTAAAAAAACAGATTTTGTGTTATTGCAGCAGCTGTTGGGGGCTCCTAAAACTCTTCAGCTCTTCCGTTTGTATATCTTGCAGCACAGATCAAATATGTGTGGTTTAAATGGCCCACAATCATCATGTGTATGAGAAAATGTCTGAAGGCAACATGCTTATATTAGACATTCATGTCAGAGAAGATGGTGTAAACACTGAAATGTTAAGTGAGTGAGTGTGCTACCTCTTCACTACTAGTCGATGGCTGGCCTATGGCTAAAACCTAAAAGCATATGTGCTGCTGCTGAAAGACTGACTGCCACTGCTTATGTGCATTTGACATTATTTATGATGTTTTCAAAATGACATCAAATAAACCAAATGTTTGAACTTAACAGTGTTTTGGATGTTTACCAACACTACTCTCTTTTTGGTCCTTGAATTATTGAGCATCTTCAGGCATAAAATATATTCAAATATAAAAATGAGAATTGTTTTTTCCATGAGTCTGAGTTACAGATAAACAAATGCAAGTGAACTTTGACCCCAGCCTGTGGGTACAAACAGCTGCCCTCAGCTGTTCACTTGTCTATCCACTGAATCCATCCAACAAATGTCCTGAGCTACAAGCTTTAAGGTAAAGAATACAATTTAAAAATAACTAATACAACTAATGCTAAATGTATTTCTTGTTTTTTGTTAAATTGAGAGGCAGGTGAAGCAGGTGATCTGTATTAAGACTGCTCATGTGAAATCTGCTGAAGTTAAAGTGTGTGCATCACATGATAGGGATAAACAGACAATTAGAGAAGCATAAGAGGCCTTTAGAGATGCTGCAGTAACACCACACTGTGACTAATGCCATATAACTGTATCAGCTATTTCTGGCAATAAGGCTTGGTTCACACAGGGTTTAGATTTCCTCTGAAGCAATACTTTCATGGGAGAGCTTTGATATAACAAAAACAGGTCTCTAATTGTTGTTTCAATTCTGAATTTTTCTGTCCTTCAGTTTTAACAGCAACAGCTATATGGACGGTCACATGACCCCAGGTGGTGTGCAGTAGTTAATAAATTCAGATGGTAAAGTGAATCAGTTACAGAGTCTTGGGTCTTAGTCATGATGACTAGTCCAGCTCCTGAAGAGGCTAAAGCTGAACACTTTACAGTCAGTGCAGTGTGAACACCCATGTTGATAAGTGGTTTTGAGATGCTGTCTACTGGGCACAGAATGCCCTTGGTTGGGCTTGGCACATGGAAGAGCGCTCCAGGACAGGTACAAAAAGTGTGAACAGAACCATTTGCTGATTTATTAACAGTTGAATAAGCTCTGTTTGTCTCTGTTCTCCAGGTGAAGCAGGCAGTGCTGGCAGCTTTAGACTGTGGGTACAGACATATTGACTGTGCTGCTGCATATGGCAATGAGGAGGAGGTAGGAGAGGCTCTGGCTCTTCGGGTCGGCCCCGGGAAGGTAAGATTTCAAAATGGGTTTAATGAAACTATTGTCTGTCAAACTTACAGAAAACAAAAAGGTTGCGTATGTTGATATTTGAAATTAGTGGCTTTTAACAATTGAGTCATGTACAACTACACTCTATATTCACGTTTTTAAAAACAGATGTAAAGTAGCCCTTTACTTCTTTAGGTCCTTCAACGTGAGGAGGTTTTTGTGACATCCAAACTGTGGAACACCAAGCATGAACCAGAGGATGTCGAAGCAGCCTGTCAGACCACTCTGACTCACTTGGGTCTTTCCTATTTGGATTTGTATCTCATGCACTGGCCAATGGCCTTCCAGTGAGCACCTACACTCACAATAAATGACTTTGTCTCCCCCTGGTTGTCACAGGCAAGGACAGAAGCTATGTAAAAGGACTTGGTTCAGATTGTCTCTTCATATTTTCAGGCGAGGTAAAGAGCTGATGCCGCGGCGTGAAGATGGGAGTGTGTGTTATTCTGACACACACTATAGAGACACCTGGACCGCAATGGAAAGCTTGGTGGATAAAGGACTTGTCAAGGCTATAGGGCTGTCTAACTTCAATGCCAGGCAAATAGATGACATTTTCAGCATGGCCAGACATAAACCTGTGGTTAATCAGGTACTGAAGGATTATATTAAAGGCTATATATGATTTACGACACGATTTCATAAAATCACTTTTATATTTGTGCAATAGGTGGAGTGCCATCCTTATTTGTCTCAACAAGATCTTCTGGCTCACTGTCGGTCAGTGTCTTTGTTAACCAACAGCTGAAAACAGTAATGTAGAGCCTATTTTAACTGAAGTCCCTAACTTACTTCTGCCATAGATCACTGGAAATCTGTGTGACAGCCTACAGCCCTCTGGGCAGTGGCGATAGACCCTGGGCATCTCCAAATGAACCAACCTTGCTGGAGGACTCTCAACTGGGAGCCATTGCTCAGAGATACAAGAAATCATCTGCACAAATTATTTTGAGGTAGATCATTGTAAATGAGAATTTGTTGGGCTTACCTGGTTAAATTTAAAAGAAAGTAAAGAGGCTTCTTGCTTTATGGGTCAGGGTCAATGACTTTTTATTTTTTTTATTTTGCAGGTGGCACATTCAGAGAGGGATGTCTTGTATCCCTAAAAGTGTTACACCATCAAGGATTGAGCAAAATCTTCAAGTGTTTGACTTTTCTCTGTCAGAGGAGGACATGTCTCTCATTGACTCTTTTAATCGCAACGAGCGATTCATTGTCCCAACTGTTGAAGTGAGTTACAGATTTTTAGACACATTGATTTTAGAAATAGCCCATGTAAAATCAGACCGCACATTATTTCAGTTCAAACTGCACTCCCCATTTAGGTCAGTCAACACTGAAGAACACCACGCTTCTCAAATGTAGATAGCAGACATCCTGAGACTATAGTTAATTCTGACAGACTCATTGTGTGGTGCTGTATTATTTAAGTTTTAATGTAAATAACTTTTTCCCAACAGAGAGAAGGAAAGAGAGTTTGGAGAGATGCTGAACATCCTCACTTCCCCTTCCATGACCATTACTGAGTCACACAGGAACCTGAACATTAACCATGAAAACTTAATGTGTTCTACGTAAATACATAATTTTATGTAACCAATTTTGCCTTTGTAAATTGAACATTGTGACAAACTAGCATGCTAATTTTTGTTTCAAATAAAGTATGTTATGACACTGTGAAATGCTTTAATTTTGTGAGTTTTTATTTTTAACAACATAACCTTGACAAATTTTGTAATACATTATATGCTACTGTTTATTTAAAAAAAGAGGAAGTCATTAGCAATATGTTTATTTTCTTTCTTATAGTCTAGCATAGAATCCCATCACTAAAGCCATTCATGTTGTTTTAATATACTGATAATGAGGCCACTCAGTAACCCTCCCCACTGAAAAATGTGTGTAGTCGCTCACCTTTCCAACATACCCTAACCCCACCCACATCAAAGCCAGGGCAAACCAAGCAGCTACATGCTTTCTCCAAGGGAAATTATACAAAAAAGGAACACATGAAAGAAGCACAAAGTCCTAAAAATGTGGAATCTGGTGATAATTTGTACAAGTGTGATCCCAGTACTGACCACTAAGGGCCAGTGTACATTTATCCATAAAGGTCATCATCGTTATCTTCATTGTACACTGGACCACTTCCAGTTCCCCCTGAGCCATGGCTTGGAGCGCTGCCACCTGCAGCACTGGATGGAAACCTGAAATAGAAAAGATTGTGAGGAGCCGATTTCTCTACTGATGTAGTTCTGTTTTACCACAAAAAATACACACCTGAAGCTGCCAAAGCCGCGGCTCTGCTGTAGAGTCTGAGCGAACATCTCATATTTGCGAATGTCATTGTCACTGACGGAGCGACGAGCAAATCGCATTGCTTCTTCAAAGTGGTCCTTCCTGATCTCTGGCACTGGATCATCCTCTTCCACCTCCTACAAATAGGTCATGGACAGTCTTAAAATGCACCACAGCTGCAAGTGAAGTGCTTATAATGTTAGTAAAGTACTGACCATGGCTGAAGGATTTGTCTGTCTCTCTCTTTCTCGGCGGATCTCATTCTCAATACTCTCTCTGATTGCCAACTTGCACGCCCGCTGGCAGATTTCTGTCAGATCAGCTCCAGAGAAGCCATTGGTCATCTTTGCCAGGAAGTCTAAGTCCACATCCTATCAACAAAAGTCATATTTATAATACATTAGATTTCCTGATGGACATAAGGACAGGTTTCAAAAGACAAATTCTCTGAACAGTCACCTTGCTGATGGGGCTCTTGCGGAGGTTGGCTTTGAGAATGCTGATCCTACTCTTCTCATCTGGCAGTGGGATGTAAATGAGCTGGTCCAGACGGCCAGGTCTCAGGATGGCTGGGTCAATGATGTCTGGTCTGTTTGTTGCGCCAATGATAAAGACGTTCTTCTTGCTGGACATCCCATCCATCTCAGTCAAGATCTGGTTGATGACACGGTCAGCTGCTCCACCACCATCTCCCACGTTGCCACCACGAGCCTTGGCTATAGAGTCCAGCTCATCAAAGAAGAGCACACAAGGTGCTGCCTGACGAGCCTGTGGGCAGGATACACATATTTAGCAGCGTGACACACAGGACCTTTTTTGACACATTTGATGACCAACAAAACCATAGGCTGAACAAACTTGCCTTGTCAAAGATCTCTCTGACGTTGGCCTCAGACTCTCCAAACCACATGGTGAGCAACTCAGGTCCTTTGATGGAGATGAAGTTCGCCTGGCATTCATTAGCAATGGCTTTGGCCAAAAGAGTCTTACCACAACCAGGGGGACCATAGAATAGCACACCCTTGGAAGGGGTCATACCAAACTTGAGGAATTTGTCTGGATGCTCCACTGGATACTAATTGTCAAAAGAAAACAGTTTCCATTAAAAAACTGCCTATTGGTCTAATAAATGTCATTTTTAGAAAAGGTTCTTACCTGCACCAACTCCTGCAGCTCCCTTTTCACATCTTCCAGACCACCAATGTCATCCCAGGTGATGTTGGGTACCTCCACAACTGTCTCCCTCAGTGCAGATGGGTTGCTCTGGCTCAGGGCCCACTACAGCGAAAGGTTTTATTAAGTCCTACAGCTAATCAAAAGTTCAGATTAAACAAAACTGTAGTTTACCTTGAAGTCATCCATAGTGACAGCAAGAGAGTTCATGACTTCTGCATCAATAGTCTCATCCTCAAGGTCAATCAGGTCCATTTTCTTTCTGATAGCCTGCAGGGCAGCCTCAGAGCACAGAGCAGCCAGATCTGCACCAACATGGCCATGAGTTTCATTGGCTACCTGCAACAAGAAAACCAGCACAATATTTGTAACAAAGTTGAGATATCCAATACAAGTAGACAAGCAGTAAGACTTAAAAAGAAATTGTTTTTAAGACTAAATACATACATATATGCAACAGATTGAGAGGTTCAAAAAAATGACAAATGTGAAGGGGTTGTGTTAAAGCACCGAAAAGTATTTTGTGTACAGACCTGTTCTAGGTCCACATCATCAGCCAACTTCATGTTTTTAGTGTGAATCTGAAGGATTTCCAATCTGCCTGTAGCATCAGGGATGCCAATGTCCACTTCCCTGTCAAAACGGCCTAGGAGGAGGCAACATGTTCAGATATAATCAAGTAGCAGAAAATAATTTTACATTGTAAGGTTTAACCATTTTGTGGACTGTAGGCAAAGGGAGTTAAAAGTCCAGAAAGAAAACTACATTAGCATGTCAAGTTACCAAATCTCCTCAGGGCTGGGTCAATGCTGTTAGGTCTGTTGGTGGCAGCCATGACAATGACATGAGCTCTCTGTTTTAGGCCATCCATTAAAGTCAGCAGCTGAGAAACGATGCGTCTCTCCACCTCCCCATGGGTCTGCAAAGAACATTATTTTGTTACTATATGGCTAACCAAAGACTACATTTTACATTGGTGGTTTTGATTTCCAATTAGTGTGTTGAGAGAGTGGCTTGAGGCTGAACTAGTCTCTCACCAGAATTGTTGTTTACACTCAGGTAAGCCAGAAGTAAGAGTCATGTGAAAGAGCCATTGAGCCAATCAGTCTCTTAAACTTGAAATCTAATTAGTCAAAAGAGTATCTATCCAAAAAATGTAATAAATGTAACTATTTACAACCCATGTACTTACTAGAACAGTCTTGCTTTTCTAAACTCACCTTCTCTCTCTTTGGAGCAATGGCATCGAGTTCATCAATGAAGATGATGGCAGGAGCATTCTTTTCTGCTTCCTCAAAGGCTTTTCTCAGGTTACTTTCACTTTCACCAGCAAGCTTGCTCATGATCTCAGGACCTTCAGAAAACAATGAATGAAAAAAAATCAGACTCATAACCAAATCCTCACAAATAATGGTTTAGAAATACCAAGAGAGATATATTACAGTAAAGTAAAAATTGAAAGTAAATTGTCACCATTAATCAGAAAAAAGAAGGCTCCAGTTTCATTGGCCACAGCTCTGGCAATCAAGGTCTTTCCAGTTCCAGGAGGTCCATAAAGCAAGATTCCACGAGGAGGCTGAAAAACATAGCGCAAACATTTGAATTTATTCATTACTGACATCCTTAGTTGTTTTTTTTTCAAAAATTCCAAAAACATTTCGAAAAAGGGTTAGTCACCTTGACACCAATAGCCTTAAACAGTGCAGGGTGTCGAAGAGGCAGCTCCACCATTTCTTTGATTTGCGCCAACTGCTTCCTCACACCTCCAATGTCATCATAGCCGACCTCGTTCAGAGACTCTTCCTCATCCTGAAAACAAAAAATATATTTAATGCAAATTGAGACTAATTTCTGCTCAAGTTTGTGTATCAGCTTCTGTAACTGACCTCTCTCCTGATAGGCTCTCCCTCACAATGAATGACAGTATCAGGGGCAACAATGCAATAGGGAGAAGGGTCCGTTTCCACCACTTTGAATTCCACAGCACGCATGCCTCCTCTCACCAGGAAGATGTCACCTTCACAAATTGAAATAGAAAATGTTAAATTACACAGCTAAAAGTTAGAATTTTAACCTACATTGTACGTAACTATTTTACTTACCTTTGCGAATTGGTCTGTAAGCTTCAAGAAAATATGGTTTGAGGTAAACCTCAAACAGGTTGCCAGTAATTCCCTCTACTGTGTCATCTATAGGGAGGACATGAATTCTCTTTCCATATTTGACATCGGGACATGGCTGGATGCTGAGAAAGTATTACACTTAGAAATATTTTTACCCAAATTATTTTAAAAAATAAAACAGTGCCTTTACCTGATAACATCCCCCAATCGAACCCTCAGGTTATTGCGGACCACTCTGTTCATTCGGACCTTTTCATCAGAGCAAGTGTCATCAGAAAGCACAATGCATACCGTCTCCCGTCTCTTCTTCCCTTTCATCAGCACTGTGTCCCCACGGAAAAGCTGCAGCTCGTCCATTTTTGTCTAAGACACATAACCATATACTTAGTTTCCATGTTTCATTTGGAATTTGATGCAAATCAACAAGGCAATTGTTCCTACCTGGGAGAGAGAGACAACACTGTTGTCTTCATTGATGGACTCATCAACAATCAGTCTGTTGGGCCTGTTCTTCTGTTTCAGAATTGCAGTAGCTAGATCATCACTTTTGGATCTATGAATGGGGAAAACATTAACATCATAAAGAATACTCAATGAAATATATTATTGCATTCACTTACAGTTTGCAGAAAGCCCTATCTACCCCATGCACATATCAAGTTAAGGGAAATAAAAGAAAGTAAAAAGTGTAAAAGTCTAAATGACTACAGGATATTATAAATATGAAAGAAAATTTAAACAATTAAAACAAAAACTAAATTACTATGAATATAACTATGGGACTAAAATAACCGTTTAATGCAAAATTGGAATTTGTGAATTGACCAGTGTTCAGTGTATCCGTCTCTACATTATTAATACGTATAGAAACTGATTATTAATAATTAAGAACGTAGCGTGCAACAAAGTAGACAACTCGATTTACAGTCACATTACCTCTAAAGGGTGTGCGTGTCAAATATTTTTTGCCAAACAAAACAAGACGTTTCTGGGAAAATTTTGATGTTGCTCCGTAACATTTAGTTACTCTTTCACTTTACTAGCATGCTAGCGCTAGCATACCGGCTAACGGAGCGGACCCAGATGACACAGCAAAAGAATAAAAAAAACCTCTGAGCTGACGTTAGCTGGAAAGATACACTACAGAAATAAACAACGAAACCCAACGACAACCTAAAGTACATCAATGTTAACCTGGGTATATGGTAAATGTAATCGATATTAGGTTCATATGCTTCTTATATGAATTTATACAAGTAGCATTTGGCCCTGTGCAGTAGCTATGGATCCGTTAACCATAAGTTAGCCCACAGTGCCGGCTAGTTAGAGTTGATGAACGACTACATTGTCTGGCACAATTGATATTCTACTACTTGGTACGATAAAGACCACTTTTACACATTTCACTTTCAAAGTGGCTTCCAAAACAGAGTGTTTGCCGACAATTAGGCCAGACTATTAAGATGATGGTGCCTTTGGCCTTGACAGCGTTGCTAAGCTAGCATTAGCCTCTGACACGGCAGCGGTGACTGTGCTTTGTCAAGCACTGTCAGGCAGTGGGCTAACTCTATAGCTGACCAGTGACCCCTTCTTTAGATGACAGCAGCTGAACTACTGTCAACAATCAACCACAAAGACGCACTGACCACTAACAGAGTTATTATAGCAAGCTTTCAAATTGCGGACGAAGTGCGGAGGCTGAAACTGACCCCATTAGCTCCACGGCTAAATTAACGTATTATGTACTGATGTTAGCCATTTAAATGACATTTGCTGATAGTAACTCTTACGGAAATAAGCATCAAACAAAAACAGACTACTTACTCCCCTCCCGATGCCATGGTCGTCCACCTGGTTTACTAATAATAAATAAGATAGTCTAACTAAATGCTTAAGAGGCTTAACCGGTTCTCGATGTTCTCTGTGAATTCAGACGAAAGAGCAACGGTTTCCGTGCTTTTCTTTAGTTATAGCACGAGCGAGAGTCATCTCCCACTCTGATTGGACAAGCTTGAGTCATTCTGCACTCTGATTGGTCATAGCCTTCAGCTCGGGTTTCTCAGCCAATAGAAAATGCCCCTCTTTCATGTCTCTGGGAGAAGTGGGGAATTTTGGCCAGTCACAAAGGAGAGGAGAGTGCCTATTTACAGCGAGCTTTTATTGGCCAGATTGCCCTGTCAACAAAATGGTAATCATCCAATTGGTGTGCACCGCGTTGGTGTTAATAAAGATGAGTTTTTCTCAAAAGCTTATTTGGATATGGTAGTATGAATTGACAGCGGTAAGATTTCTGTATTATAGCACAGTTACTAGTATGTATATTATTGTTACTCACTATCAATCTGTCATCAATATGGCATACATTAGATATACACATAAAATGTTATTTATAGAACTTTGTTTTATTAATATGATACATGGTTAATTGATTAGATAGTTTAATTAAATCTTCAGTTTATTGGATTTCTTTTTATCCTCTTCAGGCAGAACCAAGTTCCTGTATTCTGAGGCGAAGTTCTGCTGGGTCCATCAAATGGTCTGTTGGCGGTTCCTGTAGGTACACACAAACACTCCTGCAACATAAAGAGGATATTCTTTATGTGTATTTGAATACATAGCACAAAATGTTTCTTTAAGTTGTTACAGTGCCATAGCACTCTTCAATAGGGCTAAGGCAGTACTCATGTAAACTCTAAACTAAACATTTAAATGCAATTGATGAACTAATAGAAAATTACTCTTTGGGAGACTGTGGGTTGAAACTCCATGTCTTTTTCCAGTAACCAGCTGCCTCCTGTCTCCGGCCAAGCCTCCACAGTACTTCACCACACCATAACCCAGCACCCACACACTCTGTGGCAGCACATGTAGTACAGAATGAAAAAGTGGTCACATAGACAGCAATTAATATAAAACCTTGCAGCTATGAACAAAACTTTTCAAGTTTTTAGACTTTTAAGGCTCTACTGTATGTCTTTAGCATAATGAAATAAGAGGGTCTTATTCTTCAGTGTTGCATTATGGGCCAGGACCTACATTTGTATACCTTTGTTCATAATGCTGACACAACTACAGCTGGGTGTATGAACTTTACCTGGGAATGCTTGCAAACTGAGCTGAAGGTCTCTTAGAGCCTCTCTCAACTGATCTGTCTGAGCAAAGCAGATCCCTCTACCAGCAAATGAAAGTCCCTTTAGCCTCTGGAGAATATACAGTTGTGTTCCTTCTTTATCAACCATGTCTGTAGTAGGGATCTGTGGCAGAAGTCCTGTAGTAAGAAATCCATATAAATAAGCCATTTGCTAGGGGATGAGTAAAATAATGATTTTATAATAATAATTCTTTATTAGATTATGGGATTAGATTTTATTCACCTTCCTTTTTAAAGTAGACCTTGACTAGCAAATTTACACATCTGTAAAACAACATGTTATAATTAGTTTTATTAAACCATTAACAATGAGAGAGAAAAAAAAACAAAAAAACCACACAAACCTTGTGTAATGAGTCATAGCTTGTTTCCAGTCTTTTAAATAAGTGTGGCAGTGACCCTGGAGGAGATAAGCAGCCCCGGCCCACAGCATCGTGGCCCCCCTGTCATCATGGTCCTCACACAAATCACTGGGTACAGCCTTTAGCACCAACCTTTGCGGCAGCAGATCCAGTGTTGTGCTAATTACTTCATCACACAATGAAATGCAATCAGCAGTCCGCTGCGCCATAAGCATAGTGGCAGCAGCCTCAAGGTAAAGTTCAGTCAATCGAGGAAGGTCAAGGGCCTTCAAAGTAACCTTTGACAAAGACATTGAAAAAAAAAAATAAAACTAAACATTACGACCAAGTGAATGCAGTTTCAGAAAGTAGTTCTGAATAAGGTTCCTGTGAACCTATGCACATTGATTTCTGTGCCACAGCAGATATGCCTCATAATATCGTTAAACAGTCTTCCACTACAGTGTACATTACTGTACATCATAACGACTTACTTGGAGATTTTGTTGATCTGCGTGAAGAGCAGCTAGCAAGTCCAGATAATGCTCCACACTCTCAGATACCCTGCAGTAATAGTTATCACAATCATTTAACAAAAAAACAAAAGTATGAATAATGTGTTGTCTTCTCAACTGTGCTTATGTGTAACTGAAAGAAAACTTCACACCTTCCACGAAACACACACTTTAAAGCCAAACTGTGAAGGACAGTGAGGGCAGAGGGGACTGACAAAAGGTCCCTTAAAGATTGGCTGCAAAGGAGTAAAGATGGGAAGATGAGCTGAAGTCCTGCTTTGTCACACTCTGGAGTTGATGACAACATCAGAGCCTGTGGGACAACAAAAACATTGCATTTCAATATTAAGATCTACTACACTACCTGTATGCTGTACCTAAATATGTGTTGGTGTCCAAAGTGTGTGCTGTAACTGGTATACTATAAATTATATATTGTGTCTTGATAAATAAACTACATATCCACACCTCAGAAAAGTTTTTATGTTATGGACTAGTGTCACTTACAGAATAAAGCAACTGAAGAGCTTGTATCTCAGCCTGTGTGTTTTCCAGTTTCCTGTAGATGAGCATGCTCTGATACAGTGCACTGACACAGCAAGAGTCTGTCTCCAATGCCTTCCTGTAACACAGCAGTGCCATCTGCGGACAGTTCTGCGGACAAACATTTATACCCTTAGATTTCCAATTTTTCTCACACAAGAAACATTCTGTTTGTGTTTGTCTAGTGTTAAACATGATGTACCATTTGGACAAAGGATGACCCTAAAAGAAGGTGTGTGGAGGCCACTAAAGATGCGGGAGCAGGCAGGGAGGTAGCTCTCTGTAAATCAATAAAAGCCTCGGAAATCTGACCATCTCTTAATTTTTCTGCCCCTTAAAAAGGCAAAGCAAAAAAGACAAAACAATACATAACACACAATTTAATCATCAATAATCAAAAAAACAAGCTCAAAGGGTGCTTGTAACAAAATACACAATGTACAAAATACAATTTAGAATACTAAAACAGCGCACAAAACCCCAGTTTTAAAATAGCTATATTTAAAAAATTGACTTAGTTTACCTTGAACAATTAAAGTGCAGACACGTAGTAATTCAACAAGGCCTTTTGGCTCCAACACCAAAAGCAGAATATCAGTAAACTTTCCTCTAGTGTCATTTTCATAAGAGAGTGTGCTGAAAAATGATAGTTCCTTCTAAATCACATAAAAAAAGTAAAATATGCGTTATTTGTGGCAACAATGCTCTATTTTATTTTATTTTTTACATATAAAGACAGTTATGTCAAACACAATCCCCTACACGGTTTATACCCCCTCAAACAAATAATGCAAGATCATTAAAAATGGTGAAGCACACTATGACACTTGCTGTCTTTTTTTTTTTTTTTACCTCTAATTCCTGGATCATATTGGATTTGCAGGTGGTTAGCCATATTGCCCACTGTAGACAGAAAAGCTGTCCTATGCAGATACTCAAATCTGTATGTTTCTGAGATTTTTCTGAGACCTTTCTCCAAAACATAACAGGATCAAAGCTTGATTGTTCATAACTTGGGCTCTGGAGAACTGAGAAGGTGGTAAAAAGCAACAATTGAGCGGATAGTATGTTAACTTTACTGAGATATCTCGTTTGTTTTGAGAAAGCCTACCTTTTGCTATGGCACGTGTAACGAGTTGCTCTGCTTCTGAAAACTCATTTAGTGAAATAGAGAAAACACAAGCATTGTACATCACTGTCAGCTCCAAGTTAGTGATGCCTGCAAGAGGAGGTGCACCTGAGAAGAGTAGGCAGAAGTGAGAAAGATTATTGCTTCCATATCACAAATATACGATAGTATAATAATATGACACATAGTGCGACCACCTTGAATTTTGCTTAAAAGTTTGTGAAACTGCGAGGAAAGGCTTCTCAGAAAAGACTGTTTTTGGTCTTGGTTCAAGTTATTTACATCTCCCTCTTTTTCCTGCAATGTTAACGTGAGATTTAAGGTAATGTTTAGTGTTATTAGCTATGACAATAAAAAAATATATCTTAGCATTGGTCTTAAAGTTAAGGATAGGATAGAGTGACGTTCTTATTTCAGCCCACCTTCCACGTGTTTACATGGTCGTTGTTTTCTTGAACCCATTTATCCAATAAGGGCGTTGTTGCGAACATTTTCATGTAAAATAGTTTTTACTTTTGTTTTGAACCCTTCACAATTCGGCCATTTGAACGTTCCCTCGAAGCGGAAACAGGAAGTGCTATTAACGCCGGACTTTTTCATGTGCGTCTGTTGGACTCTGTTGCCCCTTGTGGAAATACCTAGAAATTACATTACATTAAGGACCGTTCCAGAAACTTCACCCATGGGCTTTATAATAGGGTCAACACAGCCTTACATTTTAAAGGGTGTCATTCAGGTACCTTCTCTACTTTACTTCTGTGTCTGTGTCTGTGATTTAACATTAATTTTGTGTTTTGTGGAAGTGAGATTGTGTTCTTATTAAAACACAGATGCAAACTGTCCTGCTCAAACGTGCATGTTCTTCGATTAAATACACATGTAAAGCAAGCAAACATAATACAAGACCTCGGTTGTATTACAGCTGACTCATTCTTGGGTGTGCCAGGATAGCCACTTTCACATCTTCCCTGTCAAGGTGACTCCCCCAGGTCTCACTCCTGACCACATCACTTCTCTCTTTGACATCCTTTCCTGCATCATTTTATTCACAGGCCTGTCTCCTTGGGCTCATACGCACAGACTCCACCTTTCTGTCACTGCCTCAAATCATGGAGAGCTCTTAATCAGCCAGCAGTTTCTCTGTGTCACACCAATTTATTCTCACAAAGTTGCAAACTGTTAAACTGCATAAGATAATCAATAACATTCAATATAAGTTAGTTTGATTTTGCAGTGTTGGGCCAGTCAGAAGGAGATGACCCTAATGGCAACACTAACTTTTTATCTCAATTTATAAGCCTTAAATTTCAGAATCATTTTTCATATCATTATCATTTTGGACATTAAACAGGGAGACTGCACTATGTAAGTCAGAACATAAATCTCTACACATGTAAGTCTTTAGCAGTATTGTCTCCATTGGTCCTTTACATGCAGAAGAGGCATATAGTGCGACTCCTCAATATTTTAACATTTATAGTGACATAAATAAAATAAATTCAGTGACATTACACTTTGACTTATTGTATTTCCCCTTTTGTAGTCACCTGGGACCTGTGCTCCTTCTCAAACCACAAATGTGACACTGAAGGTCATGCTGAGAGCTTTTATTGTCTTCTAGCTGTCAATGGACAGACAACACATGCCAACACTGAAGGAATGGCTGATACAGAGAAATGACTGAGCTGACCAGACCAATGCCTGACAGATCTCAAGAGAAAACACAGCATACCTTTTTCTCTTCTACTTTAAGGTTTGCAAGATAAACCCATTCACCCTGAGCAATCAATAGGTGCTGTTTGTGCTCTTCTTCTGGGATCCTCGGCACAGATATCCCCTCAGACCAGCAGACAGTTTGGTGTAAATGCTGTATCACTGTAGCTCAATAGGCTATTTCACCATATTAAAATGATATTTTTGTCAGTGTTGAGTGCAATGTCATACATGCAAATGTATATTTTACCAACCACAAATGCAGTGCAAAGAATAGAAGAGTATCCCTGCAGCCACTGTATGTGAGAGCTATAATAGTTGTGTTTGTAGTGTCTGACTTAGAATGACAGAGTAAGAAAGGGGGGAGAGAGAGACTGTCAATGGCCTCAAGGGAGAGAAGTGGATCTGCAAACTCACACTGCAGCAGTAAGTCTAGAAAGCATCAGCAGAACATAGCACACCCCCACAGTGTTCACACTTAATTCAGTGCCTTTTGGATTTAAAAAAATAAATAAAAAATATGTGTGAGGAAGTAAAGATTAACAATATCGACTAACGCAGCCCATTCACATCTACCTCACAGCACTGCCATGTGTTCCAATGCCAAAAGAAAAAGATAAAGATTCATATACTATGTCTTAGTAGACTTGGATTGCAACTCATCAGTAGACGCAGGATGTGCGCATGTGCCTGTCCGAAAGTTTTCTTGAGGTGATCTGTGTACCTCTTTAAGAGGAATGGGTCCCGGTGCTGACTCGTGAGTTTTGGCTCCCTGCTATAAAAGCTGAGCGCTCCCCCTCCTGCTGCAGTTAGTTCTCCGCTGCTAGGCCAACATGAGTTTCACAGTGGAGCATCACTTCGGTCCGAGCGTGTACCGCAAGGCTCGCCCGGCCTCTGTGTCATCCAGCGGTTTCCACTCGCAGCGCCGCCGCCTCACGTACAGCCAGCCGTCCTCGGTGGACAGCGTGGACACCTTCAACGGAGACATGACCCGGAGAAGCGAGAAGGAGATTCTGCAGTCGCTTAATGACCGCTTCGCCGGTTACATTGACAAGGTGCGCAGCTTGGAGATGCACAATCGCAACCTGGAGGCGGAGGCGGCGGCGCTGCGTCAGAGCCAGACTGGACGCGCAACTGTGGGCGATCACTACGAGCGAGAGCTGGGGGACCTCAGGGCACTGCTACAGCAGCTACGTGGAGAGAGAGCCCGCACGGTCCTGGAGCACGAGCACCTGGAGGAGGACATCCAGCAGGTGCGCGCCAGACTTGAAGACGAGGCGCGGAACCGCGAGGAGCTCGAGGCCGCCTCGCGCGCCATGAAGAAGTACGCAGAGGAGTGCCGCCTTGCGCGTATGGAGCTCGACAAGAAGCTGCGCGCACTCGAGGAGGAGTCGGCTTTCCTGAAGAAAAACCACGAGGAAGAAGTCTCAGAGCTCCTTGCCCAGATTCAGGGCGCGCAAGTGAACTTTGACGTGCAAGAAACGCTGAAGACGGATATTACCACCGCATTGCGAGAGATCCGCGCGCAGCTGGACACTCATGCGTCCAAAAGTTCCGTGCACGCAGAGGACTGGTTTAAAGGTGAGTGGTGGCAAAAAGTGGAAAAATATGTATATTAGCCATTAAAGTGAATTGTACAACAGATCTCGTGTGCACAAAAGCTCTCTGTCAATGGTGCTAAAAGTTTACTGCCTCAGACTCACGCAAAAATTTCAAATACATTACTAATCTGAAAATATACGACATTTATGGCGTCTTAATTACTGTAGAAATAAATGATTAATGTAATGAGCCTTGAATGGTGCAGCATCACTGACGCAGACGTGCCCTTTTTACTTAAGGCATGCTCTGTACGATAATGTGAGCAAAAAGGCAAACACAGGGTGTTATTACTGGTATCAGTGACGCGTCTGTTTTGCTGATGCATTGTTTCTTTAAGTGACTCTGCTCCAACACATTGGGTCATTCAAGGTCACTGTTCAGCAGAGAAGAAGCTGTGAGCCACCGCTACCACCATCCGTACATTTCTTATCATTAAAGCTAGCTACTTGTAACCACATTAATGAAAGAAGTATAGTCATTGAGAGCACTAAGTTACTATTGTTGCATCCAACTGGGCTTTTCTCAACTGTATCATTTGGACCTTATTGGTATGAACTGTAAAGGGCCAGAGAGGAATGACCTTCTTTGTGAGCTGTCCAGCTGACTGCAGCAGTGTGGCTCATTCATGCCTGGCAGAGGAGTGCGCTGAGTCAGACTGACAGACACATGCACAATGTCAAGGTTATAAAAGCCCCAAGCTATGGCTGTCTGTTTTCCAAGTCATTAGAGTAAGAAGGCAGGTCTAATAAAGGACAGAAATAAAACTCTAGTGTGGCAGCAGAAAATATCTCCCAAATTCTGTTATCTGTGTTTTCAACTGTTGCAGGGCGCATGGAGCGTCTGTCCGAGGCTGCCAGGTCCAACCAGGATGCAATCCGCGCTACCCAGGATGAGATAGCTGACTACCGCCGTCAACTGCAGAGTCGCACCATTGAGCTGGAAACTCTACGAGGAACCAAGGAGTCCCTGGAGAGGCAGCGTATTGAGAGTGAAGACAGGCACCACGATGAGCTCAACGCACTGCAGGCAGGACATGCACACAAAACAAACATTCAGGTCTACCCTGCCTGTTCACATAGCTAATAATCTCTTTTTGTGGCGCAGGATACCATCAATCAGTTGGACACTGAGCTGAAGAGCACTAAATGGGAGATGGCCAGTCAGCTCAAAGACTACCAGGAGCTGCTAAATGTGAAGATGGCTCTAGATATTGAGATAGCTGCTTATAGGTCTGTTGAATATTTAACTGTAGAAATAAATACAAAACTACAATGTGAGGTTAGGTTTTAATGAGTTTATTGCATAAATATATCTTTAATTTGTATGAAGGTGCCACAGGGAAGCACCATTTCCATAAATACATGTATTTATTTGCATCTTTGATATGGTCTTTGTGTTAACAGGAAATTACTGGAAGGAGAGGAGACCCGTTTTTCCTCAGGAGGGGGTCCGTACTCCTATCTGGAGGGCAGAATCTCCGGACACATAAAAGTGAAAGAAGAGATATCGGATCGAGTTATTGTGGAGGAGCAAACGGATGAGACTCAGGTTACGGAGGTGACAGAAGAAGCCGATGATGATGAAGATGATAAAGACAACCAAGAACCAGGAGAGGATGAAGAGGAGGAAACCAAAGATGATGAAGAACAGGATGACAAGGAGGAAGAAAACGAGGAGGAAGAGGAGTCTCCAAAGTCTCCTTCAAAATCCCCTGATGCTAAAACACCAGAACCCAAAACTCCTCAAAAATCTCCAGTCTCCAAGTCACCAGCAAAGTCTCCTTCAGTCAAATCCCCAACAGAAGATGAGTCCAAGTCTAAGACTCCTGAAGCCCTGAAGTCTCCGGAAAAAGAGAAGCCGGCTGCCACCAAAGACACACCTAAAAAAGAGAAAAAAGAAGAGGAACCCCCAGAGAAAGATGAGAAAAAGCAAAAAGAACAACCCGTGAAAGAGGAAAAAAAGCCTATGCCCAAGGAGAAAGAGGCTGAGAGCAAAGCAGAGAAGGGAGATGAAAAGAAAGAAAGCAAAGTGGAACAAGCACCAAAGAAGGATGAAGGTTCAAAACCTGCTACTCCTGCAAATGTCAAAGCCAAAGAGGAGAAGCCCTCTGCCCAAAAATCAGACAAATCTGACCAGGACATGAAGCCCTCTCAGAAAGAGCCTGAAGAACCAGAGCCAAAAAAAGTAGAGAAGAAGCCAGAGCAGAAGCCTGACAAAACTGAAGTCAATAAAGAAGAGAAAAAATCTGAGGAGAAAAAGGATGTGGGGAAAGATGACAGTAAAGGAAAAGAGGGAGTGAAGACTGGGAAATTGGAAAAGTCTTCCAGCACCGAGAGCAAGAAGTGAGACCAACACGCTGCATTTGGGGGCAAGAGGACAAAAGAAGGGAATACCAAAATGTGGAAGGGTGTAGACAGCACAGGACCCAGTTATTTAGATAGGTGCTAGTGTTAAATGCTAGGCTGGGAAAGGTATGCAAGCAATAGTACATTCTGTAGCAAAAAATCCCCTGCTCTTAAGTATGGCCAGTACACACCCCTGAAGCTTCTGATGTATGAATGTAGTGAATGCAGAATGCCCCAATCATGAAAGTGCATTTAAACTAAGCACTGCTGAGGCCTGTACCTGATAAGCCTTCAAAGCATAGAGATGTCAAACAATGTTAGCTTAAGATTGTAAAGATTGTATGTAATAAGAGTCAATAGTCTATATTGTATTTACAGATACACCCATAAGACCGACTTTTGCTTGATGTGCACCTAATGCAGCTTTTACCAGCTGTCTCACTTTTCTGGTCTGCAATGCTAGGACAATGATAACTGCTATGTATGAAATATGCATTATGAAACTAAATAAATAACACAAAACTATTCTCTTGTTGATTTTTACAGAGCACTACAAACACTGACCTTACGTGCATTGCAATGCAGCTGAGCTGCACACACTCATCAATCAGTATAAATCAGTGCTTTTTTTCCAACTTAAAAACTAATTTTTAAAAAGCAGAATATTTTATATAAAGCATTCACACATCACATGCTGTGCAATGTGTAAGGTTTTACTGTCACAAAAAAAGTATTTGGATATAAGGATTTACAAAATAAACAAGACAGAGACATGAGGCATCAAGAAAAATGTTTATTTTTAGAAGGTTACAAAGACTTTAAAAGTGACACTTTTCACGTCAAAATAACAAAGTATGCGTGTGGGTTACCTAACTATGAAAATGTTTAGCGATGACTGAAGAAACCCTGAGGATGGTTGTACTTGAAAGGTTTCAGACGATTTGGGCCTCTGAAATCAAAAGGGGATTGAGATAAATGTTATGATGGTGACACCATAGTTTATAGTTATAGTTCATAGTTACTTTGTTTCTTACTTTACAGTGTTATCATACAATTTATGTACCTGACAGTTCGAAGGCACATCTTTTCACGGGGAAACTCTCTTGGCCCCTCCACACTGTCATCCTGTCCTTCAGTCTCCAAATACACATCCAAACACACACAGAGACGTGCCATCTGATTGGTAAAGAGCTGGTAACCTGGACGAGGTCCCTGCAGTTCATGTTTGAACATGTTCACCTCACCCTCCATAGCCTAAAAAGTATTAGTTAGAATTATACAAAAAAGTAAACACAAGAGGCATCTATGATCTTAAGAAGATGTCCTTACTCTCAGGTTGTCATCAGTGCGTCCACTGCGCTCGCCCTTCCAGCTGAGGGAGAGAGATAAAAGTGGGGAGACTTCTGGGTAGCGGGGACTCATCACCACAGCGGCCTGTAGGCGAGCTAAAAAAGGGCAGTTTTGTCAAAAAGACAGAATATAAAGGCCAAATAAACTGTCTGTGGTAGTTAAAATACAGTGTTTACCTGTGCCTCTCTCCACCACACCCATAAAGTACAAATCAGTCTCTTTTGCCAGACCAGCATCAGTCACGTGTTGTGTAAAAGGAAGATCCTAGCAAAAAAGAGACATTAAATATTTGCAGCTATAAAACTAAATAAAGCCCCCAGAGCGAAACAGGCCTATATCTCTGTTGCATACTGTGCTGGACGTGAAACAAGTGTAACAACAGGGCTGACTGTTGTCAGTGCAAAACACTTCAGTGTGTTAGACATTAAAATTGAATGTTCACTTATATTCTATATTATATTTATAAAGCAAATTGTCCAAGAGATGCCAGAGAACTGCAGAAGAGCAAGTCACTAACAAGCTGCACATCATAAGCGCTGCACCAAAAATCAGGCAAATGCCCACTGTGCAAGGTGCATGTGCATGTTTTTTTGTGTACATTCTATGTCTACTTTAGTCTGCCCCCAAATGTGTGTGGGACATATGCCTTTATTTATTTGCTTATGGGTGCATTAATATCAGGGCTGTGTTGCTAACATGTTGTCAAAGAGTACATATCTTTTTACTCTTTCATTTAAACATCTGTCCATACCATGTAGTCTTGATGTGTAATGGTGGTCCACCGAGCTAAACGGGAGATAACCTTGGCAGGAACAAGGTGCTGACACTCACTGGAAACTGGGATAATGCTATGTTCTGAGGACAAAAACCAAAAAAGCACCATCAGTTTTAACTGCAATTCACCATAAGTGTGTGTGTTGTTGAAAAATCATTATACCTAAAGATGCAAATTGTTTTTGCAAAGCCAAGCGGGACTGGACCCGTGCCCTGAGAAGCTTCATGGTACTTTCCATGTGGCTGGCACTCAAAGAACTGCCCACACACACACTCTGCAAACAAGAGGCATATAACAGTCATGAAAATGATAAAAACACAAGTTGTAGATAAAAACAGAACACACACCTCTGAACCATCACTGGGAAAGTGCAGTCCACCTAGACTCTGCACCCACATGTAGGGATGACCCAGTTCATCCACATAGTCAGCAAAAGAAACAATCCTACAAGAAAAGCATTGTTAACACAGCCCTCTTTAGTCCTTCCAGGCCACGAATTAAGTTGTTTTTTTTTTCTTACCCAACTTTATCAAACTGGTAGCGGTTAGCTGGATTGGGTGTTTCCTGACCTTGGTCTCCAATGTAAAGACAAGTGAGAAGTGTCTCAGATTTCAAAAGGTCTCTGCAAAAAAAAGATTACAGCTACAGGTAGACTTTGTGGTTTAATAAAAAAAGGGAAACTAGACAAAAATACACACACCCTGCACTGATGGCTGTTATGTGCTCTGTGGAAGTGGTGACCTTAGTCTTGACTGTCATGATATTCAGATTCATCAGGTAATAGAAGAAGAGATGAAGGATGCTACCATCTGTGGAGACAAAACACAAAACATAAAACACAAAGCAATGAACTAATCAATTACTACATTTATTTAGCACTTCCTTTATGTCATTGACTCGGCCAGTGAATATCCCACTGGGATGCCTTTAGACAGAGTGCATTACAAAGCAATAAAAGGGTGAGGTTGGACCGCTGTAAGCAGCACTCAGTGGACACATACTATATGCTGATGGACATTTAAGCCTCTAGTATGTGCCATCACAGACAAGGCATTCTTTGCTTGAGATGCATTAAACTATCTGCTGCAGCAGCAGCAAAGAGGTTAACTAGACAGAGGCAAAGAATTAGAAATACAAGCAGAAGTTATAAAAAGACTTGTGTTAAAAGTGCTTACACTACAATATAGATGCTGCAGACCAACAATGCTCTCCCTCCCCTCTGTTTTACCCTTTTAGGTAGAGTTACGCCTGCAATGCAGGGCTCCCTATAATCGGTCACTTTTTCTTGAATCTCCAGCAGAAGGAAGAGTAGTATCTAGTGGGTCATGTGTTTCATTCACATACCATCCGGTAGGTGTAGAATTACTACAATACCAGGTATATTTATAGACATATAACCAGAACTGCAATAGAGATTGCTTTTTAAAATAGTCTGGGATTAACAGGATACAAAATCAGGAAATAAACCAACCTGTAAAATCATTTATCGTCGCTAATAATGGAAATGAATCAAATGGTTACCTTTACACTTAAGATCCAAGCAAACAGAAAGAGGGTGCCGTTTCAGCATCTCACGCCTTTTCTCATCCAGCTGGCCACCAGTAGTTGGTCTTCTCCTCTTCTATAAACACATAAACAAAAAGACGCTGTTGAAAAGACACTGAGTGGTAACAAACGAAAAACACAATTGAAAAATACTGAAATTCATATACTTGTGAGATAAATAGAATATGGAACATAAAATTATTCATGAAGACCCTAAAATACTATGTTATAGAGTCAGATGCTGAGTCTGCATCCAAGTGGGGAGCTTCGGGTTACAGTCACCTAGCCCTTCTTGGCAATTTTTCCCAGAATGCTCTATCTGGCACTAATCAGAGCGCAGGAAGCAATCGATAACAGTGGCTTCTCAACCTGCCAGAGACTGACGTGGGACAGCCAATGCTTCAGGGACAAAGTGGTTTGAGTTCAATGCAGAAGCAGGTATATTCTGAAGCCACTGCAATCAGTTAAGAGTGTCAGGTCTCACACAGATTCAAAAACATATAGATACCGCTAATAACCCATGGGTGGAATGTACTCTTACTTTATGGAAAAATGTTGTGAAGGAATACAAATTAGACAAAGACATTACACTTTTCAAATGGTATGCTTATGATTCTGACTTTTTACCAAACAAATTAGACTCACGATTTAAGATTTGGACTTCAAAGAGATTGACAGTCTTATACAAGCTGTTTAAAAAAGATACATTGCTCAGTTTTGAAACACTTAAACAAGGATATTCCTTGGAAAAACAAGATTTCTACCGCTACCTGCTGTTGAGACACTATATTAATAATAATGTTAAGAATGTGTCTGTGGTTAATGTTGATTTGGTGGAGTTGTTTAAAAAAGCATATGACTGTAATATCAATAAGGGAATTATCTCAATGCTTTATAAGTGTCTGGTAAATGCTAAATCTCATTCAACATTATATGTCAAAGTATTGTGGGAGAAGGAGGGCGGGGTACATATATCTGATGAGGAATGGTCATTAATTTGGAAAACACAATGGAAATGTGGCAATTCACTAAAATGGAAAGAGTTTGGGTGGAAAGCATTGATAAGATACTTTATTACTCCATGCCAGAAAACACATTATGTTAAAGCTCCCCCTACCTGTTGGAGAAAATGTGGAAATCAACATGCAAACCATTTTCATATTCTATGGGACTGCCCTCTCATTAAACAATACTGGACAGATTTTCATGTTGTTGTACCCTCCCATTTGGAATAAAGACTATATACTTTGGATGCATAGCACAGGATTGGAGAAAAAAGGACAGACACTTTATTAATATTTTGCTGGTTGCTAGCAAGAAGACAATGACCAGGAAATGGTTGACTCAGGAAAAGCCAACCCTGATGGCTTGGATGGATGTGACAATGGACATTTATAAGTTGGAGAAGATAACTGCTGTTGTAAATTATAAATTGGATTTGTTTGTCTCATGTTGGGGAATAATGGGTTCAGTATATGACACTCCAGAGGCCTAATGTAGTTTTCAAGTAAGTGTGCAATATTTTTAGGTCACCCCCGAAAGTTCGGTGTTAAAATACTTTCAGGTTTAGTTGTTTGTTTTTTTTAAATTTATTTTTTTTTTTTTTTACTGAAAGGATATTTGAAATATTATAATTGTTATACTATATTAGTACAAACTGTTTTGTTTGTATGTGCTTCCAATACGCCCATCAGTGGTTATATATCAAAACAATAAAAAGAAAATTATTTCAAAAAAAAAAAGAGTGTGAGGTCTGGAAGCACAATGAAAGCCTTATACTTACTGTTTTCTCTTGCTCTTCTTCTGCATCTGAATCACTTTCATCATCTGGGTAACAAAGAGACAATAAATTAAAACTGACTTACAGGAGAAATTGTATCTGGAAAAAAACATCTTTAAAAAAGTAAGCATACCCTGAGAATCTTCTGGAGGTTTAGAAAGAGCCTTGGCCTCGTCCACATCACCACTGATAGACACAGTTAGGTTCTTATCTGAAATAAACAAAATATGTAGACATAAAACAGGTTACAAATGGCTTGAAGTTAAACATTTAATAATTTGGAAAGCATTTGCAGAAAAACATACCACAAGCCTGGCCATATGCATTGGCTTGAACAAACAGGACATAGAGAGGTGGGGGCAGGTGACGGGCAATCTCTGTCTGTTTCTGTGTCTGTTCAAAAGGCATTGACAAATATTCCTGCACTGGGAGTGAGGCCTAAGAGTTAAGAAAAAAATAAAACAAATTTTTTTTCATACAGTCAAGCCATTTACTGGTTTCTGTCAGAAAAGAAAAAACATATTAGAGCTCTATAAAATACTAGACTACACACTTTAATGTTTATATTGTAACGTGATTTGACGTATTATAACATAACGGATGTCTTTATACCTGCATGATGGCATTGAGTCCTGGCTGCAAGCTTCTTAAATGTTCCTTTTTCACTTCTATGCTCTTTTGAATCTTCTCTTTTGTGGCGAGCGATTCCTTGTATTTCTCTGCCAGTCTGAACAAAACAAGTTATCTTTGCTGTGCACCAAAATAAATGTCAGTGTTTGAATGCATAAAGGCTACTGCTTGTTTTCATACCTCTTCCTCTGCTCTAGTTCCCAGTCAAGGCGTGCTAGAGTAAGCTGGTGCTGATCATTTTTTGTGAGTTGCGGTCTTGAAATGTCCGGTGGAGCCTCGTTGTAAAAGACATCCTCACTCACCAAGTCTATCTCCTCATGCTTAGACCTACACCAGAAAGAGGAAGGAAAATACCATAACAGCTGTACATTGTAAGTTAAGATGTTTTGAGAGGTGTTTTTACTTACTTGAACTCTAGACACTTGCTGATCTCTTTCTGAAGGTGCATGACTTCATAGAGAAGGTTCTGCAATTGAAGGTGAAGTACATCTACTTTCTGCTTAGCCTAGTGTAAAAAAGAATAATAAAGACAGTGAGTTAACTTAAAAGACTGATGTAACTACATGCAAGAAATCCATACTTGAATATAAAATGGGCAGTAAGGAATTTAAATCACTAAACTCCCATAAAAATATTAGCGATACAAAAAGATACCAATCTCATACACGTGTTTGAGAACTGTTTTATTTTAGTTACCTCATGTGTCTGGTCTCTGCCTCTCTTCAGTCTCATGTGGGCCAGACGATTCAGTTTTTTCAGATTCATAAAGTGG
Source organism: Rhyacichthys aspro (assembly GCA_036850595.1). Classification (NCBI taxonomy): domain Eukaryota; kingdom Metazoa; phylum Chordata; class Actinopteri; order Gobiiformes; family Rhyacichthyidae; genus Rhyacichthys; species Rhyacichthys aspro. The sequence goes on from CM072156.1 coordinate 13,120,608, forward strand.
ATACAGCTTTGCATGCGTCTTTGCTCAACCTCAGGACACTATCATATAAAAGTAATAATAATAAAAATAATGATAATAATTAAAGTCAAAGCAGCTCTCCATGACAAGAGCTTCAATCTTTCTCACCCCCTCTTTGGCTCCATTGGCTTTCAGCTCCTGGATCTCAGCCATGAGTGTAGCCAAGCTCTCACATGACTCTTTGTACAGAAGGTAGTCCTGCTCAGGGTCTCTGCTGTCCAGCTCCACTTCCTCATTGTAAACACGTACATCCTAAAAATGATTAATTTTTTTTTTTTTTTTTTGACAACTTTCTAGAACATGCACATCACATGTCAGTTACCATTAATACACAGAACTCTGTAACAATATTTAAGTGTATGTTTTTGATAAGTAAGTTAACAATCAATCCGACAATCAGTCTGAAACACTGGGTTTTTAAACATGTCCTCTCCTCTCAAATTATATTTTTGATCCCTGTCCTCAAACAAACTTTTTCCTAACTTTATACATAAACAACGCAGTATTATGACTGACTTAATCATATAATTTTAATGTTTTATATTTAATAAACATTGATTTTGTTGATACATTGTACACAGAATGACAATCCTACTGGTTTTTTACTATAAAATAAAAATGGGTTTTGTATTCGATGTGTAGGTATGGCCACAAATTCCAATCCAATAAGTAATATATGGAAATATGAGAGAACAATATAGAATATACAGTGTAAATTGACTTAGAAAATACTTTTATATAGTATTGCAATTATCTTTGACATTTTGGTTTGTACATGGGTTATGTGTGGTATCCAATTTCATTTGCGATCAATTATTATTCCAAGAAATGTATTTTAATTTACCCTTTCTTTGACCGCATCATCTATCATCAGTTTTATATTATCCTTGATTTGTCTTAATTAAGTAAATATAATATATTTCGTTTTACTTGTTTTTAAAGATAATTTATTTTGGTCAAACCATTTTTTTTTCTATTTAGTTCTCTAGATATAGTTTTAGTTACTACATTGGGACTACGGTTGAGGTTTTAATTTCAGCAAGCCCTTTATAAAGTATTACTAGTAAACTGTATTAATATGATATTGCACTATATAAGATACAAATTGAAGACAAAAAATGTAAAAGACACAACAGATACAGGATTGTAAAACATATAACACAACAGTATACGGAGGGCCTATGTTGTGCACCAATGGACTCATCCATTCACAAACTTAAGAGATACCTGCGGTTCCGGATCTCCGCGTCCGCGCTTCATTTCTGGCGTTCCGCCTTCACTGCGGACCACCTTAGATTTTCGCTTCTTCAAGTCTGAAGACATACTGACAGGCTGGAGATGTTACAATACAGAAATTACATTCAAACAATTATAAAAACACGCTGACGCTACTCTGTCTCATAGCAAGCTAGCTGTTAGCACTCTATTATCAGGTCAGTGATCCTTGTAGCTCGAAAACTTAAACAGCTAACGATAGTTTTTCTTATAGCTGCTGTGCTACAAAAATATCACCATACTTTTTACTACTTTTACATACTTTTAATCAAACGATCATCAAACGTATTTGTGAGAGGAAAATCACAAGTGCAGATTTGCAAAAGAACGTCTGCGCCGCCATGGACGGAAGCTCTGCCGAGTCAAAAAGGTGATACTGGATCCAATCAAACGCGAATGTACTGCCACCTACAGGTACACAAACACTTTACACGTTAATCACGTTAATCAACAAATATCACTTTAAATTACAATTTTATTTTATTTTCATTTTTTTTGTTTCAAAGTCATATTATGTATCTAATGTGCAAGACATTATATTACATTTCTTTAATCATGGACTATCAAAAAATATGCCTTAATTTTTAAAAAAGTGTATACTTGTTAATGTTGTAGCGACAAATAAAAAGTAACAACTATTCTGTACAGAAATGCTAATGGTGACACAAAAACACAGAGAGAGTAGAAAAAAAATAGTAAAAAATATACAGAAGAGAGTAAAGTTATGTAAAGCATTTTACAGAGTGATTCACAATTGTATTTATTCAAAGTTTTAACATTTTAAAAATATACAAACACAAATAGCAGTTTTAGTACAGTTGCACTTTGTCACTTGGCCAATCATTCTCACTTAGCCATATCTATAAGACTCTGTAACGATGTGGGCACCCATGTTTTCTCCCCTTGCACAAACACGACCCCTCTGTCTATGTATATAACAATACGACCAAACGTGTAAAGCTGTTTTCCCATATGACGTTTGGCTACAAGAGGCATGAACACAATGTTGTTCTCCTCAGCTTTGGCCTGAATAAGATCTTTAAAGTTTGTTGGGACACTAGTGCTGAAACCTCTGTTAGCTACACTCTCAGCATCCCTGCGCTCTTGCATTGCTTCATACTGGAAGTCCTTTCGTCTCTCTGTCTGTGTGAGGTACGCAATATTTTCCCTTGCACCAGGCTGCATATATCCACCTGTAGGTAAAAGATAAAAGTAAAAGGTCAAAGTGCTCTTGCAAAAAACTGAATTATCTTTATTATATGAATAGATTTATATAATGGTGATTAAAACAATATTGCATATAATTTACATGCTTAGTGCTATATACTAACCCACGCCTGAGGACACGGCTCGGTTCATGATGTCCAAAGCTTCGTTAAATTTCTCCTTTATAAGTGGTTGTGTCAGTAAGACATCACTAAACATGCCTTTCCATCCAAGGTACCACTTTGTTATTTCTTCATAATTGGGACTGTTGCTCAACCATGAACACAACACCTATTAATAAAAAAGTTAACTAATCAGCTTGAATATATTCACACATTGATTATGAAAAACATTCACGGACCTGCAACCACTTTGAAAAGAAGTTTTTGTCGAGTAGCGACACAAGACTGGAGGGTGAAAGCATGCCCTCCCAGTCCATCACCCAATGAAATGGCTCCATCTGTTGCTGATGAGGGTTAATAACCAGCTCTTCAAGACATAAGGCTGAAGAGAAATAGATACAATAATATTAAGAGATATGAAGGCAAAAAAGATGCAAGAACAGAACACTTCCTCCGTTTTGACAGTACTCATGAATGCTTACCCAATTTAGGGATTATGTTTTTCACCATAAAGGCCTCCCATGCTCCTGGTGTGAAAACATCTTTCCATGGCTGCAGAATGAGACGAGCTGATGCATCACTAGGATGCCACCTCTGCAAAGCATTGGATAGTTTACTTCTGATTGGAGGGTAAAGTGGCTCGAGACGTGATTGAAGCAATGGCAGCCATGGATGGATCCAGGAATGGATAGGCACTGTGTCAGTTAATGGGTTCCAGTTATCAACCTATTAAAGCGCAAAGATGAAGTTCATTTTTTTATTTTGATAATATTCTAATATATTTTGAAACTTTATTTAAGTTTGAGTAAAACATTAACCTCTCTCTGGAGGCGGGGTAAAATCAGTTGTTCCACCAGATAATCCAGGATCCACTGAGGAAGGAGGGGAGCCCACACTTCAACACAGTCCACCATTGGCCCAACATTGCGTGGCTGCCAATTTGACACACAGCTCCGCATCACTGGGACCCACACTTCCCATAACAACCTAACAACACAACAAAAAAGTGTTAAACATTTTTTACACAAGAGTAATAAGTTCTGAGTTCATGGTTACAGCTTTACCTGTGGTAAGGATCCATATTTGAATCTGGGGTACCGGAGTGGATGTTTCTAGATTCAAGGATGGCTCTCCATTGTCCAATGTCTTCAAAACAATAGGAGCTATCCTAAAATGATCACAGGTGACAGAATTTTAATTTGCATCTTAGACAAAGCATTTGTGTGTGTAATGGCAAAAAAGACAAATACAATGCATTACTTTAAGAGGGTCCCAACAATGAAGTTTCTCTTTGAGTAAAGGATGAACAGCAACAGCCAAATCTGCTAATCCCATTGTCTTATATTCCTCATAATACTCAGTTTGTAAAGTTTCAAAAATCCGAGCACACTCCTGATAAAAAATAAAGGCAAAATGCATTAAAATGTAACTCTGTGTGTCCTTTAAAACACAAAAAACAAATGAAGAAAAACACAACAATGTCTACCTGTAGAGTTGGTCCCTCCCCTGGTGCAGTTTCTCCTGAGGGAAACCGCTCCACCATTGCAAGTACAGCCTCCATTCTCTCTATAGCACTTTGCTCTGTTTCCAATCTGGTTTGCAGGGTTTTTGACTCATGGTTCAAGGACATCACTACATCTTTTTCATGCTGAAGACGCCTGGCAGACTAGAAAAAAAGGAAAAGGCTGAATTAAAAAAAGTGAATGTCCTGGAAGACAAAGAGTTTAAGAAATTGTTACAGCAATCATTTGATTCTATGTACCTGTAATATGTTCTGTTCAGTAAGGTCGATGAGTAGTTGTAGGTTATGTTCGAGCTCAGGTAATGCAAATCCTGATCCCTTCAAATCCCGTGTGGCTACATTTGGTGGCTCCTCGTCTGGGACACTGTGTTTATTGGAAATCTGACTGTAACTGTAATACACCTTTTGCTCTCTTCCAGTCATATCTATTACCTGAAATTAAATATTTACAAGGTTAATATGAGATGAGTCTTTCAAGGAAACAATATTCACTGCCACATAAAAAGAAATTCTGTCAAATGTCACTGTTATGAGAAGAAATTTGATGAAGTTCATACCTTGACTTGTGCTAACTCTCCTGCAGATACAACAGTACTTCGCCCTGCCAGTTTGCCCTTAGCCTTGAGCTCATCCACTGTTCTGTAGGAGTACTTGGGTTTCTTCTTCCCTCCAGTGCTTGCGTCTTTACGCCACTGGCCCAGTTCCTTCTGAAACTCCTGAGCAGACATAAATATCACAGTGACCAACTCATCTCTGCTTCTAAGAAAACATCAGTCCCTTTTTGTACCTTTTCTTCCTCTTCATCCGAATCAACAACAGGGAAGTCCTGAAGACTCTGCTGGGTTCGTTCATTTCCATAAGCGCCAACTGCTCCCTTGCCCTTACGAACCTTGGCCTCAATAGGGGTTACAATACCTAAAAAGACAAAACAATAATTGATTTTATCAAAAACACCACCACTAAACAAACCAAAAGTTGTCCTCTAATGTGTATTTACCTTGAGCATTTTTACCCAGGCCTTTGCCCGGTTGGTAGCCCATTTTCTGCAGAAGTTTTTGTCCAATCCCTTTTGTGTGCTTTTCCCAGCTGCCAAGTGCTTGTCCAGACTGACCTGCAAACCTTTGGGACTGGTTTCCACGATAATTTCCCTGAGAAAAGCATTTCGTTTTACATAACAAGGAAAATAAGATGACATATTAACATGAAATTTAATTTAAAAAAAAGAAAATCTTGTCTACCATCTGGAACTTTTTGGGTGCTGTCCCATGGGGAGGGGGTGGCACTACAGGGGTGTCATCTTCAGAGTCATCAGAACCTCCTTCTTCTTTTGGCTCTTGTTTCTCCTCAGCTGCTGTCTTTCTTAGACCAGCACTCACAAAGCTCACTGGAGCAGTGTAGTCTTTAGCCCTGAATGAACAATATTATAGATCTATCAATCAACAAGCCCAAACAAAAATAAATATGCTCAGTTTTCGAACAAGAAATACTTATATGCCAGATCATACTGTATTTTGGGTACTCAAATGGCTTTAAGGTAAACTGTTCATTACCTCTTGCCTCCAAAACTGGGCCTCTCATCTTCATCCGAGTCTCTGTCAGCCCATATGCCATAGGTAGCCTGTTCCTTAGTCTGCCTTACTCTGCGGCGATCTGGGTTAAACTCATTGGCTAGATCCCACTCTGTCACCTCAAAACTTTCGACCTCCACACCTTCATCCTCCTCATCCCCTCTCCGTCCATAAAGATGTGACATTGACATCACTGCAACACTATCAAATATAGTAATCACGTTATACTCGGTTTAAATAAGAACATCAAATAACATTCAGTAAGACGTTTGCATGTAGTCACTTTTAAGTGTAAGGTTTAAGCGTGATTATACTGCGTTTGTTATACCGCAGTTATAGCTTTATAACAAATGCAATTTACTGAGTGGCTATTAGGCTAAAAGTACACTGTAGCTAACGTTTTTGTCGCACATTGTATCGACCATCGACCATAGACAGAGATTATTCGTTTCATTGAGAAATCTCTATAAAGTTTTATAGAAGAAATTTCAAACCTGTTTTGATCAGCAAAGCGAGGAATATGTTATTATGACAGAGAGAGTTTAATTATCCATATTTTCCACAATAGCAGTGGTTTGTTAGCCAGCATCCATGAATGGCGCAGGGTTTACACAAGTGCTTCCGGTTAACTTTTTTTTTTTTAACAAACATATCCCCACCTAAAGATACATTCATCTTTCATATTTTCCTGGCTGCCATTAAGAATCTTATCTAATATACGTTTTCAGTTGTTGTTGAGTATACTATTTATTTATTTATTTTTACTCATTCACGAGCCACGATCACTGACCCCGGAAGTAGAAAATGATGTGTTACAGCCAAAACAATCCCACATGATTTAGGTGGAAACAGGCGCAAAACTGCACATGTGGGCTACTGTCAAAAAATACATTTACTGTCTTCTTTATTTTAAAAATTCGTCAAGATGTCAGAGGGCGGTGAGGAGTGGCAGGTTGCTCGTCGGCGCAAAGGTCAAACCCGAAAAACAAAGCTTCAGGTCTCTTTAAATGCAGTGAGCAACCAAGAAATTGTGGATATTGACAAGACTGTAAAACGAATCAGACAAACCGAGTAAGAAAAATAAATTTATTTAATTGCCAATGAGATTTTGTTTTATGATAATATCTCCTTTATTACAACTGCAGGTCTGAGCTAAGATGTGAAATCTTCTGTAAAAAATGGAAAGGTGAGGGCATTTTATCAATGTTCGATCGATTTATTTTAGCGGCAGACATTGGTTGCACGTTTGTTTAACTGCATTCTTCAGAAGAGATGTCGATGGCAGCATTGGGAATCCGGAGACAACTTACCGAAATCAAAGGAAACTCCCAGGTTTCTTCAGACTTTGAAAATTGTACGACACCTCGAAAAATGCAGTGTGTGTGTTATGGCCTGGGGTCATTCTCATCTTGTGTCTCGGCTCGCTTCCAGCTGGCTATGTTGCTATTACTTTTGGAAGGTGGCCAGGTAAAATTTCCCCCACCAAAATTTTTTTTTTAATGTAAATCCTTGTTTTCTCAAAATTGTCTCAATTTCCCTAGATTCAGCTAAATGATTGTTCTGTTTATGATCCTGCATTTACGTCTGGAGAGAGAGATGTTTTGCAAGAAATGGGGCTAACTGTACTGACAGAAAATGAGGTGATGACATATATTTTTATGTTTTTATTAAAATAACATTGAAGTTGATCATGATTTGTCTTGCAGGAGGGCAAGCGTCTGGCAGATAAGCCCACTCTTTTTTACTTGATGCATTGTGGAAAAGCCCTTTACAACAATCTTCTGTGGAAGAACTGGCGCACACAGTGTCTGTCTCGAATGATAGTGGTTGGAAACAGTTTCTGTGGCATGAAGGATAGGTTTGTAGCAGATATTTTCTTATACATTCAAGATGATACTCATTTAATCTAGTTGTCAAAGTCTACTGTTTGCTGTGTTACAGGTCAATTGACAGAGAATTCAAACAGGACTATAGTTACATAAACCAGGTAGCAGCTGTGTGTGAGGAGAGACTGCTCCCCTGTCCATCCCACATGACTGATGTCTTTAGTGACACTGCAGTTATTACCTTTCCCTCCAGTGGCCTTGATAAACTTCCACAATCCACTTGGGCAAACCCACCTGAACCACATTATGAACACTGTCTTGATTTGGAGATTGTACTCAAAGATAAGGACAGATAGTTTTATATGACTCTAAGGTGATTTTAAGCAAAGACTCTTTTTAATCCCCTTTTAGTCTATTTTTATCTAGTATATGTCTGGAAACAGCATCTCATTCATAAATCTTATATGTATATGTGTACATATGTAAAAGTGTTTTTTTGCAGGTTGAATTAAAGAATTTATTTGTCACATACACTTAGATGTTACTTTGGCATTTTGGGGGCAGGCACACAGTATGAAAACAGGAAATATGGCAAAAGAGACAACAACATAGAGCAAATATTTCTGGTACATGCTCAACCAGATGAGCCACAGACACTACACACTAGAATGGTTAGTTTGTACTTTAGCCATTTTGTTCAATATCAATATAGTAAAATGTTTTATTGATATTTCAAATGAACATTGCTTATTTTTCAAAAATAGTAAAAAGTTTATTGAAAAAAAACACTTGCAAACACAGCAATTTCCCACAAGCGTAACCATATCTTCACTAGTAATACTTGTCCTCTTGCCCCTTTATCATTGTCTGCTTCATTGTCTCTTGACTTTTATCAGACAGTTTTATCACATCAGTGACGCTACTAGACCACATTTTCATTTTCTGTTGGCACATTTTTACTCTTCAGCAACACCATTATCAGTGGCATCTATGCCCCCATTGATTGCTGGGTTTGTTACTGCTGGTTCATCAGCTATTACAGGCTTTGAAACAACATCTGCCCAAGTCATAGCCTTAAGAACTGCTGAGCTAGCCGTAATCTCTGTGGCTCCATTCATTTCTCCATTTAACTTATCTGACTCTGATTTCATTTCGGCCTCTCTATCCACCGTCATCAGAGGATCTGATCCATCTGCGTCACCCATGTCACCTTTAGCTGAAACTACATCATTTGTCTCCTCTACTTGTTGCTCATGGCTCTCACTTGTTTCTGTAGCTTCTGTGTGTTCTCTGTCCTCTAATTCCTTCACACTTTCTTTATCTTGATCTGTTCTGCTCTCAGTCTCTGAAGTGCTGGGCTTAGAAAGTAAACTTTCAAGGATCTCTTTTGCCACTGCTGCTTTCCTTTCCATATGTTTCTGCTTGAACTCCTGAAACCTGTCACTGAAAAAAAATAGATTTCAAAAAGGTTAAATGAAAGATTCAAATCTTAGGACAGTCAAACCCATAACTGCAACAGATTACAGATGTACAACTATAATTACCTTTGTACAATCTTTCTGATTCCAGTGACCAGAACCATCTGCTCCAAAATGGTTTCAGTTGTAGGAGTTATACACTGTAAAAAAAAGTTTAACTTTTATTTTCATTAAAAAAAAAAAAAAATTAAAATAAATAAATAAATAAATATATATATATATATATATATATATATATATATATATATATATATATATATATATATATATATATATATATATATATATATATATATATATATATATATATATATATATATCTTAATATAATTGAACAACCAAGAGTACCTCTACTGTTTGCTCTGAGCATTCAGATCCAGCTTGTCTGATAGAGCGCTCCACACGCACTGCTTGCTTGGTTATGGTGCCCAGAAACTCTGTGCTGCAGCGTGTCTGAGGGTGATCTTCCCCAAACTGAACAGAAAATAATTATTAATAAAATTGCTCAGAGCTAATCCACTATATTTTGTATCTCAGCCGGAAACACATACCATAGAAGTATATGCAGAAAGAGCCTCTTTTTCATAGGCCATGGCCCTTCTGTAGTCACCCTTGCTGCACATCAACTGGGCCAACAGGTGCTGGCTGCAAAATTGAAGGCATATACATAAGAGGACGGGTTACTGCTTAAAATTAATGATATCAATTAAAGACAACTTACCTGAGAGCAGTATGTAGATTAGTGGAGCCAAAAAAGGATGAGTTGAGTCTAAGTGCATTCTTAAGGTACTGCTCTGACTGGTTTCCTGTCATTAACAGCCCAAGACAACCCTGCAAGAAAACACAAGCTGCAATGGGTCTTGTCATTTTCTAAAAAATATTTATTCCATAATTAAAATGAAGATATCATAACGCACATCCAATGTGGCAGTAAAAGGATGGTCTTCTCCATGGACTGTGAGCATCAGCAGTCGGGCTCTGAGCAGACACTTCTGAGCCAACACAGTTTCTCCTCCAGCATACATATACACAGCCAAAAGAGCCTATGTATAAAACACACAATTAGAAAATGCATCTACAAAGCATATAAAACTTTACACATAGTATTCATACATATACCCACATATTGCTGGATAGTGTTCGGATGATCAAAGCCAAGCACTCTTTCACTGATGACTACTGCCTTCAGCTGAATACTGCGAGCCTAAAGCATAGAGGATAATTAATTTAAGGTCCATAAAATAAAACATTTTATTTAGTAATCACATTGTGGTAGAGCCACTTGCCTCTGCAGCCTTGCCCTTTAGGAAAGCCACTCTGGCCAAAACACTGTGACAGTAACATGCCTCATGGTGGAGATCATCACACACCCTGCTATACAGGTAAGTAGCTTCTTTCAGCTGTTCATACGCCTGGTCCAACAGACCTGCAATGGTAAATAACACCATAAATAAAGGCTACAATAATGGCTTGGGTGTGTATACCTACCACATAGAAAATTAAATTTGTTTAGAAAAATGTAGAAATATAAATTGATTTGGCAAAATCAAGTGTCACCTTTTTGTATTGAGGTCTGGGCTGTACGATAGGCTTTTGAAGCATCCACAATTGGCATATGGATATGTTTGACAACAGGGAAAATGTTAAGGACATCATCAGGACCGAGTGGAGCTTTGTTTTGGTTGTCCAGGAAATAGTCTTTCAGTCTCAACTATTGCAAAAGAAGCAGAAGACATCGATAAAATGTCAGATTCTTTTGTACAGTTGGGGTTTATATAGAGAACATCCAACAGAACATTCAACCCACTGATTAATGGTATATTTCTAATATTACCTGTACTCCAGTCTTTAAACAAAACTCTCTGAGCAGGGACAGCTTCTGAAGGCCATATTGTTCAGCCAGATGGTTTGGGCCAGAGCTATAACAGAGGACAATTACACCTAAGCTCTTGACCATAACTAAAAACATGATGAGAAAACGAAAATAAGTTTGGTCCGCACCCTAGGATGTCAGAGATGTTATAGGTCTCAGCAGCATCCTGGCACAACATGTTCCACAGTTCAGCCCCAGTCAGTGTAGTCCAAGGTGTGGTTTCAGAAGCACCAGCCCCTCGGCCACGCCGCCTTGATTTCTTTTTAATGTCTTCTCCAATGGTAGTGGGAGTGTAGTGTGGAACCAATAGGCAGCAGAGGAAGTGACTGACAGCTGCAGAGAGATTTGACACGTCCACACCCTGCAGAGACATGACCGCAGGCTCATGCACATTCCTCTTCAGCTTTCACCTGCTGCTGTTACATTACCTTACTCTAGGTAGTAACAGCAATTTATATAAATGATGATATGAGCAAATGCCTCAAAGTACCTGCACAAAAGTGTTGAATATTCTCTTTGTTGAACGGATGAAAATTTCACTGATCACTGTTCTCTGGAATTAAAAAAAAAGAGGGAAGTAGTTAGAATCGTTGTTGTTGTTTAAATGCAAATCTACCACTTATAAGAGTGGGTTTATAATTCACACAAACCAAAATGTGTCTCAGTTGCTCCTTGTCTTCTGATTGCCTGATGGCCTTGATCACATGACCTAGATATCGGAGGTTGATGCCCCTCTGATGTAAGGCCTGTTTCAGAGAAGCACCATCGACTGGTACTTCATTGTTTTGCAAACAATAGTCCACCTGCACACACATCATACACATGTAGTAAAGTATTGTGATAGTTAAGCAGATTTGTGTCTTTTTGTTTTACTTACAAAGGCTGGTATCTGATGTGTGATTATAAAGGCTGCTGCTTCTTGCAATAACTTTTTCTGCAACTTTGTCGATGTGTTTTCACTATGAGGGAACATTACTCCTGAAACAAAAAACAAGAAGTATTGCCACACATTGCCTCCTACCAATACTTTGTGGCTGTGTTTCAGTCTGTACCTGGAGAGAAGATGTTTGGGTTGAAGCGCATTTCAAAGATAATGTCACTCACTGAGCCCACTTCTTTACAAGCTTCTCGGACTGCACTTGTAGCACGAGAGTCACCTGCAAGTACAGTATCTGTCAAACTTCAGAGTCCAAGCTATTTTGTCAAAGTGGTTGTTATCACAGTTTTTTTAGGACAATAGGACTCCTTACATGCTGTGGCACATTCTTCAAAGCCTCCGTTCTCGTCCAGCTTCTCCTTCACCTTCTGAGTGAATAGGTTATGTCTACCAAAGGATAATGAAAAATTATTTAAAAGAAAACATATTTTGAGCACACTAAAGGGCAAGGCTTCTTTGAAAAAGAGATATTTGCATTTATTTTGGTTGGCATTGGGTTTTCAGATCAAATGTGTAACAACAACACTCAATGTAATGTTGGTGATGACTGACACTTACTTGTGCTGGATAAATGCCTGTAGCAGTTCTGGTCTGAGCCTACAGAGCCCATGAGGAAAGCTCTTTGGAAAACCAGTGTCTGTGTGATAATTCTCTGGCCAGCCATCTTTTATGCAGCCATTTGTCTTGGCTTCATCTTCACTACTTTCTTTTCTTTCCTCTCCAGTAGGGACTGTCTCACTGTCTTTTTCTGCTTCTGGACAGAAGTTAGCATCAGCTGGGGAGCTCCTGAATACATCCAGTACGTAGAACCTTCCATCGGCTCCCACAAGGCCCTGCGCATCAATGGACGTGAACAGGGGTACCATGTGACCTTTGGGAGCCACAACAACATGTCTTTGGATTGAAAGAGCTTTTCCTGCTTGAGCCAAGTGTTCAAGTAGACGCCTGCGTTGTGGAGATTCTTGGGGTCCTGCATTCACCCCATACAGAAGGCCTCTGGCAACCATAATAAAAGGGTTATAGCTCATGGCACTACACAACACTATGATGCAAATTGTTTTTAGAAATACTTGGTAAATGAAATAAACCTTGATGCAGGAGAGGCTTCCTGGTCCTGCTCTGAGCTTTCTATACCAGGAGCCAAACCTTGTGCAGACAGACGCACTCCTCTGTAGTCTACAACTGCTGTGGGCAGAGTGTGGAGCCCTTGTAAGCCCTCAATCTCACTGTAGGCCTGTACTCCTTTCAGCTCTAGTCTCTGAGCAGCTCTGCAAGAAGAAAGGTAACTTTAACACATTAAAACTATATTTTGACTGGAAAACACATTTCAAAGTTGTCCAATCTATGGTGGATTTTTACCTGCGGCCTCTTTCTCCACCAAAAATATCACTTGCAGCCCCTTGACTCATGAACAAGCCACCCCACAGGAAAGCTGGGTCATCAGGGTTTCCATTGACTGGTTCCACAAAACCATCTATAACATTCTCTGCTGCCTGAGTCACAGCCCTGACAAATGCACTATTAATCTGTAAAAGTGAAAACAAGAAACAAATAATCTCTCAAGAGTTTTGTAATGTATTATGAAGATATTATAAGTATGTTTGTGGTTACCTGTAGTAGAGCTTTGTCTCTTTGCAGTTTCTCCTCCAGACTTCCTTGGGGAAGGTCTCTGGCTGCTTGCAACTCTTCATTCCAGTCTGGAGCCTACACATAATAAAAAGTATTTAGACACTCCCATGTTGCTGTCAGTTGCACATCTTTTAACACTGTCATTTTGTGGTAAGTTTGACCTGTGCTGGCTGTTCATCCACTCCAAGTCTGCTGAAAATGTTTTTATGTGAACGAGAAGCACAGGGAGGCCCCAGCCAGCTGCGGGTGTGATATGGAGTAGGCAATGCTTCAAGAGGGGGCAAGTGAAACCTAAAGGGTCACAGAAAGAATTTCATGACTCTTCCATTTCTAACAATAAGGCATTAATCATATGTACAGTATCTCACTATTACCTGTTTTTAAGAGTGGTAAATGATTGTTTGAAGGCTTGGCTGATGTGACAGAGCAGATCTGTGAAACAGTGGCAGACTGGAGAAGACTGTGCAGGACGAGGATCAAACACTTCTTCTGTAGATCTGGAATTAACGCATTATTGTTATTTAGCCTCTCAAGTTTAAATAATGCATATTTGACTACTTTAGTATGCAAACAACAAGCATAAGAAGAGACACAAGAAATGTTGCATTTCTACTCAATACCTATTGAGGAAAAAGCCTTTTGGGCATGATGTGATGTCAAAGTGGCGTCCCTCTGTTGTCACCACAGTGATGTACAAAAAGTCTCCCTGCAGCTTTCTGTGTCCTGGAGGTGGGTTCCAACAACTCAGAGTCAAGTCTCTCACAAAACTTGGAGCCTGATGGGACACATGAAGTCAGTGGCTGTTCATGAGTTTAATTACTATTAAAATCAACACTCTGTGTACCTCTGGATGGGAACTATTTGGTAGCAGTGCCATCAGTGGTCTTTCCTGGGAACCAGGAAGTAAGTATTCAGGGGTTCCATCCTGATTGGTTGCTTCTGTTTTTGTATTACTTAAAGAACGTTTCAGACTCTTTCCATTCTGTAAACTTGTGTCTGTGCAAGAAAACAGTAAACCAATTGCTTAGTTTATTAAAGTGTTATATTATATAAAAAGTTTTTTTATTAAAAAAGAGCTTACCTTGTGTTTGTGTGATAGTGTCCAAAATACTTGGTGAGCGCCCCTCTCTCAGTGCGTCCTGAGGCCCAGATGCTCTCAGGAGCTCCAGTACACGAGCCAAGTGAAGCCTGGCTGAGGGAGCTGTGTAGGGCTCTAAAATAAGATATAACATAGACTTTTTTAAATTAGACTCCACAGAGTGAAAACATAACACAACACATGGCAAACCAATCTTAAATATGGCCACTTATAACCCTAATAGAATAAATTATAGCCTACCTTCAACCAGGCGGAGAACAGATCCTGGTTTAAATCCCTTATGGCTTTGCAGCTCTACAAGAGGGTCCAGCGTTGTACCAGCAAGTGACAGTGACAGGTTGGAGCGTGGAAACACCTCATCTTTCGAAAGCAGAGTCATTACAGTGTCTTGAACCAGCCAAAATCCATGAACCTATAATGTATTACCATGTATTAACATATATACACCGTGAATATTTGTCAAATATTATTAGTGCAGTGTAATTACTTACTTGAAGTTCAAATGGGTCAACTCCTGCTCCCTGTATCTTTACAGAGAAAGCGTCCTCATCTTGCTTAAAATCAACTGTGTTCTTTCCACTAACACGACTTATCTCACCTGAGGAACAATAGGAAAGATAACACTCACTAACAAAACAAAGCACTGACATAGGTAAAATTATTTTATTGATTTTTGTTCAACTACTTCAACTACTTCAACCTGAGTACATGAAAGCCTGTACATGACAGAATGATTAATTCATTTTGTTGAGATTACTTCATCTTTTTAGTATCAAACAAGAATCTAATCCCATTTAATGGGGTGGACTGAAGTTTCTATGTTTGTAAGATTGCCTAAAGGTGACTGTTGAATTATGCAAAAATTGTGAAAAAAGAGAAAGTGGGGTGTGTCTATCCTTTTAACACACACAAGATTCATAGGGAGAGCAGGACCCAGCGTGTTCCTCAACCTGTAGTGTGACTAAACCTGTTGAATTTGCCTACTGGCCTTCATGTCATCTCAGGGTGAAGGGACAACCACACCCTGCGCCGGCATGTGTAGACTCTTAAACACATAAACTATAGTTTGTCAGTGGAGCATGCACACTAATACACCTGCATGACTACATCTTTAATATGCTGCAATGCAAAAAATAATGTCAACACCTGTAAACATAGCACTCACTGCAAAGTAAATCCCCAATTCTTCCTGTCACTCTGGTACTGCTTAACCTCTGGAAAGCACCCAAAAATTTGGCTGTTTGTGATTGGCTAGAGGAAGATCCCTCCTCTCCATATAGCCTCTATTGGAGCAGCCACTTTACTATTACTAGAGAAGACATTGTTTTCAGCGGTGAATAGTTTATTTAGGCATCTACCATACTAGGAAGTTCTTGGATTACAGTGTAATACATTATACTATGTTCAGTCTGTTTTACTAAGATGACATGACCTGTCAGTCAGACCACTGAACTGCACACACTTTCACTTGTGGGGAACATGCATCTCAAGGCAATATGGAAACAGGCCAACACACACTTGCAGAAGTTTTGCAAAAATGGGCTTTGGAGGATTTTATGGTAAAGGGTCAAATATAGCCCCCAACAAAACCTTCCTTAACTATTAGAAGCTATACAAAACATTAATGTTTGTGTTAATTATTTACTCAAAAAATTATAGCTCAAGCATATTACCCTCATGCTCAAGAAACTGGCAAAAGCAGAAAAGAAACCAGCTACAAGCAGTGCAACAGTGCAGTGTAAAATCTCCCACCCTCTTCATATTCTGCTGTGAAGGAGGCACCAACTGAAAAAAGGATCAGGAAAGAAGCAAACATGGGAGGCACAGGGGGTAGGAATAGAAAATGAAAGATTTCTTACCATTCTTGGCCTGACTTCTGCCTCCTCCTCTTCTAACTTTGTCCTTCATGTTTGCGTGTTGGTAGGTTGTGCTCCTGGATTTTCTTTTCTGTCTGTCTTTCTTCCAGATGCTAGATTTCTTAAAGAAGAATGCCCAGAAAAGGAGTGAAAAGAGTAGAAGTATGGGTCTGGGTTGTTTGGCAGCTCAGCAGAGTGAAAGTTACTGCGGCTCTCTGTTCAGGATTGTAACTCCTGCCCCTTTATGCTAGGCAAACTTAGCTTATCTGCTCTCTCTGTGTAAAAAGGCCACACCCTCTTGTTGCTTCACACAAACTCATTATTCTGTGTGTCTCTCACTTTGTTGGACTGGGTGTGTCCTAGCAGTACTTCAGTCTTCCTTCCCCTGGCATGCCCCACTCCTGCATATCCCCCACCCCCAAATGCTTAGAAAATAGGTGGAAAGAAGCAGACAAATCTTTCACTAGTGTCCAGAGTAGTATTTTTGTCTCAAGTCTTTGCATATTTCTGTTTACTTAAAGGTGTTGAATTAGGCTAATCTAAGTTATATATATATTCACTTCAGAAGGGGGTTCAAATGGGTGTACCCTGTTCTGAATCATTATCGAGCACTAAAGGGTGTGTGTCATGCTGTGCCATGTTCAGAGGCCTACACCTTCACAGGCCTACTTTCACATTTCTGGCATATTTCAATTGAGCAGGTCACTTGTCATAGACTTGGCATGGTGTTGAGTTAGTAATGCAATAAAACCTATGAAGACAGGCACATTAAAATGATTATTCATGTTTTTTTAAGGAACAGGCATCTCACTAATAATAAATAAAAATCGAACTAATCTTCACAAATATGAGGACTGAGCTAGAGCAGAAAAGGTTTTATGATTTTGGCCAAGTAAGAACCATTTGTTGTAAACAGCACAAAATCACAGTCTGTTGGTGTTTTATATGTTTTTATATATATATAGTTACAAATTATATGGTGTTTACATATACATACAACCCGTGTTAAGGTGAAACATATACCATATTACATATTCATGTGCCAGGCTGTGGGCGGGGACCAGCTCCGGCATCCGGTGTAACATTTAAAGACTTTGGGTAAAATTAATACATTTGGGTTTAATACATTTGGGTTCAATTGAGGTAATCTCTGAGAGCCTCAGAAGAAATTAATTTTCAGATTAAGTTTTATTTGTATTTAATTAATCATTTACATTTGTGCAGAAATAATTTGTACTGTATTAATTCAGAGCCTGAATTTTGAAAAGCCCATATTTCCTGAAAACCTGAACTCAGCAGCTGCTGACAGGAGGCTGTCCTTGGTTAGCCGAGCTAACGCAGAGCAGGCTAAACACAAACAGCGAGAGAAAACTCCCCAAATGAACCCAGTTTTCAGTGAAGCACTGGGTGAGTTTACTGCCTGTTGTGTACATTTGGATTAAAGCTATAATATTTAAATACTTAATGTCAGTGTCCAGTTCTGTAGCTATCGTAGAAATCGCTAGCATGACCCTCACCCAAATACACTGTCCAAGGTTTATTCATTTATTTATGGACTTCGAAAAAGAAATAGTTAGGTGAAACAATGCATGTTCTCTAACAAATAGTATAATCTAACTGAAACACTAATAATTTTATTTCCTGTGTGCAAGGCTCAAAACTGAATCTATCTCCCACGATGCTAAATGTAGCACTGTTTGTTTATTGCACCTTACTTGCGTCACATCATTGGTCACTATCTCATAGATGATAGAATTAATAGTAATCACAGTGGCTGATGTTGGGGCATGTTAATATTTCAGTCCTGTAATATGGTTCTCTGACATATCTGCTATATGTAATTATATAATGATACTGTTAAGAAGTATTTGGCTTCTTGCTTTTCTCTGTGTGTACAGCTGGATTAACCCCACTGAAGTCAGAGCAAAGGGCTGCGGCCAGGGACTGGGGCTAATGTCATACTGTGCCAGTGAGGACGGGGGTCTGCACCAGGCCACCCCACCAGTCAACACCCAAGGTCTATTGGGTAACAACTCGCGGACTGAAGCCACAGACACTTCAACAGAGGATAAGGTTAGATTGATAAACAGCTTTGACAGTATAAACTGCTACTCCTAAATATAAACCTATTAAAACTGAGAATAAGTAAAACATAGTTATATTGTATTGTTGCATGCAGTATGAAACGTCAAGGAGCCTCCAGCAGGAAAGAAGGACATATATATGGAAGTCACATACTGTTCTTTTGAAAGGTTTCACACATTGTAAACTCTTGAACTCGTGAACAAGTCTCTAAGAGACACTGGCACTGGGCTTCCATCTGTGTGTTTGTCCCTAACTCTGTAAATCCATTTTATGGAGGTTTATTTTTAAAGACTGACTTGATTTAAAGTACCCGAGGAATTTAAACAAACATATTTGTGTTGTTGTGGGTCTGTATTTGGAAGACATGTATGATTGTCCTTCACATTCAGCATGGTTTTTACTTATGTCCGCTTATAATGACTTCAAAATGCATAACATAATTCTAAAAAAGTTTTTTACTTATTATCATATGTGGTTATGTGTCATTTTCATCACAGAATGTTTGACTTCCTCTTTCTATATAGTCCACCACCATTATTTTTATATTTTTATTATAAATAAAAATTTTATTTATAATAAAATTCAATTCAATTAATTTTGGATGATGCATATTTGCACAACTATAGCGTGTTTGTATATACTTAATGTCAGCTGTTTACAAGCCGTTGCTGGAGTTGTGGAAATGGGAGACAGCTCCAGAAAACAGAATGAATCAGGCTTTGTGCCACTGACCGGGGGAAGCCTAATCCTTTTTGTCTTGCTCACTCTTATTTTGTCTGTTGGGCTCAGGCCATGAACATAGAGCGCTTACATTTTATGGATTACTCTAGGAACTGCATATTTTCTGTTGGGACTAAAAGAAGTAGTTATAAAGACCAAAGGGGGAGTATGTGTATAGGAAAAACAGGGCATAACATTACTGGCTTTTCTGCAGTTGTCACCTGTGTTAGATGAGGCTTCCCCATCCTCCACTTCATCCTTTGAGATGCTCGACATGGAGTCAGCCCCCGCTCCCTACCTGGCAGTCCAACCTCACTGGTTCTTCTGTAGACGGGTGGATGACAACACCTCCTGGCTTCCTTTCAGTATAGAGGACTCAGACAAACTAGAGTCTGCATACAGCAGTGGTAAGAATAAACTATGTAGAGTTCTGTTGTGGATATGGTCAGTAAGATAGTAACAACGGCAAAATGGCACAATGTTATAATCACTCTGGTTAAAAAACTCTCTGTTTTTGACATTGCTTTTACCAATTGTTAAAAATAGCATGAAGTTCAGTTTTGTTTTAGAGTGGCCTTAATGTGTTCAAATGAAGAAGCTGGTTTTCCACAAGAATTACTTTAGTGTTGGAAATAAACAAAATTATGTTTGTAATTTTTAGGATTAAAATATAAGCAGTAAAATATTTTTAAGCTTTTAATGAAAGTATTACATAAGTCACTCATACTTATTGTGAACTCAGAATATTTTTTAATTTATGCACACAGAAATGAGATCGAAGATAACAATTTCATATCAATATTAAAAAAGAAATGGGTGGAAGTGAGCCTTTGGGTGGATTTCTTTGTCTTTCTCTTAAGAATATCACATACCATAATATAAAATAACATACATACACACACACATACATACATACATACAGACATACATTTAAATCTGAAATAGAATAGCAAACATTAAATTACCTCTTTTTCTTTTGTAGTAGAGCAAAGACAGTTATACTTTGTAACCCTTGCAATTTCATGTAATACTTTTTATGTGTACTAGGAAATAATCAGGAAGTACTGGTGGCTGTGGAGGGAGAGCGCTATGATGTACACGTCAATGAGAGGAGGCGCTATGCTGTGTACTGGGAACAAGCCCCCACTGAGGTCCGCCGCTGCACTTGGTTTTACAAAGGAGACAAAGACACAAGATTTATGCCGTACACTGAAGACTTTAGCCAGAGTCTAGAGGTAAACATTATTCCTGCTTGCTGTCCAGCACTACTTTGTACTCGTCCCTTCTGAATTATTATTTTCAATTTCAAGGATGCCTATAAGCAAGCAGTAACCAAAGATGAGTGGAAAAAGAAGCTGGAGTTTCCCACAGGAGAAACTGTAATCTTACACAATCCCAAAGTATGTTGATCTGAAATGTTTTGCTTTGCAGTTTTAAATGGTTCATTTAATTATTTCATTTTACTCTTACTCCCTTAGCTCATAATGCAATACCAGCCAATATTTGCGCAAGATGAGTGGGTCTCCTCCCCCTCAGAGCATACTCGACCCAGAACAGTCAAAAGAGGAGTAGGCAGCATCTCTGTAGAAATACCTGATGGTATGTTGTTTTTCTTATAAAGTCATACAAATTAAACAATCACAGTCAGCATGTTTCTAAATTTGTTCTCAGGTGAACCAGAGAAGATCGACCACCTTGTCTTTATGGTCCATGGCATTGGCCCTGCATGTGATTTGCGCTTCAGGTCCATCATACAGTGCGGTGAGTTGGTATTTATTAATGGAATGTTTTTGTAAATGTGTGAGTCTTTGTGTATGTCTGTGTATTCCTGATTTGTTTTTTATTATTTCAGTGAATGATTTCAGGAGTGCGTCTCTGTCCCTTCTTGCCTCTCATTATAAACGTGCTCAGCAGGAGAATAAAGTGGGCAGAGTTGAGTTTTTGCCTGTAAACTGGCACAGTGCTCTGCATGGTGATGCTACTGGAGTGGATGAGTATGTGGCATACACTACATCTAACAACATAAAAGTAAGCTTCTACTCACGTCTTTTGCAGTTCATTTAATCTTTTTTATGTTTCTTACTAGGGACATCCAAAGGATCACTCTGCCCAGCATCAGTAGGCTGAGACATTTTACCAATGATACTCTTTTGGACTTGTTTTTCTACAACAGCCCCACTTATTGTCAAACTATAGTAGACACTGTTGCTTCAGAGATCAACAAACTACACACACTCTTCAAACAACGACATCCAGACTTTAATGGGACAGTTTCCATAGTGGGCCATAGCCTGGGTGAGATCACACACTTAAACAAATCATACAAATAGCTTAATCTACACAGTGGATGATACAACCTCTGAATTCTCAATATCTTGTGATTCAGGTTCGCTCATACTGTTTGACTTACTGACCAATCAGCGATCTGGATTTGAAGTCCATACAGAGAAAGTATGATGACAGTTGTTACTGTTACAATCTTCATAAATCTGTATACATAAGTAACAGTAGATCTCAATCATTTTGTACTTGTCTCTTTTTGGAAGGTTCCTGGTGATGAGTCAGGTCATAATAACTATGACACTTTAGAGCAGATTCTGATCCGACTAGGCCTACAGCAGTACCTGGCTGTTCTGCAAGCGGAAGACCTTGACCTTCAATCATTGGTAAGACTTATTTACAAGAAAAACAACAGGCATATAAACCAAAATGCTGATTTTTTTCCTCCCTGTTTACTTTAGGCTCTGTGCCAAGACAGTGACCTTAAAGACTTAGGAATTCCACTTGGGCCTCGGAAGAAGATCTTGAACTACATTAGAAGAAAATTATTCCCTAAGGTCAATTCTAGCCTATGTGTAACATAAGTTGTTGTACTCAAAAAATGTGAATAATAACATGCTAATTTGTTTACTTGTGACCGTTGGCTATCTGATGTTCTAGCAATCTAGTTAAAATATGAGCATGTTATAAAACTGCATCTGTCTCTTCAGGATGGCAGGCCAAGTTCAGCATGTCTGGCACCAGGCCTGCAAGGTTCCTCTCAAGATTCCTCAGCCAGTGATCACAACGATAACCAGTCCTCAGGGTTGATGACACAGCAGACCCAGCTGCACAGAGCCCAGTCTGTTACCAGTGCTGTAGATTACGAATACTTCGATGTAGGCATTGGACAGGTAAACATGAACATGAATTCAGGCACTTTATGTCCTGGAGGGCCTGGAAAATATAGTGAAATCTTTGACACATTACGTTGCTGCTTTTCTCCTTCCCTGCTTGCTGGGACAGACCAATGGAGGCATAGCCAAGGGACAGGTGTGTCTGAACTGATGTCATTGACTTAGATTCCCCTGCATTTGGAGCTCAACTTTATATTCAGTGTGGTCTTCTTAGGGAAGACCCCCAGATCACAAGCTATAGCTGTCAGGCTCGCATGAGTGAATATGTGTCATGGTTGTTTGTGAAACATCACTCTGCTCTGTGTTTTGTTTCCATGTTTCTGAATCAATGTGTTATCCTCCTTTTTGGCAATTACTGGACAAATTATGAAAAATATTTCTAAGAAATCTTGCTTTCTGTGTTTTTCAGGTATCTATCGAGTACCCACAATTGGCATTCCACCCACAGACATTTTTCGCGTTTGGCTCTCCCATCGGCATGTTTCTGACTGTTCGAGGACTTAAACGCATCGACCCAAATTACACCTTCCCAACCTGCAAGAGCTTTTACAACATCTATCATCCTGTAAGTTATTAAATGTGTTACAAAGCATTAGATCAGTTTTTATCTTTTTTATTTACTTATTTATTGCTGTGCAGTACGATCCTGTGGCCTATCGGATAGAACCTATGATAGTGTCAGATGTCAATCTAGAGCCCATGCTGATTCCTCACCATAAAGGCCGTAAGAGGATGCATCTGGGTATGACCATTTCTTGTTTTGTAATTATTGTATACAATGTGGTTTGAGCTGTGGTATAATGACTATTTTGGGTTTTTTTTTGTTTTTTTCCTAGAATTAAAGGATAGTTTGACCCGCATGAGCATGGACATAAAGAATAATGTGCTGGGCTCATTGCGCACAGCATGGCAGTCCTTTGCTAGACTCCCTGTTGCTGCGCTGCCCCCAATAGAAGCAGAGGAAAACACAATAGAGGGAAACCTACAAGAAGCACAGGGTAATCCTCATCTTTTATCAGTCCAAAGACATGGTTGGTTTACTTTGTTTGAGTGTCAAGAATATCCCACTGTGTAATGAACACCAGTGTCGCTGTACCTGCTGATCTCTTCAGTTTGTTAGATTGACAAAATTAACAGTACAGTTGTTTCCTCAAAGGGCAAATGTTATGTAACATCGTACAGTAATCGCTCCTAGCACATACTACTCCTTTACCCCCTGCCTTTTTTGTCTTAGGGGTTGTTATTGGTCTGTCTGGGCTCATTTTTGGTTAAACCTGTCTCTGCAGGTGGATGTGCAGAGGCAGAGTCCCCAGTTTCAGCAGACCAGCCAGAGCAGCCTGAGATCAAAGTTGGGATGTTGAATGGAGGGCGTAGGATTGACTATGTGCTTCAGGAGAAACCCATTGAAAGCTTCAATGAATACCTGTTTGCCATCCAGTCCCACCTGTGTTACTGGTGAGTCATCGAGTTGTCTAGATGGCCAAATCTACTTGTTCTGTTGTATAGTTGATTTCCCTGACGCCTTCTTTTTGTTGTTTCTCTTTCCATTTCTTTTAGGGAGTCCGAGGATACCGCTCTGCTGGTCCTAAAAGAGATATATGACAAACTTGGTGTGGAATTTGAACAGCCTCAACAGTACTGAAGTTATATGAATACAGACTTACATTTACAAAGTAAGAAAGGACAGCTCTGTAAAAGTTTCAAAAATGCCTTACAGGATGGATGTTATTTGTTTGCCCTGTCTTATTGCCCCACAAAACTTCAACTTAATATGTTTGATTTGTGGGTTTTCCTTCTTTAACAAGACTGGTTTTCACAAGTCTAAGTTTCTTGATCTTTCAGCACTTTTCAAGTCATTCTTTTTTGCACTTTAACTCATCTCATCTTGTTATTTACATATCACGCCTACTGCTGCAACAAAAAATAAAAACATTTAATATCATACAGAAGTTTACATCAAGAGTTATATTACAGTAATACAAACTGAGGTATATTTGGTGTATGATTGAAAGAGAAGCGTTTATAAATACAAATAAATGTATAGCAGAAAATAGTGAAAAATAAATAGATAAATAATACATACATTGGCAGCTGCATTATGTTTATATCAGTATTCCATTTCAAATTCACTGAGTTCATTCATTTCGAATCTCAGTGAGTTTTTAGACTTAATTTTCCAAGTCACTTATTTGAATGACAGAGCTGTTTTAATTTAAAAATGAGCTTTATCATGTGCTACTGTTATATCTGACAACATATGAAGGACTGTTGCTTGAAACAGCGATACTGGTTCTTTTGAAGAAATCACAAACAGGTCCAGGCAATATCTTCTTCCTTTGTATTTTCTAATGCCAAAGTCACATAAATGCAACAGGTCACATAAGAAGTATGAGCAAACGGGTAATAAAGTCGTTTTATTTGTTGGGCTCTTTCTTTTATATGACTTATTTAATTGCACTGAAGTGAGTCATTTACAGTCTGAAGCTAACCCATGTCCTCTTGTCATTTTTATTTTATGTTTTTTTCCACAAGAAGCAATTTTAACACCTTCCTACTCCCTTCACCAACTGTTTTGTACTATTATATGTAACATGTACCAAAAACTCTTATTGTCATTCTCGATTTCTGGTAAAATGATGTATGTCTGTCATAAAGAAGTATACCAACTCTTGAACTCAGTTATGTCTATGATTGATCATTTTCAGTATGGTCAGTCGCGGGAGCCATGAAAAAGGCTTGTGTAGTCTTTTAAAAGCTTTATCAAATAGGGTTCTGTAGTAGTAGTCAAACGTGAGGCAGTTTGAGTCTTGTCGCCTCGTGTGTGTTTCTGCTGTTGCTTTGGCCTTGCCGTTTACGTAACCAGTCTGTGCCCAAACAAGCTACTGTACTAACACAAAAGAAATTACTTTGTAAGTAACTAATGCACTGTAATGGTTTGAAATGTAGTTCAGTCATTCTTGAATGCAGCCCTTTATAATGGCTCTCGTGATTCATTTCAGTGGGACGTAATTATGCACTTTTCTCCAAGGCGGTTTTGTCCCAAAGCATAGTCTTTTTGTCTGTCAAAGGGAAGAAGAAAAAGCTATTAAAAAAAAGTATTCTTGTTCATTTTTGTCAGTGTCTTCAAGCAGGGAAATTAATCTTAATCTTAATTAATAGTGTGATGGCTACAGATAAGGGCCTAGGCAAAATACTGTAATTATCTAATCAAACCGGATTTTTTTAAATTTAACAGTCACTGAGCTCTGCATTGATGATCGTTCTCAGGGTTGGCTTTAGGTCACAGCAGGTGGGACTGTGTTTTCTGATGCTCATTTTTCCTCCCCCTCACTGTCAGGTCTGCTATTCAACTGGCAAACAATAGATGGGACTCTTTCTAACTGGAACAATAGTCTAACCCCTACCAAATGCCCCCATGACACACATGCCACTTAATATACCCCCTACCAACTCTCCCGACAATCCTCTAGCACGCATATCACTCTCCAACTCTCCTTCAAACGGCTATGGCTTTGCTCACAAGGGACTGTCATCTGCTGTGGATGTAAAAGAGAGAAATGATGGAGGATGAGGAGAAGTAGAGCAAGGAGGCGGGACTGTCGGCAGGGCCATTCATGTGTGATTAGTGAGGCTAGTCCAGAGGATTCACACTCTCAACCTAAACGTTTCAGAGAGAAAGGCAAGAGACCGAGGGCAAGGATGGTTAGATAATGTCAGTCTTGAGAAGCAGAGCAGTGAGAGGCTGTGACTCTGAGCCAGGCCATCCTGAAAAAAAGATGAGGTGAACCTGGGAAGGAAGAAGCAGCGAGCATCTGGGACGAACCTGACACACACTACAGCTGATACCATGGGGGGCTCCCACAGCCAGCTCAGGAAAGGCTCGCTCAGCTCTCCTCAGAAGAAAAGCAGCATGTAAGACCAAAACTACATCTCTAAATGTTGATATTTGTTTGTTTGAGGTAAACCTTACTTTAGGGAAGTAAGGGGAGGCACCGCAGCAGTTTTTGTTTTTAAAGGACAGTTTGCATGCTGGCCAGTTTTAAGTGTTTAACTGAATTAATAAGGTAAAAGTAGTAAAAGAAAAAAGAAATCAGTGGCCACTTAAGAAGAGAGAGGAGCAGTGAATGAGCAGCAGGGCTAATATAATGTAATGTAATGAGTGTGAGCAGGCCAGGTCATACCCCTTACATTAAGACAGTGTCCAAACCTGTGACTTTAGAGCAAAAACATCTATGGTTACTTCAGACAGAGAAGAGAAGACATTATTCTGCTGCAGGTAATTAACAATGCAGCTCTGACCCATATTTTACAGCATTTTGTTCACGCAAGACATTTTTGAGCACATTCATCTGTAAGTCTGTCCTTAAAACAAGGTGTGGTGTTTGAAGCTGCCTTGTCATCACTGTGATGCTGCACTCCTTCTTTATCTCCATGCCTGGAGCAAATGCTTTCACTTAGATCTGACAGTTGATGAGAGAGATGCTTTTCTCCCTTCCCAAAGCCATTTTTAGCTATTACTCATATTCTATTTGTTATTATACTAAATACTATTCTGGTGGAGAGGAAGTGGCGTAATAAATGAAGAGCAGCAGTTGGCAAAATGTTATTTCCTTTACTTTCTGGTTTCATTTTAAATGGCTTAAATATCCATATGTCCATATTCCTCACCATACTCCTGAATATTGCACTCAAACCACTGTTTGTCTGATCTGCACTTCTGCAGTGGGACACAATAATAGACCTACTCAAACTCCTTTATCATCTCACAAGCAGAAAACACAATGTCACACTAAGCAAAATGTCCTTTTGAATTATTCAACAGCCTGAAGCTGAATGTTGTGTTTGTTCAGCTACACTTTCTTTAAGAAGATATAGCAGTGACTTGAAGACAGTCAAAACTGTGTTTTCATTAATATTACTACAATGAACCAAAAAAAATACTTAGCTCCACAGAAGCAATTTAATTAAATATTATTTGCAACATAGCACAATTTGGATAGAAATTGTTGGTTCCTGTACATGACTTCAAACACCTCCCTCTGTTCCCTTTTTATCTCGGGTGACGTTTAACAAATCACCACTAGATGGCGCTAGTACAGAGCAGTCCAGGTAACATGATTCAGCAGTTGTCCAGTTAACACTAGTAGCTCTAGCAACATTTTAATGCAAGTTTTATGAAATGTCAAGGCAGAATTTAGAATTGAGTCACTCACTGTGATGGTCATTTTTGTGTAAAAAGTGCACAGCTCCCAAAAGAAGCTACAATTATAATCTGTAACACAGGCTACAGTAGAGATGTGGCATTAATCTAAAGACAGGCTAAAATATATAAAAAAAACAACTGCCTCCTGATATTTGAGAAGCTTCTCTGTGTATCCCATTTGTAAGTATTACATCCTGGCTGTGGTTATTTTTAGATCACAAGCACATATGCTGCTATACATCAAAAATGGGTGATTAAGGGTGTACATTCTTCAAGGTCTAAACAACAACGCACACACTCATATAAAAACATAGGTCATGAGCGTGTCTGTCACATTATAAACCTGTTCCTGGACTATATCTGTCTCTGTATGCTGTTGGCAGGTATAGATCACACACATCTTTGGGGGGTGGGTTACAACACTGTTTCTTTGTGCTATTTGAAATATTACATAAGAGTCTTTCTACCTAAAGCCAAGAAGAAGACAGGTTTTACTTCTTAGCTGTCTACACTGATAAGGTTAGAGAACAAATAAAGCACGCAACGACAGGAATGTTTGAGAAGTTCCCTGTTCAGTCCCAAAAAACTAAAGTGCCTCTACCCTTCTTTTGATCTCAGCAGCCAACACAGTGCCATCCTTATAATCTGGTAGTTTTCCTGCAGTTTAATGGCTGTTGCTGTTTTCAGTCTGTCACGCTTGGTAATTGCTCTACTTTTCAGAGATATCCCAGAATAAACAGGGCCCCTTTCTGTGTGTTCACCGGTGTGTGGCATTATTTGTTGAGACTTTTCTCACAAACACAGCTGAGTCTGATCAGCAGTTGGGCTTCTGTCTTTCTTTTCATATGCAACCATTAAACAGCAGTAAACCACAAAGTGCAAATAAAATGAAAAGGTATGTTAGCTCCATTTCTTTCTCTTTCCTCTTCTCCTTTTGCTGTTCCAAACTATATTTCTGTTATTGGATTAGTCACGGTCTACGATCTACACATGTGGCCTACATACTCAGTACGCATGTGTGTGCCTGTGAAAAAAGATGTATAAATGTGAAAGCCTGGACTTAGAGTTACATAAGCAGTGATGAACAGCCTCGCAGGCATTCGTGCGAATGGAGCTAGAAGCTTTTATTCAAATGACCTTTCTGTCAGCCTGGTCGCTGCACCATCACTGTTCAATCTGGGTTTATTCTATTGATTTGATTCTGACCTGGATTTTTGGGTGAGGAATTGATTCTTTGTAGTTTTAGTCACACATTATGGCACTAACTACTCATCCCATCTAGATTTTATCTGCTGTTTGTGTTGTACACGTCTAAAGGCAGATCCTATCATTAGCCCCAGAAAAGACTTGGGTTGTAATCCTGACTATCCGCAGTCTTGACAGGGAGCTGCATAACAAACAAATGATCAAAGGATCATATTACTTTCAAATTAATGACAACACAATAGCTGCTATTCAAATTGACTTGTAAAAACTTTCAGTGCAGTTACACACCCCTTCTTACATTGTACAAAAACACTGTTAAACATATTTCCTCCTTTTCAACGGCTTTCTTTTATTCTCCTTTCCTGTTTCTTTTAGACATCAATTGTCTGGTAGTCTGCTTGTCCCAGAGTAACCAAACTGGAACCACACTCTCATCCTTTTACCTTCTCCTCTTTCTTTGTGAAAAACCTTAAATATTTAGGAGAGTTAAAAGCAAACTTGTGAAACTGAGCTGTGTTTCTAAGGCGGTTTGTGGGAGGGAGTGTGTCTGCGTACCAGCTGATTGTCCAGCCAGACGGAGAGCACAGAGCAGAGAGGGAGGGAGTGACTATCGATGCTCCAGTAATCTGCTTCAGTGAGTCATTGTTGTGAGAGAGCAAAGCAGCGACAAAAAAGCAGCAGTCTGAGGCTCCTAACTCTCCTCACCACTGATAACAGAGCAGAAGAGCAGGATTAGAAAACAGCAGAGGAAGTGGACACGCTGTATAGAAAATAACAACAACTGACATTTGCAGTGAGAGAGAAACTAGACCGACGCACTCTATTTTGGAGCCTGTTTATCTGACTGACAGTGGTCTGGACAGATCTGAAGGAAGTTTGCAGTTTATACCTCAGAGAAGAACACAGATTTTGGACTCGACGTGGTGCTGGGATGTCCTGGTTGTCTCCGGTCCAGTGGGCCAAATGGACATGGTCAGCAGTGACTGGAGGCACAGCGGATGAGCCCAAAGCCAAAGATGCGGGAGAGGACAAGTAAGAGCAGCAGCATCTCTCTTTTTGTCAGTGCGTCGACTCTATCTGTGGGTGTTTGTGTGAGGAGAGCAGTTCCCCTGAGTCATACTGACAGGTGGTGGAGCTATACAGTCAAACTCATCAGGGCTGTGGCTTATGGCAGATTCTTTCCTTCTCCCTGCATCCCACTGGCAAGGTCACAGTGCTAAAAACAGCTTCTTAGTCATAATATAGACACTCAAACTTTACATTTATAAGCCCTTGCTTGGTTCCCTTGTGTGCTTTGTTTGCACTCTCTTGAGACCAAACACAACAGATGAGACTGTATGGGTCTGTTTTGTATGTGGTCTTTGTGGGAGTGTGTGAGAGCATGTGTGAAGAGATTCAACTATAGCGATACTTGGGGGAAGGGAAAACAGCTTATTTTCCAAAGCTTTTTTGCCACTGTCCAGTATCTAAGTAACCACCCAAGAGCGCAGGCACTGGGGCCATCAGTGGGATGTAATTCAGAGTGCAGGCTTGATATGTAGATTAGGATTAGCTTTGTGTGGTTGTTATTGTTATTGTGTGGAGCCTGTGGATGTAGTAGTGTGCTTTAGCTTGGGTTCTTGTGGTGCTTTTCATCATAGTGTGGATGCTTTGATGTGCATTTGATCTGCTGGGAACAAGAACACATGAATGCACGACTATCATTTACTCTCCCTGTCTGCCTCCAATGTTATTCTTTTGTGTCGCCTCTAAAATAAATTTGAGGCAGCTGACATAGCAGACCAAAAGATGTCATGAAGTGACTTTGAACATAAATCTTTTGATACAGCCATTTGTGAGGAGTTGTCTCCCTCCAGGGTTTCAAATGTTGGACCTTATGACATAAACAAGTTGGGGGTTAAAGGTAGTTTAGGTATTCTCCAGGAAATTAATGGAAGTGTGGCCCATGTCCCAAAACACAAACAATGTGTGTGTGTGTGTGTGTGTGTGTGTGTGTGTGTGTGTGTGTGTGTGTGTGTGTGTGTGCACTTATTATGCAGCAAAGGAAGCAGGTGGCCTTGGAGTGCTCAGGCTTCACTTCCTCTCTTCTCCCTTCCTCCTTTTAAAATAAAAGCCCATTGTTTATTTTGAGCTTCTTTTGAACTCTAGTTTCCCTGTTTTTATGTAAACCGAAGGAAAAAAAAAATAAAGATGATAGATTAGCATCTGAAACAGAGTTTTTGTTGTAACAATGTAAAACGTTTGGTTTGGTTCATTTCTTTCATTCACTTTTGAGGTATTGGACTGAGATGTTTGGTTATGCTGTAAAATATTTGTCTAACTAGCATCTACATTCCTTTTTCTCCCTTCCTCAAAGCTCTGATTCCGAGGGGACTTATGAGACTCCAGAGGCAGAGTCTCCAGGTGTGGCCAAGCTGCTCGGACAACTGGACAACTCAAACCACATAGGTAGGATCTGTGGCCTTCATAGCTCGAGGCTGATATTCACACCAATAAACTCCACCCTGTTTTATTCTGCTTCAAAAAGCATTTGCATTCGTCAGTGTGTGGATTACATAACTAGCTCATGTTTATCTTTGATCGTCTAAATGTGACAACCAAAGCTGCTTGAGTGCTGTAGTGTTGTAGCAGCTCCTCATTCCTGAACATTGTCGCCCAAAGAGACATTCGGTTCACTGAGTTACCATGGGAACAACAAAGCCTCGTACATGCTGAAAGACATGCTCTTTATTTCTCTGTTCTAGCTTGGCTTAGAATAAAACTGTCTTGAATCCTTTTTGATGGGTTTCCAGGCATTGGGATAAATACTGAGATAATAAATATAAAAAATAAAAAATAGTTATTTCTGATATGTTTGTTTTTTGTTATTCATACCAGTTGGCCCCACAAAGCAGTCTTAGTCTCATCCTCAGACTCTCACATGCTCTGCAGAAAACTAGGTTGGGATTCATAAATAAAACATCAGCTTTGTGGACTTTTTTCTCTATAATTAGCTTTACATAGCTGAGGGGGATCACCCCGTTCATAAGAATAACAATGTGCTGCTTTGGCTGGCTGTATCTAAAAAGCAGCTTAGGAAGGTTTGTTTGCTGATGTCTGTCACTTCTCTCTACATCTTTTATTCCTGTTTCTCAGTGAGTTGTGAAACTGTAAACAAAAAGAAGAAGAAGAAAAAGTGGTGTTTTTGTTGCTAGGCCATGTGGTAGTGTGTACTCAGCATGGCTCCTGGGTGTGGTTCCTCCACATCTGGTCCCACTCTCTGAAGGGTGTGGGTTTAAGAAAAGTACCCACATTTACTGAGAGTATGATGTCATAAGTCACACATTAGCTTTCAGTCGGTGGGAAGTTGCTGTGCACCAAGGTGAAACTGCAGTGACTTCATCATACTACAGGTGTATACTGAGATAATACAGCAGTGGCTTTGTCAGTTCATGTGTGTATTTTTTTTATCTTTAACAGAAAGACCACTGTTTAAGTAGCAGTGTGACTAAACAGAGCCACTGTTGTGGTCATGAGTAGGCAGGATGTGAAGTAGTCAGAGAGGAAGTTGCAGGGATTTTCAGTATTTCCAACAAGATGAACGTTTTAAGACAAATAAAACTACTAGAGTTTGAAATAATGTTTTACTTTATGGACTTTTTGTCTCTTTTCACAGTCCAGTCTGATGTTTCAAGCCCCTTTCTGGACCAGAACTCCAATCAGGACATTGGTCAACTGTCATCTCAAGATGTTGATTCCCTGGACAACCTCACTAGACCCTCCCCAAACAGCAACAGCTTTGGTTTGGACCAAAACCTGAACCCGATCCTTGGCAGCAAACAGAGTCCAGCAGAGAGTCTGTCCCCATCCTGCCCTGTGCCCCTCTCTCAGGCCGTGCGACCCCCCTCACTCTCCATCCTCTCCACTCTGAACAAACCGGACCCTGCAGAGGTGGATGATGAGGCTCCTATGACTTCAGACTCATCAGACTCAGACCTCATCTCCAACCATGAAAACTGTGTGGACAGTCACTTACCTAACAGCAACATGAACTCTGACAAACTGAGCTGTGACCTGGAGGGACCAAAGACCAAAAGCACAATGATCACGTGAGTAGATGATGCTAAACATGGGTGACTCATGCCACAGTCCGTTTCATCTTGTTTAAACCATTTACTGAAACCAAACTGGGATGACTCACAGCATTACAATTATCACTTTTAAAGGCATTATGAAACAGTGATGAATGGTTACTGTTGTGTTCCTGTTGAGCACCTTAAGAGATAAAAAAGCTATTGGATTTAAGCCATCTAACCCCCTTTCTGTTTTCAAACCATTGCAGGTCTTGTCATTTGTTCTTATTAATCCATAGATTTATATTAGAGTATTTTTGTTTTTTCTTCTCAGAGCTGTAGTTTGAATGCTACAAGTGCTAAATGATCAAATAATGCCCTCTTGTGGTTAATTTATGTCCTGCAAACACTGACTGGACAACATCAAATTAATTATGATGTTTTGTTGACATGAAACACAGAGAATAACCTAAGTGTGGTTAGATCACCAGATACTCCACAAATGTACGCAATAAATACTGTATGTATGAGACTTAACAGTTCCATGTGGGTTTCAGTTTGTTTTTGTTAAACTGAACCGTCCTTTCCCTTATATGTGTCATTGTGTTTCTCTTCTCTAAACGTGGCATCAGGACTGCAGAGCAAGTCCATTTCCTCT
The DNA here is from genome assembly GCA_036850595.1 of Rhyacichthys aspro. Lineage (NCBI taxonomy): Eukaryota > Metazoa > Chordata > Actinopteri > Gobiiformes > Rhyacichthyidae > Rhyacichthys > Rhyacichthys aspro. The sequence goes on from CM072156.1 coordinate 13,154,117, forward strand.
GTGTTCTGTTGTAAGTAATGCTTAGTAACAGTTACAGCGTTGTGGATTATTCAGTAGTGTCCTATTTTTCTTCTTAGAGCAAACTCTGATGCACATAATATGCAAATAAGTCAGAAAAGAGTTAACCTGTAATTATTTATATTGCTCTGCTCCGTCGTTCTTCTCATTTTCATTTGACAAAAAGCCGGCTCATCAGTTTGCGTTTCTTGGATGTAGTGAGGTAGATGTGAGATCAGTTTACATCCAGAGCAAAAAAACAAGTCTGGCTGTGTGAATATGCTTCTGCTGCTTCATCACTGCACCTGCTCTAACACTCGCACACATCAAACTGGTCTGCTTTAAGTTTATAGGACACCACAGATCCCAGGATACACTGTCTTACACTTGGATGATGTGATTTGTCCTCACCCTGTTGTGTTGTCTTCTTTTGTGCACAGAAACTCCTGTAAAATGAAGCAGAACCATTCAGGGCAAAAGGACATTGGCGGACAGGTATGGGTCAGTTCTTCAAAATGTGAATGGTTTGTTAAATGTCAATGTGGCTTTATTTTTTTATTCTTTATTTTTTGCTTATGCTAAAGGATGAGCTTCACAGAGACCTTGCCACTGATGAGGAAAAGCTGGCAAGCAGTGTTGGTGTTAAACCAGACCAGGACCAGATTGGTGACTATTTTTAAATGTTACATTCTTTCTATGATGGCCATACAACTTTAAGTAATAGATTTTAAATTACTATTCTGCTATAACACTAATCATTAGCCCTTCTCTTTACATTTACAGATAAACAGACACATAGGTAGCAATCAGTGCTATGCTATATCTTTTTTTAACTTACAGTTAAAAATGGTGTTTAACAGATTTGTCGAGTTGAGCAGAATCACTCTGTGTTCTCACTCGTCATTGCTGCTTTTTCTACACAGTTCAAAAAAAGAGAAAAATGCTAACTTTATCCTTCCCGTATTTACATATCACACAAGACAAGTAAAATGAATGGGTCATTGATCTATTTAATGATGATAATAATAATTGTTTCTTCATTGCAGTTCAGCAGTGCCATGTAACATCCAAACCTGAGGCATCAGACTGCTGCTCTTTGGTAATTGTTCTCTTGTTGTTTTTATAAACAAACCGAACTAAAACCATGACAACAATTTTCTTTTATTGTTTGGAAAAATTCTTTTGCATATCGTGGAGTCCCATCTGCCACTAGGTGGTGCACAAGGCCTTGTTTACTAGTAGTGACCTAACTACAAGATTGTTGCTGGCTTGCCCCACTTTTATAATGAATTATCAAGGTTTGCATGCTTCATTGGAAATACAGAGAGCTTTATTTTCAAAATAGTTTTCAACTCTATTACTCATTGTATACAATGATTGTATGTCTGCTACTTTGGTACTTATCAGACACTTTGTTCACCCACTCAGGTGACAGAAGGATTAGAAGGAGATTATGATTTAGAGGATTACATTATAACTGTCATAATCCAAGAAAGGACACAATGAAAGCAATAAACATAGGACTAGGAGAGGAAAATATACTAGAATTAAGTGAAAAAAAATATTGTACAGCAAGAAAAAAACTGCACATGTCAGTCTTATATACTCTAGACATTTCTTGTCTATTTGTTTATTACTCTTTAGAGTAAAAATACATTAAAATTCCACTTCTAAACCAAGTCAAACAGAAAATCCTAGTCTAATTAGAATACTATATACAATTCAGTATCTTTTATGTTCTGCTCACAGTATGAAGACCCTAACACAATGAAGAACAACTCAGCTGGAAGCAATATGCAGAAAACAGGAAGTCAAGTCCTTGACTCGATCTGCATCAGCGAAGAAGAGAAACAGGCCGTTCTCACTCTCATCAGGGAAGAGGTACACACACTCAAATCCCACTTTAATTGATGCAATTGTGTCCTGTTTATGTGATCTGAAAAAGTCCGGTTTCACTTACGTCATGGAGGAGGTACACTCTGATAAACACCATTCCTTTTTACAGCACACATTTGTGGCCTGTGAATATCATTTGTTCATTGCATATTTTTTACTAAAATCTTAACATTGTTGATAAATAAATATAAATCTTCTCTCAGATCATCACTAAAGAGGTAGAAGCCAGCAACTGGAAGAAAAGGTTTGACGAGAGCAGACAAGAAGTCAGTGAGATGAGGTAAGCATTGTTTGGGCCTTCTGTTTGTTTTCTAATAAATATTTTTTTCCCCTTATTTTAAGCAAGTGTTTTGTTGTTGCAGGAATATTGTTGCAGAATATGAGAAGACAATTGCTCAGATGATTGGTGAGTAATTAAGTGGCACTAAACCATATCCGTGTTTGAATTCTGGACTATACACATCCTTCAGTTTGCAAATTTAGTACAAATCTGGAGTATTTTTAATTGTTTTCATTTCCCTAGAGGATGAGCAACGCAGTAAAATGACTTCCCAGAAGGCTTTGCACACCATGACAATGGAGAGGGATTCTGCCCTGACTGACCTTAACTCTGTGGAGCGCTCTCTCTCTGATGTGTTTCGCCGATATGAAAATATGAAAAGCACACTGGAGGGTTTCAAGAAAGTACGTTTTTTGGGAAAGTACACAACCAATTAAAACAAATCTGTGGTTGAAAACACATAAAGTGGTCGGAACAGGATTAAGATTAGAATAAGGTTGTAAGGTATGTGATTAAGGTCAGTGGTCTCAAGATATTGTATTGAAGTTCATATGGATAGAGCCCAGTAAATCTTCCAGTTAAAGCTGTTTCCTTTAATATAGCCACAGCTAGTTCAGAGAAACTGCACACAGACATTGGCATAAAATAGTGTTGTTGGTCTTTACTTAAACAGAATGAAGAGGTGCTGAAGAAGTGCGCACAAGAGTATCTGGCCAGAGTCAAGCAAGAGGAGCAGAGATACCAGACTTTGAAACTTCATGCTGAAGAAAAGTTGGACAAGTAAGCAGAACGACCTCTCAATAATGATGATGATTTTTTAACGGAGCTCTTTATTAATCCTGTATTACATGACTCTTTCAGGGCCAATGAGGAGATTGCTCAGGTACGGGCAAAGTTGAGCTCAGAAAATGTGGCGCTAACAGCCAGCCTGAGAAAGGAGCAGATGAGGGTCGAGTCTCTGGAGCAGGCCATGCAGCACAAGGTCAGTCATATACTGCTAGCATGCAATCGCCCAATGAAAAATCACATTACAAGAGCTTACAGTAACATGCAATCTTCATGTATCTGTCACAGAACCAGGAGATCGAGGAGCTCACCAAGATTTGTGATGAGCTCATTGCCAAAATGGGAAAAATAGACTGAGTCAGACCTGAATTAGAGCTAAACACTCACCTTCTGCTCCCACCTACATGTTCTAAATTGAGAAGATGCTCGTTCCTGTGCCAGACTCCTTATGTACAGTTATGTAATGCCTCTGGATTTTACAATTGCACTACTGTCAGTAAACAATGACCTGCTTGCAAAATTCCCAAAAAGGGAATAACTGGTGTTTTATTTTTTTGTGATTAACACTTGACAGTATGTCTGAATATGCTCTAATTGTTTCAAATGAAGTTAAACATGTCTCTATTAAACAGAATATTGCTCTGAACAATAGAGGTTCAATGATCTGAAGCAGATTAAACATGGATTTTGTGTTGATGGCAAACAGCCACAGACACTTAGTCAGTCACTTAGAGACACTGTACTAGTTTACACTGTACTTTTAATATCTATCATCGGAAGACAGTAACATAGTGTTATTTTTGAAAGGTAATAATAATGTTACCTAATGAGCATGGCAGTGGCAAATGACTATTGCAGATTATATTTTGTGCAGTCTATGCCTTCAAATGTGTTAAAAAGTGAGACGATTAAATATTAGTGATATTGTTTGTGCTTTGTTTGTTCAAGATGCCACATGTATTTAAATTATTGCACTAATCATTATAAAAGAGGCCTATGTTTCTTTATACAAGTGACTTTATAACGCCTATCAATACATCTAGTTTTGAGTGGCACGCTTCTTCTGTTTAAACGTAAAGGTTTTATCTTTGTACCAGTGCTGGTTACTTTTCACAGTTTCATCTGAAAGTCTTCTATGTTATTTCCTTTTTGTCGCATTTAACTTCCAAATGTCAGACACATGGGTGCATATCCACATAGTTCCTTTGTATCTGAATGCACAAGAAATATTGAACTTATGAGTAATTTACTTTTTCAGCTCGGAAAAAATCACAACTGTACACATTAACTAAACTTTTTCAGTGCTTATTGTCAATCAATTAAAATTGCCCATGACCTATACATGACACTTTGAGTCCTTTTAATGCTCTGTTGGTATACTTCACTTTGGTTGACAAAATGTGTGAACCGCTGTACATTTGGATTGAATAAACAACAATCCATTTGGTTTATCTGTGTTCTGTGTTTGAATTCAGTATAAGCCTGTGTCACCATTACACAGTATATATAGAAAATAGAAAATTGGTCATCACATCATTGAGGTAATAGTGGACACTGCCTTCCTTATTTCAAATACATTTGTTTGTGTCAGATTTTTAATGAATGACCTTGACCTCAACAAAACCTACTAAAACTTTACACATTCAACGTTTTCTTTGTACCCAATCAATTAGTGATATTCAAATTATTCCAATCAGCAGTGAGAAACCATCTATACAGCATGACTGACAGTTGAAATCATTATATGGTGACTATCTCATTGGTACAAGTGTGACCAGCTAAGCCCATCATTAAAGGGTGCTGTCTATGCAGCATAGATGGAGATTACAGAGATAAGACCTTAATGGGAATTAAGACACATTCCCATGTCTAAAACCCTCCACCTCCGCTCTGCTGTCTTCTCCGCTCTCCTCGAGTCTACTGGGTTCTTCTGTTTGGACGGCACAGTGACCGACTGCTATGAAGACTGCGCTCGCTTTGCTGGTGTTTATCTCTCTGTCCTGCCACAGTGAGTGTCTATAAACATGCATGTAGTCTGGTTAAGTGTGTGATGACAAGTTATTTGTTTCAAGGCTATAGTTATACAGAGGATTTTTTTTGTTGTGTCTGGTTTTAGGGTTTTTGAAGAACACAACAAACTTTTTTTTTAATGTTTTATATGTGCCGTATTAATCTAAAAAAACAACACAAAAACAAAGCAGTAGTTAGAAGTGATTATGAATCCTCAACCTTGTAAAAATAATTCAGTGGGTTATTAGACAATAGCCCTACCTTAATACATTTAAATATAGGCTGTATGTGTAATTTGTACTGCCTTTATGCACATACACGCTTAGTCATTAATCAGGTGCACTTTCTTGTTCTGTCTGTAAAGGCTACTCACTCAAGTGTCACACCTGTGTGGCCTCCAATGAGGAAGACTGCAACAAGCAGGGCTCCGCCTCCTGTCCTCAGTACGCTGATGCCTGCTCCACCATCTCAGGGCCCAGTGAGTAAACACATAGACACTAGAGGTCAGCATTACACTGGCAACAGGTTTAGGAGGCCGCCTTCATTACTGAGGGCCAGACTGTTTCCATTAACATGTTTGATATTCTCTCAGAGCTTTTATGCAGAGCTTGGATAGATGTTTGTCTGAGATAATAACACAGCAAATAATAGTAGTGGACAGTAAAACTCAGTATCCTCTCATTATTTGAGGTTACTGGATTTCATGCACTAACCACAGGCCTTTCAAACCCTGCATGTGTGGGTAGAAAGTATTAGCAATGTTCTGGGCACATAAACAACATTGCACAGAGACCAGGAAGGAAACAGGGGCAGTACATTCACTGGGTTCAGATTTAAAGGTTTTAGGATAACTGTAACCTTTAAACCTAAATCCGTGTGGCACTCTGCACTTTTTGAGAATCACAACAAAACCAGCAAAACTAAATTGTGACATTTTTTTATTTACTTACAGCCTAATCATGAACAAAATTCAACACAACCCTCATTAATTCCACCAATTTGGTTCAATATTTAGGAGCACAATCCGAAATAATAGACTGTTATTACATTTCACAAAGTCAAAAAATATAACATCAAACCTACATGTCTTTTATGAACTGTCATTAGTTTTATAAAAGTTTTCCTCATGTTTTTCCCCTCGAACTTGACTGTAAAACTGAACTGAAATTGCTTGCCTTCTCACAGACACTGTCATGAAGTCATGTACATACAAGGCTTTCTGTGACAAGGCTCATGGCACCAGCTCCGGAGCCAAAATGGAGTGCTGTTTTGGTGACAACTGTAACGGGCCCCACAAAAGCCACAGCCACGGGGCCCACCAGAACAGTGCAGTGGCTCTAGTCTCCAGCCCTGTCCTGATGATGATCACAGCTCTTCTGCTGCACACGGCCTTCAGCCAACTCTGAACTCCCCTTTAGTTTGATGTTCACTTCTTTTCCTCAAAGATATTGGTAACAGTAAATTCCAGATTCCTATAACTTTGATGTGGTTTTAAATGTTGGGTAAGGTCTTTATACTTATATTTATTTATTAAATTAAGGGAACATGGTGACTAGTTATAATCTTTGTAGTGGTGTAATCATTTTCAGATGATGTAAGGCCATCTGTGAACTTTAAAGTGTTTGAGGCAAAACACTGCATGAAGTTGATGTAACTTTGGCTTAGAAATAGGTCTTGATGTGGTGAGTAGAGGTGAATGGCTGCACTGCTTCTGCCACCTACGCCTCACAACACGGGACAACATTAAACCCACTGTGTCTACGGAAACCAGAACTTTGAGGGAGATTTTATTTTCTTGTTTTGCACAATGAGCATAGAAATGTAAAAATGAAATGTCACCACATGTTTAGTGCTGAAGTTGTTTATATTGTTACATGTATTTGTCACTAAATAAAGACACTACAACATCCTCTTTGTGCTTCATTAAAGACATCAGTTTTCCCAAGACACACTAAAGCACACATTTGAAGTACTAATATCTGTGTTGCATGTGTACTTTCTTTTACTTTGTGGTTTGAACTATTTATGGGTGCAACCCATTATTGGTCAAATAACATGTGATTAAAAACATGTGGGGGTAATAGTACAGTGGTGGAAAAAAGTTTATGGACAATTATGCACAAAATTTAACACAATCTCAAACATCATCATGAAATATTGTGGAAAAATCTTTTTTGTGTTGCAAAGGCGTAGCTGCATTAGACAGACACAAACAAATACAAATTATATATATTTTTTGTTTATTGTACAAAACTAAATACTTGACAGTTTCAATATGTCAGTTTTTAACATTGATGGTATCAAAGTCAACAAATACCAGAGAATGTCTTTCAAAACTGAACAAAAAAGAAACAAACAAAAAAATGCACTTGAAGATCTTGAAGACCCAAATGTAATAAACCCACTGTTATTCACTGTTTAAGTGTAGCTTGGAGTAACCTGGAGTAGTTTTAAAATTACTGAGAAGGAAAAAAAGAGATGGTAAAAACTGGTTTATATCTTTGCATCTGTCCTATTCACTTAATACAATTCTCAGTGAACAAATATTAAAATCAGAAAATAATGAAAAAAGTTAGAGGACTATTAGACCGTTACTCTGTTGCAATTTCTGTTTGTGACCCAGTGCAGCAGGCTGTGTGTGGACTTCCTCTGACAGAAAGAGCAAGAGCAGTAGGAGGGCCGTATGAGCCTCGCTGACAGAAGACGCATAGATCACATCCGGGGCTGGTTTATTCTAATAACCAAACCAACAACCCGGAAAAAGTCATCTGTCTCTTCTTATCCGAGCGCACAAACAATCAGGAGAGAGTATGATGGACGACCTGGCTCCTCACATCTGCGCCATTCCTAAAAGTTGATTGAGTGGAGTTCAGCATGGCCCTGTTGTTAACCGTATGTGGATTGGTCCTTTCTGCTTCGTCGCTTTGCGGGGCGCTGGCTGGCCGTGGCGCGCACTGACTCTTTACCGTGGGTACGTTAAGACTCCACAAACTTTGTCTCTCTCTCTCTCTCTCTCTCTCTCTCTCTCTCTCTCTCTCTGTCTGATGGTAGGCTACAGTAGGTGTGGCAGGTCAGTTGGCCCATTGTGAGTCAGAGTATGTCATGAGATTTAATATAATGTCTTGTACTTTCATCACATGCACATTTCAGTTGTCATTCATACGCTGCGTGGCCTGCTACTGTCACAATACAGGATTTTGCCAGTTCAATTACTGCTCATACGGCTTTCTGTAAATGAGAAAAGCTGAACTTGAAAGATAAAGCAGATGTGTAAGTTCTGTAAGTATCTGGGTTTCATTTACAGTCCCAGAGGTGTTATTTCCATTCTTCTGTCTGCCTACACACAGACTATAAACCTGTGTCATTGAGCTACATTTCAATGATACAGACATAAACCTCTAAAAAACATTGTAAGAATGAGAATACCTGGATTTAATACCTTTAACATTGCACAAATACATAGACTGTCTTTATGTATTTATTTTTTTTACATTTTCTTACAAATACTTACAAATTACCTTCATATACTATCTCTACTATCTCATCCAGCATTGATGTGGACATGATAACCTCCAATAATTTTCCCACAGAAGGACATTTGCAGGTGTGTTTAGACCAGTATGGGAAGCTGCAGAAAATATGTTAACATCATCAACTTCAAGCCATGAAATATAGCCAATGAAATAAAAAAATTGCTAATCTGACTTCCTTATAAAGCGCCTGGTTCAGATATGCAATGTTTATCCAATAAAACAATAAAAAAAACACACACACAAGAGATTTATTGAAACCCCAAACCAAACTCAAATAAAATGCCATGAAGAATACCCGTGTGATGAGTTAGCTGAGTATTCACTGCTGACCAATCTGTCAGTCACTGAGCAGCACAGTGATTCACATGCACCAACATCTCCCCAGCTCGCCCCTCCCCTCATGTCTCCCCCTGCTTCTCCTTGTCTGGCCAGTGGAAATGTGCATGTGTGCAGATCTGGAGTGCACTCTGTAATTTTTGGCTGTGGTGGAGGGCCTCAGCTCAGCCCCAGGCTTCTGGGTTTGCTGCTTGGCCTCAATCACGTCACATGAAAAACTGCTGAGTGCGAGTGGGTCTGTTTCTTCCTCTTGTGTGTTTGCATGTTTGTGTAGATTTGAATGCTAAATCAAAGATGAGGGTTTTTTTCCCTCCCATTAAGTCTGCCCACTAAATGGTTCTCTCTTCATCTCATTTGTCTCAGTGATATGTGACAGCAGCAGCATGCCGTATGTGGACCGGCTCAACCGTGTGTGTGGCTTCCTGGACATAGAGGAGAAGGAGAACAGTTGCCGTTTCCAGAGGCGATACTTTATCCTCGACACACAAGAAAATGCTTTGCTGTGGTATATGGACAACCCACAGGTGCTCCACACACAGATACATGACTAGTACAAACAGAAGGAAGTGAAACTGACCAATAGCTGTAATGTAACCTTGGACTCTGAGCCAGCAATGAGTGTGTGTGTTTATGTTTGCCCGCAGAACCTCCCCCGTGGATCCAGCTTTGTTGGAAGCCTAAAACTAACCTACATCTCCAAGGTAAATCTGTTTTACCAGACTCCTCTCACTCCTAAAATACATTACAATTTGTAAAGAACCTTTCTCTTTGGCTAGTTTTCTGACAGTTGGAGCTAATGTATGTGCTTTCTGTAGACTAGAATACAACTTGCATGTTATGCTTACATATTTAAGTTCTCACTTTTGATTAGATAATAGGGGGATGGGATAACAGAAAATTAAACTCTTTTTTTTTTTTTTGCTGAAAAGCAGAGACAGGACAACTAATGCCATTATATTATACAGCTATTATTTCATTAAAAATACATCACTCTGTTTAAAGATGTTTTGTGTAGTATGGACACAGGAGGAGTGCTTTAATGGAAACATGCAAATAAAGTACACAGATACACTTGGAAAGTTGTCTGTAGCCATAGCCTTCAGTCACATGTGGCACAGAAGAAAGGCAGACTCTGTGAGGACTTTGTGAAGTTTCCAGATGTCGTTGCACTCTAGCCAGAGCTAACCAGTGATAATAACATCTGCCGGTTTGTCCCGTCATGCTGAGTTATATCTATATCCAAAAAAAAAAAAAAGTGTCTCCTTTTTCTAGGTGAATGAAGCTACAGCCAAGCAGAAACCCAAGACCGAGTTTTGCTTTGGTAAGTTTTGAAGAAAGAATCGCTGGGCTAGTAGCACAAAATAGCTGTAATATTATTTGCACATGTGATGGATTATATAACATGGTCAGGGTGAGGTATTCACAGAATCTGTTTCTTTTTCTGTAGTTATAAATGCAGTTTCCAGGCGCTACTTCCTTCAAGCCAATGATGAGACTGACATGAGAGACTGGGTGGCTGCTCTCAACAAGGCCAGCAAGATCACCGTGAGTGGAACATACACACCTGTGCACCCTCATTTAAATAGGTTCGCTAATATAAGGAAGTCACATAGATAGATTGGTGTTGGTAAGTCTACAGTTAGGGATTCCTTTCAGTGACGGAAGCTGCAGTTTGTGGTCGCCTTAACCCTTTGTGGCCTGGTTGGGCACACACTGGCTACATCACACTTGGTTGAAAAGGAAACTGTGATGCAAGTTTATGAGTGATAGTATACACACAATCAGCGTGCTTGGGTAAGAACCCTGATGTGTGTGGTATACAACATGTTATAAGAGGCAGTTGTGAGTTGTTGCCCATTTGCATAATATTTGTGTGTTCAGTGAGATGACTAGAGCTCTGTTGACAAGCTGCATCCAGATGTCTCCTGATAGCAGATGGCAGAGGACAGTGTTTGTCTTTCTCTCTCACCTGCAGAGTGACACAGGAAGCATTGCTACTCACTGGCACTTTCACTTCCCCTTGTACTCAAGCAGCCTCACCGCCTTTTACCCATATTGGCCTCACTGAAACTCGGCACAGAAAACAGCTTTCTAAAGATGAATGCAGGGGCGGATCTGGAACACTTTAGTAGGGCCATGCTCGGGCCAGACTTTTAGCTGTGGGGTCATGACATATGATGTAAAACTGACTGAACATATTGAAAATAAAGGTTTTATTCTTAAATATATAGTGAACCCATGTTTACATATACATAATTATAATTATGTCATGACAATAATAATGATAAATTGTCTCTTCAAAGGCTCATTATTACCGGGGTCCTGGCCACCCCATTCCCCCTCCTAGAATCGCCCTTGGATGAATGCATACAAGTTTCATAAACAGTGGACTTATTATTTATTACAGCTTGATTTGTTATAATAGTTCATGATTATTCCAACTTCTCTCTTTCTGTACTTTTTAAGACCCAACCAGACACCATAAAATATCACCATGACCTGATCATTACTCCCAGTATTAGATCCCTAACGAAATGCAGTTAGCAGCTAGTTTGACCTGTTAACCTCCATTTGTTGGTGCAGGCGTACCTAATGTTGTTACTATGAAACAGGTTCCAAAGCCTGGACCTGCACCCACCAGATCCGACGTGACGGCAATAATCACTGATGCTCAGACAAGACATAAAGGGAGGAAACAGCAGGCCTACAAGACTGAGATCATAGGTGGAGTTGTGGTTCACACTCCCATCCAGGTATTGGCCCACAAGCATGATATAATATCTAGTTTGGGAGTGTTATTTTAAGTAATGGTGGTGGTTGTGATGATGTTTCAGAATGACGGTGAAAACACTGAATACAGGCCAGGTGTGCTGAGGTCTGGTTACTGTGTCAAACAGGGAAATGTGGTGAGCACTCTGCTACTTTATCTGATCAATTATGTCATATAAATAAGGCTTATGTTGATATTTCAATATGGTGTCTATTCTTTAGAGGAAAAGCTGGAAGCGACGATTTTTCACCCTGGATGATCATGCTGTTAGTTATTACAAGTCTGAGACGGTGAGGAGCCACATATTGGTGTATTTCACTTTGTATTGCTGATGCTGTTGTGTTTCTGTTGGGTTATTTAACTATGTCTGAGTTAAATCATTGTGCGTGCAGGACAAGGAGCCTCTTCGGGCTGTTCTACTGAGGGACATTCAGAAAGTCCATGAATGTCTCGTCAAGTCAGGGTGAGTCATTTGTGACTGACTCGAGTCACATTGGGCCAGCTTGTAAAAATATTCCCATATGGTTACCATTTCATTTATTGGAAAAAAGTAATGCATTATGTGTCTTTCAGGGATCTGCTACTTAGAGATAACCTGTTTGAGATCATCACCAGCTCCCGGACGTTTTACATTCAGGTAGACACCATTGATTTTTATGTGCAACAAGTCTCACATGCCTGTCCTCAAGTTACTTCTTGTTGATGTCCCCAGTTGGCTGTCTTTTTTTTAAAGAGCATGAAAAGTTTGTTTTTATGCAACAAACGCAGCCATCTGTTACCATAACAACATCCGGTGCCTTCCCATGAGAGAACAGCTGACTAAAATGGCGAAACAGATAGTGAGATAGTTGAGACAACAACCACAGAAACATGTATCTGTCTCTGCAAAATAGGAACCATGACCAACATTTAATGAATTAAGAAAAACTATCATTTGGCAGTGCTCATTGTCCAGGTGGACATTTGGCCTGTAATTGCGTGAACAACATTTGTTAATTTAAACAAACAATTTATGACCAGTTTAAATAATGATGCCCATTTAGAGTGCACACAAATATAGTAAGCATGATGCTGTTGTTTCATTAGTTACAATGTGTTCAATCTTTAAAATATACTTCTAAAAATATTTTAGACAGACTCTCCAGAGGAGATGTGTGGCTGGATCAGAGACATTGACATGAAAATACAGAATTTCAGAGGTCCATCTAAGGTGAGTATGTCCTTATTACTGCTTGATTTGTACTGGTCTGTCTTTTACATAAAAGGTTTTTCCTTTTAAGCGGGCGTCTTCCCTCTATCGGAGTCACAAAGCCTCGTGTGGGTCCTGCGGTCCAGCAGATGAACGGAGACCTGTACTTACCAAGTCCTGTTCTGTGGCCCCAGGCTGGCAGCCATGGACACCTGTGCCTCCGTGTGAACCTTCCATCCTGGATGGGGAGGAGGAGGACAGTCCTTTCAGTGCAGTACCGATGTTACCATCCCTCTCGTCCTCTTCAACATCTTCTTCCACTTCCTCTTCATCCAACTCCCTCTCTGCACCACTTGCTTGCCCTAATGCCCCTCCTGGATCTTCAGCCATCAGCCTGGTCACAACCTCAGGAGATGTGGCCAGTGAACGACGAAGGCACCGCTCTCAGCCTCAGCCACAAACCAGCTGTAGTTTCCCCTTCAGCCTGGATGATGACAGCATTCGCACCACAGACGTCTAGATTCATGAAGGCTGTCCTCTTGTGTGGACTAAACCCTCTTTGACTGGAAAAACAAAGTATTCCTTGTTAATGAAGGAACACTGTGAGATATTCCCCAGTGCCTTGATCTGATTAGGCCTCCTGCTGGGAATGGTGGGGTACCTGCTTGTCTTACAGCTGTGTTTTTAATGTTTTAAGTGTCAACACGGGACGGAGAGATGAACAGTGTTAGTTATTTAGAACTGTGAAAAGACAGGATGGGCTGTTTTAATGTAACATTCATCAAAACTTGAAACTTGTTTGGTTTTTTTTTCTTGCAAATTTAGAAATGAAGGCACATGCTTTTACTTGTTGCAATGCACTCTGCTTCCATTCAAAGCAAATTATTTTGATTAAAAGAAAAACTCAAAAGTATTCTTAGTCCAGTATTTAAAGGCTTTTGATGACTTTATTGGAGCAGTAAGTTTTATATAAGCTTTTCCATCACATCTACGTTTTTTGATCTTTTGGTTCATGTAAAGCCCAGCAGTTGTTTAATTTTAGTTCCACAGACACACATAATGTGAAAAGTCTGACATAGAATAGCCGACATTAATATTAACTGAAACTATATTTATTGCAACAGACTAATTTGGTGTCTCTGCTAATGTTTCTCCAAAAAGAAGTACACATTTTAAAGGTAAAAGAAAGGTTTTTATGTCTGTAAATAGATGGTAAATGGTACCATAATAATATGGCAGTGTTTTGATGGTACTAAACAACAATGTACTGCTAATATCAAGGTACAGCTGGCTGTCGAATTAGTAAATGTGATTAAACTCTGCAGCGTTATATAAAAAATGTGCCACTATTTTGCTGTTGCAAACTTTGCTATTCTTATTTGTACTATTTTATCTGTTTGGGTTTTTTCGTTAAAATTACAGTTAATAGCGGACCAGAGACCTTCTGAAGTCACTTTACTGATGTATGACTAGGTTATTCATTTCCGTTCAGCTGTCTGCCTATAATGTGTATGTTTTTTTTCATCATTAAATGATCCCTCTTGTTTTAGTTACTGGTTTATTTCTAGTTGTGTCAAAAAACTGATGCCTTCTAGTGGTCTTCAGGACACTGTGAACCAAAATTTTGTGTTTACAGTTTCCCTAAAGGTGATGGCATTTCAGGGGGCGCCCACCCCTGCTCCGGTAGAGCACATGCCTAGCACATGGGAGAACCAAACTTGAGTCTCTTTTTATTCCTCACTCTCTTTCACCACATTTTCCATTGTCCAGCTACTGTCATACTATAAATAAAGGCCAAATAGCCCCCCAAAATAATCTTAACAAAAAAAGGTGAAGGCATTTCAATTGTATTCTTTTTTCTAAAAACTGCACACATGGAGGGTTAGGGCTAAAATATTTGACCGACACAATGTCACCTTAAGACGCCTGCAGTCTCAAAAACAGCTGTACATCTGCTCATACACACGTCAGTTTAGAGCCTGGGGGACAGTTAAGTGAAGCGTTTCACACAACAAGTGCAAAGGTCTATTAGGTGAACTGCCTTCAAACTGATGACCTCTGTCCATGTCCCTCTTTGCCTCCCGGTGCTTTGTGGCAGTGTCGGACCAGCACGGCAAAATGTCTCCACATAAGAGTTTAAACAGTGTGAGTAGGTAAAAAAGGCCCTGAGAGCATATGAAATGTCAGCTGTGTTCAAATGAGTTTTCAGTGTGTTAAAGACAAAGCTCCTCGAGGTATTGAGAGAAATAGTGGTGACGAAATCAAGGAGTAGCTACCTTGGTGGTATTGGCTTTGTGACTCTGCACTGGCCTCCAAAACAAGCCATTACAAAAAGCCTTTAAGGTGTGCATCTAACAAAAAGGTCACTTAGCACTTTAGTTTGATGCTTGTGAGTGACAAAGTCTCCAGGGGCAGACCAGCCCTTACTACTCCTAAATGTTAATCTTCCCACATGACTGACTCTGCAGACTGTCCCCGCCCTGGGTCTGTTTCTCCTGTTCTTCTTGTAGGTGTGTTCCTGAACCTCGATGCACGTGTTTTATTGTTTGGGAAAGTGAATAGACATGCACTGACTTCATCCTGTATGAAACAAGCATCTGTTCATCACGGCTGCCAGTGGTTTTGTTCTGTAATGGCTTTGTTTACAATGTCCATCCACTAGAGGGAGCTACAACATACCAAAAGGAGTTGTGGAAATGAGCTATCCATTAGGCTACCATAATTATGATATTACACAGTAACTAGTAGCCATTATGTCTGCAAAAAATGTATGATCAAATCAATAAAAAGTCAATTAGGCCTAGTGTGTATCTAACAAAAGTAAATTAGAAAATATTGCGTCCTTTTTAACAATAAATCATAATTACTCTTCAAATGACATTATTTTATTCAGAAATGCTGCTCAGTGATGTACATTTAGCCTGTCCTGTCTAGATGAGGCCATTATTTCAACTCATGACATTTTTTTTATCTGTAAAAGAGATTGTCTTGTCTCACATGTTTAATATGAAGCCATACTAACCTAGAGCAGGTTTTCCCTTCATGTGGATCCTAAGGCCCTGTCTGGACCACTGCCAAACCCCCACCCTGCCCCATTCCCACATCAGACCACCTTACAAACAGCAGGCAGGGGGGTTGGAATGTATTTTGCCCTGTGTGATGTGATTGTTTGCAGAGAAATGGGTTGACCTTGCCCTGTAATACCACACACACATGCTGCTTGTGGCTGGCCAAAGGTGTGTGAGACAGAGCCGCTGAGTGCAGGAGGTCTGGGACCCCTTCAGCACTTCCTCCAGACCCAGAACAGAGGGTCCACTCAGCTGAAGCCACTATGGGACAATAATGAGCAGTCCAGCCGCCAGGAGCACCTCATTCCAGGTATGACTCTACAGCCAGAGCTGAGGGACAGGGCCATGAGTGCATCTCTTTGATTCAAATACCACATTCACCCATACACAAAAAGTGGGCACTTTCACTCTCAATCTGAAGGAAAGCTCGAGTGTAAAGCCAGACTAATATGGGATCAAAAATGTTTTAAGATCTAGGATATTTCAAATGTTTTGGATTAAAATAATTTCACTGAATATTTTATCAAGACTGTCTGCTGCTGTGCTATTTGACATCATTAATTACATCTTTACTGTAATAAATATCAGATGCATAAAAGTCTGTGTAATTAGTTGACCTACATAAATGTTAATTAATTGTGAGTTAAAGTGTTAATGTTGCAGATATCTAAGGAACACAAAACACAAAATAAATCAAATAAAACAAAGTTTATTTAAAACTATTTTGTTATTAGATCTGTTAAAGGATGCAATTGTTTTAATTTTTTTTTTTTAATACAAAACAATAAATAAAAAGTAACACTTACCTTACAGTTTATTTGGTGGAAGCTTAAGCAGAAAAGTTTGGTTTAAATGCAGATTATTGTGACGACTTTGGGATGGAAACACAATGCTTTTTTAAATGGTGTGTTTAAATAATTAATCTTGTGACTAAAAACGACCATTTCAAGGAACAATTTACATCAAACCAGATTGTGGCAGAGTCCTTAGCACTGGCGCTTTTAGAAAATGATAGCCTATTGATCATACAGGCTGGCTATATGAGACAGGCCCAAATTCAACACAAAGAATAATGATAAGAAAACCTTAGATTTAGCAGTTTAATGGTCAGTGATACAACAGCCCGTTTTCTACAGAAGAAACTATAATAAATTACAACATCATATTAACATGGTCTCATCCCAAACTGAAAACTGGACTAACAACCCTTTGCCTTAATTCATTAAATATGCCTACAGTAAGGCTTATAATTAAAACGATGGCAAACGTGCCATCAGCACGCACTGTGTGCGCCGTGCTGTTTTTCTGACAAAAGTAATACATTGGTCAATTAAAAAAAAAAAAATACAGCTGATGACGTAATTATTTCATTATTTATTTGAGAGCAGGGGCTCCATGTAGAATAAATTGATGGCTAATCAGAATCTGGTTTCACGAACATAAATTCAGTGGCAGCGCGCTCTCAGGGCAACGTGCGCGTGGTTTTCTAACAGAAACCTCACGAGCCGCTGTTGATCGGGGGGTGCCAGGCTTTGGTCAGGGTAAGACTCTCTGCAAGATCCTCCAAGACCCCGTGGCACGTGCAGTTCAATTTATGCTGAATAATGGCTGCTTATGTGCACGCGCAGCAGCTGTTATAGAAGAGAAATCTGTCAGTATTAAACCTGGCACAAACCTGGTGTGGCACATTTTTGCTCGTTCACAGTATACTGTTCACTGTGAACGAGCAAGGCAATGCGGGGCACGCGCCTCAGTGACTCACGGAATCGCGAGCGCAGTGACCTCTCAGTGACCCGCCCAACTTTCAACTCGGGATGCCTCCGGTGCAGGATCCGTTGTAATCCACTCAATGTGATGCACACTCGTGTCAACGGGAATACTGTCCTCTGCGCGAGTCAATAATCTCTCACAGACCCGCGTGCACGTCTGTGAGCATGTTTCATCTGGAATTTTCATCTGAAAACAAGAGCACCTCCTGAACCCCGTTAATGCTGTAGCGTAAAAGCAGACACCTAGATGGGCTAAATGTGCTATAACTGTATTCACCGTGTTTCAGTGTCATTTGGGGCGATCTCAGAGCTTCTCAACAATTAAAGCCTGTCACAGTTTTACCCGAGTACATTAAACAAAACACAATAAAACCAAACAGCATATGATGCAGTTACAGGGCATATAAAGACCACAGAGTAAATTATTGTTGCCTAAAGTAAATCATGTTGGACCTTAAGTGGGATGCGAGTGCGCGTGCGTGAACTCCTCTGTGATTGGCTCGTGTGCGCGCGGGTTGTAGCGGCACATGCCGATGCACGACGTCCTACAGGCGCGCGGGGCGCAGAAAGAGGGAGGGCTCTCACCGATGGTAATGACCGACGAGAAGAGCGCGGTCCAGACCAGGGCATGCGCTGAGGCCGGAGCGGAGTGGAGTCAGATCAATGGGAAATAAACTCGAGCGGCTTTAATAAACGTGGACTGGACGCAGCGGAGAGGAGTGCATTCCCCGCGCTCCGTGCACAGGGAGCGGACACAGCAGCCTGCGCATCCGAGGACTTCCAACACACATGGACTATTGTGGAGTCTTCTCAAAGGTTACGAGCTGAAATAGATGAAAAGGCTACCTGTTCAAAGGGAGCGAAGCAGGATGAGCTTCTTTTTTGTGAGAACAACGCAGCAGTGAGTTTAAGGTAATTAGTTTATTAAAAGACCTTCTGAAATATGTAAACGCGCGCTCATTAAAGACCCGGGCTGCAAGATTCTTTAACAAGGCCTAAGCTCGTGTATCAGAACAAATAAATATATAAATAAATACATAAATAATAAGCGACAATTGGGGTTTTGTTATAATCTCTGCGGACAATAGATAATACTATACTGTGAATTCATAGCACGTGGACAGTGTATTTTTTCAAATTATTTTCTGTGATCTGCCTCAGTAATAACATATTAAAGTAAAGTTTGCGCACATTTCCTCAACAGTTATAGTTAATTACCGATCCAAACAGCCAAACCTAAATGCGCATTTAACAGTGTTCTTGTATTTACTTTAATATCTGTGAGTCCGAGGGGGAACAGAAGCACATGCTGGGTGTTTAACAAAGCAGACCATTAGCCCACTCAGCCGTCACCGCTTTGTTTGGACGAAGCTTTCTCGTGTTGTGACTCAAGTGATTTCCCTTATTAAAAATGCAACAGCCATCACCCAAAAAAAATTAAAAAAAAAAAAAAAAGAAGAACCTTAAATAAATAAATAAGTCATAAATAAATAAATAAATAAACAAATAATAATAATAATGTGCAAAGGGAAATGAACCACTCCAATTTGAAAATAAAACCCTACAAAACATTTCTATTAGTAAAGGGGTCTATCTATGAAAAATGAGCATGATGCATTATTAAGAACATGTATGTGCCAACAGGACATGGCAAACGGAGGGGACCAGTTCGGCCTTGCTGAGCGTCCGGATTCAGACTGTGTGGAGTCTCCAAATGAGAGCAAACAGGAAAATCACAGCTACTCTTCAAACTCCCCGTCTTCACCTCAGACTACAGCAGGCCAGCAGGTAACAGGAGAACATAAGGCCCAAAGCAAAACTACATTATCTGTACCAATGGAAAATAATGATGAATAAGAGAGAGAAGAGCATGTTATTTTTCATATTCAAGGGTCGGCCAAAAACATTATTGTATTGTTATGTTATTATTGTTTTTTGTTGTTTTTTTCAGCAGGGGATGGAGGGGATTAAAGTTTTCCTTCATGACAGAGAACTCTGGACGAAGTTTGACGAAGCGGGAACAGAAATGATTATCACCAAGGCTGGAAGGTAGGCTACACAAGAGACAACACACACAGGTGATTCATAAAATTATAATAAATAATTACTACAACGCTGTTATGTACATCTCGCTGTCGCTCATCACAATTTATTTTTATTTTTTTTAGATTTTACAATTTGTGTTTTTTTGCAGGCGGATGTTCCCAAGTTACAAGGTGAAGGTGACAGGACTTAACCCAAAAACCAAGTACATCCTGCTCATGGACATTGTTCCCGGGGACGACCATCGCTACAAATTTGCGGACAACAAATGGTTAGTTTTTGCGCATGGGCCTCTAGTGCCTCGCGCAGACCAAACGCAAGTATTAAGCGGCCTTAGAGTGGAAGGTTTCAGAGGAATACGGAATGATAGTATTTTAAAAAGGAAAGCACCTCGTGGTCAGCTTTGTGTGATATACAGGTCTATTGTTGATAAATAGGCTTAGCTTTTTAGCTCAATTTAGACGGCATTATGAGCTTAGGAAATTAGCAGTGAGCAACGATGATAGGCGTGCAGTTGACTCCTGGGATAAATGATTATAAAAAATAACGTCATTAATACAAAGCAGATGATGAATGTTCGACATATGATGACAGTAGCTACAGAAAGGTTTTTGTTTTTTTCATACTCGCCATAGTGAGCTACTGATTAGTCCTGCTGGTGGTAAATAATCATGACTAAAGCGTGTACTGATGTTAGGCTTCACTTTATCCCTGCCTGCTCTGTGTAAAGGTCGGGTCCTTCTTGCAGACTGGAATGGCCTACTTCCCCGTGTTTCCCCCCGTGTCTGCCCGCTGGTTAAATCACAGTATGAAGAGTTCACCGGGCGGACAGACGGCACACACTGGATTAAGGCTCCATTCAACGTGCAGTCGTTTCATAGGCTTGGCTCTGAGGAAATCAGAGCTACAACAGGGCCTTATGCGTACTACACGGGACCCAGGCGTAGCTCCACAGGGGAAGTTTCAAAACAAAGCGTCTACAACAGAAAGCCATAATAATCGAGACGCTTGGGGTTAGTTACTACTTGTAGTCACAGTTATCAATTTACCCTCCGCCAGAGGGATCGTAACGCTTGCTGTAATTATTAAAAATCAAGAAAATTATGTGTTGCAGCACAAAGCTGGGTTGGAAAAAACGTAAAGCTAAACTGGTTCGTTTGTTGGCCTAATTGTTCCAGGCCTCTGGGCGTACAAACTTCAAACGTCCAAAATACGCGCTTTGTTCGTTAACTGTTTTGTCTTGGCTGTAGGTCAATAACAGGGAAGGCAGAGCCTGCGATGCCCGGGAGGCTCTACGTCCATCCGGACTCTCCGGCTACAGGGGCGCACTGGAGCCGCCAACTTGTGTCTTTCCAAAAGCTCAAGCTCACCAATAACCACCTAGATCCATTTGGGCATGTGAGTAAAATAACAAAACAAAATAACAATGAGGCCAACATAGACACATACAGGGAATATACGGAGTAGCCAGTAGCGTGGATTTTACATAATACAGTTTTGTATGGTTCAGAAAGGCTGCATGAATGCTGCCTGACCCTAATGGGCCACTTTAGACATCACACTTAAATAAATAGTCACGACTAGCGTTTTATTTTAACAAGAAAAATTACATAAGGTGTTCTCAGAAAGGGCAGTCAACAACAGACATCACAACAGAACAAATCAGCTTCAGGGCACACAAAGGCCAAAGTTCTCACTTTACTCTTTACTCATTCCCACTATTCCCACACCATCACCATCCAAAAAAATGATATATTTTTAAACAGACAGTAGTACAGTAGTGTGTTTATTGGCAGTGTTAAAAGTGTCACAAGGGCTTAACCCAGCTCCACAAATAAAGAGATCTGTGAACTATTTAAAACATGTTGTTAAGACTTGACCCAAAATATAGTTGTTGTTTTGATCGATTTTAGCTGCACAGAGATGTAAGGTTTATAAAGTTTTATTCTGAGGATTTGTCATAAATGCTTATAAAATGTGAGACTAATAAAAAAAAATATTTCTATGAATTTTAGCTTAGAATATGTGTATATAGTTTATATGTGTATGTCTATGAGATCTGGAAATGTATCATTTGGCATTATGAACACATATAACTTATTATATTATACACATCATTACACCATCATTGTATTATACATACATCAGATTATTTTATGGAGGTATGTCCTGAGGTATGTAACTGCTAGTTTATCTTATTTACGCATTTCCTTTAATATAATATTTTGTATTTTAAGTACTGACATGTTGTTATTAGTTTAGGTCTGCAATAACACCTAACAATTTATTATATAGTAGTTACAGTAGAAGTTAGTTAGCAGTTAGTAGTAAATCTCTTTTTTTTGTGCAGATAATACTCAACTCCATGCACAAATACCAGCCCCGTCTCCATATTGTCAAAGCAGATGAGAACAACGGCTTTGGCTCCAAAAACACAGCATTCTGCACCCACGTCTTCACTGAGACTGCCTTTATTGCTGTAACATCCTACCAGAACCACAAGGTAGGATTCACTTACTTGAAGTTATAGATAGAAATAGAAAGATATTTATAACGAACCTCTGTAGTACACTGCATTATTTGTATTTTTTGCAGATAGAAACTGTAGTCTGCCTTTACCACATTTACAGTTTTCTTTTATATCACTATCTGAATATGCTACAAAAAGAATCATTTTAATATACATGCCTGAACTGTGTAATTGTAATCGTGCCCAAACGTTTTCAGTGTGTGCATGCGTGCTTGTGGACAGAGAGCTTTTGGTTGTGTGAGAGTCTTGCTCTCTAATGACCTGCTTCATTCCCTTGATCTTGGCTGCTCCATTCGCCTTGATGTTTAAGAAAGACAGATTGCCAAGCTTTAAGCCACATTAGCTTTTCACAAGACATCCAAACTAGATCCACTTTCATAACAAATTAGAATTGCCATAAATAAAATCACTTAAACTTTTTATAGTATTTCGCAATTAGATTTTTTTTTTTTACTTTTTTGTAAAATAACTTTCAAGATAAGTTACATTCCACACATTAATTTTTTTTAATTTACAGAAATAATAAAAATGTTTAACTGTCACAAATAGCAATTACAGTTGTATGACAGTAAGCACATAATATTTTTGCAGCAGTAGCAGTATTAGCAGTGAGTTATAAATATGTTATGCATGTGATTATAAAAACTTCTAAGTATTATTACTCCTGATAATTTTAACGCTATGGCTCAAAAGTAATTTTTGTACAATATGTCAAAAAATACTGCATTTACATACAGTATTAAAATAGTTATTCGTCATACATTTAATTCACTAGTTTTTTTTCCACATTGAATCTAATATTTGATGTTATTATTGTGTAAACACCAATGTTTGCCCCCATGACATCACTGGAATAAGTTTGAAAACCTCACATCAAAGCATTCACATTTGCAGCACTAAAAGCTTCGGCCCTTAAACCCTTAAACCAGCCGACTGTTCAGGTAAACTGTTTACATTAAGACCGCTGACCACTCTGTCTTAGCAGTGGTCTGTCTGCTCAGTCATGTGCTGAAGTATTAAGTAAGTGTTATAACATCTCTATGTTTTATCCTTAGATTACGCAGCTGAAGATTGAGAATAACCCTTTTGCGAAGGGCTTCAGAGGCGGCGACGACAATGAGTTGCACCGAATGGCAAAGCTTCAGGGGTAAGTGCAACTTCATTTACTGTCTTTTTAGTTTGTATTTGTTGGCAGTGCACTCTGGTCTCTTCTCTTATTTTTCTCGACCCCTGAAGTGCAGACTGTTATGATAGGATACATATGCTCTAAGACACAAGTGTGTTGACTGAGATCTGAGCCTTTGCCACCTGAACCTTTAGTCTTTTAATTTTAATCTCCATTCATGCACTGTCAAGCAATTTAGAGGGTTTTAGGACCCAATGAAAGAGACTGTTGCTAAGTGAGGCATAATGAAGAACAGAAACGTCAGAAGAGAGGGCGGCACTAGGCAGCACCCTTATTTGTGCTGTTTTGGTTTAGAGAGAGAAAGTAGAGGAGAGGACTCTATCTGAAGTGACATGCGGGTGGATGTTTATTTTTAGAGCGCTGAATTATCTCACAACAGCACTGACTGTGTGTGTGTGTGTGTGTGTGTGTGTGTGTCTGTGTGTGCCTGTGCGTGCCTGTGTGTGCCTGTGTGTCACTATCTCAGCGAGAGTCAGGGAGATGTGGCCCGCTGTCCCATACATACCACAGAGTTCATCAAGAGGGCAGTGTGAGCAGAGAGAAATCGCAGCTGAAAGGAGTAGAGAGAAAATCAAAGAAGAAATGACCTGGCCAAACAGAAATACCCAAGAAAACAACATAACATACCTACATTATATTTTATTTACACACTTATTAAGTAAGTGCTTGATTTATGACAAAATAATAAAGATAGCGGACAGAAACAAACTGAAGAGGATATTTGTTAATAGGGTTAATCTCTTCATTTATTCAGCAACATTTATGGTCCTGAAAAGTTATAACATTTATCAATTGACACATAAAACAACACTGTATTCATACTCTCCCATAATGGCAACTGCTAATCTTTTCTCTGCTCTGTGGGAGTTGCAAATATCTAATATAGCTGGATATAATACTTAAAAACAAAAATGTCAGTACTGAAATAATGTTATAAGCCAAACTGTGGCTGATGTTGGTTTGACCCTAAATCGTTATTTGATGTTTCTTCAGTAAAGACTACCCTGTTGTTCCTCGGAGCACAGTCCGCCAGAGAGCGTGCTCTGCTGGGAGTCCTTTCAGCGTGGAAGCCCGTGGTCTGCGGGGGTCCCCAGACAGCATCAGATCACCCTACAGCTGTGAGAGTGGGCTAAACAGCAGCAGCCCTCAGGAGATGATCAGTACTCCCCCCACACACTACACCCTGCTTCAGCCGCAGCTGCAGGCTGGACAGCAACCACAGGTGTACCACTGCACCAAGAGGAAAGGTGAGCCAGACTTTATGGCGTTCTCTCAGTTTACATTACATTAAAGAAACTTTCTTGCTTAAAGTTTAAAACAACACACAACTAAGGAAAGCAAATGTTTCTGCAATGCTAAGAATAAACGTTATTAAAGAGATTTTTTTTTTCAAAATTACATTTCTTTGCATACCCACTTTACTTTATTATCAGCAAGTAATTAATCATTTATTCATGCCCAAGGTTGTTAGTTTAATAAGATAATAAGTTAATAAGATGCAGTTTACCTATTATTTATGGTGATTCCCACAATGTAATGCACATATCATCATTATTCATAAGGTTTTTCTAGATTAGATGTTTAGTGTTCATTCAAAAGCATGATTCCTTCTTAGCTCAGTTTCTTGTTTATTTAAAAAAAAAAAAGATAAAATTGAACTGTCTCAAGTATTCTCTGTGTCACTTGCAGCAGTAGAGGAGACGTGTTCACCTGAAAACCGTCAGCACCTGTACAAGAAAGCCTTCACTGGGGACTCACCAAGTGGAAGCGAGTTATACTGTCACCCTTCCTCCTACCCTCTTCCTCCACCACCCGGGCTACCCAACAGTGTTGCCCTGGGTCTCACTGATGCCCCCTACAACACAGACATGGGGCAGCGTCAGGCGTGCATGTTCGCTGGCTCCGAGCCCAGACTGGATGAAGTCAACTGTACGTCCTGGTCATATACCCTGCCCTCTGCCATGACCCCTATGGAACCATACCCACCTTACGCTCCCCACCCACCCTACAGCTCCAGCCCTCAGGGATCTCGACTCAGTGCTTTAGTCCACCAAAGCTCTCAGCACCTGGGAGAGCACATGGCCCATGATGCTTACCAAACCCAGACTGGACCTTCAGCTCAGAGCTCCCAGAACATTCACAGCCGACAGCTCAGCTCTCCTCTCAGAGAGTATCCGCGCTACACCCCCAACCTGTCTCCCCCTCTGTACCACACGCTGGAGAGCCACACACACATGCGCTGTGGTGTCCCAGAGTGGAGTGCAGCATCCTAACTAAATCTGAAGACAAACCGTGAGACTGATCAGCAACATGTTTTTGACACATCCTGAACCATACAGTTAATGATGGTATCCTTTAACATTTGTAACCTGTGCTGTGAGATGAGGTCTTCTCTTTAGTCAAATGTCTTATTTGTGCTGGATAAAGGCATCAACTAACAGATAGATATCTAAATATTAAGATAATTCTGCTTTAACAGAAAGCACTGCATTAAACATATAACTAAATTGTACTTTATTGTGAATACGTACCTCAGAAACTGGTATCATCTAACTTTTTGCACTGTGAGTGTTGTTAAAACAGTCCATGAACAGTACTTGGCTCTTTTCCTTTCAGTGACACCCAGGATGTGCATGGGGAGTGATGTAGATTGTGACCCAGTGTCAGACAGACAGTAACATTTACTGACTAAAATAATCTGAGCTTTTACAGCAGAGCAAGAGTGAGACGTTTCCTCTTTTTAGGGAGCGAAGCATGCTCCATACTCTCAACAATGGATAAAGGCATTTATATGTGTGTGCAAGTGTGTGTTTGTATGTAAAGCCTATGTCAGCTCAGCTCAAGAATGCTGCAAGTTAATCTCCAATGAGACAGGCAGTAGTAGCTGCAGGCGCTGCATCATGGAGATAAACACTTTAGACCATGCTACAGGCTGAAGGACCTGTAAACACTGTTTCCACTGCATTCTGGGTAAATGCACAACTCAGCATCACACAGCTGTCACCACTGTCCTCTCAGTCACCCTAAGCTGACCAATCAGCTCTCTTCTTCACTGAGAATCAACCAATGAGACCTCTTCTCTCTTTTTTCCTCAGATGGTCAGTTAGTGTCAGACGTTCAGCATATATTATCTGTGCGTGTGTCGCCGTGGTCCTGTCTGTTTATGAATTATTCAGCAGTCCAGCGATGATCCTTGACTCGCAAGGATTGCTCAGCAAACACAGTCCTGAAAATATGATCATGTTGATGATCCCATTCAGTCCAATATTTTAAATTGTCTGTCAAATCCATACAACATGCTTCATTCCATTTGGTCAAAACATGTTTTGCCTAATGTAGTTGAAATATATGGCTCTCCTTGTGCACATTAGAAAGTAATCTGAATTCTTAAGTTTATTTTTGTAAAATAAAACTGTTTTGTCAAGTCCTCCCATGCAGTAACATGGTAATTTTGCTGTTATTTCAGTAAATAGAGAGCAGTCCTGGAATTTCCATCATGTATTTGAGGTGTGCATGTGTGTAAATGTATATGTGTATGTGCTGGTGTGTGTGTGTGTGTGTGTGTGTGTGTGTGTGTGTGTGTGTGTGTGTGTGTGTGTGTGTGTGTGTGTGTGTGTGTGTGTGATGCTGGGATGAAAAAATGTCATGTTTGGAAAAAACTGTCTTATAGCATTGCTCCTGCTAGTATTTATTACTTTTGATTTGTAAAGATTAGTTTGTGGTTGACTTGTGAAACAAAAACGTGTTGTTCGAAGATATTTGTTGACAGTTATTTTCTGGTTTCACTTGCAATTTGCAGTTGGTGACTGTTTTATGGACAGATTTCTATACAGATATTGAATAAATCTCAGAGAAGTTTGCACAAGTCAGGCAGTTGGCTAAAGTATTCTTTGTTTGAGACAAACAATTAACATTCCCAAAGAGTTTATTTTAAGAACTCTAAAGATCAGTGAGTGGAAACTCTTTTAAGTGCAGAACATTTCAATGCTTGTATCCATATGAAGGAGCTGATAACAGCAGTAGCCTGCTTTCTCTCCTGAATGTACGTTCCAACAATCCCATTCATCACTACATTAAGTATTGTGTAAGGTCTCAACAATGTGTACTATGCTATGTTATCACATCTAGAGACCTGAGTTTCTCTTTCTTCAACCCTTCTTTGTGTTCACTGGGGCTCTGCACATACCTTGTCCTGCTCTTCTTATCTCTGACAGGTTGTTTGGCATCTTTGCTCTTCACCAGCTGGACCCCCTCATGGACAACCTGCTGCCTGGAGAGAGAAGGGGTCTCTTGGGTAGTTCATTAGTGACCCTCCATCTTTAAAACTCTTGGACTGGGACATACATGACACAAACTGTTACACTTGCAGTTTATATTGTCTCTGCTTAAGAAAGATTTGGCTTGAACATCTAACACCTGCTCTCAAACATTAACATAGAAATAATTTTATGTCTGAATGAGAAAACTACAGCCCTCTGTATTCTTGCTTTCCCTCTCTCTCATACACCATAAGGGCAGAGGTTAAGCAGGCAGCTCTTCAGAGGGTCCACTCCTCCTTAACCCTTCTGCTCCAGACAATCCCCAGCTGGAAAAGGGAGGGGGTAGAGTGAAAGAAAGAGGGGAAGGAAAAGCGGGGACCCCAGCAGTGAAGATGGGTGACAGTGCTTCATATTTTATGTACAGTAACAGAGCTCTTTAGTAAAGTGAATGCTGAGGGAAAAGCTTTGCTCAAGTGGTAAAGTAATATTAAACAGTGTATATACATTTCTAAAGGCTCCTAATCCATCAGCAGAGCACTTTCTCAGGCGCACTGGTTAGACAGTGGATTGATGAATCTTTGAGATCAAAGTGGTGTATCATTATCTGTCAACAAGACCTAAACATATACCATGTCCTCCACTTTTTCCTCTTCTCATAGTTTTGGAGTTTTTGAACTAATGTCTGGCAAAATAAAATAAAATCAAAAGCAAAAACTTATCTGTGCTTCAACATTTCATGTTCAGTGAGAGTTTGACATTTTTAAATGTCATCCATTTTGCCTGCAGACCTAAATTTGTTTCTTCTCTTCAGAGGACCATAGACAGAGTAAATGTATGTGTAAAAAGACTTTAAAGGGATATCAAAGACCTATTCAAAACCTGTTTCATTAATCTCAGTAGTATTAGTTGAAATGTATAAATGTGGAATTTGAGTCTCCTGTGGGTCACTGAGAGACATTTGTGTGGCATCCAACATTAGAAATGCCATTTGGTGTAGAATAAGTGCTCTGAGATGGAGTGTAATTGGCAAAGTTGATTATAGTCCTGACCCTTTATGGGTTTGATGGTGCTCTGTCTCTGCAGCAGGAGGAAGACAGCCTAAGTCTTTCTTAAGGGGTACAGGGGACTAATCCAGAGTCACTGCTTTACACTGGGAAACAAGATGACTCTGTGCAATGCAAATCTTCACATTTAACTTCTTTTTGTCAAGGCAAGCGATAAAGCACAGATGTTGCTATAGATATGACCTAATTTGTTTCATTAAGCTTCATAATACCATGAACTCTGTGTGATGCATCATGTTTTTGCCATTAGTAAAAACAACTGCTTAATAACCTTTAGAATGAGTCCATGCCAAATTTGCCTATTCTAAGCTGGTAGTGCATTACTTTAATAGCTTATTGATGCAGAAAAATCGCAACATTTTAAGTATACATTAATGTTCCTGCTAGTAGTATGTATCAGGATCAATAAGCACTACATTGCCCTGAGGAAAAAAGTACAACAATGAACGCATTGCCATTACTTATGATGCAAGAAAGTAGCATTGCCGAGGTTTATTTGAATGACACTATCCATCCTGCTGTTATTTAAACGCCAGAAGAATGGTCTAATGCTGTTAAGCACAGTATCATAACAAGACCCAGACTGAAGCTAATTTCCCCCTAAATGAAAGTTTATGGCTGAAACAGCTCTGGAATCACTGAAGTAGATCTTCATATTAGCATAGGGGCTGTCAAGTATAAGAGGCCAAGGAGGACAGTGTGTGTGTGTGTGTGTGTGTGTGTGTGTGTGTGTGTGTGTGTGTGTGTGTGTGTGATAGAAAGAGTGGGTGCATTGGGCTTATCCTGTATGTTGCGTCTGAAAAACAAAGGGAGAGGTCAAAGGTCAAACTAACAGCAGACAGGCCAGTCCAGGGTCAGGGAGCTCAGACTAACCTGATCAGTGATGGCTGATTATTGGACAACCCCTGAAAAGCTCAGCCTGATAGAGCTGCTTTATCTGCTCTGAGGCTGACTCTCACTTTTAGACACTACAGTCTCCTCTTGGCCTAAAAAGCAAAATATGCGTGCGTGAAATCTGTGTCCAACTTGCCAGTCGCATTATCAATATGTCATTTTAGGATTTCCACAGAAGCCAAAACAACAATTTTGAAAAATTCCCTCAAGAATAAATGTTTTAACTCTTTACTTACAGATAGCTTGGGAGAATGGCAGCCCAGCACACATGACAGGGTAACAAGGATAGAGGCGCTGCCTCAGTGGGTGGTGGTGGGGGCAGTGGGCCGTCATGGAGCCAATGTCCCATCCGATTACAGCCAGAGGGTTGGAGAAGCACGCTAATCCTCCACACGCACAAATACACACAGACTTTTGAGTAGAAAAGACAAAAGAAAGACAAAAGTGTCAATACAACTACAGAAAGTCACTAAGACTCATGGAGACGCACAAACATACTGAATCAAAAGATTTCATCCAGTACCTGACATGGCTCTGGTTTGCCTGGTCCAGACATGACACACAACATAATGATATCAATAACAGCAGGACTTCATTCTGCTTGTTTGCTCACCATTTAAAGCCATTGAGGCCCCTCGCAGTTCTGAATGAACAAAGGGCTGTAGCTGCATTATTAGTTCAAGTATTGTCAGAGCTCTCTTTAGACAGAAAACAACAAGAGTCTGATAAATGACTTTTATATTTCAGTAATTAAATACACACAGTAAAAATGGAACAGATAAACATGCTAAAATATTACTTCATGGGCCTAGAAGGAAATCTTTCAGCCAAAATTTCATGCTGCAGTGATGCCTCTTTCCCCTCTTTCGGTTGCTTGCACATCCTGCTTGTTTCTCCAGTGTTTAAGCTTGTTTGCAAACAGCCCAGACAAGGCTTCTGGTGTGAGACAAACACAAAACACAAACATCAATAAACAAACAAATCCATTCATACACATCATTCCCCAAAACATTGATTGCACATGCAGCCCAATTTCATAGCACTCACTCAGCCTCCTGTCAGAAACCACTGCTCCCCAGAAGCAGCATTGTTTGGTCCCTACTCAGTGCATATCTGCATCTTGTCTCATTATTAATAGATAGTGTCAGAGAATTGCTGCCCCCTCTGCCTGACAAGGCATTAGCATAAACATAGACTTCCTCTCAGTATCTGTTTAGACCTCTGTTGACCTTGAATTATAAATGCCTAAATGTTTGTTACCTGTTCACTCGAGTGTGGTAATTGCTGTGTGTGGGCTCACTGTTAAGTCATGTGGATGTATGTTACAACTATAGAAAAAGATGGATAATCCATAAAATATAAAGCAACTAATTACTGAAATGGTTTCACTAAACTAAATTATATTATATTAAAAACATAATTTCCAAGGTTCTCAGTGATCTATGTCACAGTGAAATAAGTATGTATGTAACGTTTTCATTGTATGTTTTAAGCTTGAAGACATATTGCAAGCCCTTAATTGGTAGAAAATATATTTGATTTTAGGTGGATGAAAATGAACAGTATGGCACTGCCTGTACTAAGGGGATTTTACCCTTAGTACCCTTTTCCCCCCTTTTCAGTGGTTAAAAGGTTTGCTGGTGTTTACAAGGGTGTGATGCCTCACACTGTACCCATCACTTGACACAACATGCTTTTATTATAAGAGCATTTTTTCCATTAGTATTAATACATTCATCAAAAATGGATACAGAGGCCTCCAGCTTTGTGTGTTGTTGTTTTTCCCCTTCATTGCCTCTTGATTTGTCTTTTCCTGCATCTCCACACTTTTTATGCACGCATTTTGTGTAGGTGTAACAGACTTTTGCATTAGCAGATGCACTTTTCTGGTCAGGCTGATGTCACTGTGACTGTTACCATCATTGTCACATCAGCTTTTATTATGGAATATATATATATAAATATTTATATTTTGTGTTTGTGCTAACTCCTTGCTGTTGCATGATCACTAAAAGCAATAAACCTATGAACTCTGAAATGTTTATTAGTATGCATGGCAGACAACCCATTGTCTATGGTTTCTATTTCTCTAATCATTTTAAGTAGTGTGTGCAACTTCTGCACAATCTTATTAGCTTATATCTCTTAATCAGGAGTGGCCTTACGTTTACAACAGATTTTGGTTTTGACATGTTTACAGCAAAGTGTCATGGTGTGTCTGTCACTCCAGTGAATGCTGAGGACCATGTAACCTTGCACTTGCGTGCACTGTCCGGTGTGGTTAAAGCATCAGCATGGAAAGGTGTGAGGAAAAGTGTGATTTTGGTGCTTAAAGTGAAAGAAATCACACATCATTCCAACAGTAACACTTGTCAATCAAAGACTTATGTGTTTTGGGGTCACATAACTGGACAATATTGATATTATTGTGTTTGCCATCAGAGTAAAGATGAGACTAAACTGAACATAAGTTTATTATTATTATTATTATTATTATTATTATTATTATTATTATTATTATTATTATTATTATTATTATATGATCAGGTTATATATATTTAGTATTGTTCTTCTCTTAATAAAGTGAGAAATGTATTCCTATAATATATCCTGGTCAGATTTTGGCTTTAGGTTGAGTAACTTCTCTGACTTCCAAAAATAATGCTTGTTAATTTTTGCCAGACGTTTTACATTTTCAAGTCTTGTTAATTAAAGACCCTCTCTGTGGCCTTTTTGTGAGGCTCTGAAACAGGACCAGAATCAAAGTGTATATTGTGTGAGTGGTGTCTCCTGAAAACATAGACTACAAGGACAAAGAGCTACACAATAAAGCTGCTGAACAAATATTATACACAGTTGCAGAATTAATAATGAAAAAAAATTAAAAATAAAGACAAGACCAACTGTTCCAGAGAGACGCAAGGCTATTTCATACAAGCACTGAACAAGGACTGCATTTAATTCATGTTTTGACTTTGCACAGTTAGAAAAAGCTACACATCTAATGAAACCCTCTTACAGTGCAGATTACAAGCACAGCTGCAGAGCAACATATTGATAGGATCTACATCTGACTGACACAGTTATGTCAATTCAAGAAAACACTGCACTAAGCCTTTAATCTGTCAAATCATTACGAGACAGTGTTTTGAACACAGGAGGTCTTTTACTACCACCAAGTGGTCATCATGGCAAACCGCAGCTATCAAACGTTAGCTTTGAATTTTCAAGTAGATCACTTGAGTGTGTATAATTAAGGTAGGTCCGTATCCTATTTGTTTTTATTATTATTAATATTATTATTATTATTGATTTTAAAATGACAATAGTGCAGTCTATAATTCAATCTAAAAACAAAACAAAACAATAGATTAAACTCTTCAGATGATTTTCAGACTTTCCTCTGTGAATTGAGAAAAGCTATTGATTACACAGTTCAATACTTTTGCCTATAGTAGCATTAATCCCCGTCAGCAGACAGACAGACTGTCCAAATCGAGGACATGCCCAGCGTCGGTGCGATCGCTCTCTGGACTTTTATTTTGAAGCTTGGCCAGCGGTCATCGTATGTCGTCAATTGATTTAGTGTCGCAAAAGTTTGTTGTTGCATACCTTCGTAGCACTTTTAACGATATGTGTTCGGTATATATGTTTTTCTTTTGGTTTCGTATTGAATTTCTGTGCAGCTGGAATAAGCTCAGCCCTGTCCCTGGTGTTAGCAGCAGTCACTCGGCGAGGATGTCTGTCTGATGGACGCTTAGCCCGAACGACAGTCAGCTACATGTAATCAACCACCAATAATCAAACTATAAACGATAGGCTTTGTCTGCGACGAACAACTTCACAGCTTCTTAGTCTTGTGTTTTAAAAACGCATTTGGCATTGCTTTTATTAGTTCGTGATGCGTTTTAAGTGTTGGGTTTGTTAGCTAAGAAGAAGAGTTAGCTTTATAAACAACTCAAAATGTTATCTTACATATCGTAGAATTAACAGATCAAGCTAACTGGCTGGTATCTTACTCATGGACCATTTTTAGGCGTAAAATTGTTCCGGCTGTCTACAAGAATGGATGCTGACGACGATGTGCCTCTCATCCTAACCTGGGACGAAGCTAATAGTGGTCTGCTTAATGAGGACACAGAGAGGTCAGACGAGAGTAAGTACCACCATTCATCAAATGGACCATAGTCTAGTATAGTGCCAGATGTGTCCTGTACATGTGTTGATTTAATGTCAGTTATGCTGTGAAGTTTATGTTAATATAGCAGCTATTTGTATTTTGTAACAAGTACATACATTATCAAGGCTACTCTCTCTAAATGCAGAAAGTAGATGTCCACGTTTGAGGTCACGTGAATACGTATGTGTGTGTCCCATACATCCACAGGTCATAGTGGTCCTGCTCCCTTTGAATTCCTCCTACAAAATGACCCATTTGAGAAAGTGCAGCCTCAGCAGCCCCTCCTGGTGCTCATGGGCAGCGTGTATGTTGTGTGTGAATGTCTCTTGCCTGTGTGTAAGTGTATATGTCTGGAAGAGCTTTCTGACTCTGGGGGAGGACAGGAAGAGATATCTGGAAGTGCTGCTTGAGGAGGAAATATCACACTGTTCTTGCTGATTACTTTTGGGTGAGCTGTCTGACCAGTGAAGGAGTTTGAATTTGGACCCTCTTTGTTGAGAGCAGACTGTGCTCCCTGTGACAACCATAACCGACACAGCGCTCATAGGTTTGAGCAGTAATTTAATTCTGATGTCAGACTCTCAGAAGAATATATTTTTTCTAGGTGGCAGAAAGTTTGAAAGCATTTCTGTGAGCCTGAACTCACTGTGTTATTGACCGGGAGCTATAAACATGTTATTGTTCTGAAAACAAATGGATGGTTCGAATGGGACACAGCAGACACGGGATGTCCCTCTGTCAGGATAACAACCAGGCCGTTGCTTTTTTTGGAGATTTTTTTCCTCTTTTCATCTTTGTTTGTGGTCACTGTGGATAGGAAGAAGTTTGTGATCACATCTACAGAATCATATGGAGTCTACCACTTCTGCTTTCACTTACAAGGAGTTGGATCGGCAGCAGAATCATGTGATAAAATCATGTGCACAAAAAGAGCACGAAAATAGACTGGAAAAGGACTTCAGTATGCAGCTCCAGTAATACAAATAGAATGCAACCAAAATCTATTAATGGACTTTACAAAAGTTGAAATAGGCTTTTTTTTTTTTTTTGAGAAAAGATCTATGTTTGACCTTGTTGGAGTACTTCCTTTGTTTTTTTTACATTTCATTAGTCTAGTTTCTTTTGTAGCTGGAACTGAATAATGTGATTCATTAGTCTCCTAAGACATAATGTTACATCAGTGCAAACACCGCACTTTACTGGGTTTAATGATCAACGTTGGTGCTGAGCAAAAAGGAAGGTTCACTAATTACAAGTTGTGATCTCTTCTTGTAGAAAGGTGAAAAAGCTCAGTATAGATCCACAGAACGTTTGTTGGTGTTTTCTTCATTATTACTTCAACCTTTATTTTAAGCAAGATCTTTCTGGGGATGTACTTATTTGGACAATCTTTTAGCCTGGTCTTCTGGGAATAAAATTTTTGGCCCACTGCATCTCCAAATCTGTATCAATGCTGGATCTCAACCAATGGAACGCACACACACACAAGATTTGTAAGAGATAAATACAGTCGTACATTGACTATGTCAATGGAGCGCTCAGAGACTGGAACAACGGGCTTCTTTGAAGAATTGAACTATAATGAGAGTCCTGTAGTGATCTCTTCTTATAATTTACTAGAACTTGACAGCACTGGTATGAGTGCTCCCTTCTATGTAGACAATCTGTGTGTGTGTGTAAATTTATGTCTTTATTTACTGGAATATGGACTAAATATTTAACATAACATTAGGAATATATTCAAACAAAATGAAGTATGTGTTATCTTTCAGATGGAGGAAGAGGCAATTATGACATAACGAACAATGATGTTATATCAACTCCAGGACCACAAAACTTCAGAGTCCAAAATGTGACATTACGGCAAAGTTGGGAGATGAACTACCAAGAAGCAGCAATTTACCTGCAGGTAACAGATGTGTTAGTGTTCACACTATAAATAGAAACATTCACATGATCTTTTTTATGATGTTGTTTGCACTAGTTTTGCAGAAAATGGCTCCTTCTTGTACTCTGTTCTCTGACCTACCTATGTTTAAATCATATCATTATGTCATCAATAAATAAATAAATCTCTTAAAAAACTCAAACAATAAGAGGTATTGGTCCAGTCATAGTTTAGAAAATAATATAGCATTGTGTTTTCATTTGATTCACACCCTTTTCTAGGAAAAACAGATCAGAAAGTTACAAATTTGCATGTATTTTATTTTTTTAGGAAGGGGAGAACAATGACAAGTTCTTCACCCACCCTCGAAATCCTAAGGCGCTGTCAGCATACCTGTTCGCTCACAACCACCTGTTCTACATGATGGAGTTGCTCACAGGCCTCCTGCTCATGACACTGTCACTGTGTGAAGCTCCGGCAGTGCCTTCACTGCGGTTGGATGTTTATGTAAGTGAACAATTACAGTTTTTATCCTCCCACAGACATGTAACAACTGTATGTTATGTCTTATATGTTATATATATGTTATAATAACTGTATGTTGTTACTCTGTGCAGGTCCATGCCACTCTGGAGCTGCTGGCTTTAGTTATGGTTGCATTTGAGCTGTGCATGAAGCTCCGCTGGTTAGGTTTCCACACTTTTATAAGGCACAAAAGGACCATGGTGAAGGTACAACTGCATACAGTTTTATGCACATTATTAATTTTCTGTGCCATATTCATGATATATTGATATTGATATATATATTGATACTCTTCTGATTCTATGTATTCCTCTCTATGTACAGACATGCGTATTGCTTCTACAGTTTGTGGAGGCCATAGTGGTATTGATCCGGCAGACATCACACATGCGAGTGACCAGAGCTCTGCGACCCATTTTCTTGGTGGACTGTAGATACTGTGGTGCTGTGCGCAGGTAGAAAATCATATCATCATCATAAACAAGGATTCTTCTTTGTTGGAAATGTTTAATTTCTCTGTGAGCAGTTGAAAAACTTAATATTTCAAAAAAAATACTCTTTTGTCAATTACTAACTATATATAAGGTTGCAAATGATTTGATAACCATCTGTTCTCTCCCATTTACTATTTCACATAACAATAACTGAATTTAGCTGTGATTCGCTCTTGTTACTGACAAAGTTTCTCTTACCCAATCAGAAACTTGCGGCAGATTTTCCAGTCCCTTCCACCTTTTATTGACATCCTCCTCTTGCTGCTCTTCTTCATGGTCATATTTGCTATCTTGGGTAAGAATATATTTTTTTCCCTGTCTTTAAATTTCAAAACTATTTATTCTCTTGGGGAAATGTATGTAAGATGAAGTATTGTTTTCATTTGTATTTCATTTGTATTTACTGGCCTTATATTCCTACTAGGTTTCTGTATCTTTTCTCCTAACACTGCTGACCCGGTATGTGTTTTGTTTTTTTCTTGCTTGGGAATTTGGTACTTTAGATACTGTAGTAGTCATATTTCCTGCCTAAACCTTTATTTTCCACCACAGTACTTCAACACTTTGGAGAACAGTCTTGTCAGTCTATTTGTTCTGCTGACCACAGCAAAGTAAGCACAGCAGGACACGCAGTCCTTTGGACACACAGTCCTCTTTACTTGTCTTTTGGCATATTGCATGTTTAGTTATGTTTTTTCATATCACTTGTGTGAAATGACATGTTTTATTATTTTTTTCTCATAAATCTCACAAATTCTACATTGTATTTCTTGTAGTTTTCCTGATGTGATGATGCCATCATACTCTAAGAATCGCTGGTCTTGTGTGTTCTTCATTGTTTACCTGTCAATAGAGCTCTACTTTATCATGAACCTGGTATTAATTACACTTGCACTTCTCTAAAAGAATATCAATCATATCAAATAATTTCAAAAATTGGGATCACTGTCTTGTATTTCCTTCTTTCCTTTCTAGCTTCTAGCAGTGGTGTTTGATACATTTAATGATGTTGAGAAAATGAAGTTTAAATCTCTTTTACTCCATAAACGCTCAGCTATTGACCATGCCTTTCAGCTGCTAGTCAGTCGACAGGTATGTTTTAGCCCAGTGTTTTTTTGGGAGGGTTTAATATCATTATTTATATCAGTGTTGTTTCATTTGGCTTAATGGCTCTTGTGTTGCTGTTATTTTGTCTCAGAGGCCGATGGGAGTGTCTTTAAAACAGTTTGATGGCTTGATGCGTTTTTACAGACCACGAATGTCAGCAAGAGACCGCTTCCTCACTTACAAGGCACTTAACACCTCAGGGGCTCCTATGCTTAGGTGACTGAATAACATTTACACACATATTGTCATTTATTACATCTAAAACACATTTGATTTCTCAGTCTGCAGGACTTTTATAAGTTCTATGAAGTTACTGGCCTCAAGTGGAAGGTAAAAAACTGTTAATATTTCTGTAGTGTTTACAGATAGACCAGTCTGAGTTAGTATACATGCCCTGTGTGTTGTTTAGGCACGACGCAGCGGAGAATATTGGTTTGATGATCTTCCGCACACAACCTTCCTCATTTTCAAAGGTCGTCTTTATCCAATTGTTATTTATGAACTCTGTATATCAGTAACTAATTTCCTTTGTTCTTAACGGGTTGTTACAGGTATTAATCTGCTTGTAAAGTCAAAGGCCTTTCAATATGTCATGTGTAAGTCTGACACACTGTCACATACTGTCTTGAGACCTTCACAGACTATAAGGCAAGGTTTAATCAAAACCTTTTTAACTTTTTCCTTGTGGCTGCAGATGTTGTGGTGGCCATCAATGGTGTGTGGATCCTTGTGGAAACTTACACATTAAATAGTGAGTAATTTCCTCTAACATTCAATCCATTGGACTGAAGGAGCACTTCTCTCACAGAACTCTCAACTGTCTACCTCTTTCTGCAGGTGGATTCTCCTGGTCCAGACTTGTCCCGTGGAGTTACATTGTCTTCCTCACAAGTGAGTTCCCTTCTCATACGAAACCCCTTAACATTTAACACAAAGAAGTAGAAAGGGTTATTTAAAATGTGTTGTGTTTCCCCTTTCAGTTTATGGTGTAGAGGTGTTGTTGAAAATAACAGGTTTGGGGCCAATGGCTTATTTCAGCTCTGGGTGGAATCTGTAAGTGTCACCTTACTGTGGGGTTTCTTTAGAAATGTTATTAATTTCTTTTTAAATACTAAACACTAATCTTTTGTACTCCTTTACACAGGTTTGACTTCTCAGTAACAGTCTTTGCTTTCCTGGGCTTGATTGCTCTTGCCTTTGATATGGAGCCATTCTACTTCATTGTGGTGCTTAGGCCACTTCAGTTGCTACGGTGGGCTTTGGCTTTGTAACAAGTTACTTTTCATTTTGTGTTATTTGTATTTGATTTTAGTCCTTTGTCTTTCATAGGTTATTTAAAATAAAGCAGAGGTATCGTAATGTATTGGACACCATGTTTGAGCTCTTTCCCAGGATGGCAAGTCTGGGCCTTACTCTTATAATCTTCTACTATTCATTTGCCATTGTGGGAATGGAGTTTTTTGCTGGTGTGGTGTATCCCAACTGCTGCAAGTAAGTACTTTCTGCAGTCTCTTTTGCCTCATCACATGGAAATGATATATTCTAATTCAAATATCTACCTTCAGTGGCAGCACCGTGGCAGCCTCCTACAGACAGATTAACGTCACCCATGGCAACAAAACAGTGTTAGAAGAAGGATACTATTATCTGAATAACTTTAACAACATTCTCAGCAGCTTTGGTAATTCATAATTTTATATTCATAAAGCAGGTCATTAAAATACATCATATTTTTGATTTAATTGCATTTGCATTGCATTTATATAAAACTATACCTAAATACCATTTTCTGTATGTAGTAATTATATATTTATACTGATATTATTTCGAAGATAATAACCTCCATTATTATCTCCATTATTCATAGTAACTTTGTTTGAACTGACTGTGGTCAACAACTGGTACATTACTATGGTAAGTTCAGTTGATTCATAAACACGTATTGACTCATTTTCTACCTTATTTTCATCACTGGTCTATGTTCTGTGCTTGTTCTCACAGGAGGGAGTCACATATATGACAAGTCACTGGAGTCGACTCTATTTCATGACTTTTTATATAGTTACTATGGTGAGGCTGGTCACAAATTAAATCTGGGATATACCATGTTCTTCCTAATTTTGTTAATCCTTGTCTTTTCTCCAGGTGGTAATGACCATCATTGTGGCTTTCATTTTGGATGCATTTGTGTTCCGTATGAACTACAGCCGCAAGAACCGTGAATCTCTGGAGAACCCAGGCGGTGGGACTTAGTGCATTTACTTTTCATATTTGTTTGGGTCAAACATGATTTGTTTGTCAGTGAATAGGCAGAATCATATTCAGGCCACTTCACCTGCATACCTCTGAATCAGATTTAGACAAATCTAGATGTTTTATTTGAAAAGTTTTTGTATTTGTTTGATCGTTTCTTTCTGTAAATTTTCTAGATGAGAACGGCATTGTGTTTGAAGTGGAGGTCTTTCATGATGAAGCTGTGGCCACTCTAGACCTGTACAAACAGATGTGCCCAGGACACTCCTCTTTAAGCTCTCTACAGGGAATCCTGCAAGCTATGGATAGGAGTGGGGTAAGAAAAGCAACTTACAACCTCTGTTCTCTTCCTCTAAAATTATATTTTATCTAATTGTTTTTCTCTTCCTTGGCATACAGCACTCATCTTTAGTGTATCTAGGCCGCAGATCGAGAACAAAGAGTGACCTGAGTATGAAAATGTATGAGGAGGAGATACAGGTGAGACACAAGATTAGTCTAACCTTCAGTTTGTACTGTTTGAATTATGCTAACCTTTTTCTATTTTGTGTCCAGGAATGGTATGCAGAGTATTCTAGGGAAAGCTTGCCTACACCAAACCAAAGTCTGGAGCAGGAATTGGATTGTCCTGTCTCAAATTTGTCTCCTTCCCCAGAGCCTTGCTTCAACTCACAGACTGGACCACATTGCATCAACTAATTGCTACTTAAGCAACTTTATCTTTAGATAGTGTAATGTGAAGACCTTATCACTCCAGGTGATCTACAGTTTATTGCCTCACAGGGATTCCTATTTGGGGCCATCTGGACTGATATGACAGACAAAAAGGTGGTTCCAGGATTTTGTCTGACTGTTGTTGGACACTGTGCAGATCTGTTGTGGAGCCAGTGAAATATGGCTCTCTTTTGGCCATTTTGTAAAACGCTGCTTTCTCAGAGATTGTGCAACAGTTGTGTGCATATACTGTAGGCTATTTATGACCTCTTGTAAACCTTGTAAAATGTATACCCAAAGCCTTAGTTTAACAACAAATTGACCAGTATTAACAGTTTGAGTTCATTTATCGAGTTGTCAAGACCAAAAGTGTAAATCTACTAAGCGAAACTTATTTGTGTATCTCCTCCTTCTAAACTAATGTCTGAAAATATTTTTCTTTTATAACTTTTTGTTAAATATTTGAGTTAATAACAGATTTTAATAAACCACCATAGTGCATTAATGTTTTAACTTAGGTGGCAGTAATATGCACCA
This sequence comes from Rhyacichthys aspro, assembly GCA_036850595.1. Classification (NCBI taxonomy): domain Eukaryota; kingdom Metazoa; phylum Chordata; class Actinopteri; order Gobiiformes; family Rhyacichthyidae; genus Rhyacichthys; species Rhyacichthys aspro. The sequence continues at coordinate 13,195,425 of CM072156.1, forward strand.
CAAACAAAAAAATGTTTATTTTTCCCAAGTGTTTTTTCACAGTGATTTGACATTGTTCATTATGTTAAATGTTACAAAAGTAATTTTTACAACCTTAATTTTCTTTTTTCAGGTTGAGTTGAGTTAAGGCTCATTGAATCTAAGTTGTTTTAATAACATTCCCTGTTTACCACAGTCTGGCTCTCCAGTGGAGGACTTTGTAGTACAAACAATGCAAAGTAAACAAAGATGACATTAGCATAGCCTTAGCTCTTTTTTTTTTTTTTTTTAATTTCCTGCTGTTTTTTATTGTTAATTTAAGACTGGCCTTGTGTGTTAAAACTCAATAACATGAAACTCTGTGAGGAGTGCTACAACAAGGAAAATCAAATAGAAGATGAGGAGGAATACTCCGTACGCTCGACCCACGTGGAACCTTTTCACTGGCACAATGATGAACGACAAGACCAGAGACAAACCCAGAGATCCTGCAAGAACCCACGTCAGTGAACCCTCTTGTTCAATCTGTGGGAAGCCAACATAAACATTTCCGATCAGCTCTAAACCAGTTATTTGCTCCTTATTCTAAACCACAGCTGTAAAGTTTTGTGTGTATTTGTGTCAAAATTAGGTTTTAGATACCTGCACTTCAGCACGTGTTTCTAGCCTCTGCATTAGACATCCTAAGCCCACCCCAAACACCATGTCTGGGGGCATTTCAGTCAAGGAGATAGCCATTACTTCTCATAGATAATATCTGAAACAAACACCATGATTCTAGGATACTGAAAATGATCCCTCCAAAGCAGGCAGAAATGGCCATTCGTGGGTAACCCTGCTTGGCCAGGGTGATGTCAGAGAAACAGTCTGAAAACAGAAATGCAAATAATTTTAATTTATATTTATAAGTATGGTTAGAATAGATTTTTGAAAATGACACAAATAATTACCTCCTATGCTGTTACCCCAGGCCAACAGAGTCAGCCCCAGTACAGTGTTGCTAAGACTCAGCACCACACCGAGCATGTGCAAAAGACTGACAACCTCTGAAGCTGCAGCACTAATCAACACAGCACTGGCCACAAAACCTAAAATAGCAAAAATCTGTGGAGGAGATAAAAAAAGAAGAATCTATCCTTACCGTAAAAGGGAAATATAGCCAGGTAAATATGGTTTAAAACAGTGGCATGGTTACTTACTGAATGGTACCTGGGAGGATGGTCATTGGTGGTAGTGCAAAAGACTATTGCAGACAAGAAAATGCCCAAAAGCAAAGTCAGAAGCCAAATGGGGAACTGCCCTTGTATCATATAGCCTCCATCTACAATAAAAAAGAAAATGTTAGAAGAAATAAACCTAATTAAGTTAATGGATTACTGTTAATATGGAAACAGGTAAACCTACATGCCCCAGACTGGAAAACGAGGACGCATGTCAGTGGAGTGGTGATCAGGTGAAGGCAGTTGAGTGGACGTGTCCAGTTCTTGTCTTCTTTATCAGGATCGACGACAGGGACACAGAGCAGGAGCAGGAACTCTAAAGGTGTCTGAGGAGCAGAAACAGGGTGTTTCCAGGTCCTAGTCCTAGCAGATTTATTTTTTTTAATCTTTCAGTTTTACCTTCAATATTTTTAATGCTCTCCATCGCCAAGCCTTTCTCCTCCACTTCCTACTGTCTATTGGATTTATAGAGCAGAGCAGGATGTGGCTTGTGGACTCAGAATAAGGGAGAAGTGGTCTGTACTCTGTCTCTGCAAAGACATTTGTTTATGGATTTTAAACTATAGTGCTTCTCTCTCCATTGTATATGCTTTGTAAAGATTCCTACCATATTCCTGTTGGATAGCCCTGGCATTCAAACTAGGTATGTCGTCATCAGACGTGTCAGATGACTCACTCTCTATTGAAAGATATAAAATGTTACTGTACTACTTTTTAAAATAAGGATTTGAAGAGGATTGCTATGTGTTTCTGACCTGAAACATGTGCAACCGTCTGAACACTTGAGTTCAATGAATGCTTCTGCCGATTGTAGATACAGGCACTGACAATTACTGTCAGTACATACACTACATAGAGGCCCAGGTATGCTAAATCAATGAAACCAATGCAAAAAATGTAGTCATGTGCAAGACTTCAGCTTCTGTGCATACAATACACTTTCATTTACTTATATAAGAATGGTTAAGACATGAATGTGCTGGTATGTATGCATGTACCCAGTGTCTCTCCCAGTGAAATAGTCCCTCTGTATAAAATGACAAAGGTCCAATAGACGGCTGCCATATAAAAGATCACATCGCGTAGAAAGGGACGCGATGCCATAGTGAAAGGCTTCACCAGCGCCACACTGCCTGCAACAACTGTAGTAACAAAAATGCCGGCTCCTACAGAAAAAGGGAAGGAGATAGATAAGTAGAAAAATCTCAACTAAAAATCTGAATTGTTGATACGGTATTTTATGAAACGCTGTACCCACCAAATAAAGCTCCAACGGCCATTCCAGCTGTGTGTGGATGGGAGAAAGCTGCCATAGCACTGAAGATATCAGGAGCTCCATTACCAAGGGCCAAAAATGTCACACCCTCAGCACAAAATTACAGTTAAGGCCACAGTTTATATAAATTAGTAATAATGCAGAGAGGGCCTTGAAAAAGTTGGGGAGTAAAGAGCAATGTAAATTTTCTCTTTTACTGTGTGAGAATACAAAATACACAGAACCAAAGGATACAGCCACAGTGTGAGTGAGGTGTAAACTGCTAGAGATGGCAGACAGATTGGGGCAGAAACTGTTGACAGAGAGAAACAAATGAGAAACTTCATCATGTAAAAGATACAGGGGGAAAAAAAAAACATGACAATTTTAGATATCACATTCTCAAACAGCTTGCCATGTCCTGTATCCTGTTAGAGTACAGCGGAAGTAGAAAAGCTGAAGTCCAGCTCAAGTAAAACAATAACTCCACAATCACATGACCATTTTCGTGTGACTATATAAGCTGGTTTCTGTGTATGGAGTGCACTGAGAGTGAGAGTGTGGAGCTGAAACTAATGAGGGAAATCAATTTGTGCTACATGTGAAGACTAAAGGAAACTTACAATTTAGACGCAGTGAGTCCAAGAATTATGAACAAAAATATCAGCCATATAACCTGTGGAAAATGAAAACACAAATGAACCTCTTTCACAGTACAGTCAACTTTCTCAAAAGATTAGTTTTTGCTACTGCATGGTTTCACTGTAATGTCCAGATGCACTGACACTGTGGGCTTACACAGAGAGTGATGGTGAGAGGGGTAAGGTTGGGAGGAAGGAGACAGAAGGCCACATCCAGGTAGTTAATAAAGCAGTCTTCCACCTGACAATCTGATGTATTCTTCACAAAAGGGCAGCGGTCCCCAGCATTCAAGCGCATCACTGTATCACACTAAACATAAAGCCACACAAAAAAGAGAATTGTGCTTAACATAATAACCACAATTTAATTTACATCCCAGAAAGTGCTGTTTAATGTTTTGGCATTTCTAGCAGTAAATAATGTAGGACTGCATAGAGTATGCCAGTGTTTACAGAATTGGATCCTCTTGTAGTGAACAAACAAATGGTTTATTAGCCATTGATTCAATGTGCAGGCCATTGTATTTCATGTTATCCACTTTACTAAGTCTTTTCTGATTTAAATGCGATCCATTGACAGATCACAACAGGAAGTAGCGCCAGTAAAACGTGAATTTCATTAATATAATATAAAACCTATAAATATCTTTTCAGAAGTGTTTACGACTGTGTGGATTTAAATAGACCCTGAGCCAGACACATAAGTAAACACAAAACGGGACATACTGTACTACATTTAGGCTGAGTAAAAGTAAACATGCTAATTTATCTTGCTTTACCAACCTGATCCGTGGTTGGAGACGTCATGGCTGGTCTTGTTTTGGTTTTGGTTATAACGACAGTAATCTTCTTCCTGAACGCATAGGTGCCTACTAACAGGACGACAATTTAATGAAAGAAAAATTAATGCCTAGAAAACACCAGATTTCGTCATGTACTTTTTTTTTTATCCCGGAGCTGCTCTCATTGTGGTGGTGCTGCGCCGACTTTAGCGCCTAGCTCATTTAGTGATACATAAGAAAAACAGGCAAAGTAAATCAAAACACGTCGAGTAAACCGGTTAGTCAATCCAGTAGTTTGCGTTATTGACGCCCGGTGTCTCCACATTTAGCTCACGCAAGTATCCACTCCGTACACCTTGAACGTCAAACTCCGCCCGCTGTTTTCCGACCGTGCCGCGTTCACGAACCACTCTGAAACTCAGAATTTGCACAGTTCCACCAACGCCGATGTAATTTCAATTGGAGCAGTCAATAACTACATATATATTTACAAGAATGCAACTGTTAACAAAATAAACAATCATTTAATACCTTTAAGTGAAGTTAAAACTAAGACATGCCTTTGGTACCACTGCTCTATGCTATGAATTTTCTACTTATAGCTAAACCATTCAAAAATAATTTCCACACATTTTTACAAGCTCACAAATTATACTTTAATTTCTATACAAAACAGAGTGCTCATTCATAAAAAGCTAACTATATAATAAAGGCTTAGTGGTGAAATTTTGAAAATACTGAAAATTTGCTGTCCATTTATCCTTGTATCTGCTGGTCGTACACTAACGCTGCATCATTATATGGAGTGCTGGGGTTGTACCAGCTTTTTTCTTGGTTAGTTGTCACAGGACACAAATCCTGTTCACACCACCTGAAAAAAACATACAAACATGCACATAAAAAGTCACAAATAGTGTTGAATAATTAATGTAAAAACTGCTGCTTTTATTTTACCTCAGAGCGGTATAGGTGTCTGCTGGAGATGCTCCTTTCCAAGCTGCATGATCAATGAGAAGGGCACCTGTGAACATTCAAATTGTAAAAAATTAGGTCATGTATTTTATATGATTTGGCTTGACAGTTATTATATACCTGTGTAGATACGAGCTAGAGTATATGCTAGGTCTCGTGCTGCCAGTTTAAGATAACTGGGCTCCTTAGTTGCTGCTTCTTGTATGAATAGCTCTAGTTGAGAGAGCGCACACTCTATAGCTCTTACTGCTGGAGCCAATGTGGAAACACTGGATGCACCGGCAAGAAGGGACTACAAGGAAACCAAAAGCATGAATTACATTCTTCTCTTACTTCTCTTATTTTGAACCTTTTTAACAGGATTTTTGATTACCTTAGTGTGGGTAAAGTAGGCATGAAAAACCATGCCTGTGCTTCGCGCCACACAGCGGAGCACATCTAGTGACAGGACATTTGTAGTACCTTCCCAAATGCTCAATACCTGAGAAATAACACCATCAACCCGGGAAATATGTAAAGATGTTTCATTTTTGAGGTTAACTATCACCTGTGCATCACGAAGAAGTCCAGGCAACCCAGTATCTTCAATGTAGCCCTGTCCACCAAAGCTTTCTAATCCCTCAGACACCACAGCTACGGCCTAAAACAAAACAATGTTGAGTATTCATAGAAGCTGGAGGGTATTGTATATATGTTATATGTATACTTGTATAAAAGATACACCTGTTTTCCAGTGTACAGTTTAACTACAGGTGTCAGAAGACGTAGGAGGTGTGTGTCAAGTTGTGTTGCAATGCCATTTTCCTCTCGCCCCAAAAGACGACACACATCCATTACTAGGAGAAAAGCTCCACGAGTCTCTACCTGAAAACAAGCAAACAGTATATACAGTAAATTACTATACTATACGACATAAGAGCACTTTAGTATAGTTTGGCCACAACATCCTTGTTACCTCCATTCTAGCAAGAGTCTGCATGTGTAGTGGGTGGTCTTTAAGTTGTTTGCCAAAAGCGATGCGCCGGGTGGCATAGTCACGAGCTAGCTGAACCACCCTAACAACAGACATTATTACAATGATAAATGTTCCATGTTCATAGTATTTCAGACCGGAGGTGCACAGAGGCATTATGTATATTATATGTCTTATCTTGCCTTCTCATTGCTGCTGCTGCAGAGACACTGTTGTGGATCCTGGTTATTGTAAGCATGTTTGCAATAGATGCCACACCTCTTCCTTCTTCAGAAAGCTGTTGATACAGAAAAACTAAAAGATGAGAATATATAACAGTAGACCCTATTAACATTATGTGAAGACAAATCCTTTTTTGTGATGTAATTTGGTCTTCATGTGATGGATTCTAGCAAGATACGTGTTTTGAGGAGATGGTAGCAAGCCCTACCATTTACATAGTTGAATATATGTCAGCGTGATTTAAAGAGAGGTTATGTTTCATATTCCATATCCAGAAAGCATAAAAATATGTTATGGTGTTTGAGGCCATTATTTTAATGATTTTCAGACCCTATGATTTGAGGTAAAAAGTGACATAGCATTGCTTTAAGACCGGAGCCACTAATAGTCACTGACCCTGTGTGCTGGCAGACCATCCAGCAGTAGCTCTGCTGTAGGCATCTGTCTAGTGCCCAGCTTGTCCTTTAGTTTCTGCACCTCTATGCCATTCAGCTGTCCATTCTTATCCCGACTCACCTCTGCATAGAACAAAGAGAGTCCTCGACTACCCTGCAGTGATATAATTAGTAAGACATTGCACTCTATGTCAGAAATAAACAAAAGCATGCAGTGCACCGGTATTGTTGCTCCTGTTGTATCTTGCACTCTGGCCAGTGTAAGAGTCATGTCAGCGTCGGTTGCAGAGGTGAACCACTTGTAACCATATAACTTGTATGATCCATCTGTTTGAGGAACAGCTACTGTCTCTGTGCCATTTGCTATGGGAGACAGGAGAAGTAAAATACAAAGAATTGAAATGAATTCAACATTAAAACATAAGAACAGCAAGCATACAATACCAATACAATACAATATAATTTTTCCTGTTATGCTGCCCATAACAGGAAAAACAAGAGGGGTTTCCACAGACCTACATCAGATCCTCCCTGTCTCTCAGTCATCCACTGTCCAGACGTCCAGAAATGTTCAGGCTGACGAGTGGTCAACCGATGGTAGGCTTCATCTACTGGCCAAGAAACACCTAAGGACTTGTGCCAGAAATCATTGCTCTTTATATTAAGTAGACATTGTCACTGTGATAGTCATTCACTTTCATAGTTTAGGTATAATTATTGGGATAGTCCAGTATGTTGTAAAAGGATATTTACTTTCCATGAATATGTACTGGATGACTGAGAACATCCACAGACAGGTGGAGGCTAATAAGGGTTCTAAAACTTCAAAAACTATGTGATCCTGGCTGTCAGAACCAAAACAAGGACCATTTCTCAACAACATATATGAGTGAACTAACAACTATTTACTATGGAGAATAAATTAACAATTCAAGTGTGTAATAGTACCACATTGACAAAATACGGAACTATCCCTTTAAAACAACAACTACAAAAAGGTCATTATTACACACCTGAATAACCTTAGCAGCTCCATCAGTCATGGCCAGAGGGCAAGTGTAGAGTCCAGAAGACGGAGAGAAGATGTATAACTTGCTCATTTGATATACTCGACTAAAACACACACAGAGAGGTCTGTCTAAAATTTGGGACAACTTTTATTATTAAAGACTGGCAGGTAAAACCTTTGGCTAACCTCCACTCTCCATACTGTCTCTCATAGCCGATGGAAACCAGGCCTTCTTGTGCTGACAACTCTTTCATTTGTTTCCAGGTTGCAGAAGTCTGAATGTAGTCCACTCTGCGGCCCCAGGAGTCAAACTGTATCAGACGTGGAGGAGAGACCTCACAATCTCTGCCCCACCTGTCCACTTCATTTGCCACACGCTCTCCAAATGCACACAAATCTGAAACAACAGACTGTAAACGTAAATGTAAAAAGTTTATTACTAGAACATATTTTATTATAAAATTATTATGCAGCACTTTCAAAGTACTCACCTCTTGTGGCAGGTACCTGCTCAGATATCCTCTGAGAAGTGCATCCTCAAGAAATGGGTTCTTCAGAACTGGTTTCTCTTGAAAGAAAGGTCCTATTTTGGCTTTGGAAAATGGCAGGCAGCCCCCCACTGCTGTCTCCTTGTCATATTTTGTGAATGATTTACTTTTAGTGACTGATACACTGGCTGATCTGATATGACTGAGAGATCGAGGAGTATTACAAAGCACCTTGTGCCATGTACTTCCAACCGCTCGTGGGTTCAAGACTGAGCACAACCACATGGCTCAAAGTGACACCTGCAGAATAAAGAGATGAGAACAATGGGCTTGAAAACGGTTACCATTATTTTATTATGTTTCACAAACTAACATTTCCCGGAAGCCTTCTTTCTCATCAACATCACAAGCAGTAAGTGGGTCAAAGTTCACCTGCTGTCTTTACGTGAAAACAGGCTTAAATTATTTTTCCCCGTTTTTTGCGTGTTTTGGTAAAACTCATGTAATACAACACTACACCAGGGTAGCGTTGTAGCTACGTTACCGACTTAGTGGCTAACCTGGATTGACCCGAAACTGAGCTAACATTACCTATAATATTATTACACAGGTTTAGCTCGGTTCATGCGCTTCAACCTTCAAAGACAGTTATAAAGAGTATCTAACACTGATAACAACTCATACAATTTATACTTTAGACCGTAGCCTATGACATTTAGGAGAAAGCTTAAGAATCCAACCTTTTTACAGCTGCAATGTTTTCGTCCGTCGCTGCTTTGCATTTCAAAATAAAAGTCCCTTTAAATGGCTGCTAAAACACTCAACACACCCATATACAAGTGGTGCCAAATTGATACATGCCTGGTTTTATTTATCACGAAGACTCCCGATTTATAACTGTTTTTTTAAATGATATTTAAAGAAAATAAAAAGACAATTTTAGAGGTGTTGCTGGAATTGTTTTATTGTTACATGTAAAGATTTGTTTTCAAAAATACAGAATGCTGTTTGGAACAGAAAACACTGAAAGCATGCAATAATTATAAAAAACAATTCAATCACACCTTAAAAACTGACATGAACCGAATATTTCTGCAAACGCAGGTTCCCCCAAAACTAAACATTGTGATCACGGCTTAAACACAACAGGGGTCTAAAAGAAATATTCATACTGATAAAACCCAGTAAATAATCGTTTATGGGTGTGACACTACACCCACCTGTAAAACCCTTTCCTGGGCTTGGAGGACGGAGCTAGGTCACACAGATGTGTTTTAGTGTATAAAAATAAGTTTTAAATACATGCTATGCACAGACCAGTCAAGCCCCTGTTAGCAGTTACATAGCACATCCAACTCTTAAGATGGACTGAAGACAACAAACCAATGTCTTTAATTTGTCAGCATTAATTCACCCAAGAAATGAAATAACAGCTATATGACAATATAAACATATATTTAGACAGTATATGTATATAAGAAATATTTAAAAAGACTAAAGGAAAACACAGGTACAAGTACTATTGAGTAAGATTAAAACAAGAGACAGCTTGTCTAAATTGAAAACACAATTGTCCTGACAAAATGTTGTGATTGAAAAATCTGAAGGGTTAGCAGTGTCTTCTGTGTACACAGGAAGCAACAAAGAAAATGTCCATATAGAGGCACCATGTAGGTATAAAGAAAGCCTGTTAGTGTGAGGGCCTCTTCTTGCTTTTTACTGCATGTCTGTTCTTCAGTCACCCTTGGTAAGAAGGTCTTCAATATAGGCATCAAGCTCATCATCTGTGTTAATGTCTATGTCCTGAAAGAGCACATATATTTTTTACAAATAAAAGTCAACACTGTGTGCATGGGATTACATTTGGCACACCGTATATAGTTATGGTCATTAACCTGACGAAGCCTTACCTCTTGTACTTTTTGTAGAAGTGCTACAATATTTGTTCTTAGTTTCTGTAGTTTTTCGTCTGCTTCTTTGAGCTTGTTTTCAGTATTGTTGCATTTTTCTTCAACTGCTTTGGCCTTGGCATCTGCTCTGCTCTGATATGAATTACACAATGACTGTAGACCGGACTCATACTGCTGGAAATACTCTTTCTAAATAAAAGAAAGAATTACACTCAGTACCTTTTACATAACAACAATAAATCAACAGCAGTGCAATTTAATTTATGAATGAGAATCTTGAGACTTGTTATTTATTCCGTCCGACCTACATCACAAGAGTTACATTAAATAATGAATCTCTCACCAAAGGAAAGGCTACCAGTTCCTCAGCTGTCATACTATTAACTTCATCTTTGGGAATACGAAAAACAGGAGGAAAGAAGTAATGGAGCATTGTTCTGAAAAATAGACAAGACTGGTAAGGTCAAAGTATACATTAAAACGTTATATAATGTGAACAGCATATATCCTGGGCGACATGTGTCTTGTAATGAGAGCACACCTGAGCATGTTAACCAGGCTGTCAGTAACCTCCCGACTAGTTCCTGGTTGAGTAGTGTCAGGCTCCATGGGTGCAGGTCCCTTTTCTGTCTCCTGCTGGGTGTCAGGTGTCTGAGAATTTGGAGAAGGGGGCCTCATCAAGCGAACATCATCACTCCCTTTAAACACCCTTTGCAAACACAATGACAACAAACACATAATAAATAAACTAGAAGATCTTAAGAGGATTTTTGACTTTTTTTAAGCAAAGTCTTACCATCTGTCTTTTGGCGTGGATGTCGGTACATAGTCAAACTTAACCTTCCAGCGAACAGTCTGTTTATTTGATTCAACAGCAACAACTTTGCCGGTGTACCACTCTTTATTGACACGCACTTCCACCAGAAGACCCTTATCTGTAGAAAATAAATGCAGAGGTTTTATAAAAGCTATTTTAAGGATCCCTTTTCAGTTTGAGATAATTTTCTAACCTTTTTGAGCATTCTTAGTGTCCTCTGGTTCTTCCTGGGCCTTTTGTGGAGCCTGCAAAAACACAACAAATAGCAACACAATGCAGTCTAAGTTTCTTGAAGACACAAGGAATGATCTCCAGTCAAGAGATAAAAGTTTTACTGCGTGCATGACCACCACCAAATCACACTGGATGACAAGTGCATGCTTTATAAAAGACAACTATTAATGAAAAGTGAAAATGATTTCAAAATGATAACTGTTGATTGTTAATATTGACTACAGAGGCTTTCAAACCTTGTTAAAATTGAAAAGTGTTTACAGTGGTTATTGTTAGAGGTTGTGAGTGCAGAGACTGTCTACCTAGCTTAGTATTAAAACAGCAGAGGGCGGCATTTAAAGCTACCTTAACTCTAGCACCATGCTCAGGTGTGGAAACAGATTTAGGGGCAGACGCTGCTGTAGGTGGTGTTTGCCTTGTAGGAGGAGTTACCCCCTTCTTCAAAGGATGGGAGTGTTTATTAACCTGCAGGGTCAACAGCAAACGTAATTGGATTCTTCAGTGATCTATTTAGTTGCCAATGGACTCAATTAGAATAACTTTTAATGGGTAACTGGTGGTGAGGTAGAGAAAATAATGGTACAAGGTACAGAAAGCAAAGCACACAGTAACATTGCTGCTGCAGACTGATGTGCTTTCAGGCAAATTTCAGAACAGGCCATAACACGAATTGATTATTCTGACATGAAAACTCAATATACCTCATCCAACTTCCCACGTTTAGGAGGTAGAGTTTTTTCTACGACTTTGCCACGGTTACCAGCTGAAGCCGCCATTTTTGAGTTCTTTGATTGTGGTTCTTCTTCACTATCTTCATCACTGTCATCCTCTTCTTCTTTCTCCTCCTCCTCGTCTTCTTCACTATCTTCCTCTTCTATTATCCTCTTGCGCTGCCCAGAAGCTGCTGCTGGTGAGGCTTTGGTGGGAGTCTGATGGAGGAGATGGCTGTTACTAACATATATCAGTTTAACATAATACAAAATATAATTTTTCATTGTTATTGTTCCACACACTCAAACTTACTTTTGCGCTTCGACTGGGTGGGGGTGCTTTGGCAAAAGCTTTGAGTGCAGGCTTCACTGTGGGTGCAGCAGGCTTTGCTGCAGATCTGGACCTGGGTGGCTCAGCTCTGGCTGGAGGAGGGGGAGGTGCAGGACTCCGAGTGGGCCGCTGGGAAGCGGTGCGAGTTGGTGGTGCACTAGGAGCATTTTTTAGGTGAGCTGGCAGAGGAGGTGATCGTGGACGAGGCATGGACCTCTCAGACGACCTTGTTGCCTAGATCATCGTAACAATTACAGAATTTGAAAAGAGTGCATGTTCAAAGTGTAAAAATATAATAAATATATTTTTGTTCCAAGTATGACATTTATTGCAATATATACCTGAGAAGTACTTTCTGTTGGCTTCATGCTGACCTCCAGTGGCAGCTTTTTGAGATCAGCTGCAGATTTGATAGTGCTAGTTTTCTAAAAAGGACACATTTATGAGATTTAAATATTACTTAAAAAGAAAAAAAAACACAACAAAATAAGAACCTGCAATGCTTCTAGTTTCTCCTGCTGTTGCTTTATTTTCTCTGTGAGCTCTTTCTGTTTCTCCTCAGCAGTGGGTTTATCTTTCCTCAAGACACCACAGGGCAAATTCTGCTTCTGTTCAGCAGCATCACATCTGAAAAGCCAAATGAATTAGATTAGAAATTCTGTCTTCTTGAAGTTTGTCACAAAATACACTGTAGTGTAACGGTTTCAAATAGTACTGATTTAAAAAGTTTAAAAAAAAAATCCCTTAACCTGTCTTGGGTGCTGTCAGGGTTCATGAGACACACCCAACTGTCTGGGTAGCGTTTGTCAACCGCATCCATCTCAAAAGGTAGTGTTCTCCATTTTAAACATTTGTCTTGAAAACAAAAACAAATTAACGAATTAGTAGTTTGAGCTAATTTGAGGCATGTCAGTAGATCTGAAACTAACCACACTGGATGGTTACTGGTATCTCCATTGCACGACGTCTCTTGTATCTTGGTTCAGATGAAGGAGGTGCAGACCAGCTGGCAGATAGATAGCCAAACTCATCCCAGAACTTCACTATACCTTTCTGTGCTGTGTTAATTAACATGCAACACAGTTAGGGAATTTGGAGAAACCCAACTAACTTAAATTTGCAGACAGACATAAATTTACTAAACACAAATAGCAGTGATTTGCCGCCTCACCTAAACTATACCAGTCTCTCTTTTGCTATATTACATTTCTACAAACATCTGAACAATGCATCCTGTCAAAACTTCAGACATATCTAAATTCCCTACTTATTGGATATATTGCAAGAAGTCTGCAAATCGGCAGAAAGATGATCATTTTGTTATAATGTTTATCTCTTCTTTAACCATGAAAGGACAAATGCCAGACTGAAGTGTATATTGAAAATTCTCACCGATGTTTGAGTCCTTCCAGTACTGAGCAAGGTGTTCTCCCATGGATTTTAATAAGTGTCGATATTCCTTAGCATCTGCAAAGTCTTGTTTGTTATGAGTTGGCTCAAGGACTAAATATGGAACATCAACCACTCCAACAACACCTCCACAGGCCCTAAAACAACAATTGGCATATCATTAACTCCCTCTTATATTCACTTAACTGTCATCATTTCTATTTTACTTACATGCCACCCTCAAGCTGGGGCCCGGTCTTTTCGTACATTTTGATGAGGCGAGAGCAGTTGTAAATAAACATCCCATCTAAGTCTCTCTGTTCAATGTTCACTCCAAATATAAAATTCAGCTCCTTGGGCTCCTTTAATGCCCTGAGACACACAAGGAAACAACAGAAATTTAAAGGCAAATAAGCAACATATGACCAACAATGCATAAGAAATCTCAAATATATAACATAGTACTGAACACATAATAAAAACTGATAACCACCAACTAAACCTAACCATGGCTTGTCAGGGTCAGCCATTTCATTGTACTTCTTTGAGTTGATCATGTAATACATCTGAAATACAAATAAATCATACTTCTGCTTGGCCTCGAGGATTCTTTGCTTCATCTCTGCATCCCGTCGAAGCATCATGGCTGCGTCCTGGACCTTCCTCAGGATTGCCTAAAAGAGGAAAGGTACCAAATTATAAAACTATTATTAAATGAAAGGCATGTTGGCACCATGTCAGGAAGAGGGTTTTTCTGTAGGTTACCCGGGAATCTTTCGACAAGTCATCTCCGTGTTTGGCCTCCATGGCAATGCGCTTGCTCTCCGCTTCCCTTGCTTTTTCTTCCGCTAAAATAAATAGCAAATAAAAATTCCAACCCACATATGTTCATGGACAGATGATTTTTTTGTTCAATTCAGTTCAGCACTCACCAATTTTTGCAAGGTGATCAGCCTTCTTGACTTCTTGTTCAGCACGAGTCTTGAACCGAGTTGATGAGTATTTATAAAGTCTAATTTAAAAAAGGTCATTGTCTCAATTAATGATGTATTAACTAGATGATGTGTGTCCATGATAGATTTTACCTTGGTTTATAAAGACAGCAGGACAGTCTCTTAGTCCTGACTTTATGTCCTTGGATAAATATCCTCATACGTGGGTCGATATATAATACTGCAGCATATGCTCTGAATGACCTCCGCTCTGGCTTCCTGTTTCAGAAGGAGGAGAGACATTTGTCATCACCAAAAGATTATTAAAAAGTAATACAACAAAATGGCAAATTTTGCAATGGGTCAGTAATGTGGAAAGATCCTCTATCTATTCTCTATGCTAAGTCCCCCTCCTCTGAAACGCTCTCGCACAAAACACCTGTGCCATAAACTCTCTCCCCATCATCAAAACCCATCTAAAAACAAATCTCCTCCACCTTTCATACACCACGTAAATCCCCATCTACAATGTAACATCAGTTTTATCGTGTTTATTATATCTGTAATTGTTTTTTGATTTGTCTGTTTTTAACGTTGCTCGTAAGGTGACGTTCAGTGCTACTTACGGCATCAATAAATAAAACCAATTCTGGACATTATTATGGGATACAGAATACGAGATACTCACACTCCTTCAACCAGTGTTCCTGCCATTAGTATGTCCTGATGATCAGTCTCAAAGTCCAGCTCTGTTTCTCTGCTGTCCATCAGTTTTAGGTTGTAGATAATCACCAGAGTGCCTTTAAATACAATACAAATATAAACATGACACTGACATAAACCATGCTGCTTAGCCTAAATTAGGTCATATAGTTTATAAAATTGTGTGCACGCTTTTTGAACTCACTGGATAATATGGTTACTTACCACTGCTACTTTCTATTTTGTTAAACTGCTCCATGAGTTGCTGTTCATTTTTAAATGGAGAGTACTTGAAGATCAGCTCTGTCTCTATTGCATACTTCTCTGGGTCAGAGGTCAGAGGCTCTTTTGTGCTCAGATCCCAGGAGGGCAATGGTACAATAACCTAAAAAACACAATTTATTTTCTTTAACTAAAAAAAACCCCCTCATAATCCTGATTTACTGATATGTAAATAAAAAAACATATGTTACTTGTACTCATGAAAAAAAAGACTGAACAACAGAATCCATACCAACCTCATCCAGCCCTTCCTCTTCATGGAAAGTGCGCGATAAGAAAAGACATGTAAGAGTGTTGTCCTTTTTTGTGAACAAGATGAAGTCTTTCCCAATACGCATTGAACCCCTGTAAACAAACAAAACACAAATCTGTCACAATTTGTCAAAATCAAACAAAACCAAAAAAAAGCAGGGACTGAGCTTACGATTTCAGGCCATTTCCATATTGGCCAATCTGAGTGGATTCCGGTGAGCGTTTGCTGGACTTTCCAAACTGAATCACATGAGTTGCCTCATCTAGTGAAATAAAAATCAAATCAATGTGGTGTTTCAACAAACAAAAACCACACTGCTCTGTTTACAAATTTATACTTACTAGGGTCCATTCCTATGCCATCATCAAGAAAACACAACATATAGCCCCCCCGTAGCTCTGGCCTTTTTTCTGTTGAAAATTGAAAAGTAACAGTTGTTGGTGTTGCAAGTTTACACTTTTATATGTTAATATGAGATTGAGTTTACCTGTGTAGATATCAATTCTTGTGGCATTTGCATCCCTAGAAAAAAACAAAAAAAACAATGACAATTATCTGAGTTCAACTGGTTCGTTCAGTTTAGAAAAAAAATAAAAAATAATTGAGTTACCTGGAATTGTCAACAAGCTCAGCCAGTGCTCCGAATAAAAACTCATGGGTTGTGCTAATAAAAGAAAAAGTTTTACGTCAGACCCAAACTATGCAGGTAGGGGTACATTTCTAGTTTATAATCATAATACTCATCAATTATGCCAATAAACGGACACTTACGAATTTGTATGGAGATACTCAAAGGTAAGCTGTGCTCTGCTTAGAGCACTGTAGCTTGAGTAGGCCATTGTCAAAAATGATTTATGCCTCCTCTTGGTCTGCTGTTTGCCTTCTCTAAGACCTGAAAAATACAACAGACTTTGTTTACTTTCATGAACTCAAACTGTCCCATCAGATGAGATGTTTAGACTTCTCTAGTGGTGGAAGTGAAGGTACACCACTTATTGAAAACCTCCCCCTCCTTCAGGTGAGTGTGACCACGTGGGAGGCCTGTTTGGTATAATTTAACAGCCAAGAGCAAAGTGCCATGGGGTGTACGAAATTAGCAGCCGTTTCTTGATTCAACCAGCTAATGCTAAACAATCAAACGTCATTTATCCCAGACGTGAAACCTAGACTAATATTGTTTATCAATATAAAAACATAATGCTAAACCACACAAAACGCTGTCATAATTGTTAAGTAAAACGCTGGGTGCGAGAAGCAGCGTTTATAAGCACGGACTGTTTATGAGGTAAGGCTGCTTAGCTAGCTCGCCACCACAGTGATGTTAGCTAGCAGTTAGCATGTGAAGAAATGTTCAATAACTTTGCAGACCGTTTTTAGAAGACGGCGGTTTAGCAGCGGCGTCAAACTTGTATAAAACTCATCCAAAGAGAAAAACACTGTATTTCTTTTCTTTTCTAAGCATGAGACAGTTTGTCGGGCCGCAAGATCCCCAGCACTCCGACGATGGACAACTCTTGCGGCTTCCTTCTGGCCACAAATCCCGCCTTCACTCTCCACATTCAGCCAATAGAAGAAATTTACCCAAAGACTCTGAGCAGTCATTGGATCAGACACCTTCAACAAAATAAGGCACATACCTGTACACTTTTTTACGACACTGTCATACATAGTACACAAATGATTTAGCTGCTTATAAGAAAATATTACGTTTATTATTCATTCGTTTAAATTAATATTTGGGTCACAGTAAAGTTCTTAAAACCACAAAAACATTAACTTAAAACCATGGATATCAAGAAGTTGTCAAACGAACACAAATTATTCAAAACAGATCATCACTACATTCTATCTTTTCATTAATTCTTAAGTTAATATAAACACTAGCATTAAATACTTTTTTTGCTTATCTACTGTAAACCCGTATTAGCCTATACCCATGTCTCACCATAACAAAGCATCCTCATAAGACAAGGTAGGTTCGTAAGGATATGGTAAATGGAAGACCACATTTGATCACATGAACATGGATGTAAGAATACACATTTACACTGTGGTCCTTTGGGTGAATCAAATAAACTATGGATTAAACAGTCTCCAAGATGCACAAAGAGAAGATGCATTCAATTGTCAATCAGAGGTTCCTGCAAATATAAAAAAGATTGAGATAGTAAATATAGAATGCAAGATTTATCTATTGTCACATATATGCACACATGTAGATGCACACAGTTCTATGCCTTCATTTACTCTTTATATAATAAAAAACGTGATAATTACATTTTGATGATCCTGTTCCTTCCAGTGATGACGTCTTACTACTGTATATCTAAGGCTTACAGATATACAAAGTATTAAACAAACCCCAAGCAAAACAACACTGACTTCCAAGAGATGTTGCACAGCCACAAGTTGATCTTCCTAAAAATAAAAAAAAGCCTAATATCAGTATCATGAGTTTTTGAGCTTGTTATTGTCAAAAAAGGCAAAATGTACCTTAGTCAACATAACCCGGAAAGCAGGTTCATTCTTGGATTGTAAACTATAGCAGGTTTGTGATGTCAGCTGTTTGCTAGCTTCAACATGGACAACTTGTATATTTTTCACACTTTGTGAACATGTTGGTGGAAGTCTTCATAAGACACACAAAAATATTGTGCTTACAATAAATTAAAAATGTGTTTTGTCAATGGGAAAGCAATGTAAATTAGACACTCACGGACTTATAGACAGCAGCTGAGGTGGAGCGCTTATTGTAAGGCATGCAAAACTGTCATTTTCCGCAATGAAGTCTATAGTCACATTAAAAATGTCATCTCCTAATGAGGAAAAAATGAAAAGACATGTTAATATATTCCTCTAACACAGTGTATTCTACGCATTTTGTGTATTGCAACCTTCAAGCTGTAGTTGACTGGCAGTAAAACTGGTGTGCAGGGAGATGTCCTTCTGAAGGCTAGTCTCTGAGTTAGGAGTCACAATCAGAGGAACCTGAAGATGTAATTGGGCCACAGACAAGTGAGTTGTTGTATTGTGCAGTGAAGTGTCATTTTGTAGTTTTTGCTTCTCAGTAGAAGGAATGGTTGGGAGCAGCTGTGTTGAACTTGCATTGTTGTTTACACACAGGACATGCTGTGATAAGGAAGACAGCAGATGGTTCCAGTCCTATAAGAAACATGTTAAGGCATATTGCTCAGTATGATCTAGAATAAGTCTAATAACCTGATTACAGATAACACCAGTACGCTGTATGCTTACCTTTACTATGTCTGGATTGGGTAGAGTGTGAGTATAGCTGTAAGAACTGAAGCAGATGAACGAGAGTGCCAAAGACAACAGACAGACAAAAAAAGTCACTCCCGGAGGATTGTTGGTTACATACTCTCTCAGGTTGGTCACGGGCTGCCAGAATACCATCATTAGAGTTCACAATAGCCTGGTTTCAACAAGAATTAAACACATAAATGTAAATGTTACTATGCATTTGAAAACCCTTGTGGGGCACTAGATTGAGATTAAAAGTAAATTAAATTGGATGTGGAATTATTGAGCATTTTGTATAAGACAAGTTACTGTATGTTATAGTAAAATACGGGTCAAGTGTGCATAATAGGCCACTATTTTTTTTTTTATGACATATGTGAAAAAAGATGAGAAGTGAAAGGCAGCCTACACGATCATAGCTCCATTTTAAAGCTATCACTCCCATATGTTATATTATAGAAATGCCCCGTCAGATTACAAAAACACTCTTTGGAAAATTAATGTATTGCAATGACAGACAGTCATGTTAATAGCTAAAAGTCTTACGCGTATTTATCTCTCAAAATTGTTCTTGTTTGAATGTTTTAATGAAAATAATAAAACTATCAGAACAACATTACCTTCACCCTCCGTTTCCGTAGTCGTTGATGAGATCCAAAAAAAAAGATATAATTTATTGTAAGCAAGAATTCAACATTTTTAAACTTTAGTCAGGCTATGAGGCTCCAAAACATGACGACTCTGAACACACTTTACGACAGTATCCAGAGCCAATCACAGGAGACGCTGCGGATCACGTGGTTTAGAGACTCACATGAAAAGGAGGATCTGTCCCCGTTTGATATATAAAATATGGATGTATTAAGATTAGTTATAATAATAGATCCAAGACCAGATATGGATGTATTATATATCTATGGTATCACAGTAATCGTGTTTTATCGCGATTATTGCCCTAGGTTAATATGGGCTTCATGACATGTGATACAGTAAAAGTTAAACCAAAGCCACAAAGTTCAACACAAGCATTTATTACACACGTTTTTCAAAAATCAGCTCTGCCTGTTTATTAAGAAAGATCTGTCTCTTGTATGCATCATTTGCCAAGACAAGAAACAAGTAAATGATTACAAAAATACCTATTAATATCAGATAATAAACTAAAAAAAAAAATCAGAAGCTGAGTTCCATACAGGTTTGCAAAATATGCAGAATAGCAGCATTGAAAGGCTTCCTTTTTAACTGTATAGATTAGTATATCGTTATTGATAATAAAAAAGGTATTTCAAAAGTTAAAGCACATTGATTTAAATTACCTTATCCCTTTAAAATACAAGCAATCTGCCTGCATAAATTCCTTTGTGAATTCACTAGAAAAATCAATTAAGAAGTCCAGGTTACTTTTATTGGCTTGAATGTCCATGTATCAGGATGGCCCATGTGCAATAGGTCTTTGTAAGGGGAAGTGCTCCACTGAAATGGGGGTACCTGATCCCAGGTTGGCCCACTTACTGCCAGCATGCCATAATCGTGGAACATTTCATAGGAGGTCATCTGTATAGGAAAAAATGTCGGTATATAAATGTGAGCAAATAGTTAAACAAGAACAACAATAGCAAAAACAACAGGACAATTGTAAAACCTTCATGTCAGTTCCTCCATGTGGTCTCTGCTTTAAGGCACCAAAGGGGTATGTGCCATTTGCAGGGTTTAGGTCTGAGCGAGCTGAGATAGCATTTTCTCCATTAGCAGGTGGATCACAGCCATCACACTTTGACAAAGGGTCTTCTTTAAAGTTGTTATATCTTAGAAGAGGTTGTTAAAAGAACATTAACTTCGATAAAAGTGCACATTAGACACTTGTCTCAGATCTGTAAACTTGTCAAACAAAAACACCTACCTCATGAGGTCAATCATCGAGTCAATATCTGTGACCGCTGTATGGTTTCTGCTGAATATTTGAGCACGAGGGTTTTTGTCCAGAGAAAACCATGGTCCAAATTTATCAACAAGCTCATTGCAGCCACTTGCATTGAATATGTCCACATAGTATCTATACGTGCACATAAGTATCCATATGTCAGGCACAGGCTGAAAAAGCTGCACAATATTCATAAGGCATGCAATCCAGAAATAGTTGGCAAGTAGCCTACACATAGACATTTCATCCATTTTCATAGTAAAATGAAAACACAGTGCAGGTATCATAGGCAGTAGTCTTCATATGATTGGTCAGATTAAGAATCCCTTACACTTACTGCAGTTCAAAACAGTCTTTTGTTATATATTGATTTGCAGTGCAAAGATAATGATTGTGAAACCTACTGTGTGCTTCAAAGATTAAACACTTACGGAATGTTATAACTGGCCCAGTATCCTTTCTCCATCAATTCCTGGGTTTTATCAGTGTAAACAATCAGTCCACTGCAACAACAAAAACAGTGAAGGCAAAGAGCAAATTTTAGGTGAAGTAGGCTGATGTAAGAAATCTTAACGAATATGTACAAAACTTACGGAATCTGCTCTAGCACAACAAAGAGCTCCTCTTTAATGTCAATTTTTCCCGGAATGAAGTGTTTATAATCCACAATCATCCACTGATTGTTATACCTATAAGGAATCAATGCAATTCACATTAAAATCTTTACAGAACTTTAGTTCGTCACCAACACGGTATGTGACCAGTGGACATACCATGTATTTCTACACAGTACAAACAACACTATCAACATTAAAATCAGCTGTGACTTAGGACTTGCCAAAATAACAAGAAAACTCACGTTCCACTGTTGTACTTGCTGAATACTTGGGCCCACTCCTTGCCGGTAGCAGCCAGCCGATTAGCAACAATATTCCTCAACCATTCCATCACCGTTCCAGAGGGCTGAACAAATTTCCAGAGAGCAGGATTACTGTTGCCAATGGTTGTTTCCAAAGTCACCTGTAGATAAAAACTCATGTTAACAATCTAGACTAATGGTTTGCAATGCTGCCATTTTCTGTAAATATATACAACTAGAAAACAGCTTCTCACCAAGCCACTACTTATGATATAGAAGTCATCTCCAGAGAAAATAGATCCAGGGTAAGATGAGAATGCCTGAGTTCCCCCAGGAATAAGATCATTACCTAGAGACAAAGCACATGTAATACTACTCAAACACCAATACCAGCTTTCTTATAAACTATATAAGTTAAACTTAAAGCAATAATGACAAACTACCCAAAGGAGACATTTTGAAGGGAAACGTGTATTTCTTCATAATGCGTAGCATTGACTGGTAAGTGTTCCAGGTATCATGTGATACAAGCATATCTTTATTGTTTGGAAGCAACTTAATCAAAGCAGAACAGGAACCAGATCCAAGAGGTCGAGTTTCACTAGACTTGTTCAAAGCAGACTCCAAGTCTTCAAGATCCCCGCCCATTTGGAAAAGTCTGTATAAGAAATGTGGCGTCAAGTTAATTATTAGCCAAAGCTAATAAGAAATGTCTTTGATAAGTGACAAATTAAAGTATTTACATACAGAAAACCAAATGGATTAAATGAGATGGGTCCTGTTGGAAAAGACAGCTGGTCATTGTAGCTGTCTTCCAAACCTTTTAGCTGCAGCAGCACAAGACGTATCTGACAAGACACAAAAGCACAGGCTATTGCGTTTCATTTTAACACTAGTGACTTACTTCCTTCTAAAATGATGCATCTGCTACCTGGTACCAGTAGGGTGAATTTGGCTGCTTCTCCACTTGGTCCTGAACCCACTCCAGGTTGGTGCTGATGAAAGATTTGAGCCGATCACAGTAACCTGACTGGGTTGTAAAAGGGCCACAGTAGCCCATCAGGGTGTTCATCCAGTGTTTGTAAATTAGCTGGAACAAATTACGTACAGCAGTACATTGAAAGTAAGTATAGGGTTGGACAAACAGTTAATGCAAGTCTGAAAAAGTATATCACAAAGAGCTGACCTGGGATGTGACTGCTGCCTCCGCTGCACCAGCCGCATACGCCTGGATGCTGTCATTGTACTGGCTGCTGGTAGTGATCTCCAAGAAAGACCAACTGAAACGAGATCAGCATGAATTCAGCAAAATGTCTCATCTTTGTCTTGATGATGACATAGTAAATCGTGTCAGTACTCAGACTAATACGTATTCCACAATCTTGATGTTTCATATCGGGGTGTTTTTAATCGGTTCGAATTTTAACACAGCCTTCGTTAGTTTTACGTGTATAAAGATAAACGTGAATATACACTTACCCCGTCGTTTTGATGTTATCAGTGAAATTTGCCCAGGCGACAAAATCTTCTCGATATCCTTCGACCACCGAAAGCTGTCCACTTCGTTTATCAATGAAAACGGTTTGTATTTCAGCTCGCACTGACACACATGTTAAGCAAAATACATATAATAATGACAAAACTTTTACAGCTACAATAAAAGCTCCCAAACGTCTGGACGCCATGTTGACATGGACGAATCATATGATCAATCAGTGACTGGTCACCTGATAACCCAGCGACAGCCCTTTCAAAATAAAAGACTCAATCTAGGGCACATACAGGAGGGAAAATAATTTATATAAACTTAGCACAAAAAGTAAGGAAATTTGTGTTTGGTAGATTATTTCTTTGTTGTAACAATTCTTCTTGTTCTTCTTAAAAGCCTGTTTATTTCCCTTTTAAATGGTGCCACATTTGTCAGGATCATGCATTTGTGGGATGAGCAGCAGAGCTGAGTATGTGGGTTGTGCCCATGAAAAATATTCCAAATCTTCTCTGCCAATGCCAAACAGCTCACTTTGCTGTTGCTTAGGTGCGTTTGCCAGACCTGCGCAGTTTCGATCGGTGCGCAGTGCACGCCGGTTAAATTTGTGTCCGACTTGATACCACGGATGTATAATAAGAACTCACCTCAATTCACCTTGTGTTAAAGCTATAAGCTAGTAAATAGGTGTGGACTCAGGACAATAAAGAGAAACGAATGAGCCAAAAACACACAACCTTATCGCAGTGTGTCAGACCTCATTACTCACATCTGTTGTGTTACAATGAGCAGAAAGAAGATAATGCACAAATGTTACTCCAACAAAAAACAATACTGCAATGAATTCTCCAGCTCTCGTGTTCATCACTAGTTTGGTGTGTTTCAATTTCTGCCTTTGAGCCTTGTAAGAAGGTACTGAGTGAGACTTTTGATTTTGTGTAACATGTTATACTTGAGGCTATAAGCAGTAACATCTAATCATCTTCTATAATTGATGCTTTAGAATGTGAGAGTCTAATAATTGAGTAGTTGAGTAGTCCAGCAATCACACAAAAAAAGTTTTAATGACAGAAACTGTTCGTGCTGCTGTTAAATATAGAGAACACAATCATTTACAACATGACTTTGTGGTATATTAAATGTGTAAACTTAGGGATAATGCCTCCCTCACTGGAAAACAAGGCTTGTTATCATTGGAGGCAATCTCAATGTAAAGAGATATGGAGATAAGATTCTGCAACCAGTGGCAATCCCATATCTCCACAGTCTGGGACCAAACTCTGTCCTCCAAGATAACAACGCTCATCCCCACAGAGCAGGGTTTATCAGAGACTACCTCCAGAATTTGGGAGTGGAGAGGATGGAGTGGCCTGCCAGCAGTCCTGACTTCAACCCCATTGAACACTTGTGGGATCAGCTTGGGCGGGCTGTTCGTGCCAGAGTGACCAACACAACCACGTTGGCTGACTTGTGACAAATGCTGGTTGAGGAATGGGATGCCATCCCACAGCATTGAGTGACGAGCCTGAGGAGGAGGTGCCAGGCTGTTGTGGCTGTGTGGTTCTTCCACGCGCTACTGAGGCTCCTATTTGTTAAATGGATAAATTGTTAAATTAAATTGCCAATATGTCTTGTTTCTTCAAACTTAAATCATCCAACACACCAAACAAGAGTCAATGGCAGAATAAGCTGTTTGGCATTGGCAGAGAAGATTTGGAAAAATTTCTATAAGATTTATTGCCAAGAAGCATTGTTATAACAAAGAAATGATCTACCAAACACAAATTTCCTTACTTTTTTATATTAAATGTATATAAAAAGTGACACTTGTCACCTCAATTCTTGAGATGTAAGTTACAGTCATATAAAATCACTCTATTTATTTTATCTAGCTGACATGATTTTCACAGTCAGTCTCACATATTTTTTATACACAGTCACAATACTACATCAATGATTTGTTTTTACTGGCTGTCAGTCTTCCACGCCTCCATCAGTTTCCATTGTCTCCAAAATTCCTTCCAAAACCTCCGATTTTCGTTGTTTTTTCGCAGCCACTGCAATGAAACAAACAATTTGTATGCAAAAAATAAATGCAAATACATTTTTTCATTTCTTAAAGCAGTTTAATGTACCATGAAAATGTTCAGCAGTTTTTCGTCTCAGTGTCTCCACTGTGTCCTCAGCATCAGCCCACTCAAGTACAAGACGTCTACCGTAAAGATGGGTGCTGTGGCATAGTGCAGCAAACGCTTTCTATAGAAAAAAAGTGTATTTTAGTTATGACTAAAACTGTTATATCCAAAAATGTCACGTTACACCCAAACCTTGGCATCCTGTTTTGTAATGAAGTCAACAAAGCCAAATCCCCTATGATTCCCTGATCCAGCTGCTTTTTTAGGAAGACGAACTATCTTCAGTTCTCCAAATGTACTAAGACAAAGAATAAGGCACAATTATGAAAACACGCTAAAGTTTCAACATTTAATTTCATCGTAAAAGCATTGATGAAAAAATACCAGAAGAGTTCTCGAATTTCCTTCACAGTGGCCTGAAAAGGAACATTGCGCACAAGGATCTTGGACCCCGTCTGCTTCTTATCAACTTGTTTCTTTTTGTGAGTCACTTCAGTCGACCTAAACATATGCATCACAGTAAGTAACATGCTGTAATGTATAGAAAATTATATGAGCCCTTTATGACAAACTTTTGAACTTTGAACTTCTGAAGCAAATCATACCTTGTAGCTCTCTCTGAAATCTTTAACTCTAACTGGTGATCATCAACACTGCAGTGCTGTTTGAGAAGAACAAGACTCATTAACAAAATGCAGTTGAAGATCACTGGAGTACAAGTGATGAAATTCTCATTACCTGAAGCTGCCTTAAGGCTTTTTGTGCTGCCTCAGCTGTCTGATATTGCACAAATCCATAGCCCATTGACAACAGTTTTCCTTTAAAAAAAAAAAAAACAAAGTGAGTTTTTCTTCCAGGACAATTTTGACTTTCTTTTTGAATTAGTCAATTAGTACCTGTTTTATCTTTCTTCTTTGAAATGGTACAGGACAAAATCTTCCCACACTTGGAAAATTTCTTCAACAAACCCACAAATAACATTTTCAGTAACTAGTCAGTAATTAAATTACAACTATTCTTTCCATTGACTTTTTAGTCCAACCTCCTGTAGTGTCTCCTCTGTTGTACTGAAGTTAAGATTTTTAATGAAAAGTGTTGAGCCAGGAACACTTTCTGCTTCTTCTTCATAGTCATCTTCCTCTTCTTTCAACACCTTCTCTTCTTTTAATTCATCCTCTTTTTCTAGGTACACAAGAGACAAGCACTTCTATTTAAAATACTATAAATGTGCTGCTAATTATAATTAGATTTTTGGTATTATACCTGGTTCTGGTTTGGCCGTGAACACTCCCACAGGTGCCCACTCCAAATAAAGAGGGATGTGATGAAACTAGGGTTTAAAGTTGAATTAAATTAAGTGTATGACAGAAGAAGGATACATGCAAATATTTCTGTTGTGGATTATGTACCTTGCTGTACGCCAGCTTAGTAAAGGCTCGTTTTGCTTCAGTCGGTTCCAAAAACTCGATAATTGCAGTAAGTCCTGAAGGTGGCAGCAGGACTCTGCCCATCGAACCATGAGGTGAGAAAAGCTCCTCCAGCTCAGACACTGTCACTCCAGCAGGAAGGTTTTTCACCAGGATTACACTTGTACTTCTTGGAGCAGATGCCTTACCATGGGGGCACATTAATGTTATCATTAGTGTAATCTAAAACACCTTAAAAAAATTAAATCTAGTTTACCTACCTGACTAAAGGAATCCAAGCAAACATTATTGTCTAATAAAAACTGTCGAGTTTCTTGAACAATTTGGGTCTCCCCCAGAGCCATTCTCACTGCAACACTTCCTTTTGTTTCCTGCAAGTGACCAAGCAAGAAATAAATACAAAACACTTAAAACTAATATTTGAACATGGGAGTGATGTGGGAATTAGAATGTAGTGTTACACACATGATCCAGGACTTGGCTTTTTGTAGTGTTGTATTTTTCAGCAATTGCATCTGCCACTGCACTTGTCCCAAGAAACAAAGTGTTCCAGTTATGGGAACTAAAGAAACATAAAAATGGTCACGCATTGTCACATTCAAATTTCAGATTAATCAAACACAAAGTCAAAGGGTCAATGTATACTGTACCTGGAACTTGAAGCTTTATTTTTAGCATCTTTTTGTCGTTTATAGGAAGAAGAACCAGGACCTCCAGAGTCTGGGGGGTCCGTATTTTCCTTCTTTATTGTAGAGGGTAGTAAGTGAAGCATCCTGCCCTATAGGGAGCCAAAGACAGCAACAATTGGCGACCTAATCAGAGAGACAAAGTTACCTAAAATTAAGTTAATTACCTGAAATATGTGTCCATCCAGCTGAGCCAAAGCTGTGACGGCATTTTCTGGGATCATGTAGGTTACAAATGCAAAGCCTTTTGGTTTTTTGGTTAGACTGTCAATAGGGAACAGCACCTCAGACAAAGGTCCTGAAAAAAAACCCACATTCATTATAAGCTTACTATTTATTGTTACAGACTGTACTTAGGCTAATATACATATAATGATGACCATGCTTGGTGAAAAGCTCTTTGATTTCTTCTTCAGTGCATGTGTAAGGGAGGTTTCTAACAAAAAGGCGGCCTGACTCAGCCACATCTTCCTCCTCTTCATCATCTTTGAGTTTCCTGATAAAGGTCCTGTCGATTTCTTTTTCCTTTCTCTTGCCCTTAATGCCAGATGAATCCACACTGAACACTTCAATGTAACGCCCTCCTGAAAAACAGTACCATAATGCAGTTATTTTGTACATTAAGATCCTTCTACCTATTTTAACTCATTAATTTTATAAAGAAACTTTTTTTATAGATAAATAATATTATACCTATGTAATCTTTATTCTTTTTCAGGGCTTTTTGCACCTCTTCTTCAGAGCATAAATCCACGTATACATAACCTGAAAAATAAAACACTGAAATGATACTGTCAAAAGGAGCCTGAAGTTATTGTAAACAAATAAAGAAATTTTTGCCACATACCTGTTCTGTTGCCACTTTCATTCTTTCCAATTCTAATGGCTACTGGCTTCAATGGAGTCATGAACTCACGAATTTGTTGCTATGGAGTGGTCAAACATAAAAATGACAATGACATCAATGTATGCAAATTGACAAATTTGTTTTTAGCATTAAATCTGTAAAGTGTAAGGACAGAGTGCTCTAACCTCTTTAACGTTAAAAGGAACCCCTCTAAGTTTCACAGTGAACTCTGTGGTTGGCTCTGTCTGGAGACAGGATAGTAGTGACAAAGACTGCTGTGTTGTATTAATAATTACTAAGACAGACATTTTAAACCAATTACCTCAATCTTTGCTGCTTTCTTTGCCTTGTTTAGTTCCTTTTCCTTTGAGAAAACTGTGGTCTTACTCTTCAAGGTGTTTTCTCTGTCACTGCTTTCATAGGCGCTGTCAGTGTGTTGTACAGCTCCAGAACTGTCATTTTCATCACCGTCATTTTCATCACCTTCACCTTCATCACCATCATCCCTCTCCATAGTGTCCTTTGTGTGAGCCACTTTTGAACGCAAGTACTCCATGTCAGACAAGCCACACTTTAGACCTTCTTTAGTGTCACCTGCAAAATGAAAAAACTCCAATATGTCAATTGTGCTGTTCTTCAGTCATTGGTAAATATAGATCTAATGACACCTAACGTACCTTCATCTTCATCATATTCCTCTTCTTCTGGCTCGTCCTCTGACTCGTCTGAATCAAAGTTGAGATAATCATCTGAAACAGTCTTCTTCTTGTTTTTTGCATCTGTTTTGGTCTTTTTCTTGTTGGCTTTAGGATCAGTAGGTTGCTGTGCAGTATCATTTGCCCAGGTCGGTGCTTGACTTCGGTTTTGATGCACTGAAAGAAACTCTTTGAAGCCCTGATCCTCCTCCAGCTGATGCACAGAAGAATATAGTAACATATTTATGATAAAGAAATTGATTAACAATTTACTAATGTTTTCTATTAATAATTTGTAGGTGACTTTGAATGGGAATTGCAACTGACTTACATTTTCTAGTGCATTGGTGCTTTGATTTTTCGGTTTCTTCTCCTTAAAACATAAAAAAAAAAACTGTAGCTAAGTGTGAACACATTTAGTCTTTAAGCTTAAACACTTATATATAATCCTGTCATATATGGCTGCAGGTTTACCTTCTTCCTCTCAGTCTGAGCTGGGGGTTTGTCGTGGCCAGAGGCTTGAGTATGTTTGCTCCAGGCTTTAGGTTTAGTAGGATCTCCAAAGGATTTGCACATTTCCACCTGCAAAAAAAAATTAGTTGGAATATCCAATTTGACGCAGATGCCATTCTTACAGTACACGTAAACTTACCGTAACTCTAGACGTGTCCACGAAGCTTTTGTTGAAATGCTTCAGAGCTGCATTTGCGTCTTCTTCGGATTTGAACCCTACAAAGCCAAACTTTCGAAACTTGCCGTCTTTAGTAAACTTCAGAGTGCAGTCTGTGACGGTACCAAAATCAGCAAACATTGACCGGAATCTCTCCTCCTTCATCTGTGAAGTTACAACACGTTATAGACCGAAAAACAATGCTTTTCTGATTCATTTTGGCTGGATGTGTACTTACCCCATTAGGGAGATTTTTCACAATGAGTCTCGACATTATTGTTGTAATTGTAAACCCAGCGTTGACATCTAAATATGGATATTAAAAAGATGTCAACAAACAAGCGTGGTGAATCTAAGGCGCCATTTTTTTCTTTCTTCGTGGAATTTTTTACTGGTTCAAGCAAGTCTGGAATACTGCCACCTACTGGGCTGGAGGGTTGGCCGAGCCAGCAAGGTTGTTTTTCTTCTTCGTGGATTTCCGGCAGAATTGACACCCAGCAGCGTATTGCTCCCTCGCCCCGACTGCTCTGGTTACTGCAGTTTATACAACGTTACATTGAGAGGTGTAGTCCGGTGGAGAAGATGAGGTTGAGCACCGCCTTTGTAACTTCACGCTGGTGTCAAGCAAGGTGTTTAATCAGACAGAGCTGAATACCACGTCTGTTATCTCCATGTAGATGTTCCTTCTCAGGTCTGTGGGCTATAGTTTCCACTGTCCATAAGTAGCACATGTGGGCTACAGTCTCTATTTTAATTGCAGTGGTCACATAGGCCATTATTCCCAATTAGTGCCAGATCTTTATCCAAGCCATAATGTCCCAGTCTTAATTTTGTCAGGATAGTCTGTTCCCTTCTGTTTTTTTCACTCATGTGATGGCCTCTTCTCACAGTCTTTGGATTTGGCAGTGGGGCCTTTATTTGCTCATTATCACACTCTTACTGCCACCTTTCCAAAGCCTCTCTGGCCACCAGGTCTGCCTTCTCGTTAACCTTCACTGTCATTTGCGTTAGAACCCACAGAAAAGTTACATTACATCTGTGTTTTTGTAACCTGGATGTATGTAGCATGTCAACCAGCCAGACTCTTTCAATTTCCTAAGAATTAGGATAGCTGGCCTGGCTACTGGACAGTTGTTAGAAATAGACAATTTCAACTTTGATCTCATTTGTCCCAAACCTTTTTCTCTCTGGGGATCCATCCATGTGACAAAATGCCAAATGAAGCACTTTATTAATTATGACAATTTCTTGATATTTTATATATTAAGAATATGTACTATATTTTAACAGGCAAAACTTGTTTTCACTAAATCAAGCTGTCAAATAGCTGTAGGAGTCCTTAGTTCATTTATCACTTCATATTAAAGGTTCATACAGACAGCCAAGAATGGAAAGAATTGAGATTTAACAGGGCCCTAGGTCAGCTTTGCAGACTAGTGGAATGTATTGAATTTTTTTCTGACAGAATAACAGCAGATTGTCAGCTATGATAGTGTTAACAAAACTATTGAAGCAAACCATTAGATGCCATAACACAAACATGCAAGGTGATTTAAATACAGCTTTATCCTCAGCAATAAACTCCAAACAACCATTATATTTCAGATTTACCATCTAAAATAGCCCTAACTTCACTCATTGGACACGGTGTCTTCACATACCTTCAATAACTGTGACACATTTTTAGCTCAGATTCTTTGGTTACTAGTAATTCATGACAATATTCAATATTCTAGTGTTAGTGCTTACAGTTTGACTGTAATTCTTTCTGTGATATTATGCCTCTAAATACACACATGAATGATGCCTTTGTTCTCCAGGTCACATGCCAGACTGATACAAGAAATACTGCATGAAAAGGTCATTTAAGGAAATGTTGAACTTTATTGAAAATTTCAGCAGCCTTTATAAAATATGCCTAAAACCAACATTTTTTATTATTTGAAAAAGTAGGATAACATTATTGTGTGTAGGTAAACTAAAGATTAATTCTGAGGTAAGGAAGACTGTTCTGTACATCTAATTATAGCAAGGTACAACAAATTACAGTAACAGTGATTATCATAATGCTCTGTTTTCTAGGGATCCTTAAGAAGTTTTGATTCTAACTTGCCAGATATTTTTACATCTCTATGACATGAAGGTAACATATAATCATTGAGTCACTCTTATATAGAAGTCGACAAAAGATTGGCCCCTGCTCCATCAACATGGTTTGACTTGCTGTCTGAAGACTGAAACTCATTTTGGATTTCAAGAAACGTCTTGTTCTTGGTTTCAGGGACAATAAAAAATATGTACGTCACCACAAGACAGCAGACCACTAGAAAAACTAGGAAACAGTACTGCTGCAGCCCGAGCTGTGTGAGAAAGAACAGAGATTTGTGTAAAACTACAAACTTGGTGGTGAAAATAATGGTGGTGATTTTTTCTACATACCACAATAAAAGGGAATAGCAGGCCAATGAAAAAGAAGCTGCACCAGTTAACAGACCCAGCTATCATGTACGCTGCTGGACGTGAGCCTTGTGTGAATAATTCAGTGGTCAGGATGTTGGTCACACCACCTTCATGTGAAACAAAGAAAGAAATCTTTGCTGGCTGTTGTACAACAGTAATCACTGGACACAGATAGATAGTTACAGATAGTAATTAGTTACCTGGTCCCAGACCAAAACTGAGGATAAATGCAAAAACACATGCCATGCTCAAGTATGGAACAACTGGACTGGCTCCCTGAGTGAAAGAAACACAAAGAGGGAACAAATGTTATATGGTTAAATAAGCATTACAAAGAAAAGTCAGGAGGTTAATTACCTGAAAAGTGAGCGTGAGTGTAAATAAAACACAACAGATGCTCATGAGGCTGTATCCTCCAACGATGAGCACTTTTCTTCCCAGACATTCGATAAGCATACCCTGTGAGACACACAGCATGTCACAAGACCAACAGGACTTTTCCTCTTTCAACTTTTAACACTGCACTTGTCATGTGAAATGCTACTCTACAATAAAGTACCTTAATGTTTAAGGGTGTTCAGCATAATATTAGTAATACCTATTATATAATTATAATGCAGTACATTTTTGAAAATATATTGGAAAAGTGTTCCTTACTGAAAACACTATGTGAAATTGTTACTTACACATGTTAAAGCAGTAAGGCATTCACAGGCACCAGTTCCAACCGTCACATATCGTATTTTATCTTCAGGAATGCCAGACTGCCTGAACACATAGTCTGCATAAAAGTATATCTGCAACATATATATGAAATATAATACAACAAAAAACATATAAAATGTGGAACAGCTGAAGCGATTTAACACAATGAGGACGTACAGCATTGATGCCATTGAGCTGTTGAGCAGCATTGAGCAGAATGACGGTGAGAAGCTGCCAGCGCACACTGCGGTCAGTGAAAAGCTCCCAGGGTTTTTTTGACTGAAATCCTGCTGAACTGTTCTTCTCCTTCTCTATATCCTCCCTTTCAATGTCACATCCATCAGTACCATGAAGCTGCTTCAGCGCTGCAGGAAAAACACGTGACATTAGTGATTATCCTACACAGCACTCTCATCTGATCTGGCTACAGGGGTCGACTGTTTTGAGGTTGTTTTCTGAAATCTATTGTAGCATTACTAAAATGTGATCACATGATTGAACTCAGGACCACAAAGACAAATGTCTGTCTCTGTGGTGATTTCCAACAAAGCCCCATACTGTTGAATCTCGTCATGTGCAATAAATCAATTATTTATGCTGCAAAATTGCCATTGCACCTTTCTTGCATCCCTCAGTGTCTCCTTTGTTGATAAGAAGGTATCTTGGGCTTTCAGGGAAAAAGGGTAGGATGAGTAGCTGCAGCATGGCAGGGATACATGTGGTGGAGAGCAGGATAGGCCAGTACTCCTCTCTGCCAAGGAATTCCCTGTGAAAGTGCCACAACAGTTCAACAATATCTTTTTTGACCTATATGAAAGAAACCCTTTGTTTTTCATTGTAAGGTTACAAATGAAACATGATGCTCACTTACCTCAGACCCATTACTTGTCCAGTCAAAATCCCACCTGTTATAAAAATAGAGGTTCCCATTCCCATGGCCCCACGGAGTGCAGTGGGAGCTATTTCCCCCAAATACAGAGGTTGAACACAAATCGCAATGCCTATAAAATGAAAACAAAATTAAACTGCTGAAAGTGATTATTTCAATAACATTCAATTAATAATAAAAAACATTAACCTGCATTTATTCCAGTTAAAAAACGTCCAATGATGAGTAATTCAAATAATCCTGTTGTCCGGCTCAGACCCATCAATAACGCAGCGATCAGGGCAAATGCATTGTTGGTCAACAGTGTCCCTTTCCTTAAACAGCATTAGATATGATTATAATTACTTTAACATCATTTATGTTAAATTAAAGGTGATGACTGGTCCTACCTGCCCAGAATTACAGACAGAGTACCACCAACAGATGCTCCAATGAGTCCTCCCAGAGTGAATATAGACACAATAGTAGACCACAGCAGGGTCAGGACATCATCTGAAATGCCTTTCTGGTAGCGCTCCATCCATGTTTGGTTTATAAATGTTTGTACAAACTAAGACAGCAGAAAAAAAGCAGAGAACATATTCAGCCAAAGTGACGGACTAACATCTGTACAGCAGAGAGTCTACACAACATCAAGTATTTGCCCCAGAGCCTGTCACTCTCTGTGGTTATAAAACCTTTGGTATTAAATCATGTAATTACCGTAGTTGGTGCATTGATGACAGAAATATTGTATCCATATTGAAATGTCCCACCAATACAAGCAGCACCAGCAGCCAGCAGCAGTGATCTGTTTGGAAGCTGTGAAAAAAGCAGAGAAACAAGATACTCACAAGATCCAAAACATTTCTCATGAAGCTGAAAACTAAAAGCCTACAACACACCCTTTTTGGTCTTGTATCTTTAAAGTCTTTAACCAGCAAAGGCTGATATTCATCCACATTTTCCTTTGGCATTTTGTTGTTTCGCGCAAAAAGCAAAGAGCTTCTGACCCTCGAGCTGAGTGAAGACTTTCTAAGAGAGACTTATTTGTGAATGCACAACAAATTTATCCTGTGGCTGACACCAATAATGCGTTGTCATACCGTGACAGCGATTTAAAGGGAATCCTACGTGCTTTCATGGTCATTTAACTGTAGCCAAACATATTAGGGACAGTTTTCCGTTCACAAAAGTGGTTGTGAATGTTACAAAATGTGCAGCCCTCACCGTGTCAACATTTATCATAGGCAACTTATTGACATAGGCGGAGTTTGACATTTTTTTCAACCAACGTCAATACTGACTCGAACTATTGCATGTATAGCATCTTATCCATAATATACTGCAGCCCTACTGCACAGACAGCAACAGAAGACAATAGTATAGTTCCAAGAGTCAATAAGCCAGACAACACAACTCTTATGAATTAGAGTTACTCTTACACATGACTCACAACTGAAATGCACTAAAAACAATAAAGTCTGGTAAAGGAAATACCAGTGTTTGTCTTATACTGTTATGTTTGTAATTTCCATGCCTACCCTTTTAATACACTTAGCATAAACAAGTTTCTGTTAAATGGAAATGCAATTCATTCAGCTCATAGCAATAACAGCACTAGTGTAGGTTACTCTGCAACTGTATAATAACCAGTGACCTTCCTAATGCAGAATTGTCACCTTGTCTCTGTCCTGTATATGTCCAGTGTCCTCTCAGGAGATTAGTTTAGTGAGATGAAGCAAAGTGTAGTGTATTTCTCCAGCACTGACTGGTTTGTGCACAAATAACCACGTCTAAACAGTTGTGAACATGGACATGCTATACCTCATTTGAAAGTTTTGATTCTCCTGTGATTCTACAGACAGAAAGAGCACTTAAACATAATTAGTTGAGATTCGCCAGCATCATACACTTTGAACAGATGAAGCAATGGTGACTTTAGAGCAGTCCTGAAGTCATATTATAAATCTGTCATCGAGAATGTATATGCCTTTATTCCATAAGGGTTACTAAAGGTGTTTTCTTGATGAAATGTCACCCAGACATTATGGCCTTACAGTAGTCTGCAGTACAGTAAAGGTCCTATTCATTACAGGCAAGAATTAAATCAAAATGTGGATATTAGGGTGATAATATGATTCAGATTCATTTATTACGGTGGTTTTCATTTTATTGCATTGCTGTTTTAGCATTTATTTATTTTACTTATTTTTCAATCAATCTAGTAACATATTTCAGCCACCAGTGGGGCAGTGCCACCCCGCAGACTCCACCAATGCTTATTGATTACCACCAGATGAATCCTCTCCACAGGTGAGAGTGCGTGCACCAAACAAGCTCTACTCACTCTCTACTGTCTGTGTACGCACTGCTGCTTCCCCCTATGTTTCAACTTGGAAAGTACAACTGTTTAATATTAACCGGTCTGGGCCTCTGCACAGTGTGAATGCTCATAATTTTTCTTTAAAGTTAAAAGAAAATCATTTTTTTCCTTTACAAAACGCTTTTAAATATTACCATTAGGCCAAATAAACCAACAATAAATAGAGTACAAATTGCTTAATAAAACTATATGATACTATACTGATGTAGGCTATTATATTATTGCTACATGGGTAATTCTCCAGCCACTACATACTATTTTGCTTTGTTTAATCATTTACTTTGACACATTCGACATATGCTCCAGTTACATAGGCATATCTTATCACAGTTTGTTGCCAATAAATCATGATAGGTTAGCCTATATAGTAAAGTTCATAGAAATAAACAATGTAAAGACTTGCAGGCATCACCTTTAAACCAAATCAGCAGTCTAAAAGAAGCTCAACAAAACTGATGCTCATTCATAACCTTGGTCTATCATCAAGCACTGTGCCTGACTGAACTCATGCATCCAACATACACAGAATAACGTAAAACTCGACTGAGCAGGTAAGTCAAAGGAAACACTTAATCACATCTTACCTCTTTCTTTGGTTCAGATTCCTCATTGATGTTCATTTTTGGAGCTGCCCTGAATGATGCTTGAGTAAACTATTTGTAATGCTTCTTCCACTTGAGCCACCGGACTCATAATGGCAACCCATTGTAAGGTGCAGCATATGATCTCAGCAAGAGGGGGAGACTCTCCAACTCCTCACAGTTCCTGCACGCACAGCTTGGAGCAATGAGCAGAGTGACCCACATACTACAAACGAACCTTTACATAATCGCTCAACACTTTGTATTTGGACAGAAATGTGGGTGTGGATGGATCTTTGCACCAAAACCATATGTTTGAATGTGTTAAGGAATTTGCACACTTCTCACTGTTTTGAAAAGTAAAATGGTAAAAGGTTTTCTTCAGTAAACTCTATTTTATTTTGAAACTGCCATTAAAGATAAATAGGCTATAAAACTTTTCATTAAATAGGCAGTCATTCAGGTTTCTGTGTGAACAAGCAGCTGATCAGGTCTTTAAAAATCATGCCAAAAAAGGTAAGGAAAACAGTTAAACCCTCAAGCTGTTCTGCACACATGACCCAGTAGAGGCTTGAGTGGTTTAGCACCAGAAATGTTAAATCCATCAAAGTCTGTTGGGAACCTGCTCCTGTCATTGTAAAACACACTGTAACAGCTTCACATTTTCTTTATTGTAGCTTGATCTTTACAGACTGAATGATGATCTAAGGTCTGGTTTTGGGGTTGCTCCACACATAACTGTCTAAAAGTAGCTCTCACGAGACACACAGCATTGGGCTATCTGCTGAAACAAGCATGTCTGGGAGGTATTGTAACAACACTCTCACTCAAGTCCTGAGAAGTCTGTGCTGTGGCAGAACACAGTGTGAATATTTTTTGCTCAAATATCTTCAAATAGGTCATTTTTCTTCATTATGCTTCTCATAGTCTTTTTGTACAGTAGGCTTTATTTTATGAATATGGACCTTTATGACTGTTGTTCACCAACTCAAATGCCAAGCCTGTAATGCCCCATTCTTTGAGGCATTTCTATCCGATAATACAGAGGCACTTTTGTGAAGTATTGCAGTGACAGCAGGTTACAGTAGAATACAGGCATACTTCAATATTAACATGTCTCACCACTGTGAACAAGAAACTCTAAAACTGTTTTTTGTTTTTGTTTTGTTTTTTGTTACTGTTTGTTAGATGTTGACTAAGGATTAAGTAAGATGTACATAATATGTAGTGTAATGTGTGTATAATAGATTTCTCTTCCGTTCTGTCATTTCCAATTATGTTGTTTTATTTCTTGCAAGAAAAAGACAAGCTCACAATCATAGCTATGTTAACTCACTGACAAATAAGAAAAGTGATACACATGTGGCTTTTTTTTATTAAAAAAAGTTTGATGTTTTTTGTTTTTTTTTAGCATAGTTTCTATTTCTGTCTTTTCCATTTGGTTGTTTTTTTCTGTCTTTTTGTAATAAGTGTTGGTATGTTTTCATAAATCAGTGTCAATCTCTAAGTCAGGCTCATTTTGTCCAGGGACAGACTCAAGGCCGATGCTCTTTCCTCGTCCACCGTAAATCTGCGCGTCATGTGAGAAAGTGTCCAGCAGAGGGCGCGCTGTTCTCACAGCAGTGCCTGTGTGCAACAGAGAAACTGTCCCCCTGCGAGTTTGAGGGAACTGCGGAGAATCAGGCAGCCACACGGGTCTGTCGCCTTTATAATGTCGGGCAGAAAGCCCCGCTCAGTGGCAAACCCTCTGGAGTCTGCGATCACCACACCGAGTGAGAGAATCCTTAAAGAATGCCACAGTTTGTATGTGGACAGCGAACACGGTAAATAACCACAGCCCGGATTAACACAAAGCAACATGCAAGCTTAGTTCTGATGTTATGTAACTAAATAGTGCATCTATCCTACAGGCTACAGCAGGCGTAAGTGAACTGTAAGTTGCGGTAAAGTATAAGGTGATAGTAGGGTACTGGTGGTTTTTCGAGTGCCCTTTCCCCAGCTGTCTTTCAGTGTCACAGATGACATTACTGCCCTGCAGCCCGAGGGGGAGGGGGCAGCGCCTTCAGCTGAACCTGAACCTACAGCTCACCTACAGCAGAGCCTACACTGATAAAAAAATATGGCCACGCCTGTTGTTTTTTTCTGACCCTTTATATCATCTTGTGGTATAGTTATTAGTGGTTAGTTAGTGGTTCTGTGCTTGTATATTAATCACCTTTCTGAGTGTGAATTGTGGCTGCCCAGCAATGTAGACAGAGGATGCAGTGTTTTTAATCCACAAAGTAAGGCAGCAAGTGTCTGAAACTCAATGCACAGATGTTGATAATAAACACTAGCTTTGTCCACTAATTAAAAGTGAGGATTGTTGATGGAAAAGTAGCAGGATGCTCCTCCAACCTTCACTTTTCTCATATGTGTCTGTTGCTTTTGTCAGGTTTGGTGAAGATTGCCAGCTGCCTAGGAGTGCGGCTTCTTCCTCCAAGAAAGAAGATTATTGTGATGATAATGGGCAATCACTCTGCAGGGAAGAGCTCCTTCATTAACTGGTAATACAGCTTTTTGTTCATTTGGGTTTGGCATTTCTGATCATTGGACACTCTCTGTTTTGATGAGATGCTAAAGAAGTAAGACAGAAAAATACATACTATACTACCATAAAATCAAACCTAGTATGGGAAACAATTGTCATATGTTTATATCCAAGCTTATGTCTATGTGTATATGTGGGACAACACAGTCTAACTCATGAATGTGTTCTGAACTCCTTCCAGACAGCTGTCAATCATGACGATTTTTAATTCTGTGAAATCCATATGTTGTCACTGGATAATACTTCCAATGTGATTTTTAGGTACGTTGAGGAACACATACAGAAAACAGGTGTTGCTATTGAAACACAAGGGTTTACCTTCATCACAAGTGGCCGTAAAAGAGAATCATTAACGGTAAGTTCAGTGTAATAACTGCTAACATTTAGAGCCAGGATAGGCAAGAAACAGGCATTTAGTGACTAATTGGGTTTTCTTAAATCCAGATGATATGTGAATGCCTTTTTGGCACAGTATTTGTACTATTCAAATTTGTATCCATATTTTTAACAAAACACAAGACTATTGGTGCCTCAAATTAATGTAATGTTCTGGTTGGCCAAAGTGCAAACAAATGCAAAGTGTTAATGTCTGATACATCTAATACTGAAACACTTATTGAGGTTCAAGGTGTTTTATGCATTCTTGATATTGAAATTATTGCATGCTAACCTGACTCATAGTCACGACAAACAAACAAATATACCTAAGTAGTGCTTTTTTATTTAAAACAAGACTAACTGAATGAAAAATTGAAAAAATTAGAATAAAAGTGAGTCTGATTTTGTCTGTAAGATCAGTAGTGCGGGAACATATATGATGAGTGTTTATGTTGTATGATGTGTTGTATGATGCAAACCAAAAATAAGAAGCAAACAGAAGACAAAGTGCCACAGCTCTCGCCTGAGGGAGAGAGTGGAGAGCACCTGGACAAACCCCAACCACAGGGAGGAAGGGGTCATGACAATTGATATTGTGATAATAATATATTTGCAATATACTGTGATACCAAGAGTAAAATAAAGATCTTACATTTTATACTTATTATACATATATTGTTTATACTGGTTGAATATAAACATTTGAAATAAGGTCAACAGAGGAAAATGTTTTATTGATTATATGGTGATTAGGTAACACTTAATAACTAACTATAATAACTATGCACTATTAAACAGTAGTAAATTTGTAATTAATGATGAATTATGATTATGCTCAAATTATATCAATAATACCTATAAACTGTATTTATTTCACGAGAGAGTTGAATAATAACCATCAGTGTGTTTGTTGATCCCACTGGGACTGTCTTTGCTGATTTCTCATTCTGTATGCTGCTCCATTCTGGGGCTTTGTTGTAAAGACACACAGAAACACATGAATACACATTCATAGTGCACAGACAATGCCATCTTTTCGGCATGCTCAAGAGACACCTGTCTATCCATCGTCTCTTGTGTGTTCTACCTCTGTTCATATCCTGATGTGTGGAAGGTAATGAAAATGAATAATATATTTGCAGTGCAGGACTGCAGAGTAGAAGGATTATCTGTGCACAAGAAGAGCTTGAATCTATTGTACTGAGCTGCACCATAGCAGCTTGTGTAAAGGCAGATAGAGGTATGTTGAGATGAAAGATATGTTTTAGAGGGTTTGGATGTTGGGAGAAACTGCAGCTCACAGCCGTCTCATCGGGTGCTTCCTTTTGTAATTTTTTCTCTTTGCACAGGGGAATGCAACACTACATCTCTACCCCCACTTTCGACCCCTCCTTGAGTTCAAAGGTAAGCAGTTTCTTCTTAGTATTTACTCTGGTTGGACTGGCAAATATTGACAAATATGCAGTGTCTTTCTATTGTATTTCTATTAATCATTAAAAGTATCAATGTTTCCTCCTTTTGGTCACAAAACACTGCAATGCAGAGTCGAACAGTATAGTTATTGCAGAACAAACATTTTGGATTAATCAACAGAGGCATGCAGACAAATGTAGACAAATAGTAGTATCATTTAGCTCTGAAAGTTAAAGGTGAAAGTTTGAAGTGATTGGATAATTAACAATAATAGAAGATTTCTGCATCTTAGTTGCAGAGTGGTGCTCTTTGCTGTATGGTGCATTAAATGTGCATTTGGAATTGTTTTAGTTGTTTTTAATTAAAACAGTAGTTTTGTATTTTTTGGATACTGTTTGCTCCTGACGTCACATAACCATTAGTTATCTGAGTCCAACACGTGATTTTTCAGATTTTACATTGAAGGTTCTCCACCTTGATGACTAATCCTCAGTAATGAGTCATAGGTTTTCTGTTTAGCCAAAGTCCTGTTTCCCCCTCATCACTGTGCAGTTTATTTCCAGAGATAACTGTCTCTCTCAGAGG
The DNA here is from genome assembly GCA_036850595.1 of Rhyacichthys aspro. NCBI lineage: Eukaryota > Metazoa > Chordata > Actinopteri > Gobiiformes > Rhyacichthyidae > Rhyacichthys > Rhyacichthys aspro. The sequence continues at coordinate 13,236,874 of CM072156.1, forward strand.
AAACAGCAATTAACATCATATTGTTTTAAGACAATTGGTTGCAGGACTGTGTGCGTCAGCCGTGGTATATGAAGCTGCTGGAGGCACTAAGTAGGGGTGTGCCTAAGAGGGAGCATCAGCGTGGAGAACGTAGTGGAGTGCTGGGGGTGTTCTGTATGTCTGTGCATGTATGGTTTGTAGAGAGTGAGGGTTCACTGGGTGCAGACTGAAGTGCTCACTGTATGGCGTGTGAGTCACACGCCCCATCGACAGCAGTGCAGTGGAGTCAGGAGGAGCTGCTGAGAAATGTCACAGCCATTAGAGACGGCACAACCCAGACTCCAACAGCACAGCTCCACTTCACAGGCCTGAGCCCTGCAGCCCCACACCGATCTGCTGAGGAATACAAACAGGATTTTTATGACTTCATGAAGGCTTCTGGAAAAATGCTACATCATTTGTTTACCTGTCACAGCAACAGAGGATGACTCATCAAAAAATCATAAAATATCCTTTTTGTGAAGTCTGCTTTTGTTTAAAATAGGAGGATAAATAAGAGTTTCTTAGTGCAATAATATACAGAAAAATAGAAGACTTTTTTTGTATTACTTTTATGCAACTAGTGAGTTTTGCTTGTGGCCATTTGCACTAGACAGATCCAGTGTATTAGTTGGTGCACCATGATTGCTGCTTTGCCCTTTTCTTAAGCAGAGCATCCAGAGTGTAATCTTCTCAGTTACAGTCACTTGAGGAACTTAGCACCCAAGCAAGTAATGGCTATGGTTTTCTTTTCACCTTTAAGGAGTATATATTATTAATCCTACATTTTCACATTTGAGTAAATGTTTGCCTATGGACTAAAATGCTTTAAATGATCTTGTAACTGGTACTTTAATGTCTGAGCTGAGAATATCTGAGTCCATAGTGGTAGACAGGGTCAAAGCAGCTATATGTTGTGTTTGTTGTGATAATGTTTTTTGCTGAAGAAGGACAAACATAAGGGAATGCTAAGCAGTGGCGGTGATCGCTGCAGTACAAGGATGTGATTTGTCCTGGCTGTTGACACCTGCTTCTTCCGATGAAACAGCCTCAGTCTCACTCCAGACTTGTGTGTGTGTGTGTGTGTGTGTGCACAGGGATTTTTTAGATTGTCAGTTGTGGGGGCATGCCTCAAATCAGCCATGATCTATGGCTTTGAGTTTCTGAGGGAAGTTGAGTTCATGTATGAGTACACATCAGATAGTATTGGACAATTGTAACCTCTCCGTGCGTTGCCTCACAGTCGTTCTTCACTGGCTAGCTTTATGTCCAACACCCCGAGCTAAAGCTGCCAGTTGAAGAGCTGTTGTGTGTAACCATGACAACTGGCATAAGGTAAAGGGCTACTGTTTTGTTTTTACCAATATAGAAGAGTCGCCAGCAAGGGTGTGGCTTCTGTTGGTGCGTGCATCTTCTCTGTACAGACATTTATCAATAGTATGTCCTTTAAGTAACAATTGTTGTGAAGATACAAGTTGAGTTACCTTATGGCAGCTTCTGGTAGAGCGGTAAATTTCTCTCTTAAAGGACATAATGTACATCATAGACACAGCCTCTGTTTTTTTCTTCTAGGTGCTCTGGACTACCTGTCTGCTGAGATCTCTACCTCCAAACAGAAGAAGTTCAGTTTGGTTACGTTTATTGATACACCTGGTTTGGTGGATGGAGACATGATCTACCCTTTTGATGTAAACAGCGCCATCACCTGGTTGGGTATGTTTGAACTTTAGGTTAAACTGCTTTAAAATTGCAGTGTTTCTTTAATGACCATGAATCTGTTTTTGCAGGACAACAGTCTGACTTGGTATTCGTGTTCTTTGACCCTATGGGCCAGGCGCTCTGCAAGCGCACACTCAACATTGTGGAGAAACTGAGTGAAAAATGTGGAGATAAACTGTTGTTCTACCTTAGCAAGGCAGATGAAGCTGGAAAAGAAACAGACAGACAGGCAAGTTTATTTGTACTACACAAATGACACAAACACTGATATACATCCACATATATTATGATGGAACGCTCATGTTTTCTGTTTACTTTTTGCAGAGGGTGATGATGCAGATTGTACAGGAGTTATGTCGTCGTCCAGGTCTTAACAAATGTGGTTTTGAGATGCCAACAATTTATATCCCCAACCCACAGAAGGTTAGGTTCCTGTTTAAATTAAACAGAGATTTAGAAACTGTAACTAATTGTCCAAAATCACAATGTCTGGCTACTTTAAAGTCTAGGGGTGGGATATTTATTTAGTCACAACAAATTATGAACTGAGAAAGTAAGATTACTTATTATAATCCTAATCCTAATTGTATGTTGTAATTTTAATGATTATTTACATATTTATGTAACAGAGCTAATGCTTCTACTTCAGATTGAAGGTTCACTCCTTAGTTTGCACAAATATTGATTACTCTGGAGTGTAAATTCTCCACTCCACATTTTCTGGTGGCTTGTGGTGGCAGGAACTGGAAGATTTAATATCATGACTGAGAGTTTCCACTCAGGAGAGCAGAGATTGTAAACCTTGGCCTTTGATCAGACACATTTGACAACAGCAGTCCAAAGCCAGACTTATTGCTGGAGATTTACAGCTCCAATGCTGTGACCGGCACAAAATCATATATTTGTATATTCCTCCTTCCTGCTCATTTATGTTATGCTGAGTAACAGACATTGACATTTAGAAACCTAGATGGCTGCCAATCAAAACACCCCTTGCATGTGTTCTTTCCTTGTGCTCTGATAACCCTTTATGTTGTGTAGCCAAGCCGCTGTGTGAACCAGATTGATGGGGTTTGTCAGACGATTGAAAAGGCGATCAACCAGGCTGTTCAGAAGACCCTGGATCAGCTGGAGAAAGACTGTGATCTCATTTGTGCCTCTATCAGCAGTAGACTAGAAAAGGACAGGTGTGTCCTCTCTTCTTACACCGTTAAATATTGTTTTTTCACATACATCCTATAAAATCCTCTTCTCTGTGTCCTTACAGGTCTGATGTCACTTACAACAGGAGTTTCCGTCTTTACTCACTGTTGTATGGGGCTTTGGGCATTTTCCTCCCCATGCTCTTCATCCTTAGCTTTATTGTGACCTCCTTCTCCAAACAGCATTTGGAGGAGCTCACTGGAGAAGGCCTGGCAAGAACCATCTCCATCTTCACAGTAAGAGAAGATATTTATACAAGAACTCTTAGTCATTGGTTCACACACATTGTATATATTCAATAATTTCCCACTGCTTTTCATGTTTTGTTAGCATGATATTTTGGTTTTTTTTGTTTTTTTTGCTACAGGGTATAGTGATGTATTTGTGGGACTGGGTACCAGAAGATGGACAAGTAGTGTTTGTGATTATGTTCATGGCATGTTGCTACCTCTTGATTTTCCTGGCAAAGCATTTTGCAAGGTATTTGACTTATGACTTGTAACACAAAGTGATAGAACATCACACACACAAAGTTCACAACAAAAAGTACAATTATGCAAGCAACAAATGATGAATTTACAGTTTAAATGATTAATGTACACTGTTTTTCATCTTTAGCCGAAGGAATATAACTCTCTCAAAGAAAGAGAAGAAGACTTTGGCTGAGTACAATGAATACATCCAGGAAATTGTCAAAACCAAGAAGGTAAGTTATGTTTTATTATACATTTTATTGATCATTTATTAAATCAGTGTAAATCAATATTGTTTTATTGTTAATCCCGCACAGGCTAAATTATATGAGTGGTACCTCCAGCAGTGTGCAGCAGAATACGACCTCTGATCCTGGGAAAGGATGCACTTATTTTTTACATGTACACTGGCACTTTTTATAAGGAACAGCAGGATTTTTCATAACAAGACCACAGGTGATGTGTTTGTTCTGCTGTATAGTTGTGACCATTGTCATCTCATGAACTATCACTGAAAAGTGCCTTAGGAACAGGCTGTGATTAAATAATGAAATTATGGACTTTTACATAATGTGAATTAATTTAAAACAAATGGTCAGTTTACAAATGGTCTTTCAATCAACTTTTCAACCGTTTCTATCAGCAAAAAAGTATTTGTAAATTCTTCTTCTCATGCAGTTTCAGAATGAGCAGGTGTTTTTATACTATTAAGACCAATGAGCAGTTTTTCTGTCTTTCAAAGAGTCTGTTAAACAACTGCATTTAAAAATTTTTCTTGTCTTATAGTCTTCCCAGTGTTTTATCTGTATTTATTGGTGTCTACAGGGGTTTAAGGTGCTTGTCACTTAGATACTGTATTAAAAAAAGACTGTTAGCAATATTATTAATAGTATAATAATATCAATGTATGTTTGAGTTTGTGTGTGTTAGTCCTCATTTAAATGTGAACTTTTACATTGTTTCTGAATATTCATTGTGTTGAATTCAGGGACAGTTTCTTTTGTAGTAATGACGAAAGAATGAAATTGTTCCTAAACTTAGAAAGTATCTCTTGAGTGCCTCTTGGAAATATTAAACAAATTATTTCATTACCAGAAACAAAGTACAGCAGTACTGTTGAAAGTCTTTTATTTATTTTTTGTTATAAAATGCCTTTCAGAGGTGTGTCTGTAGATAGAACAATACTTTGTGAAATCCAGTGAATGTCTGTATCAGGGCTCAGGTTTTGTGAGATATGCTACCCTCTAGGTTTATTCTGAAGCACAATACAAGCTTATCTGAATGGATAATAAATGAAAGAAGCAATTTGTGAACTCCATTAGTTCTGGCCACAACCTCAGTTCCCTGAGTTAGTAACAAAGAAGTGACAACTATTAATAATTACCCTCAGTAACAACTGTATTGCATTCATATAAGCAATCTGTTAGAAAATTTTACAAATCTAATGTGATAATAAAAGCATTTATAGATTTAATTTGTGCAGTCTATTAACAAGGCAACCAATAATAAGAGGTATGTTGTTACCCTAAACATTATCCATTGTCAATATGTGAAAATGTCATTTTCTCATTGTAGCTTTATATATTGATGAATGTACTTTGGAAACTGTGTTTTAAACTTATGTTAATCCATGCATATCTATGGTCTGTTATTGTATGTGTTGTATGAAAGCACATAGCTTTCTTTTATTTCATTTTTTTTTATAAAAATCCAGCTCATACCACGTGTCCCTATTTAGTTGCAGTGCATTCAGCATTACAGTTATATACAGTTAAATTGTAAAAAAAGGCCAATGCTCACCTCTGGCCTCTTATAGACAAATTGTACAGGTAGATACATCTTGGAGCAACATGCTACAAGAATTGCTTTGTTGTGAAACACAACATTGTAACAAAGATTCCTCTTGGACAGTGTATAAGTGAATTCACACTGTGCATGGTTCATTTGGTTACACCGAAATGTCTTTCAGTAATGAAAAGCCTTGTCCTCAAAGAGGTGTATCCCAGACAGGGACAGATGTGTATCGCAGTTTGGCTGTATGTGTGTGAGTTTGTGTAAAGTCCTGGATAGCTGCTCAGTGTCTCAGCACCATAAATGTCCAGAGTGAGGTGTCCAGTAGTAGACTTTGGGTCTTTTGGCTCATCAAAGGTGAGTGAAGTCATTGTGAGCCTTTATCAATCAACCAAGAAATGTCTCCAGTCCTGCAACACATAATCTATGATCATCAAATCATGGCATTATAAACAAACATACCATTATTTCATTAAGAGTGAAATTAAAAAACATAAAGCTTCACATTTGTCCGTACTTGCCAAGTCGTGCTAACATCCTGTAGTTTTTGTGCGTGCATTATTACAAAGGAAACAAGAAGGGACAGGAGACAATGACACACTGCATTATGATATGAGCTGCTTAGTGCTAAGTGTATATCCCATTAAAATGTAATAATAGGGTCATTTTTAAGAATTGTTAATATGCTTACAAAAACTATAGTTTCATTTTTGTAAAAAAAAAAAAAAGTCAACACAAATGAGTTTTTTAATTTAATAGGACTAATGTATAAATGACTTGAAAATATGTAGTGTTTACTGAGCAGTAACAATAAGCTGAATAGCTTGTGCTGCATAATACTTTTCATGTGAAAGTCACAAGCTTTGTGGCTTGTCATGTTTAAATTCTGAATGATAACATTTATCTTTTTTTTTCTTTACAGTAAAAACCTAAAGAACATTATAGCTTTTGTAACTTTGACCAGATTTAAGAGACTTACTCCACATCTCGTTTCTTAATCGTCTTTCCAGATCCTAAGACCTCTGCCACTCGGGACACAATGGGATCATAGTTCATGCTGGCAACAGCGACCACCTCCTCACTCCTATAGATCAAAACAGCACCAATTAATGGAAAAAACATACTTCAGTCTATTGTTATCTGTTAAATATTTACTGAAACTGATATACTATAACGCACAAGCTTGCAAAAACCTACCTGGTATAAAATGCCACAAATCTGAGCTCATCCAGATCTCCTTGTATAATGACATCATCAAATCCATCACCATAACCTTCACACACAAAACACAAACTAACATGGTTCAAAACTGTAGTGGTCATTAGTCATTTTTTATTTTTAAAGCAGTCATCTCAAATGACAAAAACAACACAAAACAGTAATCTCTTTATGTGACCAAACTTGTTTACAGCACATCTGCCACAGGCAAGCTACTAACACAAGTCTAGATGACATTCCTCATCTACCTACCTGCATAACGAATGGTCTTCCCATACATGGCTGACCAAAAGTAAGGCACTGTTTTGATGTCAGAGGCTTTGCCCATTATGCTGAGAGCTGCCATTCTTCCTGTTTGTTAGAATAAAACATCATTTTCATCATTGTGTCAGAATACAGAAACTCAGTTTATATCCTTATCTCACTTACCATGTACATGAGCCATTTGCCAGTGTGGGATGTTCACCTTCTTATTGTTACGCAGCAGAAAAGGGAACATTACCACATCTCCTCCAGCAAAAACACCATCAACATTTGTCTGCATCATCTAGAAACGGACCATACATTCAAATGGGATACTAAAGTGTAGCATGAAGTAGGATTTGTCCAATACCTTATTGACAGTGATAAAGCCCTTGGAATCCAGGTGGATGCCACTCTGCTTCAGGAAGCCTGTCGCAGGAACACATCCTGCGGAAGTCAACAAACATAATGCTGCAATTATGTGGCAAAATAAATGATTTTTAACCTGTCATTGAACTCACCTGTTCCTATAACACACACATCTGCCCGGAGTACTTTTCCACTCTTGAGGACAACCTCTTTTAACTGTATGATGTAAGAGCATAAAAGCATTACATACACTATATGTACAATCAATATTTTCAAGATGCACACACTGGAAAATGTGAAGGATGCTGAACAGTAAGTGATGCTTTTTCTCTCACTTTCTGAATACCTGTCCATGATGGCCTATCATCTCCGACACCTCATTAAGCATGTAGAACTTCACTCTGTTCGCCTCAAACAGCTCCAAGGGCAAAACACAGAGCGTTAAGAAGCGTTGAGAAAAGACAGAAAATTAGAGCCTTTCAGTTATTGGTGCACTGACAACAGAAGTTTATTTGTATTAGTTTTGCTAATGATAGTACAGTACTTTAAAGAAACCGCAGGCTCCCTCTAAATGTCTTCATACCTTCATTATGGCTTTCCCTACTTTCTCCCCAAGAGCTTTTTTGAAGGGAACAGACTCAATTCCAATGATAGAGACAGAGTGGGCCTTGTCCGTGAGAGCAGCAGCCACCTCCATACCTGTCAGAGCAAGAGAAGCACATACACAAATGTTATAATGTATAGAACAAATATTAAAAAGGTTCATAAGGATGTTGTTCCTCACCAATAAATGATGTTCCCACAATTACAGCATTCTTGTTGTTTGCCAGCCTCACTATGCTGTTTGCATCTTCAGGAGTCCGGAGATGAAACACGTTCCTTACATCTTTGCCCTTGTAGTTCATTGGTTTGGGTCTTTGGAAAGAAACACCAGATGTTTATTATGGTTTTATTTTATTTATTGATAAATGAGTATATGCATGTTATCCTTACTTGCTTCCAGTAGCAATAAAAAGTTTCCTATACTCCATCCTTACGCCATCTTCAAAGGTCACTGATCGTGTTTTGGCATCTATTGCTACCACCTTAAAAATGTAGATAATTTTTAAGGTGGTAATTTTTTCTTAGTTCTTCATAACATTTTATCATTGTAGACTCTTACCTCTTTCTCAGTGAAAAGTTCTATGTCGTGGTTTTGTAGAAACTCTGTGGAGCGAAGTCTAAGTTGCTCAGCAGTGCTTTCTAGGGACTGAGGGGTCACAAATTAGTTCCTCAGAAAAAAATTGAAATGAAAATAAAAATATTACTTCAACTTCAAACTGTTTTCCGTATAATTGTGTGGAATGAACCAAATATGTCTGGCCCATGAAATGATTTCTGTGTATAAGTGTGCGGTAGTGCACAGTACTAGTTGCTCCCTATTTTAGCACCACTGATCAGTATAATACTTCTACAGTCTATTAGGTAACCTTGTTGGCAAAGTCAGTGAATTGCTAGTCAGTTGGCGATGTGGTTGCAATCTCTGTACAAACCTTACTCAGTTTAGGCCTGTCATAAGGAGGATGTCTATCCATGGTGCATATTACAATGCGATCAGTGAAGCCTTCTTGCCTCAGTGTCTCTGCACATACCAGACCTGCTGGACCTGTGGTGCATTTGCCATTATCAGCAACAAATAAGAAATAAACATAACAGAAAATAGTTTATTAATGTGATTAAATGCGCACTCACCTGAGCCGATAATGAGAACATGGCTGAAACCTGTGCTGGAGTTTATGACTGCTGAACATCGAGCCATGGGCTTGGTTCTTTTTTGTGACTGAAGAGCCTGAAATTCATTAACATGATAGACAATTAATGATTCATTTATGCTTGTGTTCGAATAAATGTTCCTATTATTCTTGCTTTTACCTGCTTGTTTGCACAAATGATCACCTTGTCCTTTTCAACTCTGACCTGGAGCAAACAGACATGAGCCATGTGTACACACTTGTTTGTACTTTAAGACATGATAAGAGACAGCACCACCAGTGAAGGTTACCTGAAAGGTAGGCAGGCTGTCCAGTCCAGGAAAGTCCTCTATGTCTCCGGTTGCTATGTTAAAACACGCACCGTGCCATGGACAGCGGACATGTCCTTTAGACAGCACACCTTTAAGACAAATACTAATATGACAAATGTTTTATCCAATGAAATATAACTTTGCCCCTAAAGGTGTATGAACCTTTGACCAAGGGAGCTCCATAGTGAGGACATTTGTGGCCCATGGCTGAAAACTCTCCATGTTCTTTGATCAACAAAGCTCTGCCACTTCCCAAGTCAACCTCTCTCATCCTGGAGAAAATAAAATGCTGATGAGACTATGAAGAACAACTATGACCACCCCTCCTCTTGTTAGTACTAATTTTAAGTAAAAACATCTTGAATCGCACATTTCTGGAGCTCTAAAGTAACAAAAGTAGTGTTTTCAAAATAATTTAACTGTGCAAAGTTTACATCCATTTTTGAGATTTATAAAATAGAAAAGGTTGCTGAAATTGTTGCAAATTTGTTGCTCTTACTGTCCATTTTCCAAGTCTTTGACATGGCAGACCGATGCCTCCACATAGTCCCTGGATTTGTGGTACAGGGGGAGAGGGGTGGATTCATCATCTGAGCCATGTCCCAGTGCACCATTCGCCCTGCATTCAGCAAACGGGCTTGCTTTGCCGTTCGGCGACAGTCCATCCACCTCCTTCTCTTTTTCCAGGAGAGAGAGTTCGACTTTAACTTCAACTGCACAACAAAAACATGTTCCATTAAAATTATCTGACAATTTAGTCAAAACTTAGTTATTTTATATATATATATATAATTTATATTGTCCTCCACATTATTGCTAGTTTGTATGTCAATGCTTTAAACTTCAATATTTCTAAACTGCCAAGAACACAGAGAGAACCCTATCATTTTAAGAGGACAAATTATAACCTTACATCCACAAGGCCAGTTATATTTAAAGAACAAACTAAACCTTGTAAGATGTACATCACATTTCCTAGAGTTTAGGTTATATTTCTGAGCAGTAATGGTTTTGTAACCCTTCAGCAGTGGGCTGTATCTGTTTTGCTGGAAAAAAGTGGTAATCATCCGGTTCTTACAGAGTAATCTGGCTGGAATTTTCTCCTGCTGAGCAAGTCTTAATTAAAATCAATGGAAAATCATAATGGTGAATGTGATTGCAGGAGAAAAGAAAGAGAGAGCTTTCCAGAATTGAAGAGATTGTCTAGATGCTGCTTTGATATCTGTGATGAAATAGAGTTACCACATAAAATAAATAATGTCATTAAAAACATCTTGACATGACATATTTAGCTACAATGACTTTCAAATTTTTCACAATTCATCACATTATGTCCCATGTTTTTTTTTAATGAAAATGAAGTGTCACATATTGGTATATAAAGAAATCAACTATCATTTTAAAATGCACACTATGAATATGGCTCATAAGACTGTCAACACTGAAACTAATCTATAACAGGTTGCTCCTCTGAAAGTCAGAGACATTGCTTGCCTGGTTTAGGTTTGGAGAAGCATCCTCCCATGTTGGGCCCAGGATTGAGGGACTCCCTGGAAGAGTGGGGGTGTGCTCAGACCCTTGGGCCGGGCCTCCTGTTTTGGAGGGAATGGTCACACACAAGTGTAGGTCTGGGCACCTGTAGGTTCACACTGGCCATCGCACATATCAGCTCCTCCACACCATCTATGAGTGTACACAGGCAGCATGTAACTGGTGTGAGTGCTCTAATTCATGTTTTCTGTGTATTCACTTCATTCATTACAGAAGTAGGTGTCGTACAGAAAAGTTTGAATGAAAGAGCACTGGCTTGTTGAAGAAAACCAGCCAAAGATCTGTGAGTGTGTAACCTGTTATTGCTTGTAAAAAGAAAGTAAATGTGTTAATTGGGAACATTTCCACACATTGTTACCTTTGTTCATGCATATTGCATTAGAAACTGTTAAATATTAACAGCACTCCAACACCGATTAACTTTCTCATCACAGTGCGCTTTAAAGTGAAAGCGGGGGGCCCCTGAGGTTCAAAATCCTTCCTGTTTTATTGCCATGTTGCCCTCATGTTGCTGCCAGCTCTGGTATGTCACCAGCACATACAGTGACTTTCTTAGAGTGCGTGAAGTCCACACAGACATAGGATGGCAGGTGGATCAGCATGGGGCAATCCATCACCAAATAATTCTATTGAGTTAACAGCTGAAAGGACTGATTGATATTCTGAGCACATCTTAATGTCCTTGAACTACAGAAAAAAGTGCGCAGAGTTGAATGGGGCACTGCTTAGTAAAGTTCCAGAGGACAAATAAGAAGTGGAAAGATCTGCTCAAACTCTAAATGTCCACAGCTCTGCAGTTAATGCTGAGAACTTACCTTTAAACTATGCACTTTCTTATCTTCATGTTAACTTTTATATGATATCATTTTACTGTAATCATAAACAAATGTCTGTGTCAAGTCCTTAAACCTTCCAGCTTTTACCAAATCAAAAACAGGCCGGGACAATGCTGTCGAAGGTTATTCATTTGTTAAAAATGGTCAACAAATTGGATCACAAAAGGCTGCCAATGTGGGGTACCAACAAGATTTCAAAGATATTTTGTGCAAAACTAAAGTAGGTTAAGCAGATTTGGTCCTCACAACATATGACGCAGATCCCAGTCTCTCACTGTTGGGCCTGTCCCCAAGCAATGCTAATAATCCTGCATGCAAACAAGCTGTCAGTTTCACTTACTTCCCTTCAAATGTAATGAGGGAGATTTAGCAACCGCAGCCCCTGGTTGGTGATGAGTTGGCTGATCTGTAAAGACTGAAAAACAGGAATGTTGAGTGCCATGTGGCTCCGTTCTGACAGGCATACAGTATGATGAGGATGATGATAGCTATTTGACTTATCATTTGTTTTGACTAAATAAAGAAATACAGAGCCCAACCAGGACCATTTGTTATTTGCAGGTATGTCATGTCTTAGTTAACAATTAGAGCTCAGTGATTCTCTGTAATGAAAGACCACATCTGACAGCCATCAAATTCTCTTAATATTTGACCACACCTGTCATTTACATGCTCCGCTTTGCTGCTGCTGTCAGTGGTTTGGTATTTTCTTTACCCTCAAGCTTAAATAGCCCCAAATAAATGAGTTTTGTGAAATCGATAAATCTATTGAAAGGATTATACACAAAGATTTCTCTACATCCTTTTGACAGAGGCCTTCTTCAAACGCCACAAAGTGATTGACTTACATTTGCTTGTCTTAGGAGCTACGTGCTTTCCACTATAAAAGAATGAGGAATGGATTACAGCCAAATGCAATCCCCATTAAGAAGCTGGAGCATGTAAAATACACACGAAGCCTGTACCTGAGCCTGTTCTTCTCAATGTTCTCGAAGATGAGGACCATTTAACGGGAAACTTCGGTTTGTCTAATTTGGTCAATATACAGATGTCATGGTGAGTTCAGTTTGATCACGTTATTGGTTAAATTGGTTAAACTGTACAGGTGACTTAATAAAACTCTTACTACCTATCAGCTCATGTTGCTGTGCCTTAAAGCATTCTCAGTGATGTCATGGAAAACTATTATTTTGCAGTGGGGTGTATGACCCTACAACTGAGCTATGGTCCTGTTATTAGCCCCAGTTTTTCCCAGAAAGATCTAAATGACACAAAAGTCATGAGCACCACAAACAGCTGAAGAACAGTGCTGTCAATCAGAGGTACAGTCAAAAAACAGTAGGCAGGAGTTTATGTTTTAAAGTTGTTTTACTTCATTTTGTTTTTCACTATTATAATGGAACCTGCTGTATTTCTAGTGTTGCATCAAATCAGTGTAAACAGCGCCACAGCACCCTGAGGAAAAGTGCTGGAGCCTGAACCACAGAGAGCAACTTCCATTCAAATACTTCTAGTTCTGTAGCTAGTGCACCAATGCAGACAAAACCTACGAGAAAACAACTCCAGGAATAACAGACATTATTCCTGAATATTATAACGCACATTAGTCGTCTTTTACTAGAGTAATAAGTGAGTTGATGGTCTTACCACAGCCAGGGCGCATGGAGCAGGTCCACTAGAGACTGTCAAACTCCCCAGTGCTCAGCTTCCCCCCACGGAACTCGGTAGCATATTAGCACGTCCCAAAACAACCCTGTCCCTGTCCGGAATAAGAGAGAATAAAGAGTCCCAGCCAGCGCGCGCCTCTGTTGCACCTCCAGGCGCAGGACACAGTGAACCGACCGGTCGTGGGAGTTGTGCTCTGTGTCGCAAATGCAGCACGGAGGACCTCTGCCAGTTTCCCAGCTGTGTGCAGTATTGATGGAGTTGCTGAGGGGATGCTAACACAGCATTAATTCTCACTGTCCTCCCACCCCTCCTCTCTGTTTTTCTTTTTCTTTTCTTTTTTTTTTTTTACCAACACATCCACTTTCTCCGTTTTCTCCCTGCGTCCTGTCAGCTTCGCCCTTACATGTCAAAGACCCGAGTTGCCAGTTAAGCCTGATCTAATATTTGCGTCCCTCCCTACTGCACTGGCCGGTCTGACTGCCCACTTCTGCGCTGCCTGCTTTATGTGCATGCATTTGTGCTGAATTTCTACAAAAAAAAATAAAAAAATCAAAGTCAGAGTCAAATGTTTGCAATGATGCGTGCTGCTGCATTCAGCAGACACAAAATACATGGATAATTGGCACAGCCTATTGTTTTCTCATTTACTAGAGTGTTTTCAAAAAGCAGTGTACAGCAGGGAATGAGTGGTGCAGTAAGTCCCAGTTTTACTCAGGGAGGTGGGGGTGGAGTAGGATTAAAAGGTATACAGAGTCTTATAGAAATGAGCTCCCAAGATATTTCCACTCTCTTGCAGTGTGTGAAAAAAACTTGCTTGGCCTTCACAATGCTGCTGTGAGATTGTTTTTCATGTTTAAATGGGAAAACTGGAGAAAAAGTGCAGCTAAAGTTTGTGATTTGAGAGAGATCAAGAGGGGCACATGTTGCAATATGTTTTTGTTGCTCTCTGCATGTCTTATCTATCACATGTAGGTTGTATGTCAAAGTGAGGATGACAACAGAGTGACAGATCGGCTCTTCAAATGTCCAGAATCGGCCAAAATGAACCACAACATTAACAAAAGTGATTAGGGTAAAGTACAGTGGTGTTAATTAATGATTTATGGACACCAATATGATTCAAAAAGCTTAAATCTGGCTAAATAATTGTGTCACATACTGTGTAACGCGGTGTATCAACCCAAACTGTGCACCAAAGACTGTAGGAAGTGCTAAAGAAGACAGAAGTTAGTGAGTGGTGGAATGCAGCTTGGTTTTGAAAGTGTAGTTTTATATATTTTTATACATTTGCTTATTGATTTTACAATGCAAAATCTTACTTTCAAAAAGAACACATTGAGCAGGGATAACTTTGCATAGACACATAAGAGTGAGGCATGTTTTTCCAAAGGGCTTGAAAGAAATTTGTTCAGGTGTACATTTTATGTCTGTTATTTCCAAAAAACAATCCCACTTAATACATCAGCTATACGTTCACTGAAGTCCACAAGCCGACCTGTGTCCGTAAGAACATGAAATGGTGGACTGTAAATTTTTACAGTTCAGCTATAAAACCTCTGTCTTCAGGTAGTGCTGTGTCCTGTGCTTCACCCGTGGACTGTTTGGCACACTCGGGGGCCGCTGATCAAAGTCTCCCATGCACACAGCAATGAAGAAAAGGGTCCCACCAATGACAAGCGCTAGCCCTCCGAACCATCCAGAAAACATGGCCTCTCCGTGCTCCCAGCGGGGCATCACATCAGGGAAGCCCTCATTCCAAAAGTCCACCACAGTTGTGTAGGCCACTAGTGAGATAGGGGCTAGAGTGGTGAGGCCTGACATCCACGACATCACCCCGCTGAAGATGAGTAGTCCTCTTTTGAGCCTGGGCCGCTCCACAATCTCTACACCCTGCAGACCTATAAATCCTGCTAATATAGCTAAGGCACCGGTGCCAATAGACACTGACATGAGCACCCTGGAGATCTGCAGGTCCATCGGCAGTCCCAAAATGGACTCGTAGGCCTTACACTGAATTCCCACCTCCTCTGTGTAGAGACACATGTGAAACAATCCTGAGAACCAGTTCTCCATTTCATTCAGGTCAGAATTCATCGTTTTCCAAAAAGGAAGGAATGTGGTGATCAGAGAAGTGACAAACCCACCAAAGGTCACAAAGAGAGCAGTTCTTTGCATCATTTTTGTCGTGAGGAAAACCATCTTGAGCTGCAGGGGATGCCACTCGTACACAGCTGGTTCCAAAGCTACAGTGTGCAAGACAGAGATTAAAGTGGAAGATCCAAAGAGGCTGAGTGACCCATCCCATCTACTGAGTGAGCAGGACCAAATAGACCAGCCCACTTACACAGGCCTCTAAAAAATGCACCTGATAAGTGGGAGATAATGCAACACTGTGCTGCGACAAGAGGCATACTGTTTTGTTTCAGTGTTAAATATCGTGACGATGAACAAGGAAGACTGTTTTTAGGTGAAACCAGATATGTCCAAAGGGATTCTGGGCAGCGTGCATACAAGTAAAGGCCTAAATGAATGAAACATGAGCAAGCTGGGCAGTGCTGAATACACAAAAAGCACAGACCCGAACCTGGGTATCACTATACTGGCTATTTGTTATAAAAGTTTTTCTGTAATTCTTTCAGATGAAATATTAACACATTAACACTCAAATCAGAGGTATTGTAGGTATTAATTGTCCAAGGTGTCAAGTATCAACACAATGAATAGTGCATTGTGCTCAATGCTGTACAGTAATTAGTTAGGTCTAATACTTTACTTGCTTTTAGAGTCTATACAAGAGGCAGCAAGCATTACAGTCTTGAATCACAGCACAAATATTTTATTTTTTATTTTTTGGCTTTTTAAGTACATCAACAACATGTATAATTGAAAAATCAAAGTATGTGGTTGTGAATAAATCTTTTTTTTTAAAGATGCCTAACTTATGAAGGAATGAATGTATCTTTTTAAAGGGCCATTGTCTGGGCTTATCAGGCACAGATCTGTGAAAGCTGAAACCCCTGAAGGACAGGGCTAAATTCATGAAAGGTCAAGGATTAACCTTCAGTTTTCCAGGTAGTACATAGGTAACAAGGGCTTTCTTCATGAGTCAGACCTAAGAATTGAATATTTTTTAAGGGTGCGCTTGAAAAGTAATCAAAGTAATTATTTTGGGATTTCTTCCTCAATAGAAACGTCATCAAGTCTCTAAAGTTTTAGAGCTCACAGTACTATAGTAACACATTTTAAATAAATACTATCTTGAACACTGTATTGACAACAGGACTTGCAAAAACTCAATTTCCTTCGGTATTCATAAATTGGTTACTCAAATTAATCAGACTGGCAGGTACTTATTTATAATTAAGAAACTAGCAGAAACTATAGCGCATAACTACTTTTATAATTGATTTATTAAGGCTATAAATACATTGTTATACATTTAATACAGCATACTGATGTTACAAAATACACATGAACATATTGTACACATGGAGACTGTCAGTAACAGGCACAGTCTGATAATGAAAAAATAATAAAACCAAGCTAATGGCTTTAGAGACACTTGTGTTTTCTTTAAACAGTGTTACTTTTGATTCCTTTCATTTAAATCAGATATGTCAACGGACAGAGCTGCAAATTATATTCACAAGTTAAATTAGAAATAGTGTATTTCATGCCCTTGATTAAGTTAGTGAGGAACAGGACAGCAAAACTACAGTGAGCAGGGGCCAGAGGGATGTCTTGAGAAATAAAACATTTTTTTTTCTGATGTCACATCTAATTCAGCTGAAGGTGTGATTACAACTGATGAATTAATAAAAGAAAGGTATGTAGGGATAACATGCACGGTGCTATGTAAAGAAAAGACCTGCAGTTTGGATGTAGGGAATGAGTCAATGCTGGGGCCACTTGGAAAAAAAAGAGCTTACACAAGTCATCTTAAATGTCAGATCCCATCTCGGCACATTGTTTGTCTGATATATGTGTAGCTAGAGACTCAATGATGTCCAAAAGCAGCAGCTGGCTGAGAGACCGTAGGTTGGGGAGCTTGGATACCTTTAAAAACCGGAGGAGAGGAAAAAATAAAATGAGCCATAAACAAAATTGCAACAGTGAGTAAAAAAGAGGCACATGCACGAAAAAAAAAGATTAACATAAACTCCAATGGCAGCGTGAAAATTGAGAGCCAATAAATAACAAAAAATAATCAGAGTGACACTATGGCCCCTGTTGTTACGTGATTAGGTGCTTGTTCAGCCGGCTTGGCTGTAAACAGTCTCTTCGCTACAAGAAATTGAAAAAGATGAACCACCAGGCCAAAAATGTCAGTCTCCCGCAAAGAAGACGGGGCTAGTGGGTTAGCTCAGCTGCAGTGAGTGGGCAGCAAACCCCAAGAACTCCAGATACAAGCCCACCCACCTTGATGAACTGGTGCACAATAATGTGGAGGCAATGCTTCTTCATGTCTAGAGCTTGTGTCTTATCGGCTGCCTCCAGAATCTGAGGTAGAAACAAAAAAAATACTACTTTAAATAAAACCAGTACCACACAGTGCAGGATGATCTAATGAGGCCACTCTCCCCCTATTGGCTAAAAACACAAATACCTGCAACACATTCTCCACTGTGACGTTCATCTCCAGATTTTGCTTGCAGTATGCCTGCAGGCGGTTATTTGAGAACCCATAATAATATGGGGCAGCAAACAGATAGCTGTTCAGCTCAGTTAAGGAAATGAAAAAGAAGTATGGTAATTAAGTATTTTTATCCATTAACAAACATGTTACAATTTTTGCCTATTTAATATCACAAAATCAACAACAGTTTATTCACATTTTAGCAATTATTCACCCCACATCCAAATGACTTTAATGCCTCTGGACAATAACAGCAGTCTTGTTCAGTCGACTTTCCTGTATAATGCAACTTTCTCAACTCAATCAAAACTTCATGACAACCAAACAATAGAAAAAATGAATAAGTCATTTTCAGTTGCATACTAACTCCAGCAGACAACTTCCAAATTTGCATTTCCTCCTTTAAACATTTCACTTTAATAATGCTACCAAGTTTATTCAGAGAGTTTAATAAAGGATACAGGGAATCCTCTGGAGGCATATTGACGTCTCCGTAGTAGATATAGCGCAGCATTGAGTCAAATGCCTGCTTACTTGGAACCATCTCACCAATGGATATATTAACTTGACCATCCTCAGGCATGAAAGAGCGGAACATGGCCTCAAAGTAGCTATTGGGTAAAATTAACAACTTGTAAAATGACATGTACAATATTGACTGAATATATGAATAGTAAATTCTCTGTGAATTCTTAGAGTGGCAAAAATATTTTTTTCTCAATGTGCAGTAAGTATATGTATTTAATTTTACATGAGGAGCAACTTCTCCTAAAAACACTACATTTGGTGGTGTTTTAAGTATTTCCTACCTTGATCTTGCTGCCAGTATAGCCTTATGAGCAGGCCGTGGGTGTCCATCCAACAGAAGGATAATGTCACAGAACTCCAAACCACCTCCCTCTAAGTAAGCCTTCATATCCTGCACCAACGAGGTACCAATATCCACTGGCTGGTCCGAGTACAACCGAGGAGGCGGCTGCTGTTTACGCCGTACTATCTCCACAATCAGAGGGGTGGATAGATGTTCAAACTCTTTTGTCATGATCACCTGGTTAAAGTGTGACTCTTTCACCACAAAATTGAGGCAATGTTCCTAAAGCGAGAACAAGTTTCAAATTTTAGTGCCTTTGATCTTAAAGAGAGGAACTTTTTTTTATGAATTCAACTTTTTTCTGCCATTCCTACATTACAGATATTCACAAGATATCTAACATGATACCTTTAGCTGGTCAAGTTGCAGCTTATTAGCGTTTTCACAAACACTAAGAACATTTTGCAGGTCGACGGAAGCCTCAATGTACTGTACACATAACTGCTCCAGACGCGACAGCTTAAAACTAAGAGCAAGCTTGTATACATCCATGATAAGGAGAACATCCTGCACATGACCTGTGGAGAAAAGAAAAAATACATTTGTATACAGATTTTTATGTCTGTGTTCGAAGTGTAAATCTAAATATATTTGAATACCTCTGCGGGGGTACTGGATTTTGTCTGTGTAAAGGAACTGCATTAAGACTTCAAACGGCTGCGCTTCTGCTTCTCTGATGGATACTTCAAGCAGTTGTCTGCTGCCCCCTGGAATATCTTTAGGGCCTCTGGATGCTCCCTCATCATTTTCCTCATTTTCCTGTTTACACTTCTGCCCACAGACACAACAATTTTATTTACTATAAATGTTTTATAAAAATGCTATACTCCCAATGTAAAGCTTTTCACTCTACGAAGCAACAATAAAATTTAAACTTAAATTTGAATTTCAAAAATAGATGCAGTAAAAGAGCTTTTTTTTTTCATTTTTCTGACCGTTCGCTGTCTATCCCGAGCCTGCAGAATTTTTTTCCGAAGCCATTGGCATCTTGCAGTCACTATGGCGATATGTCCCAAGACCCTCTCCTCTCTCTGCAATAGGTAAATACAAAAATAATATGTTAAATATGAGTGCTTTACACTATTGTGGTTAATACTGGAGTTTAGATTTTATTTACCTCCCCAAGAATAAACTCCACGTCACAAAACTGACGGTTCTCCCACAGCCTACCGTAATCCTCATGGAGAGTACACTTTGGATAACACGAGAACTGCAAAACAATCAAAATTAATCATAAAATACTGTCTAATCATTTTGCCAATTCTTACAACACAAAAACAATGACACAAACCTGGAATCTGTACATCTCACCACTTCGCACATTGTTGTCCACAGTGCCTCCAAAAATGTACATGGCATCTTGAATGACTGCAGCAGCATGAAAAAGTCTTCCACTGGGCATCTAAGAGGCATAAACCAAGACTTTTTAATCAATTATGCAGTGCCCTATGTTTAAACAAAACAATTCATAAATAAGCTGGATGACACAAGTGAGCCACTTTGTTTCTAAAGGAAATGCACTGAACAACACCAGACCATAGCTGTGAAATTAAGCAACAGTTTAACGTACATGATACACACCTCACTGTCCAGACTCGGTTGAATGACCTCCCAAGTCTGAGAGTCTACGTCATAGCAGTGCAGCTCATTGGGCAGCGTGTTGTCTGCAGCACCACCAAATACATACAGATGGCGGTCAAAAGCAACCATAGTATGACCATAACGTCTCTGGGGAGGCGGAGGTGAACCCCGCAACAAGTGTTCAGTTGGGATGCGTGTCCACCTGAGACAACAAAGCTGTCAACAATGTAAACCTGCAAAAACTGGATTATTGGTTAAAGAACTGAAAAGTAAAAACACTGCTTACATGTGGCCCTTAAACTCAAACTGGAAAAGGTTATTGGTGATTTTGGCTCCACTCTGACCAGAAAACACAAACATCTTGTCCCTGCAAACAGCTACAGGAAAGTTGCAGCAAGATGGAGGAATCTCACCGCTCTGATCAATCTGTTAAAGAGATTCACACCAGTTCAGAGATGAAGTTTTATCTAAATGCTGTTATTATTGTGATAAAAATGATTGCACTGGCCTCTTCCCAGCAAGCATGTTCTCGATCCTGAAGGCTGATGGTCCACATGTCATTCAGCCTAAACATCATTAAAACTTAATAAGATTATGTATAAAGAAACTGGGTTAAGGAATTTAAAAAAACAAAAAGGAAATATACCTAGCATTCCCATCATAGCCAGCAAATATCCATAGTTTGTCACTGTAGACTGTGGCTCCATGTGCAGATCTTGCCACTGGCAAACTAAGAAAAACAACAATCTTTCAGAGACTTTCATTAGGCCGTGGTTAAGACATGTGGTTTTCATCCTGTAACCAAAAATAGCTATGACAGGATAATGTTCTAATTGGTGCTACACAATAAAATGAAAATCTACCATCAGTCAATAAAAATCTAAAATTGTTTAGCAACAATAAGATATAGCGTGTTCCTTAGATTGTCCAGCTGTTTTGGTAACTGATTAGTGTTCATAAAGAGAAAAAAAAATCTGTGCATATATATGTTACCTTCCTTCCACCTTCCATTCAGTCCACTGTCCCGTAGCAAACTTGTACTCAAACAGGTCATTTTTATTTTTTAAGTTTGAGTTTGAGTAGATGTCTCCAGTATAGCCCCCTGAAACATTAAAACCAACATAGGAGGGCATAACTTACCTGATAATTAAAAGCAATATAATAATAAGAAAGCAAATGGAAGAGGAAAGTCACCAAAAACAAACATGCTGCTGCCATAAACAACAGCAGAGTGGTGGTATCTGGGAGCAGGTGGAGTCCCAGTGGTAAAAGCTCTGTAAAAGCAGAAAGCAATCATATTTAGTCAAATAGTATAAATGGCACAGTTTGGAGTCAAATCACAGGAGGCTTTTTGTGACCTTACCGACACCACGAGCAGTCCTTTACATCAAAGCGAAGCAGGTCATTTAACATGTTCTTCCTATTGTGTGACAATTTAGTTTAATAATTTAATAGTTAAATAGAAAGTAAAATGGTTTACTTTTTGGTTGCACTTACCCATTGTCTCCCCCAAATACGTATATGGCATCTCTGTAGGCCACCACAGTATGTTTGCTGCGCCTAAACATAAACATTTCATAGTAAATAAAAATCAATGGATTACAAGGATTTAACGACTCAAAATAACTTGTCTCCTCTACCTGGCACCAACAAATTCATCACAAGGAGGCAGTCTTCTCCATCGATGCACAGTCTCAAATGGTCCAAAATTGAGTGTCAAATACTCCACACTGTCAGAGCAGCTGTGGTCAAAATCCACACTCGGAGCCACTTTGGTTGATTTACAAGTCATTGTGGATCGGAGACTCATCCAAAAATATCAGTCATCAGGGCGCAGCCATCACTAATGTCAGCCCTCCAACATGAAAACCCCTCGGTATAATGGCTTACTGCACCAGAGGAGCAGACAGCTACACAATTAAACAAGAATTTCAGATTGATTTTGTTGCCCGGGAAAAGTAACACTTGAAAACGCCTTCGATGTAAATAAAATAAATAATAACCTACCTCCTAGCTCCAGGATGCTAGCTAGACGGCTAAGTTTTGCGACACTGCTTTGAAGCAAACTATTTAACTTTAAGACTCTAACCGCTGTTGTGCGTGTGAAAATATACAATTTCACGCTGAAAACTAGCATGTATTTAATACTCTTGTATAAACGAGTAGAATAACAGAAACTGTTAGCCCTAAACTAACATAACAGCAGCTGCCCGTCTGCCGGAGCCGCCCAGACACGCCCCCGCAGAACCTGATTGGAGACGGCCGGGCAACTACTTCCTGTAACAAAGAAAAATACTTGTACTGTGGCATTTTAAAATGAAATAATCTGTATTTTACTTACTTTAATTACTTAGAGCCTCTTTTATAAAATACTTCTGTGGTTATAACTTTGTGCTCATAATCGTTCAACTGTTATAAAGTTATAAAATTATATGCTCTCTTTTTATGGGCTAGAGACCTACCACTTACCACGTGGGTACCCTAACAAAGCCTAAATATTACTCTTTTCTTTTGGGATTTCAACTCCTGGTGCTCATTTCTGTTTTTTAGCACTCCACTAGCCACCCATCTTGAATGTTACTCCTAAGGAGGTTATCACACTTTAGTAAGCAGACCTATAGGCTGTGTGAATTTGGCCAAAATGACCAACTGCAAAGGTTTTCTCTGAACGCAATTACATGTGATTGTAAAATGACCAAACGCTAACTATAAAAGTAGTGGTACAGTAGCTCAGAACATTGATTTGAGGTAGAAATGTTGAAATGCCCATGGAGACAAATTCAGGCCTATAGACTACAACTAATAAACATAAACTTACTTACGTACTTTTTTTTTTATATATATAAACTTACTTTTTTAGCCAACCCAGGACCCAGAACTGAAGAAGTGTGCTGTGGTCTCTAGATGGCAGCATTGGTCAAACGCTAAATTAAGGGCACGAATTCTGAGATTAAAGTCAAAATTGAGTGCTCAAAGTGATTTTTTAGTTTATTGAGGCCAAAGACAAAACATTTTTAGTCACTAAATAAATAAATTTTATTCAAATTTTTTTCAACTCAAAAAAAATAAAAAAATAAAAAAATAAAATACACAGAGCAGTTTTTTATTTATATGCCAGTTCTATATAGGCCTAAACATTAGACTTAATTTTCATTATCTATAATCAGTCGTTATGACAACTAATGTAATAATTAGCACAAGCATACAAACAAAATAAAAGGGATCTGATTTGAAAAATGATTTATTTATGCACAGACACAGGTGATGAGGATATATCTCTTAGATACAAAGAAGTATGTATAATAATGAACTTGAAATGCATACTTATGTATAATTATTTATTACAAGGAAATTCATTTTGACTGGACTAATGCCAAGGAATACTTCATGAAATGAAAAGTCACTATCAGTCACTGAAGTCCATTGATCATGGTAACTCTTTTCAGTATTTTTAAATCATTGTGCAACAAGTTTCCACAATTTTATAATCAAAAAAGTAGGTATAAAAGAGATGTCACAATTAAAACTAGACAAAGGTAAATCATTCTTCTAATGAAAATGTACTGCAGAAGTCAGACTCCTGGTGTAGATCAGACCAGGAAACTGTTTTCATGCCAGGGTTGCTATAAAGTAGGCTACACCTCCCATAATGCTTGAGACTAAATGGAACTAACTATTTTAAGAAACAATGAGGTTTTTAATATAAAGAATAATAACTGATACGGATAATAAAGTAAACTTTTATGCTCTTGATTGCATACTGTGTAGCTAGAATTACATTCACATCTTTATGTAAATTTTATATAAATTTGATAGATTTTTAATTTGTGGTGTTAGAACTACATGTCCATATCAAGATTGTTAGTTTCCAGGACATTTTAGAAATCGACTTTTATTAAAAAAAAACTAAAATACACTTTATTCAGTCAGGCTTATTCCTTCAAAGACCTCATAGAGTGGAATTGTCTCATTTTATTCTAAATAGTCTGTATTTGAGCCCTTGGAGTAACAATGATACCACTATGAAGTATGTGAAGATACTAAAGACAGTTTCAAATGGTAAACTTAGGTTAGACATCAACATGGATAAGGATTCAAATTAAAACTGTATTATTAAAAAAAAGACATTAAAACTCAGGAGTATGTGTATGTGTGTGTAATATATTTCTAGTCAATCTCACATTCAAAATTTACTTATGATGTAACTGTGAGCTTTATATGTGCACAGTAAACCATTAATTGTAGACTATAGATTGTAAGGACAAGCACCAATCAGATTAGGTACATTGCAGTGTTTGAACACATGCAATGCAACACAAAGTTACAAATACAATTGTCTGAAATGAGAACAATCAGGAGATAAACCAAACAGCTTCACACTTGTCAGACTGCTTTTATAATGTACTTTTGTTCACTCTCATGCCTTCTCACCAGTTTATGACATCTCGGACATGTCCCCACAGTTTGGTGATCCACAGATTAACACCAAGCTCTGATAAGTACTGAATCTCTGGCATTAGCATTTTATGGCACAATTTTCTGTATGCCTTGTCCACATTCTTTTTCATGTTATAGCCCATGATGGACTTCTGTCCGATGGGTTGCCAAGGCTGCATGTCTGTCTCATGGATACTGCCTGCTTCCACAGCGTGACCGCCCTCGATGCAGATGTTTGCCATCTCTTCATTCCTCCTCCTGAGCTCTGCCACATCCTCGGCCATTCGCTGCCGTCCGTACATATCCACTTTGGTCCAGAAGGTCTTGTTGAAATGCTGGTAAAGCTTCCAGTCAATAGCATTCCACTGAAGAGCCTTTGCCCTGAGTTCAGGAATAAGTTTGGACACAGTGGATCCCTTGCGTGCGTTGAGTTTAAAGAACAGCAGGTCATCCATCTCCCAGCAGAGGGCATCCTTTAGCAAAATGAGTGACTCCTCAAAGTATTCCACTAACATCACCAGGTGAAACCGGTCAGTGATGAATTTGATACCCTCTTCCACCCGTGGATCGGTCACTTTAAGTGTGTTGTCAAATCCAAAGTCAAAAAACAGCAGATTTTTGAGGTAGAAAGAGTTAAAGCCCTCTGGATCAAAGTAGTAATCAGGGTTATGCAGAAACTCAGTGAGCTTGTTGTCTCCTGGTATCTTCCAGGTGAAAGGCACCAGGCGGCCAAAGTAATGGAAAGATGATTCAAAAAGCTCAGCTGGGTCTCTCAAAATGGTAATATACGTAGTGTCCACGGGGAGCAATTTAGTCACTTCAGGTGCATTGAAGCGCATGTGATTACAGATAATATTGAAACACATTCCAGGTCTATAGTCTTTAACCTGAGAGCGCTCAAAAAAAGAAGGGTAGAAAAAGTCGTTTCTGCCATTGGGGAAAGCAAATTTGAGCCGGTGCTTCTCACCAAAGCGGAAAAGTATGTTAAGGAAAGTGCTGCTGGCTGTTTTGTGGGTCTTCATGAACATGATGTCAACTTTTGGAGAGCACGTTTGGCTTGTGCTTTGTTGAGAGAGGTTTGTGGTAAATTTGGGGTGGAGTTGGAATGGGCGATGGGCGCATGAGTAAGGCACTGGGACACTACACGGAAAAAAAAGAAATCATAAAGCATGCCATGAAGCAGAGTTGAAAGGTTGTTTTTACAATTGTATTCACAATGTATTGTATTCTTACTCAGGCACACTAATGTGGACTTGTGGCATTGACAGGCAGTATAGCAAGATCATACAGCTGGTCAGGACCGTACCCAGCACAAGGCCTTTGCACATGGACCTCCAATGCCTTACTTTCTTGAAAGCCATGGCTCTGTTGTATGAATGACAACCTAAAAACAAAGTACACCACTGTAATACTTATCATTATGTAAAGCTATAACTAAAATGTTGTCAGGAAGGCTATTAAAAAGTGTTATTGTTCTTCAACATTGAACATGGCAACATACCGATTACTATTACAACACTTTTACCTTCATACTAAGAGGTACAATTAGATAATAACCCTGACGTGTCCACTTTAAATGCATGGTGTTGTTTTAAATTGTATGTTGTGCTAAAAAATTACATCACTTCTACTGAAAATGACTGACCATGTGTTTCTCACCTGTCTCATTAAATAAATGATTCATTGCAGTGGAAAATGATCCTGCATACCCCCTGCAGATGGAGGTAAGACGAGCCACAGCCTGACTCAGCAACACGAGTCAAGTGTACCACCTGTGGAGGTATACGAACAAAAGTGAACCCGATCAATAACAGTTTGATAATGCTGTGAACTGTCAACAGAACATAGTTACCTACTCTCAGCAGCATGTTTCATCACAATGTTATAAGAAATTCACAAAATGGCTGTTTTGAGTTTTACATTCAATTTATCGGTTCTTATTTATTTGTCTTGGGAATAGAGGACCTTTATTGGTCAACACAAGACAGGGCGTTCTAGCAACTTATTTTGCAAATGACACAAAAAAATGATCAGTATAACATTCTGACATCAGGCCGAAAATATGTACACATTTTTTGTTTTTGACTGAGGAAGCATTGTCTCTCTACAGAGGATTTAAAGTCCATCATCTTTTGCATTTGGGTGATTTAGCTTTAAAACAATTTAAATACTTTTTATCTCAGAACTTTGTCTAAATTTAGTTTTCATTTCTTAAGTGAAATATATTCTTAAAGGCTTTATATCTGCTAAACCTGATTATTGATTTTTTTAATGTAGTACTGAATGTTCCTGAACACAATCTTAACATATCACTTGACTCACTTAAATCCCACTTAGAAACGCTTTCTAAGCCTGGTCCAAATTTTTTTGTGCTGTGCAACAGAAACTCAAGTGCAAAGGTAAGGTAGGTAAACACAAAAAGGAAACAATTAGGGGTTTTCTAGACTGTACTAGTTGAAGCACTAGTTTTTGAAAGGCCAAATTACACAGGGGTATTACAAATCATACAATATATAAAAAAAGGAAAGTAAATGCTTACCCACATAGGACAATCCAAAGGGATATTAATACAAGTTTTTCTTGTCCAGGTGCTTCATTTTGCGTTTGTCAGCTCCAGGTGACTAATACACCTCCCACAACTCTTCGCAGGTCTGATCTTGACAAACACATAGTGCTAGTTTACTGTCCCATGCTGCCCTTATCACATGTCCAATGTAAGGGAGCTCAGTCATCTCTTCTTTCTCTGTCAGTGTGCATGTCCTGGGCTGCCACCTCCTCCTAATCACCAATTCCTAAAGTCAGACCTTGCTGAATAAAGCACTGCAGGGAGGCTCTTCCACCCACCTGTGACGTCAGAGGCTCTGTCAAGGGACATACACTTGTCAGAGGGAGTGTAAAATGGGGAGGGAAGGATGGAGGGAGAGAGAAAGAGGGCGAGATAGTATAGTCCCTTTTCTGTGTCTAGATACAGAGGGCTATTGAGTGCAAACAGTAGAGTTCAAGCTGCAAGCTGATAGGAGGGGTCAAAAACAGCATAAAAGAACGAATGCAGAGCCAAAGAACAAAGGAGGGATTTGTGCCCCTTGATCAATACTGCTCTGTGTAATATTAAAATGCATACCATGCTGTGTGTACATGCTCTACACAAGTATACAAGACTGAGTGGGAGTACACAAACCTTCCACTTATGACTTAGAATTTTGCACTATGGTGGGCAGTATCCATAATTGTTAACGGTGCAAAAACAAAAACCTAAGTTTCTTTTGTGGAGAAAATGTACGTACGACATTATTTCATTTGGCTCTGTACCAGATGGCAGTTATTTGTAGACATACATCACACAGTACAATATGTGTGAGCTCCTGTTTCTTCATGGAGCATCCTTATTTCTTGGAAGTCAGAACTTTGAAATTTGTACAGCCCATACCACTTGTCATGCTCAGACATGACACTGTGGCTTTTGTTGTGCTGGGTGTGCTGTGCCTGTAGGCACCCAGAGTGCCAGGACAGGAATTGACAGGGTGGGCATGCAGGGAATGCAGATTGACACTGGATGACTCTCAGACTCAATAAAGAGATTGAGGCGCACAGTCCATGACCGGCTTGGCCTCTGGCCCACAAGATCATCACGTCACAGAAGGCAAAGGGTTAGTTTTTCCTCATCAACACCCACTTCGCTGTGTGGACCAATCCCTGAATAAAAGCCCACATATAGCCTCAGTGACCTCACCTTCTGCCCACTGCACAGATGTGAAATCCTGCATCTTGTAGGGCAACTGCATTACTGTTCCGATTTAAAAACACCCACATCATTTTTTTTCTAACAGTTACACACACAAAACACCACAAATCTACCATTTTAGTTAATACGATATAAAAAACAGAGTTAAACAAATACAACCAAGCATAGTTACAATTGTGAATTTAATATAAACCAAATGACAACTTGTCACTTTTACAGTTATACCAGATTAGCATTGCTTTTTAACATGCACAGTCCACTCTTTAATAAGTATGTATAGGTAAGGTACAAGTAGGACAGGTTTGTGTCAACCTGCAATGCATTTCATTTAAGTCGAAACAATTACACAAATACACAGGTCATTTTCTGGCTTTCTTCTTCTTTGCTTTTTCAGCATCATCATATGCTTTCCTCTTGGCAGCTAACTTGTTAGCCTGCAAAAAAAGAGTGGATGCATCATCAAAAAACTGAATTTCAACATATCATTTTAGAGAACACTGAACTGCTAAACTCAGGACTGGGCTACCAATGAGTTCTTGAGCAGTTACAATCATTAAACATTGAGAAAACAATAGTGAAAAGCATGCAATGTTTAAAATGTTTATCTTATCTTTTCAGAGAGATTCATATGAATTGTATCTATGTAAACTCAAAGTCAATCAATAACAAAAATGAACAAACCTCTCGAATTTTTCTTTTCTTTCCAAACATGATCTTATCATAGAGGTATTTTTCCTTTTTCTTCATCATCATAATGGCCAGACGTTTCTCCTCAGCTTTCTCCTCCTGCTCCAAGCGTGCGGAATTTTCCAGCTTCACTTTGCCAGGTGTCACTTTCACCT
Source organism: Rhyacichthys aspro (assembly GCA_036850595.1). Classification (NCBI taxonomy): domain Eukaryota; kingdom Metazoa; phylum Chordata; class Actinopteri; order Gobiiformes; family Rhyacichthyidae; genus Rhyacichthys; species Rhyacichthys aspro. The sequence continues at coordinate 13,266,134 of CM072156.1, forward strand.
GCAGAGACTTTAGGCAGACAGAGCAACCAGTGAGGACTACAGTAGATTAAACACAGTAGAAGGAAAAATGCATTTAGGCATTTTACTTTGCCCTGGGATCTCTGCTCCTCCATCTTCTTAAGGTTCTCCTCCTCTGCTTCCTCCTCCTCCTCTTCTTCATCATCATCGCTGTCCTCATTATCATCTTCAACCTCTTCCTCCTCCTCATCTTCCTGTTCACTAGCTGTAATAAAACAAAAAAGTGTTAAGAATTATTCATTAAAAATATATATGTTTGTGTATTAACTAGTAATGTGTATTGTGTGAGATTACAAACTCCACACAAGATAATATTATACTATTTTCAACATTATATGATATGTGCAAAAGGTAATTATATAACTGAATAGCATTATTGGACTTCATAAATGACTGTGGAAATGTCTTATACCAGGTTTGTGTCCTTGTTGCAAGGCCATAATTTTCAATTTCTCTGGGGGCACATAATCTCCATCCCTTTCCTCCACAAAAGGAGAGAGATGTGGTGGAAGGGTCACCCCAATGAAGTAGTCCTCTACAGGCAGGAGTATCTTGGCATTGACACAATCATAAACCCACTGAGGTTGGATGTAGAACCTGAAATTAGAAAAAAAGTCAAACATACATATACACTAAACCCAGGGTTAGGCTTTCCAATAGACTGACTTGTATCTCTAATTTGCCCAACTGGTGAGTGCAAAGTACAAGGGTCTAAGTAAAACAACCACTGAATTTTTCACCATGTTTTTTTACTTTGTGAAGAGAGATCCATAATACCAAGCAAAACATAAAAACAGTTTTCATGTAATATGTAAAATTGAGGTTGTTGGCAACAGTATCACCGACACCAGCACGGATTAGCGACAGGCAAGGGCCGTTTATTGGCACTTTGGCTTTAATACTATTTGAAAATATATAAATATATAAATATAAATATAATGTGGGGAGAAAATGGGCAGCATAGCCAAACACTTAACATCTCACCTGTTGATATACTGTTTATCAATGTTGGGCCTGTCAATAATTTGATGTGTTATGGTTTCATCTGCCACATCGTAGGTGCTTCCTATGCAAACTGACTTGTCCCAGGAAACGTCACCTCCAAAACACCTGAAAAGCAGCAAAAATACACAAATTTTGTAAAAGCAGCTATTTGCCACTTTCTATCTTTGACTATTGGATATGCTAACAGTTACCTGATGATGAATGCCAGTGACTCTCTGGGAACTTCTCTGTTGAGGAAAAATTTTAACCCTTCAAAAAGTTTTTTCGAAGTTTCCTCCTGCACGAGTTCCCTTTCTCTAGCCTCCATCTTTTCTGTGTCCTCCTGAACAAAAAAAAAAATCAGAAAGAAAAAAAAAGGAGGCATGTTAAGGACCAAACCAAATGTCCACCTGGTTTCTACTGTAGGTTGGTAGTTGTAATCTGGTCTACATTCCTACCCTCAACAATTGTCAAGAGTGTCACGACCACTTTCATATTTATTAGGCTGTGCAAGGGAATGGGAATTTATTGTTGTTGCAGAGTGAAAACCAGACAATTTAATTAGATGAAACTTAGTTTGTGAGTTCCCAGTTTCCAAGAAAGGAAGGGCCTATTTAAGGCTTAAATCAGTGGGGCAAAACAAGCTTCCCAGGGTGAGAAACACACCGTCCATAGCAACCAAACATGAAGTAATAATCCCCAGTCTCACACCTCTAAAAGCTGTGAATCTTGACATGCAATGGGGCAGGTACATTTGTTCATAAACATTTATGCTTTATGTTTTCCTTTACATTGCGTCTTTGCAAGAAAGTTTGCTTACGCCTTCAACAGGAAACTGGTCCAGCTGAGCTTCTTCTTCCTCTACAGAAGAAACCACTCGAGCCAGACTAGCACTCAGGGCAGAGAGCTTCTGCTCGGAGAAAAAGACAAGATTTAGTCAAGAAAAACAATCAAATAAAATCAATCAATCAATAAAAAATTCTTAAGCACCTTTATTTTAAGCAGTTATTTAAATGAATTTTTTTTTTCTATTGGAAATATCTGCAAGGTTACACTCAATATCTACTTATTAACTACTGGCGTAAAAGAATCTGGTTGAGAACTTTACCTCCAGATAACTTTCTGAATTCATGGCATAGTCCTCCTCGTTGTGTTCTTTGAGCTCTGACCCTGCTTTACTGTCCAACTGTAAAAAGTGTTTAAAAAGTGTTTACAGAGATCTACTAATCACAGCTTTGACAACATTGCAATTGTATTAAGGAAACTTAAATTATGTGATAACTTGGAAAATTATTAACAATAACAAAATTATAGAAACCTTGGTAACAAACCTTTGGTGGATAGACCAGATTGAGGGAGTGATACAGTCTGAAGTTGACAAACCCCAGGAGAGTGGTGTACAGTTCTGTGAACGTTGCCATCACTCTGTAGTCAACATCTGTAGGGTGCTACAAACAATTTAAGAGTTGTTATTCCTAGAGCAACTAGTCAATATGTCTACATGCAGGTAGAGAAAATTGAATTATTGCCTTAGTCCAAATATAATTAAGAATTATAAACTGCATATAAACATCTTAATCTATTTCTCTTAATCAGAGTAACCTGCTTGTATAATGTGTTTCATTACTGCAATATTGCTGCATGTATACAACTTATTTCACTTAAGGCTGAACACAGCACTCTGAGCAGTTTTGACAGTGGTACAGAGTAACACAGATGAGAAAAACATGAAGACCAGGAATGAGCAATACTCATTTAGTTTTTTTTAAAAGATTTTTATGGCCTTTTTTGATAGCAGACAGTGTCTGGACAGGAAATGAGGTGAGAGGGTGGGGAATGACATTGGGCAAATGACCTGACCGAGATTCAGTCCCATGATCTCCTGTGTTCTAGGCGTGTGCTATACCTGAGCTGCCAGGGACGCCCCTCAGCGATACTCATTTTTAGACTGATGAGGACATATATAAAGGGTCCCACTGCCACTATCTATTCTGTTTGTCAGTTATTTTTCACTGTCATGTTGTAAAAAGTTTAGAAGCAGAAGCCAGTCTACTGTAGATTATGATGTGTTTATGTGCTTTCGGAAGGGGCAGCTGCCAAGTAAGGAACACTGTTGTGTAACTCATGAAGTCGGAGTGTTACCCTTATTTACTTATTCATTAATGACTGATGATTACTGAGAAAATCAGCCTTGTATATAAGCATTTAACGTTACAAACGGGTCAGGTCTTATCCTTTTTACTCTTTTTTAAAAAAGGCTTAATGTTGTTAAATAGAAAGACCACATGAATGCAGCATTAGTCTGAGTGGAGCATGTAAATCTGTCTCATCATGTCCTTAAGTGTGAACTTACATCATGTGAGAACTGATATGGCACCAGCCATGTAATGAGCTGTCCCATCACCTCTGTTTGATAATATATTCCCTTGATTGAAAGGAAAACCTATTTAGAGCAGATGATAAAGACAATATACAAGTTAATAAACCCAAGTCACACCTGATTATCATGTGCAAATGTTTTACTTTTAAAACCGAGTAGGGTGACTGGTACCTTTTTAAGAGAACGAGATGCAATCACATAGTTCATCCATTCCACAGTGAGCCGTCTGCACAGCTGGATGGTTTGCACGTGACACTTTCCCGTCCGTGCAAATGTAGAAAAAAGGAAGCACATGCAGAGTGCATCATCAATGTCGCGAAGTGCATCAATAAAGCAGGGGTACCTGCAAAATGGAGAAACAAGGCATCATTGCTTATTGTCACTGAGACAAACAGTAAAGACCAGAGAAAAAACTACATATTACTTTTAAATTATGGAAAACATATTTTACTGTTCTGACTGCATCTATAACATTATATCATGGTTCTGTTAAAGAAGTCTTCCTCCTGTCAATCTCCCTAAGGGCTCTCTATTTTCCCATGGCTGGGTTTTTGAGGTTTCTGTACTTTGATGGAGGGGGCGTTGTCTTGTACAGTCCCTAAAGCTGTGATATTGTGCTGTACAAAAATAAATGCCTTGTCTTGTATACAATATAAATACACTAGGATAAAGTCTGCACTCCTATGGTTGCCATTATGTGTAACACTCACCGCTCTTTGATGATGTGGTCTAGTTTGTAGCTCGGCTTATTCTCCCTTAACCTCTCTACATCTGACCATTCTGTTTTTCCATACGCTTTCTTCAGTTTGCGGACAAATACCTGTAAAAACATACAAATCACACATATGAACTCATTGTTTAAAATCAGTATAGATAACAGATGAATATAAAATATGAAATGTAAAAAGATTATCTGTTGCTTGATGTAAAGTCAATTGAACGGAATTAAACCCAAACCAAATTGATTTCCATTCAACACACATTGATATAATGCAGTTTTCAAAGTATAAACTCATAACAAAACAAAAACACATCATTGTATTACCTTGTATTCTCTGAACTTCCCCACAATGGGCTCATGCAGAAGAAAGCGGATATCTTTGAGCAGATAGAAGGTCCTTGGTGCAGTAGAGCCTTTGTTCACCTTCTTCTTGTGTTTGGGTTCATGTGGGTAGATGCCTTTGAGAATGCATAACCGTCTGACAAATGATAGAAACAGAGGAACAGAACTTAAAAAGTGTGATCATTGGTCTGACTCACTAGTTTAGACAAAACGGTGCAGGAAGGACTGTAGCCATTTCAGATTTCAGTTCAAGTCTGAATTAAAATGGTCTTTTATTACTTATTATACTGTAGGCCTACCTGAAGTCTGGGAGGCTCAACTGCAGCTTCTTCCGAGCTTTATTTCTGGTGATGTAGTTCGTGGCAGAGCCCCTCTCAAACTGAAAAACAACAGCAGGATTACTATACTTTACTCATACACAAGATAAAATAAACGTATCCAGGCTAAATATTTAGTAACGTCTGATTTCAACCTATGGCTGAGAGAATACAAACATTAGCCACCCTTGGATAACGAGCCACATTGCTAAAGCGGTCGAAAAGCATAACATCATTTTTTACATCAACTATTACCTTTTTCTTCTGAAGGCCACCCATTTAGGAATACTTTATGACGCGACACACCGAGTTAATTTGAGCTAATTTGATGTTTTGCTTGTTAAATTCAGCAGTTAACAACTCTCCTTCGTAGCCACCACCATGATATATTCCCCAATACACGTGTGGCGTTGACGTGCGCAAACAGTCAGGACCCAAAAGGCTGCCCTTCTTTCGCCTGTTTAAAAAAGGAACTGTTTCTTCATTTGTGAAAGAATCAAATTATATGGGGGCCTTTACTTGATTTGGCATTACTTACATGCACTATATATTATTGTTATTATTATTATATTATTATTATTATTATTATTATTATTATTATTATTATTATTATTATTATTATTATTATTATTATTATTATCATCGTTGTTGTTGTTGTTGTTGTTGTTTTTGTTTTTGTAGTCGGCTTTTTATTAGTATTATTATTATTACCGTGCACATGTTGAAATTCCGATTTAATGAGTAGGATGGCTGTAACAGGAGAACTCAACCCCAACCCTTCCTCCCTCCCTGGGTCAGCAAGAGTTGTCTCTCTTCTGGGTTAAAGATGCTGGGAGGGATGCGCTGTGCAGCTGAGCAGGAGTACATGCTGACCAAATGAGAAGAGGAGAGAAGAAGAATGAAAAAACTGGATACAAAGTGAAGAAGGCTCATCTCTGAAAATGTGTGGAGCATTTAACAATTTTATTATGGGGCTACGGGGGCTTATAAAGGAGTATTTTCTAGGTTTCTGGGACTATGAGACCCCAAAGGTTATGGTGGTTAAAAACAAAACTCTTGGAGTAATTTACAGAGGAGTTCAGTTTCTTGTGATCACTTATTTTATCTGGTAAGTTTCTTTGTTTGTGGAATTGCATGTTTAGAGCATGAGTTTGTTTTTTAAATTGTTTTACAGCATTATAGTATTGCAAGCTTTAAGATAACACAATCCTTCAGTTTAGTTTCAACAATAGTCTAAAATCTATTCAGTAATAGAGATGTTTTATTCTGTTACAGATAAGATGGACTGAATTTGATCACATTGTTCATGTTCAATCTTTCAATCCAGTAATCTAATTTGATTGAAATTGATATGTCATAAGACAATTTGCCTTGTTTTATTGTTCTATAGGTATGTTTTCATAAGTCAGAAAGCATATCAAGAAAGTGAAACTCATCCCGAGAGCTCTGTTTACACTACAATGAAAGGCACTGCAGTTCATGGTGATGACATTCTGGACACTGTGGAGTATGCTCGACCATCAGAAGTAAGTCCAATGTCTCTGCAGTAACTTTACTTATGTGTCATTATCCAAGCTATTCAGTGTTGGACCTTTGTACTTTTTGTGACGCAGGGTGGTGATGTGATCAGTACTATTCTAAGAAAAGAAGTTACGTATGATCAACGGCAGGGAACCTGTGCCGAGGTGAAAGCCTTACAAATAATCTCTTTAAATTGATCACTTGCAGTATGCTGAAAACCTTCTACGATTCAATAAAGTATATCAGTTACACAGACACTTAAGAGCTTTTTTCCCTTTAAGTATTACCAGGTTGACAACGCCAACTGTACAAGAGATTCAGACTGTGTTGAGGGAGAGGTCAATTTTAATGGCCATGGTACTGTTCATTTACACATGTAATTTATTGTGTATTCCATGATGAAACTTGCTGAATTTTTTTGGTATGACTTATAGGCAGGAGGACTGGGAGATGTGTGCAGTACTACAACTACACATTTAAAACATGTGAAATTCAAAGCTGGTGCCCAGTTGAAGAGTATGCTGCAGTGCGGTAAGTGCTACCAACTGGGACGTAGTGTGGTAGATGGAAACCATTTTAATGTCCTGGTGTCCAATACAGAACCGGTGCATTCGCTTTGCCGTGTAACAAAATATTCCTTGTTGTCCTCTACAGAGAGCCAGCATTAGTGGAGGCCATCAATTTTACTGTATTCATCAGGAACTCCATCCACTTCCCCAAATTTAAAGTCTTAAGGTATACACACATAAGAACATAATGACAACTTAATAGGCATTCTGCTATTTAGAACATGCTTCTATTAAATATTTCCCAGGGGAAACATAAAAGATGCTTCAAACAAACGCACACTGCGAAGATACCTAGATAGGTGCCATTATGATGAGGAGAAAGAGCCTTATTGTCCAAACTTCCGTCTGGGCTTCATTGCTAATAAGGCGAGAGAGAATTTTAACAAGCTTTGCCAGACTGTAAGTATCATTATCATTGTAATATTGTACTGTAAGTAAGATCATTATTGTTACAAAATGAAGAATTATTCATTTCATAAATAGTGGATTAGGTTCTATTAAATGGATTTCATTTAGAAGAGGTATACCTATATCTAATACTTAGGGTGGAGTGATTGGTGTTTTTATTAACTGGAAGTGTGATCTGGACTTGGATGCATCACACTGTAAACCCACATACTCCTTTCGCCGTCTTGATATGCGAAAGGATTTGGCAAATTCTGGCTACTACTACAGGTGATGGACTTCTACAATAACAGAAGCCTAATACATGAACATTTGTATCAATACTTTATCTTAATCACATCATTATGTTATTCATTAGATTTGCCAAATATTACAGCAAAGATGGTGTGGAGTCTCGGACACTTACTAAAGCCTATGGCATCCGCCTGGATGTCATAGTTCATGGACATGTAAGCACCTACATTCTGTAATGCCTTGTAATTATTGTCTTAACGTGACACTATTTTCATGTTACACACTTGCAGGCTGGAAAGTTTAGTCCCATCCCAACCATCATAAGCATAGTCACAGCAATGACATCAGTTGGAATTGTAAGTTTTAAAAGCTTTTTTCTCTTCATTTCACAATATCTAATTGGTTCCAAAATAAAAGCTTTACCTTACCTTTTTTTTTTTAACCTCTGCTAGTGTACAATTTTCTGTGACTGGATCATGCTAACATTTATTGACAAGAATGAAGTCTTCAGTGAAAGAAAATTTGATGAAGTGAGTCAAAAATATTGATCTCAACTCAGACATGGTCTCAAATAATGCATATTTAATCAATTTTTTCCCTTGACCATCCTCAGGTTGCCAAAGAACCCAAAATACAACCCATTGTCACAGGGTTTGGTTATATCGCAAACTATGGCTCCAGCCATTCAGACCTGTCCGATGGTGTCCCGCTGTAAGATTTAAACAATTGCCTCAATCCTTGCCTTTCAAGTTTGTGGACCTGCACAGCCACTTGATAATAAACGACTATTATTATTGACTAGCTTTTGCTAGATATAGTCACATGTCATTGCCAAGCTCTTAGCCAAGTTTATGTTGCACATTTCTTTGAGTACTGTTTTTATTTTATTTTTTTTCAGAAATAGAATTAATCAAATTTTTGAATCATGACCTTTGGGGTCTTGTAGTCCTCAATAGGTAAATGATACATCATGTACAAATTTTTCCTTAATGTCCTTTTATTTTATGTATTTTTTTCAACATTTGTTTAAGATGTAAATGTTGTTTACATCTTAAGCTTGTTGTCATAAGACAAGATTGTACATTTGTGAAAAATATTTAGAATGAATGTCAGTCAACCTGTGTTTTGTGCAATGAAAATATACAGGACAAAAGATCCAGGAGCATTGCAGGAGGAGCAATGAGCAGTAATCAAATAATGGTAACATTTCCCATCAAATGGTTTCTCTAACAAGATTGTGGGGAAGTGTGAATGCATCAGGACTTTCAGTAGTGTAAGAAGGCATGAGACTCAAGACTAATGGATTGTTGTCTACCACAAAGTGAAAAGGGGAGCCTACAGACAACCTAATGGTGGATTTTTATAAATCTAGGCTGTTCACAATTAATATATTTAAATTATTTATTGTATAAGAAAATGTATGTATAAAGGATTATCACTGTAGTCTACTACATCAAATGCACTGTCAATTTAAACTGACAGTACATGTGAAGTAAAATATTCATCAGAAAATACAAAGAATTCCTCATAAATTAGTTTGTCTACATGCCTGTGTCAGTGACACACTCCAGCAGCCAATCTAATTGTGCCTTAGTACAGTCTGAAATATGATTACTTGACTGAGAGTTCCATCAGCAGGCAAACTGAGTCCTTGGAACAATTACGTTAATGTAATAGAGGTGGATGGATAAGGCCTGTTCATGTAATAAATACTAATTAAAATAACTATTCTTCAAGAATCAAAACTTTATCACATTATTTTATTTAAGAAAATAGTACACTTGGTTCACTGCACTTGTCTTAGCAAACACATTTTGGTTGATTTTAAAATGTAAGTTGGTTTATTGCTGCTAAACATGTACAAATTTTACAGACATTAAAAAATCTCCTCCAAATATATCTGTTTGATGATTGAAAATATACACTACACGCAAACTAAATAAGTGCACTAGCTGACTGTTTGATATGGTGAAATTAGAACATTACAGTACATGCTGTAGACTGTTCTATAGTACGTTACATTTAGTGAGCCTTCTGACTCAAATGTGGGCTCATGACAAGTAGCCAATCGATGGTCTCTCCCAAGAAGCTCATGTTATAGTGGGATGCTATATTCTGAAATACTGTGATCTGCTCCGAGAAACTCTTCAAATAGAAGAAAAAATGCAATCAGAACATCAAATACAACCAATAATTGACTTTGATGGTATAAAACATTTCAAAGAATCAAACCTTTGTGGAAAAAGTGAGGTCGAAATCACCAGCACAGTTGCAATAAAGAGGCATGTTAGCTTCTTTTACTCCTTTGCACTTGCTGCACGCCTAAAATGAGGAAGAAAATCATTTTACAGCTGTTCAAAAACATAGCACTGTTGCATTTATGATTCTTATTCACTACACACAACCTATTTATTTACCAGGTCTTGCAATGTGTAACTCATGAGTTTCTTCTGCAGAGCTTCCACCAGAGCCATCTCTATGGACTCTGTTTCATACTGAGCCTGGCAGTTAGAGCAGAACCACTGCGGCAAGACGGATCCATCCTGAAATGAGAAGCTCATATAAGATACACATTTTGAAGAGATAAACTGACTTCAGGTTATAATGCCATTTGGTTGTTAGGCTCCTACTTGTCCTATAGATGGATCCTTGCAGAGATCAAGGTCTCGACAGAAGTTGCAATGATGGCAAATGACTTCTGGTAACACATAGGATTGGCAGGGGTCTCGGAACTGAGCATTGTCAGAGAATTCTCCGACATCTACAAGACGCAGTAGGTCTCTTTTTAACTTGTTCATTTGGTTGGTAATGTTGGAATCCAGTGAGAGTACCTGAACAGACAGGAAGGTGCAACTGTGTTATATAATTTGGCTCCTTGTCTGTCAGCTCCATGGGGAAGTGAGTGGTATACCTGGCAGACATATTTGATAAACTCCAGTGCTGGGTTGTTAAGTGGTAGATGAGAACCAGGCAGGACTGGGAACATCTCTGATGGTTGGGTCACACTTCTGGTTCCTGTCACCTTTTTTTGGATTTTTTGAGTGATAGTAAAAATGTTCTGAGTGAGTTCGCCTGACACATATTCCTGAGAGAAAGAAATTGTACCTGAAGGAAAAAAGAGACTTAATTATGGTCAGAGACATCAGCCGGTAACTGTATTATTTCCTGCTTGACCCTCTTGGATTTGCTTTAAACCCTTAAATAATCAATAACACATGTGCAAAATGTGAGCTTTGAATACTTTTTATATTTTACATTGTGTCTAACAAATGAGATTAATATTTTTTTTAGCCATCGCTGTGTGTACACTAACATGTGGTCCTCAGTATCCTAAAAGTTAAATCATAACTATTAATTTCGAAGCAAATCCAAGTGGGTCAACTAGGAGCCCTTAGTTCATTTCACATGGAATGACCCTTTACTGAAAGTAAAATCGATTTTTTTAAGAAAACTAAACAAAAATACAAACCAGGAAGAGCACTCAAGTCTCGGACTGCCTGCTGGGTAGCCTGACTGCCTCCTCGTCTTTTTATTGGTGTGGCTCCAGGAGTGTTACGGCGTACCTCTTCTTTCATGCTGTGGTAGACTGCTGCGATGTAAGCTGAGGTAGATTTGTGAAGAACTTTAGAAAATAAATGCAAGGGGCTCCAATGACATTTAGACACATGTTTTATTTGTATTTACCTGAGACAATCATGAGAAAATATTTCTGACAGGATGCTGTTTGAGGCAGATACTGCATGATGTTCCAGTTGCTCTCAATTAGATCCTCAACCTCATCTGTCTCTCCATCACCATCATCCTCCTCAGCCTCAAGTTCATCTTCATCTTCACTACCATCCTCCTCTCCCTCTTGTTGCTTGGCTTTTGTCTGCTTGGCTCCTTCCTGTGGTGATAGTGGACAAAATGATTGGCTTAGATGTAGTGGACAGACTAAAACAACGAACAATAAATTAGATGCAAACAAAATTGGTAAAGTACCTCTCCATACAAGATACTAGGTGGCAACTTGCCCTTCACACCACCATAATTGGCAGGATCCATCCACATCAGGAACTCCCAGCATCGAGAAAAGGAAACTGACAACGAGTGGAAGATTTCTCTGGAGTGTATACTGCACAGACACAGTACGTTAACCAACACAGGCTACCAATAATGCAACAGTATGGGCAAAACAAAAAAGTCTAACCTGTTAGTGATGTATTCTATGTAACCTATGGCATCATCTATCCTCCTCTTTTTCGTACACAAGATGATTCTGTTGAAATTTCCATACACCACAGTGGAGCCGAGTCGTTTGAACTCAGCAATCAACCTGAAAACAGAGAAAAAATATCCTTGTGCTCGTGACTTAACTTTAGTACACGTGCGATTATGAATTGTTCCTAATGGTGTGATTCCGTTCCTTCATTCATGATAAATTTCAAGCACGATTGTGTGATAATATTGACAATACATTCATATTTTCAATGCACAGATTAAGAATTTAAAAGCACTCACTGGAGGAAGACCTTCTTCATCATGTTGTGTAGTGTGCGGTGGAGAGCGGGGTCATAGAGGAGAGAGCTGGGCGAGTGCAGCCATCGATAGAAGTGCATCACCTGGTTGTCTGCGTACACATTCTGGTACTGTGTGATCTCCCTGACCCATCCAACCACCATGCTCTTAAGGATCCTGCTCACACAATATAGCAGAAATAAACAACTCTAATGGGGCATAATGCACCTCCACAATTTTATCTGACGGTAATAAATGAGATTCTAAACCTGAAAGTGTTGGAACAAAGAGCTGTTTCGTCATAGCTTGCCAATGCACTGGCTCCCTGGTTTCCTGACATCATGTCTTCCAAAGAAGCTTGCTGAATCACATCAAAACTAACGCCCAAACTGGCCCCGCCCTCCATGTCATTGACATGCTGTGACTGGAGAATTGTGTTAACTGCCAGGCTTTGAAGGTCAAGCTCCACACAGACTGAGGTAAAAAAGATTAACCAATAATTAAATCTTCAAGAAACTATTAAATTCCAATTTGTAAACCACTAGGTACTGTTTGACTGATCACCTGTGGAATAGCAGCCTTGAGCATTGATTTCCACAGAGCTCCTGTCATCACTTTCCATGACCAGGCGACTGTCGTCAGCCTCTTTGCCTCCAAGATCTGGTCTGGATGTATGTGACAGCCACAGCAGGTGGTTGTGCTTTCGCAGATGTCTTGCCAGAAACAAGTCAGAACCAAATATGGAAACATCCTGAGGCAGGTTCCCTACTGGCAAGTGGTAATACCTGAACAAAGGAAATAAGGTTAGTTGACTTAAACAATTACTGTAACAAAATTAACGAATATCTGTAAAGAATATGTAAATAATTATGCTTGCAGATGATACCTTGCCATGTCAAAAGCCTGTGACAGACAGCTGTCCAGATTGAGATAGTGGCGAATCATCCGTCGTGCTCCGTGCCTTTGCCAGTCGAGGACATTATAGCTGATCTCATCAATCACATGCACAGGAACAACTGGGAACTCCTCAAGCACTGGCATCCCTGCTGCCAGACGGCGCAGCTCCCAGTTGGACTGTACTGCTATGAGTGTGGGTCCCCGACGCTCCTCCTAAACAAAAGATTTATTTCAAAAATTACAATCATGAACTTGGATCACATTTATTAGTATGATGAAATAAATATACATTTACCTTATAGTTTAGCAATATGCGCTGCAGTGCACGGTAGACAGCTTTCACATCATTCTCAGCTCGGACCTCAAAGTTATGTTTCTCTGGAGGAAGGAGCTCCTCTGTTGTCTTTTCCAGCAGTGCAGTGCGTTCAGCTGTGTACAGGTTACTCAGGTTTGGCATCTGGTTACTTCGAACCTTAAAAGATTCATTTTTAGGTTGGCATGTACATCTAAAGACAATGGTTGAAAGTCACAACATGAAAATAGTATAAAATGTTTCTTACTGTGTCCAGGATAAAGATACTAGCTTTGCGTTGGGATGGAATGAACAGACCAAACAGGGCCTTGTGACCCTGACTGTGATGATATAGGTACATATGTCGAACACTCCCTGAAAGGTGAAAATTACATTACCCAACAGAATAAAAAACAAAAGACTACATTGTCCTTGTATAACAAATTATTTGATGTGTCATTAAGACTCTGCCATTAAGATGGCCAGAATTGTGATAGATAGGTAGATACCAGGTTCCAGGTAGTTGAACTGGGCTAGAGACCTCATCTCCAGATGTTCGAGTTCAAAAGTGTCAGCTTCTCTGCCAGCAAGGTCTCTCACAACATGCTTATTGACCATGCACACACAACCTAGCTGCACCAGAGCACGAAACAACAAGGGGACCTAAGAGAGTGACAGTATACACATATTGTCATTATGCAAACTGCTTACATGATCCCACATTCAATCAAATACTATACTATGGAAGTAATGACAATTTTAAAAAGTTTCTAATAATGCACCTGTGTTTCATAGACCCCCTCAATGTCAGGTGCAGAAAGATCAGCGTTGATTTCATTGATGTGCTCTTGGTACATATCCTCTGGTACACAGTACTCATAAAGGTAATACACCATGTTGGAGCGAGGAAGCATGCGGTTCACCTGTAGCCAAATAATCTAACTTAATACCTTGATAAAGTATTCAAGCATTAATTATATAAACTGCATGTATTTCCAGCACCTTCTTGTATGTGGCACCCTCCTCCTGTTTTGGGACTTTCTGATTGACATAAAAGACTCGTGGGATGTTTAGCTTCATGCAGTGGAGGTCATTACCGATCACTGCCCAAAGCTTGTACAGGCCAGGGTGACTGGTTTCTGCAATCTGTAAGTTAGAAGAATGAGAATATCAATATCAATATGAATTGGAGCCTTAGCCTTTGCATTAATAGAATATTGTGTCAAATGTTATGTTTTCTCAACCTGCACAATCTGCCAAGGCATGTCTAAGATGCTGCGTGCTGTTCGTCGCAGGAAACTTCCAAGTCCAGTGGCGGGGCCACCTCTTATCACTCCTCCCCCTACAGGCTGAGCTTCACCATCTAGCAGCCTCCTCCTCTTCTTCCTCTCCTTCCTTTGCCTTAGTTGTAATTCCCACTTTTTCTTATGGTACCGCAACCAGACCAGACGCTCCTCCTGTTCACAAAATTATTTTTATATTAGTCATTATTCAATGTGTGTCATCTGACCTCGTTCATTTTGAAACACAATTGTTTACAAAACTGTGGTGGTAACAAGGTCTTGTTATTTTTCACTTCCAAGAGCTAATCACTTGGGACTTGTTCACAAAACATAAGATTAAAAAGTAACAAAGATAGCCCTGCTTAATAATTTACCACAGGCTAAGCCAAATACAGTGGGAACAAAGTTACTGTTTCTTCATGTTTACCTTTGTGGTTCCCATGGGTGGAGGGGCACCCAGAATTTCTCTCCAGGACTGGGTGAGCTCCACATCCTGGGATTCCCCCTGACTGTCTTCTCCCTGCGAGGGCCGCTTTCTCTTTGTGCTGATTAGAATGGCTGGCTGTAGAGGTCTGGCCGGCATCCCAAAATCCTCAATGTCAGCAGTCTGGCCAGGTACAAGGGGCTGATGAGCCACCTGAGCAAAATAATAAATTAAAGTAGCATTTGAAAAATAAAGGCCAAAAAAGCTAAAATCTGCTATTATAATAAGACAAAGTGCAGACCTGTCTCTTGCCTTCACTTGTAAACAGTTCACTGATTTTCTTTTGCTTGTAGATGTCATTTTTCTCCAGGAGCTTTTTATGTAGCCAGTCAGGATGCCTGACTCTCGGTACTGGATTTTTCACCTTATGTGCAAAATAAACAACATAAACACTAAATAAGTTTGAACAAATTGATAACCTATCAAAGACTAATATGTTTTCTTGTACCTGCTGAAGGGCTGCGGGGATTGTGATGATTTTTTGAATTGCACTGCCCAACCTTTCAATGTAGTAACTCCAATCAACAATCTATGAAAAAGAAAGAAAGGGTTTGTACTCCAGTTCCTCCAGGTCTGTATCCATTTATGATATGTTTATCTACTAACAGAGCGGATATCCAAATCATGCAGGCTCGGCATCTTTAACCACTTTCTAAGGAAATGTTTCTTCACACTAGGCTCTGCTTGGAAGATGGCCAAGGGAATAGCTCTAACAGAGAAATAGACAGTCAGGGTCAACCACATTTAATTGTAGCATAAACTAGAAAAACACAAAAGAGCTTGAACAAAACACTGAGAAGTAAAGTAAAAAAAGAGATGTAAACCAACCTCTCTGTAACAGGGGAGCCCTCTGGTTTTCGAGAGATTACAAATCGGCAGCTCAAGCCAGCATCTTTCACCATTTGGTCTCCCAAGAACTCAGCCAGTCTTTTTGCTGTACTGATAGACGTGGACTTCTGTTCTCCATAGTCCTCCAGTTTTCTAGACATGGAACGATTCTCTGAAATTAGGTCAAACAACTCTGCATCTGGCATATTGGCAGCCTGTAATAAACCAGTAAAATAATGATGGTTAATAATGTTCTTTCATGTAAAAACATAACCAATAGTTTGAAAAAACAAACAACAGAAGAGAAAAAAAGTTCACCTTGCTGTAGAGTACATCTAACCAGTAATCTGCTACTTTGGCCACAGAGGCGTACACTTCCTCCAGAGTGGTGCCCTTGAGGAAAGCCTCAAACACTGATGACTGAAAAATCTTAATGAGCTGTAGCTCTCCTCTTCTTTTCACTTCAAAACCTTTTAGCTCAGCCAGAGAGCCATCTTCATTGAACACAGCATACCTACAACAGACAAGAAATTCAAAGGCAAGATCAGTCACCATTTGAATCTGAATGTCTGCTTTAATTGCAACAACATTATGATCTTCTATGTGACAGATATTCACAGATTGTGTATCAAAATAATTCTACAATCAGAGGCTTAAATCAAACAATGATGCGGCAAAACAGAAATGTGAGTGGTGCCAATGTGACCAATTAAGTTTCAGCACCTTGCATTTAACACAATTATTGCATATTGCACGATTTCCTAAAACCGTACAGCCAAATATTAATGCTTGTTTTATTATATTTCTGACACATACCTTTTCTTTAGTTTCTTGCCTTCCTCTTTAGAGGCAGGAAGGATCATGGCTAGATATGGTCCATCCACCTCAAAGAAGATACTGTTTTCTGACCTAATAGTGTAATTTAGGGATGCAGGGTCAACCAGCTCATGATACTGGTTATTAGTAAATCCTTCCTTCACCAAAATATTCAGCATGGCCCCAGGATATGAGATTGTCACTTTAGGCTTTTTCTCATTACTAGTCCTCACTACAAAGTTCTCCGGAAAGGTATTGGGGAGGACACACCAGATACCATCAGTGTCCAACTCAAGGGGCCTCCTGAGAAGCAGAAAAAAAGAGTAAAAGAATTTTAAATAATAAACACAAGTAAATATTTAAGACATAATGCTAAAGAAGATATCTAGAGGCACAGTAGGAATATGAACAACACTGGAAGTAAATCACAACACAACAATAAAAACAGAAACACATCATGGGAATTTATATCAATGCTAGACATCAGCAAAGATATTATCTAAGGCGTTTCAATAATTCTATCAAGTTATTTAGATGACAGTCACCCTATTTGTTCAATGAGCTCTCTCGCCTGAGTGATAATGTTAGCTCCAGTGTGACACACAATGCCAGCCATCTCCATTGAGTACCAGCGAGCCCTAATGAAACAGAAGAATTACACAGAAGAACTTTTTTTTAAACAAATCATCTGCAGAAATAAAACAGTAACATAACATGTGAAACCAGCGTTCACTCATACCCTTTCCTCATGACGTAGCCATAGAAAGAGTTGAGAATACACTTGTGAGCCAGCTGAAGAGATTCATATAGAATCTCCATATTCTTGCAGCGTTTCGCCTCTGCTGCATCACCATTGTCTTGTGCGGCTGACAGTTTTTTCTTCCACACCTTAAAACACAAGTTAGGTATGACTTAACAGCATAACTGAATTGAATTTAAAGTAGTGGGCAGAAAAAAGTACCTTGTGGAGTCCTTTGAATTCATAACGTCGATCTCTGAAGGCTCTCACTGTATCAACGTAGAAGGAGTTTTCTCTTTGACAGATGGTGGTGACTCGCTCCTCCAGTTTGGTAACGTGTACCTTTTTATAGGCCTTTTTACAGTAATCTGAGTCAACAAAGTGATGATGGTTATGAGATGGGTGTCTTGACTGTAAGCGAACAGGTGGTTAACGAGTCATTACATGAGCCCCTACCATTAGATCTGTTTACAATAAAATGTTTGAGTAGTGTAAAAACTAGCAGTAACCAGAAACAGATAATAGAAAAGTGTCTAATTTAAGTAAATAGCTCACCTGCCAGACGTTTCTTCTCATGCTTGGCCTGTTCCTCCCGGGTGAGTGCATGGAAGGCTCGAGGTGGACCATTGGGGAACAGTGGAGGAAACTTTTCTGACTCAAGCTGCTGCTGAATACGGTGGAACTCGCTGCGACTGGCGGGCACTACAAGCAGAAATAATGGCTCCATCAATATTATATGTTACTATTCAAACATAAATGCCTTCAGGTGATGAATAGACAGGAAGAACAAGGTTCCAATTTGGGATCACAGCATCAGATTTAATAAGATGAAAAAGTACTAAGCATAGTAACACTGACTAATTTCTCCTCTCCACTGCCAGGTCATCCTCCTCTGACAGGTAGCTCCAGGTTTGTTAAAGTCACAAGCAGCACAGGTGGCTGCATCAACCATTGCAGAGGGCTGTAAAAGGAAAATATGTTGGCATTCAGATAACTCATTACTTTTGAGAACTACCGGGAAAGATTGTAGTTGATCGTCTGACCTGAAGGCGGTTGGTAAGGATGATATTGGGGTACATGGCACCAACGTCGAGATGGTAAATGAGTGGGCACTCAATCCTATTCGGAACCTCTTTCAGGGATGTCAATTTCTTTTTTATCTCATCACAAACCTAAAGATGTGTAATAAATGGTTTTATGTGTTATTAGTACATTTCAATATTTCAGTATATGAATATGTTGATAAATGCCCTGTGAAACTTTACACATTACAGGGATGTGAACAAAAACATACCTCATTAAAGTTAGTGACCTGTTCCAGAGGAAGCTTCTCTTCTTCCTCAATGGCATGACGTATTGTTCGCTCAACTCTCTGATGCAAAAAGTCAAATGCAGCTGGGTTCTGTAAAAAGTCAGTCAGTTATAATTTTTGGCACTTGATAGATACTACAAAAAATCTTCACTGGGATAAGTACCATTTTAAAACGGCAAGGAATGTCACTACGGAAAACTCCAGACTCAAGCGCCTCAACGTGACCACCCACATAGGTCTCAGAGTCCAAAACATGGCCGTCATCAGTGAGCTTGTTAAATACTTGCTCCTGTTTGTTTGGGAAGATAATGTTGGCATGGAAGGCCTGAACCATCAGCAAGGCTTCACACAGGGTTCCAGAGCCTTTTCGTAGCACCTGGGTAAACAGAAATGAAAGCCTAAACATGGCTGATGGAAACAACATTGACAAAAAATGAACACACAGTATATATTTCAGTTATTCAGTAATTAATTTGCAATGAATGACAAACCTCATCAGGTTCCATTGGAATGATTGTGCACAGAGCAAAGATAAAGGGGTGAACATATTTCATGTAGAGGTAATATGTAGCCACGGCGTCAGAGACAGAATATGTGGCCAGAGTCTGACAAAAAAACAAAAAACAACAGCATTAACATTCCAGTAATAAAATTTAATTATTAAGCAGCTTTGAAACTTTCGATACCTGGGGCTCCTCAGTTGCCATGCGACACATTTCCTCTGGGTCCAACTCCACAGGGTCATAGCTTAATTTGGCTTTGGCTGCTGCCTTCAGATTATGGCTTCCAACAGGCAGGTAGCTGTCTCTCTTTACCCATCTGTTGTACAGAATAAACATTAACAGAAAATTCACTTTCAGCTCAGACATAGACTTAAATTGAAATTCATTATTTCAACAATACTTTAAGCAATCCATGTGGATGGCCTGGCTGGACTTGTATTCTCCTTGGCTGTCCTTCTGGAAACCAATCTCTCTGTGCATGTTCAGACCATGGAGGGCTGCCCGTGTTTCCACAAAAGGCCTGTTATAGTGCAACATTAACATTAAATGTACTGTTTTCACTTTGTCATAAACATGCAGATATGAAAGTGGAGAATGACAGCTCACCAATCAAAGAAGTCTCCGTTGTAGGTCACGAAAATATTTGGTTTTGTTTCTTGAACGTGATCAAACCACCTTTTAATAAGGGACACCTAAAGACAACATCTAGGTTAAACATAATAATTACCATGTTTGAGCATTTGTTTGGAAAGATTTTGGGCAACGTACCTCATCATCTTCATTGAATACAGTAAATGGACCTTCATACTCTGGTTTGGGAGTGAATTCAAAATCCTCAATGTTCTCTGAGACAATCTCTCTGTTTGTGATAAGAAACCCCTTTTGTGGAAATAAAACAAGAACTTGTAGAAGACATAAACCTATAATACAAGTTTTGCAAAGAACTTAAAACTTACTTGACCATCAATCATATAGGAAATCATCATTATCTGATCTGACTCAGCATCTGGAAATTTCAGTGGAAGTTTAGTGGTCTCTATGTCAAAAGCCAAAACAACTGGATCCTAAAAAAAAATAGAGCAAGATGTTATGGAAATCCCAGTGAAAGAAAACATGCTTTCTTTTTTTGCATTGACAAAACTCTCGTACAGGCCGCTCCACAAGATCATCTCTCCGTACAATCTCTGGTGGGTAGGAGCTGCCTCTGTATCGAACATTGTACCAGTGAGCCTAAGAATTACAGCAGAAACTTAGAAGGGAACAGACACAATTGTTGGGTTTTAAGACATTAATTTATGTTTTCATATGTCCTTACCACATGGATCTTCAGGTCAATGGACAGACGGACATGGTAAGGCACATCATACTCTCTCATGTCCACAATGTTGTCCAGCTGTTCAGAAATACTCTTAGCCATTGCATCTTCATCTACTGACATCACATTGCCACCTGATAATGCACTGCAAGACAAAGTAGATGTTAATACATGTTAATGAACACAATAAGAATGATTATTTAGTTGCAATTCACAGATTTTACCTTGATAACATTGAGGTGTAGGTATCATTGGACTGCTCTTTCTCCCTGTTTTTACGTACTGCTGGGGCAATCTCACGTTTGACTTTGACAAGGTCATCAACTGTGTTAAATGCCAACTTGATGTAGTTTCTCTTTAGTCCAACCAGATGGTTTGGCTAGAAACAACAGATTAGCACTGCAGTCAGACACTGTTAAATTACATCAATTTAAAAAAAAAAGAAAAGAAAAACTGAAATGCACCAGGTCGAGATCTTCTTTGGGGATTATTTCCAGCTTTGACACTTTTCCTTGAAACTTCTTTGAGAGGTAAGAGATCACTTCCCTCTCACAGTTCTGCAATTAAAACACATATTTGAGTTAAAACATTTGTTTTTTTCTATAGCTTTTGTTATTTTCCAAAACAAATGTCAAATTATGATTTACCTTTTTAGTAGCAACATAAAAATATGGTTTGAACGGGAGTGCAACCTAAAAGATATGTGACAGTAATAAATTAGACTGCTTTACTGTATTTTGCATAATTACATCTGACTTATTGTTTCCCTTCTCTGTGCACACCTTAAACCTGCTCCCATCTTCTTGGATAAAATAGTAGTCCACAGCACTAATCATCCTTTTGTCTTCATCCAGGATCTCTGTCTAAATTTGGAGCAAAGGGTATCAGACTCTGTATTGTTTTAAATGAAGAAACTAGATGCTAAACATTTTACTACGAGCACCTACTGGGTGCATGTTAATGAGCCAGCCTGTTTTCTCCCCTGGCTCCTTGATCCTCTCGAATCCAAACCTGGAGTCCATCTCGTCTGTGAACTGACTGCGCTCCAGTCTCTTGAGAGCCGACAAGGAGGATCCATCATCCCTGTTTTGGAGACAAGAGTCAGTCTTTAACCGTCTTTCATTTTGGTCTGAAAATGTTTAGTCATATGACACAGTTTTGAAATGGACTTGTGTAAAAACACTTAGGGATATTAAATGTGCTCATTTTGAAAATAAATGTTAGCAACATCTTGCTCCATTTCATTTAGTATTAATCGTGTTTCGGGTCAATATTAGATAAACCTTCAATTTTAATGTGAACTCTATTGTGCTTTTCACATCCGCGATAAACACAAATATTTTCATTGGCTAAAGAACCATCCACTGGTTTACATTTAACAAATCACTTGCTGAAGACTTGCCACACATAAAGAAAATTATAATAAACACGCTGCCATGACATACTGGTTTTCCTGATCTCCGCCACTTTGTCCTCGGTCCGCTTTGAATCGTCCACTGTTTTGGAGAACCATTTTAATCGCTGCCCACCAACAACAGCAAGAATAGTCAAATCCCAACGACACAGGGCCCTATGCTGTATTTGAACTAATATCGCATAATAGACAATGAAAGTAGCACAGCCAGGCTGTCAAAATCCTCTTCTTAGCCTTATGTTTTCCTATTTTGGCGCGATCCGCAGTTGCCGCGAGACTGACTCCGAGCCGGAAGTACAGAGATCGTAACAGAATAAGATGAGACACTCAGATTGATTAATTTCTTTACAGTTGTGTTCTTGTAATTTCCACTTTGTCAAACCAAAAGCCACATACAAGTTACTAATTAAAATTCAAAAAAAACATTGGTACACAAACATTGGTAAACTTTCTGGTATTATGCGCTTTAAAGTAATTTTAACTAAAAGCAACCAGAGGCACAACTATCTGGAAGTAGTGGACCCAGGAAGTATGGAGAAAGAGATAAAATGTATTAAAATATGAAACAAACATTTGGTAATATATACAATCAATGGTTAAAACACGCTATTAGGGAAAACATACATACAACAGCCTAAAATGTTTTTTGTTTGTTTTTATTGCTTTATTATAATAAACGTATAATAAAGCAACAAAAAATTGTTGTAGTGTTCATTTGAAGAAGACATTGACACAATTTTACTCGCTGGTCTACATGGTTTGTAGTTCCGAAATACATCAACTAAATAAACTAAGCCATCCTGTTCCTGTTTCATCTCTGCTGGTGTCTCTGTGGGCGGAGCAGAGCTGCACATGTTTACTGTTGAAAGGCCGCTGTTGTGGACGGAGTCTGGAGAGGGGCTGGGGCTGAGGGGCTTCCGAGACGTTTGATGAAGGTGGTCTACTTTCAAATAACATTTAAACAGCGCTGCCATTTTATTTACATGGACATCTGTGACGTCAACAGAAATAAGCAACGAAAGATGCAGCTTAATTCAAAATACTAATCTGAGTGTGTAAAAAAACATAAATGCAGTCAGAGTCTGCGTTGCAGCTAGCCTGCTAGCACGACCCAAAGCTGCAACAACAACTAGAGCTGTGCAGTCATGGTGAGTGGATTATAGGTTTTATGTCGTAATTTTTTGCCTGACTATATTTGCTAATAGTCTGGTACTGAAGCAATGTCTAAAAAAACTTTCACAACTTTTGTTTTGAATTGTTTGTTTGAAAACTTCACTCCATCATTGTAGTTGTTCAGTTGTGCTCCAAAAATTATACATGTTGTATTTTCATATTTTGTGTTCATTTATCAGACTGATTTATCAGCTGACATCACCATAGAGACAGTCATTTGGGGCGTTGTTTATTCTTTGGCAATGCTGCATGTCTAACCTTTTTGTTTCAAAATTGATTGACATAGTAAGCAATCAATGAGTAGTGTACACTGAACAGAAGTGGAGAGTCCATCATGGCAAGTAGATATAAGTAACTTCTTATTTGCCATAAATGCGTGGCACATTTATTTATTAACTTCTGGTTGTTGTTCTTTATTTGGCTGTCACTGGATGCTATATGCTGTTTATGCCTCATCATCCTCACGCCTCGTTCCTGCAGTATTGACCTTTACCCCACATGAAGCTGCCATGGGGGCTCTCATGTCAGCTGTTACGGACAGGCTGTTTACTTCAGACTCACTGGACATAACCTGCTGTGTAGTATTCATAGTCAACAGCATTACCTCACTGTCCAGAGCAAGATTTATCTTTTCGGTATTTTAGAAAGCTAGTGGGTTATGTGTAAAGAATGTTATAGCTTTGTGTGAACCTAGGTCATTAATGGGCTAATCATTGTAAAACAATTTATTAAACAATTAGTATATTAGTACTTGATGAGGCTAACTTTGGATGCTTTCTTGTTTTCTTCCTTTTTAGTTTCAAAAGGATGCCATTAACTGCTACCTGTAGTGCTCTTGGGGCTAATCTTTTAATTTAATACCATAATGCCTGAAAAAGAAGAGGAGTCTGCTTCTGGCTGTAGTCCTGCAGCCAGAGAGGACACCCCACAGTCAGCTGTTCCTTCTCATTGCAGTGACTTTAACAGTTCACACGCCAGCATAGCCTCTCCTGAAGCTGAAACATCAGTTACTAAAAATACACAGACTTCATCTAAAGAAAATTCGAAGGAACCACCATTACCACTGAGCAGTAAGAAACCCTTTAAAACCAATGTGCCAATGCTCAGCTCAGGGCCAGAGGCCAGGGAGCGCCTTAAGTTCATTCTTGGTGCCTCAGAGGACAACTCTTCAGATGAGGAAACTCTGGCCGCTAAACCTCAAAACAGTGCACCTCTGCCATCTACCTTTACGCCCAATTCATCTTCTCAAAATGCTGAACCTCCACCCAAAACCAGCATGAAGTAAGGCTCCATTTACTTTCTACTATTGTGTTTGAATGTTTCATTGCTCATTCCAAAATCATCACAGCCAAGCACTAATTATTATTATTGTATGTGGGATATGTGCTCATGCTGTGACACCCAGGCTGTTTGTTATCACCTGACAGTTTGGAATATATCTGTGTTATTGTGGCATGTCAAATACCCCAGGTCTATTATTGGAACAAGAATCCAAGCCAATGACTTTGAAATCTAGTGTCTGTGTAGGTCACAACACCCTTAACAGCAGGCACACAAACCTATCTTTTACAAAGTTAGTTATATGTATATTTGGTAACTTTTTGACCGTAGTTGCTAAATATTTATGTTCAGCATTTACCTGGTGCATAATGGTACATGTTCCACTTTCTGCACTTGGAGAAGCAACAACTCTTCCTCATACGATAGAGTCAGGTAAGGGGTTTTCTGTTGCCAAGCAAACACTGATATTTTTGTGCTGCTTTTCTGAATATTACGCTAATGTTTTTTGTCTTAAAAGATTTTTTTCACGGTGTTTTGTGATCTGTAGATGGGCTCTGTTTTTAGCAGATGTGGGAGGGGAAAGTGGAGGGAGTGACAAAGAGGAAGTAGCTGTTTGGCTTTTGTTTTGATCTTAGCCTCCAGTGCACAACACTAAATTAGTCTAGAACATGGAAGAAAAACTCTTTCCAAGTCACAACTGGTTCTCATTTATGCTAAGGTGAGTGCCATTAAGAGCTGATATACTGCTTGATGTAATATACAGCTTCCTTGTTTGTTTTGTGCATAACTGTGCAAATGTAGAAAAGCTTGTGCAAACCCAGAGTAGGTTGTATCTCATGCGTTTGGTTTTTGTGAAAGTATTTATGATTGTTATGTAACTCCACATTTAATGTTGGCACATGTTTCAGGAAATCTAAAACGATTTGCTGCAGTAAGTGTGCAGAGGATTAAGTAACAGTACTC
The DNA here is from genome assembly GCA_036850595.1 of Rhyacichthys aspro. Taxonomy (NCBI): domain Eukaryota; kingdom Metazoa; phylum Chordata; class Actinopteri; order Gobiiformes; family Rhyacichthyidae; genus Rhyacichthys; species Rhyacichthys aspro. The sequence goes on from CM072156.1 coordinate 13,291,422, forward strand.
AGTGTGCCGTTATGATGCAGGTATTTTGCTTCATGTTGCACTTATTGACATTTCACAAGAGATTTGAAGAGTTTGAACCCATCAAGGCAGGGAGCAAAGTGGCGATTTCTTTCTTAGGTTATGTCAGAGAGGGAGCAAAAGTGCATGACACTGGGCAGGAAAGGGTTATCATTCAGTAGAGCAACTACTGCGTGTAATCTCAAGTGAACTGTACAATGCAGGTGTTATGTCTAAAGGTCGTATCAGCACAGACAGAATTGCACTTCACAATTGTAGGCCACTGATGCAACACAGGTGTTTCTTAGCCATATCTTCTTGACATAGGCCAGACTTTCTCTAAAGTTGCTCATGGTGCAATTGCCACAAGACTTTCAAATGAGCAGGCCAAGAGAGAATCATGGTATGTTGAGTAATATTTTTCACAGCAATATTTATTCAATAGAAAAACATGTGAAATTTGTTTCCAGTTTTATATTTTAGTGCTTACAGTTTGTGTGATTGGTTGTGCATTGCTATATGAGTTTATATCATGTACAGTGAGATTTATAAAACTAAAATCAGAATCCATAAATAGTTTATATATATATATAAAAAAAAAAATACACTATTTATACCTCTAAGTAATGACACTTTATTTGGGCTGTGTTTATGTAGAATGTATGGGGTCAGACATAAAGGGGTTTACTTTGCTGCTGAACTTTAACTTGAGATTTTGCCAGTTGATCCATACATTGTCCATACAAAATGTCCATTTTCTGCCGATATCTAACCTTTTGTCTGTAGAAACTAATATCAGTTAGTTTATGTTGTTTTTATATTTATTTATGTTATATATTATGACATGAGATATCATGCAACTTACAGGTCATTTACAACACTTGATGGCTATTATAAAGATCTGGGTGTCATTGTATGTTTTATAAAGGACTAACAATGCATTACTACCATAGGCCTAGTATGTCTGGTCTTCATTTGGTGAAAAAAGGACGTGAACACAGAAAAATGGATCCACCAAGAGACTTCACAGTGGCGTCTCCTGCAGAGTTTGTCACTCGGTTTGGTGGCAACCGTGTCATAGAAAAAGTAAGGGAAGCTTTATTTTCATATGTGAAACCTTAGACTTAATGAGTTCATATCAGCAGCCTTAGTTCACTAATTTTTCTGTTTTTTTCAGGTACTAATAGCTAACAATGGTATAGCTGCAGTAAAATGTATGCGGTCTATCCGCCGCTGGTCCTACGAAATGTTTCGCAATGAGAGGACAATTCGCTTTGTAGTCATGGTAACTCCAGAAGACTTGAAAGCTAATGCAGGTATTTGTGAACATATTATAATTTTATTATCTGTACATTCTATCACCACACAACTACACTGCTATATTGATGCAAGTGATGTGAGAGTACTGTCTTCTCATGGTTTTATCTGTACCTGCTCTAAGGTTGTTATTATCTGTATTTATCTGCAGAATACATCAAGATGGCTGACCATTATGTGCCTGTTCCTGGTGGTCCCAATAATAACAATTATGCAAATGTAGAGCTTATAGTTGATATTGCAAAAAGGATCCCAGTGCAGGTATTTTAGAGCTATTTGTGTGATTTCTTTGATCCACACATTGTTGTTGTACCATGTTACGACTGTTTTTGTTAACAGGCTGTATGGGCCGGCTGGGGCCACGCTTCAGAAAATCCCAAACTTCCTGAACTCTTGAATAAAGCAGGAATCTCATTCTTAGGTATCATGTTGTCCCAGTTTCTCATTTTAAAGTGTCTTACTTGTTTCCTAAATGACAAAAGCTGTTTCTCTTAGGGCCACCCAGTAAGGCCATGTGGGCTCTTGGTGATAAAGTGGCTTCATCCATTGTGGCCCAGAGTGCTGACATTCCCACTCTACCCTGGAGTGGATCAGGTGATACATAGCCTTATCCTCTCTCTCTCTGTCTCTGTCTCTGTCTCTCTCTCTCTCTCTCAGTCAGTCACTGCCATGCTGTAACATGGAGTGTAGACTTTCTGGTGTAGATAGATGTGTTTAAAGGTCACATCCATTTATTTATCTTTGTGTCCTTTTGTTGTGTCAGGTCTCAGAGTAGATTGGGGGGAGGAAGACCAAAAGCTGCGTCATGTAATCAGCGTTCCTCCAGAAATCTACAAACAAGGCTGTGTTCATGATGTAGATGATGGGTTTGCAGTAAGTGTAATCAAGTAAATATGTATACTAATGATAATTATACCACAATAATCTTTCTGTGTGTTTTCACTAACAATACTCTATTTCCTACAGGGAGCTAAAAAAATTGGTTATCCAGTTGTTATTAAAGCCTCAGAGGGTGGAGGTGGAAAGGGTATCCGTAAAGTAGAAAGTGCAGATGATTTTCCAAGTTCATTCAGACAGGTTTTTTTTTTTTTTTAGATTTTATACACCATTGGTTACCTAACATACACATATATGTAATTTTGATTACACGTTTTACATGATGCAGGTTCAGACAGAAGTACCTGGCTCGCCTATTTTCCTGATGCAATTGGCTCAGCATGCAAGGCATCTGGAGGTCCAGATACTGGCTGATGAATATGGAAATGCCATTTCTCTCTTTGGACGAGACTGCTCTATACAGAGAAGGCACCAGAAGATCATAGAGGAAGCTCCTGCAACTATTGCTCCTCCATCAACATTGGAGCAAATGGAAAAGGTGACTTGACTAAAATCCTTGATTGTTTTATTTGACAATTCTAACAATGTGACCTGCTCTAACACTAATTTCTGCAACAGTATGCTGTGCGACTAGCCAAAATGGTGGGCTATGTCAGTGCGGGGACTGTGGAATACCTCTACTCTGAAGATGGAAGTTTCCATTTCCTGGAGCTTAACCCACGTCTACAGGTGGAACATCCATGCACAGAGATGATTGGAGATGTCAACCTGCCTGCTGCCCAGCTTCAAGTATGTGTGTGTGATATATAAATACCTATAACTAGAAATTCAAATAGAAACATTCATATCTTAACTCTTACATCTCTCACAGATTGCAATGGGCATACCTCTTCATAGAATAAAGGACATACGGTTGCTTTATAGAAAAGATCCATGGGGTGACTCTGCCATTAACTTTGAAGATCCAGACTCCATACCAAGTCCAAGAGGACATGTCATAGCTGCACGAATAACCAGTGAAAACCCTGATGAGGTACATGCCAGTTCCACCAACCTTGAAGTATTTGTTGGAAAGGATATATAACTCTGCATTTTTTATTTATTTTTTTTACAGGGCTTTAAGCCCAGTTCTGGCACAGTGCAGGAGTTAAACTTCCGCAGCAGTAAAAATGTCTGGGGTTACTTCAGTGTCGGTGCAACTGGTGGCCTACATGAATTTGCAGACTCGCAGTTTGGTCATTGTTTTTCCTGGGGTGAAAACCGTGAAGAAGCTATTTCGTAAGCATCTTTTTCTTTTGTGATTAAGTAATGATTTATGATAGTCAGCAAATAAAAGTGACATGCCTTTGATTTGATTTTTTTTTTTTAAACATTTTTTAATATTAATTTAAGTCAATATATACTATATATACACTTTAAGTCAAAACTTACATTTACCATGTTCTTCAGGAACATGGTGGTAGCAATGAAAGAACTGTCCATTAGAGGGGACTTTCGGACCACGGTGGAATATCTCATTAAATTATTAGAGACAGAAAGCTTCAGAAACAATGACATTGACACTGCCTGGCTGGATCATCTCATTGCAGAGAAAGTACAGGTACCTGTCCTGAACACCGCAGCACATCATCACAGATGGATTACTATTTTTGTCAAACAAAATAAGATAATTAGATGTACGTGCTCTTTTCTGCAGGCAGAGAGACCAGATACTATTTTGGGAATTGTCTGTGGTGCTTTGCATGTTGCTGATGCTAGCTTCAGGAAGAGCATGTCTGACTTTTTGCATTCACTGGAAAGGCAAGTATATTTAATTGTCAGATATTGATATTGGTCTATTTAGAAATAACATATTATTTGATGTTCATTTTTAGAGGTCAAGTGCTACCTGCAGCAAGTTTGCTTAATTCTGTCAATGTGGACCTAATTTATGAAGGAGTCAAGTACTGCCTGAAGGTACTAGGTACTTCTTTAATGTGATTCATTTGCTTCTTCTTCTTTACTAATGAAATGATTTGTTAACAGGTGGCCCGACAGTCCCCAACTACATATGTGATCATCATGAATGGCTCTGACATAGAGATAGATGTACACAGGTTGAGTGACGGTGGTCTTCTTCTTTCTTATGATGGTAGCAGTCACACCACTTACATGAAGGAGGAAGTGGACAGGTAACAGGTCAACCTGTTAATATTGTTTTTGCATTCATTTTTGTTTCTGTTATGTTTTTGTTTTGTCTTGATAGCTACCGCATTATTGTGGGCAACAAGACCTGTGTATTTGAGAAAGAGAAAGATCCCACATTGCTGAGGTCCCCCTCTGCTGGCAAACTGCTGCAGTATGTTGTTGAGGATGGAGGCCATATTTTTGCTGGGGAGACCTATGCAGAAATTGAGGTGATTTTGATTGGTTATAATATAATTGTGCTTTATAAAATCATCAGGAGTTCAAATTAATGCTTTGGTTTCAGGTGATGAAAATGGTTATGACTCTGACAGCGCAGGAGTCTGGTTGTATTCACTTCGTGAAGAGACCAGGAGCTGTCCTTGAAACTGGTTGTGTTGTGGCCCATATGGAGCTAGATGACCCTAGCAGTATACACAGGGTATTTTATTTTTAACAATTTAGTTTGTCCTTAAAAGATATACTAATTGTGACTGGTTCAATTTTTACCTCGTGTCACAGGTTGAGCTCAACACTGCTGTGCTGCCACCTCAGCAGCCACTACCTATCATTGGGGAAAAGCTTCATCAGGTGTTCCACTCTGTGCTGGAAAACCTAATTAAAGTTATGGATGGATACTGTCTTGAAGAACCATACTTTAACACCAAGGTACTGTATGTCTTAGTGCAATTCTGTGCTGCAGCTAATTGTAAATCCTTCACTACTTTTCTTTTTCTTTCAGCTCAAACATTGGGTGGTTACCCTCATGAAAACGCTTCGAGACCCGTCATTGCCATTGTTGGAGCTGCAGGAGATCATGACAAGTGTGGCAGGACGCATTCCTCCTAGTGTAGAAAAAGATATCCGTAAAGTCATGGCTCAGTATGCCAGCAACATTACCTCTGTCCTTTGCCAGTTTCCTAGCCAAAGGGTAAGAACTATGGGACTGTTATTGTAGCAAAACTATTGTAAATCCATACTGAGAATGTGTGTGTATTAAAGTTAGTGATGTGTTAATGTGTAAAATAATCAGTCGGTAAACTACACACAAAGCTCTAAATAGACACAGATGACAGTGGAAAGGAATCTTTTATTCATGGATCAAACTTAGGCAGGGCCCATGATGCCAACAAGCCTAATTATAATACAAACTTAGAATTTTCTGTTTAGTGAATTAGAACAACATAATTACAGGTAATTATTACATTTATATTCATCCTATATTAGCTACGCCTCTGCTTGCACATTAGTTTTCACTGGGTACAGCCTGTAAGCCTAAACTCAGGGCTCCTAGTTAAACACAAATCTAACCTCTGTCATGGCAGGACTGACCAAAGTCCAGGGCTTTGTGGTTAATACTCAGTAGATTGTAAGCTTTTTTGTATTTACATATTTGTCATTTCACACACATCTGATTACACCCACAAACAATATATTTTCTTATCTTGACACTTATTAACAGTTGTTTTATCATTGTGAAACTCAAATAAGCTACTTTAGTTTCTCTTAACATCTTGCTCTTTCAGATTGCAAATATTCTTGACAGTCATGCAGCAACACTACAGAGAAAGGCTGACAGAGAAGTCTTTTTCATGAACACTCAGAGTATTGTCCAGTTGGTACAGAGGCAAGTTTTAAGACTCAAAATACTGTTCCAATCAAATAATCATATTTAAACAAATTTGTATTGAGTTATATATATTGTTTATACTAGGTACCGAAGTGGAATTCGTGGTTACATGAAATCTGTGGTTCTTGATTTGCTGAAGCGTTACTTAGAGGTAGAGATGCAGTTTCAGCAAGGTAATGTTATCATGATTTTGTCACTTTGTCCTTTGCACTGACTTTTAGGTCATTCTTAACATGTTCAAACTTGTTTTTTCCAAACAGCTCACTATGATAAGTGTGTTATCAATCTGAGAGAGCAATACAAGCCTGACATGACTCCAGTTCTCAACTACATCTTCTCTCATGCCCAAGTCTCCAAGAAAAATATCCTGGTCACAATGCTTATTGTAAGACTAATGAAAAATATTCATTTTGCAGTAAGCTCTTATATATTTAACATTAATTGTGTACCTTCACATGTACTTTATAGGACCAGTTATGTGGTAGAGATCCAACCCTGGCCGATGAACTGATGACCATTTTAAATGAGCTGACACAGCTTAATAAAATGGAGAACTCAAAGGTTGCTCTCAGAGCCAGACAGGTAAGACTAATACCGGTTGTATTTTGTTTATGGACAATAATAAACTTGGCATTACATTTGGGATTAATATAACATATTGAGAAGGTCTATGCTTTGTAAATATAATATCACACATGTGGCTGCATCACAGGTGTTGATTGCATCCCATTTACCTTCATATGAACTCAGACACAACCAGGTGGAATCCATCTTTCTGTCAGCTATTGACATGTATGGACATCAGTTTTGTCCAGAGAATTTGAAGGTCAGTGTTGTGTTGCAAAACATCCGTACAACAAAAATTTCTGCAAAGATTGCAAAAATGTATTTTTTATCACTTACAGAAACTCATCCTCTCTGAGACTTCAATTTTTGATGTTTTGCCCAATTTCTTTTATCACTCCAATCAAGTTGTCTGTATGGCTGCACTGGAGGTATGAAAAGCTAATGTAAAATAATCAAATTTTTTGTGTTTTTGTTCTTCTGATTTTTATCTACAGTCATTCTCTTGTTCCTAGGTATATGTACGCAGAGCTTACATTGCTTATGAGCTAAACAGCATTCAGCATCACCGTCTGCAGGATGGGACATGTGCTGTAGACTTCCAGTTTATGTTGCCATCATCACATCCCAACAGGTAATTGACCATAGGAACAAAGTCTATTGATTTGTAGTTAATAATTTGTAATGTTGTAGCCTTATTGAGACATTAAGTTGTATAGATAGTGGCTTTGGTTTTCTTAAAGTTAACATGAGTTGTGTAGCTTGCAGGGAGAGTAATTAGAAAAAAGTATACTTGGTACAAGTTATACTTGGCTGTAACTGCGTATAACTAACTTTGAATGCAGTGGTGTTACCCACTAAAATGGAATAAAATGTACTATCACATTAAAATATCAAGTAGAGAGGTTTGATCATTCACTGTTAATTTTGACTTATCGATCGTCTTATTTCAGAGGGAGCAGCCCTACTCTGAACAGGTAGAGTAAAGCTCCTCCCAACCAGCCAAACAACCTGATTGTGTGTATGTCTCACTTCAATGCATGATTAATGCACCAAGTTGCTGCCCTCTGTCCAGAACCAATTGCTTTAATTACTTAAATTTACTCTTTAGCTGAGCTTTTCTTAGAAATGAGTAATTCCTTTCCCAACTTATAAAGCATATGTAAAGCTTTTTGAGAGGTCTATCTTTTATCAATGACTTCTCAAAAATCTCAAGGCTGAAATGTTCATTGCTACCAAATGAGAAGAAGTTTTTACATCTTCTTATCTTGTTTGATCGCAATTCCAACAGCTAAAGTAACAACTGTACTATATAAACCTTTTAAACAAATAATAAAGAAAATACACCTAAGTTAATCATTGTTACAATACAAGGACCAACAGAATTGCTTGCTATCTAAAAGAATAATATTTAAAAAAAAATCACAGAAGTAATTAACCTCTCAACAAAGCTCCATCAGTGGTTCTGCCCTCTCACCTCTATTTCATTTTTTTCTTTAGGGTCCCGATTCCTGTAAGCAGTGCGGGCCAGTTAAAAATGAGGCGACAGAGCAGTGAACTTTTTCTGGAAGGCACGCTATCTCCACCATGTCAACGCATGGGTGCTATGGTAGCTTTGCAGTGTTTTGATGACTTCAAAAGGTAACAGTTTTCATTTTTATCCAGGCAGAAGAACTGGTAGACCAAAGCAAGAGGATGATAATTTAGTGATTATTTCTGTTTTTGTAGAAACTTTGATGAGATTCTGTCCAGCTTTGCTGATTCTTTCCTGGAAAATGAAACTTTCTTAGAGTCTTGCTCCAGTTTCTATGAGGAAGAAAACCTCAAAGTATGTGCCTTTTGTATATGTACTATTGCCCATTACTGACATTGTATATTACAGTGTTTGTTTGTCTCTACAGAATTCAAGGGAAAATCCAATTCACATCATTAATGTATCCTTAAAAACAGCAGACACAGAGGATGATGACGCCTTGGTCACAGCCTTTACAGACTTTACTCAGTCAAAGGTAAATCATTTATTGAGGTCTACATTACTTTAATTTGGAGTCATAGAGTCAAGAAAATGATACTAGTTAAACTGTTTTGTTTGTATACAGAAGTCAGTGCTTTTTGATTATGGCATTAGAAGAATCACCTTTTTGATTGCACAAAAGGTAACACCAGAGCAACAACTAATTTCCATAAAAATGTGTATATTTCACATATAACTTATCATTTTCTTTTGATGATTTTAACAGAGAGAGTTTCCTAAGTTCTTCACTTTCAGAGCAAGAGATGAGGTAAGTTTACTGCTGTTAAGTGTGTTCACATTTGCCGTTTTTGGTGTGTTTGCTCCATCAGTGCGGTTCTGTTGGACAGTGTGCACCAAACATGCCCCGAGACCCCTTAAAAACAGGAGCGGTTCTGCTGATTCTGGTACGGCTGGTACTGGTACTGTAAACCCTAAGCGGACCACAGACGTGGGGGCGAGTCCAAACAGGAAGTGTCATTCATTTACCACAAAAACATCACATAACGTTTTGTTTTTTGAAAGCGGAAAAAACCAAACCAAAACAAATATTGTTCAAATAAATAAAATGAGCAGAAAGCAAACGTGAAGCACTCAGAAGGTAAAATGCCTTATTGGCATTTGGGCTAACAATGGGGGGCTTTTTGCTGAAGGACCAAACTAAATGTATGGTTTTCTGTTTTGTTGTGAACTAAAATGAAAAATGGAAGTGATTAAATAAATTGTCTTTCCTTAACTCTAGTTCCTTGAGGATCGTATTTATAGAAATCTGGAGCCAGCTTTAGCATTTCAGCTGGAGCTCAACCGTATGAGAAACTTTGACCTGACAGCTGTTCCATGTGAAAACCACAAAATGCATCTCTATCTCGGTGCTGCTCATGTTCAGGAGGGTGCTGAAGTAACTGACTACCGATTCTTCATTCGAGCAATTATACGCCACTCTGACCTAATTACTAAGGTAATATAGCATATTCATAAATTTGCAAAAATGACAAATACAATTGTGGAATTTATGCATCAATAAAATTAGCTCACATCTTAAACCACTAGGAAGCATCTTTTGAGTATCTTCAGAATGAAGGAGAGCGTCTTCTGCTGGAAGCTATGGATGAGTTGGAGGTGGCTTTTAGTAACACTACTGTCCGCACTGACTGCAACCATATATTCTTAAATTTTGTTCCCACTGTCATTATGGACCCATCCAAGGTCAGTAGAATTTCTAGTACTCACAGATCAAGCAATAATAATCATCTTGCCCATTTACAGTTTTATTTTTCAGTCTCAAAGTCTTTGTCTTCTTTGGGTTCAGATTGAAGAGTCTGTCCGCTCTATGGTAATGCGCTATGGCAGCCGGCTGTGGAAGTTGCGAGTCCTGCAGGCTGAGCTCAAGATCAACATTCGCCAAACAAGCAATGGCAATGCCATCCCTATCCGATTGTTTCTCACTAACGAATCTGGTTACTATTTAGACATCAGCTTGTATAAAGAGGTCATTGACTCAAGTACTGGGCAGGTCAGGAGAAGCACATTTTTAAGGCCTTCTTCGTGTGGAGTTTCATTTTGTATTTATATACAGAATTGTAATCTTTATAGATAATGTTCCAGTCATATGGTGAAAAGCAGGGTCCTCTGCACAGTATGCTCATCAACACTCCCTATGTGACCAAAGACCTGCTACAGGCAAAGCGATTCCAAGCCCAAACACTGGGTACTACATATGTGTATGACTTTCCTGAGATGTTCAGACAGGTACTACTATAATTTTTAAATTATTTACATTGATTACATCCACTGGTCATTGACATATTACTGTATATTCTTCTGGATTAACATACCCCTAGGCACTCTTCAATTTATGGGGACAAAGGGACAAGGCTCCTAAAGATGTGCTAATGTGTTCTGAGCTGGTTCTGGATCCACAAGGGCGACTTGTACAAATGAACCGTCTGCCTGGAGATAATCATGTATGCAAGTGTGTTTTTTAACTTTTGCACTGGTCATTCTTCATTTAATAATACTGACACAATATGTACTTTACATTAGGTGGGAATGGTTGCTTTCAAAATGAGGATGAAAACTCCAGAGTACCCTGAGGGCAGAGATATTGTTGTCATCTGTAACGACATCACTCACATGATTGGTTCATTTGGACCTCAAGAGGATGAACTGTTCCTCAGAGCATCAGAGCTGGCCCGAGCTGAAGGCATTCCACGTATTTATGTAGCAGCGAACAGCGGGGCTCGTATTGGCCTTGCTGAAGAGGTTAAACACATGTTTCAGGTGGCCTGGATAGATCCCACTGACCCTTACAAGGTAAAGCCTACACAGGGTTGAAAACTCTCATATTTTGAAAAAAAAAAATACACTTATAGTCTCACATGTACAACATAATTTCTCCATAGGGGTTTAAGTACCTTTACCTGACACCTCAGGACTACACACGCATCAGCTCCACCAATTCTGTGCACTGTCACCATGTAGAGGAAGGTGGAGAGTCCAGGTGCAGCTAATAGAATAATTTTATGCCTATATAATTAGGCATTAAATGCGTAATTTTTGATATTTCGAAAAATTAACTTCACTTTTGACATTTACTTTTTTTTATTGCTACTAATGTTCCGTATCCATTTCTTACAGATATATTATCACAGATATTATTGGAAATGATGACGGTCTTGGGGTTGAGAACCTTCGAGGTTCTGGCACTATTGCAGGAGAGTCATCTCAGGCCTATGAGGATATCATTACCATCAGCATGGTAAGACACCAAATTCATCTTCCAGCACAAACGATTATATTTTATCCAATTGCCTTGGTAACCTGTTCTTTTGCAGGTGACATGCCGAGCTATTGGGATTGGAGCCTACTTGGTACGCTTAGGGCAGAGAGTTATTCAGGTGGAAAACTCTCATATTATTCTAACAGGAGCAAGTGCTTTGAACAAGGTATTCTGAATTAACACTTCCTAAAAAATATCCTGCAGAAAAAAGGGGTTGATTAAATTAAAATGTGAATGTTGTTGGTACATGCCAAGAATTAAATCGCTCTCTGTGAACAGGTTCTCGGCAGAGAAGTGTATACCTCCAATAACCAGCTGGGTGGAATTCAGATCATGCACAACAATGGAGTCACACACACAACAGTGCCAGATGACTTTGAGGGTGTCACCACCATTCTTCAGTGGCTCTCTTATATGCCAAAGGTAAATTAGTATGAGAATGGGCAAACTATATAAAAACAAAACAATAACCAAAATCTATTTTGGTCACTAACTGGTTCTCTGGTCTTCACCAGAACAAACACTCCCCAGTGCCTGTTATACCAATTACAGATCCAGTTGACAGAGAAATAGAGTTCACCCCAACAAAAGCACCTTATGACCCTCGATGGATGTTGGATGGAAAGCCCAGTTAGTAAATTTATTGGAATATTGAAAATAAAACAAAATAAAAATAAAACCTATATAAAGATCTTCTCTTATGTCATTAGCAGCAAAAGATGGCTGGCAGAGTGGATTCTTCGACAATGGCTCTTTTATGGAGATTATGGGATCTTGGGCTCAAACAGTTGTAGTGGGTAGAGCACGGTAAATGTCTTTGCTCCTACCATATATCTCCAGATATTTTAAACTTTTTTTCATTTGGTTAACACTGGCACTGACATAAATTGTGCAGGTTAGGAGGAATTCCTCTTGGTGTCATTGCTGTGGAAACTCGCACAGTTGAATTCACTGTCCCAGCTGATCCAGCAAACTTGGATTCTGAGTCCAAAGTTAGTAAATGTCTTTTTGGAACTAATGGCAGATAGTTTAATTTTAATTTTATGATGGTTATAATGAATTACCTTTTTTGTCTCAGGTTTTGCAGCAGGCTGGACAGGTTTGGTTTCCAGACTCTGCATTCAAAACGGCTCAGGCCATTAATGACTTTAACCGCGAACGTCTGCCTCTCATGGTGTTTGCCAACTGGAGGGGCTTCTCGGGAGGAATGAAGGGTATGTAACTGTGCCAGAAATTTTGCAGATTGATTATGTTACATTAAATGTATGTATTCACTGTTTACGATTTTCTTTTAAGATATGTATGACCAAGTACTAAAGTTTGGAGCCTACATTGTTGATGCCTTGCGTAGTTTCCATCAGCCAGTTTTGGTATACATCCCACCACATGCTGAACTTAGAGGAGGGTCCTGGGTGGTGATTGACCCAACCATTAACCCACTGTGCATGGAGTTGTATGCAGATCGAGAGAGCAGGTGCATATTGTTTTGATTTGTTATTAATGTACTGTACTTTGTAGCTCTAGGAGCTCTGTGCATAACTAATAATTTTCTTTTGGAATTTTTAGAGGTGGTGTGCTCGAGGCAGAGGGCACAGTGGAGATTAAATTCAGACGAAAAGACCTATTGAAGGCAATGAGAAGACTTGATTCAGTTTACGCCAGTTTCGCAGAGAAGCTTGGTAAAAGGCAATGAAACCAATTTTATCATCATTGTCCTAAAGGCTGTGTCCTAAATTTTGTATGCTTTCCTCAGCATCTCCTGAGCTGTCTGAAAAAGAATGCAGAGAGCTGGAGTCAAAGCTTAAAGCTAGAGAGGAGTTCTTGATGCCCATCTACCACCAGGTGGCAGTGCAGTTTGTTGACCTCCATGACACCCCTGGCAGAATGCAGGAAAAGGGTGCTATCACTGTAAGTGTGCCTCACTTTATAGTCAAGTATTCAAAACTGTGATATAAAACATTTTGTCATTTCATACAGGATATTTTGGATTGGAAGAATGTGCGGAACTTCTTCTACTGGCGCCTGCGTCGCCTCTTGTTGGAGCAGGTGGTAAAGTGTGAGATACTGCAGGCCAATAAGGACCTCAGTGATGGGCACATGCATTCTATGCTGCGACGCTGGTTTGTGGAGACAGAGGGGACAGTCAAGGTATGGGCTCCATGGAAGTTAATATTTTATAATGTCTTTGAAAATAAATACCAAAAACACTTACTACTTACTACTTACTACTTACTACTACTACTTACTCTCAATGTTTATGCTGGTATTTTTAAGCAGGGTGTCCTTATCTTTTAGGCTTACCTTTGGGATAATAACCAAGCAGTAGTTGAGTGGCTTGAAAAGCAATTGTCCACAGATGATGGCACTCGGTCAGCCATACGTGAAAATATTAAGTACCTGAAGAGGGAAAACACTTTCAAAAATATTCGCAGGTATGTACACGCTCATAATAATGTCTAATATCAGTATTAACAAGGACAATTATTTATTTCAGCCTGTTTAAATTATTAATGTTTTTGTTGTTTAGCCTAGTCCAGTCCAATCCTGACATTGCAATGGACTGCATCATCCACATGAGTCAAAATATGACTCAAACTCAAAGGACAAAGCTTTGCCATCTACTGGCAACAATGGACAGCCCCAGCACCAGTTAAGCATTTTAGTGGTATTCTAATAAAGACAACGAAAATACTGATTGTACTGGCACATTTTAATGTAAAGTTAAAAGTACCATATTGATGTCTAGCTATTACAGGGAGAGATGCCACTTCTAGCACCTTTCACAAAATGTGATATACCTCACAAACTCACTGCAGTGTCTACTTGCATTCTGGTGCTTCCCGTTGTTATTGTAATGCACATTTCACGTCACTGTATTTGAATAACACTGTCTGTCTATGCTGCTGTTTAGGGTTAACAAGCTTCAGAAAGAGTATTAAGTTAAGTATTAAATTAAGATAATGATGATCATTGTTGGTAAAATTGGAAAGTTTCTGAAGGTGTAATATGCAGGATTACACCTTACTTTACTTGTAAACAAATCCGACCTGGCCAGTAAAATAGTTTTTTGTGCAGCTAGGTTTGTCCTTTCACTGTATTTTTGTTCTTTTTGTTAGTAAATCTGTCTTGATTTATGGTGTGTGTAGTATTTAGTCATGAACCACCAATGTAATAAGCCACTGTGTCTAATGTGTTTCTTAATGTTTTGTTTCTATTTGTCCAACTCAGGTTTTTGAAAACGATTGATATTGCTCTGCCTTAAATAATAGCCATAACAATCAATATTAGCATATAAATCTTCTACACAGTATTTCGTAAAGGTTTATTAACTTAATAAACAGTGGTATATTTTTTGCAAGAGAAGCTTTTTGGTTTATCCATGTCATTTTATTGCCATTGTTTTTGTTACTGGGTATGGTATACACAGAAAGTGTATGTGAAAAATGTGTAAAATTTTGAATCATAGGTTCACTTATTGTGTTGGCATACAGTCCATTGAAATACAGCGGGTAAATACAACTGAAAGCTTTTTATGTGGCAATAGCAGTTTGAAATATTCAAATATATACAGCAAAACATTGATAAAATCTTAACCTTCTCCCCATGATTTTATAAATATAAATAAAAACAGCAATAAAGTCTAGCAGAAAACAATAGACAGCAAGCTATAGTATGGCAGGACTTTGCAAATTCAGAATGAACAGCATGAACAGCAGTAATATAGTGGATAGCCTTTCCATACTTGTACAGACTTTGAGTCTTTGCTTGATGAAGTAAAGTCACTCGATGTCTTCTACACAGTGCACAGATTTACACATCCCAAACTTTCGTTCTTAAGTATCTTTCAGGTGGAGTGTTGCACAGAATATTTATCAATCTGTTCTGTGCCATGCAGCAATATCCAGATGTTAGACTTGTTCATGTTGACTGCTGGAGACAGAGTTCATCTTTTTTAGGTGACTTTAAAGCAGGATGATGGGCTTGCTGCTGGCACCTGTACCCATGTACTGGGAGGATGGGTTATCTTGGGGTGGATAGGAGGTGTAGAGACTAGTCACTTGCACATCTGACAGGTTTGCTGCACTAGACACAAGGGGTACATTGGCTGAACCCAGGTCACAGTCTGATAACCGTAGTGGTGAGTTACTGAAGCTACCCAAAGAATCCAGGTTAAAGCTGTCATCCTTCATTTCCTCCCATATATTACCTGTTCAAAAAGATACAAGTTTAAGCATGAAAATGAAATTGTCATTTAGTATTTCTTTGTGTTAAAACCTCTTTACCTTGAAAAGCAAAGTCCATGATGCTAGGATCCAGCGTGTCCACCTCTGTGTGTGTGTCGGCCTGCACTGTGTAGAAGTCTTCAGGTGGCTTGGTAGGCTGTTGGGCGAGGGGGCTGTGGGAGACATCAGGGACTGCATGAAGAGGTGGGGTCTGTGCCGGAGCAGGGGACATTGGGGCCAGCCGGGCCTGGGTCTGAAGCTTTGTGTGGAGCTGATGGTGTTGGTGCATTGGTAAACAGGGCAGAGACAAAGTGACAATAGGCTGGGACTGCATCTGGGCTGGGGTAGTTAGTGGAAGTCCAGAGGGACCACTGCTGAGCCTTGTCATGCCCGATTCTAAAGCTTTGCGTCTGCAGTTCTCTGGACGGTCTGTGATCAGTTTGTCTAACTCATCTGCAAACAAAAAAACCCCCAAAACAATCAGACAGTTGGCACATACACAGTGTATTTGATCTATGCTTTAGATAGATTTAATATGCAAAAAAATAAGTCAAAGTCTAACCAGGGTTAGCCATGCTACGACGGATAGCTGGGAGGTCCTTGCGTTTCCACTTCTGCATCTCTTCCTCCATCTTGTCAATTTTGGCAGGGTTCAGTGCCCATAAACAGCCTTTTCGGGATGAGCTGCTTGCCTTGTTCTCCACTTTTTCAAAGCATTTATTTAAAGACAGGTTGTGTCTGACTGAATTCTTCCATCCATCAGGTGCTGTCTGCAAAATATTAATACGAGCCATTGACTGATTGATTTGTTTTGATTTTTATCACTGATTTGTCTTATACCAACATTGTATTCAAATTTACAATACAATGTGCATTTTACCTTAAAATAAGGAAAGTGTTCCTTCATAAAGCTATAGATCTCACTGACTGGTAGGCTACCAGTTTTGCTGTTTTTTAGTGCCATGGCAATCAAACAGCTGAAAATGTATCATAAAACAATGTTAATTGGACAGCACACATGACAGAATACTATATTGTCATTGATGTCTTAACCAACCTGTAAGAGTAGATTGGTTTGGGAAATGTCTTGGGCTGCAGCTCCTGTTCTTGTGGAGCGAGGCGAGGTTGTGCGTAGATACTTTGGTTGTTGAAAGAGATATTATTATAAAGTCCCGCAACTGAGCACTAAAAGAAATGGGAAAAAATGCTTGCTTTCTTTTTTTCATGTATACACTTGATTTAAGTGAGATTTAAGTGTCACTTTCATTAATGTTATACCTGTTGTCCACTTTGCGTGAGAGAATACACCTGCTGTGGTGTGGGCTGGTACACTGAGGTAGAGCATTGGTATCCTGGGGAGGGCACACCACTCATGGAGAATGGAGACATCTACAAATCAGAGGCAGAGATGTTTGGTAAAGAACAATAAACAGCATGATTTCATCAGACAGTGAATACTCACGCTTCCATTGTGGCTGTTGATAATGCTGACTCCCAGGGGGCTGTGCTGCATGTTGCTCTGAAGATGAAGCATGGAGCCCTGTCCTGCTGTCATTGTCATGCTGTTTAGCTGAGCTGTAAGGAGGAACACCAAAGTAACATTTCCATTTGTGAGATATGGCTTGGATATAGAGAACTAGTTTGGATGCTAATAGAACCAATAATCAAAATTCACTCATCTATAACTATAATTTAAAAAAAAAATCAGTGTACGGTTAATATGGCACAATATACTTGAAGTTTAAATGAGAGGTGAATATATTTGACTTATATATTTTAAAGGGTTATAAAGTTAGATTAAACTTTTATATGTTTATATGTGACTGAATAGCATAAAGAATAAGCACCAGACCTCTACTTGCATTAAACCTGCCTTCCTCAATTTCTTGTGTCAACTTATGTTTTCAGGTTTTGTTAAGTCCTGTACTTCGTTGACTTTCAACCACTCTGATCCAGGCAGAGCTGCTGATGGTTTTAAATGTTGTACTGTCCCCACCCTGTCACCTCACCTGTCTGTTGCTCCAACAAGCTGCCCTGGGAGGGCCCGTGGCCGTGGTCTCTGCTATCAGCCATCTGCTGCAGCCGGGGCACATCCACAGAGGTAAGCCATGACAGAGACTGCAGGTCCCCAGGGAGGTCCTCCTCTCTCAGCTGGGAGGGGTCCGTGGTCAGAAGCCTGTAGGAGATGAGGGAGGGTGTGGGGTTAACACGGCTGTCGGCTCTGCCATATTGATCTTAAGCCAAATTTAAGTTTAAACCCTTGATAAAGTAATATGTCCTTAATAGACTGGACCACTGTGATGAGTCAAAATCTAAAGAATCAGAAACAAAAGCTGTCCAGTAACACCGTATTAGCAGTGCCATACAGGAATTACCATAAGTAGATTAACGGCAAGTGTTATTAAGGAGTGACAGTTAAACAACAATGAGAGAGTTAAACAAGCCATTCATTCAGATTAAACCATGTGTTTTCGACTGTTTTCCATTAAGTGGCCCATGATCTTTGTTTCTATGTTTGTGACTAATTTAGAACAAAAGAAAATAATGAAAACAATATTTAATATTTATATAATAAAATCCAATCTTGCTACATTTTAAATTACTTATTTTTTTATTCATATTCTTGCCACATTCATTCTATTCTTTTTTGAGGCAAGTCGTGAAGGAGAAAAAAATAAAAGCGAGGAATCCTCTTGAATCCTCTCCAGGCTTCTGTGCACACACTTACTGTGCAAGGGGTTAGTAATTGGGGTTACTATGACAACACATACAATTCAGTTACTCTGGGGGCTTGTAGATGGTGTAGGAGTATGCCCTCCTCATAATAAAAAAATCAACCCAGTGTCAGGTGACCGCGACTTCGCCTTAACCATTGGCTGAATCATAAGTAAACAACGCATGAGATCGTTTGAAACATGGGACAGCAGCACATGTTGCCTGCAACAGTTGGCCCTGTCTATTGAAAAATGATCACCTATTGTGTTCCAAACGACAAATCTGCCCAGTGGCACGTGGCTCTATTGTCTCCTCCAGACCCTTCCTTGATTGTCTCTGTCGTTTCTTTTCTTTGGCCGACCCTTGCATTAATCTGTTGGAATGACAGCCCTCACATAGGAGGGACAAATAATGATGCCATCTGCTTCCCTGTCCCTTTCCAATCTCTAACCCCCAACACCCCCGCCCTTCCTAAAATAAACGGAGCCTCTGGCCAGAGAGGGTGTAAATCTAGTTTGGGATCAGGGCTCTGTGTCTGCTACCTGAAGGAGAAATGACATCACTGACACCTTGCATAAGTCTGTAAACAACTGTTGTGATGACCCTTCTGATGCGGGCCGGAAGAATTGTGACGGTTAATGCCATACACTGACTTGCATTTAATACTCTTTTGGAGATTTGTATTCTATTTCTTTTTGTTTTTCACTAGAAAAATGAAAACAACAATGTGAAGAGTCACAATCTGACCAAATCAGTGTGTTAGAGCAAAACATTCACTGATTAAACTCAATTTTCTACATCTGACACAATTCCAGATTTTTTTTTAAATAAAATTTCCTTAAGTCTTTACTGCAGATTAAGTTGTACTATTAAAATGTAAATGCCACACAGACACTGATTGAAAACTTCAGCAGACTATCACCCCACATGGGCGACTCTTCTTTCACAATCAGCAGCAAACAAAATGTTCACTGATGCAAAACATGTTGAGCTGGTGTCTGTATGTGTCACCCAATGGTCAGACACACAGCTTTCCCAGAGGTTTAACAACCATACACTTTGGACCCCCCCTCCGTGTGCATGCTGGTGACCCCAAGCACCCCGTTCCCCTAAGGAGGCAGGCCGACGGGCTCAGGCTCTCCGTGTGCCGACAGCAGGAGTGTAAACAGAGCTGATGGCTTCTGACAGATCCATTCAGACAAAAAATCATTTATTCTTCAGGATTTTTTTTTCTTGTTCTTCTTTTCCTCACACATAAAAAGAGCTGTCTATCTACCTTGAGCTTTAATATGATAGTCAAGTGTTTTTAAGAATCCTATTTCATTCACTGTACTCTGAACCCTCTGCATGTTACCTGTAATCCTGTGGAGACGGATGATGCCCGGCATTTTCAATGATTCCTGACATCCTGGATGTGATCCCACCTTCGATCATTTCCTGTGATCTATGGTCCTCTGAGAAAGAAAAAAAAAAAAAGAAAAAAAAAAAGAAAGGTCAACCCCCTACTAAAGTCTTTAAACTGACATGAAGAATCTGTAAACAATTTTATTTAGCCATGTTGATTGATAAAGAGACATCAGCTTGATATTTGTGTTTCAGAAAATATACAGTGGTTTCTTTCTTTGCCATTAAGCCCAGGCCAAAAAAAAAAAAAAAATAGAAAATGTGTTATGATTGATTGTTGATGGCTTTTTGTTTGAATGTTTTTCTTCCCCTTAAATACTTATATGTGATTTATGCTCTCAATGAATGAATAAAAAAAAGAAATAAAAGAAGTAGTCAATTCGCAGTGCAAATTTACTGTTTAGAAAAATGTCTCAAAGAACGTTTAACTGGATTATCGTTATACTGCCAAAATATAAATAAGATGTCTAAGCATTTTAACTATCTACCATTGATGGCAAAATACAAAATAGATTAAAAACGTACCTTTTGTGATTTTGCAGATTGTATGAGCCGCTCGTGAGCCCCTGTACTGTATTCAACGCGTTGCCCTTGATTCTCCAAAACCGTTTTTAAATTTCCCTCTCTGGAGCTGTCCAGCGCTCTGACATGCGCAGTGGAGACCTCAGAGGAGCTCCCAGTCGCCCGGGGGCAGGGTCCCGTGAAGTCTGACAACTGCTTGGTGCAGTGTCTTTAACAATCCAGACGAATAACAATTAAATAACATAAACAGGAGAGTTTTTCTTAGTTTGGTTCAAGATACCAATGTATTCCTTGAGTGCATCCAAACTTCAGGTTACCCTCCATTCAGCTGCGTCCTCTGGAAATGTTGAACTAGTGGAAAGTACACGCGTGTCTGTCCATAAACTGGCCAACGTATCTTTGTATGTTTTATATGCCCTTTAATTCCCGGTTGCTTTTGGAAATCCGTCTTAGATTAAACACCTGTTTTCGGTCTAGATCCACGCACAGCATAAAAAACTTGATTATTGTTCTAATTGGCTGTATAAAGGCAGTCAACTGGTTTAAAAGTCATCCTTTCTCATTCTCTTTGCCTTCTCCAGTTATTCCAAGTGGGAGCTCCCTCTAAGGCGGTGTGATGTTGCCACTTGCAGTGGCATCTGTGTATGTGAGTGAACTTTGTTTGAAGGGAAGTGGTTGTAGATAATTTGCTTCCCGCCGCTGTGGCCGCGTCTTGCTCCTGTGAGCAGTGGGAAAAAGAGCCGGGGTGGCGCGTATAGGGAGGGCTAGGGGCTATGGGGGCCTGGTGGGCTTCAGCAGGAGGCGGCAAAAGCGCGCACACACTCAAAAGCAAGAAAAAGAGATGCAAATAGAGAAAATTGTCTTCATGGGGTTGCTATGTAGCCTGCTTAACACTTTTTAGAGTGTTTGTGCACTGCACGTTGCGCATAAAATTTCAAACTCTTTGGCATGTGATTTCATTTTTTCATTTTCGTTTTTGACTTCCTGCGTATTTAAGCCTATTAACTGATGAGGTGTCAATGTAAGTTCTAAATGCATATGTTATACGCCTGTAAACTTTTAAGATATTTAAATTTAAATGGTCTTTTCTTTTTGGGTTTCCTTCAGCCCATAGACCGTGTTGCCCCACAAGAGAGAAAGGTGTGGGCTTAACTATTAAACCTAATGGACCAAATTACAGGTATAAATGAAAGGTGAAGTCTCTGAGACAGCACTGACAGAAGTGTCAGCCCCACGGGAGAATACAGATGGTAAATCGGCCTGTCACAATAGACTCAATCAATGATTACATGCATGAACGTAACGGACAAAAACAAGGCCATCCTCCCAGAGCTGATTGTGGAGGTCCTAAAGCCCGCAGGGTTACATCTGGAAACAGGCTGCAGGTTAACACTGGGACAAGGGATGATGAGGATGCAGTGTTGTAAAAAAAATAATCATCAAAAGAAAAGAAAAGCCTATTATTGGACAGTTTTCTGCACTTTTCACCCCATAATGCTGTACATCTTTCTTATTGGAAACAACACATTAGATCCAGTACAAAATTCTCTTTGGTGGTTTGTCAAAAAGGAAATATGGGGCACTATATTAATTAACCCTTCATGTACAACACGGGACAACATGAACACTGCACATAATTTCCATGATAGATCAAACTGCTTAGTGGAATCATCAAATGTAAAAATATTAGATTAAATTAAAAATGTGTACTATAGTTTATAAATGTACAGATGTATCTTAATATGGCCTCAGTGAAATTATTTCTGAGGTATGCTTAGCATTGAATTAATGACAGTGACCAGTTGGAGGTCCCGACATGGCTGTTTGTAATGCCCCGGCAGCTCACCAACAGAGAGCGGTGGCTTTCTCTTTCATGCCTGTTAAGAAGTAAATGGAAAACAAAGAGGTCAGCACTTGTCTTGTGTTTGTGGCCTCTGTTTTTTTGTCTTGCTGTAAGTGTTTACTCAAAACATATTGAGCCACTTTGAGAACAGGGCCTGCTCAGTTCTCTAATCTCTGTCGCAGTCTGAGACACTATCCTGCAGAATGTCACCCAGAGTGACCCCCAGAAGCAGCTGACTACAAGCTTAGTGTAAGGGTCTCTCTCAGAGTCAGAATACTTTTCCACTCAAACCTGGACAAAGCTGCAAGACAGACTTAAGACCTTCATTCATTAATATGGAACATGAGCATGCATTTTTTTCCCTATGTATCAAATTGTAGGTCTAAAAGTTCTCTCAAATGTAATTCAGTTAAGTCTGAAGAAATCCTAATGTAACTGAATGTCATTCCTCCTATAAACTCAGAAATGGTGCACCCATTATTTATGTGTTTTGTTAAAAGTAATATGTTTGAATAAATGTTTTTGTGATGTGTTATTTGCTTTTTGAATGCAAATTAGCTAAATATAGGCTACTACTTAATCTGTATTGTCACATTTCATGAGCATTTAGGTTTATTCAGCCAACCATCTGTTTCCATGTTGAAACACAATGGAGAGGTGGCGCAGCAGCCAATATTTTTGCAATTGACATAATTTCATTAGTCATCATTGGCTTTGCCCATCAGTCCTTCATCCAAAATGTGACTTTTATGGACCTCATGGAACTCATTTCTTAAGTGCAAGTTGTTTGTTGGGAACCTGTTGTTTGTTGTTCTGGAGGATCCGAGACGAGCCTTTAAGATCTTCAAATCTTTAGATTTAGAGAGGTCAATTGTGTTGACCTATCTGTGACCTGTGTCAACACCAAAGCCACCGGTCTATGCTGGGGTCAACCCTTTTGAGTGACCCAAAGGAAATGTTGGAGCAAAAGTCTGCTTTGTTTTCACAGCCAAATGAGTGCATAAGAGCGCTCTATCTAAAAAGCTCTTATTTAGTTTTTATTTGTCACAGCAGGCCAATGTAAGCCCCTCAAGATGGCACTCAGACATCCTCGAGTCAAGTTGTCCAAATTATTGTGCATTTAGTTTTAGCAGTGACCTTTACAGCCTTTTCACATTTACTGCTCCTAGTATTTATTTTATTGTGTGGCACAATTTTGAATTACCTATAAAATCTACTAATCTTCTAAATGTACTTGTACATTGTTGAGTCTTGCTTAAAAACTGTCTTTGTGGAATATGATTAGTAACCTTACTGACCCGGCATTTTAAAAATAAAACTATGACGGGGCCCAGCCTTCGTTACGCTGTTCTGAAAAATTAGAATAATGGAGTGTGAAAGAAGGAGAGATCCAAAGAATGAGACAAGAGAAGAAAGACGGTCTTTGGGAAAGAGGAATTAGATAGGAAGAGATGGAGAAATAAAGGGAGGGAAACTATGAAATGGAGACAAAATAAGGATTGAAAGAGAGAAGGGGGGTGGTGTGACGAGATGTGAGTGTTATCATCAGCTCTCATTCTCAGCATGGCATCTATAATGGGAAAAATCAACCTCTCTGACTCCTGTGTAATTGGATTTGCCGGGTCTCGTGCTGAATCAGAGCCCAGTGGGTAGCACAAAGCTTGTTAAGATTGGACAAGCATTGCCGGGCGGCTGGGCTGCTGGATGACTGGGCAAGAGAGGTGGGGTTACGGTGGAGGTAACCTTGACTACTTCTTTGGAGTGGCCAGTGAATTATTTAAATATGTTGAAGACTCACCTTTTAAAGTCAATTGACTGAAAGCACCATCATAAATCATTCCAAAAATGGTGGAAACCTGATCTTTTCTTACATTTGGGTCACCAGAGGAGAGAAAATGGACACCAGTGTTTTAAGGTGGTGGTTACCTGGTTACAGTGTAGACATATTATTACTCCCACCTTGTTGCTTCTCTCAAGGTGTAACCTAAGACTAACAGAACTACTTAAGTCTATGTTAAGGCATTTGTACACCAGAAGAACTCAGCTCTGTAATTCACAATAATGTCATGCGTACAATACAATATCCCAATAGAATATAGTGTAAAAAGGAAATACTTATATTAAATGTTTAAAATCAAATTTTACTAATATAAGGTTGTCTTGTCTGCACATTTTGTTCATTTTAAGACCAGCAATTCATCTTAAGGCGATACACTATCAGTACAATGCCATAAATGAGCTCTGCTTCCATCCAAAGAAAAAGGGCATAATTATAATAACCTCATTTCTTACATTTTTATGCTTTGTCAAAAAATAAACATTTCCAGTCTGCTGTAATTTGTATTCCACTAATCAATATTCAGTCATTAAATCACAACAATGTAAGAAACAGCCAAAAAAGAGACTGTGTGAGTTTGTGGTGATGCTACATCATGAAGAAGTGTAAGAAAGAAGGGGGATGGCTTGGTGTGGTTTGGATCTTGTTTCTTCATCGTTACGTTACACTCAGAAGAGGAGTAGATACCCAGTAAGAACTGAATAAGATCTCCCTGCTCCTCCACCTCCCACAACATGAATGATTAAGCACAGGCCGCGATGCCCTGGGCCTGGCTCTAGCTGATGTACACATGTAACATCACCAACCCTTGCACCTCACCACAAACTTCTACAGAAGTGACAGCAAAGGACACTTTAGAGCATTCTGAGAGCATTGTTCTCACTGAAGATTTGCCAGCTGCTACCAACCTACACTTTACAGGGTCACTGATTGCCTTGATGCAAGCAGACACTGGAGGAGACTTGTCCAACTTCTCTTGAGAGAAGGAGAACTTTGCCATTTTGGATCCCAACCAAGAGAGTCTGCACCTGACAGCAGAACAATACAGATTCAAAAATGCAGGTTTGAAAGCAGTGTATTTGTGTGTGTGTGTGTGTGTGTGTGTGTGTGTGTGTGTGTGTGTGTGTTGCTACATGTGTTCACTGTCATCAGGATTGTAGCTTTCGGTGTGCTTACTTGTGTTGGATGCCGTGCTTTGTGTAAATGAAGAGTGTGAGCAATTCAAATGACTGGATATTAAACTGGATGAATCTTCCAGTCTGTCAAGTGGAAACGCTTGTTGTACAGATATAATTAAAAACTAGAATATATAAGTGAGAACTATGGGGGCAGTGTTGAGATATTCGTAATGTATGAGATGATTAGGCACAGTTCCCTTTAAGACACAGATAAACTTTCATGTTACTTAACCTCTCAACAGCACCACTCTGACTGCACGAGTGTCTCCTCCCCTCATTCATAGAGCAGCTTCTTCTCTGTTACTTCTCACACATGAGGTCACTCAGTCTCAGGCGACATTGACACTCTAGACCTAAATGAGGGACCATCTCTTAATTAAAACACAATTGCTTGAGCTCTGAGGTTGCATGGCGCACCTCATCTGTCAATAGCCTAAGTGGATTAATTACATAATCATTCTTTCCGCGTTATATCAGATTGTCTTCATGATTTTTTAATCCTAAACCTATAGTAATCCAAACATGTTTAATGTAATAAATGACTGCACTTTAAACCTCGACTACTAAGATCTATTTAAAGTTGTATGGCTTTCTTCGGAGCACTACTGCCTGCTGCACACCGGCAGGGCAACAAGGTTTTACTGTATATTATGTGCATTATTATGACCACTGAATTCTTTAATCTTCTTTTGACAGCAGCTTATCTTTCCGTTCTTGTAATGCTGCATGGCAGATACCTAAGTCACGCTGTCGCAGCATATTGTCTACTTGTGTTTAGCCCGAGAGAAGTTTGTTCCCATGAAAACAAGGGGTGTTACAAATATCCCACAGCAGCAACAGAGCTACCATCACATCTTCAGATTGATTCTGACGTCCCAAAAAGAGCTCCTTCAATGATATTGTTCACCTGTCTCATTGGCTTAAAATGGGTGGTGGTGGGGGCTCTGGGAAGGGGGCAGAGTGAGGGTTATTGGTAGGGACGCATTGTTACCCAGAGGGGTGTAAGTATTTGGGGTATGAGGCTGACAGGTGAAAGAAAATACTCTCATCTAGCCTTCTCTGTCCTCACAAGGGGCCCGGGCGAGCAAAGTAATGAAGTCCAAATTACTGCACAGGATTGCAAAGAACAAGCATCTATTGTTTGTCGTCAGGGCGCACTAAATGTGTCACAGCAAGCAGCGGGGCACGGACCGTTACTGGACTATTTAGTCTGTCCCTGTTGTCTCAAGACGGCCCCGTTTCAGAGGTTCTCAGATCAGACAAATACGGCTCCCCTTCTCACCCTCCTCCTCCGCCTTCACCCTTCCTCTGTACAGCCAACCCACACCCCCAACTCCTCACCCAAAAATAGGCCAAATCTCCTCTATTGTGTTTCGACTGCCTAGTGTGAAATTCACTGTGACGTTAAATGTTTTCTAATGAATAATTACTGAATGGATATGCCGGGGGAATATGTGTAATGGATTGTAGACTGCATTTTAAAGACGTCTTTTTTGTCTCTGCTCCCTGGTATTTACAGGACAAAAACACTTGGCCTTTCTCAGAAGAAACGAGGGCCATGGGCAGAGGATAGGGCAGGGGGAGCAAAGGGGGAGATGGAGGGCTTTGTGTCAATTAGATCCAATGGATTATCTTTTTAATGTTTTTACAGAGAGGGCTGAGAATCAAAGGGCTTCTGGTTCCAAAGGAGAGAGAAAAAACATACAAAACCAACAAAAGCTGTGAAAACCTTTGGTCTGAGTGTTGGAGCTGAAAATGCAAAACAGATTGGTGGAATTTTTTCCACTATGCTTCTTAAATGTGCCACTGTTTTGGCCTCCTCAAGTCCATTTGCACAGAGTTGTGTCAGCTTCAGAGAACTGTGGGCTGTGAGCCAAAGTCCCTGTGTGCTGTGTGGTGATCATTAGCCTCTGTCTGTTTCTTTTCACAATCACCGAGCTCTGTCTCAAAGACACATAGGACCTCTAGACCCCACATTTCAATAGAACAAACATGGGCCATATTTGTGCTTTTTTTGGTCTGTATTCAGATCAGTCCAACCCACCAACCCAGCTATTTGAATATTAATTTGTAGATGACTGGGAGTTTGGAACATCAGTAAGTGCTAACACTGTGGTTAGTGTGAAATGTTTTGATTGTAAATGGATTTAGTGAAAGAAGGTACAAACCCTTTATGTCTGTGATTCATTAAGACTTGTTGCACTCAGATTCAGCTGGACATGGAGGGTGCCCTGACGGCCAGGGATCGTGTTGGGATCCAGGACTTTGTTCTTCTTGATGAAACCACAGAGGAGGCTTTCATTAACAACCTCAAGAAACGCTTTGGCAATGATCTCATTTATGTGAGCACTTGAAATACTCATATTTTGCCAAAAAATGTAAATGCAGTTTTCTAAAAATAGATTTTTTTTTCAGACCTATGTTGGTACTTTGTTGGTTTCTGTCAATCCTTACAAAGAGTTGGACATTTACACCAGGAAACAGATGGATGTCTACATGGGTGTTAACTTTTTTGAACTTCCACCACACATGTGAGTCTCTTAACATGTGAAACTATAAAGTGTAAGACATATATTATACACTGAGGGTTTAAAACAGGCATCCCAGTATATGAAGCCCTGGATGACCATCTCCATAGATCTATTATTGCCTCATAGTAGTTTTTAAGTTAAACTTGATATATTTCATTTGACACATTCATGCACATGTCATATAAAAATAATAAAAAAAATCACACAGTCTTTACTTACAGAATGTAATTTGTAATGTAACTAAATTCAACTTTTTTGTATGTTAATGTTTTTGACTAAACCAACACCCCTACAGCTATGCCTTGGCAGACAATGCCTACCACACAATGCTGACAGAATACAACAATCACTTTATCCTGATCTCTGGAGAGAGTGGAGCAGGGAAAACAGAGGCATCCAAGAAGATCCTGCAGTATTACGCTGTCAGCTGTCCAAGCACCACTCTGCTGAACACTGTCAGGGACAAAATGCTCATGTCCAATCCAGTCCTAGAGGTCAGGCCTTCACAAATGATAAGTCACTACCATGACCCAGAGCAACCAAATGCTATATTTAGTAATCTGCCTTTTATTTTATTTTTTTTCTCCAGGCTTTCGGCAATGCCAAAACACTGAAAAATGATAATTCAAGTCGCTTTGGGAAATACATGGACATTCAGTTTGACAGCCAGGTAAGAATCAGGAAGCAGAAAGAGTTCTCTTATGAGCTTTTACAGTTACACAGGGATTGATTCTGAGATTATGAAGAGGACCAAATCATTTAGTTTGGTTAGTCGACCATAGGCCTGTTCTTTCTGCAAGTTGTAGAGTTGCTGTCTTTAGGTTGATGATGCCCATATAGGGGGATGCTGTTGGAGGCCATATCCTGAACTACCTACTGGAAAAGTCGAGGGTTGTACACCAGAACCATGGAGAGAGGAACTTTCACATCTTCTATCAGCTTGTGGGGGGAGCAGGAGATGATCTGCTGCACCAACTGGGACTGGAGAGAGACTGCCAGCTGTACAACTATCTGACACAAGTGTGTAGTGGCTGTGTACTGTGGCCCTGCAGACCACACTGTCTGCAGTACACTCATTTGGGGCATTGTTTCCACAGGGAGAGTGTGCCATTGTTTCTTCAATTAACGACAACAACAACTGGAAGACAGTCAAAAATGCACTGCAAGTGATCAACATTGACCAGAGCTACACTGATGTATGTCTTATTTACACTAACAGTATATGTTTAGTGCATAGCAAGATTTGTATCACCTTTTTATTATTCTTTACAGCATTTGTTTTCCATTGTTGCAAGTGTTCTTCATCTTGGGAATTTAAAATTTGACTCTGATAGCAAAGGCCTTGCCACCCTCAGCAGCAACAACGCAGAACTACGATGGGTGTCAAATGTAAGTAAATACAAAATGCACAGAACTGATTTAATGTTTTACAAGAGATATTGTCTAATGTCATTTTCTATTGCAGCTCTTGGGAGTTGATGCTCATAAACTCCATGATGGACTCACATTTAGAAAGATTGAAGCCAAAAATGATCTGGTGTGATTTTACTGCATGTGCAATACTTTCTAACATAGCAAATCCTCCTGTCTATTGGACACTTGATATCAATTTTTTTTTTTGGTAAAGGTCCTCAGCCCATTCACAATCGATCATGCCATCTATGCCAGAGATGCCTTGGCCAAAGCCATCTATGGACAGACCTTCACCTGGCTGGTCAACAGGATCAATGAGTCCATGGAAAACACAGTAAGAGGAAATGAATGGTATTGGCAAATAAACAAACAAACAAACAAAAGACGGACTTTGTCTTTTTACTTCCAGGACCCTTCCCGAAAAACTGTAATCGGCCTTTTAGACATTTATGGATTTGAGGTTTTTTATGTTAACAGGTACTATTTGCCATTGTTCTATTATGATGAAAGCTGTATTGTGTTTAGGGAGTAAATTATATTTTAAATGTATTTATTTTTAGTTTTGAGCAGTTCTGTATAAACTACTGCAACGAAAAACTGCAGCAGCTCTTTATCCAGTTGACGCTCAAGGCCGAACAGGAAGAATATGAGGCAGAGGGTATAGAGGTAATCTTAAAAAAAAAAAAAAAAAAGCTTAAGATGATATGATTTATTATTAGGCTATAATATATGGACTGTATTCCTTTTTTTTTCAGTGGGAGCCAGTGCAGTTCTTCAATAACAAGATCATTTGTGACCTGGTCGAGGAGAAACATCGAGGAATCATAGCCATACTGGTGTGAAAATACATCAGAGGCAATGGTGAGGGCAGGTGTTCACCAAAACACTGATAATATTTGGATGACTTTTGTACAGGATGAAGAGTGTCTGAGGCCCGGAGATGCCACAGATCTCACCTTTTTGGAACGTCTGGAGGACAAAATGGCAAATCACCCTCATTTTGTCACGTGAGTTGAATTAAACGCAATTCAGAGCATGATCTCTCTTTAACTTTTGAAGGGAGCTGTGAGCTTGTGAGCTGGTGAATTCATTTTAACCCTCTGTGTCCTTAAGACACAAACTGGCAGACAAAATGACACGCAAGACTCTGGAGAGGGGGGATTTCCGTCTTTTGCATTACGCTGGGGAGGTCACCTACTGTGTTGTGGGTAAAAGAAAGCTCTAATTCAAACCGTGTCTTTCAAACATCTAAAGAATACTGTTTCCAATGTATTTGTTTACTTTTACGCTTTAGGTTTCCTGGACAAAAACAACGATCTATTGTACCGGAACATTAAAGATGTAAGCTATAAGATCCTTGATTATTTCAAATCAGTCTGTACAATAATTCACTTTTGTGCTCATTTGTGATTCCACTTTATGATTTGATGATTTATGATTCCCTTGAAGCTAATGTGTCAGTCTAAAAATGCCATAGTCCGGGAGTGCTTCTCAACGCTGGACCCAGACAACAGGAGAAGACCTGAAACAGTTGAGTGTGTGACCTCTGTTAGTTTTTTGGCCTGTCAGGAGCAGTCGATTGTGTCACCATTAAACCATATGTAAGTGACAGATGCACTGTTAAGGATCACGACCTGGGGGCTGTGTCTGTAGGTGGCGACTCAGTTCAAGAGCAGCCTGCTGAAGCTGACAGAGATTCTCATGGCTAAAGAGGCCTGGTACATCCGCTGTCTAAAATCCAATGAGTCTAAGCAGAAAGGTAGTGTTTAAAGATAAGTACGACCGTTCGGGCATGTGCAAATGTTTCAAAACGGATGCAACCATTTACACAGGGCAATTTGACGAAGCACTCATAAGACACCAAGTGAAGTACCTGGGACTGATGGAGCACCTGAGAGTCAGGCGTGCTGGTTTTGCTTACAGACGCAAATATGAGGTGTTTCTAAAAAGGTACGACAATATATTAAATTCATGTTACTTTTTAAAACGATGATAAATGTTTGCTCGATCTTTTTAGATACAAACCTCTTTGCCCAGCCACATGGCCCCACTGGAGAGGAGACCCTGCTGATGGAGTAGAAGTGCTTGTTCAGCATCTGGGCTATTTGCCAAATGAATACAAAATGGGGAGGTGAGAGCAGTTTCAGTGTTCTCACTAATAATTCGACAAAAAACAATCGTCAGCTGTATTTTTTTTTCAGAACCAAAATCTTCATCCGCCATCCAAGGACGCTGTATGCTACAGAGGATGCATTTGAGAAGTGTAAACATGAACTGGGTGAGTGCAGGTCCCTGTTGATTATTTCTTCTGGTTAGGAAATGTGACTATGTGTTTTTCATTTGCAGCCACAAGGCTCCAGGCCAAATATAAAGGATACAAAGCAAAGGGGGAGTTCAGAAAACAGAAGGAAGCTGGTAATTGCCACATTATACATTACTATAATTTGACATGCTTGATTGTTTAGAGAATAGTATCAAGTGAAGTATTCCACCACTGTGATATTTCAAAAGCCACAAAGATTGAAACATGTTGGCGAGGAGTCCAAGCTCGAAAAGAGAGAGAAAAAAGAGCCTGGGCTGTCAAAGTCATCAAGCAGTAAGATGATTACTCCTTTAACATTTCTTAAGCTCTTTATAGTCAGGTGATGCTACATTTCTCTACTGTTTTATAGATTTATCAAGGGGTACATGACCAGAGGTCAAGCAAAAACCACAGACAACTCAGAGTACCTGGCTTTTGTAAGACAAAATTACCTAAACAGGCTTAAAGAAAATCTGCCAAAAACTGTTTTAGACAAGACCACCTGGCTCTCTCCACCACATGTGTTGACAGAGGTAAGACTTGGGATTTGCATAGTAGAATTGCAAATTAACAATCAATTAAGATTTTTGCGCTTTATGTTGAAGCATGTCAATATTGTGATCTCATCTATCTATTGTTATTA
The DNA here is from genome assembly GCA_036850595.1 of Rhyacichthys aspro. Taxonomy (NCBI): domain Eukaryota; kingdom Metazoa; phylum Chordata; class Actinopteri; order Gobiiformes; family Rhyacichthyidae; genus Rhyacichthys; species Rhyacichthys aspro. The sequence continues at coordinate 13,323,331 of CM072156.1, forward strand.
TCTAGACATCAGAGATACTGAGGAAGCTTCATTACCGTCTCATGGTGAGGAAGTATGTTAGAGGAATCACACCACAGAGAAAAGCCCAGGTAATGCACACAACCTGACTCATACTATACTATACTATACTGTTATATTTACTTACCTATTTTAGCCTTTTGGCCTTTATTAGATAGTCACTGTAGGAGAAAGAGGGAAATGACATTGGGCAAATGATCCAAGCCGGATCGTTGCCCAAGTATGTATCTTTTGATTTAATAATTTGCAAATATATTCTTTTTTTAAAGCTTCAACTGAAACTTATCGCAAGCACACTTTTCAAAGGAAAAAAGGAAAGTTATCCTCTGAGTGTTGCTCAACCATTTGTGGACACCAGACTCAGTAAGTATCAGAGATGTTGACTTAAAAAAAAGAAAAAAGGTTTAGTTAGAAACAAGTACTTGAACACTCACAACTGCTTTTCAGATGAACAAGAGATAAATGTCAGAGTCATCCAGATGATTCGAAATGAACACATTAAGGTATTTCAATGAAACGAATGACAAAAATAAAAATGTTGAGGCCCGGTTATACTAACACAGTTAGTTTTTCTGTTTCAGTATAGTGTACCAGTGATCAAGTATGACAGAAATGGATTCAAACCACGTCCTAGGCAGCTAATCCTCACACAGACGGCTGCATATCTAGTAGAGGAAGCCAAAATCAAACAGAGAGTTCTGTACACCTCTCTCAAAGGTCAGCACACTGTAGTATAAGAAACTGAAATGTAATGACTGATGCTATAACTCTTATAACCATTGCAGGGATATCTATCAGCAACTTGACAGATGGCATTGTTGTATTCCACATCACATGTGAAGACCCGAAACAGAAGGGAGATCTGGTAATGCACTGTGACCACTTGTTTGAATTTTTGACCAAGCTCAGCGTCATAGCTAATAAACAGAATGCAATTAAAGTGGTTCAGGGCAGGTAGGTTGACTGCAAAACAGAAATACTCAAACTATTAAGGCATGCTGTGATTTACAACATTTACATTTTTTAGCATCAAGACTGAAATCCAGGCAGGAAAAGAGAGTGGTGTAGACTTCAGCACTGGGCAGGAGCCCTTGGTGTACAAGGGCAAGAATGGACACCTAATGGTGGTGAGTGGTGGTTGTTAAAATGGAGCTTTGTCCAAAGGGATGCAGTGTGAGTCAGACTGTTTGTCAATGCAGGTTGCCACTCGGGCCAGGACACGTTAATGTGAGGGGTTTCAGGGACAGCCAAGACACCACTGCATCTTTCATCAGGAGACCCCTAACATGTCTATAGAGTGCACACCAAATAATTGCACTTTTCAAACTCAGTGAACTTTTTATGAATTGTTTTTCAATAAATTTCTAACATTTTAATTTCGACAAGTTTGGACATTGGCTGATCTATGCAGTTTCTGTTGAATTAAATGTAATTGTTGATGTTTGATTAGTTCAGCAAACTAATACACCTATTATTGCCTAACCTTTCTTTAAGAGCAAGCTATTCACATTTTAGAACTTCATTATGTAGCCAAACATTTCATAATTATGTATGTGGACAAAGAAAAGGAATGTTTTCAATTAAAAAAAAGAAAACAAAACACTTTGTACAAATTTATTTGTGATAAAGTATGTATAAATATAAAACATACATGTGTTCACTGTACAATTCACTACATGTACTGTGATTGTTAAGCATATTTCAACTAAAACGTTAAGTGTGCAAACAGTACATTCCTGGATGAATGCAGTAATGAGGGACAGGTCTGATTTCTGCACCTGTTAAAAACTTTTAGACACTGTTCTCTTTCTGCCAGGTACATGTCTGGTTACAGTCATTCACTTCAGAATCAACATCCATCATTCAATCACCCCAGTACGTTTAACCCCTAAGGTCAAACCTCAAGTTTTCACCACTGATAATTAATATTTTTGACATTAAAGAATAAATGATTAAAAAATAAAAAAGGGGACATTTTTGAAATGTTGCATCTATCTTTGATATCTCACGTGTACTCAAATCTATTACCATATAACAGGTTAACTTGGTAGTATTTCCAGGCAAAAAGTAACCTTAGTAACATCAATAACACAGTGCCACCAAGTGGCACTGCTGAGTAGACAACTCCATTCTGTCCTTTGTCAACCTTACAAAACCAGCCAGAAACACTATAGAAGCAAAAACACTATTTAAACTGCTAATGTGATATAATTATTGTTCTCCTTTATGTGCTGTAAACATGACCTTAAATTTGAACAAAACCCACAAACAACCGTCAATTCAGAGCACAACAAGGAGACAACTGAACACACAGCCACATCTAAAACACTTGACCAATACAAACTTGACAGTCATAGTAATCTCCAAGATAAAGCTGGTGAAAAAGAGTGGAAGTTAGAGAGGGAGGTGTTGGGTGTGGTAAGGCACAAATGTGGTGCAAAGACTGTTCAGGGTCAAAGACACAGGCTGATAGGTCAAAGGAGAAAGATCACTGGTGGTGGTGTGTGCGGTCGTCAGGTCGTTTGATATGAATCCGACGAACTCGTTCGATTCGCTCTCGCTCGTCATCCTCATCCAAGTGATGGGATCGTCCTGCAGCACCACCTGTTGCCTCCAGCAGGGCATTGTCTGGACCCCTCCCATCATGGGATTCATACAAGAGAATGTTGAGGGTCTCCTCATAAATTCGGGCCTCTGGGAACTCCACCTGGTAGAAATATAGCGTAAATTAAAAGCAAAATTTTGCGCAAAATGGCTCTACACAACAGCAAGGCAGTATAGGAGTAATTTCTGTGCTATATAGACAGTATATGAATATATACCTTTGTCTGCTTCTTTTCTGTGGCATAAACAATAGAAGTGCAACAGACTTCAGCAATCTTACGACCCTGGCCATAAAATGACCAGCAGCAGATCTCATCGCCAATCACATCTTTAATGAACAGCACCCGACCGTTGAACCTTAGAGACAGCTTGTCAAACAGCTCAATATTTTTCAGCATGTTGTCATCTGAATTGCTGAGAAAGAGAAGAACCATGCTACTATAAGAACAAGATTTTACTAACAATACCTTTCTAAAATCTTTGACAATATAACTCACCTGGTATAAGAATATTTGTTGTTGCTTCTATTATACAGAAGTTTAACAGTAGGCTGAAAATGGACACAAAATCAATGACCTTACCCTGGTTAGACACTGAAAATCAAAGCATTATGAGATAAACAGTAAAGTTACCTTATTAGAGGTTGCAATGAGTTTCTGCTCTTCCTTAGATGATGTCATCAGAGGCACTTTACAAAGAGGCTCATAAGTCTCTTTATTCTATGTGGAAAAGTGTTTTATTAGAAGTTTAACCTTACAGCTGCATTTCCTGAAAAATTCCTACTGTCACAGTGCCAACTGCACCCCTCGAGCCAAACAATATCATAGCATCCTTCCTGCTTTTATTTTATGCAACGGGCCAAAGCTGCCATTATGCGCTGACCATTCTCATCTATTAAAATCATTGGTGATAAAGCCTAGATAATGACTTAAGGCCCCATTGTAATATTAGAATAAATCATACATTATTGTAAAAATATTCCACCATTTTTCAGTCACAAACCTGCAAGGCAGCAGTACATTCATCAGCCAGGCCCTGTACAAGATAGTACTTGGCCTCAGCAAGAAGCTCCTCTGTTTCTCGTCGGCTGTCTGGAAGTGGCACTGCTCCGTCTCTAAGGTAGTTTAGGATTGTACCAAAATGTTTACCACAGCGATCAATCAAGATCCAGCCTATGCATACAAAAATTAAAGTTTAATGTTTACATTTTTGTAAGGTCACAGCCCACGTTGTTGTATTCAAAACTCACCTTCACTATCAGTAAGCACCTCCATCCTGCCACTAAACATGGCCTTAAGCATAGTGTCCTGCTTTGTTAGTGTCTGCATAGTAGTGTAGTACAATGCACCGCCCACATTGAGCTTCACATATTTGGAGCTGGGACTGGAACCCTTAAAGGACGTGGTCCGGGTTGTAGCTGCTGGCACTGCCGAGCTCACCACACTCTCTCCTGACATCTCTTCCTTAAGTATAAAACAAAGATAATGAGTGAGTGACAAGCTTGATAATCAAGAAAATAGCCAAGTTACAAGGGGCTGTCTATGTAGTGGCGCAACATACAATAACATGCCTGGTTATTAGAAATTTCCCTACGACATGGACCCCTGTAGACTTTCATCTAAACAAATCTGCGCAATTTATTATGCTCCATAAACCAGAGCGTGAGCTAACATAAGTTACTTTAATGTTTAGCTAGCCTGAAAGTAAAAGTCTCAACGAGTTAGCCTGAAGACATCCATGAATACAGTAATATCTTTAATAGGATTCAGTATTAAAGATTAAAGAATACAATTAATTACAACTATTGTCTCCCATCGTTCATTAGAGGTAAACGGGTTGTCTCTGAACTTAATACAAAAATATATATTCACCATAGAAGCCGCAACAGACTTCGTAGTTGTAGCTCGCTAACGTCAGTCAGCTAATTCGGCTAACACCCACTTCCTTCCGGCCTCAAGCTGCGCACTTATGAAAATGACGTCAAATGTTACGCTTTAAAGAGACACTGCACATAATTTTATCTAAATGTTGCTAAAAATGGTTAGGCGATCATGTAAAATGTTAACACAAAACACTAACGATACACAGTATCAAATCTCCAGCTGAGATAGGGCTTTACTGCTTTAAGTCCCCTGACAAAAACTTGAAGGCTTGCCATATCACATTTCCGCTTCAAATGTGTAACAGCGAAAATAGTCCCCCCACACGCTCCTAAAACGATTCATTAAAGCTTTATGCGCTAAAATAAATAAACAAAGACATCTTCAGAACATAAGCCGGGAAATATACACATATACAAGTCTGTAACTTTTAATAACCATGGACAGTATTCTGAAGTTTTACACACATCAACAAAAACTGTCCGGAAACATTTAATGCGACACAAGGGATTAATGGCTGTAGTCAGTGGACGAGGCTCTTTTGGCATTGTTTACATTTCAAAACGGTATGTTGCTAGCGTTTTTAAAGCCGACACTGGCATTGGGTCGAGAGTAAACGCCAGAAAATAATAAACATCGCCAACTGAGTATGACAATCTTCCATTTGACATAGTGTCAAGCCGAGCTGCGCTGAACTAGACCACCGTGTGCTAACTACCCTGGTCAAGTCAATTTTACTGCATCGTTCGATACCTCAGAAGTGACAAGTTGGTCCTAATCCTTGATGTGACTCCCGCCAGCTTGATATTTAAAGAAAACCAAATGCAGAAGGAGCTATAGTGCTTGGTGAGCCCCTAGGCCTAAGGAACACTTTTTGGGCGAGATATTGCATGTAAGTACACTGCTATGTTGATATTAACTGCAAGGTGGTGGCCCCTATTTGTTATCCTTCTCCACCACTAATGAATTGTGACTGGGATTCACAGTGCATTAGCTGTTAACCTTATATTCTTGTTTTACAAGGTGCACAATGTTTAGTGTACCTCAAAGCTCCAAGTCTGAGTTCCTGGATAAAGCCCGGCAGGCCAGGGAGGAGAGGAAAGGGCAAAAGGAAAAGGAGAAAGCGGCAACAATTATCCAAGCTTTGGTCAGAAGTTTTCTCTGTCGCTGTAGGCTCCAGAAGAAAATAAGGTTCTACTATTTGGTTATCTTAGTGGGAGTAACAGGACTAGATTGTTTAGTATTAGCGCCTTACATCATTTTCTCTTTTTCTTTTTTACCAGGAAAGAGGTTGATGAATATTTTGAAAGTTCTGAGACAGGCACATCAAAAAGAAATGCACTTTCCATTTTTAAAATTGCTCGGAAATTATTATTCATTTACCGCCCAGTGGACAAGCAGGTGAGTCAACATATAATGCTGATCCATGTGCAAATAGTGCAAGATTGTAAGTTGTTGGTAAAGATGACCGGATAAGGTTTCAACTTTTGATAAGAATTACTAATTGTGTTTACACAGAGGTTTGAAAAACTTTGCCGTGCTATTCTTGCCAGTATGGAAGTTGAAAATGAGCCAAAAGTAAGTGCATTCATTACTCACTCTTGAGATGTGAGCCTTTTGTATTATTTGTATTAATAATTATAAATATTGCATCAGTAAATATACATCTTTTCAACCTATAGGTCTGGTATGTGTCCTTGGCGCTTTCCAAAGATCTCACTATTGCCTGGCTTAAACAGATAAAAGATGTTTTGTGGACCTGTTGTGAATTGTTGAAAAATCTAAAGGTGTGTTTTGCTGAAAAAACATACACAACTTCTTGTTTTTATAACTAACAACTTATCATATTAATACTGCATTGTGACTTCCAGCCCGACATACTTCAGGATAATAAAATGATAACGTTGTACCTCACTATGTTGGTGACTTTCACAGACACCTCAACTTGGCGAATAGTCAGAGGAAAGGGTAAATCACAAATTTTTTACTAAGTTTTATTTTATGTAATATTATTTTCTTATTGCACCATATGATGTGAACAACACAAAGTTGACTATTGTTCTCTGTTAATTTAAGGAGAAGCTCTAAGACCTGCTTTGTCAAGGATTTGTGAGAACATCATGGGTCATCTCAATCAAAAGGGGTTCTATTCAGTATTACAGGTTTTATATTTTAATTTGCTTTCAAAATGCTATGAATTTATTGTGTCATCAGTATTACTCATTCTACTGTGCAAAAAATATTCTTGTTCTTGTTCAGATCTTGCTGACTAATGGCTTGGCACGTTCTAAGCCGTCTCTCTCTAAAGGAACTCTAACAGCGATCTTCACACTGGCATTAAGGTGGGTTTGTTTAAAATGCTTATTGCTGAAAATATTCTGTCAAACATGATATTTAGTTTCTTTGTATAAATATTTTCCAGGCCAGTCATTGCTGCTCACTTCTCTGATAACCTACTGAGATCATTCCTGTTACACATTGTGTCAGTTCCAGCGATTGTGCACCATCTCAGTGTACTCACTCCAGAGGTATAAGCTTAAATGTTCCCCATGATTACAGTGTATTGCAAAGTTTTAATAAAAATATATTTTGTTTCCTTAGTGTATGGCAACCATCCAGACACATGGCCTCCTTCGGAAATTCATTCTGTTTCTCAGTCGTGAAGAACAGTGCTCAGATATTTGTGTCTGTTTGGAGGGAAGTCACACTCTCTGCCTACTAGGTAAAGCCTTTTTTAATGAAAACTTGTATGTTTACTCGTCAGTTTAAGTACATTTCATGTACTAAATGTTTCTCATTTTAAGGCAACCTTATTCATTTGGGATACCATAACGAGAAAGTCCTAGAAGAAGAGGCCAACCATTTTGTGAAGGTTCTGACTGACATGTTGTCCTACTGTCAGAGATATGTCTCTCAAAAGAAGTCTAATCTTACCCACTGGCATCATGTGCTGGGCTGGTTCTCCCAAAGTGTAGATTATGGGTACGAGAAAAAAAAAAATCTTATTAACGAGTATTTATGAGAGCAGAAATTGTATAACATTGTCTTCTGTTTTTTCATGCAGTCTAAACGAGTCAATGCCACTGGTGACCAAACAGCTTCAAAACCTGTGGGGTGTTTTGATAATTCGGACACTTTTCAGCGATGTTCTTTCTAAAAAGCTGGAGAGCCAGGAACCCACTTCTTCCCCACCACTACCACCACAACCAAGCACATCACAAAATAATCTACCGGTTAAAAGTGAGTTATAAACCATTTATTTATATGTAATAGTGTTCATTGTTTATTTGATATGTCACACTAATATATTTTTCTGGTGGTGCATGTTTGTACGGATAGACCTTTTCAAACGAGCTTTTCAGAAGTCTGCTTCTGTGCGTAACATCTTGAAGCCAGTTGGAGGAAAGCGCGTTGACTCAGCTGAAGTTCAGAAAGTGTGCAGCATCTGTGTGCTTTACCAGACTGCCTTGTCCACACTGACACAGATACGACTCCAGATACTCACTGGTATGTGGTACATCCCACCATAAACATGTATTATATACACAATACACTGTTTTAAAGCCCTTTTCTTCCTGCTCAGGTCTAACACATCTAGATGACCTACTACCTAAGCTTTGGGCTTTTATCTGTGAGCTTGGTCCCCAGGGAGGTCTCAAACTCTTTATGGAGTGTCTGAACAATGACACAGAGGAGTCCAAGCAGCTTCTAGCCATGCTGATGCTCTTCTGTGACTGCTCCCGACACCTTATCACGTAATTCTCAGGTTTTTGTATGCTAAAAGAAAAGTGTCTATACATGTTTGCATTTTGTAATGATACACCTTTCTGTCCTGCAGGATTCTGGATGACATTGAAGTCTATGAAGAACAAACATCTTTTAAGATTGAAGAACTCATCACTATCTCCTCATTTCTGAACACATTTGTCTACAAGATGATCTGGGATGGCATCTTAGGTGAATAGCTCAGAGAATCTTGCACATTATTTTACAGCATGACTCCTATTAATAGTAATAAAATTCTACACATTGTCTGAATTTTCCTTTTTAGAAAATGCAAAAGGAGAAAAACTGGAGTTATTTCACAGTGTTCATGGGTGGTTAATGGTGCTTTATGAACGAGACTGCAGAAGAAGATTCACCCCTGACGAACACTGGCTGCGCAAGTAATACAACCCCAAACAATAATCGTTAATACCGGACATCACGATGAAAAAAAAAAGCTCATGTTTCCTCTTTCCTTGACATAGGGATCTAAAGCCTAGTTTGTTGTTTCAAGAACTGGAGAAAGGCAAGAAAAGAGCCCAGCTTTTACTGCAGTACATTCCACATGTCATTCCTCATAAAAATGTAAGTTCTATTTGTTTTTCCAAATATATGCATGTTTCATTTTACTTAATCTAATGATGACTTTTCAAATTTCAGAGGGTGCTGCTGTTTAGGAACATTGTAACTAAGGAGAAAGAAACTTTAGGCTTGGTAGAAACAAGCTCTGCATCACCACACGTTACTCATATAACAATTCGTCGCTCAAGGATGCTAGAGGTATGAAGACAGTCTCTCTTTAGATGACAGCCAGTGACTGTCTTTTTTTCCTAGCTCTATGTTATAGTATTGTTTCTCTTTTTAAGGATGGATATGATCAACTGAGACGATTGCCAGCGAATTCAATTAAAGGCGTCATACGTGTAAAGTTTGTTAATGACCTTGGAGTGGATGAGGCTGGAATCGATCAGGATGGTGTCTTTAAAGAGTTCCTTGAAGAGATCATAAAGAAAGTGTTCGACCCCGCTCTCAACCTTTTCAAGGTAATTAGGAAAATAATGAATGATTTTTTACATTTTTCACACATTTATACAACTCCAATCAATGAAACAACTGTATAATGTTTTTTTTTCTATAGACAACAAGTGGAAATGAAAGACTTTATCCCTCTCCCACGTCTTATATCCATGAAAACCATCTACAGCTGTTTGAGTTTGTTGGAAAGATGCTTGGGAAAGCTGTTTATGAGGTAATGTACTAGTAGAATTCAGAAGAAATTGTTTCCTTGTTTTTTTTATTCTTCTGATCTGTTAATAAAACCTTTGCGCATAAAGGGAATTGTTGTCGATGTCCCCTTTGCCTCCTTTTTCCTGAGCCACGTCTTGGGTCACCACCACAGCACTTTCTACAGCTCTATTGATGAGCTGCCTTCACTGGACTCAGAATTTTACAAAAACCTCACATCAATAAAGGTAGTCGAAGTTGCAATACTAACAAAAATTGCTACACTGTTATGGGCCTTATTCGGTGTGATGATTTTTTTCTAGCGCTATGATGGAGATGTAGGAGATCTGGGACTTACATTATCCTATGATGAGGATGTGATGGGCCAGGTGAGAAGGAAATCTCATGGGATGCAGTGAAATCATGAAACTTATCTAAACTTTTGGTATGTCTTCTTTCAGCTCGTCTGCCATGAATTGATACCTGGAGGAAAAACAATGCCAGTCACTAATGAGAATAAGTAAGCAAATTCAGAGCATTAAAGCAACATTATGTAACTTTTAATGCTTAAGTACTTGCTGAGAATGTGTGCAACACAATCCTGTTTCTTTGATGATCTTTATAGTTTGTAGTTGTAGTATAGTGTGTGACCTGTAGTGTGTTCTAATTCTGACTTCTCTTTACAGGATCAGCTACATTCACCTCATGGCTCACTTCCGTATGCACACACAGATTAAAGATCAAACAATCGCTTTCATCCGTGGCTTCCGCAGCATTATCAACCCAGAATGGTTGCGAATGTTTTCCACACCTGAGGTCCAGCGCCTTATCTCAGGAGACAACGCTGAGATTGATTTAGATGACCTCAAGTATGTTTTGACTACTCATTAAGAGTATAAATACTACCATGGGCTCTGGCCTGACTGTTTCTGTATTTTCAGAAAACACACAGTCTATTATGGAGGCTTTCACAGCAGCCATCGTGTCATCATCTGGCTGTGGGACATTTTGTCTAGTGACTTTAATGCTGAAGAGAGGGCTATGTTTCTCAAGGTGAGCATGTTTTTAACTTTATAATATTCACCAGAGGTTTAATCACTACTAAACCACTGTCTGTCTTATTATATCATTATATCCAGTTTGTCACCAGCTGTTCAAGGCCACCTCTACTTGGTTTTGCCTACCTCAAACCACCCTTTTCCATCCGTTGTGTAGAGGTGTCAGATGATCAGGTAAGACTTTGATGTTGTAGCTTGAAGACATCTGTTTACATCAATAACATTTTTTCATATTCTTTGTCCAGGACACAGGAGATACTCTGGGCAGTGTCCTTAGGGGATTTTTCACAATCCGCAAGAAGGAACCTGGTGGTCGACTTCCCACTTCATCAACATGCTTCAACCTGCTCAAGCTGCCCAATTACAGCAAGAAGAGCATTTTGCGTGATAAGTTGAGATATGCCATTAGCATGAACACAGGCTTTGAACTCTCCTAACTCAGCTACACACAGACAATTTGCACAATATGGTTGTTACAAGTGGCCTGAATCACAAAAGGGGCTGCGCTGACTGGTGTGTAGCCTGTGAGGAGTCACCAAAACAAAGGGGAATCATGATGGATGTCATCATCTCCTTTTGTCTCATGAAACTGGATGAGCATTGATCTTCTACAGTCCACTCCGTGACATTAAATGAGAAGTGTTTTTTCAGCACAATTTTTAGCACCACCCATTTGCCACTCCCAAAATGTAATAATGTCTTGTCTTTAACTTGATGAAATACACAGTGGCTGAATCTCTGTTTCTCAGGCTTAACAGAATCATCCTTGGATCTAACACTCCAATTTTAAGTGAACTGGAAAGCAATACAGATGCAATGCAAGCCATTAGACTCGTGCTTGACTCACGAAAGTGAAACCAAGTGATGCATTAATATAATTACTAGCTTGGGCTCCATCATCCAAGCAACTTTCGGATATTTGATGAGTCTGAAATTGTTATTCTGAAGTTAATGCATCTTTTATGAATTGAAGACAAATCGATGCCTGTGTGTTCAGGAAAAGTTGCTCAAGTCCTATGTTCCATTACATCCCATTTGAAGAAAAAACAAAATCACATCGACTATTTCCAATCTTTAAAAAATGTTATCACCTGAGGATAATTTTTCCTAGTTGTTTTGATGTTATCCTTCTGGGGTTGTTGTAGTTTCAGACATGTATATGATGTCAGCTTTGATGAAGAAATGCATAAGTTATAGACCTGATAAAGAGTTTAGAATATTTAAAGGAAAGATGTCCTTGTTGTAGCATCTTAAACTTTTGGCAAAAGGCACTGGAAATTTTCCTCTATTAGTATCTGTTCTATATGCAGACACAACATTGCTACGTGTGGTAAACCTTTAATCATAAAATATACAAGTCGTGTTTGTACCTAAAATTCCCACTTTGAAAGTGCTGAGTGCCTCATGTATTACTCCCACCTCCTTTCAATCATGTCTAACTGTATTCAAGTGTAACAAATATCCATGTATGTTGGATACAAGCCATAGAAATGGGTGATGTTGTAGACTTTATTTGTTTTAACAGAAAATGTGGAGAACCAACCACTGTACCACTACAAAACAATAAAGGAGGCCTCTGAGCTCTGTGGACCTTTTAAGCCATGTGGAAAGAAATATGAGGCCAGGACCTCTCAACATGATGTCATGGACTGGTTTTTGAACCAAATGTGAATGGCTTATTTAGTGTTTCTTTGGCAATGGCATTGTTGCACAAGCGTCTGCTGTTTGTTTTATCTGTGAAATGTTGTAAGAGGGATTGTTACCTTATAAGCCTAAATGTCATAACTTTTACACAGGGTTAAATGCAGTCAGGAAGAGACTAATGTTTATATAAGGGGTAAATATGAATATATATAATCTCTTTTACCAGTGGTTTTATTATGCAAAAGATGACTTTGGTGTTTGAAGACACTTGTCATGTTTCTTACCAGTAATATCTTGGCCACTAACTTGTGTGTGAGAAATAACTAAAACATGAACATGCTACCATACTACAAAATCAAACACAGATTGTGTATAATGGAATTTAACTCTTCAAATGAGTGACATTTCAGTTTGAAGGGGTTGCATTTCTTTCCTCTTTTTAAGAAACACTACACTGAATATGTACTAGAGAGATGAAACATACCTCAGAAACGTGTCTGTTGTTTGATGAGGTTACTCATCAGTTTCAAATGATGTCAAGATTAGACTACACTAAAATATACCAGTGGACTGCTAATGCTAAATTTGATTTTACATTCTTTTAGTACAAAAAAATAAAAGTAATTCTGAAAATGTTTTTTTTGTGGAAGTACTGTTTTTCTACTGTCTGCATTCATTATAGCCTGTGAATACTGAAGTCTGAATTATTAGCTGAAGGTTGTTTTTCAGTGAATGTTTCACTCCAGATTAACTTGTATAAAGGATTATGCCCTGACTATACACGTGTAAGTATTTTTCAGAGAGCTTTCTGCTCTGTTTGCCTACACAGGAGGCAGCCGACCTGAGGCTACAGCTGAACAACCATGAACAGCCCACCGAGCCCTTCTCCATCCCGCTGGTTTAATGTTTTGCGAAGGTAATTACTCATTTTAATTTTATGCAACCAATTTACTCAGAGACTCAAAAATGGACTTGATTTTTAATTATACAAAATGCTTTGCAAAAAAGGGGAATCTATAAAGTACTTTATGTAAGGATAACCACTGGGCAAGCCAATTTTCAGGACAATTAACTCATTAAAATAAAATGTTACACAAATATGTTCAATATCTTATTTACAGACAACTTTTTCTCATAGTTATTTATAGAACTTCCTTCTTGATTAATGATGGAGTGACTGGATTAATGCTGAAATGCTCTGAATGGTTAGATCACCTGATTGGTTGCTGTTGTTGTTGAGATTTTCACTATCCTCTCAGCCACTGGGGGTTTTGACTGTTCCATAAGCTTAAGCTACATAATACTTCTATTCAGAAAGGGCAGCAGTCAAACACTTTTGCAACAAGAAAAATGAGTGTGAAATTAAAGGCGTGTAATGCTTGTCAGAGGAATGGGCGCTTAACATGCAGAAGGTAGAGTAATACTTTTAAACTCTCTTCAGCAGTTAAATCACAGTTGTGTGGTAATGACTGTATGGTGTTTTAGGACCAGGTTGGGTGAACCGTGCTTGAGGACGTACCCACTGGAGTGTGTAGATCTGCTCAGAAGGGCTAGGGCTGCCTTTAAGTCTGGACTTACCCTAAAGGAGCGCTTCAGAATTGCTCAGCTGGAGGCTGTGGTGCAGATGCTGGAAGAACATGAGTGTGACTTTGTGGAGGCTCTTGGTAGGGACCTTCATAAGGTGTGACACATTTTGTTTTGTCTCTTAAATGGTAACATTTTAAATGTTTATAGCTTTACAAATATTTGTGCTTTGGCCCAGCCACGCTTTGAGACTGTTGTGTCCGAACTGATCCTCGTCAAAAATGAGGCTCTTTATGCTATCAACAACCTCCAGATGTGGATGCAGCCCCAGCAAGTCGAAAGAAACTTGGTGAGACTAGTTTGTTAAGACCTTTTTTTTTAAAAAAAAACATCCTATGATGCGTATCCATATTATGTTTGAAATGTCTAAGAACTTACACAAACCCATTCTGCCCTCTTAAAACAAAGACATGCATTGTGTTAAACCCATGAAATCAGATTAAAATCTCAGACACTGTGCCCTTTTCAATTAAACAGATTATATTTGAACTAATACTAGTGATAAAGACTGTTAATTTTTTTTTAACATTTTTTTTAATTTTGAGTTTTCACCAAATTTTCTCTGGTCATTGTAGTCCACAACACTGGATGACTGTATGGTGGTCAGTGAGCCACTGGGTGTGGTCTTTATCATGGGAGGCTGGTGTAGTCCTGTCCAAATGTGTCTGGTGCCACTGATTGGGGCCATAGCAGCAGGTGCAGACCATGAGTTTTATCACTTCATGTGGAACCAATGCCTGTATTGATTTTGTTGTTATTCTTGCAGGAAACTGTGCAATCATAAGCCCAGCTAAGTGCACTGTTAACACAGCAGAGCTTCTTCACCGTCTTATCCCTTTATACCTGGATAATGTGAGTAATCAGAGACACTGTGGGAACAACAGAGCCATTGAAGTGATTTATTCAGTAACAAAAATCTAATCATTGAGTAAGGCACAATGTTTTGGTGGTTGCAGTAAGTGCAGTATACTGTCTGGTGCATCTTCCAGCAAAGTAGTCTCATCATTCATTATGTCATTACTATAAACACATTTCAAATTCAAAATAAAATGATATGCTTCTTGTTTTCAAGGAATGTTTCCATGTTATTCTTGTTGTCACAAATGACTTACCTGAGGTTGTGGAACTCAAATTTGATCATGTCTTCTTTACGGGTAAAATACATTAACCATTTGAATATATCTTGTACATGTACACATTTTCAACAGATGCTTAATCAATAACAGGTCTCCGTGAGGAAGGAAGCAGGATTGCACAGGCTGCAGCCCGCACACTCACACCAGTGACTCTTGTTTTGGCCAGCAAGAACCCTTGCTATGTGGACCAACACACTGATATTGCCACGACTGCGCAGCGCATTGCCTGGGCCAGATTTCACAACGCGGGACAGAGCTTGGTGGCTCCAGACTACATCCTGTGCCACAAAGATGTAAAAGTTCGACTTTTACAGGCACTCAAGTGCTGCCTTTTGCAATTCTATGGATCAGATCCCAAAGAGTCTCGCAGTTATGGTCGCATGGTTAATTTGGACATTTTCAACAAAGCAAAAGACATTTTGTGGAAATCAGGAAAGGTGTCAGTAGGTGGTCAGGTCATAGAGACAGAGAAATATATTGGTAAGAATCCATGTTATTGTAAATAGTTCATTATTAAAATAATTCAATGTATAAACATTTGCAATACAATTAATTATATTGTTTTGTTTGTAGCACCAACAATTTTGACAGAAGTAGCAGACACAGACCTAATCATGCAGCAGGATGTTTCTGGCCCAGTGCTTCCTGTCCTCACTGTTAACACTGTGGATGAAGCAATAAACCTCATCAACAAGCAGGAGAAACCTCTGTGTGTGTATGCTTATTCCAACAACAGCAAGGTATACCCCAAAAGAGCCATTCTTTGAAATGTGAAAAGTCCACAAAATATTAGAAAAAATGTATATATAAACTTTTCTCTTTTTAAAAAAAGATTGTTTATGTGATGCAAACATGTATGTATAAAAGTATTATATGTCATTTTTTTTGTCATAGTAGATGCGATCATTATTTGTATGTATTCCAACAAACACTGGGGATGCAAATGTCACTGATTTGTACAAATTTGACCCAGAAGCTGTTTGGCTCTGCTAATAATCAAAGCATTGGACAGATCATAAATTATTTTGTTTTCATCTTGTCTCCACTGCAGGTCATCTCACGACTAATGAATGAAACTTCTAGTGGAAGCTTTTGTTCCAACGACAGTGTCTTGCAGAGTCTGATGGTGACTCTGCCATTTGGTGGAGTTGGTAAGTATGCATTTTATTGATTAAAGAGACCTATGAATGGACCAAATAATAATATATACAATTTCTACAAAAACTATGGACAGGTGCCAGTGGAACAGGTTCCTATCATGGACGCTACAGCTTTGACACTTTCTCTCACAAGAAATCATGCCTTCTTAGAAGCTTACGGTTCGAGTGTGTCACATATCTGCGCTATCCACCATATGAGGACCGCAACTTATCTTTAATGGCATGGGCCAGTACTCTTTCACAAAGAAGTCAAGGCTGGTGCCAGATCCTGTGAATGTCAAGGAGGTGGATGGTCATCAAAGTGTCTTTAACTGTTCATGCATATGGTATTGATACTGTATAAAAAATGTACCTGTACATGATACCAGTCAATGGGCTCATGAAGTGGATGTTTATTATACAATTAAATCACCATCAAATCACAAAAGACAAGTAAAAGTGAAATGAACACATGGCATTAAACAAATAAACTTTTCTTTTTAAAACCCCCTTCATCATTCAGGTCTTCTGTAGATTTTCTCCTTATTGCCTTCTTTCATTGCAGCATATCTGGCTACAGTGAACAGGTAGTCGCTCAATCTGATTGGAAATTATAAGAATTTATTATGAATGAATGGTAAAGAAAACCATATTCATAAAAGATAAATTTTACTGGCCTGTTCAAAAACTTGGCAACATCTGGATCTGCTTCCCCAGAACGTACAACTGGAGCAACACTGTGCCAAGTACATCAAACTTTCAGGACAATATGCACAATAAAAAGGTAGAAAACCAAACAATCTGAAAGATTCTTACAGCTCACCTGCGTTCTGCTCTTCGGCACACGGTCCGAGCTAAGTGCAAAGCAGCGCTGCTCTTTCCACCAGACTGTTTAAAGTAATGCAATGTTATAAGGGAAAGGTTAACTATAGCATTTTTACAAGTAGCATTACAAATGTATAAGCAGGCTTACAGGTAAGATGAAATTTGTCAGTGGAGGGAGTTCCTCTGTAAATTCATCTATCCAACTTTCAAGGTCTGCAATTGGTGTATTGGTAAATAGTGTTTTTTCTAGAAAGACACAAATATGTTTTATGACACAATTTATTGCATTTTTTGCAACTGGTATGGTCTGAAAACAAACATGTTCTTAGTTACTTATATGACTATCTCTTGCTGATGATCGAGGTGTGGCTATGTTGGAGCCCACATCTTGTAAAATACACTGTATCTGTCAAATATGTTCAATATATAGTCAATATATCAGTATCAATGTATAGATTTTAGAGGTAGAAAAATGTGCAAGCAATAAACCAAACACAAAAACCCAACCTTGTCAAGCTGATTGGTGAAAGTGTGACCATTGTCGAGACAATATTCTCTGGCCAGGCTGTAGGTCACATATAACTGTTAGGTCACATAACAGTTATTGAAGTGATATGTAAAAATGCACATTACCCTATAGCTGAAGACAGTTCATCTGTGTTTCCCAAAGCTTCAAATATTTGGTCTTCCTTTGGCCTCCTTTCCCCTGTGAAAGTGCTTGAGAACCCTTCAATGCAAACAAAAACTAAAGGTTTATACCGCATTTAAACTAAATGCTGTTTTTAAAATGTTCTTTATGCTGATCACCTTTGTCTCCCGTTTTGGTGTATATTTTCGGGATTCTGTTGTCTCCTTCAGTAGTGTAACTGAGGAAGGACAATATCGTGGTTATACATTAATACAAAATCACTCCTGTTAAATCTGATTGGCTGTACTACAGTTGATCTCAGTGTAAAGGATGTTATCTTGTGCTTTGTAGCAACACTAGCAAGGTAATACTTGCTAAAAGGTCTACTCATTTAGGTACGGCAATGCAATAATGTATGTACCTTCTCCGAGAAAACAATACTCCACTAGTCCGATGTACCTTCATAATCCTGCTTATTCCTCCACGAATATAAGAGGGTTTTAAGATAAACAAAGTCATGCTTAGGCTGAAGCTAGTCGTTTAAATAAATGAAAACCATCAATTTTGCCCACTGACGGCGCCCGTAGTTTGTGGGCGTTACATTTTGATGGCACGATTGGTCAACTGATTGTGCGATGCGAAAATCTGCACCGCGATTGGATGAGGAGTTTGGTCCTTTTCTCTGATTGGATACTTGAAACCGGGACATTGTCGGTTCCATTTGTCAGTGTTTACTGGATTTTAACACGCTTTACATACATCACGTTGACAAAGTGTGGTCTGTGTTTGCGATGAAGCCGTAAAACTGGGACTCAGAACCTCTATGAGAAGTGTACATCGTGGAGTAGACTGCTGTCACTGCCACGGAATGGTCGTTGCTGGTTTAAGGGATTAACTTGAGCCAAAGGTAGCTTGTTTTGCTAATAACAGAAGCACTACATCACTAAGTCATCTGTCTGCCAGGCTCTGAACACGCTTCTGTGCAGACATGCATGTAAAGGACTGCATTGTGTCTGCTCCGGGGAAGGCGATACTCCATGGAGAGCACGCTGTTGTGCACGGAAAGGTAACTTAATTTTTGTATAAAGCTGGTGTTGCATGGTTAAAGCTGTTGCTAATGCCCTTTACCATGTAATCTTTCTAATTATACGCCAACTATTATCGCATTTTTTAGCACAAGAACACCAAGATGCATACAAAAGTTCAAGAGTATTTATTGTTCTAAATTGTGGTTAATCACTGCTGTCTTTTTGCTCATTTCCAGGTGGCTCTTGCTGTCAGTTTAAATCTGAGAACATATTTAAGATTGAAAACCACCACTAATGGTAAAGTTTGCATCAACCTTCCAAATATCAACACATTTCTTTGCTGGGATGTGACAGAGCTGAAACAACTTATTCCTGATCCTTGTGGTAAGATACAACATGAGTGCCTCTACATCTACACATCTGTAATAATGGGATATTGGATAGTACTTTTATCTTTGACTGTTATCTTTGACTTCTTAATACAGCTACAAATAAGAATGTGTAGTGTTTGGCTGTTGACAGTTGCCTTGCTCCTTCTTCTTCAGGTAAAAAGGAGGAGGGGAAACTCCTGAACGCTGAATTAGTAAAGCATCTGCGTGACTTTGTTGGCGTAACAAATGGAAACTTGGATACTTCCAGTATGGCTACACTAGCTTTCCTTTACATCTATATCTCCATGTTTGGATCAGGGTGAGCAAGTACTGTTTTTGACTTAAGTGCTTTATATTTTGGTGAATTGCTATTATAATGTCTTTTGTTTCTTTTAATTTACTTTCAAATATTTTCAAATACTAACTTCAAGAACTGAAAATGTGGTCCTTCTTCACAAAGCTTTCATACAGTGATAAATTCTTAAAAATAAGTCCACTTATAAGTGCTCTTTTGTGGTTACTCTTTTAGTGAACTGCCCAGCTTGAAGGTGACTGTGTGGTCTGAGCTCCCGACTGGAGCAGGACTGGGATCAAGTGCTGCCTTCTCTGTTTGTTTAGCTGCATCTTTGCTTTGTGCAAGTGGAGTAATTCCAGCCCCCCTCAAAGAGTGGGACCACACTGCCAGGTAAGAAGTTATATTAAGTTTCATACTATTTATCAGCTGTGTTACTCGGTATCCCAGGGAAACAAGGATTGCAAAACCACAAGCAGATAATAACAAAATAACAAAACAACAATGGTTATCTAACCTCTAACTAGAGCAGCCTTTTGTAAACATCTTAATTTCATGTATTTGTTTTTGAATAATTGTAGGTGGTGTCAGGAAGACCTGGAGCTGATCAATAGTTGGGCCTTTCAGGGGGAGATGATCATCCACGGTAATCCCTCTGGAGTAGACAATGCTGTTGGAACTTGGGGTGAGGCCAAAATAGCCCTTGCATTACACTACTACTGTTCAGTGTGTTAGTTTTAATGACTGTTGTTGTCTTGTTTTGCAGGTGGGATGCTGAGATTTTTGTCAGGAAAAATTATACCACTGAGCAGGTACAGAAGATTTCTCTTATTTTGAAGATTTCTCTTATTTTGACACTGATTGGATCAAGTGTTATTTTAGAGTAAAAAATGTTAACTTAGAACCTGAATAATAGGATTATATAAAAAAATCTCCTTTATTGACTTCTTTCTGCTTTTCTTTAGGGTGCCTTTATTAAGAATCCTCTTGACTAACACCAAAATACCTCGTAGCACCAAAGTACTTGTTGCCAGAGTGAAGGACAAAATTAACAAGGTACTAAATGGTTTCTTCCTTCCCCATGTGTCACTTGCTGGCACTGTAATTAAAATAATAGACGTTGCTTTTGCATGGCATATACTTGCAATGAGTGCCTTCATAAAATATTGAAATGAAACCCTCAGCTGGATCCCCTGTGAGCAGTTGCCTTGGTGACACCATCAGCTGTGCAAATTTGTTCCTAACACAAAGATCGGCCTGGATTGTGTTGTGTCACCATTATGATTATATAATTTTCTGTATTTATGTTCTTGTGGGTAAGATACAGTTTTAATTTATAGGTAGACTGACTGATGATGGTTTAATGTTTTTTTGTTAACTGACATTGCAGTTTCCTACTATCATGACCCCTGTGCTTGACTCAGTGGATGCCATTTCCTGCACTTGTGAGAAAGTCCTCTCAGAAATGACCTGCGAGCCAATCACTGGAGAGCACTACAATATTCTAGAGGTACAATATTTACTATAAAGTAAATACAATATACAGTAATAGACGTACAATTGGCAAATGAATCAAAATGTGGGTAAATGATACTATAGTTGTTAATTTTGCACATTTTTAATCATCATTTTTAATCACTTTTAGGAGCTCATTGACATAAACCAGCACCACCTGAATGTTATGGGGGTGGGACATCCCGTTTTGGACACATTATGTCGGGTTACACTGTCCCGAGGACTCCACAGCAAACTAACTGGTGCAGGAGGTGGAGGCTGTGGTATCACACTTCTCAGACCAGGTACTGTTCCCCACTCCTTGTCTTTGAAGTATCTTGAGTGGCAGGATATAAATGTTTTGAAGTGCAGGGACTACTGTGCAATTGGCTGTTAAAAAAGTATAATAGTAGTCTCTCTCTCTCTGACAAAACAAACAAGATGCAATAAAACAGCAAGTATTGTTTTTTGTTTATGCCTGCAGCCTGTAACACACTCAATATTAATACGCTCAAAATCCTCTGAATAGATTATACATTTCCTCATGTTCTTTTGGTTTTGTCAGCAAGAGCTTCCATTTGCAAAATTGAAGCTTAATTGTGTTTTATTGCTTTATTGTTGTAATTAAAGAGATGTGTTTGTAGACAATTCACTTCATCCATCAATTCACACCATCCGTCTAACTTAAGATTAAGATTTTTTTTTTATTTATTTTGTAGAAACCGATGCCGTTGTTGTCCAGAGCACAGTCCAAGATTTAAAAGAGTGTGGATTTGATTGCTGGGAAACGAGTATTGGTGGTCCAGGTGTCCAGCAGCACTCTCCACTCTCAGTTAAGGAGGACCTTCTAGAGATTTTAAACAGTTATTGACTCTCATATGTAACAGCTGTTACTGTTTTGGACCATGATCTTGGCTCTGCTTAGCCGCCACAGTGGTTTGGGGCGTTTCATTTGGAGCAGTGTACAGTGCTTATTAAAGTTCATGGCTGGAAAGATCTCTGGAAAGCTTTTACCCAAAGGAAAACTGTACATTTCTTTCTCAGGAGAACCATCTTCTAATGGGTCAAGCATTTCAAAAATCAAAAGGAATATTTGAAATGGTCTGTATGAATCCAATGAAGTGATTTATATTTAATAGCTTTTATCACCTTTACAAAGATACATTTCTATTTGAATAAAGGGGAAATGCATTTATATAGTAAAATGGTGGAGGAAACATTATTTCCAAAAATATTGATTGCTGGGTTGTGGTTTTTAAATGTAGTTCCCTGGGGAAAACAATTTTTAATATGCACTTTTTGTATCGTTTTCTTTGTCCAATAGGTGGCAGTAGAGTAACTCGAATGACATTGAGGTTTGTTCAGCGATTCAAAAATGTCGGATGAAATAAGCAGTGAACGAACAAGTGTTTACACATTTAGTTAATTTGATTAGTTTGTCATGTATTTATGGGATGTGACAATACTGGAGTACACCTCAAGTAAAAACAAAATAATGAGTAAAGTTGATAAATTATTATATTTTGTTGAGGTTGAGGTTGTAACATGTGGCATACATACCCAAACATTACCAGCAGTAAAACTCAATAACTACAGGCTGGCTGCACATGTGAACTCTCATATCATATCAGCGTTCTGTGTAATTGTGCAATGTAATTTTCTATTTTTCTTCATTGGACTGTAACGCTTCAATTAGAAAATAAATCTCTATATTGGTGTGCCCATGCTATGCTTTTGGAGTAACAGGATTGTTGTTCTGCTAACAGAGGATGAGGAGAAGAGGACAACAGGACTGTGGCTTCTCTGGAGCCTCTGGATTAGTGGCAGTGTAATATGAATCATCCACAACCAGCGTCCTTCTGTGAGTCACAAATTAGTGCTGACATACACACACCAGCTTTTCCAAATTCTCCTCCACTTAATCGCTCATCCTCCTAAGCATTACAAAATGCCACAAATGAAGACCGCAGATCTGTTTGGAATATCCCTGATTTGTGAAAAGGTCATTGTAGGATTCGTGAGATGTGAATATTCATTTCATTTTCTATTTTGTAAATGTCATGAAGATTGAGGAATACAAATCTCTATATGAATAAACGACATTTGTCACCCTCCCTCCTTTTCGCCCCGCATCCAATATGTCCTCTTGAATTGTGTCATCTTTATGTCAGGGCAGCCCCCCGTCAGCATGCCACACAGTTGCCCCTAACCCCTGCTGGAATTTAATTACCACTGTGCTTTTCAATTGAAAAAGCATTGACGAGGGTGGACAAGAGGGACACAACAGAGCCTGCTTCATTTGAAGCCATTCGCTTTCTTTTCCACACTCCTTTTGCCCCTGAAAGGCACAGATGGTATTTTTTTTTATCACTGTCAATGCCTGCTTCTTTCTGCCCTGATGAATGTAATCTACAGAGACCCTGAGATTATTTCACATATAAGAGGGAGTCAGAGAAGAGGGTCAAGGATCGAGTGAGAAGGTGAAAATTAAAGAGACAAACCACCCCAGGAGGGACATGTTCAAATCATTTAGCATTTCAAGTTGAGGAAGTTTTGGTTCAGTAGATTGATGTAAAAGATTCAAGGATGTAGAAGTCATTTGTTTTACACGCTGGTGGAGTGAAATGTTAAACTCAAATTTGCTGAGTGGTCGTTGTGGCATTTTCCCTCTGGTTTCCCAGCTGACTGGTGAGGGCTTGTCAGGAGCTATTAAGCTTGAATACAGAATTAGACCCGGCTGACAAGATATCATGTTGCTGATTGCCTCTGGTTTTACTAACAGGCTTTCACTGCCTGTATGTAAGAAGTGTTTTGTTCACATAGAGACTGTTTGTCCTTAGATGGTTGTATGTGCAAGCCTCTTCCTGTTTCCATTATATCATATTAGCCATGAGGAGAAAAATGGTGGCTTAAACTGGACTGCTGTGTGTCCATCTTCTCTGTGCATTTATAGAGACTGACAGAGCCGACGTCAATCTCACGAGCTCCTCTCACTCTTGATGGATGGTCTGATCCTCTTGGGGGGTGTTTGCCCTTTTAGTGTGTGGGGTAGTGTATAGAGTTAGTGGCAAGGGTCAGATGAACACAGCAGGCAACAAGGAAATGTCAGAATGTTAGATTGTTGTGCATCTCATAATACTCTTTTTGTTGCTCAGAGCCCTTTACAATTGAATTTACAAAGTTCAGGCTTATTAATGTGGACATATTGTGTTTTCTAGCTAGCAGGTATATAGGCCTAAAGCTCCCAGCCCACATTTTATTTTTCATGATGGAATTGTATCATGTCATTGTATCGATCTGGTAATTGATAGTGTGAAGTAGAGGGCACCTGCAACATACTCTGTCATCCTTCAGTGTCAGCTTGTTTAATTGCTGGATAAGGCGCTAGGTTTTCATGTTGCCTTTGAAAAGCATCATTGATTTTAATACTGCCCTTAATCATTGCTATGTATGTAAGTGTTAAAGTATGAAATCTGTCAGTGCTATTCACCAGGCATTAAGGTGCAATCCTACTATGTTAACACTGGAGAGTCTGGCATTTGTGTTCTGTGTTAAACAGAGGAAGAAACAGGAGTTGATTAGTCTTTGTTGCACATGGATCCAGTTTGAATATAAGTCACCATTATCTGTGTTTAGGATAATCCTTGTTTTACTGTAGGCTGTATGAGATTATAATATGAACATGCGTCTTCATTTTATTTATGGTGCGTACACATGTAAAACCTCAAAATATGTTCTTTTTAATAACTGGAATTTAATAAATCCAGAACATACCATTTATTTTGCAGCCAACGCATTATACTACAGTTAAGAAACTGGCACAGCAATGTATTCAGTGCATTAAGGGCTATGCAGAACAAAAATATCCTAAATGAAATTTCATTTGCATTAATTTAAAAAGCAGCTTATCTAACATTCATATTTTGAACTTCCTTTGAATTAGAAATAGGTTCTCATAATTTCTCTGGGATTGCTGCCAATTTGTTGGATTCAGTTTTTTTTTTTCAAGCTAAAGAAAGAACATGATCAGAATGTGTTTAGATGACACTGATTGATTGATAGACCATTAAAATGTCAGCAAGATGTACTTAAACCACAGCTTTTAGGTTGATAAATCATGGCACAAATGGATGACATAAAGCTGTGAGAAACAAATATTCCCATCTAGCGCTATCTCCAGTCAATAAATAATACATTTTCTATTCACTCTGTCTGTCTGTCTGGTTTATTTTTCATATTTTCCCCTTCCAGTGTATCTATAAACCTCTGCATCTGTGTAATTGCACTGGGACAGGTAGGAGTGTTCATATTTCATCTGCTGCATTCATGATAACATCTAATAATATGAAAGCGTTGCAAAATTGGTATCTGGTTGCTCATGCATTATGAATGAGTTACTGATTGCTTTTTTGCATAGATTAGCAATCATTTCACAGAAATCTTGTATATAAAAATGTGCCAGGAGGGTTCTATCTCTTTTTCTTAAGAGTGGAGGTGACACATCTCGCCGCTTTTTTAAGATAAGACGGATCAGGTGATAGCACTTCTCCCCTTTGCCCCATTGCTTGTTCTCTTGCTCTCTGATTTATTTCTCTATGCATATCATCACAAGGGGGATAAGTGTAATTTTCAGCCCACTTTGCTACTGATTGCTTACTTAGTGAATATATTCAGCATCTGCAGTGTTATTGTGGAGCCAAGTGGGTAAGTACCACCAAGATTCTTTGGCATAAAAGGAAACATTTGCTGACTTTAGAAGTGCACTAACACAGGCAGGTCTTCCCCTTTAAACCTCTGCCATTGTTTGTCCTACTTATGGATTTCAGTGACCTTTGTTTGTCCTGACTTGTTGGCTCAGATTGCTATAACACGTGGGACTTCTATGGTCTAGTGGTTAGGAAAATAGGCAGGTGACCTGGTTGGAGTGTAATGTCCCAAGTAAGGTTTACATACCACTTTAGCTTCCTGTCAGGCAAATATTCTGTCTCACGGATGCTGCAATCTTGATAATCCTGTGAAAATTCAAATCTATTTCATTGTACTTTCAGTGAGTTTTGTAAAGTGAGTATATATAAATGAGGATGAAGACTAATATTACATTGGGCACTCATTCTGATGGCTTGATATATTTGGATTTGGTAATGAAAAAGAATGTGTCCCTGCAAAGACTGTGCCTAAAGTATGAGTGTATAGCTGCTGCCTCCTGTCTCCCTCTGTAACCCCTGGCCTTTGCCCTCTCCTCAGATGGGCAGCCTCTCAGCCAAGGCCCTGTGGAGGTTGGTGCCCTCTGCCTGACAGCCTGTCACAGTGCTATGCTGGTGATTTTTTTCTGCAGGAGATAGTGTCTGATTGGGAGCAGTGTGTGAATAGCCCTGTCACACTCGATAAGCCAGCAAGACGACCTGTGACGGGGACATATGGCATGTTTGACAGGGAGAGAGGGTGAGAATCGCACTGAATGATAAAATGGTGTTTTTCCCCCTTCGGCAATGTCATGCTTTCAGGCAAGTATGCGGACCATCGCTCACTCAGGCGGCTGACTCTGGCCTCCTTCTGACATCTCCTTCAAGGTCCTGTCCTGGGTTTCTCCACCTCATGGCTGCCCAGTTCTGACACAGCAAGCTTATGTTTCACACAACAGATCTGTGAGCTTGATGATGTGGAAAACATAATTGGATATCAAATTTGTCATTAGAGGTAGTTGGACAGAGCCATCCTTAAAGCTCTCTGCCACTACAGCCATTTGTATTGTCATTTCTGGAACTTTTTACATTACTCTCACTGTTGATTAATAAAGTCTCATCAGTCGACTAACTGTAGGGTCTGATTCCTCAGGACTATGACTTACTTGAAAGAAAAAAGGATGGAGAAAAAGGGGCTTGGATTTAGGTGTGTCACTGAACTGCACACGTCTCATACTGACTGTCAGCTGGGTCTTGACTTCTGGTGTTTCAGCCTCAACTTCCATCCTGTCAAGTGTCACATTGTCTGTGTTTGTGGTTGTGACAGACAGCCCAGGTGTCATGCTCAGGCTTCAGTGCACCATCAGGCACCTCTGCTTTGGTCCCCTGTGGCGCACAGTCAGAGAGACAGCACAGTCCAATAACCCTTCTGAAACCCAGCATGTCTGGCTCTCTGGGGACTTCCCTGTAGTGTACTCTCTGTCCATCGGGCCAGAACTAAGAAACTCTGCCAACAGTCACATGATCCAGCAGTCATCTTAAGAGCTAATTATACATTCATTCAGTGCTATTTTTGCCCAGGTTTAGGCACTTTTTGCAACATTAGTGTGGTATTAAATTTTACCATTATTACTTGTATTCATACATTATAATACTTGTGTAAAATAGAAATTGTGTTTTTGTGCAATGTTTTACCATTCATAATTACAAGAAATGGTTCTGCTATGTATTTGTTTTGCATGTTTTGTTTAGCTGTTAGAAAAGGAAACTAGTAATTATAATAATACGCAAAAGAAAAAGTAAATGCTTTCATGTCCGTGTCCTCGCAGAGGCTATAGGTGGTAGAAGCACTGACAGTAAACTAGTGACAAGGGAAAGAAGGAGGCTTTGTGAATAAATTATATAGACTAGAATATATAACATTTACTTTCTTTCATTATTTTTTCTCATTTGAGAAATTCAGTGGTTTCCTGTAAACAATATATATACTGATTGTATTTGTGTACTTGTTATCCTTTCCATTAAATGAGCAGTGAAAAAAGACATTCCTAAGCGCTGAACTTGAACAGTGAAGTATTTAGAGCTCATCTGTAGTCATGTGGGCATCAGTGCTGATGAGGGTGGCCAGGGTCACAACACTTAACTCGGCAAAGGAGAACCAGTACTTGCAATCACATAATTTGTGCGATCTTGCCTTCAAGTGGAAATGACAATGGGCATTTGCACAAAGTATTTTTCTACTAATGTCAGTAGAGTTCTATACAGGTTTGAAGGATTAAACTATTAACCCACCATACACACACACACACACACACACACACACACACACACACACACACACATACACACATTTTCTGTAATTATGAACAACATTTTGTGTTGGGAGACCCATTGTGCCATTGAACTGGCCTGTCTGATTAATAAACGCTAGTTAATTTCAGTGCAGGAAGGCAGCACTCCAAAATGTCTCCTAATTACACATTAGGAGTGTGAAAGGCTCCTGCAGCTTCGGCCTCAATCCTCCATCCAGCCCACAACCCCTCCCCAACCGGGATGCATGTGCTAGCCCACCAGCACATTAACGCCGCTCCCAGGAGTGGCTAATTCCAGCCAACCCGTCGGCACAATCAGTGGCAGATGTCAGGAATCGAAAATGATGAATTATGAATATCCCGGAGATGTGGATAGGGCACTAGTATTAGGGGAAATGATTCCCTTTCTCTGTGCCATTTTGGGCAGCTAAATAAGCAGACAGATTCAGAAGGAGTGTGCCGTGGTTGGTGTGATTGATTTCTATTTGTCATTATAAAAGCGGTTTGACTGAAATTGGATGTTTTAGTAAAGTCGTCAAGGACTTTATTGGAGTTGGAGGAGCTGTCTGGCAGTGGAGGGTGCCTGACTGTGATAGTAATAATGATTTCCTCCTTTCCTTCCCCTGGGTGGTCAACTCAAGGGCTCAGGCAGCTGGAAATGATACTCTGGAGAGGCCAAGATGAACCTCTCAGTGCATAGCATTTGCATGGATCCAGCTGAAATGAAGCAGTGCTGAGGGCTGGGTACAGGCTGGAAGGTGACAACTGCAGCGAGGATGGCTGGAAATGAAAAGCAGTTGTTTTGTGGCCACTGGGCCACATCTAGGGTGGTATGAAGTGAATATGTTTAAAGGAATACCTGATATTACAGTTTAATACTTTTACCAACTTATTTTTAAGGTGGCACAGAACTGACCCTCTTGTTATAGATTGCTTTTGTTATGAGATCATATTTAAGTTTACACCAGCTACGTAGTAAACTATGTTTGCCCTTTGTACTGGTTTTTCATAGTGGATGCTTACCGTTTTTGAGAAACACCTTTTATGAAAGCAGTTATCAGACTTATGCTGAAGTAGAAAGCAGCAGACTAAATGATAAACTGGCCCTTTATGTGTGTATTTTTCCCTGGACAGCTGTGGGGGGTGTAGTGCTGTGTAGGTATGAACCTGGGGCAGGGTGCCAGGACAGACTTCACCTTGCCACCACAAATGAGTTTGCAGTACATTTCCACAGCGTTCCTGTCATTTATCACAACACCTTGACGGGCAAATTCATCTGAGCAGGAAAGAGAGGCTAATCCTCCATATCTGAGACAGTGACGGACTCCACAGGACAGCTGCAGGACCAATGAAATTAAGCTAAACCTGCTGTGGGGCATTAGAGAATATTGGCCTTGCCAGTCATTCACAGCAGCCCATCACTCTAGCACAGGCCTTGAATTCAATCTATCTGTCTGTTTACACAATAATGCATTTAATAACGTATCTCTGACTTACTGACCTTTCATTGTAAGGTTGTTGCTTTCTCATATCATATGTCATAAAGAGATTAATGCAGAAACAGATACTTGAATCTATGATTTTGTAACTACAGGTAATGTCCATGGTAGAGGATCAAGTATATATTATTTTAGATCTCTCCAGGTCTGAATGTGGTTGTACTGATGTAATTTCAGCCCATTTTCCTGATGAGTGGTTCAGATTTGACGCCCACACAGCTTCTCATAATCGCAGCGGTCAGCATATAAGTGGGCTCTCCACCAGCAACTCAGCAATATTGAAAAGTGAAAATCTATTCATCAACATGTTTTTCTGTTAACTACATCTGAATGCAAAGTGGAATCCCCAGTTGGGTTGAGTCATTACTTTTGGTAAAATAACTCCATTAAATAACAGCAAACACAAGCTATCCCTGACACAGAGCCTGTACATTTCCCCAGGTGGCACCCCCCTGCTGACTCCCACAGCTCGGGGTTCAGAAACACTAATACTGTCTGCCACTTCACTTCTCCATAGATTTGTGTGGAGATGAGGGGTGATCATTTCTCCCCCTTTTCCCCCTGAGGTGACATCTGAAATATATTTTGTGTGCCCTTTCACTTCAGAAGAGCTCAGTGTGGCGGAAGCCCAGAGGAGACTAATAAGAGCGTGTGGGGCGATGGCTCTGTCTGCCTCCATGCATCATTTTTCTTGATTTCAGCTGCTCCGGTGTCGGCATGAGCTCCTGCTGGTCAGGTGATGGCGGTGCCAGCTGGTGTGTCCAGCTTGGACGGACAGCGATTCATTTCCTCCAGCTGGTGATTTATGGCACGGAAAAGCGGAGAGAAGCTGGTGTGCGTGGCACCAGGCCTCTTGAGTTAGTGCACTGTCCGGCCCCGTCATGCTTTACCACAGCGGGCTGGACTGCCTAATTTACGCTGGCAGACAGTCACATACATCACGCCCCGTCTGGCCAATGAAGATTGGTGGTGTTTGAACTGGCCTGTATACACATTTGATTTAATCATGCGTTAGTCCCTTTCCAGCATTGCACCAAAGAATATTGTTTTTCCTGTTTTCTATTTCATTGTCTGATGATCTTTCATGCTTCATTTAGGCACCTCTTTTTGTCCTCTTTCTCTGTGGCCCTTTCTCGCAGTGTGTGGATGTAATGTGAAGTGACTGTGTTAGAGGGAAGCTCTCTCTTCCTGGTCTGGCTCCTGAGGACTGTGCCCTTCTGTTCAGGGGAACTGGGGGAGGTCACAGTAGGTAGCTCCCTGGAGCCATGGCGTATTAATGCCTCAGCTGACCCCAGCGATAAGAAGGAAGCTTCAGGCACATGTTTGATTCATGAGTCCATCCTTAGTGGGCCCTGGGGGGCTTTTTCCACTGCTGTCCTTTTACTGGCAGGGTGAAGGGTTGCTGCAGGGGAGATCAGTCCTGTCTGTCACAGAAAGGTTGGGGTGTGATAAAGGCACAGGGCCGGAGTGGGCCAGAAAGCCTGTGTCGGACACAAGTGATGACTTAATGGTCTGTGTTGATGCAATGGCCAAGTGTTGAGGGACATTAGCGATGATTTCGTGATGGACCCTGTCATAATGAGTAGCCCACACGCTTGGAAGAGCACTTATATAGAGGATGCAAAGAGAAATTTTGATTTTCAGGGCACCTGGCAGCACTTTTTCGATATATTTTTTCTATTTTAAATGTGTTATCTTTTGGAAATGTTGGAAATGTCTTGAGGAATAGCAAAAAGGAGTTAGATAGCTCAGATGGTGTTTGTAGGGGTAAGCCGAATAAGTTTCAGATCCAGCACATATCTCCAAATTACATCCTCTAGAGTTTGGTTAGGGATTACTCTTTTCTAATCCTGTCAAATGCCACAGAGTGAGACACAACTCTGACAACAGAGCAACTACAGTTTGAGATGACCATGGTGAATGCTTTAAAATATGCAGGGTACAGGGCGTCCTCTGGTACAGTCACTCACAACTCG
The DNA here is from genome assembly GCA_036850595.1 of Rhyacichthys aspro. Lineage (NCBI taxonomy): Eukaryota > Metazoa > Chordata > Actinopteri > Gobiiformes > Rhyacichthyidae > Rhyacichthys > Rhyacichthys aspro. Next base: position 13,354,490 of record CM072156.1, read on the forward strand.
TTCTTATTCTGTTCAAAAGTGTTGTAAATGTCTTTGTCTTCCTTGTGCAAATACTTCACTCCCTAATATGCAAACTACATTTTACAGAATGTCAGTATTCAGGTCATTCTTACATACTTAGGAATTGGCTTTCTAAAAGCACAGATCTGGATAATTACAGTGCAGAAAGAGAAGGAGAAAGGAGATGACGGTTGAACAACAGTATCTTGCCAGACACTTCTGTGTGCTTAATGCCAGCTGTTTGAATGTGCATATGTAATACATAATCCTGATTTGTGTTTCTTTCAGTCACTAGAAGATCCCTACATGCCTCAAAGAAACTTGTCAAGGCTTTTCAGCACATAATGCATTCTCACAATCAAGTTGATGCTTGTCAACGTTACTGCTTTGAAAATAGCCACAGTTGGGAGGAGCAATCCACTTTTCACATGTGCCATTGCTGTCACCTCCTTGTGCCCGTCACTAATCTTTAACCCTTGTGCGACATTAGTGAACACTACCCTCCCGTGATGACAAGGACAAAAAACGTCCCCTAAATTATACTGTTTTAACAGTATATCAATTTTTTTTTTTTTCAAATTTTTTTGCACAAACCTGTTGATTCACCTCAGTACTAACCAAAACTACTACAATTAAAAAAAAATTCCATGATTTTAACCCTTTCATGGCCAATTACATAAGTGGTGTTACCAATTTAGGGAAAAAAAAACACTATATTACTAATTTTCAATATTAAAATGGATTGTGGACTGGAATTTTTTTAACCTTTTTTTACAGTCTTGGACATGTCAAAGATGAGTAACAACTTTGACTGAAATGCATTCTTAGTTTTTGTGCAGCATAAGATTTTATTTTTTACCTCCTTATGTGTTATTAGGGACGTGTTTTGTCCCATAGACTTCCATTATAACCACATTTTTGATTGTACAGCCATGACACTATATAAACATGCATTCTGGATTGTTGGTGGTTTCCCCTGTTGAGAAGAGGTAAAATTTGTGATTTTTACTGTTGACAACCCAGTGGCCCTATTTACCCTTTACATAGGCCTATGTATGAAATGCTTGTCTTTTCTTTGTGGTAAAGCCTGTTTGAAACTCCTCAAAATCCTAGTGATACACATTTTTTCTGTAAAAAATCAACACCACATCAGATTCAAGAACATAACAATTTATTATGAACCAACAAGAACAACAACAGAAATTCCAACTGAACTGAACAATTAAGATGGATAAAGAACTATTTAGTGTTCACTTTTGCAAGCAGGCCTTGCAGCATTTGACCTGGTGACTTTTGCAAATGAACCCACCACATAAGATGCAAGTGCTCAATGCTTTTTTTCTTTTTCCTATGCACCACTTACATGCACCTCTCTTCACTCCTGAGCCGCGCGTGTGTATTGGTGTCTGTGGCTCTGTTCCTGGAGGGGGAGGGGGAGGGGGAGGGGCAGCTGCAGAAGCCTGGACCTCTCTCAGCAGTGCAGCAGCAGCCGGTGCGCGAGGGACTCGCTCTCTCCTCACTAATGACTTCTGGATCAGAGAATTTCCCAGCTCTTCTAGAAAAAGCCTCCTCCTAAACAACTTATCCTTGTTCCAGGAGGGATCCACAGCACAGAAGATGACATAAGCGTTGTATGCCGAGACGTCCACCATGTTGAAAAACAACGCCTGTGGCCACCGATTGGTCCTCCTTCTGCAGCTGTAGGTGCCGACAACCTACAAAACAATAAGCACAGATTTCATCATAAGATTTTTTTTATATCATTCTAAAGCTGCACATGATACTGAGAATAATGATGCAAACATTGCCAAAACACTAACTGTATAGGGGGGCACCCCTGAGCCAAAGTCTAGCACACATGTCATTCCCCACTCTCTCCCCCAAATTACTGTTCAGCTACTGTTCCTATCAGTAAAGGCCAAAAACGCCCATAAAAAACACTAACTGTATCCCCTAAATTTATCTCTAACAAGCACATGAATTTAGTAAGCGATATGTAGTAAGAAATATGTAATGGCACATACCTTGTCAAGATTGTCGACACCTCCCTTGCAGTGGTTGTAGTCAATGATGATGCTCGGCTTCTTTTTTGCTCCCTCTGTCACTGCTGCCATGCGGTGTTTTGTGCTGATGAGGGTCACATTTCTCCCCCGTCTTGGGATGTAACTCACAGGCGTGGTTTTTTTTGTGAAGGCGAAGGTGTCGATCATCTCCTCGGTTAAAAATAAATCAAATGCAGAATCCACATTCTGGACCCTCGCAATGGCATAACGTGTCGGCCCCGGAGTCACACCTCTGGCAGGCTGGAAAAATGGCAGTGTCTCCGCGTTGGTGGGAAGCCACACTGTGCCATCTCTCCCAATCCACTCACATCCATGAGCCTCTGTCTCCTCCTTGCCTTCAGAGGAAGAAGTTGAAGAGGACGATGAGGGTGCCACAGTATAATCTGGATCCGACTCTGCTGTGTCAGTAGTGTCCGAGGGAGAAGACAGATCTTCCAGCTCGCTGGAGGTGTCAGGCTGCATTATCTTTTCCAGAGCCTCTGCACAAGTGAAGCTTCTCTTCATGGTGCTTGCTGCTCTTCCAGCCACCAAATGACCAGGAGGACGGATGCAACTGTTTTTAAAGCCTCTTATTTTGTTTACAACATCAAAAAGCCGCAGGTGCAGAAAGAGATTTTCTTTGTTCTGAACATCCAAAAATTGCAGGTGCAGAAGTACACTAACTTTATTCACACCATCAAAAGGCCACAGGTGCACAAGTGCACTAGACTTCATTTCAGAAACATTTTACGTAAACAAAGCTGTTTCAATAAATCTGACTGTCCAATCGGGTCCACACAAAACCACTGAAAACACTATAGTACATATAGCAAGGCCTATTAGTAGCTTTGTTCGCAACATCAAAAAGACGCAGGTGCAGAAAGACACTTACTTTTTGTTTTTGTTTACTCAATGTAGACTTTTTGTGGTTGTGTGAAGTCAGACACATCAAAGAGGGTGCAGATGTCTCTATCTCTCTCTCTCACTTTGACATACACACACACTGACACACAATTATATGGTAATATACTTAAATAGCTCCATAGAAAAGCCATAAACTATGCTTTCCAAAGCACAGGCCTATATAAAGGGTAAATAGGGCCACTGGGTTGTCAACAGTAAAAATCACAAATTTTACCTCTTCTCAACAGGGGAAACCACCAACAATCCAGAATGCATGTTTATATAGTGTCATGGCTGTACAATCAAAAAATGTGGTTATAATGGAAGTCTATGGGACAAAACACGTCCCTAATAACACATAAGGAGGTAAAAAATAAAATCTTATGCTGCACAAAAACTAAGAATGCATTTCAGTCAAAGTTGTTACTCATCTTTGACATGTCCAAGACTGTAAAAAAAGTTAAAAAAATTCCAGTCCACAATCCATTTTAATATTGAAAATGAGTAATATAGTGTTTTTTTTCCCTAAATTGGTAACACCACTTATGTAATTGGCCATGAAAGGGTTAAAATCATGGAATTTTTTTAAAAATGTAGTAGTTTTGGTTAGTACTGAGGTGAATCAACAGGTTTGTGCAAAAAAATTTGAAAAAAAAAAAAATTGATATACTGTTAAAACAGTATAATTTAGGGACGTTTTTGTCCTTGTCATCACGGAGGGTAGTAAATTTGCCCACAGTGACTTAGAAGGTATAGAAAATTTTGAAAACCAAATTTTGTCTCTCTATGTCAAATGAATTCATTTAGACTAAAAATCATTCAATTTGATGAAATTATGGCAAAAAAAACTATAAAAATGAGGCTTGGAGGACAAAAAATGTCCTCAATGTCGCATATTTGCAGTTTTAATATAGATCTCAAATCCCATTTTCTTTTCTCACTTCCTCTTGTACCCACAAATTCATTGTTCTTATTTGTGCTTTGAACTGAAAGCTGCCTTTGCTGGGAAGAGAGAGCCTTCTCATTCCTCAATGTGTTCCCATGGCTGTGTTTTTGTTTTAGCTAAGCTGATGCTCCCGGATTAAAGGGAAAATAATCCTTCTTTCATTGTTGTTTTTGTTTTGAAAACCTGCTGTAAAGTGATCTGTTGATTTTTCTCTCATCTTTCACAGATTAAGTTTAAATTGAATGATGAAAGGGGAATTTAGTGATAATGTTTGCTTGTGTTAGTGTGTGTAGTGATGTTGACATTCATTTTTTTTCAGTGATTTCATTTGAGCATAGCTCTGCTTCAAAGAGCGTTGAAGATGAAAAGCCTTCTACAACCTTTCCCAGTTTCACAATATAACACACATTTGCAGTGACTGTATATTTAATTCATTCAATCTCTGATTCATAACCACTTGAATTATTGTCTGGCCCCACAGCCGAGCTACCCATTTGTGTCAGATGGCAGACTAATGGTGATATTAATGAAGTCATTGCTTCAGTCAGAAAATCAATAGTCACTCAAAACAGTCAATGCAAGCGAGTGGGCCTGAATAGTGACCTAGTTCCCATATAACAACAGCTCCTAACCCATTCTGTGTTGTCTGATGCTCATAACATCTGCTGCCATACTGCTATACTGTCATATTTATGCAACAAAACACTGCACAATGCACAGCAGTGCGGAGTATATGAAGAGGAATTGGAGCAGCTGTAATTTCTTTGTCTATATGTCACAATTAAAACTGCTAAACAGAAATGAATTTGCTGAGGCTTTACACAGCAAGAAATACCAATATTGTTCCACATCAGTAGGTGTGAAAAAGTTCTGTGTAACATAACCCTTGGCATCTTTAGGCTACAAAGATTAGGGGCCAGTGAAGGCCTGGAGGTTCACCTGGGTTTGCCATTAAAATGTCTACTGTCACTGAGTCTCCTATGTGTGTAAAAAAGCCAGCAGTGAGTTAAATGGGGGCACTCAGAGGTCAGTAGTCCTCAGTGGTCAACTGAGCAATGAAGAGTAGGTGAGAGGCTCTGCATAGCACGCTTGGTCTCTACTTACAGAAGCAGCCCAACTGATATGAGTCAAAACTCCTGGCTATGTTATTACTGTGTTCTGTTGTGTGTGCACAGATGAATAGGCTCTGCATTCTGTCGAACAAAGAGCCTTGGCTTGCATACAAGAGCAGGAAGTGGGAATTCTAATACTGCTTTATCATAGGCTCTAAAAGCAGACAATAAGAGCTGTCCCCTCTGAACTGGTTTAGTGAACTCTCAAATCTCTATCTTCAGACAACACTCGCTTCAAGCCATTTTCCAGAGCACAATTTGTACAAAGTGCTTTATACTGACATGCATGTGTTTGCTCACCATTTTCTCCATCCAAGAATTACCATTCCCATAGAAGCATCACGCCTTACACTTTATACTTAATGGAAGTCACAGTTAACACTTTGTCGTTTTTGTTCTTCATAGGTCATAGTTAATGGTTCTATTACTTATAAGTGTGATTTAGGTAGGGTTTTATGCCCCCCTTCATGCAGTGAAGGGTTCATCCATTAGTAACCTTATTCAGTATATGGTTTAGTACAGTATAAAACATAAAACTATTGCCATATCTGGGTGCCTTGGTGGCTTACCTGGGAGAGCATGTACCACTTAAACAATCTCATAGTGTTTAGCTCTAGTGCCTTTGAAGGCCACATCTATATAAAATGTAAAATATCTCAATATGGATGTTTCTATACTATAAGCCCAAAACAGGGAACTAGGCACAAATGTGTTATGCAACCACTCTATTGTTATCATGTTGCACCCAAACATGTATATTTGGTATTTTGCTACTAAATAAAAGTATACTTTAACTTCTGACTTGTTCAGCTTAGGCTCAGGTCTAACACATCATTGTTGGGATACTTGTCGAAGCACATACTCTTTCTAGTTTTTATCAGTCTGTTATTTGTAGCTGCCATGTCTCAAAGGGTTCTCTCCCATGATCTTATAAATCCCCTCGTGGATTTATCTTTCCAATCCCACAAAAATATACACTTTGTGTTATTAAATAAATGTAAGCTTGTAAGTCAGCTCAGCTTCATCATGAAGGGATAAATACACCAAATTATCTCTGGACTGAAATTGCAGTTTAACACCACAGAGGTGAAAATGTGAACAGCATAGTAATACATTTTTTTGTTTTTGTGCACAAAGAGCTGCATGCTTTGTCTGGGCCTAACTGAGGTCTAGAAAAGGAAGTCGGGTCTTCCTCTGTGGCCTTGTGAGTAAAATGCTATCAGAAGTGAGTCTGCTCCTTAGGCTAAGCTCAAATACCCAAATGTCAGCCTTCTGTGCCCACCTCTTTTAGCAAAACTTCCACATTTTAATCCAGTGCACAGTGGTCAGGGAAATTATATTTAGGAGACAATGACTGCCCTGCAGAGAAAAAGAAAGGAAGAGGCTTTAGTCTGTGTCTCTGAAGTGGCTTTGACTTCCCAACTGATGGTGAGTAATTAAAGCAACCTACTGCGTTGTCGATGGAGCTAAAGTGGGATAGTAGTAGAACATCACAGCTCAGATTAGGTCAGGTTGTTCATATAGACTCATTTTAAGACTGATTGTACACAGACCTTTGCTTCTGTGTTTTGTAGTTTTATTCTTTACGTCACATTAAGTAAAATTCAGACTTATTTCCAAGCAGCTACAAAAATGAGAAAAACTTATCATGAGCTGGTCTTGCATATGAAGTCATAGTTTATCACAGGTTTATCACAGGTCCATAAGTAATAATAATAAATAATATATAAATAAATAACATCATAAATTCACCTCTTATCCTAATGTGGCAAGCCCTAAAAGCGAACATGACAGTGGTTTCAACAAAGTGAAGCTTGAATATATTATTGAATGGCTTCTAGACTATGTTGTAGCTGTGAGGAGGACTGTCACCAAGGTTAAGGGGGCACTTGTGCTCTTGACAAGGATGGACATTGGATCATTACAGCTGGGCCTCTGTAATGATCCTGAAAGAGTGAGAGTGCCCATGATGCAGAAGATGTTATTGTTTTAAAAAGGCATTTGTTTCAGTTGCTCAATTTCAACAAATTATATAAGTGTGTGTTATAAGTAAATTCATATCTTTTCTGCATATATTTGTAACATTTAGTGCAAAATGCATCTTAAAAAAATAAAGTTAGTCAAAACATTAGGTCATTTTCTTCAATAAAGAGCCAAAGAGGGAGTCATAAGTGACTGGTTTGTCGATATAGTTTGGACAGTGTTTCGAGTGAAAAGAGTTTATTGGTAATATAGCACAGATGTTATTTCTTTCAGGCATGTGGATAATGGAATGTTTTCATCCACACTCCAATACAATTGCACAAGCTGGGGATATAGTGCAAGGGTGTAGGAGTCAGCAGATGTTACAGTAAGCATGAAGTCAACACATAAAGGCCTATTTAGTCAGGAATATCATTCAAATTGGTTCGTATTTAGCACATCCTCTAAAAATTGCAAAATAAGTAATACACTCAATGGAACATGCTTTGAGATATTGATGACAGTGATTTGTGAGGAGGGCATGTATGAATTTTGGATTTTAGCATTTAGGTCACACTTAACCTCAGGTCTCATAACCATCTGCTTTTGGGACGATGGCCAAAGCCTTGGGCCAGGGTCCTACTGCAAGAAGCAGACTCAGGGCTCTAATGCTCTGCATATCCCAGTGAAGTGCCCTCTTACTTCCTGTGTTTCAGGTGTTTTCTCTTTTTAGCTGCATCCTCCTGGGAGCCAGCTTTAAAATGGATGATTGCCTGCGACCGTTGCATTAAAAGCATTAATCCCGCTCTTATCAAGCAGGGAATGATGAATTAGGAGTGTCAGCTCTGGGCTCACCTTTGTTGTCATTTGAACAGAATCAAAGCTTTAAATCACAGGGCTGCACCTGGTAATAGGAGGGGGTGTGGTGCACTAATGTTGTGTGTGACAGAGCCACACTTCTCCCAGCTGATTTAATAACTCCAGACGGAGGGGGTAGTGTAAGGCTAAATGAAAATTTAAGCAAGGCTTGAAATATATGATTGAATAATGAGAAATGGCAGTTCCCGCATTCGTCTTTTGTTAATGGTGCTTTGTTTTGAGTTGTCATTCACTTGCATGTTTCATAAAAATAGCACTGGAGCCCAGCAAGGGTTTAGGAGAAATACAAACCTTACTCATCATAATAAAACTTTGTGTTTATTGCAGGAACAGGAGAAGTACATATATTATATTCTGTATTTACATTTACTCCCAGCCATTCAAAATAGCACTTTCAAGCAAAACGTCCATGGACCTTTAAATTGAATGATCATAAAACTGATTTTGTGTGTGTTTATTGTAAAGCAGCCACCTTCATTGTATCTCATCATAAACAACAATCTTTGTTTCTATAAAGTCCGATATCAAAAAGCTCCATTAGTTAATTGTTAATTAAATCTAAAACAATAGTCTAACTACAATATTTTGTTGTATTTTGGAACAAGAATAGGACAGCTGTGGTCTGGTTTGTCAGAGTGTCTAATGCATCTTAAGGTTATTTTCCACTTTACAGTCGTCCCCTCTTTTCCTGGTCCTTTCCATACATCTAGGGCTTTAAAGCACTCAACGAGCGCAATCCATTCCCTTCAAGTAGAAAGGATACCACTCTTGTTTGTGTCTGCAAAAGCAGCAGAGAAATATGTGAAAAGACAGTTATGTTGCAGTGAATATTAATGGCTCTTTGAGTGCTTGCACCCTGGTAAACAGAAGGACTGAGTTGACATGTAGCCAAAGACATAATTTAAATCTGGGGAGGTCACAGGAAACATTAGCAAATTATCTACCCAATGCCTTCCAAGATCTCCCGGCAGATAATGGAAAAGCCAATCTATTTGGCTGATCGGTATCTTATCGGAATAGGCTGAGAAAAGCTCGCAGTAATTTCACTTGATATGATAGAAGATTTCCCTTCACTTTGAGATTAGCTTTGCCTCGGGGGCCTGTGCTATAATTGTAAGTCTCTAACAAGGTGAAAGATTTATGGAATTCACTATATTTTGCACCAAACATGCATAATGTGTGAAATGTACATGTGTGGGTTAACACTATTCCCTGTGGTTAAAATTTAGAGACATCATTTTTTATACCACTCTTTCAAGACTGGATTTAATTTGTGGTGCATGATGCTGCGGTCCAATGCTAATCATACATAGTTTAACTTTAGATCATTTGTTTCAAGGCTGCACACATATAACTCCTGAATTATAGCCACGTCAATGTCTCTTGCTTCATTCTTACTAAGTCTCTATTCTATTCTCATTCTCTGTTGGTGGATGGAGCAAAAATCTCTGAGTGCCTTTGTTGCCTACAGTTGCAATAATAGATGTTAGCTTAACAAACAAAGCCACACACAGCAACTTTTTATTGTATTAGACACTTTCTGGATGACCATAGTTTTTACATTGTAATGTGAACTGCGGCTTTAAAAGCTGTGCCTAAAAAGAAAAAAGGGGTGGGGCTAAATAGAGAGATGGGTGAAGGGAATTATGGATGTGACTTTTAGCAGTCCTTTAATTAGAGTATGATCAATAGTCTGGCCAAAATACCACACCAATCAGTCTCAATTATGTTTCATTACCATTCTGGGGTCATTCTTTGTGATAAATGTTTGCACTTGCGCCTTTTAAAGCAGCTGTCTGGGACCTTAAAATGTGAAGAATAACCATCTGTTGAGCCGCTGCAGAGCTGAGATCCTCTTTCTTGAGAAAAGGCAGAGACAGACAAAGGAGCTTCGTATCTAATCTTTTGTCTCTCCATTGAGATTCCACCAGACTGGTTTGTACTGCATATTGCTCTGCCCTCAAAGGGTTTTGCTTTAGTTAAGCCCAGCTGAGCTTCCTTCAGAAAAGGTGGCCCATCTTGACGTGAATTAGCCTTGACAGCTGTGGCTATAAAGTGGAAACTGATCTGTGGCCTTCTGTATGGCCTCTGGAATTCTGCAGTTCTCTGGGGTTGAATCAGCTGTCCTTTACACCAATCGATCCAAGGCCATTGATTCCTCCGTTGAGTTAATTTGCGTTCTGCTGTCTGATTAGTAATGATTCAAACAGACCTTTGTTCTTCATGCAAAATCTTTGAAAAAATGCTTTGATGCTTTTACCTCCCACTAATTTTTAAAGCTATAAAAAGACATTGAACCAATGGCCTGAGCAAATTTGAGCTTCTCTTTTGGGATCTCATTGCGATAAAATTAATCTCAGAGGTCAGTGGCAGAAGAGAACCTGACCCTGACAGTTTTCTCGTGTGGCCTTGAAATTATTGACAACAACAAATGTATCTGACTGAGTGCACTTATGAGTTCTTCTTCAACAAAAAGCCCATCCAGCTTCAATGGCTGTAAGCGTAACATTAAGTCTATTTCTATGCCTGTTCTAAAAAGGCAAGGGCTGAGTGAATCAAGAGTGTACTTTCAAAAATAGAGTACATTACAGCGGTAAACTCTGCATGTTGTGCTCTCACTGTGTGTAGCATCCTCCCACCTTGCTGTGCACAAAGTGCTCCGAGGTCACAGCTGTAGCTCGCGGGGGATGTCAGGGCATGCTGGGCAGAAACCTGGGCCCATGTTGAAGGGGAAATGAAGAGAAACGCTCTCTTGTTGTCAGGTGGAGGGCAGGAAGTGAAACTTGTACCAAAGCAGCCTCAGAGGAGGCCTGTGGGTAAATGGAGTTTTACAGACCCAAAACCCTCCCTGCTGTGACCCTGTGGCCCCTTTTTTCAGCTAAGAAACAAGAGAAACACATCATAACCAAAAAGCATATATATATATATAAAGGCAAAAGTCTTGTAAAAGCATGTTGATCAAATGTGTTGCATACTATGTTTAAGCATTTAAACACACAGTAATGAAACACTTTACACAGGTCCAAATGGTGAACAAAGCAAGTTAAGAGAGTTCTTAAAAAACTGTTACATTTCAAGGCATCAGACTGCAAAGGAAAATCCTACAGAGTGCAATTCATTTCATTTTTACTTTCAAATAAAGCTATAGTACATCTGGACAACCACATCTGGTGGTAATATTTAGTAATGATATTTTATTTTATATTATAAGGTAATTGTGAATGTTTGATATCCTTACATAGTCACAGTGACACACTTTTTATTATCATGTTATGAAGGAACCACCTGTTCAGTTTTTAAATTAGAACTGACATTGGTTTATCTACCTGTGTGTGTGTCATGTTTCCATATGTGGCAGTCCTGATGAGAAATGTAAGCATGTAACCTCAGGTGTAGATGGGAAGGTCTGCCCTGAGTCATTTGCCTGCCAACAGGCGAGAAGACGCAGGAGGAAATGAGGTGTGACACACGGGCCCACACATGCCAGGTTGTGGCAGTCTGCTTTGATGATCTTACAAGCTTATGGGTCTTCAGGTGCAACACGATTCATTGTCCCAGACGTGGACTGTAAACATCCCACTGTTGTCTACACCACACATGTAAGGGTTTGACTTTCCCTGTATGCCCTTTAAAGACAATTGGCCATATTCAGTCTGCCTGAGAACTTTACAGATTTGTTGCAGCACTGTAGATTATTATCCTTTGTTTTGTGCATTAAGACTGTCTGTGTAGAACAATGGAGCGAGATCGAATGATTATTTGAAGGCCGCGGCTAACTGATTGAAATATTTGAGCTTTGTCTGAGGCAACCTTGAAGATTACAAACTCTGGTAAGCAACTGGCTTCATGATAACCCCGCACCTGGCCTCACAGTAAGATACAAACAGGAGGAGCCTTGATCAGCTCAGGATAACCTTAATCTACAGACAAGCCTGCAGTTGGGGAACAACAAAACTTCTTACAGATCAAAGCTGTTTGCATGTGTATGTTCCCAAAATAATCAAAGACCATGTTTGTTTCTTGGGGGTGTATGATCATGTGAGGCAACACTCTTAATAAAGCCACATGCCTTTCAGTCAGAAAGAACATATTTTGCTGAGATTGCATTGTATTCATGTAGAGGCATTAGTTATTGTTTTGCACTGGCTTTGAAAGTAAGCTTCAATAACATGTCCTTGTTCTTAGGTGTCACAAGTGCAAGGTCTCTGAATACACACTGTCACATTCTCTCTTTGTGTCATATTATTTTCCACTTTATTCGGTTTGCCATCAAAAACAACAAGCAGGGCCCATGTGCTGCTTTCAGGCTTTTGTTTGTCTTTGTCTATATGTAATTGTGTGAGAGTGTGCATTTTGTGCACAGTGGGGGTGCACTCAAACACACTGTAAGCTGATGATGGTTTGTGACAGCACGATTGATTTCTGTCAAAAAATAAAGCAAGCGAAGGCTGCGCTGAGACAGCAGGTGGAGATTTCTGTTAATGGCAGAAAAGCAAACCTAGGAGACACCTGGTGTGAGAGCAGAGCTCTTAAGGTCACATCAAGTGTGTGTGTTTGTGTGTTTGTATGTGTGCAAAGTGTACGCAGGTGAGCACAGCACGTGTGAGAAAAGCTTTGCATTTTTTAATTTGCTTTTGAAAAAAAAAGTATTCATCCAGAGGGCTGAGTAGAGTAGCCAAAATCTGTATTAAAGTGAAAAGTACTAATTTACAGTAAAGTCCCTGTTATGCTTGCTTGTGTTAGAAGTCATGAGCTGCCTTTAGTCGTTTTTTTTAGGGTTTTTATTAGAAATGTAACTACTTGAGTAAATGTAACTAATTATTACTTGGATGAAATCCTTTATGGCCCATGCTTCTTATCTCCTCCTGCCAGTCCTGGTCCTCTGCTGTTCTACGACATTGACCCACTGTCCTCTCACCTCTCGTCACCAGAGGGCCCACTCCCTTTGTCACTTCCCCCTTATCTGCCACATCAAAGGATCTAATTACAAGCTGCGGCACCAGTTCTACCCTGCATCAACCTGTTCCTATATCACATTTAAATAGCATCACATTGTATTCATAATAGGTAATGTCATGCACCACACTCTCTGATGTCTCTCAGATCTCTTTGCTTTCCTCTGAGCATCCCTCTGCCATAGCCGACAGACGCTCCTCTATAAAATTCTCTTTTATTTATAGCTTGTTTGCTTTTTATAAGGCAGCTGTGTAGACCAAAGTCGCTCGTCTTGTTTGATGCTCACATCTCTCATGTGTGATTACCAACTGAATCTTTAAAAAAGGACTGGCTTTTAAATAAAATGCCTGTGGAGCAGAGAAAAATCTCCTCCATCCATACCAAAGGACCCAGCAGTCAGTGTAGAGCAGACAAAGGGCTCTGCTTTGATAATCCCACCTGGAACCACACTCTACCTGTTTACTGAGGGGTGCCAGAACCTCAGCCCAGGGCATGAAGGGGTCCCATCTATGCAGCCCGCTGACCTCATTTATCCACTTAATTTAATAAGTGAACAGAGTGAAACTGACTCAGCTCTGTTCAAACTGTCAGCAGTGTTATTCAAGAATGACCCTGCTACAGACTGTGAGAGTGCCCTGTTGGTGGGGGAGATGGCACATGCAGTTCAGGCAAAGGAAGCACAACTGCAAGGACAACTTCTCCATCTCTTCCAGACATTTATCCGACACTTAGAAGTAATAGATGAAGGTTGCAGCATTTTTGGAAGGGGATGCTAGAGTTTTATTTCAAAGGATGTTTTGTTTTTCCCATGGAGGATTTATTTTGGCAGGGCTGTTACTCAAAGCGCTGCACTTTCCTCTCTGCTCTCCCCTTCTCTATCTATCTCTGCCCTGTCTTCATCTCCATCCTTTATTTCTCTCTGAGGTACTGTCTTTTCTTACAGCTTCCCCTCTGTTTGATAAACTTTAGAGATTTTGTATAACAAAGCACACAAGAAACAGCAGTCACAAGAAAAAAGGACAAACACACTGTCAAGGTGCTTTGAAGAGCAGAGCGGCACAGCAGCAGATTAATGTCGTCATAAAGTGAGAGAGCTGATTTTGATGGAGGACTTTATAGATTTTGTAGGTGGACCACCTCCTTCGGGTAATATGTCTTTTCTCTTTTGTTCCACATTTGTGAGCTAAGACAGAAAAGACAGGGAAACATGTAAATACAAAGGTTGATATTGAAAACTTCCTTGTGGAAGAGAGGATAAGGATAAGGATTGGATGAACCTTTCAAGAGTGACACAACAATGCAATAGTGGTTTGTGTCATCTTCAGTCTTCTGACACACAATTCAGTTGTGAATGGCTGAATGCTGCTGCGCCTGAAAAACAATGAATCAAAAGTTACTATGGAAATAGAGTCCAAGAGAAAATGGCAGTAGTCATTATTGTAAGTAATGAAAAGATAATACCTCACAGATTGTCAAGGAGACCTTGACCTTGATTCTTCCAAGTTCCTGCTCTTGCCTTGCATTGATGATGAAAGCAAGCAGGATCAAAGATCTGCCTCTCATCACATTTTCAATTGCACATACATTTCAATATAGAACAGATTTTTGCCAGCATAATCCTAAGTGTTTGTTTGTTTAATAAGTACAAATAGAAGCGAGGCCCTCAGTAAAACTGTGAATAAAGTCTGCTGGAGAGCAACTGAGTGATAACTCAGATGGTGTTTGCTTTCTGTAAAATCAAAAGCAAACAGCAGGCCTTCCTGAGCATTGACTATATGTGATTGCATATTTGTCTAGAGGGCAAATAGAAAGCCTGTGGAATACAAAAGCCTTATGCTATATCTTCCATTTTTGTCAAGACCTTTTTGATGAAATTCAATTTGATGGTCCAAACAGCAGTAAAAGAGAGCTCTAATGGAGGAGCGCTGAGTCTGAGCTACACATGCCAGGGTAAGGAGACCTCCCTCTGGGCCTGGCTGCCCAATACATTTTATTGATTTTCTGTCTTCTCCTTCAATATCTGGAATGTGCCATAGCCAATAGATTATGACAAATGTGCCCACAAGAGACCACCCATCTTCTAATTGAACTTGATGGAGTACAGCTGAAGATCAAAGGTTGACAAAATTTGGTGACATAGCAGGTTTCAGCTCCTGCCAAAGACACAAAGGGAGTATCTGCCTGTGACTCTCTCTGCTCACCCATGTCTCTTCACTTGTTGTCTTCATTGCTGTGGACAGCCAGACTTCCACTGCACAGCTAAGCACAATGGAGTCAGTGCTTTACAATAACAACCTCCTGCCAAAAGCACAAAAAACAAGGCAGGAGAAAAGCTCAGTGCTCTATTTTGATGAAAGTAACAAGCACAGCTTGTTGTAAATAGGCTTTCTGAAGCCTGAGGCAGCTTTTCTCCCCAGGGGACATGCTTTCTGCATCTCTCCCAGGGTTGCTGTCGCCAAAAGGTTCTCTCTGTAAGGAAAAAGGAGGCACAAACAAGTTTCGGCTCTTCAAGAGAAAGGAAATCACTTCTTACTGGGGCACACTAGCTGGGATTTACCATCCATTCAGATTAGGAATAAGATGCTTGGGTTACAATGCATGATTTTGTACTGACCTTTTTGTTGGCTTTGCTCTTAGGATTACAGTCCTGGAGCATGGAGAGGCACATTGTTAGCAAGGTAGTGAGGAAAGAGGTAGCTCCCTGTCTGTCTGCGAGCTCGTCTTCCTGATCCCTGATAACTCGGATGTATGCTTATTCAAATGAGTTCTGCTCCGGGCACCCTCTTGCAAATCAGGTCCCATCCGCTCTGGCATTGTCACACAAATTAGAAACGGATGTTTTGGGCAGAGCAAAGGTGCAGATTGTGTGGACTGAGCTAACCCTGCTTTCTTTGACATGTTAGTATCTCTGTTTACAACTGCATAGAAAGCTCAGCCCCAAGACCACACCTCTGTCACCTCTGTCTCACCCAAAGTGAAAAAAAAGACAATGAATGTCCTCTTTCTGCCACCCACACTTTAGAGAGTATTTTTTAAATAAATCTCCTCAACCCTCTCTCTTCAGTTACCTTTCTCTCCAATGCCTATAAGCCCCTCTGATCCTTTCCAATAATAATGGCATTGCCAGCCAATCTCTCTGAAAATGGGTTCAGCGCATACCTAATCCCATTTAATTACTTAGACACACAGGGCTCAGGACACACTCCTCAGGCGGCAGCCCCCCTCTGTAAGCATGCCCTGTTTGCACCCCATCCACCTCTCTTCATGAATTATGGATTGGTAGCTCTGAGGCGAGGGGTGATCATTCCGCCTGCTCTGTCATAAGGCTCAGGGAGAGCCTTAGCTCAGTGTAAATATGGTGCCTGTCTGGGGTTGAGGTGCCCTATTGTGCGTGGTATTAAAAGCTCACCACTCTCCCTCTCAGTCCCTCCACGGCTGCGGTGCTCACAGCGGGCTGGGGTAGGGGTAATCGCACAGGCCTTCCAGCGCTCTGCTCGGCTGCAGCCTGGCTCACGCTGACTGCCATTATGGCTGACAGTCATCATACCTGAGAGCAGAGGAGAAATGAAAAGAAGATGGAAGCTGAAAAGTGGAGAAATGGGCTGAATCAGCTGGCTCTTGCGTTTGGTTTGTCAGCACAAATGCAGGATTACACAGTGAAAAAACATCAACACTCTTGGTGTGATCAGATGTCAAAGTGTGCCCCTGCCCATGCACCAGTGATGTAATGGTGAAAAGACAGACAGCCCCTTAATGGTAAAGGTTTTTGAATGCCAGGTAGTGCTGTTTTTTAACAAGGATATGTGAACACTACAGTTGCTCCTGTTGAATCCAGTTGCATGCATTCGCTGCTGAGCGGAGTAGAGAAGCACACTGGAGAAATCAGGCTGTTCACTCCTTACTGAATACACTTCACTGACAGGAGCAGACCTTTACTTCTTATTCACTTTGGCAATTATATAGCTTTCTTCTTGTGTCACTGTCTTTGAGGAAATGTTATGTTTCCTGAGAAGCTTTCATCAGTTTTATATTTGCCAAAACAGTAATATAAAGTACAAGATGACCACCTAAGCACTCTGTAATTGGTAATGTCACAGTTCTTTCCTTGCCCTGGGAAAAAAGAAAGATGATGTCTATGTCAGCTGTGAGATGGTTCGATGCTGTCTGTCAGGGCCCTGAGCACATTTCCCTGAGCTTGATACAGACAGGGCCTCAGCGGCAGACAGACGTCTCATCTTTATCGCTGCAGATTTTTACCTAATCTGTTTCTCTCCCCTTGGCCTCTCTTCATGAATCTGTCATAAATCATTTTTGGATTCTAGCCCTGTTTGCACAGACGGTTTCATAAAGGGTGAGGAATAGGCATCAGATATCCAGACTAAATAGCGATCAAATTACACGGGATATGAAATGCTGTAGTTTTGAATCCATTATACTACTCAATAAGAGTCTTCTCACTGTAATATGTCAGCTCTGGCCCTGAAGGGACAAAAGCACAGATGGTACTGTATATGTGCAGTATGCATATGACTGAACATCCTAATAACTATGGCAGACAGTTGAATGGATAACATATGAGCTGAATGCACACAGCTTATTTAAAATACAAAGATAACAGTAGTCAAAGCATATATATATATATTATATATATATATAATAAAATTTGCCACCTAACAAAAAAGCTAATAACATAACAATAAACCACCCCCTGAACTACAATTATTTTTCAGCCGCTGTTAAACTACCCACACCAGGTGTCCATCCACATATGAAGTTTCATCTTATAGTCAGCTAAGCATTCTCTACAGGTTACACTCATTAATTACACTGTGGTTTTAAAAGCTTTTTTTTCATTGTAAGGTGCACATGAAAACAACTAATTACACGCAATAACAAACTAAAGTGATGATTGCGCTAAATGGACTGGACCTATCCGCCTCCATCTGTTAAAAACTGCTGCCTTATTTTTAGAGGGCTCTTCATTTCGACAAGTATCATTGAAAAATTCTGTCTCCACGGCAACGGCAGACTCATTACATTTATTTCACTAATTGCTAACTAGCTCCACAATTGGCTGTAATTGCTTTGGGGACACGGTTAACCCCTTGGTTGGTATGCAGAGCAAGCTACTTCTCTCTGTTGCTGTGTCGGACAAAGGCCAGAAATGAAAGATGGTGCAGCCCATGGATCCCCCTCAACCCCCCGCTTTAGACAAAAAACCTGCACTCTCTGTCCTAATCATCTGTGCATTCTTAAATCTCCCAGTACAATTTTAATTAATGGGAACGGTTGCCATGGTGATTGATCACCATATTCTCTGTCAGCAGTATTTAGTCAAATGGGCTCTGATGTTTGTTTGTTAATGGAGCAGTAAACAATACTGCTGGAAGTCTTTTATTGCCTCCTCAGTGGCACTGCTCGCACCTGGGCCATTCACCAGCGACACAGACACACAGATGAGATCAAATGAAGGAGAAGATGTCTTCAATCCTTTTGGTGCGCCTGCTTAATGATAGTTGGTCTACACTGTACTATATAGAAGGACAGTGACCTGACATTGTTTTGTCATGAGACTAAACACACTAAAGCCTTTCAGACTACACATAATGACTCACAGAAGAAGACAGTTACACTTAAGGACATGAGCGATCACTCCGTGTATGCTTTTCAAGATCAGTCATTTACTGTTTACATAGGTGCGTCTTTTGATGGTATTAATGCACTAATTAAAAACCTCAAGGATAAAAACATATAGACTGGCCGATGTTAAGAGTGCTTTGAGAATGGTCTGTGTGTGCTTTCACATGTCAGTGCAAGAGTATGTTTTAGTGTGTGTATGAGTCAGGGCACTGAACAAACCAAACCCCTTTGAAGAGTGAAAAGCTCAAAGGATGGAGAGGCAATCCGAGAACTTCACAAGCGCAGAGGGGAAATTGCCTTGAACCTTGAGGTGTATGAAAGTGCAATTTGTGTCCCATCTGTTCTGCTTCCCTTCCATTAGGAGGAAGGGTGCTCTAAGGCCACCGAGAAGAAAATGCCCCTGTAAGGATCTCTGGGTACACACAGGCTCTTGTCGTTTTCATTTGCCAGACTAGTCATTGCCTTTTCCTCTTTGTATTGTTAGAGCTTTGAATGTCATTATGCTGTGCCTTTTTAGCAATTTAAAAAAAATCTAAGAACTATTTGTTTTGTTCTGGGAATATTTAGAAAATCGCATGGCTAGTTTAAAGCATAAGATTTCTGCCAGAGCATACTGGGAGGTTTTCCAAAAGGTAAGGAAAGAATCAGAGCATAACAAAGCTCTTTGGGAGAATCCGTCTGTCACACCACTTTGCAAAGTGGCTGGGTGTGCTTCCTTAACTTTTTGCCCTTTGTACAGAGGGATTTGCATGACACAAGCCAGGGGAGAAGTTTGTTACCCGGGCAACAGATTGCCTCCATTTGCAGTTGGAGCAGAGGTGTTACTAGAGGAGCTAGAAAGCATGGCATCTGAGATTAGATGGGCCCAAAGGATACATATTTGTCAGATGTACAAAAGTGCATTACTGACACCAGAAAAAGAATTGCCGACTGCTACAAAAGGCAAAGAAAAGCATCTTTTCTGATACACTAGCCATCTGTTAGTGAGCATGTTATGTGATTTTAATAAAAAGAAACTGGAAACTCTACAAACTACACACAAAACACTTTGGCATGTTAGGAAGGAGCTAGAGGCCCTGATTGTATTAAACTTTTTTGTGTCACCAGTGCTGGCTGCTTTATTGCAACAAAAAATAGACTCTAAGCAATCATTTCATCTAAAACTCGAGAAAATGATTCATATTTTGCTTTGTCTATAAAATTCTGCGTGCCACTAAGAGAACTTGTTGTCATGGAGGTGTCAACACTTGAGAGGAAGCCATTTAAAAGCAGTAAGGTCACAGGTGCAGATACCACAGCCCACACCCCACTGATATTTGCAAATACTAATGGCACCTTTTACCGAAGGGCTCGTCTTGACAAATTGATTTCCACATGTGAAACAGAGTTGTCCCCGGAGACAACAGTCTCTAAAAAGCCTCTTCACACATGAACACTGCTAATACAGAGCAAAGGGAATGAATGTGAAATTGAAATAGTGGGTGATGATTAGCATTAGGGTTACGATTAGAACCAGAGTTTTTGTAGAGGAGAGTGCACACAATCGCTATTGCCAACTGTGAAACAAATGGCATCTATATTGAATAATTCAGTCCGGGCGAGAGATCTGTGATTTGCACACAAAGACTGACTGACAGATCGAGAGAAAGGAGAGGCAGCCAACCTTTAACAGAGCTGCGAGAAAAGACAGTAAATGGCAAGTTAGATTAATAGATTGGCAAGGTCTCACAGTAGATGGGATAATAATTCACCAAGCAAAGAGAAATGCTGCTTCTTTGAGGTCAGAGTTGAGCTGGGAGGAATAATGAAGATGGAAATATGAATATTAAAGAATGTAGCAGGATCCTCTCTTGAAACAAAAAGGATTAAGAGCAATAGGGAGAGTCAAAGGTTAGAAGCAGCTGTAGACGAACATAGAAATGAGCCAGGTGGGTGTAGACAAAAGAAAAAAAAATCTGTGAAGGAACTCAAGCGTGATGGAGGTAGAACAACTGCAGAAAGACGAGAGTGCCACGTCTGACAGAGGTCAAGGTGTTATGATCCACATCCACCGTCTAGACCATGTTCACCTCTGTTTGAGTCTGCCTCGAAAGAGAAACTGACATGGAAATGAACACCTGGATTCCCAAAAGCTTATTCACAGCCTTGCTTTTAAACAAAATCACTCCGAAAGTCAATTATGTCAAGGTGGAATAGAAAACAGGATATTTAATTTTACAAAGCGACCTCTAACACGGGCTAATTGCATGCTGCTTATTTCGGCTAGTTGCCTCCCTCGTGAGGTGACTGCATGTTTCATTCCCGCTTTAAGTCATTGCCCTTAAAACCTTGCTTTTAGATTTCTCTCTGATCTTGTTCATACTTTGTGCTTTGAGCTTCGGTGTCCTGCTGGGATTGTTAACTAGCTTCCAACACAGCTGTTTTACCTGCTCTCTCATTTAGTGTCCAAAGTCCAAACAATTTTCAACCGCATTTTGCTTTTTTACATGTTAGTAAATAAGCAAAAAAATCACAATCAAATGCTCAGAATACTTCATCATTCTACATCATTATTGCCATTATTGTCATGTTTATGGTGCCCTGTATGAAACTCCTCAACTATAAAAAATGTCTTTGCAGTAATTCCAGATAACAATTTCGTTGCATCAACAGCACTTTGTTAGGCTTTAAGTAATTGGACTCAGAACCCAATGAGACAGTTTGCGCGCAGTGATTACTTTCAGGAGAAAGCAGTGCTTGAGTGTTGTGGAGAGGTTGTCTCTAATGTGATTAGCTGTCTGTTTCAAATTAAACACAAGCCAATAATCAAACTAGGGACAGAGTATCCCATTGTGCACAGCATCCCAGCAGATCTTTTTGCTTCTCTGGTTGACAGCTTTTGTTCCACCTTTTATTTCAAATCTATACAGCAGAGAAAAAGAGAATATAGTAGGTGTCTGCGTAAAGGCTGTGAAGCAACTGAAGTCTCTTGCAGTTATTTATGAACTTACTCACAATCACAAACTAGAAAACAGTTGTGCTCCTGGCAGTTCATCTTTTTAGGATTGTTTTTATGGGCTTTATTTTCATATATGACAGAAGTACAGGTCACAGGAAAAGAGAAAAGGGAATGATTTTAAGAAAACTGACCTGAGTTGGGATTCAAAACTCCACATTGTTGCTAACGCTGTACAAGGTAAACCCTAAGATCATGACTAGTTTGCACTACAACACATAAATATTCAAAGGTGATGCTTAAGTGTTGTGTGTTGGTCAGTGTCCAGCAAAAATCTGGTGTTGGCACGTGTCTTTTGCGAAGTAGGCGGCTGAAAGGAGGGAGCGCTCAAATCCCAATGGCTCGGGGGAGCTGTCAGAATTGATAGTGCTTGATCACTTGTGAGCGGAGGTGCAAAATTGGGTAGAGTTGAGCAGTGCACAAAACAGAGGATCGTGGTGCCTCTGTCTGCTCGAGCTTGAATGACTCTGATGGAGAGACATGGAACGTGTTGAAGCGACCTCACAACATGAAATGAACAAGGCACAGGAATTGAGAGTACAGTGTCTGGCTACAGGGATGACGTTTACTCTGTCTCCCAGTTATATTTACTACTTAATTAAATAGGATTCTTTTTTTATATTTATTAAATAATTTAGTAAACCTAATGATCATAAAACATTTGTGCTGTTGACCTTACAAACAATCTATAGATGTTTTTGTTGAAACTTAAACACTTTTTCTGTGGAATAAACCCCATTGTGCTGTTTTAACAATAATGCCCATCATCACCATGTGGAGTAGACAAAGTGACATTTTAAGTACTTTCTTTCTCTCTTTGTATGTATTTTGTGCCTGAAATGAAGCAGAACTGGCCGTTGTGAAATCATCTTGTGTTGAAATAAGAGTCACACACAATGTACTGATTGCATGTCTTGTGCATTGGCTTGACTCTGTTTTTAAAAAGGCCATAACTGAAGTGTGTTCAGCGGGCCCTCACCTGTCTCTGACACCAGTGCCAATCCAATAGAGTATATTGTGTGCAAAGAGGTGTATACGACACATGAAGCTCTCCAACAACAGGAAGATGGCTGTGTTCTTGGCAGACCTGCCCAAAGCAGCTGCTCTTTTCAACAAAACAACAAAGCAAGTACGCACAGTGTGTTTGTACTGTCACTTAAGACTTTCCTGTGACAACATCAAGAGATTTTAGGGTATTATTTGTTTTATTTTACAATTTCAAGTTCCCATAATATAATAAAGTTTAGCATCTTCCATGTTCTCTATCCAGTTTTGGAGGTTTCATCTTTGATGCTTGTACATGTAGTTGTAGAGAATCACAGAAAGGCCCAATAACAAACTGTCTATAGTGTGTTGAATAATTCTTCTTTACTTACTATACTTTTAATAAATTCACTGTGCATTAAAATAAAAAAAAATAAAAAGTGTTGGCAAAAACATGCCTTAACGGGTTTGCATTTTTAAAAATCTTGCTCCATAATCTTTATGCAATAGAAAACACAGTCCAGATCCTGTAAGTGTGTGAGACTGCCAACTGCAACAGAAAAGACAGACGGATGTTGTAAAGAGAGCAAAGTTGAAAAGTAACACTTGCTGGTCTGACTGCTTTGGCCTCTGATCTCTGTCCTCGCCTTTCCTCGTCTCAACAACTTTTGGCTGTCAGCAGCCAGACTCTAGAGATACATCTATTTGCCAATTGCTGAAACTTAAAATATTGCAAAAGACACTTGTCTTGTCAAACTTTTCAACAGACATTTATCTGAGGTGTGCCTTTAACAGTCAAAATAAGGGTCAGCTTTGTTCAAGATAACTAAACAGATAATATTTTTCACACGTCAGAGCTGATTTTACATGATGGATGAAGTGGCTCTGGCTTCTGTCAAAGACATTTAACACAGCAGCCCAACTGAGAGTCACCCCAGCATATCACTGGTGACATCACTGCAACATTATCTCCTCTTATCGAGTCTTTCATCTAGCACCTTATACTGTTTGATACTTTATGCCCTTGCTCCCACAGTCTCCCCCTTCGTCCACTGCCCCTCAGGCTGCCCCCCGCTCCTCCTCCAGCCCTGTGTCCTCTAACCACTTGACACCTTTTCAGATTCATCCCCATCAGTTGGCAGACAGCATGCATTTCACCCGGAGGGCACAATGCAGCGATCCTCACCAATCAATGGCAGATAAATCAATGCTATCTCTTTTTTCCATGCCTCTGCCACTATTGATTTTTTCCTGTTACTTTGCTGTTTGTGGAGACTTGAACTTTGCTCAATTTAACTGAGTTCACTTTGAGCAACAAATTGTTGCGATGCATAGCTTTCAGCTTGAAGACAGACTAATGCTAGCTCTGGGAATGGGGCATACTCTTTCATTTAAACTTTGTTCATGAGAGTCTCTTTTGCAGGAGCTGGACTGGACCTGGCATTGTTAAACTGCTATTGACTAAGAGCTTGATAGTATGGGCTTTTAAGCTAACACATGGACCATTAGACAATTTGATAGTATTTACCAAAAAGATAGGGGTCAATTTCAAATGTGGACCACACTTCCCATGGTGTGATAGTGGAATACTTAGTTTCTTGGGAAAGAGATATACATATTTTCATATCCAATCTCCAGACGCAAGCTCCTGTCACTGGTAATGATGCCTGGAAAATGCAATACAGAGACATATTATTTTGAAAAGTACATTTAATATAGCCCAGATAAAATTTACTGTGATATTTTGCTTGTCTTCCTCATAAATAATTCATTGTTTTTATGTGCCCTCATGCTGCTTTGGGGATTGGAACAGCTGAGTGTTTTCACATTGTATTTGTGTCCAATCTTCAGTATATTGGGCGTACTCTAATCAAACCAAAGTAAACATCCCTTGAATGTTTGTTGAGTCATCTGCTTATCAGCTAATCAAATGGCTTATTTGCTTGCTTGCCTGCCTGCCTTGTTGGTGCTCTGCACAGCTCTGGGTATTTTTCAATTAATTGTTCATCTGTTTGATTGACGATGCAGCCACACAGCGTAGGTGATATGATTGAACTCCACAGGCTTTAATGTATGCTCTACTCGGTCTGTGGTCCGTTGCACTAAAAGCAGCCTATGTGCATGTACAATGTGGTTATTTTTCAGTCTCAAACTAGCATGAATGTGAAAGACATAGAGAGTATTTCAAAGGCAGAAGCCAGGACAGCAACATGGAGCTGCCAGGGATTGGTGAGCAATCAGATAGGGCAGAATTGATGACCTGGCTCAGGATGGATTTCTTGGAGCGGGCTGCCAGACCGAGGTAATACTTTCAGGCTCTTATCAGCACTGGCATAAGCTGAGTGCTGCATCACCCACTTCCCAGCGTCAGCTTATTATGAGAGTCCATGATGTGTGATTGCTTGTACTGCCTTTGTGTGTCCCGGCTCCGCATGCACCAGACACACCTGTCAAAAAGAACGAAAGAACCTCTGTCACACCTAACTATATCCACTTGTCCAGTGCTGTTGTAAGGACATGTTTTGGAAAAAAATAGATGGACGTGTCACTTATGGTAGGTCTGTCTGTCTGTCTGTCTGCAGAGTATAAGAATAAAGTCACTGACATATCATACTTTTGAAAAAATTGTCCCTTCTAACTTGAGTCAGTGCCAGATGCAGTTGGATATTCGATGGATCTAAGAGAGATGATTTTTACTCAGAAGGTTGGAAAAATATATTCTGTGGTCAGCAGATACTTAGATATTTAGATGGCAGATAAAGTAATATAGTGTCCAACAGGATATATATATATATATATATATATATATATATATATATATATATATATATATATATATATATATATATATATATATATATATATATATATAAGAAAAAAAAAGAGAGTAACTCAAGACTGAGCCTAGAACAAAACTGGAACACAAAGGACTAATTTTATTACTTTATCCAGAGCATTATAAAAATTCGGGGACTAAACTGATGATGAACATTAGACTAAAGTGCCAGGTACCATCTACAAAAACCTGCAGAATGGCACTTCTATTGGGCCAGGACTCCTCTGCAAATGAGATTTGTTATCTCAGCGGGACTTTCATGGTTAAATAAATGTTCAATAAAAAGATAGAAAGTATTGGTCTGTATTATTTTCCTCGTTATCTGCCTTTAGAGAGATATCCCTGCCTCTTGACTGGTCACAGGTCTTCCACACTAATAAGGACTCCCTTTAACCTTGAATTAGACTTCTGAAAACGGATAGAAATGTCATTACAGATTTCAATCTGCATCCTGCCGCGTTCGTTTATTTCAGACGATTTTTGCTTCCGCGAATAAACAACGTGGTTTCAGACGCCCAGACGCCGAGCATCTCTATGGTAACAGCCTTCAATTAGCGATGATTGGCCAACCCGTGGGAATGTTTGTATTCCCCGAGTGCGCTGATTGGTCGGTGGGCGGTCTGCCCGAGCTGACAGTCTGCAGCGTTCCGGGTTATTGTCAGTCTAGGCAGCTCGGTGCGAGGGCAGGACCGCTTCCCGGAGCTGGCCGCAGCAGCTAGCTCTTCACCGACCACTGTCCATCTGTCCAAACGACGAGCACAGAGTGTCGGAGTGTTGCTGTCGAGATATACTTAAGCCTCGGCGCATCAACCCCAAGACGAGACATCTCTACAGGCTGCTGACACCGCGGAGAAAGTGCGGAGCCAGGAAGCTGCTCCGGGATTTTTACTTCAGGATTTTACAGGCTTTGGCCCAGCCTTGGTTTCAGGGTACCTTTACACACTACTATCAGCATCATTATTTGAAATAAGGTTTAGCAACGACTCACAGCAGATGGACTACTTTAACCTGTGCGTAAAAGCTGCGCTTTTGGAATACTGCATTTTTATTTCCACTTGATTTTATTCTACGAGGCGAAAAGAAGATCACCCAGGACCCTTTACTTTCTTTCGGAGGCAGAGACCGTGCGCGCACCAAGAAGCCCTGAAATCGCCGACCTGCGCTTCTGCCCTCCACACGAATTGGCGACCGATTCTAGTAAAAAAGGCAAAGCTTATTAACTTTGCATGCTAGGGGCTATAGCGTGGAATCTAATTCGCAGGGTTCCTGTTCTATTTGCATATCACTGGAAAAGGAGGATAAACTTGATCGTTTGACTAAAACCTGCTGGATTGTAGAATGCATCCTTTTTAATCCGGACCACATAAGTATGAGACAGAGAGCTCAGTGAACGCTACAAACTGCATGGAGTTCTAGTCTGCACTACGGAGCAATTTATGGTAAATATTGCCTCTCAAATGTCTGTCCTCTTCCAGGTTGAAACGACTTTAGATCGCTGTGCTGTGAGCCGTGTGTGGCGACTGTCACACTCGATCCTTTTGGGATGGATAAAGGGCACTGGGAGGAAATAATGAATGTTTGTAAAAGCCCAGGATGTTGTTCGCATAACGATGCCTCAGATTTAAAGCCTTTGTTTCTCAGCGTGACCTACAATAAAGGAAGTGTTGTAAAAATCGACTTGTTAGAGCCGCTCCCGAATGGCTATAGGAACTGCTTTGATGTGTAATATTGGTCTTTTCAAGTAAGGCGAGCAATTAAGTGTATTGTCGTGGGGATTGCACTGCAGGCACAATTTGTGGCGCTAGAGGAGTGCGGCTCCGAGCGAGGTGTGAATGTCTCAAGTTGTAGCTTCGCCTCTGTGCGTCACTTCTACTGGGGCCGTATATTGTCTGCTGCAATTAGTGAATTTTCTCTCAGGATTGTTAATCACGTGAAGCGTCTTTTATGACATGCTGTGAGCTGCTTAAAAAAAACTGACGGGACGTGTGCGTAACGTGTTAAAACTTTTCACTTTGTGCTCGACTTATGCTCTATGCTGCCTTAAGGTCTCAAGGCAATTTGTCACTGTCCTGTGAATTGTTTTGTAAATTTGTTTTGTGCAGCGGCAGATTATCCAAATCTGGTGACGTGTCTGAGTTTATCGTAGAATAGGTTTTAAGATAAACTTGTGGCAGTTGAACTTTGAGCTTGTGGCTTGCTGAGGTTGCTTTGCATTTTGCTCCATCTCTCATGCCGCACGTAAATGAGCCTGCCCATTATGCTGACTCTGCAGTAAAAACTGCACACAGTATGTTTTATCATTAGGATACAAGCATCCTCAAAATTCATCTTCCTCTCTGGTTCCAGTCATTCTCCCCAGCAGCCTGCAGACAGGCAGCTTGCTGAATGTAATATGGGCCCCTACAGCAGGCCAAGCGCCCCCACAGTCAGGGCACCTGCCATAGAGCCTCCCTGGTTCTATTGAATAAAACATCCAGTGATGTATGAGGCAGGGGCTGCACCCGAGGGGGCAGAACTGCCTCATTTACTTCCTCCACTCTGTGCCTATGACCTGCTGAGCAAATTGTGCTCATATTAGCTCTGCGGCTGCTCCTCACCTAAACAAATAGTCTCCCCAGCATAATGCTTGCCTTAACTCAACATGATGGTTAGATAAGGCAGGGGAGAACAGAATGGCAGAAAGCTTTAATATTTGGGTCAGTGAATTATCTTTTGGAGTTCTTGTTTTGCTTTTTTATTTTCTGGCTCACTGTTGGCTCTTTCTCTTAAAGGTTAGACCACTGCTGCAGACTCTACTCATATTTCTGCCTCTCTTTCTAGTAGTAATGTAGTAAAGTTCAAGTGTTATTTTTAGATAGTCCTCTGTGGAAATATGTCTAAATGTATGCTAATCTGATCATTAATTGTTTGGAAACACATTGATACAACTATAATTTTTGGTTCCTTGTAAATGTACAGTAAATCAGTTAGACGTAGACGCAGTAGACGTCTGTGCATTTGACGGATCAATGATCACATTTTTTGGTGCTTATTAGAGCGCCTGTCGCTTGTTAATTTCCTGCAGTATGTATTAAGCTTTTTTAATTACCTCATTGTTTGATTGTCTCAGCACTTTTCCCGAGGCAGCAGAGCTCATTTTGGCATGTAAGATGACTAAAATTGTTCGTCCGTGTGTGTTAAAGATCTGATGACCCCTGAGTGTGAAAGCTCTGGATGTCTATTAGCGTAGACTTTTAATAAAAGTACATACAAATAAATTTCTACTTTCCAATCAGTCTGTCTGAATACACAGTAATTTCAATCAGCATGTTTTGTTTTGTCTTTTGGTTGAAAATATCGTTGAACATATTATTAAAAAACAAACAACTTTTAATCTCAAAGCTATAACAACTGTAACTTATTACATGTTTGATCAAAGTAGTAATTCAAAGAAAGAGTTACTGTTTTAACATTTATCAGGTGCTGGCAAACAAAAAAGACACGGCCTTTCCTGTACTCAGCAACATTACATGATTTCATATCAAGTGTTGTTTGTGCAGTAGGATTTGTTTTGCACATCAGTGACTAACAGGACACATAAAACAGTGTCAGAACACAAACGCAGTCCTTAGCTTGTAAAAGGTGAAAATGGTGCTCGTCATGCAGCGGATGTGATAAGACAACAATTTCACATTCAGGATCAAAAGCACTCAGTCTGTTTGCATATTTGGCTTCCACACTGACATTTTTTCTTCATCAGCTTTGTCTTTCATTGTTAGCTCTAACATCCAACCACTCTGTGTCTGTTTAAGCAGCGGATGATTGAACCTCTGTCTTATTAGTTGTGTCGCAACAGTCAGCTCTCATTTTCTGCTCAGCCTGTCGATATTCTATAATATGAGAATTTAAAAAGCCCACACAGTTTATGGTAACTTTGGAAGTTAATGCATACAACACATTTTTGTCATCTGTATGAAACATATCAGCCTCATTGTTTTCTCTAAATGAAACATGCAAGATCACACACATTAAGTATAGAACAGAACCAAAAAGTAAGCTCCACCGTGCGATGTGCAGTTAAATTTTCAACAACAATCTAACTTGTTAGTAGTTAATTTTACTTCAGGGATAATAAAAGTCAATTTTACTTAAGGGATAATAAAAGTCAATTTTACTTCGCTCCAACTGATTGGCTAAATATATGTGTACTGTAACATTTATTTATCAAGCGGTATTTTTCATTATGTTCTGTATGTTGCACGTAATGCTAAATCCAAACTATATGATTATATGTTATGATTATAGGTTATTGAGTGGAACATACATATGTGATGCATATGTAAACCCCCCTTTGTGATGAACAGTGTGCATATAGGTGCTACATATTACCCTTTCCATGTTGTACAGCTTGCAGTAGCTGGACAGCTTGATATCTGGCCAGTATATAGTGCTCACGTGATGTACTACGGAGCGAGTCAGCTCTTCATCAGTGTTTTCTGCAGCCACTTAGCGCATGACAGACTGCCATGATCTTTCCACCTCCCACTCGTCCCCCTCAACCGCTGTCAGCTTCAATGGAAGTCACATCCCACCAGGTTAATATATAGCCTTGTATGTGGACAGGTTAGGGTTCATTTCTCTGCTTGGAAACACACACACCAAACATAATAAACGTGACCCGTGTAGTGTCTTCGTTGTTAATGAGTACACTGTTAGGGCAAGTGCTGTGAAGTTGGGCTTCCACCCAGCTGGAAAAGTGAGGGGAGGCATGCTTTTTTTCACCCAAACAGTTCTTGGGGTAAAGGAGGAGAATAAAGCAAATCTGACAAGGTTTCCAACAGCAAATTTGCTCTCCTTAAAAACAATGCCGCTCTTGCCTTCCTCATGGTCACATTGATTTGTTCTGGGTGACAGTGCAGGCTGCTGTGAAATCACCCCAGTGCCATTGATCTCAAGGAGAGGTGGAGGCAGCAGAGAGGGAGCGAGAACCCAGCGACAGTGAGCAACATGGGAAAATTCTCAGTGTGCCCTCTGCAACCTAAAGTAATAAAATGAAGGCTGTGCTTACTATCAGATCAGCCCTGTTCTGCACCTCTACAGCCACTGTACTGCAGCCTAGTTGGGCGCTTTGATTTGTTTTGAAGACCTGTATATGCACTGTTTGATTTGCTATTGTGCTTGGCCATGTTTCATATTATCAGCTGAACTCTTTATTGCCACTGTTTTCCATGCCAGAAGCAAGGCTGTTTTTATCTCATGCAGGCCTCTGATTAATCTCTCCCTCTATGCTGGTGTACTTTAATCTTGAATGGAAGATATCTGATTCTCCCCGGCTATTGAGGAAGATCAAACTTTAATGGAACAAGGAACTGCACATCTTCCTAATCTCCATCTCCCTGCATTTTGGTTGACTGCTCTCCCTCGGGCTTTGTTGCTTTCTGCAGAAGCAGGAAATACATCAGACAGATAAGATGTTTTCTCTTCATGCTTTGGTAATTTATTCCCTGTTGACAATAGCCAGCACTTTACATCTGTGCTGTTTGATTACCTGATTGGAGAAACTGTGGGCAGAGGCAGGGGGTTTGACTGTAACACAGAAATGTCTATCTTCTGAGACCAAATGTGGGAAACTTTAATTGGGGTTTCTGTACAGGTCAGAATATGTGCTAGCCTTCGCTCTGTTTATTGACATTTGAGAGATGGAGCCATGTGTGACCTGCGTCATCTGTCTATAATAGCCTGAGGAGAGATACGTCAGAGGCACAGGCCTATCAAGGTTCAATGCATTTGATTATCCGACAGTCTGAGCTTGAATTAGCTATTGACTGTTATTTTCTCAATTCAGTTCTTCCATATCATTGAATAACAATGCACATAATGCTGACCGCCTCCCAAACTCTCACTAGCAGGATGCATATTGTTACAAATGGATAACACTTATGGGGTGTCACACCTACCACAGATGGTTTGTGTCTGTGACAAAAAGAGGCTATTACCCAGTTCTAAGGTGGCTGCTGTAAGGTAATGAAATTTCCACTGAGTGGAGAAAACAATGTTGTGTCATCCAGATTGTAATTGCACAAGCCACATCGCCATTTTCCTGAGATCAGCGCAAATGCAACACAATTCAATAAAACTGGAGATTTTTATCATTTATTGCCAGTCCTGTCAGCATCAGGGAGAATAAGCAGAGGCTTGTGCAGATAAAACTCATTCAATTTGTTGAATTTTAACCAGGCCAGAGACCATTTATAAGACATAATCCATACGTCCCATAGGAAAACCTTTGTGTTTGAATAGGGTTGGTGCAGGTCAGGTATGTTGTTAATATAAAGCCACTATTTCCTTAATCTAACTGCAGCGGTAGCCTGGAATTTCCATCATTTTTTCTTCTATGCTATTATTTGTATCAAGAAATGGTTGGAAATCCATAGGATATTAGACCCTGAAGCCAAAGAGCTTCTTTTTGCCTGCCTCTTCTCGCATACAAAAACATAGGAACATTGGCATGAGGACATGTATGGACACACATACACACCGACACACACACACGGCTCTGTTTTATTACCTCCTGCCTGCTGCTGGAATTGCTTTCCTCCCTCGAGTGAGCCAGGCAAAGCCGGCTTTATTGTGTTAACCTATTTGTGTGTCAAGAGCGATTGCAGCGTTCTTTATCTCTGTTTGTATTCGGACGGGGAGACGGCAGAGAGGGAGCGAGGGAGAGTGGTGGAGGAGAGAAAGGAAGAAGGGAGGGTTTGCACAGGAGCCAGTCGAGCCACCAGAGTTAGACGGATGGCCGGTCACCTCGCTCCACTCTGGAGGATAATGACTGGTTGCTTAGCAATAACTCGCCCCCACCCACTTCCAGACTTGGACCCAGAGTAATCACTTTTAAAGTCAAAGAATTCATATACAATTATAAAGCTAGAACAGCCCTTGAAATGTGTGTAATGTTTGTTTATTTATTTATTTATTTATTTATTTCGGAGAGCAGTGGAGGGTACAAGCAGATTTAGAATAGGAGCTGTGGCTGCACAGTGGCTGTTCTGTCTGTGTCAGCACGTGTTTGTATCTGCTGTGTGATGGCCAGTTTCTGGAGTTTGACCAGGACAGCAGGGCAGGTCACTGAACTATTTCCACTATATAAAGATAGAGATAGCTGCCTCTGTACAACCTTTGACTCACATATTGCTACATACTCGCTGTTGCATTAAAATATGCAGCCCCCATAAGCACTTGCCTTCACAAATGCACACTTTGAGGGCCATCCAGAGGCTGTGAGTACTTTTCCTTTTGAGCTCTTAGTTTTATTAACATTTTTATTGAGTTGAACAAATTGCTGACCTTTGTGGCATAATGAATAGCCTGGCCGGCTCAAGATAAATGGGAATTTTTTTAGCAGAAGAGATTGGCGTCAATCCAAGCTGATGATTTGCAAACTCATGATTTGCAGACTGTTTGTTCAGCGGTTGACAACATTTAATAAAGCTGAGTGTTTCCAATTGAAATGATTTTGGAGTAGTTCTGTACATTCCGGATTCTGTGAACATAATCTAAAGGCTGTCTTCATTCAGTGCTGTTTGGCAGCATGTCTCTATCATTTGTGAGTAACTGTTTTAAGTGTCAGTATAGGGATAATAACTGAACATAACTACACTTGTACAACCTGGATTTCATCACCAGAAACCGCTAATGCATAAAGTCCATTTGATGCTAAGCCAATTATCTTTTTTTGTTTTGTAAATGTATTTAGTTCTTTTTTGTCATAAGTAACAAAGCCATAGAAAGGAAATTTATATATGAATTTCTTAAAAGTTGTTTGCTGTGAATAAAGCAGTGGAGTGGCCCAGACAGCCGTGTGAATTAAAACAAAATGTTTTGGAATATTCATTATAGCTCATTTGTACAATAGAAAAACTATTTGTTTTGTTATTAGAGCTTCTTGACATAGTGTCTGTTTAATATTTACCCATCTGTGTTCTCTCCGAATCCTACTCTGTGCCATCTTTCCTTATCCATGCACCAATGCAAAAAGTGACAGCTTTGTATGTCCTGGGAACTTCCTCCAGATAAACTAAGCCCACCCTTCCATTTCTGTGGCATGCTTCTGTGGCTGCGTCTATAGAAACAGCTGTCCAGCTGTCAGTGCAGCTAGCCAGTTGCTCCCAAGGCAACATCTGTAGAAAGTGACTACACCGGGGCGTCCTGGCATTATCGCTGCGTCCCCAAAGATTGTGGAAGTGTGGCAGGTCTCTTGGCTGCATGTTAAAACTGACCGCATCAGCTGTGTGTCACTGGCCTTGATTAACTGTTATCAGGCCCTTTTAAATCAAGTTCTGGTAGGT
Organism: Rhyacichthys aspro; assembly: GCA_036850595.1. NCBI lineage: Eukaryota > Metazoa > Chordata > Actinopteri > Gobiiformes > Rhyacichthyidae > Rhyacichthys > Rhyacichthys aspro. The sequence continues at coordinate 13,388,069 of CM072156.1, forward strand.
TTTTTTTTCCATCATAATAACAATTTGAGTTAGCACATACCACATAAGTGTACAGTCAGAAAACATGGCATGTTATTACATCCACTAAAAGTCTGCCTGTGCGTGGATTTGTGTGTGTGCTTGTGTGTGTAAACAACATCCCAGCAAGTGAGGTGCAATGGCCTGGAACTGACGAGAACCCACTGGGAGAGTCTCTCCTTGATGTGCCCCCCACTGCCAGCCCCCAGCCATCTTTCCCTCCTGGCAGCGTCACAGCGCGAGGCGGGAGACTGGGGGGGCACAGAGCCATGTGAGCTGAGAGTGATCACAGCCCGTCCCCTCTGTCAGCCACAAACCAGGATCAGCCACTTCACAGGGGACTCTCTCTAGGGATAAGTCAAGGAAAGAAGAGAGAAAGCAGCTGTTCACTGTTTTTCTCTTACTTCTTCAGCGCCCACTTGTGTTCTTCACCTTCTCTGCTGTCTTCTCTCAGGCTGTCATTAACTCCTGTCATGTTTTGATTTTGGTGGATGCTGTTTAAAGCAGCAGCTACACTTTGAGTATTGTCGTACACACGTAGTAGACACACATGAATCACACTGGTGCTTTCGTCTGTTGTTGTTTTAAAGAGCTATTAGAGGACTTGATTTCTTCATCAGTCCTCTTGATAACTAAGGGCCTTTCAGATGTAGACTGTGTCTTTTCCCACAGACAGCTGCAGTCTATACAGGCTCTGGGTGAAGTTTGATGGATCCTGTTTACTGGAGCTGAGAGAATGCCTGGGTATCTCAAATTAAGTGTCACTTAATGCTTGTCTTTTAGTCAGCTTTCCATTTTGTTCCCCCGTTTCTTGTGACAGCACTGTGCTACCAATTGGAACAGGGATTGAGAGAAAGACATTTGGTGATTATACATTCTGTCATGATTGAGGGATGAGCCCAACAACTACAGGCAAAACCAAAATGCATATGGTAGAAGTTGCACTCAAACAGACTTCTAAGATAAGGAAATTGCCCAGTCTTGATATTATTCTATCAAATTTATCCTGTTGATGCCTTCTTCTTGTCAGAAACCCTTGCTAATTGCTTCTCGGTCAAGCAGCATCTGATTAATCTTTTTATGAAGGGCCAAAGCAGTTATGTTTGCTTAAAATCGAGAGGACCATGTCAGATCAAAGTGAAATGTTTAAAATGTCTAATTTTGGCAAGAAATCTGACCCTCCCCCAAACTGACAGAGTAAACCTGCTGTGAAAACGTGATTACTCTCTGGTCTAGTGCCCCTCTTGGCTTTATTTTCCAGGTGCACCTTGTCCTTTGTCTGCTTGGTAGCAATACACATAAATACTCTGTGGTTATTGACATTTTCTTTTTCTATGTACATATTGATCTGCAGTATGTTGGAATAGTCTTTTGTCACTTTGTGAAAGAAAAAAAAAAAAATCATAAATGCATATTCCCACTGATCCATTGTGATGTGACTGAGAGTGCACAGAATTACAGCTTAACCACATGTTACCCTGTATTTAGATTGTTTGTGTGAAGAAGGCATAGATGAAAATAAAAGAATGTCCTTGCACATAAATATGTCCCAAATGGTAAGAAGTCTGTTTGAGTACACTGTCTGTGGTTGTGGTTGTTAATTGAGGATTGCAATGCTCTCCACATCCTCTGCTATGTACCTCCTCTTTAAAATAAGCCAATAAGCAAATGAGAAGCAGGTGGGAGACAGATTTGCCATATCAGATGACGGTTCAGTGAGATCCGTGTTTAAAAAGTTGATATATTTTGAAGTTGAGCGCTGCATATACTTCTTCTTGTGTGTAATTAATGCAGTGGTGGGGTTCACAACAACTGTGTTCTCAACACCTGAGCATATCCATTCAAACGGGCATGGTTTTGATTATAAACAGCCCCTTTGTCTCTGCTTTGGCCTTTGGAAACTCAGTGAGGCAGCTAGACAACTAATTGACTCTCATGTCAGAGTCATGTGATTGCCAGACTGCTGGTAAATGGAACTCAATATACTTTCCCTTGTAGGTGCATGTGTGTCTGTGCAGCATATTGGACATTCAGAAAAAAAAAGTGAATGCATTTTTGGTTGTTAGCAATGGTTTCCCTATGGCTTCTATCAGATTCCTGTTTGGAAGCATGCCCCTCTTTTAAACCCCCTCCTCCTGGACAGCACTCTTGACCTGCTGCCCCATTGTTTTCCAGCTGGTATGGATGGGGAGCCGCCTCTGCCGGCACAATCCTTCACTCAATAGCTGCTCCATCTGTTGACTGTGTGACTCTGGGTTACAAGCAGGGATTGCGCTCCGTTGTGTCTGGGGTGTGAAAGAAGCTATCTTGGGGGGGGTTTCCTGAAAAGAGCTTTAAAAAATGGAACAGCAGTAGTGGGTGTTGTGATGCCCCTCACTTCCACCCCACCTGCCATCAGTCCAGTGCAGCCGGCTGGGTGTGTGCAGGATGAGAGGCCCTCATTGTGCTTGTTCACAGGCCCCTAGGCAACAGGGTCACCTTGTCCCGAAACAAATGGTGCCCTCAGTGGGATTGTTGGCACTGTGTGTGTGTTTGAGTTTGTGTCTAAAGGGGGAGTGGGTATTTGAGTATAAGAATGCATCATCGGGAAGAGGGCAGAGGCCTTGGCTGTGAGGACATTTATCTAACATCTCTGCCTTTCACATCAAGGCCCATTCAATGCAAGCCGTCTGTGTCAGGCTTTCAAAGGCCATCACAGATAGAAAAACACACTGGGATGTTTTACAGGTCACTCTGCTCTCAGTGAGCATTTAGACCAACAAAGCTTCTCCTGCCAGTTTATATTCTCTTGTTTTGCTTAGATGGAAACAAACCTCTTTGAAACATTACCCTTGTTATCTCTAGCGAGTTTAAGTTCCCATCCCATCAGCACAGGAGTGAAGCTTTGGGCTTTTAAGCCTCACCACATCTGCGGTTCGTCCTCTTTAACAGGGGCATTATGAACAAAAACAATGTGCGATTGTTTTGACAGCTGGTTCACCTTCAGTAATTAATGTTGAAATACCAGCCAGCTAGACTTTTGTGCTTGGGTCCTTTGTCTGTCTGTGTGGGAGTATCTGGCATTTCCTCTGCCCTGTGGGATCTTTACATAAAGCAAAAGAAAACTTGGGACTATTTTTGTTTTTTGTTTCTTTTAGAAATCTTTTTTTTTATTTTTTATTTAAGAGCAAGCAACTGAACATGTTCATCAAGACAAAGCACTGACGTCCTTTGTTTACAAGTAGAGACTATCCAAGCTGGCAAGCTTAAAAAGGTCTTCTGAAATGGTAGGATCATTTTAGCATATTTTGTACAAATACGACTTTGCTAGGGTCCGGTGTATTGTCCTGTTTCTGCTCCCTCTGAGTGCCAGAAAGCCTGTCACTCATGTAATCTCTCGGGATATGTCCCCGTCCTGGGGACAGGAAAGTTATATTGGAGGTTTCTGTCCAACTGAAGGTACTCTATCAGTGAGATAGTCATGATTCTACTGATCTTATGTATAAGAACCATCAAAATGATTTTGAGAATAAATATTTTTGTAGCTAAAAGTTACACAGTACTGTAACTCTGTTATCTTTTCTCACTATGGAGTAGTCCTCCTAGTCTTGCCTGGAGCTACAGTACCTTTTAAGCTCTTTCTCTGAAAGCCACAGTCAGACTCTGACAGATGTCCTCAGCAAACTACAGGAAGCAGTGGTCCTCAGGACCTTCCACATATGCTCCATAAGTGTGAGAGAAACAGCATATAGAGGAATCAGATGGAGAGGCAGATGTGAAGCCCCTCACCAGACGAGACAGAGTGAAAGGAGGAGGGGGTTGTTGAGTGAAGTGTTAAGGTAGAAAACTGCAGTGACAGCAGAATGAATAAATTGAAAAATTCTCTCATTGTAAATTGTCTATTGCTACTGACAAATGGTCTGATAGGCGAGTGGCCTGGGTTTTCAGCGCATCTGTCCCAATAGAGCTGTGAATAACTGGTCTATCTCCACACTGCTTAGCACTGGCCCTGCACTTAATAATTCATACAGTGTGAAATATTTTCCCGGGTACAGATATGCCAAAGAGTTGCCGCCAGCAGGCGAGGGTGATGAGGGGGGTGTCCCTGCGGTGCTAATTTGGGGGACGGCGACATGCATGGATTTCTAAGGGGCTCTGGGTTAGAGTAGATGCTTCAGACTCATTTGCTCTGCTGTTCACTTTCTGTTAACGGAGGAGTTGAGCTACATGCAGTGCAACAGAGAAATAACTTTTAACTTAAAGCTGATCTGTCTGGGATTGGGATCATGGCTCCATTTATGCAGAGTAAACATAGTAATTTGTGAATAAGCCTGCATGTATACCTGCTAAATGTAGCTTTGACAAGACACTATCAATCCACTCAGTGTCACTTTAGTGTAGTGCAGCTGTGTGGTTTTCTGGATGAGTCCTGTACAAACTGGGTTTGTATGGTTTGCATCCAGACCCTAATACCAATTATGCAAACTATTAAAAATTTAAGGAGGACAGTCTTTTATAATTTAATCCTAAAGTAATAGATTCTATTAAAAATGCATGAGAAGAGCTTTATAGATGGAGCTAGAATTAGTGTCTATCAAAGACTCAAGGATGCAGAGGGAATGGGCAGCAGCAGTGGTGCTATTGCCTGATTATTCAAATAGGATATGATTACCATAGAGCTGGAGTCCCTCAGAGCTGAAGAGGGGCTCACTGTCCACTTGTGATCTCCAGCAGTCCAGTCCTTTCTGCTTGCTTAGTCTGCTCAAATAAAACCTTCTTTACTTTTGCAAATAGCAGCTCAAATGTTATGTGATTTGTTGTGGTTTAAAGCATTCAGTTGATATTCTAACACTGTCTCTTTGTCTTCCTTGTATTTTTGAAATTGTTTAGTCCTGTCCTGTCCTTGCTGAAAGCATGTGGAGGGTGTTGGAGCATGAAAACAGGAAGCCTGCAGTGTTGTAACTTAATGGCTCATGCAGCAACTGAGCAACTTGCTTGGTGCATGGTATAACCCCGCAGAGCTTCCTGGACAGTTGGAAAGCAAAGTGAAGAAGTCAGAGTCAGTATCAGTGTCAGCAGATGTTCATGGGCTGTTTTTGATTTGCATTGCACTCTAAAACTTTAAAGTCATTTGCACTCCACTTCACGCTGCTGTGACTTTTTCTGCATTAAAACTTTTATAGACCACAGCTGTTGAATATCACTTTTTTGTCACTTCTGTAATTACAGCTACAGAGAGCCATAGTGGTTCCAATAAACAGGCTTTTAAAAGGCTTGCCACTTATTATTGGTGCTCAGAATGAAGATTGGAGAAGCCAATAAAATGTGGAGCCTTCATGAAGCTTATATGGATTTTAAGTTGTGCCTCTGAGGTAAATTCCTTGCCTTTTTGAAGTAATGGAATCCTGTTTATGAAATAAATCCAATGAGCTTAATCGATCATCTCTGTGGAAAGGTCAAGAGAAGAAGCTGTGGTGTTTGAAGTGTTTATCCCATGGAGGAGTGCCAGAAATGTGACACCTCCTTATGCTATCATGGGTGACGGCGAGCAGATTAGTGATGGACAGCATGGCCCGGGGGGTGATTTAGGGATATTCTGTGCTAAATTCTCTGTGTTTATCATAGAAAGGAAAAAAATCTAAGCTCCCTTCCCTCAATCCCCTTTTCCAGCAGAAAAGCATATTAGTAGATTAGAAAAAAAATGTATAAATAGGGCACATGGATGGTGGTGAAAGGTGAGCAAAAGTGTATTGCTTCTATAACCTCTCATCCAGGTTTTACATCTTCATGTCACTTAAAGTTGCGAGTCACTTCTCATCCCTCTACAGTACACTCTAATCTAATCTGGACGGCAGGGCTGTGGGCAGCATCTGTGCCCTGAGTTGAAATAGGGCTTTCTCTCTCTGGCTAATCCTCTATCTAGGGATCACTCAGTAGGGTGAAGACAATTACCAGCCTGCTTTCTCATGCTAATGGAATCTCTAACTAGATCTTACAGAACGAGGAAAAAATAGACACCGGAAGAGGAGAAGTAGGGACAATGGCTTAGAAAGATGACCCAACTAAAATGGGTTTTTAGATTACCATTTAATAATTGATAGAAACCCAGTTGTAAGGCTTAAGGTCAGGATTTGGAGTGCTGTCTCTGAGTAGGGAGATGGATTATCAAGTTATTTTAGTGTATGTGTGGAAGTGTTGGTTCAGGAAGTTGCTGAGACAGGACAGATGTCAGTGGAATATCAGCAGCTGTGTGCCAGCTAGACTGCCTTTCACCTTTTTATCACCTGCCTCCAGCAAGGTGTCTGGAGTGGTTTTAAATTGCATTAATATGCAGGAATTTATAGATTGCCTCCCTTGGCATTTCTGCAGGGAGGGGAAGAGCGTATTACAGTCTCCATCTGCACTAATTACTGGGTCTTGGCAGAGTTACCTGTCTCTTGTGAAGGACAAACTAAGGCACAGAGCAGTAAGACTGGGAGCAGAAGGAGCTCATTTGCAGGGGAGTCTTCAGGAAGAGGGATGTACCTGGGGCATTTTTACTGTGATATGTTTGATGTGCTGGGAGCCTTGACTACCATAAACATGCCTTCTAGCATCAATAAACTAAACTACTCCCTCCAACTTCCTTCATCTGGAGCTGACAGAAAGGCCAGGAGGCTTTTCACCTCATTGCTTTGACAGTTTGGCTCAAGTCATTTAACATATTAGCTGCATACATCTTCTGTTAATCTCTGTGTTAAGTGTCTACACAGTTTAAAGCAACAGTTTTTGTGAACAGGTATACACCAGTCATGTTTGTGTGCTTCAATAATCAAGATTAGGAACATCTTAAGTCTGCTTAATAAATCACAAGAGCAACAAAACATGTCAAAAAATCCTTGAGAGGAAGCTGGTAGTACGTCTTCACATACGTAGGCTGTTATCGCAGCAATGACCTCACTTCTCAAATCTTTCTATGGCTCATCAAATGCACTGATAGCTGAGCTTTTATCAGGCCACTTTTGTCATGGAAAACATCAACCATTTTAAATCATTACATCCTGCCTGTTTTTTGCCCTCACTAGTCATTAGGCCATGACATGCCAAGCGCTTTATGCTTAGATAATACTGGCTTTAAAGCTGCTTAATTTTTGTGAGATTACGCACGTTTCTGTTTGTTTGTGAGTAGGCCTGCAAGGAAGACTTCTTGGATTGCTGCTGCATGAACATCTTGCTAGTGTTTGTGCCATCTGTGCCTTTAGCCAGCAGGTGATTACCAACCGCAGCCTCACCTCCCACTCTGCCCAATTGGATTCCCTGGTCAGACCCAGATTTCAGATGGAGCGGCATGACAACAGCTGGAGAGCACACATTAGCGAGTTAAAGGGTACAGCGACTGAGTCTTAAAGGAAATACAATATCAGGGGGTAAAATATCTGCTGTTTCCTTCACCGGCGTATAAGTCGTGAGCTGGCATGTCATCTTGTCTTTTAAAGTCCTTAATATCCAGCAGAGCAAAATGGCTTTGTCACACTTCACATATATCAAATGAGATCAGTGTCTGCATTTCAACGGTGCACTGTTTGATTGCCTTGTGGGCTTCACAACACACTAATGTTATGCATGGCTGACTATTAGATCTGTAACACCCTCCAGTGAAAGATGGAGCAGTCCTCCTGAGGACCAAGGGAACTGAGGTTACCTAAGGCACAGTGCAAAGCCATGTTTGGAGTCAGGCTCGAGCAAGTAAGAGGAGAAATCTCATTGTGTGGATTTAATTATATTTGATTGATTTATTGAGCAGCCATTAATAAGTATACACTTTGAGAAAGGCCCAGCTCGTTTTTTCTCTCAGCTGCTCACTCCATTTCATCATAAATTGACATAAGCCTTTCTTTGAAGTTCAGGAGCCTGGCTGAGCAGTGACAGCACAACAAACAATGAACAAAACACAAAAAGACAATGAACACTGTTTGAATATTCAAGTGAGCCACCACAGGATGGAAAGACAAGGAAAAAAGAGCTCTTGTTTTGTTGTTGCCGTGTTAAGCCGTGAATGGACCTGTCTGGAACAATAAAGGATTGTGTCACATCGGGATAAGATTTTTATTATTTATTTTTTTTGTATTAACAATGCCTTACAAATGGTGTGTAATAAGGTTTACTGGGAATATTTAAATCCCACCATGAAAACCAAGAAAGAAAGGTAATTTTTCACATTTGTCTGATGCTAGTGTGAAAGGCTGTTTGATTTATGGTAGGGTGTCCTGCCTGGAGAGGAGAAATCTGTAGTGAAATATCAACAAATAATCTGTTCTCAGAGTCCTATTTGCAACTGAATGCAATCAGTGGCTTTTTTGAATTGCTTTAAATTGTTCTTGTAGAGGTCCTTTATCAACAGCTGAGCTCCATCATGCGACTGTCTGTGATCAAGTGTAAAGCGTAAACTCCGCAGCTTTCCCTCCACATCTGTTCAATATGTCATATCGTTCACAGTCAGTGAAAGTGGTAGAAGCTGACAGCCGATGCCGTTGCCGCTGCCTCGCAAAAACAACACAACAAAGGCTGAGCCAATAAGAGCAGAAGAGGATGTGTTTCCCCTGTGGTTTGTCTTGACAATCTGAAGCCACGCTCTCATTGCTCAAAGTCCCTTGCTGGCAACAGCAGAAGCACAGAGTCTGTCATGTTGTGTAGACCATATACACTCACTTTACTGAAAGAACTCTCCAAGTGTGGAACCAGCAGCATGCGTTTGGTTTAAGAAGTGCACTTCCAGTCTGGAGAAGTATAACATTGTCATGAATATTTCAACTTAAGGATTGGGATAATCCATTTTTTGTTGTGATGGAACAATACAATTATTGACCTTTCTTTTTTAATATAGGCATTGCTGCTGTTCATACTTTTTGTGTTGTTGTTTTATTTGATTCCTGGTTTTAAATAATCTACCTGAACATGGTGTCTTTAAACATGTTCAACCCATACATAAAGTATATATACAGTCTGTGACCCCATCTTTCTTAAGAAAAACATGGAGCTAATATTAACACCTTGTACATCACTGTGAAAAATGTGCTTGTAGCCAATCCATGTAAAGGTCAGCACTGCATGTGTTGCGTGTTAGTGATGAAGATGCAGACTTACTCACTAGGTTTAGTTATACCAACCAGAAGGTGTGGAAGTAATGTTAGAGAAGGTGCTGTGTTTCTTGGACAGCACTGGTTTATGGCTATTCGCAGCAGTGTGTAGAAATCATACAAAGAATCTGACAGACTGTTCTAAAGTTTTGCACAACTGAGATATACCACAGTAACTCTGAAGTGTGTCTGTGCAAATCAAAATTTTGGAATTATCTGGACATACATTTTTTCTTTTTTTTTTTTTGCTAAAACCACAAAACCATTATTTATCATTAATGAAACCTGGCTCAGCTCAAAGATGCAGCAGTTGGCTGTGAAGTCAATTAGTCCTCAAGGCTGTTACAGGGTCAGCATTACTCTAAGCAAGTGCATTTTTATTAGAGATGACAGACGACTCACTGCTATTGGACTGCCAGACATTCCTCACCCTTCATCCCGTGGGTAAAGCTATTGAAGCTGACTGGAATATGGAAACCTAACAGCTGAGTGTTTTTTGCCAACATGCCCTTCATTTGCAGTCTTCCAAATATGACAGCGCAGCTTACAAGGCTATATAAGTCTCAATAACAGAGACGCACAGCTCACTATGTATGACCAATATGTTATTCCAACACTGTATATCATGGCCATAATGGCTAAACTGTAGGCTTTTCCACACAATGGCCTTTTGTTGTGCAGGTTATTTATTGTGCTGGTGTGAGGTTGAGCCGCGCCGGTGGTGAGTGCATCCAGGGGCTTGTATTGTTAGGGAATCAGTGGCTCTTGTTTGGGGAGCTGAGAGGGTTTGTTAACAATGCCTTTTTTTATGTCGCCGAGTGCGTGCTGTTGGCAAACGTCCCCTCAGATTTTTGTTTGTGCGCTGTTTTGCTGTTTATATGAGTAGATCAGGACTGGTTAACCTAATCCTCTAATTCTGTAGTGTGTCCAAACAAAGCAGTTTTACATCAGGTACATATGAACACATGTACACATATATAGTTCAAGTGCAAATGATTTCGGTTGAGGTGCAGAAAGTGTCAAAGCAATGTCCTTCCTAATGGAACTCTCCTCTCTCTGCGCCGTTCATGTGACGGTATAGTGACGGGAAGTGGGGAGCTGGGGATTAAGGGGGTAGTGGCAATGCCTTGTTAAAGAAAAAGAAAGGGTTTGAGTGTGTCGATTGGATTAACTTGTTTGGGCTTATTAAGAGGGGAGACACAGCAGCTTGTTAAAAGCACTGCATGGGGCGTCCCACAGCGAGATGGCAGGGTCACTATTCAATTAGGCTCAAGTCCCACCTCCTCTCATTGTGGGGGCTGTGTGCATGGCTACGGGATCAGACAATGGTACTTTATCAGACGTACCAAAAAACCTGTCTGGTTGAATTACATGAAATAACACTAATAGAATAATATGAGAAGTTCAGCATAATGTAGTTTAAGTAGACTTTAGCGAATGCCAGACAAATTATGAAGAAATGTTTTGTCAACTGCACATTTCAGTTGTGGTTGTATTGCGGTGACAGTGATAATGTGTTGCACTAGCTCAAAAACTTTGATAGCCATATTATGTATTTTTACAGCTTAAACTTTAGTAATAGCTGCCTGTTTCCTTCTTAGACCTAATCATGTGTAGCTCAAAACACACACATCCACAGTGCGTATTCACCCGTGACCACCCTGCTACACCCCGCACTTGGCAGGATGCTTATCTGGGCAGACAGCTCTGGGCGCAGGGAGCCATCTCCTCTGATCTCCTCTGCAGTTTAAGAACCTTTTAACTAAGAAATAGCCCTCTGCCAATCCTGCCGCCTCTTGATTTGGGCTTATTCCCTCATCTCATGGGACTGATCTTCCGCCCCCGTTGCAAACCCTGCAGCAGCGTTAGCAGAACGAGGGAAAGAGCCGATAGACATCCTGGCTTTGGAGATATCCCCGTACTGGTGTAATAGGAGACCTGTGAGTGGATTTGATGAGTGAGTGAAGTGCAGGCGGTATTTCCAGCAGCAGCCTCTCTGGCGGTCTGCATGTAGTTGCACACATTCTCTTGCATCCTGACAGGGATTGACCTTTCACTTCTCAGACAGCTCGAGGGCAGCTGGATGATGGGTAATGGGGTTTTTGGTTGGGAGATGATTTCCTGCCATTGACAGACATCTGCTAAGTAGTACAATAACCTAATAGGAGGGGATGAGAGGAGAGAGGGACATGATAAACAAGCAGAAGACTTGCTTCTTCTCCCTCGCTCTTAAAGGCAATAATAGAAGAAAATTGGTTCTTGAAATTGAATTGAAAAAAGTGGGCCTCTTTTACCAAAGTATAATGCCTCCGAATACATTTGGTGTGCAGCAAATGGAGAAAATGGAGGGTAGTTAGGCGATTGTCTTTCATTTCTGAGAGGAAATCTGTGGAGGTATCCCCCTGTAAGACTAGCTTTTAGTCTCAATCTCCAGCATGTGTCCACTCTCGCTCTCTCAATCACTACCTTTTAACAAATGGGCTGTGAGGATGGGCCTGTAGTGAAATTAGTATCTACTGCACAGAGGACACAGAGAAAGGATTATGTGAATAGCCGTGATGAGCTCAAAGTGCCAGTGTGTTTGGGCCAGCTCTGTCTGTGTTTGAGAGGAAATGGCACTGCAAGCAACCTTTTTTTGCAGCCGCACCTGGGAAGAAACAGAGTGCCCCCTCTCTTCCATCAGCAGCCTGTATGTGATAAAGAACTATGGAAATGAAAGGCGGGACTTAGAATTAAATTAAATGAACTAACGTTAATTGGTGTTAAATTTCTTTTTTTCACCGTGCTTTTCACAATATTTAAAAATACACACAAGGTTGGATAAGTGTGTGACACGAGTCCCGGGTCAAATCTAATGCCTCCTGAAACTATTTTATTAAAAAGGTCTTTAATATGTGAAATCATTTAATGGCAGTAATGATGCATTTATCTGTAACAGTGATCTTTAATTATTCAAATCAGGGAAAAATCCAACATCTAATTAAAGCAGCAAGACGTTTTAACATTTTCTGTCAGGCTTCCTTCCAACATCTCTGTCTTTACAACTAAAACACTGGGAGTTCATTTAAAATATAGAGCAACCAGGTTTAGCAGGGTTAAAGATTGTGTGCAAAGACTACATCTAAAGCCTCTGTTCTTTATCAAGATGTTGCAGTTGTTTTGGAATTGATAGGCTTATAATTATCTAATGCAGTATATGTTTTTTTTTAACTGCTATATTCATATTTTCTGATCTTATTCCTTAAATGAGTGAGAACATGAGCTGATACTTCAAAGACTGTCATCAATTTATCTTGTACTGATTCTAATTGCTTTCTTTCATATTAAAATGATAATCTATAAAACTAAGTAATGGACTGATGGCAGGTGGCTAAATGTTCATTTAGTGATTCACTGAGAAAATAAATAACAGGGGACAAGCTTATGACAGGCGCATGAGAAATCCTTTTTCAATAATCTGCCACGTATCGTGGCATGAGCCGCAGCCGCTGACAGCAGAGATGAAATATTTTCCGCAGTTTTTTTTTTGTTTTAATATGGAACATGACTGGCTCAGATGGAAATGATAGTGTTTCATATAACGCTGAATTTTGGACCAGGAACTCAAACACGTGCAGAGCTTAGATTAAGGCCACAATGCTTTATACAGACAAAGCCTTGCTTTTTAGGTGAGAGTGGTTTTCTACAGTACAGCATGAGCTATGTTTCCTGGAAACAAAACAATATCCACTAAGTGAACTTTAGAACAGTGAATCTTGATTCTTATCATATAAAAACACTTTCTGAACTGAAATGCTTTGCTTTAGTGGTTCTCATCTGCCACATAATCTTAGTAGAAGGCTTTGTAATCAGTCATCATTGTGCTGTGTGACACTGGTATGTTTCAGATGAATGATGCCCTCCTCTGTACATGATTGTTGGGGGCTGTCTGAAAGGTAGCCATGATGTTTTCTCAGATAAATATATAAATAAAAAAGTACATTCTGTGGTTCCACTGGGGTTGTGATGGGCTTTTTGAATGGAAACTAGCAGCAACTGCCTCTCAGCTCCAGAGTGAAGGTGGATATGGGGAAAAGCAGAAGTGTGGAGCTGGAGATTTATGGCCTAGAGGGAGATTGATTAGTGCCGTCACTAGCCCTGATGTACGCTTGGCAGTCTCCTCCTCCCAACCCATCGCAGTTGCTCACACACATATATGCTACCACACGGCACAGAACAAAGCTACACATGCATCCAGACAGCACTCGGTCCCCAGGCCCTTCCTGACAGTACCCCAGAGCTGTTGCATGTTAAGTTGTAGCAGACAGACTGCTGTTTTCTCAGCATTACCATTTTTTGCTGTCCATAGATAACGCCATCAATCACCACATACACAGGCCTGGGAGGGAAGTGCCCGAATGTGGGTACTTTAAGAGTGCCTGCGTGTTTGTTTTGAGAACAGCCTCGTAGGCAGGAGATGTGGTTGAACGGCTGTGTGGATGTGTGCTTGAAGCTGCAGAGTGAGTGGCCGAGGCTGCGCTCTAAACCCATGTCAACGGAGCTGCCCTGGTGCAGGTGTGTGTTTATCATTCAGCACACAGAGCTGAGAGGCAGGCAGCTGTGGGCATGCTCTCCCAATTAAATCCTGGGTGAGAGACTTGGCCTATCTCGCCCAAAGCTAGCTCCTGCAGGCTTACCGGACACAGCTATGGAGCTTTGACCTCAAATCAACCTGCCAACTCACTCAATATTCTTCCATTTCTCTTTTTTCTGTTGCAGGTTGGCCACAGAACTCCCCCGGCTGTCGAACTGTGCCCACCTCGCCATGCTGGCTTGTCTGCAGAGGAGGCAGAACCCTCCACCACAGCACCCGGTGTGCACCAGCAAGGCCCTTGAGCCACCACAAGCCCTGGGACGGAAATGTGAGTTCACAAAGTGACAGTGAGCTATTGAGGGCAAAGGTTCAGTTCAGCCAAAGCAAAGGAATGAGGGTTCTGTTTGTCATTTGTATTTAATCCATTGGGCATGGTGAAGGATGGAAACGGCTAGTTAACCCTGACTGTGAATAAGTGAAGGGAAATGGACTTTCCGGTTTCTGTGTTCCTTCATTACTCTGAGGAATTCTAAACAGCTTCATTGGCTCTGTACTTAAACCTTGGACAGACGTGTTGTTAGGCTACTCATTGTGATGGGTCTATTTAGCTGTGCTGATTGTGCAGTCGTGGCAACAGGGCTGAACAGACAGTTTAACGTGCCTCACTGGCCCTGGGTGACCCTGAGGGTCTGTAAACATTTACAGTGTCTGGCCCTGGCTGTACAAGCTGCCTGTAAAGCATGACAGCTGCTCTGTTTGCTCACCCAGCACCACCCTGTCCACTCACAAAATGGTGCAAAGGGACAGAGATGAGCCAGGGTTAAAAGCAGGTAAAGAGCGTGCAGAACTAGCTTTAACCAGTTTGGGATTATAGAGCTGCTTCACTGAGGCAACAAAAATACTTCTTTGTTTGGTACTTGTTGACATGACAAGTTAGCTAATGCTGATGGAAAAGGACTGACAAATGGAGGGCAGGGGACCACTAAGATTTTTACCATTTTTACCACAGCTTAAAAAGTCTATGGGAATGTTTAGTGTTGGCTTGTAACCAGCTTAGGGCCAGAGACAGGCTCTAAAGAGGCTCTGATTGGTACTGCCTGGCTTTTCTCTCAGTTCTTCACTGACCAATTAACTACTTCCCAGCTCCACATCACACTGGTGCGGCCTCCCACAGGAGTCAGAAAGTCACACGCAGCAAACGGACTAGGTGCTAGCACTGTCTTCATCTGAGGGTTCTTTCTGTAAGGCTGTTTCATATTGAGGAGTGAAGGTTTCATAGGTTTCAAACCACAGATCTTCACATCACAATCACAGCTGAGTAGAGTTCAACAAGGCTCACTAATGAGGTTACAAACACAGGGGGGAGGACAAAGAGAAATTCAGCAAAAATAAAATTCGAGAAGGTAAAGATGGAGAGATGAGGGAGGCTTAAGCAGTCATCCTAATCAATATCCCCCTTCTAATTTTGCAGGATTAGCCCACTTCCTCTTCCTCTTTATTGAGGAGTGGTCAGTGGGAGTCAGGACTCAGATCAATAGAGAAAATGAACAGTCTCCAGTCTTGGCATTGCCCTCCCTCGAACTGACCCTAGCTGTCAAACACTCACTCTGCTTCTCCACCTGTTAGACCCTTTGATTGAAAGGCTACCACAGAGACTGACTTGAGGCTCATAATGAGGATGTTTGAACATAATAGCCTCCTTTCTATCCTTGGAGGGGAGGAGGGGAGGCAAGTGTTGGATTTCCACCACTGTTCAGCCCTTGGCCTCAATAAGGCAATTGTTCGTAGTGCCCAGAAGGGGTGCAGAGAGGCAGACAGTGGCCACACTCAGGTCACTACGCAGAGCAGGTCCCCATGATTGATTGTGCACAACCCAGTTTGTGCCAACATGAAACAGGATTGTGGTGGTTTAGGTGACCTGGGCTCTGAAAACCCACCCTTGAAATTGTCAAAGAGGGAGGTAGATTACCTGGAAGTGAGCTAGAGGTGAACTGTGTCATTTGCATCTGCTATCCTTTCTACGACGTGAGGAATGGCAGAATGGCAGTACAGTTAGGATGAGAGGCCAAGGAGGGTTTTAGAAAAAGCTCCTGCATGCAGATGCCGAGTGGCTGCACAGTTCATTGATGCGACTCCCATTAAAAATCCCTCATACCCTCAATAAAAAAGGACTTAACTGGCTGTACCATCAGCTGGAAGCGTTCAGATCGGCTCGCCAGACAATCAATTTCCCCCGAGCGCACAGAGCTTAGCAGGAGAAACGGGAGGCGGAGAGCGGGATGTTTCCATTATCACAGCCCGTTCTGTGTCTGGGCTCAAGGGGGTGGGGTGAGCTACTGTAGAGCGGTGAGTGCAGGCTGGAGGAAAGAGGGAACAGCAGAGCGAAGATGGCAAAAAACAGACAAGTGGAGAAAAGCGAGAGAAGCAGAAAGGAGGAAAGAGAAGAAGGCTTTTCAAAAAGCCATTGACCGCCTGCCCTTAAAAATATCATATTGGATTAGCCTCACAGGGCGGCCTTTTGATATTTTTTTCTTTGGCGGTAGAATTAAAAGTGCAGAGCATTACTTGAATTATAAATCATAGGCACTTGCTTTCACTGCGACCAAATTCCACGCATATGTGGCTGCACTCTCCAGCGCCAGCCCCTGTCATTTTTAATTAAATCCTCCCTTATGGGTGACATTTGTAGCCTGCCCCCACCTCCGTCCTCCCCTCCACATTGCTCTACCGCTGCCCTAGATGGAGACATGAAAGGCAGAGACGGCAGAGGAGCCAGAGCCTCTCATCGTGTTGTGCCCCAGAGAGAGGGCACCCATCCAGACAGATGAGAGAGAAAAAGGCCCTGCAGGGGAAGAGGGGTGAATGGACGCCACTGACCCAGGCCACCTTTGGCCAGAGGCATCCTCTCTCGCTGCCCATCTCTCTCCTTCATCATTGTCCTCCATGTGGCTGTGAAGTTGCACAGAGTAAAGCTACAGGGGAGGGGCCTGTCCAGTGATGAGTAACACTGATGGCTGGACAGGAGACCCAGCGCAGCCCATCACTACCCTCCTTCCTACCCCAGACAGCAATTACTCTGCCACATGTCAGCTAAAGAATAACAGGTCTCGAATCTCACAAATGACTGGCTGATGGGGATATATCAGCCTGGCTCTTTTCCAGAATCATATTTTATCAGATTTCAGCAGGTTTTCATTTATGAAATTAATTCTCTAAGCAGTTATGTTCATGCCAGACATTTTGAGGCCCATAAAGTGAATGCCAGATTGGGTGTGTTTTTAATCCTGTCCTGTTGTGTTTTTTTACTTAACCACACAATTCACTGCCACACCTTCTGTTGTCCTTTGACTGGATTAGACCTTGGGTTAAACCAGGTTGTTTTGCACAAAGCACTGTAATTTACTGAAATTAGTTATGTAATCCTAATTAAGATAGATTACTTTTTGCCAAAGTAATTGCGGCAACATCAAACTGGTCAAGCAAGTTAAACCCAGCAATTTAGCATTCAGGTTCAATTTCTGCATCATCACTCAGACATGTTTACATATATACTCAATTGTGAGGTTATCATAGAGCCACAACCCGGTGTAACACAACCCATGGGCCCTGAGGTGCCAATCAGCCAAGTGCAGGAGCTCCCAGAAGGCCTGAAATCCCAGGTTCATGGAATATCAGGCCAGGTTCATCCCTATTCCAGCTTGATCGACAGAGACAACCTGGCCTTGTCACACACAGCCTCAGGACATGACATGGAGGTTCACCTGGGGATTGTAGTTTTCCTAATAGCCCTGTGACGCTGCAGGGTGAGCTGCCAGAGCCATTAGTTTGCTTTGCTTTTAGCAGCTCCTCTTGCTAAGCCACCACACCAGTGAGGTATGGTCAGGTAATGACCCTTCTACTATTGTCTGATGCACTGGGAGACAAGGGAGGACTTATCTGGCTGGACACATTTCTCTAAGAGCTGTTCTGGGGGGAAAATCAGTTGAATATTTAAATGTGGCCATAAATAGTAGAAAAAATAGCAGCCTTTTACCCTGATTGCCTCCATACCGCTGAGGTGGGGCACAAAGTGGAACTGGAAACCGAGGGAGAGATTTGCATGCACTTGACCTTTTCCCACTCATTGAACTACGTCGTTTTCCAGCTCCCATTTGAAATTCCACCGAGTGCCTACAGAGACCGTCATTATTCCACAGTCTGCAGTCGCAAAGCAGAGGTCAGGAGGTATTTTTCATGTAAGGTGATTGACAACTGTCTATGGACCGCCTCCTTATGCATGCTTACTTATTCAGTTTAATTTTGCTGGCCCAGAATTGCATTGAAATGTCATTTATTCCTTGATCTCGGCGACATATACGTATCAAGGGTCTGTGCACTAGTGCTGTGTGATCCAGTTTTATTTATTTAAGGGAGAGAGAGGTGCGTTTGTGTTTGTATTATCTCATTTGTGCTCCAGCCTTTTCTGTCATGTTGGCTCCCGAGCATTGGTGCATAGAGTATCATTTCCGGATGGTGGTATCCCATGGTGCCTTGCCTTCCCTCTGCCCTCTGCCTTCTGCTGAGCACACAGGGGGTGAAACAATCTTATTGCCTTGGGAGGTGAGCTTGAGGAAGAGGGGCTCTGCTTTAGTTTTGGTCACAGCGAGATTTGGGATGAAAAACAGGTTCCTGATTCCAAAGGCTCGGAGCTGGCATTTGGGCATCACAGGTGCACGCCATTGACACCCTCTGCCTTGGCCTGCCAGAGATTGGGATGTAAGTGAGGCTACTGAAGTCCCTTGCTGTCCCACAGGAAGCAACATGCTGCCTTTGCCATCTCAAAGCTCTGCCCATTGCAGAATAATCACGAGAGGTGTTCAGGGGATGCTACACACCATATTTACACTGCAGCCTATTTTATGTATTCTTACAAGGTTGAGTCAAATTATATAGCATTTTTGTGTATTTGGAACAAAACTAGCAACTACACATTATTCTGTTACAGTGTTGCTACAGCTCTACTGTAAAGAGTGTCATACGCTAAAGTACTGTGCGGAGTCTTAATCTAAAACAATCATGATCTAGCTCAAAATTTCAGTGCTGCTCACCTAAGTTGTGTTTTTCTGTCTGCAGTAATGGTGCAGAGGCGTTGGTACACAAATGGGAGCCTACAAACTACACAAAATGTTGAACTTATTGCTCCTGTGGTGTATAAAACCACAGACACTGTGGTTTTTACTATTCGGATGTTTTCCCTGAATAGCTTATTGACTAGCACCAGGAGAAACATCATTATATTATTTTCAGATAGTGGGTAATATATTTTGGTCCAGGGTATGTTTTTGTCGACCACTGAATGCCAGCTTTAATTGTTACCCTTATTCTGCCTCTAGACTTCATAATGTCCAAACTATAACTGAAAACCTATATTAACTTAAACCTTTGCTTAATAAAAGTAATTTAGATTTAGTTTATCTTGAAGGTTGTGGTACATGCTTCACTCAGCCTGCATTAGATTGACCAAATTTTAATTAAGAGTTATAGATTCCATCTTCAATCAGATGTATGGCTCCTCTGCCCCTCTCTTACTCTCTCCCTCTGCTCTCCTCTCATTCGTATGTGTACTGCAGCAGAGTGCCTTGTTGTCTGTGCAGTGTTAAATATTAATTGAGAATCAGTGGAGGACTTGTCTCCTAAATGATAGAACAGAAGGGCCCGGGCTTGCCTGAGGCAGCCTGCGGGCGCCTTTCTTCCTCCATTTACCTGCAGGCCTGCGCTCCAGCACTTCCTCCAGCCTGACAGTCCTGCCTGCTGCCTGCAGCCTCGCCGCTTTACCCCTATGTTCTATGTTTTCCTTTGCCCTCGCCTTCTTTCCTGTCTCATCTCAGAGTGCACTTCTAATCTCTACCTCCAGTCTCCACTTCTCTAACCCTGGGTGATTGTGTTGTCTTTGTGTCCATTTGAGTTGGTGCATGGTGGCGAACGCTGCTAGCTCTCGGCTGACCATGTAGCCCTTTGAGGAAAAATGTGTCACAGTGTAGCGTATTCTCTAAAAGCCAGGGCACAAAAGGCTCGACATAAATCTTTCAGGTCAGGATTTTAGCTTAATGTCTCAATGTTTGCTGGCTGTGAGTCCCACACTGTTCCCTTTTACTGGCCTCAAAGTGTGTTTCTACTGAGGGCCCTCCTCTGTTTTTATCTGTCTGCCTTGATCTGGATGAAAACCACTGGCCTGGCCCTGGTGGCTCTTTGGACAAGGTCAGAGTTAATAAGGCTTCAAATGTATAATAAAACCAGTCTTACACGCTTGATTTTCGCTCAAATTGTTTGCTTTTGAGCACAGTTTTTTTATAGTTATAAGTTCAATAAATGTGTTGTGTCGATAGGAAAAGTGGCCATAGACATGGAGGGAGCAGTGGGTGGGGCTGGCTTTGGTGCCATAGTAATGAGTTCACAGGCTCATGAGCACAGGCCTAATCGCACATGACAATATGGGCTGGTGTGCCAGTCGCAACGCATAACCACCCCGCTGCTTGTGCTGACTCGGGTTATTTGCTGATAAAGCTTTGCTTTCTAGACCATGCTGTATGCACAATGATGGTGGCCCAGGCAGGACTGAGGGCTGGCTCATCACAAACGGCCCACAACCCAGGGCTAAAAGCAGCTATACATTTCACAAAGACCCTTGGCTAGGCCAGATTATCCTATATAATGCAATTGATGAACTGATCTATTCATTATTAAATTTGTTGAACATGCATGTTTTTAGTGGATACATAAAACAAATATATTCTCAGTTCTTTTAGTGTAGATGTGTTGTTATGAATGTGTGCAGTGTGAGGTTGGCCCGGTTTTTGGTTTTGTTTTGTGGGCTGTTGCCCCACAAAAAGCCTGACAAGGCTGGTCTTGACCTGCATTCTTTTGTGAAATGACTGTATGTGGCCCCAAACAATGTACTAGACTTATTTTGTCCTGGACATTCACCTAGATTATCCACCATTCACTTACCAAGTATTCAGAGAGATTCTGCAGTTTGTACATGCACTGAACAAAGGATTGGAGGATGACTGATATGTGCTATTTATTTTTACTGCTATTTGTTGTGTGCTGTTGATAATTTTGTGAGTTGCAGCTCTGGTTGTGACAGTGGTGTTTATAGGGCAGGAATGCAGGACAAATGCTTTCCCACGCTGTTAGTTTTCTTCTGCCAGTCGCATTTGAGACAAGGCTCTGGGCTGGCTGGGCTTTGCTAATGCAGCCAGAGCGCAGACAAATGGAAAGTGACACTTGTGTGTGTAGAATGGTATTTGTGGTGACGCTTTGACTACAGATAATAAAGTGTTCGCCCTGAGGTGATTTCGCCCAGCAAGCACCTCAGATGAAACTCACTTACTCAGAGAGGGAGACAGAGGAGACAGAGAGAGGGATATAGAAAGAGAGGGGCAGAGACATTGCAGGGAGGTCGTAAAAAGCCAAAGATGGTGGGAAAGAGTTGTTCATTTGTTTGTGATTCAATATGATTGGTTCACATGTAAAACTTACTTACTTGATTTCTAAAATACAAATATTTACCTTGACAGAAAATTTAAGCATTGTAAAAAAATGTTTGTTGCAAGTGGTGAGTAAAAGTATGTAAAACAAAATAATAAAATGTATGTGTGAGCTGTGTGTGCCGTCTCTGTCAACTGTGTACAGAGTAGTCCTTCAGGATCAATCAATTCTCAGTAATTTGCCCCACAGCTCATAAAATCCAGGTCTGTCTGGAAGGAGCACAAGGTTGCCACATCAAACCGACTAATTAATTTTCATGGCTGATTCGGTAACATCTGGCATGAGAGATAAACTCTAACGAGAAAATGTAAACATGACAGTGTCCTATGGTGTAATATATCATGTTTCATGAAGAAAAAGCTTGGTAATTCAGGGTTAATTAGTGGGTTTCATACATCAAATTGTCCCTCATCATTTTATGACTCAAATTCAAACGTTACAGGACCAACACTTTGTCCCGTTATATGGTTAAACAGACAATATTTTCTCTACTCTCCATCTTTTCTTTATCTCTACCTATGGACCTTATCTGTGCCTTTGTGAGAGGCTGTATGGACTGTTCAGTAGTTAGCTAAATGACTCTGTGCTACTGTCTGCCTGAGGAGAAAGCCCAATTTACTCGTTTGGTATTTCTTCCATCTGCTTGTGCAGGAAATAGATTAAATCTTAAATGAGATAGGATTTAATTTAACAAGATATGGGAGTTTTGTCCAAGTTTTTAAAAATCTTTAATGATTAAATCCATCTTTGACGTTATGCCCTGTCTGTTTTTCTGTGAAGGATCAGTGTGCAAATTGCTTTAAAAATCTCATTATCCTCCTTGCTATTTGTGAAACTTGTTGGCAGGTTAAAATGCCAGTATGTGACTGCCTCATGGTGATTTTATTTATTCTGGTATCCTTTTATTTAATTCAAATATGTCATGTTGTAACTTGACATGTGACTTAGCAATGCGTCCTTTTATTGTGCAATACTAACTTTACTAATAAAACAAAGCTGAGAGGTATTTTTTCTACCTCCAAATTCAAACAGCCTTATCTGACAAATCATTGCCTTGTTTTTTTGTTGCGTTGTTGCACAGAAAATCAACCGTAAGAAGAACAGGGGGAGATGAATGCTCCCATAAATGGCTTTTCTGATATCAAGCAAGCAGCAGGGTTTCCTTTCCCCTCACATGCACTTGAATTGATTAGTACTCTGGCTGAGGGCATATTCAACATGTCTGCCCCCTGCAAAGCCGCAGTACCCTGTTGATCAGTGGCTCATGCCTCCTCAGGAAGCTCCTGAGGGGCATGGAGGCTTTGATTGACTGGCAGCCGAATCTGCGGGACACCTCTATTATTATCATCTCTACCTCGGCAGAGGGGCGGGGCCTGCGTCCAGGGGGTCTGGCCGACAGCCCCTGCTTTGTGTGCCCAATAGTCAATTAGAGGCAGCGCACTGCCGGAGACGAGTGGGATGCAGGGTTAATTGCAGAGGACCAAACAGCTGGCTCTATCAGGGCCCATTGTGTTTGCAGCAGTTGTCACGGCAATTGAGGCCTGGCTGTAATCGCTGACTAATCAGCCCTGTGCCAGATGACACCTCCATTAGCACAAGGCAGGTATTGTTCAGGACGTGAAGCTGCCTCTGGCTTAGCCATGCCTGCCCATCCTTTTATAGTCAGCTAAAAGGAGAGGGTGTCATAGACCCTGATCCTATCTGTAAAGAGCTTAACAATAGCCTCTGGTCAAGGGTCCTGTCTTGGAACAATGCTTTCAAATCTGCCCCAGTTAGGCTCTGGTACATCTGGAGGTCAAACCTTTTCCTCAGTTAAGAATTCCAACAGCTGTTTCATGGCCATAAATCATATTTTTAAATCACTTTTTATTTTACTTACAAAGAGGTGAAGGTAAGACGTTCAAAACTTTGTTTTTCTTTCAAATGCATGTCAGGTGATAAAATGTGTATGTAGGTTGTCCTCATGTTGCCTGTTGATAACTAACACACGTTTAACACCACTCTGTTTCCCTGGGGAATGGCTGATGCTGGACTGCAGCTAACCCCATGTTTTCTTTCATGTTTCTGCTAAGCTCTGCTCCTGTTGTTTGCCCTGCCATCGTCACAGACATTGCTTGTTTGTTTGGCCAGTGCTAATGTTCATTATGCAATCATTGTTCTGTGAAAATCTAATTGGAGTTCAACTGGATGGTCTTTTCCCTTCATCTAAATAAGGATTTTTTTTTCCTTCTGCTTGCCAGTGCACATGGTCAAAGGGGATCAAAGCCTGCTATAGGTTTTTGATGTGGTGGAGCATTTTCTCTGCTAATAAGAGACTCCAACCTGCTCATAATTTCAGAACACTTGGAAGACTAATAAATGAGAGCAAGGGCATTTCAGGCTGTTCTCCAAGTTTTGCTCTGCTTATTCATTTCAAACTCTAATTAATATGCAAAGCGTTCTCATGGTCTTCTGGATTTGGTGCTACATTCTCAGCCTCTGACTGCTTGACTCCACCACCCCATTTTTCCCACCTCACCTAACTCCCTCTTCTCATATACACTCTGTCTGCCATTGCTTCTTGTGATCAACACAATTTGACCCCTCACTTGAAAGAAGTGAAGAATTTAATGGATTTTTTACAGTCTAATCTAACCAGTTCTCTCTTTATTGCTGTTTTGTACCCAGTGGACCTCATCTTTACATCCCCCCACCCTCCACCCACCATTTCCTCCACCTCACACCAAGAAAATTAGTTCATCAGAATTCAAAATGTACTGCTGGCTAATTAAAGGAGTGTTAATTGAGTGTTCAGAATTGGGCACCCCCTTCACACAGAAATACACACAGGGGTGCCGACACACTAGCACACATGCAATCACAGTGACAGTGGCGGGTACACCAAGGACGTTGCGCTTGGGGAGTTTCATGCCAATCAAAAATGGAGAGAAAGGCGAGTGCCCATCCTCCAAGTGAAATGGGATTTCTAGATCATATCATGGCCTAGTGCAGCTCTGTCCAGCTCTGTGGTTCAGTGTTATCCTATCCCAGCGTTGCTATCTGTGCCTGACCGCTGGAGAGTGGAACACTGCACAGATAGCCTTGCTCAATGTGCGCCTCGTGCTAATGAGGGGTGGCATTTAGAGATGTGCTGCTCTGACACATGGGCATTGTGTGCCAGGCACTGGGTGATTAAGGACGAAGGTCAGCCCATTAATTGCCTCCCTGCCATCTTGTCTGCCTCGCACGTGATCTCCGAGCCAGTGCATGTGTTTGCCTGAGCCCATATCTCCTCGGCTCTGCAGTTCAGTTATGACTGTTTTATCTACATTACATTTAAAGTTTTTCACTTTAAAAAAATGGTCCAGCCCAGGTTTTTGAGTTCATTTACTATAAGCTGTTTTATGTATGTAATTGCTCATAGCCTCCAACTCTGAGGAAGGAGAAAAGCATATTCTTTCATCCCCAGGGGAAATAATTAATCCTTACAAGGCTGTCGCTTGTCGAAATGAAGCAAGTGTGAAGCATTTAGCCCAGGAGGCATTGCAGGCTGTCGCCCGCACAGGCACCTGTTGTTGTCCCTGCCCTACATTTCATGAGAGAGCACTGAGCAGAGGATAACAACATGCTCCACTGATGGCAAATGAGACACACAACTGTAAATTCAGATTGTGTGTGCATGTGCATTTAATATTTTCATGCATTGTACAGTGTGCACATCCAAACTGGAAAGCGTGCCCTGCTGCTGGAAAGCCTGTGCTTCATGAGGAGGTAAGAGTTCACATAAAAGAGCCTCACAGGACGTTTATCGGCCAGCACCATCTGTATGCTGCTTCTTATAACACTGATCTACTGCTGCCCAAACCAATAACTTACAGAGCACCAGCCCAAAAAATATCTTCTTCCTTTTACCCCCATGTCAGCTTACTTCTCTGAAGCAGCGCACTGAGAGCACATGAGAGTGAAATTTTTCCCGGCTGTGGCCATATCTAATGTAATCAACTTTACTTTAAATTTTATATCATGGAACTTTTTAAAGAGGAAGCTGGAATCAGAGACATCCAGATGCTCATTTGTCTCCTCCCCCTAGTCCTCTTCTTTTATGCCTGTGGGTTCTAATAACCGGAAACCTTTGTGGAGCTGAGATGGGTTTTGTAGGCCTGAAAGGCCTCTAATCCCTGTGGCCTGTGAAGTGTGAAACCCTTTGATGCCAGGTTGGTGTGCCAAAGGCTCTGCCTATTGACAAACAAGGGCCAAGCTGGGAAAAGACGGAGGGAGAGGGCTTTCTCCTCTCTCAGAAGAAATGCAAGCTCGGGCATGGAAAATATGGGCTCAGTCAGTGAGAAGGAATAGAATTAGCCACCCTTTAATGAATTTCCTGGCTGTTTTTTATAGTTTTTTCCCTCATGTGGCAGTAATTAGGTAGAATGATGGGCATATTGCAGCTGGGGGCCTGGAGAGGCAGCAGGGCCCAGGCTCTTGATATGCCTGAAAGCCAAGTATCTTCCCTCATTTAGACCATGTGATGATCAAAGATGTTTTTACCCTCATATAAAAAAGATCAGAAAAAATACCGCCATTCCATTTGCATGTGGACTAGCAATGTGCTTTGAAATAAGCATGTTTTTTCTTCAGAGCAAATGAAATAAGTCTTCTGTCATTTCCTCTGCAGTCAGAACATCAAAGCAAATGACAGTGTAGTCATGAGAGAAGGGCACTGTGCCAAACTAAGGTGGACAGCAGACAGGTCTGGCACATCGTCTGAGGCCATTAGAATGCCACCTGGTTCTCTCTCAAATTCACCCAGCACTTTGGATTTGGCAAATAAAACTTTTCTTTTGTTTTTTTACTGACATAGGATGCATGCTGTTAATGAGAACTACTAATCAGCAAACTCTTCAGCATTAAATTTCACAATTCTCTTCTTTTATGATATGGATCTTGTAGATTTAATCATTTTCACAGTTGGAGACCCATAGGGTTGTTTGAATGAACTCCCCACACAATCTGTGTGGGAGCAAAGAAATGAGAATTGTCACTACTCGACTGTGAAGTCTTTGAAATGTTTTTGCAATCAGAAGAAATGGAGTGATGTCCTAGCCACAGTCTGAACCCTGCAGACTTCTAGGTCCAGGACATTTGCTGATGGCTAGTTATGGCGGCCCATTTTGCTATGTTTTGTTAACTTTTGCATAAAAATGGCAGTTTTGAAGAGGTTGCAAGTCGTTTGTGGCAGCTGATATATTGCTTGTAAATTGAGTTCTATTCCCCATCCCCCACCCTTCTTGTCACACTGAGCTAAGTAGCCATGAAATTGCTTGAATAATGTCATTTAAATCCAATCTCACCATGGCCCCTCACCTCTATGCCCAGCCCCACACAATGACACATGGTTTTTTTTCTCAGAAATTGCCATTTTCCTGTTTGCCACCTCAATTCACAATGGCCAAGCCTTGACTTTCTTGGCTCACTGAACCAAGGACCTTGGTAGTCTTGCTCATTGCCTTGAATTAGCCTGTATTTCATAATGTAAATGGTTTATAGTGTGAACCATGTGAATTAAATTCCCATACCTGCCTTTTGTATTTTCCTTTTGCAATATTTTACATTCAGTGCCATCCAGAATTATTGCATGTCATGACATTGTTATATTAGATATCCAAGGCTAACCCAGTTCAGTGCTAAAGACTATCCAAATTAATTTCACAATGCACTGATTTAACAGTGCCCAAGGTGCCAAGCTTTCAAAAGATCCATTCGTCTAGAGATGAACCTCACACAGGAGGGTATGAAAATAAGATAAAAACCACAATTTAATACAAGAGAATGATTTACCATCTCTAAATACAGTTCAGGGTTTTCTCCTGTCTGTTAAATATTTTTCTTTGTTTAGCTTCTTATATGGTGCACTAGTCGATTTCAGCAGAATTACGCTTATTACACTTTGCATTTTTATTTTTGAACCATTCGAATAAATTGGTAATTGAAATCATCTGGTATTTGTATTTCAACCTTGCCTTCGACTCAAATACCGTTTGTTGTTTTGCAGGTGAGCTGGTGCCTACACATTCCCCCCGCTACCCCACTGCAGCAGAACTCGATGCCTACGCCCAGAAAACGGCAAACAACCCTCTGTCCATCAAAATCTTCCCCACTAACATCAGGGTACCCCAGCACAAGCACCTTAACCGGACTGTAAACGGATATGACACCACTGGGCAACGTTATAGCCCCTACCCACATCTTCACACAGGCGGCTACCAGGGCCTGCTCGCCATTGTCAAGTCCTCGTCCTCTTCCTCCTCATTGTCATCATCTGCCACCACATTTGTCCCTTCAAAAGGAGTTCTCAAGAACTCTGAAGGCAGACGGACTAAGCTCTCTCCAGCCCACATAGCTGTGGCCCCATACCCACCCACAAATAGTAGCACTTTAGCCAGTGGCCATGGCCAAATGGTCTACCCAACTGGGCCCTCCAAGCCTCAAGAAGGCCCTGGACTGTCAGTTCCCCCTAACGTCACTGTAGCCGGCTCGGTGATTCCTGTAACAGGGGGCCGAGGCCTGGCTCTTCCCCCACAGTCCAACCTCCCCTCCATCCAGAGCATCATCTACCAGATCAACCAGCAATGTCAGGCACAGGCTATGCAGCAGGCATGCCAGGGGGCTGCCACTGCACCATCAAATGCTAGCCCCTCTAAACAAGGCACCACAGTCATGGGGGGCTCATCTGGCTCCTCAGGAGGAGGTTACGTGGTGGGTATGGGCCCCCAAGGTAACATGGTATACACAGGGCCTGGACTCCCAGCTCAGAACACTGAGGCAATAAAAAATGGGGTTTACGCTGATAGTATGGACTACATCCTTTGGCAGAAGCAGCAGCAGCAGGCTGTCCTCCGCATGTACAGCGGGGGCAGTGGGGGAGGGAGCGCTGTTAGCAAGTCTCCTGAATCATGTGTTCCAGGGGGAGGGCTGATGGCCGCCCAAACGTCCTCCTCTTCCTCCAGACCTTATCACCTGACGGCAAGCGCCAGCGGAGGAGCTGGAATTGACAAAGTCAGTTCATCCCCCTTGAACTGTGTTGGGATGCACGGGAACTTCTCTGTGGGGCAGTACTTTGCCCCGCCGTGGAACAGTGTACTGGTGACACCAGACAGTGACTGCTACAACCCCCAGGAGCTTTTGGGCACCTCAACAGGGGGTCCCGCCACAAGCCACAGAGATCTAGGCTACCCACATCACCACCACTACCACCACCATCATCACCATCCCGCCATGGATAGTGGGGGCGCTCTGTGCTGCAGCCTGCCCAGCAAGAGCCTGTGCAACACATCAGTGCTAAGCAGCAGCCTGCAGTCCCTGGAATACCTGATCAACGACATCCACCCTCCCTGCATCAAGGAGCAGATGCTGGGCAAAGGCTACGAGACTGTGTCTGTGCCACGTCTGTTGGACCACCAGCATGCACACATCCGTCTCCCCGTTTACAGATAGAGTGGAGGGACAAGGGAGAGAATCAAGAAGTCAAATTAACACATTGTGACGTTTTTTGGGGTAGAGCTTGTGGCACTACTTTGACAGTGTCTAAGAGTAAACAAGAGTTGTTGTGCCGTGTGATCCTAAGTTTGGTGGATTTGAGGCAAGCTGTGAGACACTAAATATTAAGGTGGAGAGAAAAGGGATTTCTCCAGATGTTCCATTGTGTGGTCTGCCAACAAGAAATTTGGATTGATTTGTTTGTATTTTATTTTATTTTTTCATTTATATTTTTATTTTATTTGCCTGAACTTTTTGATATAGCTTAATATGAAGTGCAAAGGGCCCTCTTACCCCCTTCCAAATGCTAAAGATGAAGCTACTGGGTAGGTTGTCACTGAAATGGTCTTAAAAGGGCCAATGTTTAGGGCTGCTTTCAAACTCCAAAACTCTCTGACAGTGCACACGCATTCAAAGATGAAAACACATATATGTACTCTTACAAGAGAAGAGCTAAATAGTAGTCAGTTCTTGGATCCTGAATACAAGGAGCAGAAGATTGAATTAAAAGGATAGTACAATATTAGTTATTATTACTGATAGAATTGATACAAAACTTGCACTGCTTGAATCTTGTTTAATGTTTGAAATTGGGTAGTTTGGATATGATATATTTAAGAAACTTGAAAAACTTGAACCTATTTTTTGTTGTTTTATATATTTGTAGGTATATTATATGCATTGGCTGCTATGGGGAAAAGTGTTTTGAATGCTTTTATAATTTTCAACTTTTGTTTGATTCAATGGTTTTCTCCTCAAGCTGATGTGCAGTTTCTTGTGTCTTTGTGTGAGGCATAGTTGCTGCTTTGGTTCTGTAAGAACCGGTCAGAGATCTCTTTTACCTTTCACCAACACTGGAATCTACAATAAATCTTGACAAACTTATTTAAAAGGAAAATCCTGCAAAAAATACATGAAAAGAAATGTTACAATGAAGAATGTGATTGAAGGTTATCAACATAACCTTGTTTATGTTAATGTGTGTATGTGACCGAGTGCATGCTTGTGTGCATTTCAGCTTTTGTTTTTTCAAAATCCTCAGACTTTTTATTTAACCTGGTATCATTACAAGATTTCTTTGGAACGACTGAGATACAAGAGTTACAGGAACTTATCGTTTGTGGAACAAACAGGAACCCCTTCTTTATTGGAGTCTTTGATATTCGGTACTATAAAAATCAAGCACCCCATTAACTACAAAGTTACATCTCTCTTTTCTGTCGGCTTATAACAAAGACAGTGAGATAGGAACAAGTATCTATATTTACTGTAGGGTTCCTTTTCATCCCTAATCCTACCGACAAAACAAAATGAAAACAATCATGTTGTGTCCTCTTGAGTCAGATAGAATGAGACAAGGCTCATTGCTTTTCCTTGTCCCTTTGAGTCCATGGCTAAGATGCATTTAGCCTGTGCTAAGTCTTAACTTGATGATTCAGAGGAGTGAAATATTTATTATGACTGTGAGATTCCCTTGAATGTACTGCACTTAAAATACTGCGATGTTTTATTGCCTTGCGGGACTCAAGTGAAAGAGAAAAATTGGATCAGTGCAGCAGTCTTCTGGTTTTAAATTAGCATTTCTTTTGTTGGTCAAATTTCAATGGAAAATTAAATTTATTAACTGAAGGGAGGACTGAAGCTTTGTTATGGGGAAATACTGGCATCAGTCTAGATTTATAAAGTGCAATTATTAATGACTGTATTAACATTTTTGTCTGAGCTTACACCAAAAAATGTAAATTACAGTTGTCAATACATTCCCAATGTACCACAATCCTAATCCTTTTTGTTTGAGGTGTAAAATAAATTTCTTTAAGAATATGTTGAGAAGCCACATCTTGGCTTTGACGTCTGTCATCATTTTTAACTGTTTGTCTTCTAGTTGTTAGTGTGAAATGGAGCTCTGTGAAATCTAAGCAGATCGAAGTGTCATGTGGCGTAGACCTTGTACTGTATTCAGACCATCAGGCCTCTATATCAGAGTAAATCAGCTTGGTCGGTGATAATCTTTCTGTGTTGTTTACATTTTGGCCATCCAAAGATTTTGGACAAAGGGCATTGTGGAACAAGTCAACCCTATTAGTGAAATAGTTTCAACATTTAGGGTTATTTACATCATGTCCAACATAAGTCTGTTTTCTATATGATAAACCGCTCTTAATGCAAATTATTATCCTCAAACTTTAAGCTGATGAGGTGCACGCTAGTATTAAGGCTGACAAAGATTCTGTGTAAAACGTATCTTTTTTTGCTTAAATTTGCACAGTAAGCCTCCTTAACATTCCAGTGCAAGTCTTCATTTGTTTCAAAAGCTTAATACCACAGCCACAGTTTGATTCCAGCATATTTCTGTCTTGTAGAAATATTTTGACAGATTTGCAGATACATCCCGTCCCTAAATCCCCTTTGCTTGGCTTCTGCATTCAAGCATTAAACCCTATCACATGACATTGAAGTGAAAGGGAGACACTTGAGGCAGTCTGGCCTTTCCCACCAGTGGAGGGCTGAGGCATTAGGCTTCTCTGCAAATGGGAATATTGGGTGACGACTGGCTGCTGGACACTCAGTCAGTAGAAAGCATTCACTCAAAGCCTAGAAATCAAAACCTTTTGCACATAACGGAGCACATAATAGGAATCGAAACTGATCTGTTTTGACTGGACGTTACAAAAGCCAGTCCAAGCCTTTATTTACACTGCATTTAGACATGTTTTATTGTACAAGCTCAATGTTAGCTTGGTCCTAAACACGTATCTCATCAGCTCCACTGATGAGGTGCACCTTAGTCCTGAAACCTGGGACCATTCTACAATCCTTATTTGGACAATGAACGCTTAGCCCATATTAGGATAATAAAATTAAATTTCAAATAGATTTGTGCTTGAACTGATTCATGCGCAGCTCACTCAGCTGCAGAGGCAAAATGGCATATGGCATGCCATTATCCAAGCCCACCCTCCCCCTGTCTGGGGCCAGCAGGGTTCAGCAGTGCTTAAACAAACTGAAGGTTAGGACAGACTGGCGCTGAACGGGAGGACAGAGGGGTATGTGGCGGGGGTCTAAATCACAGCCTCTGCTGTGTCTCGGGGGGCCTCGGTGCTGCACCATGGCGCCTGGACTCACAGGCTTTAAAAGATAGGCTGTGTTTGATGGGGGTTATTTGTTTTCTGTTGGATTATACATGGTTACTCCCTGCCTGGCTGAGGGCCCCATGCAATGTGACAGATTTCAGCAAAATAGAAGAGGCGAGATATAGTAAGGGATTTGGGGTCAGAGAAGCCTCGAAGCATCAGTAATCAGGATAATTGCCGTGTTCCCAGTGCTGGTTTCAGTCCCCGGTTTGTCTTTTGTGGCCTCATATTCCCATTTAAGAATATTTAGACCTTGTGTGCCTCAGTTTTCTTCAATCTGCTCTGCAAAATCTTTCTTACATTTTACCTAAGCATTCAATTTATAGAATTTATTTAGCATTAGACTGCCCTGGAAATGATAAATGGCACCAATCAAATAGATAATGAAGAAGGGCATGTTGATCTATTGAAGTTATCTCTGTGGCTGCAGACTATTGACTGTTACAAGACATTTTCAAGGGCAACAAGACACACAGGAGGATGACCTGAGGGCAAAGCAGAAGGGAATCAACCGTTGCCGTTAGCTAAAATCCCCTGGTAAATCCTAATAAGACTGTGAAGCCCTTTAACCGGTGCAAAGGTCCGGTCGCATATTTTCACACCTTTCGCAGGGAAGCGTTCAAAGCAGGGTGACCTCTTTAAGTCTCCAAACAGGGCAACAGGAAAGATAAAAATCAAGGCAGCTGCTTGCTCGGTGGAGTCTTGGCGCTGCTTCTCTAACTTACACATGACAAAGGGGGACCTGGTGGTTCTGTACACTTGACAGTGCATGGGTAGGTCTCTCTCAGTCATGTCCCTTGGCTGCCCTTGGGCCCCTGGGGCTTTGTCAATGAGACCTAAGAAAATACTTTAATCAATAATTTCCATTTCTGGGGTGGCTTGCATATTTTAGCCACCAGCCTTATACAAATCTCTATTGCACAAAACCATAAAATGATTTGCCATTGTTTTAGTGTTATAAAAGGGTGTGTGTGTGTGACAGCATACAAATGTTAGTTTTGTTTTAGCATTTACTAAATACAGCATAAGCAGAGACTCAGCACAGATCACATCAGGATGTTGTTCCTAAGGCACATGCTCAGCCAATGCAGCGGATTGTTATTTCTCAAGCTTAGATTTGTTTGGCTGTATGCCACCAAATATTCATGTAATTTTAGGGATGGTTATATTGCTGAATCCAATCTTGACACAAAAGTCTGGGGATTTTGTTTTTTCTTACTAATTCCTTTCATGTTTGTGTCTCTCTCTCTCTCTCTCTCTCCGAATGTTCCTGTGGACAAACAGGGCTGCTTTTCTTTTTTCTGAATGATCTCAAATGCACCGATGCTGCCAAAGTCTGAGGGTGCTGCAACCTTGAGAAAATAATATATATGGAAATGGGAAATCTATAAAGCATCTCTTTTATTGTTCTCCCTGAAGTGTTGTATAAATGTTTGAAATGATTTTGTCTCCTCAGGATGAAAAAAAATTAAAGAATATTTGGGTTTTTTTTGCAGGGGTGATAGAATAGGAGATGGATTTCAATATAAGAAGTCTGATTATTTAAAAAAAAAAAAAAAAAAAGCTGTAAAATCCTTTAGTCTTAGGGTTTTCAACTTTTGAATGTGCCTACAGCCAAGCATCCCGGTGATTGCTTACCTTAGCCCTCTGCAGTTCTGCAATCTCCCCTAATCTCCCCTCTGCCATCATCTTCAATTTGCTGAAACTGCCACTGCCCCCACCATCCTCACAACTACACTCGATATTACACCCCTTCCATGCTTTTGTCAATCTCAGGACTAAAATACTCCTTCTTTCATTGTAGACCGTTGGTTTTTATTTCATCTCTCCTCTCCTATGTATTATTGTTTGACATAAGTAAATAAAAGTAAATTCGTTCTATGGTGTCCTCTAGACTTTTGTCCTAGACATCTTCTGAAACAATTTTTGGATTGTTGGTGACAGTAATGACGGTAAGCACATTAGTCTTTGCACATCAGCGCCATATGCCAGTCTCCACAATCCTGTTGTTCACTTGACCCTTTTCACCTCTGAAGCAGAAGATGTCAGCATCGAGGCCTCACTGTTTGAGGTGCACAATGGCCGTTCAAACAACCAACGACGAGACAAAGCCTGCTTTTTACTTTTCAAAATCAAGCTTCCACTAAAACTACTAAAAACATTTGTGTATGGCCTCTTTTACTTTTATACCATTTAGTGTTTTTTTGTTCTTTTTTCCTTTCTTTCTTCGTCCTGTCTAAAACATCATTTATAGAGTAAAGGGATGAGCTCCCACCAGAGCATGTCCTACTGCACAATGATTTTCTACACATTTGACCAGATGGAAAAAAAAGCTCCATAGAGCAGAAACACTTCTTATTAGCAAAACTCATTCACCTGCATGTCTTATTGAGTCCCTGGCAATTTTACAATAAATCATGAGGTGTGCTATCAGAGGCCAGGCAGTAGGTGGGCTCCAGACACAATCATTTCAAACTCAGTGGCCTTGTTTCATTGAAGATCAACTCAAAGGTCATATCACGTACCACCCAACTAATATGTCTGACTCCTCATCTCCCAGTGCGTCCACTAATTGCTCATTCCATTCAGAAATATCACATCTAAGTGACAGGTTCCACCGTTGAGCATGGGAGATATTTCAACAAATTATTTCAAGTAAGAAAATTTGCACTGACTTGAAGCATGAGGCTAACAAAATAGTTGTAGGCCTGGATCTGCTCAATGCTAAAGTGGTAAATGATATTCACCATTTTGTCTTTATGGGATGATTTGTGTTCCAAACAAAAGCAGGCCTCAGGTACAAAATGTTGCACATCTGGCAGTCTTCAGAGTAGATTGAATAAAGAATGACTTGGGCACAGTCTACCCCAGTATCCACATGATACTCATCAGCCATAACAGCTTCAAGATAAACTGACTGGACTGAAGATGAACAATTTGTACTGCCAATGTCTCAGCTAGTTAGTCTACTTTGACTGAGAAAACTTTCCTGTATGTTTGATTACTAAATGAGGGCCTTACAACATGATCCAGCCTGGCCGTCAGTTGGTGTGTTGAAGCAAATTCACGGCAGCGAGCAGACACATGCTGCATGTTAGTAACACCTCTAACTTACTGAACACTGTGTGGCTCCAGAGTTGCTGACAGTGACACTTGCAGGACCCAGGCCTGGCCTACTTAAAGGGCTGTAAGGAGGAGGGCAGGCCAAGTTGTCAGCGGCGCTAGGTGCTCGCTGCTTAGATAAACCTGGAGGATTAGTGGCCCAGTTAAAGTTGGGGCAAAGAGGATTAGCCTCTTCTCTGAGGTGGCGAGAGATTCCCTGTGTCCTTCAGCGCTGCTGGCCTCGAAGCGTCGACCACAGGAAGGAGGGGTGAGGCCCAGGTCATTATGCTTCCAAGACACCCCTGTAATGTTTAAAGACAAGGAAGTAAGGTAAGGTACAGTAATGAAAGGAGAACAGCAATGAATTAGCTCAAAAACTGTTGCCAGCTTGTGGTTTCTTTAACCACAGAAGCCTATAATAACTGACCAGGTGTTACAGGGAGGTCAGGTCTGTGATCCTGCATCCTTCAAACTGAAACCTTTTATAGAAGTAATGGCAGGCACTGACGACCCCATAATCACAGCTGTAACATATTACAGCTGACATACTGTTGCCAGAGGAATGGACACTTCTAAAAGCAATGTGGGAACGCTACATGCTTCAGACAGGACGAACTTAAGGTTGTAGAGCCACCTGCAGGCCTTTAGGAGGTACTGCAAATTAAATGAACCAACGGTTGATGAATTGATCAACCGTTGGTTGAACATATATGACAGGTTTGTTTAAATGACAAATATTACATTTGGAATAAATAAAAACCACTCACATGCCTATAGCATATTGCAGATTAGCCATTTTTCTATTTTCTGCATTTGCAAGTGTGCTGGCTGTTGGACTCTGAATTTATTGATATAGCTGTTACAAAGATGATAGCTTTACAAACGCAAATTCAGTAAGTAATGAAAAATATATAATAAACCAATGCAAATAAATGTAAACATTTTAAACAATAACCTGTGACCTTTGACAGTAATATATAAGTAAAAATAAACTCTGTCTAGCTGCTCTTTATTAACATACATATAGATACAAATGCCTGCATATGTACAGTAGATGCATATAAACAAAATATGATATAGGGCGGGAAGCCAAGTGCAATGAAAACACTGCAGCAAAAAACAGAAAAGTACATCATGGCAAGGCCTGAGACTTGATTATGCAAATACCCAGCTGCAAAGGAACAATAACATTGAAAATTCAAAGACAAACTACAACAGAGAAGGCTATTGTCTTGCATTTGCATATTTGCTTGACAACTCTAACCTGCTCATCATGCCCATCTTGTTCAGAACAATGTCTTTGTATTCTCATAATAATGCTTGTATCAGAAAATGGCACAGTACATTGTTCTAGTTTAAGTGTGAGCAGACAGTCAAGGCCTGAGATATGCATAGTTTATGAGCTAAATTGGGAAGTAATATAAAACAAAATGTGGAAATGTACAAAATATATACAGCACTACATGTTCATTTATACAGTAAACTCGTGTGGCCTTAATATAAGTACATACTTAATACACATTAAAATCTGTATAAACAATATAAACCTTCTGAATGTACACTGAGTAGGCAGGTAGTCAATATGAACACAGTAGATGTACAGTAACTGCAAAACCATAAATACTTGTTGCAATAGTCCTAGTGCAATTAAATCTGTCAATGGCATTTTATTTATACTGCTAATGTAATGAACAATACTCTAAATATGCCTCTGTTACCAATCAGGAAAAGTATAACTCATTCTGTAATACTTGAGGCACTCCAAATCCCTTAGTGGAGAGTCTCTAAAATACAGTTTTGATTTATGTTTGAAGAGTAAATGAAGTAGAAAGCAATACATTTAATAATTAAAATCTCTTCCTTTTTAAAAGGTTTTAGTGTTTTGTATATTGAATTTTGCAATGAGATTTTGTAGAGAAATGGCATATCCAGTGTCTTGCTTTGTACCTACTCGCTGTCCTGTTGTAAATGTAGCTGAACTTTTTCTTTCCCAAGCACCCATGTGATCTGTGCAAATGGGTGCACTTAAGGCCCAATAGTCCCCAGCAGAGTCATCTCCCTAATGCTGATGGTCTTGTCTCCTCACAAAACATTTACTATCGTCAGTGCCTGGGTGTCAGTGGCTCCATTTCTACAACCAGATCACGAGGACGCGGACTCCTACTTAGCTCCACTGCTCGTGGGACCACAGTGGACCAGCGGTCTATATGGGATAAGAAGAAGGGTATGTGAAGGTGAGTGTTGTATGAATTTGTACTGTAATTGTGTATACATTTGATGACAGCACACACACCTCTCCTCAAGCCTCTCATGCTCTGATGCAACCCATTGACTTGGTGGGTCTCATTTTTTCCCGGATCCTCATTGATTATCGCCAGGTTCTGATTCCAGTGGCACCAGTTCACTTCATCCACCCTAATGCAACATGACACATTTAGGAATGATGAGCTTCTTTTTTTTTTACTATATCGGTATTCACTGACTGTGATCATACAAAATAGAAAATACCTGAAGCACCAGCGGCGGTCAGGTGTGTCATCCCAGTTTTTTCCCACTGTGACCATCTCTCCAACTCGAAAAGACTTGCGAAGGCACACTGGGAAAGAGCGCTCAATGTCCAAGATGGTTGTTGCCCACTTTGATTAGATTTCAATTAAAGACATTTAGTATTGAAAGCATTTTCATAAACCTAAAAAGATAATATATTTGTGTCTACATTGGGCTTTTCCTTGGTTTCCTGATACAAATTCAATAATCAATGTAAACATTTCTACAAAACTACAGAAACTAAAATGTATTATATATACAACATCATAGTATTTCTACATATTGAATAATAAGAACTATTTTTTTTATAAATGCTTTGAGATTAGGCAAAACATTACAGTTAAGACAAGCAATATATTATCGATGTATATTCACTCATAAAGTGCATAAAACAAATTGTAAAAGCTGCAGCTTATCCTTATGACATGGCTCCATATTATTGCACAGGGGAAAATCGGAGAATGACATGTTGCCGTCACCTGAAGCTTCCAGATCTTCTTGCTCTCCTTTGACACCTGGCCTACCGTCTCACCCATCAGAGCGATCAACATGTTGAGAAGCAGCACGAACGTGAGGATGATGTATGTCACTAAGAGGATGAGGAAAACAGCAGGGTATTGCGCACTGTAGATCATGTCAAGTTCCCCCATCCCAATGGTCAGCTTAAAGAGGTCCAGCAGGAAGACGCTGAACGTGTCCTGATCCCTGCACTTTGGATATGTGGGACACCCCTCCGCTCCGCAATCTGTGCCCGCTGGAGGACACACAGTCAGCAGGGACACCAGGGCTGGACACAGGAAGTTCATTTGTCAGTCTACAGCGAAGCAGTGATTAGAAAAACAAACATTTTAAGTAAGTTGCATAAATACCTGACGCATATCCAATCATGAAGAGCACATAAACCAGCAAAAATCTGAACAGATCCTTGAAGAGAATCTGAGAAGCAAACACAAAAACAGTAAGCACGCATGAAAGCTGATGTGTGATTTTCATCAGTGTTTGTGTCAACCTTCTGTATCATGATGCTGTAGGTGCCTGTGAGCTTTAGGCCTCTGGTGAAATAAAGTGTGTTCATCCAACCTAGGACGAGTGCAAACACCATGACAGACACGTATGCCTTGATGCCAGACAGGTACAGAGCAGCGCTGACAACGATGAGGAGTGAATAGATGAAGCTACAAATAAAATGATGAAAAAATATTACAACGTGACGTGACCGGTCTGTTATGAAAGTGACAACACAGCTTTGTTCCTAATTATCTAAACCAACATGGTATAAAGAACAGCTGGATGTCCTCTGTTCTTTGTTTGTAGCATGACTTTAATTAGGGATGTAAAGTAAACTACATGTCAATGAGGAGGTTGTACAGTTAATTAGATGCCTCAATTGAAAGAAT
The DNA here is from genome assembly GCA_036850595.1 of Rhyacichthys aspro. NCBI lineage: Eukaryota > Metazoa > Chordata > Actinopteri > Gobiiformes > Rhyacichthyidae > Rhyacichthys > Rhyacichthys aspro. The sequence goes on from CM072156.1 coordinate 13,426,977, forward strand.
GCTGAATTGGCCTTGGGCAAAAGTCAGAAAGAGCTACATCAAAGGTGAAGACGGGGATTAAAGCTTACTACAGCAGTTGAAAGGAGCCATCAATAAATAAAGACTTAACCCCGGGGCACTTCTTCATGAACAGGTCTTTTATCTGCAAAGAAAATAAGGACAACAACAACAGTTCGGAGTTGATTAAAGAGTTTGAGATAAGAGTCAATAGAGAATTATCAAACCGTATTAAGGAAATAATAACTCACATTAGTGAAAAAGAAAAACACCCCTGATGCAAGGGTCAGAATCTCTCCAGCCATACGCAGATAGTCTGTTGATGTTTGGTATGGGTAAGGAGGCTGAGGAAATATTCAGCTAAATTAATAAAACTGAATCAATGGTTATATTCAATCTGGAACTCTATATATTGAGTATTTTTCACCCACCATCCCCTGTGTTGGATGGTAATAAGCCACAAGGGTGAACGTAATCATAGTTATGAGGTAGGAGATCACACTGATGTAAAACGTCGCAGCCCCAAACTTCTGCCACTTGGCCCTGAGCAGCTCGTTGATAGGCTCCACTGCCAGCATCTCATGACAATTCTAACAACACACATGACAATAAAATTAAATAGTAATAAAAAAAAACAAAAAAAACATATAACTCAATTTTTAAACTTTTACAATAGATGGGTTCATATTCCCGTAGCACCACACTGCTTCATTTAAAACAGTATTTTGTGTAACAATCTAATTTAATATTTAGGTGCAGTACTCCATCTGAAACGAGCACTGATGCTTGACCTGTCTATGTGAAAAATGACTATTGTCAGATTCACCTCATTGTGGCTGGTGTAGACAAGGATTTCCAGCACCGATGGTTCCTCTCCACAAGTATCCAGTGAGGACAAATCGTAGAGGGACGAGTATACTGGACCATAAGCCCAGTCCTTAAACTTTCTAGATAAATGGCGAACCTCCTCGTCTTTTATCTCACGGCGGATAATGTGCTGAAACACCTGGAGGCATAGAAAGAAGATGTTTTTCATTCAAACCAAAAGACTTCAGGGCCTCTGGATGACTTGACTTGGCCTACCCCGATCTTGCCGAGCTTGGCTGCCATCATGAGAGGTGACATGCCATCATTGTTGAGCACTGTTTCCAGGTTGCAGTCTGGATACAGCTTGGCACTCTTAATTAACAGCAGGTCATACATCTTTGTTAGAAAACGGGTGTTGTCCTTGGTGTTGTCTGCGATGTGCACAAGGGCGTGAAGCACTGTGTTTCCTCGTGAATCCTGGCGCCGTAGGTCAGCCTTCTTGTGTGGGTTCTCGGTCAAATAGTGAACTATGTCAGGCTGGTTCGTACATGCAGCTAGTGACAGAGGAAGTTCACCTGGGTAAACAGAGAAAACACTCGTTCTTATGAAATTCGCTGAGGATTAGATGAACATTCCTCAAAGCATTTTAACAGGAGAGTTAATTAAGAACTGGTGATCGCTCCAGTATGTTTTTGCAAAGCATTCTAAACACGGATCAAAGATGTGACTTAAATCCTGCTATGAAAACAGCACAATTAGCAGTTGTCTGAGGGAGGGGCACAATGGGACAAGAGTGCCAAAAGCAGCTGCTGAAAATGAGCTGTTGCCATGGGTGACAGATTACTTTGTCACCTCACATAGAAATGCTCCTCTTCATGGATTTGCACGGGCGCTTGCAGAGTGTTAGCGTAAGTCTAAATCCCATTAGCCATCAGGCCTGCCAGGTTCCTCTTCACCTCGGTGCAAAGCTCCGCAGCAAATTACTCACACTGCACCCAGACACGCTGGGATTTAGGAATGACAAGCATGATAAGTGCAAATAAAAATCATCTCCACTGTGATGAATCTGAAATATTGTGCTGAGTGTAATTAAAAAAAAAGGCCTAATGCTGGTTTGGTTAAAAAAAAAAAACAAGGAAAAAACAACATTGGGATGACACACCTGACTTTTTGAAAGACAGGCATATTGTTTAAAACACTTTTTTGTATTGCCCCTCACTGGTGCACTTCACTCTTCACTTCACTTCAACTCCACAAGATGGCAGTGTTGGGTTACTTTAGTCTATTGATTTAGTTTAGCCTGAGTATCAGAGGAGCCCAAACCTGTGCTAAAGTAAAAGTTTAAAATAAATGTATGTAAATCATCATCAAAATTGACTTATTCATCCTGGAAGTAGAGTAAAATAATCCGCCTGGTTCTAGGGAAACAGAGCCTGAAAAGTCTTTATGAATCCCATTAGATTAGGGCACAAAAAAAGTAATGAACTGATAGTAATCTAATGTAGTCAGCATTAGTCTTCAGGTAAAAGTAATAATGTGTTTCTTAAAATATGCTCTTAAAGTGTATCCCAAAAGTTACCTGAGTAAATGTAACAGAGCAGACAATTTACTACCCGTCTCTGCTCTTTGCTTAGAGGTCATTGAGTATTACTCCCTACCACCAAAGGATGTTGACTTTTCTGTACAGCAGGAGTTTGTGGAGCACCTCTAATGACGTCCTCTCACGCGATACTTTAAAAAAATGAAGGTGGACTTCAGTAGTGGACATGCAAAACCACACTAGGAAAAAAGGGTGGGGCTCAGTGTCACTTCATCTTGTAGTGGCGACAGGAAAATTCTCTGCCAGGAAAATGTCCCGTGTGCTGTGTTTGAAAAAATGTACAGAGGTGTTTGCAGTGTTTCATGAGAGTTTTTAACTAAGGATGCAGGTAAAGAGAGGCTTCAAACCTGAATAGACATGCTAAGTTTAGTGAGGCTTTACCAAAGTAGAAGTATCCCCCTTCATTTTTGGGCTGGAAGAAGCGGCCCCTCGCCTGGGCGTGAACATCAGCTCCCTTTTCCACCAGTAGCTCCACATATTGTTTACAGCGTCGCTCAATAGCAATGTGTAACGCTGTCTGGCCTGACAACAAGCAAAAAAAATGTCTTTGTGTTATTTTGTGACTTGAATAGGACATAAATTCAATAAGAAAAATAAAACACATCTGTCTTTCTGTTAAAAATGACACGTCAAAGGGGGTCAATGAAAACACCAACGGAGAAACTGGCTTGTACCTCTATAGTAGACATCCCGAAAAGGTGTATTGATGAACTCTCTGAGGGTTCCGGTCTTCTCTGCGATGTCCACTAGCAGTGGGATGGTGCCATTCTGTCTGTTGTAAAGGTTCAGTAGAGCTTTAGGCAGACATGTCTTACCAGTAGATGGTTCTGGCACAAAAAAGAAAAAAAAATTTTTTTTAAGTTTCCACTTTCTCATCTCTGCTTTTGAAAAAGTGTGGTTAAACATTGTTTAACAACAGTTTGCTGTGATTTTTCTCTGCTGCATGTGATATGACTGAAAAGACTTCTCAGACACACACAGGAAGCTTTCCCATTAGCTGTCTCTTCTGAGTAAATCAGTCAATACTCCACCTTTTCCTTGTCATATCCTCTGACACATAAAAATAGAATAGAGAAATAGTATGAGCAGCTGTGGCCTTTACAAAGCCTCCACAGAAATATACACCTTGAGCTGAATCACATTCAGACATTGAAGGAAGATATTTTTTAAGAAAGAAATGACTCATTATTTTAAACAGTTTTAGCTTTATTCTTACCTCTGAAATCCTCATCAGTCAGCCTCTTTTCATGAGTCTGCAGAAATTCCAACAGACCCTCAAGAGCCATGGGGTCTCCACGTGACGCACACTCAAACAGCAGAGAGCGGTTGAATATTTTCACTACTTTTGGTGGATCAGCACTGGACTCATCATCACAGGAAACTTCAGCTTTACTATAAACACAAAGACAAATAGTGGGTGTCGTCATTCATTTATTTATACATACATTAGAATGATCCGATCTGGCGTGTAATGCATAAACCCTCTTTTTAACAGTTCACCACATACTTGAGCGCTCCAAGAATGACCCTCTGTGTGTACAAGACAAGCTCAGCAGTACCACAAACACTCCAGCCTAAATATTACATCAACAGCTGAAGAAACCAACAACATAGTCTCTGTTAGCTCAGTGAAAAAAGTGTGTGTGTTTGTCTATGCCTTATGTGGCACACCTCTCTCTACAAAGTGGCAGTTGTAAAGGTTTTATGACAACATTTTTCCAACATGTTTGTCTCCTTGAACTATTAAGGCTTAAACACAAGCCTCTAAAATAAGGAGTTAACATAAGAGAGTTTAGTGAGAGGGGCCTCTTCTTACCCTCTGGGAAGCTTTTTTCTTTTTTGTCGCTTCTGGTTGCTCGTGTTCGTGTAGGTGTCATAGTAAAACAGTGAATCCATTGGTGCTTTTTTTGGGCCTGGGACCACATTAGACTCGTATATAGTAGTTTCCAGTAGGTCCATGGGGTTACCGATGCCCTTCTTGAATGCACCTTGGAACTTTGATCGCAGGTTCGGTCTGCTGTCCGTGGGTTGCTGGCCTGGTTGAACCACATCCTGTCCCACCTCTGGGTTTGGGTCTTCCGTTGGCCCTGAGCCCTCTTCACTCTTGTCTGACAGCTCCAACAGAGAGTCACTTTGAGGCTGAGCCGCTCCCACATCACCCGAGTCCACAGAGAGCGAGCCGGTGGTCTTGGACAAGGCACCATGGTACTTTTTGAAAAGTGTGGCAGCTGAGCGACTCTTGAATAAAATAAAAAGAAAGAAATTATAATTCTAAACTGATTATATAATACACTTTGAATCTCAACCAGCATGTTTACAACTCTTTGAATAAAGTGTAACCATCTGACAAGCTGAAAAACCCTCCATTCAATTAAAAAATGTATGTTACTCCATAGGACACTCTAAGCCTTGTGTACCTCATTCATTGCTTTCGTCACAATGATGTGCCAAATTCCTCTTCAGAAGAAACTGGAAATGATGCTCAACCATGTGGGTCTCCTAAAGACACAGAAACAACTGTTACTTTGACATGAGCTTCTTACAAAGACATACAGACACCGGCTTTCTAGTTACCGGGCAGGAAAAACTCACACCACTGATGCCAAAATGAACAGCAAAGATGTGAATAGGGCTATGTACACTATATTTTCTCTAAAAGGTAAAATGAGCTAAGTTGTTTAATTAATAGAGGTCACACACAACCACTGATTTATTTTTCCTTGCCTGGCTGCTGTGTTATCTCAAGTGAAATGGCTGAACACATGTGTCCTTCCACTGCTTCCTTTCCAACTGTTCACTTTCCTGAATTTGTTCATGACACTGGGGACTTATCTAAGCCACCGTACTGCACCATTAATGGTGGCAACACAAACAGGGAGAGGGGTCCTGTTTAGGGACCTGCCTGACTCACAGCTCTGACTAACAAATGGGATTATCATGCCTTTTCACTTCACTGGACATCTGAGAGTAAAATAATAGAGGACTAAAACGAGACTCCTCTTGACAAACAATATTTAACAGTCGAATCTGAGAAACAGAGTCAAGGTTTTAAAGTATGATTTACATCGTGTTTTTATTCATCACAGTTAATGCACAAAGTGAAATATCCTTGTGCAGAGTCTCTAAATTAGACTGATTCAAAAGAGACATGGGACTTCCTGCTCTGTCACTGCTGATGTGACATTGTCCAGAGCTAAAGAGATAGGAGGCAAGGTCTGGGGCCACTTCAATACTACAGAACTGAAAAAATAGCAATTTATTTTACTAGTCTGGGTAGGCCTCTGATCATAATGGAGTTTATAGTTAATATGTTGTTAATAGTTTATTACAACTTCCCATTAGTTTAATATTATTATGACATAGGTCTCCAGAGAAATAAACACAATAACAACTAAGGCACACAACTTTCACCAGCCTACTGGTTAGGTTACATATTTAACAGCAAGAAAGAACTAGATACTAGTAACTCATGAAAAGATCATGGACAGCACAGATGGAAAAAGTTGATTTAATAAGATAGACTAAAGCATTGATAGCAAACTAGAACAAACAAGAAAACAGGAATGGGACTTACTGATCTGACGCTGAAGAAGAGTTTTCTTTGCTTTGTTTTAAATTCGCCTGGGTTGATAATCCATTCTCTGGTATCCTTAAATTTCTCTCCCGTTGGCGCCTCCACAGACTGAAAGAGAAACTAGAGAGCTGGCTTTAAGAGTTGACCAGAACAACGGATGCCTTCACACTCTTTGGGTGGGACACACTTACCACTACCTTGCTCCAAAGTTGGGAGACGAGAGCCAAGGCGGAAGTTTATGGTGCAGTACCAAAGTAGGACACAAGAGGGTGACGCACAAAATCTCGAGTGAAGCCTCGGATGGATTCTTGGCCCAGGCTCCAAACATGCCAGGACTAGTAAGATGCGCGTTGATTTCCGTCAGCATTAGGCGACTGAACTGGATATAAAAGTTGGACTGGAATATTTGGTGATCTACTTATGAGCCATTCATTCAAATGTGCTCAAAGGCATTCAGAGGGTGAAACATTTATAAAAGAGGGTGAGTCTGCCTTTGAGGGCAACACTAAACAAGCGGTGTTTACATTGTTCAGTAGGTGAGAAAGAAAGTTAAATGACCCCTTTTCAAAAACAATGTCAAGGAGTTTGTGGTTATTCTGTCATTATTTATGGTCAAATAGATTTGTATAAACATTCAATAGGCAAGGTTGTATTGTTAAAGTGCAAGTAAAAAGTAACTAGGTGCTTTTGTATTGGAAACGTGGTTCATACAAAGCTCTTATTGGACGTAGGGTTGAAGGTGAAGAGGTGTTTCAAAAAAACAGAGGTACAAAAACCTACAATCATTGGTATCAACGCAGAAGGGGTCTTTGTTAAAATGGAAAAGCCCTCTCTGAACAGAGGTGGTGGCCTCAGATACAACCTCCCCTCCATTTAAAGTGTTTTAAAGCCAAAATCAAAACAGTTTCACTCTAGTAGGACATTAACACCTGGAGGGAGCAGTTATGCTGATTCCCCCATCAGCTCTCACACTGCTCATTCAACTCTTAATGACTATGAAACCAGACTAGCCTTGTCCAATGACAGTAGTTTCAGGTTAAACCCTTCCCTCTGAGGGGTTTATATCTCAGCTCTTTTTCCAGTGGAATTCAGAATTGACAAAAACGTCTTCACCTCCCACCTACGTCCAGATGCCTTTGTCAAAACCTCTTCTTGAATATGTCCTGGATGACTGAGAACCTCTACAGACAAGGTTCTTAATGCCTTTCTCTATATTGAACACAGCTGAGTCAACACATTGAGGCATCTGAGAGAAAAGCAACTACAACACACCATCAATAATAATCAATGTTTTTTTATTTACTGAACCACTGGCTTTGCATAAAATAGAATAAAACAAAGCCTAATACAGTATATAGATTATAAAGAAATGTCTTGTCATTTACTACATCAGAGCATTTCTTGAAGGACAGTGCACAGTTATTGTTGCCTTTTTTGAGTTTTAAAGGTTTTCTCCAGGTCCTGCTTCCCCCCACCGTCCAAAGAAATGCATCTGGGCTCAGGTTAACAAAGGAATGTCTCTAGTGTCAGCCCCCTAATTCACTGACAATCATCCCGGGTGTGCCCTGTCTCACATTTTAAGTAGCTGGGTAAATAAACTGTTCAAATAAGTGACAGCAAAAAGACCCATGCCAGCATCTGTATATTAATCTCATGTGGTTCAGTTACAGAGGAATACTTACAAAGGACAAAAAGTTACATAAATCAAAAAAAGTTAGATAAATGAAATAACATGACCAAAATGTATAGTGCAGTAGTGGATAAAGAAACAAACATGAAGTTGACTAAATATTTGAGCTGATATCAAAGCGGAAAGAAAACATTCTGCTGTCAAGCAGTGAAATGTAAACTGAATACACTGTGAATACAGAAAATATCACTGAACAACACTGTGGAGTCAGTCATGCTGTGGAATCGATATCCGCATTCATCTTACTGTACATCTCATAAACAGCATCCACAGTCGCTGAGTAATTGATAAGAAATTTTCTTATTTTCTCCAAGCATTCCTCTTCCTTGACATCCCGGCCCTTCGAGAGAGCCTTAAGGAAATCAGACTTATACGGAGCAGCAAATATAGCTGCCTTTAAGGACAAAGAAAAAAAAGGTTTAAACCTCCAAGTATACAAATTGGAAGCACTAAAAGAAAAAGTAGAACAACCCACCTTGAAAAGCTGTTGCACAAACCAGCTGTGATACTTCTTCAGGGCTATTTCATAAGCTTTGTTAGCATTTACTCGAAGGAGGTGTGGGTTGTTCTCATCCTTTTCACCATTTACGATGCTCTGAAGGAATACCTGGATAAACCGTAGACCCCTGAAAAACAAAAATGGGTATTTCACAAAATATTGCAGAAAACACACACACACACAAAGTGTCTAAAACCTTTTAAGCCACATGAGTGCGAAGGTTGCTCCCACTTTGGGCCATTCTGCTCCATGCATTTCCTTTTCAGCCTCCAGAATGTGCTGGAGTGTCTTAAATCGTCCTGGGTTTGTGTCATAAACAGCCTTGATTTTCTAAAAGTTAAAGCATGGCATCTAAATTAAATGAAATATGTAAATGTCAAATATAACATAAATAATTATATGTAAATAACAATGATACTCACTGTGATGTTCCCAGATAAATCTGCTTTTATTGGTGCAAAAACAGTTGGGCCAAGGCAGTCTAAAGATGGGTGTAAGGGATTTATTTAAAAAAAAAAAACAAAAAAAAAAAACACAAACACATTATGGTCAGTTTCTGTTAATAAATAATAAATTGTAAGCTGTTATTAAGACAAACAGGGATTCAAAGGGATTTAGCTGCATCTTGTCAGGTAATTACGTGAGCAAAGTATTAGGTGACAGTATACTGAACAATGAGACTTCTAGAGGCTGACACACAGTTTGTGCTTGACCCACTGACACCGCAAACAGCTCTCAGTCCCTGCTGTTAGTGGAAACTGCTCATGACAAAGTGTGCTCTATTGTGTTTATGTGATGCATCCCGACAACACTGATGGCAAAAGATCTTGTTTCTGAGATATGCTCAGCTTCTTATCAGGCTCATCCTGTACTTCTGCTCTCAGCACATGGTGTCAATCAAGAGTTGCAAAACCAAGTTGCAAAAACAGATTTAGCAAGAGCCTCAAAACTAAAAAAATGAATATAATCAATTTTGACCAAATATCAGCTGTCTGCATTAAATGTTAAAGTTATGTTAAAGTATTATACATTACATACAGTTTACACAGGGCTGTGGTATGTTAGTGTGTTATTTAGGCATACACAGTGTTATAACATTTACACTAGAATTTGGTAGATTCTTTTAAAAAAGCTTATTAACAAAGAATTGTATGTGTAAGAACGGCACAAAAGAGACAGTGACAAAGTCATTATGGGCTTTAGACCCAGTGGTCTCAAGGGTTTCACGTGGCATTTTCAAAGAAAGACCTTTGGCATATTAATACAGAATGAAGGCGCACAAAGATGCCCAGGAGCACCATCCCGCCAGTGAATGGGCAAAGGGAACTCAACACCCTACTAATCAATTTTCACAACTAAAAATCCAGGCCACCAAATTAAATAATGCATGCTAAAGGATTGTGGACAGCTAGATAAAAAGAAATTTGATCATTTGAACATAAGTGAGATTTCCCTTTCATGTGACATTAATCAATGTAATAAATATATACTTTTTACGAGGTCAAGAGCATATCACTTAATATTAGAATTCAACAACCTATGCCAGTACTAAAAATAATATATAATTATCCCATGGCTTAATACTGTATATCCAACCACATTACTCATTTTGTTATTGCATAGACAATAAGATCCTAGAGTAGTTTCTCACACTGTCACCACTATCTCACACATAAAAACTCAACTTACCAAAGAAAGGTGGAAGATAGGACACAGCCTCTAGAAACGGCCTTGTTTCCACTTGTCTGTCTGCTGGCAGCTGTCTGAACTGGTGCTCCATTAGCATAGCCATGTCTTTTCTTAAATGATAGCAACAAGCTGTCAACCTACTGCAGATTTAGTGGCACCAGAAAGCCTGTGTGCCATACTCCACCTGAACACACACACTGACACACACACACTCACACACGTCACTGCAGAGGCCACATTGTGGTGAAATGTCGAGAAGCTCATGTGATCAACTTGCTAGTATCACATAAGCAAAGTTTTGTTTAAATGTATATATAAACATTTTTGCTACACAATAATTCCACTTTTAGCTCTGTTAGAGGTTTAGTGTTTTCGATACAGTGTACCCCTGTCAAATAATTATTGATGGGGTTTTTAGGGTTTTTCAAAAAATAGAATTAAAGTAATGAATAAGTGTAACGCGACGTTAAATTAGATTTTTTTCAGAATATTCAAACAAATTGAAAATCGCGTTTTATTGAATCGAGGTTTGTCCTCCACGTTATCCCGTACAGTGGGAGTAACAAGGAAGTAAAGCGGTAACTAACAAGGATGTAAATCCATGGTAACTAAGGAAAACGAAAACTGTAGCTAAAGGCTAAGGCTTACTCTCCATTAATTTACCGTTTTTTACGATAAAGCAGCTGTTTTTCATTATATAGTTTGGTTTCCATCATTTAACGTTGTTTTTTTATGCAGTCTCTATTTGTTAAATAAAACGTGTAACGTCGATCTAGCTATTTCCAGTTATTTCTTTTGAATCAGTGTAGTTTTATATTATCATTTAGGACCACCATGGCTCTGCCGACTCTTTCGGCCTACATGCCCACTCGGTCCCGTACTTGGGCCGGGCAGATGGCTCGGCAGCGGGAGCAGCAGGCGCGATGGCGGCAGCAATGGGAGCTTCATGCCCAGTATTTCAAACAGCAGACGGTCCGCAGTCAAAGACAGGCGGCCTGGAGCTCTCGACAGTCTTACCAGCAGAGGTAATGTTCATTCATTTTCAAACCTTAACTGTGTAAAAAAGATTATTGGTTTAGATTATTAGTGGATTTGTTAGTAATTATTTTGAAGATGACCAGTAACCTAGGTCTTTTCTCTTATTACATATAATGATGTGCTAAAATGTTTGTAATTAACTAAAATTAACTGACCAGAACAAAGGAAATCACATCAGAGATTTGAATATATGTCAGGCTTAACCTTAAGCTGCTTAATAATTGATGAGTAGAATCAAACAAAACTTGTAATTATTCAAAGGTATGGTACAAATTGCTAATAACTTGCATTAAGGCCCTAAGTAATTGTTACCTCATTTTTCTCTTTGTTGAGCATTTTAAACTACAATGTTTTACTTTTACAGGACTACATTTTATTATTGTATAAAATTGTGAATAATAAAACACTGGCTATTGTTACTTGTATTGATTGTCATTAGTCACTTATCCGGTATGAGATGTATTTAAATTTTTTTACTCTCAGCATGATGGCATACCATAAACAGAGATTGGAGGAGGAAAAGAGAGCATCTTTAGAGCAGCGCAGGGATCGTCTCAGGGCCATGCTTCAAGAGGAACAAAATCGCTTGGAGGTGGAGCTCAGGGAAGTTGTTCCTGACAGTAGCACTGTGGCAAGTCAGCTGGCACAAAAAACAGAAGAGCTACGCACAGCAAGAGAAGAGAGAAGAAGAAGGGTATATACAATTAAGTAGTTGGTTGTTTCTGTATATGTTCTTTGGCACTTTCCATGTTTCATATGTGTTTCTTTTTGACTAGCTTGCAGATGAGTTGCTGAAGGAGCACTGGAGGAAAAACAATCCAGACCTGCGAGAGGTTGGAATGCTTAAACAATTAATGCAACACTGACAAGTTGCCAGATCTCTTACTCTAAAGTCTCTGTTGATGGAGTGATAAATGGCTTTAGGAGTCTTGTAGCCAGCTGAACAGCTCTGTAAGACGAGGAAACTTTTAAATAAGACATCCACTTGATCTGTAAACTAATCAGGCTTGTGATACAGCTATTCAATGACTTTCTGTTAACTGAGTGGACTTTTGACTTTGGAGAATATTCTGGTGTTCCCTCTGTTAAAGGTCAATCTCACGAGTATCTCAGTCTTGCCTGTGTCATTTCTTAAATGTGTCTACAGGTTGAGTCTACGTTACATAAAGATCATGTTGTCAGACATTGGAAAGAGCAGATATCTGACAAGAAAGAGGTAAGAAAATATCATTATTTTTGGAAAAAATAGAAAAAAGATTTCACTCTAGTCTATGTAATCAAAGTATAGTGTTTTATTTATCATGTAAAAGGATAATGATACGATAAATTAATCATTGACTAATTAATTATGTGACAGATTAAAATTTCATTAAATGGTGCTAATGCCACCTGTGAGCACCGTATCAGGTCTACAATCTACTGAGGTTAATACTGGCTAAACTTTCAAATGTACAGCAAAAAGTGGCAGAGCATGAGGAGAAGAGACGCTTTGAAAACGAATATGAGAGGACTCGAAAAGAAGCGCTGGAGAGGATTAAGCAAGAAGAGGAACGAAAGAAAGCAGAGGAGCTAAAGAGAGCTGAAGAACTTCGCAAACAAATGGACGAACTGAAGCTAAGGGAGGAAGAGGTAAACCTAAACTTTTCCTTTTAGCGCTGTTTTTACTATTGATCATTTCTACAACACTATAAAGCACTTTGTTTTTCTTTTCCATTTCAGGCAACGCGTCTTAAGAAGGAGCAAGAGGCTTTGTTTGCCCAGCAGTGGGAGCTTGAGAAGATAGAGGAAGAAAGGAGAATGGCAGAGGAAAAGCAAAAGAAATCTGAGATGAGGTAATAAAAGCACAGCATTCAGAAAACTGAAAAAAACAAAGGGAATTTATGTTTTGTTCAAAAGTGGAGTATATTTGTGACCACAGGCACTTTTTGATTCGTCAATATCGAGCACAGCTGAAGAGAAGAGCACAACAGGTGCAGGAGGAACTGGTAAGAATTATTAACACGTTTTACTGTCTTTGGATAAATATTGTCTTACTTTGACACCATCTTCGAATGCCCTCATGGAAACCAGGAGGCTGACCGTAAGATCCTAGCCGCTTTGGTAGAAGGAGAAGAAGACGACAGGAGGCTTGAGACTGAACGAAGAGAGAGGGCCATCGCTGACGCCGCCTGGATGAAACGTGTGATTGAAGAGCAGCTCCAGTTGGAGAGAGAAAGGGAGGCTGAATTAGATTACTTACACAGGTGAGCAGCAGGATACATATTAAGTCCACTATTACAGATAGCACTTTAGTCTATAATGTGTGGTGTTATCTATTTTAGAGAAGAGGCTCAACACGTGTGGGAAAAAAGGGAAGCACAATGGGAGAAGGAGAGGAATGCCAGAGAGCGGCTCATGAAAGAGGTTCGAAATATTCAGAATCTTTCAAATTACTATAGTGACATGGCCGATCAAGAACTCATTTGTTGTCATCTGAAAGGTGCTCGCGGGCAGACAGCAGCAGCTCAAAATGAAAATGCGACAGAATCGTGAGGCTCAAGAGGAGTCTTTAAGGAGACGAGAGGAGCTGATCCAGGAACTAGAAATGGAAAGAGAGTCACGGCGCCAGGAAAAAGAGCAAGAAGAAGGTCGCAGGACTGCGCGAATGAAAGAAATAGATGCCCAGGTTGGCCTGCATGTCACTTCTCTTATTTCAAATATAAAGTTTTAGCCTTTTGCCTTTAAGATAAGAGGGCATAACACAATGTTTTAGGTTGAGCAAAAGCACCAGGAGCAGTGGGAAGAACAGTGGCGGCTGGAGCAGGAGGAGGAGGAGGAAAGGGAGGCTCGTCGAATTCAAGAAGAGCAGCTCAGGCTTGAAGTGCAGAGGATGGCTGAGAAAGGCTACGAGGAGAGGGTGAGTCAATGGTGGTAGCTCTTTTTTTATGTTTGTTTATCAGACTCTTGACAAATGTGCATCTACTTTCAGATACGCAGCAGACCTCGATCAGCCTGGACCTAAGCACTCTGAAAAGCTGAACATTATGCAAAGAACGCATATTTTTCTATATTTCATTGTATTGCCTTCCAACAGTCAGGCCATATTTACTGTGTGCCATATTAATGATACTTAAATCATAATAAGGCCATTTGGCTTATTTAGAAAATAAATGCTGATTTGTCTTTTTTAGTTTCTAAGGAGTATATATTTTTATTGCCAATTTGTATATCATTCAATAAATGTGTTTGAATTTGAATTGTGTATCGTATAGGGAGTAAAAAGAAAACAATTACATAAATTAAGTTTATTTAGAAAATATTTTTAAAGTGCAACTTCTCAGCTGCATCACAAACATCGCTGCACTGTATTCTAGTACAGAGAGGGATATTACCTTAGTTAGATTTTGAAATGACAACAAACACTGGGTGGCTTATTCATCTTGAGATACTTGTTGTTCCTGGCCCAATTGCGGCACATTCAATATGAAACTAGCAGCGACAAAACAAAGCACAATACACATGGAAATATGCATGTTTAAAAGCTCGACACTGTAGTCTCTACACCGCGGTGGCACACAAGACAGCATAATACAGTGTACTGTGGAGTTTTACACACAAATATTTAACTTAATACATATACATCCCACTGCTGGTGTTCAAGATTATAACTTGACCCAAGTTAACTCACTTGACAAGCAGCCATAACACATAAATAGCTGTAATTAACAAACAAACTGCTAACTGAATGAAACTAAATAGGGAACCAGCCTTATCAATACCCTTTGTATCCATCAAACATTAGGAAAGGAGAACTACAAAATGTGCATACATTTCCAACAAGTAATGGAAGTCAAACATTATCTGTCCTGCTTAGATGAGTAAGCTTTACAGTATCTGATGCTTGCACAGGTCAATAAATAAAAGGAAGCTCTTGTAGCTACATGAGTGTTGAAAGTGCTATTTTGTGGCAGTAAATTTCTCAATCATTTATGGCTTTTAAGCATCCATAGCTGGCTTTGGGATGATTTTTAATATAACATATATATATATACCTATATGTATATATACAGTATGGCCGAGCATACTGTGTAGATAGTTTTTCCCCCTTTTTTCTTTTGCAGTGCTTGACTATACAAATAAACAGGAACATGTACATTATCCATTGTTGAAGCATGTTTTTGTAGAACTTGATTTGTTTTGGTAATCCAACACTACCATTTCAAAACTAGGCCTGCTAGCTAACTCCCATATACTGTATTGTCTATCTGGGTTGTGCACTGTACTTGTCTCACCACACCTTGTGCTATTATTACATTGTGTCTTTTCTCTTATTACTAAGTTCTGACCATTTTAGCCATAATAAATAAAAAGCATGCATATACCACAAATACAAAAATCAACAAAAGCAGATAAATTACGAAGTTAGGGAGAGTAAAAATGATATTCTAAAGGCTTAAAGCCTGTAAGTGCTGTTAGTTAGTATTCTCCTTTGTGGTGATGGTTACAAGCTGTTTGGCCGCCTTGGCAATATCATAAGCACATTGGATGACCTGCTGAGTGACCAGCTGCATATCCGGTACTTGGCTGCCATCTGAAGGCACCGCCTTCCTGCATTCACTCTGAAGTCGATAGGCGCTGGAGGTCAGCAAGCGCAGAGAGCCTCTTACCATTTCTGAGCGTGGTTTCTACAAGTTACAGTTAATATGAATAAATATGAGTGCACAAGAATCACTGTAGACAAGACAGAATTTAAATTGTACATCTTTCAGATCTACATTGACCTCTGCTGGTTAAGAGAGAAATGTTTAAATACCTTTGGAAATAGGGCAGCCATTTCTGTTACAGCCACATGAATTCTTTCTGAGCAGGGTATGAAGCTGTAAGGGCAAAAAACTGTCAGCATAGGTTCTTGATCTTAACATTAAATTACTGAGTAGCTTCAAAACATATCCTAAAAATAATTCACTAATTAGAAGTAAGTAAAACACAAAACCGTGCAATATTTAGATTAGCTTTAGATATCATGCAATTAAATAGACACTCTTTAAAAACATCAAAGCCCAGTGGATATAACATTTTTTTATATACACAGACTCCAAAATCATTCAATAAACAAACAATAAACTGAAAAGATGTTAACTATGCAAACACTATTCAGATGCAACTTTCCTCTGATACACAATACCAGTGTATTAAAGCCAGAACAAAACAACAATGCTAGCGCTTAAGGTAAAAAATGAAATTGGTTAAAATGAGTAGTCAAAGCAAAAGAAAGCTTATCAGCAGGTGGACAGGAGAAAATGCATGAGGGAGAGGAGAAAAACTGTGCCTGGTAGGCAGGGACAGAGGCCAGAGTACCAGGAGGTGGGATCAGGGGAGCGGAGGCCGAGCAGCTGGAGAGAAGGAGTGGGCTTTTCAGCCCAAGGAACCAAAGTGCTGAAACATCCCAAGCTATGTCTGAGCCGACGCACGCCTTCACGTTCACATGACCTCCTCATACTGATGATGGGGGGACATGGCAATACCAAAGTACCAACGTAACACAGAAGCAAAGGAAGTAAAGTAAGAGTGAATATAACCAACAAAAGGACATAAAAGAAAATGTGGCTATATAAAAATGGAGGCTTGAAACAAAATAAATGGGTAAAACAGCTGTTAGAATAATCAGAGATGCTGTTTTATCTTTAGATTTAGACCTTTCATGTTTGCTCTCCTGAGCAGCCCGCAGCAGCTCTTGGATATTCTTGGTAATCTGCTCAGTTTTTCGGATGACATCCTCAGTGCTGGGAAGAGCGGGATCTGTTTCCATCTCGAGATCATCCAACTCTGGGATAGAGCTGCCCTCCCCAAACCAGCCACTGCTCCTCAGCCTCCCCCTCCTGCAAAGGCTTTTTTATAAGACGTTGCAGAAAAATTACTGCCAAACATCTCCTTTTGTTTTCTAAAGACATAAGTATAAAATTGGTACAGGTGGATAACCAGGGCACATCTCTTACCTCAAGTCATCCATCTCAGCATCATTGAACGTATTATCGTAATCACTTTCTGGCATGCTGCTTTGCTTATCTAACTTTGATGCCTAGAAAGGGCAGAGAAAAGAAAAAAAATGTGTTACACTAATAATGTGATGCATTACAAAAAAAAAAAAAAAAACTACTGTGGTTTTAATAGAACTTTACAATGTACTGTAAGTGCTGCCAACAACAGTGTGATGTAAAAACAAGAAAGCTGTACAGCAACTGATTAGCGACATTAAGCTTTTTATATCAGTTAGTAGAACAGAAGACCGCCAATCATTTTGGCTTGGTGTTTTAAACTTCATTTTTAAGATGATTTTTAGTTATGTAGATACTTTATTGTATAGAATTTGCCTGGAAATATCCGTTAAACGCAAATGGGTTAGGATGACATCAGAAGAAACAAGTCATTCTTCAGACTGACTGACAAGTAAGCCATAGGAGTCATCATTTGAGGAGATGGAGGGGTGGTCCCACATTTCAAAAGAAAAGCTATTTCTAGGAAATATGATTAGCTAATGCTTGTTCTTTGTTGAGATAAATCTTTTGAGGACTATTAAAAACTCCAGATGAACTCTGAGTTTGATTCAAAACATGCTCTTCAAATCTTGCTAAACAAATTGTCCAAGCAAGCAAATCCTCTTCAAACCTTTAGTGTGCAAGATTCAGAAAAAAAGCTTGCCTAGTACTATATAAATAACACAACTTTGAGCTTAACATTGAGTGAACAGGCAGAGGGGGTTTGCAGGATGTGAAGGGCTGTGCATTTAATCTTGATTAGTGGTGCAGTTACAATGATGCCAGTGAATTTAACTGTCAGGTAATGGCAGGACGTGAATGGCTTGCTCATGCAGCAGTGCATCTAAAGAGCAGCATATAGAGAGAAACAGGACTCTATATGTTTGACTGTATCTCTCACAACCTGAGGGTGTACTTAACCTTTAGAGCACTTTCATCCTTAGACCATGACAAGTTGGATGGAAATGAGGGGAGGGATGAGGCAAAGGCACCCCTTTCCGTCTAAAGACAGGGTTTAAATAAAAAGTGATGAATGAAAAACAAAACATTGTAAATGTGTCATGAAGTTTGAACATATTTGCCACAACTTCAAGAGCTTAACATTTTAATGGATTAGATACAAAAAAATAATATCTACACATGCAATATCTAGACATGTATATTTACTTTAATTACAGCATTATGAGATGTTGCACAGATTATTTGTATTGTAGGTTTAATGCTCAATAACAAAAAAAATGTACAAAGCAAATAAATTAGTTTTACAATGTCTCCTTGCAAACTAAATAATACAAAACACTTTTGCTGATTTGAAAGTGTATGAACATTGGGAGAATCGGATGTGACATGAGTCAGAAATGCATGACAATGTTGCTCTTGTACAAATACCTTTGGACTTAGGTGACTGAAAACAAACAACTGTGCAAATGAAAGCAGAGGATATGGCTTGCAGGAAGGAAAACACAATAGCATAAGTCAAGGAAACAAGGCAGCAGACAGGAAGAAGCAGACGCTGGGAACAGGTCTTACTTACATTCGGTGGGAAGGGTTGCAGGGTAGGGAGACCCTCCTCTGGGTAGGGCATTTCCCCTTTAGGGAGATAGGGCTTCAGGCCTGAGCCGGTCTCATACATAGACATGGGCCGACTGGCCCGTGAGGACTGTCTCCTTTTCAAGGCTGAGGGGCTTGAGGGGTCAGGGTAGTCTGAACCGCTGGGGACCTGATAGATATTGGTTGTGACCTGCCGTCTTAGACATGTGTTCTCAGTTTGCAGAGATTGAAGCTGGAAGAGATGCAATACACTAAGAAGAGCTCTCAGCAAAGCAAGCTATTATCATCCCTGTAGTACTACAGATTAAACATAGAACCCAAGCTGTATACAAGGTTAGAAAATGGAATCAATATTCTGAAAAAGAAAGTAATATTTTACCATTGAGCTACCTAAGTAAAACGATAAGGTTTCATTGTGTTCTAAAAAGAGGTTCTAAAAAGTTTTCATATCCAAAGAATGTCTATATTTATACCAAATAGGATTAAATAATATTGTAATTATTGTTAATTAAGTAATTTAAAGAAATGGTCATTGCTACATAAACGCTGTACTTTAAGGGAATTTGCTGTTCCATTTAGATGCTGAGCAAGTGCTGAGCAAGCAAAAAGACTTTTACAGAAGCAGCTTAGGTCAAAGAAGTAGCTATAGAAGAAGAAATACTGGTGTTAAAGTACAACTACCAGTCAATATTACAGAAGGAAATGTAGAAAACTACATACCATGGGTTTAAGACCTGTATAGTAACTTATATGAGTATTATGTGTATTACAAAATACATTAAAGCTCTGTTTAACCAGGTTTGTACTGCTTTCTCCAACATACAATTATCTAAATGTGGATTCAAAATGCTGACGCAAACCATGCTAATCACCATTTACAAATTATCCAAAACTACAATTTTAAAATATACAGACATCAGAAAAATCTAAATAGCATATATACAGAAAAAAACTTTTGTTTGATAAGATATTTGTTAAATAAAAATGAGCTATTCATGTGTTATGAAAAATGACAACTAAAATATGCAACAAAACAACAGAAGTATTTATATAAATGTTTTACATACATAAAAACACAGATTTAAAAAGATGGAGAAAGAAAAACATGCATAAAATTCATGTTAGTCACAACCTACTCTGTATAATTTATTAAACATTCTTCATGCTTAGGCCTTTGAACATGCTTGTTAGTGAGTCCTAGGTCAGAAATAAACTAGAACCAAAAATTAAAAAATGAACATGCTGGACACAAGAAGAAATGGACCTGCAGGGCATCACAGCAACCTTTTCTTGCAACCGAGTGTTCTGATTTTGGTAGTAGTAGCCTCCAACCCATAGACATTACTCTGAGCAGGAGAGGAGCTCCGATGACCACAGCAGTTGCCCACAGCCCCCCCATCTGCCCCATAGGTTAGTGATCACAGAGCACGGTGGGTACCTTTTTCTGCATCAACCTCAACTCGTCACTCAAGTTGTTGTTGGCTTTCATTAGCTCCTGAATTTTTGTTTCGGAAGCAGTGAGAGCGTTTTTCACCTCTAGGTATTCTTGCATAGTAATAGGGCTGTCAGAGAGGTCTGAGTCCAGGCTCTGGTAAATAAAAACATAAACACCTCAATGAATCGCTTTTAAGAGTTTGAATGATTATCTAAATTTAAGAATTACCTTTGTTCTATTTTCTTTGCTAACAGGCATATCTTGATCTGTGTCCTCATCTGATGCAACGCTGTCATAGTCAGGCTGGTCATTGTCAGGACTATCACCAAAATGCCTCACAGATACATTTTTCAGGATGAGATCAGTATTATCTTGAATGGGAAATAAAACAACACAATCAGCCAGTAAAACAAACAATATGGAATAAAAAAAACAAAACAAAACACTAACCTTGAGAACTGCCAACCGAATTCCCTTGTTGTCTGCGCTTAGCATCACTTAATATATCGATCACTAGAGTTGCAAATTCATGTGCGTTAAATCTTGCAAGTTTCTGTCGTCCCTATGAAAAAAACAAAGAATTGTAATGTAAGATTTTTTTTGTGGGGAGAAACAACAACACAAAACCATAGATTTAGAGTTTAAGAGCTGCACCTGGTTTCTAGTTGAGGAATATTCTGGATTTACCGGAAGAAAAGGCACCACAGTTGTCTCTGACACAAGAGTGCTGTGATTCTGTGTAGCCAGCCAAACTGAAGTGGAATACGGTAAGAATTTTTGAATTAGTAAGGAGATAATATAATAATAGATAGAGATATCCCCCTAAATGTACCTGCATCGGTCTCTCGACGGTCCACCTCATCATACACATCCATAGCCAGCTCCTCAAATAAATGATTACTGAGCTATGGAAAGTATCAGTCAGTGAGCATTTGTTTGAATAATATTTAAACTCGGTTACTAATTAATAATAATAAATATTACTCACTGACTGCAGCTTTTTCTTTGCAGCCTTGGCCAGTTCTGATAAATCCAAACTGCTAGAAATAGAAACAACCTTAGTAAGGACGTGCTGTTAAAATGATAGTCAACTCAATGCACACTTATGAATTATACTCACATATTTCTTATCCATTAAAAGAGAGCAAATAAAAAGCAAACACATAATGTAAGTTTCCCTGCAATAAATGCACTTGTTTAAAGATTTTAATTGAGATTATAGCACTCTGGCCAACCAAGTCATGTGATACATCATATTCTCTAGATACAGATGTTAGCGCCATGAAGAGCAGCATCACCTCAAACAATTTGCTGGTTTGACTGAAACTAACCCAAGCCTTTAATCCTGCTACATTTAACTAAGAGATATGTTTAGAAGTGAGATATAATTTGCTTCTTACCTGTCAGCCATTTGGGGAATGATGAAATGCTGTCCATTTTTATGATCTGAAAGAAACAACAAGGAGAAAGAAACACAATTCACATTTTATTAACAAAATTAGGCCAATGTATATAATCTTTATTCACAAAGGATATAATCAACCCATAGCAGACACCAAATACCTGGCTTTCTCCCACACAAGTAAAACGCCAGTCGATCTGTAAGCTCATACTGGATCTCCACCAGTCGATCTGCCAGGTCATGGTGGCCAGCTTCTCTGTTGAAACATGTCCAAATAACAATCAAAATATAACAAACTCAAAACAAAAACAAATTCTAGATAAGCGATTGACTAACCTTGCATAGTCAATGGGCGTCTTGCCATTGCTGTCAGGTGCCCCAGGATCTGCCCCATAAACTGTCAACAGCTCAGCTTGAGATACTTGTCCAGCCTTTGCAGCCACATGCAGTGGAGTGTTTCCTTTTTCCTGAATGACAAATAGATTAGCAGTGCAAAACCCTTTCAACTAAAGTATAATTATGTGGTTAAAAAATGTGGTTAAATCTTACGGGGTGAAAAAAGTTTGCTTGGGCTCCCAAAGACAATAACCTCAAACAAGTCTCAAGGTTCCCTGTGCGCACACTTGAATGAAGTTGCTAACAATAAAAAAAAAAAGAAAATCAGTTGTGACCATGTATTTCACTATTTTAAATGAAAAAATTGTGCGTGTGTTTGTGTGTGTGGGGGGGTCAGTTAGCTTACTTTGCTTAAATCCTTTGCTGTATTACTGTCATCCTCCCGACATGGCATGCGATGGACAAATGCTAGCATTTGATATTTGGCTTTTATAAATTCAGATTTGTTTGGGCTTTGGAATAAGAAAAAAGAGGAAAGATATGAAGGATGTATGGAAAATGTAATGCAAGGGTCAAATGTTAAAACAATAACTACTCACTGCAATTTGTCCTGAGGATTGGCCTTGCGTTTTCCACTCATTACAGATGCAGGGTCCAGAAGTGAGTGCTCCCATATTGAATTTGCACCGTTGTTATATAATGTCTGAACCATCTAGATTAAATACAAAGATAATATGTAACTGTAAAATCTGTCTCTTTGATAACAAACAGACAAAAAGCTGCCTGAACTAACACTTTGCGTATATACAAAATCAATACACATCAGTGGCCTCTAATGTACAACCTGATGCCATAGATTTATTTTTAGCATAGATATGAAACTCAAACTACTTCTACTTCTACACATCAGGGAAGACGATCATTGTGTGTGCAACTAAAAAGTCAACAAAAGCAAAAGCTACAAAGATTGTTATTTAAAAGAATGAGCTGTTCTGTGTAATTACCTGTAGCTGAGTAGGAGGCCACGGTGTGTGCGTTATGTGCCGGACTTGGGAGCTGTGTCTGCCCAGGCTTCGATGAACGCTGCAGCACTCATCACAAATCAACACGCCCCTGTTCACTGAGGCCCAGCGAGGCTCTGTAGTGCACAAATATGCACACACCCCAATATTTAGTACACTTTTGTCGCATTTGCTTTAAGTTACAAAGCCAGCCTCATTCTTTTTACATTTATCAGTGTGGTATTTTTATTATCATTAGAAGCAACACTAAGGACCTCAAAAAGATCTTATAAAGCTCTTATATGGAAAAGCGGTGCACAGCATGTGAACCTTGTTAAAATGTGAAATAATGCATATGCAAACCTGCAAAATTGAGATTACACTAATGCAACAGTTTTTTGCAACCCCAAGGGAGCTTTCGGACCAACATCAACAACTGTGGCAAATAACTATGTGGGGGGAAAAAAACAAAAAAACTAGCGTCAGTGGGTAATAATAGAGGGCAAGACAAGACAAGACAAGAGGTCGCTAAAAGCTTTCTCACCTTTGATTTAGGTTCAGTCCCTTATTATGTAAAACAGAAATAAAGGGGGCAGTTTAGGTTTTAGTTGCCTCCACCTTAGAGTTGGGAAATACAGCAACTTCCTCTTCTAAGGCATTTTACTTTTTGTGAACAAGACCCACAGCTTTATTTTGCCTATTTAACTAAGACACTGAAATTAAGTGGTTTTAAGAAGAGGATACAGTGTTGTACACACAATATTTGCTTGGAATGCCATTGAGCCTGTGGTCTAAAATGCATATTTTTGACCAACAGACTGACACACTATATCACAGACAGTGAAGAAGACTGTGCTGAGGAGCAGCTGAGGTGTGGGGGGAACAGCTGCAATGGTTGGTCGTCACAGTTTGGCACCTGGCCCCTCCTCAGTCCTGACTTTCAGACAAAACCTTAGTACTACTCTTTTGTTTTGTTTTTTTCCTCAGTGTGTGCTGCTAAATTTAATACAAGATATTCCAACTAAAAATAATCACACCCAACAACTGGTAGAAGTAATATGGAATGGCTACCCAGGGCAGCTGTTGTTAGGACTTAAGAGAACTCACAAATTGAAATGACTCAATGAAATGCAAAGCAGGGTACTGCTTTTATCAATCATTTGTATTTTAGTTCATATATTATTTCAATGGTCCGGTTATCAAAAGGCAAATTTGAAGGTTGGCTGGTAACTGAACTGCTGATTTTGATGTTCCAGCAAACTATTGTAAATGCATTGTGGTTAAACAAATAAAAGAAATGCAGTGAAGCAAAAGAGCAATTCTTTCAGCATCCTGTTTTGCTTCCTGTGCCTTAAAAAGACCTCATGTCACTTCTGTATAAATGAAACAGAAAAGAGCGCCCATAATGCAGTTATAATTTGGCCAATATTCAAAATCCTTTCATTTTTTTATCATTATGTCTAGGATTGTACGTTTTAAATTGCTTTTAATTGTGTAACAGTAGCTTTCGTTCAACCACAACTCTCTTTCTCACTACAAAACATGGGGTATTACCCGTTACTGACATATGCACTGTGGACAAATAGCATATTAATAAATTATGACATTTCATTTGTAAATTCCCATCAGAGCTCTGCTCTCAAATGTTTCAGGAGTTTAGATGCTTTGACTTAGCGAAGCTTTTAGACAAATGGTACTAGACAAATAAGAGACACTAATAATAATCTGCTTACCTGGCGAACTGCAGTCTGCACAGACCTCTGTGTTTCGCAGGCGTTTAGACATCCTTTACGCGGCAAGAAATGTCTTTTAAATTCAACTCTGGGTTGTTTTTCTTGGGCTTATCATTGATTGGCTTCCGCACTAGCAAGAACCACAGAACCACAACAACGAACAGCTACTTCAATTAACTGTTGCTAAGTTGGCCTTATCGTTTGGGTTGTCGGATGTGTTGAAATCATAATAATTATCCTGCTGAGATACGATGCGCTTGCCGTCAACTTCGCTGACTTCAAGTGTGGGTCTTGACAAGGTAAGTAGCCTTATATAGTAGTTTACTCCTCATAGACTAGTAGTAAGCTACATGGAGGTATGGCAATGGGCAATTCACAGTGGCAGCTGCTGAGGATCGCCGACCTACGTTTTGAGTTTTTTTGCCCCGGGTTTAGCCTTAAAGGTATTCCTTACGTTCTCTGGCATAGCAAATATAAACAAAATCATATATGTCCTTTGAGTAGTGGTATGTTATAGGCCTGCTTGCGGTATCCGTACGAACAAGTTTTTTTAGATGGTTTAGAGAAGTAACATATGACCTAAAAGACTAAGCCGAGGGAAAAAATTAAATCTGTAAGAAAGAGGGACGTTTCATTTAGGTAGCCGTGAAAAACGGCACATTCAAAATATGTGTTAAGATATGGTTATAATATAGTTTAAAATTAAATCTCTAAAAACATAACATGACTATAATATAATTCCAAATAGTTTGTTTTGAATATTATTTAAAATCGGTTCAACTAAAGAAGACTCTGTGCTGTGTTTGCTGGTAGTTGTAGATGCATATTTTTAACGCACCTCACTGTAACGTCATCAAGTCGGTCCCATGTTGACCTTATTGGGCTAACGGCAGGTGTAATATTTTAGTTCTCGGTAATAATGTCGATTTTGATGTCTCTTTACGAAGATGTAGTATGATCTATTAAATGTAGAGCTGTAACTTTATCAATTAATTTGATTAAGGAAAAGATTATACTATGGGGAAATTACAAACACCCCCATGCGAACACCGAGAATGATTGCGTCCAAACTGGAACTGACCACTCGTGTTTGTAAAAGGAAGAGGGCATTAACAATTTCTTTCTCACAAATTCATGAAACTGACACTTTTTTATGAATACTTTATAGTTCTTTATTCAAAGTGGCTGTTAAAATAGTTTAAAAAAACATAGTATTGAGTAGACTATGAAGCTGTTTTTACGCAGTGCACCCCTGTCATTTTTGTGCATCTTTACAGACACTTCCTTGTTCAAAAGTTTTATTTAGAGGAAGGCTAGGTAGAAAGTTTGCAATTTGTTTGGACATTTTCATTATAGTTACCGAGTTATTAGAGTGTAAATGCCATGTATTCAAACTTTCTGCTTCTCTGATGTTCTCCTATGGCTGTAATCACGCAAAGCTAGCTACATTTCTACCGAGGCTCCGTGGAGATGTCCACGGCTAATGTTAGCGAAGAGATCCGGGTGAAGTTTCCCCTGCACTCCTCGGTGTGGACCAATGATTACAGACAGCTGGAGGAGCACATAAGGTTACCAGAGGTTAGTCACGAATTGATTTAGTCGATTATTTGCATACAATTGAAAGCTTTCCAACGTGAGCAATTTAGTTTGCAGAAGCTGTGGCCCTCCTCTTACATACAGCACATGTTTACATATTGGTCTACAGTACGCCTGTCATATCAGTGCCTAGTTTCTGATTAACAGGACAGCCATGTTGTAAAATTAAAACGCTTTGACACAATTGGAAAAGCCTGTTGGTCTATATAATCTGTTAGAATTGAATACAACAAGATGCCTAATAATTGCTTGAGATCTTAACATTTAAGCTATATTGGAGCTATAGTTCATTGTCTGGCCTTATTTTAAAATGTCTTTTGCAGTTAACACTAACATCACGTTTTATAGATTTGACTTGTGTGTAAACAGTCTGAAACATATTTTCTTTCATTTCATTGTAATTCTTCAGAATGACATTGAGGCTTTGGATCCCAGAGGCCGGAGTCCTCTGCACCTGGCTGTGTCTCTTGGACACCTGGAATCTGTGAGAGTCCTCCTGAGACACGGTGCCCAAGTAACTAAAGAAAATGCCAAGAACTGGACCGGTAAGCCTTATCAGTATTTATGTGGTGGCATGATGCTACTTGCTTCAATCCTTCTATTATAGATTTTCTCATCTCCTAGTTTTTAGACCGCATTAGTTACATGTCACATTATAAGTGCTATGAATGTATTTTTTAATTGATCTTAGCTTTGGAAAACATGGTTCTTTACAAAGATTTATTGGGTGTTTATAATTGTCTTTATCTGTGCAGTGTTGCAGGAGGCAGTCAGTACTGGAGATCCAGAAATGGTCCAGTTAGTGCTTCAACGCAGAGACTACCTCAAAGCCTCCACTGCTCTTGGAGGAGTGCCTGAGCTGTTGTCTAAGATCCGAGAGGTTTGACCATTTTAATGTCATCTTTTGCTATCTCTGTTTGTTTCTGGCAAAAATGCTTTGTTTTTGTTTTTTTTATCAGTCTCCAGATTTTTATATGGAAATGAAGTGGGAGTTCACAAGTTGGAGTAAGTTTTAGTTTTTGTTTTGATATACTTTTACATGTGGAATCTTGACAGATGTGTAATACTGTTCTTTGCTGGCTGCTGAACATGTGACAAGACATACAGGAAAAACCACATACTTACCTACTGGACAAAGTTTTAGTTTTACATATGAGTTTGTGTTTTGTACATTGTTGTCAAGTGTTGATGTCATTATATTCCAGTTCCTCTTCTGTCCCGGGTATGTCCAAGTGATGTTTGCCGCATTTGGAAAAGCGGTGCAAATCTGCGAGTTGATGCCACACTACTTGGATTTGAGAATATGACCTGGATCAGAGGTCGTCGAAGCTACATCTTCAGAGGAGATGGTGTGTTTACCTCTTGAAGGGTGTCTTTATATAAAGCTTTTTATTGATAAATCTTTAAATAAAACTGTTCACAATAGATTCACATGCAGAGTTAATGGAGGTAAACCATGATGATAAAGTGGTGGACACAGAACGCTTCAACATATCCCAAGAAATGGAGGATGTCACTCTAGAGTCAATGCAGCCTGCAGAACAGGAAGTTGCCAAAAGACTGACCACTCCTATTGTCAACACATACCTGGACACAAAGGATATTGCTTTTGAGAGGCAGGTTTTAGTGAGATTATTTGACAAGCGCAATAAATATACTTTATTTTACACCACTTTTTGTTTATGATTATTGTTTTGATATTTTAAAGCAATTGTTATACATATGTATAATATAATGTATATAATATTGTATATAAAGTCTTATGTAGTGCAATTCTTTGATAAGCCACTAAGCTTTGTTAATGTATTATTTATTAAAATTAATCTACTGCTCATTTTTACAGGAGCAAGTCTGGTATTTGGGGCTGGAGAACTGACAAAACTGAAGTTGTCAGTGGGTTTGAAGCCAAGGTTGACTTTTTACATTTAAAGTGGATTGCTACAACAAGCACAACAGTGATTTGTCATTTACTAAATTTAGTTTGTGTTCTCTTCAGGTTTTTAGTGTGAACAATGTAAATGTGGTCATCAGGACACGAACAGAGCATCTTACAGATGAAGAGAAATCTCGGATAAAAAGTGAATAAAATGTTCTTTATACAATCAGCAGTGAATTAGACATTTTTTTGGATTCAATAAAGTCTTCTAGGAAAATTCACTACAGTCTTTAAACACAGGTGAAAGAAACATCCTCGAATCAATTTTGGGCACTGTGGAGCAGCACAGTACAGCACAGGGGGTAAGATGTATGCATTATTTTTATGAGAAACGCATGTTGCTTGCACTGGTCATCTGATTTGACTGATATTTATCTCCGCAGGACCTTACTCTGGAGTACGCAACTGCCAATAATCCTACTGCCATCACCCCTGAAGAATATTTTGATCCTAACTTTGATTTGGAAAACAGAGATATTGGCAGACCTATTGAACTCACCATTCGAACTCAGAAGTAAAACAGTTTTATGATATTTGATTTGTTCTCATAGCTGGTTATTTGTTCTCTGTATAAAACGTCATCTCTTTTCTCACAGATTCAAAGGTACATTATGGATGAGTGAAGAACATCCGCTGTCTCTAGTGGAGCAGGTGACACCTATTATTGACCTAATGGCTCGCACTAGTTCGCATTTTGCCAGACTCCGGGATTTTGTCACCCTGAAATTTCCTCCTGGATTTCCTGTTAAAATTGGTATTTGTGGCAGGACACACTTTCAATTCTTGTGTTGCTCCATTCACTTGGCATTCCCTGTCTAACGTGCCAAACTTCTTTTACAGAGATTCCCCTGTTTCATGTGCTAAATGCCAGAATTACCTTTGGTAATGTCAATAAATGTAGTACAGAAGAGGAGGCCACTCCATCACCAGCAGCCACACCAACATCTGGAGAAGACCAAGAAGCTGCAGGTGTGAATGCAAGCAACCCCACAATATTGTGTCCGAGTTGTTTTCTAAATTGTCTGACTTTTTCTTTTTGCCTAGCATTGCCTGCATTTCAGGTAAGTTCCTCTGTGTTTGAGGTTCCTCCATATTACCATCGTCGAGGTGGCAGCCGCCACACGCCCATGTCCAACAATGATGAAGAACTTCTGCAGTACGCCATCCATCAGAGCCTCTTGGAGTCTCAGGGAATCTCTGGCCAGGTCTCAGTCAACACACCACCAGCATTAAATACATTTCTGTTTGTTTTCCTCTAAATGCAGTTCATTTATGCGTATGTGATTTTAGGAAGGGACTTGGGATGATGGTGATGGTGATGGTGACTTCACTGATTTAATGCACAGTAGCCAGAGTGACAGGTAGGATTTGTTCTTTGTTATAAGCATACAGTTATTTTTTTCTTGTATATATATCTGTTTACCCTCATAGATGTGTAAGTAAAAAGCCACAAACCTGTGGTGTAACTACCAATGTTGTTTTAGGAGCATCCCAGAGGGGGCACTAGAGCATCGCAGTGCATCAAGCCCGGCAAGCTCCTTCTCTGCCTCCAGCCCAGATTCAGAGCTTCGCTTGGCCATGGAGCTCTCAACACAGGCTCAAGAGGAAGAGGAGAGGCTGAGGAAGCAGGAGGAAGAGGAACTGGAGAGAATATTGCAGCTATCACTTACGGACAAGTAACAAGGGAAAAAGAGGGAAATTCTTGTGAGGCTATGCCAAACTAATGATATTGTAACTTGTAACAAATTCAGATGCAACCATTGCACCTCATTTTACCTTCTCAGCCTCTGTAGTCTTCTATGCAACCTCAGAATTGTTCCATACAGGATTTTGCACATGCAATATCAAACTCTCTGCCTCTAATGTTTTCAAATAGCTATTTTTGGCATACTCATTTTGTTTCAATGTCTTTACATCTTAACGATTAGTTAATGGATCATCAACATATCATCACATATGTTCCACTTTTTTCATTTATTTTCGTTAATATATGGGAATCATAATGATGATTATTTAATCATTTAGTCTTTGATTCCCTTCAATGATCACCATCCCTACATATTATCACCAGATGGTTGTTTTGTGGTACTTTTGCATCAACATAACTATGGCCATGATGGAATGGATGTTTCTCTGCACTATGTTGTCTATGTAGCCTACTAAGATGCTTTGTTGAGCAACACAGGCTCACAGCAGAAATCTCAGGGTTCGATTTTACAGACTCTTTAGAGCTGGCAGATATTTGACTGTTTGGATTTCAGCTTGGTAAATGATTCTATGGTGTAAATGGTATCTCATGCATAACTGTCTTTCCTTTACCTTTGTTTTATACCTACAATTGAGTCATAACCTTAA
Organism: Rhyacichthys aspro; assembly: GCA_036850595.1. Lineage (NCBI taxonomy): Eukaryota > Metazoa > Chordata > Actinopteri > Gobiiformes > Rhyacichthyidae > Rhyacichthys > Rhyacichthys aspro. The sequence goes on from CM072156.1 coordinate 13,457,230, forward strand.
GTCCTTAACTATAAGTATCCTGTGCTTTTTGAATGTACGCTCTTTACTTGGGAAATTGAAAGCATGTTGCTGTAAAACAGTATTGTAATCAGCCGCATGATAAGATTTTCAATGAGGGTTTGAACTTTCACAGCCTTTTCTAACATTAGATTTTTTTCATGTTTTCTAGTGTCGTGATGAGTTGTTTTGTCCTGTTAACTGTCAATGAGAAACATCAAGCATTTTAAATGAGCTATAACTACAGTTCAAAATGCAGTAGCAGAGACCAGTTAGTCTGTGGATTTACGGCTGTAGTGCTGTCACGCCATCTTCACAGTGATAGCTAAGTCTGTCAACTGCGAACCTTTGGGCAGAAGGGGAAATGGCAGACTCCCAAGATGAGGCTCCCAGCTAGATGTAGTTGTTTTCAGCACGTGCCAACCGCTTACCCTGATGGAGCCAAAACAGTGTCACTCAAAGTAAACTTTCTCAACAGTTTATGTAGAGTTTATTAAGAGAGAATTTACTGTGTAACATTACCATAACAAGGTTGTGTTTGTGACAAGGTGCTGAAAACATTAACCACTATTATGGAGTTCACATTCAACCACTCTTTCTACATTGTTGGCTTAGAAATGCAGGGTTTACTGCATTAAAAAAAAACTATGATAACAAGCAAATGGCCAAACTGATTAACTGTCTTTGAGTGATATAATGAAAACGTTTATAATACATTGCTGCAGTGATTTTATTATGTCACGATTTGAAGAGATATGTTGGTTTAAAATGTTTCTAAAATAAAAGCACTTTCTATTTCTATGTGATCTGAATTAGGTTTAGTGTTTTTATAAACAAACCAAGTCAGTTATACAAGCAATATACGCTGGGCTTTTGAATGTCACTTTTAAAAGCAGTCGCACTTTCATCCAGATCATTTTCAAAAGCCAGTGACAATGTGAAATGATTGACCAATGTTCATCACTCCATTTCAATTAATTGTTGACAGAAATGAAGATTACAGCTACACACTAACAACAACAATAACACATAAGTCCCTTGTGTCCAAAGGTCTGAGACTGAGCAGGTTTAGTCTTGGTGTAGCTCTCCAAATTTCCACTTGGGAAACTTCACCTGCGAGGCTGAGGTTTGTAAACGCAGACAGCCATGAAGATCAGGAGCAGCAGTAAAACAGCGAGGACACTCCCCAAAGTCACTGCATGGACACAAACACAAGACAATCACTGCTAATGTCAAAAAAACAGATGGCACAAGCAGATCGTCTCACTCTACATCGTTTAACTTTCTCAGCATTTGAAATGTTCAAGATGGAGAAGCTTTTTGCTCTCTACAAACAATAGGAGCCCTTCAGCAGCATCACTGTGGGAAAGGTCTGGAAAATAGCTTTACACTTTTACCTAAATCCTGCTTCTTTAACACTTCATAAGCTCGCTCGGAGAGTGTAGAGTTTTCTTGTTCCGCTCTGACTAACATGCTGAAACACAAAATGAGTGTTGGTGCTGTCAAACGCATGTTGTTCGGAGAGTTAAGGAGCGATGTGAAGACCATGATGAAGAGGAGAGGCAGGTCTTCTTCCGCTGTGGCATCTAGGTCCTAGTGCCCTCTGTTTCTCTGGTCACAGGGAATGAGCTGTGAGTCCATTCTCCATAGATGACAATGGAAGATTATTCTCTAATGTTCTTTCATATGTTGATTTCATACATTTTTTTTCTTTTGTTTGTTTCTTCAGTAGGATTGAACTCAAATGAAACTGGCCCTACAAACCTGGGACTGATGTTAATGGCCAATGCAACACAATTTTTTTTCCCCAAATCAGTGAATCTGCTGGTAAGCCTACATCTGCATTGCTTTTGCAGAAATATATAAATAAACTACATTTGTCTTATTGACCTCTGACATTCATATAGGCCCAGGTGCAAACAATGCCTGGCTATGTTTTTTTAAGGTTTGGTTTCTAAGGTCTGCTTTGTTTTTGCAAAAGTTATTATTTGCACCTCTCTGTTGTTATTTTACAGGTTTATTCACGAAATCTCAGACTGATTGAACCTTTTTGTGGTCTTACCCCTATGCCTCTCATCCATCTACCTACAGAAGCTACTGCTCTGCTATTGTATCTTATCAAATAAAGCATCTTTCTTACTGGGAACCATCAAAGAAGTATGGGCCTTCACCACATTTCCATTTCTAAAATGTCAAAGAGCAATGAAACAAAAGGTCAAGCTCCTTGAGGCTATACTTTTTATATATATTTACTGCGTGACTGATGTATATGGCCTTTACCTCCATCTTCTATAGAACTTTAGACTCCAGACCATTAAAAACACTTATCGCTCTTAATTATTTGCCAGGAAGGCTTAATGAGTGTTGGCAAATGTCACTCACGTTAGCCTCAGATGAAAACTGGATGCTTCCGGGATCACATTATGATAGGACATTTCATAATAGTGTTAACTCAAAGATCCTGTGATGACATTAAAGGGTGTTTTAGGTTCAAATAAAATACATCTTACTATGCCTAAAGCTTTTAATCATTTCAAAATGTGAGCACTGAATAAAGTGATGCAGTTTCACACCCATATATTATCCAGTATATGTATGGTAGCCTTATGATCCAGCTTCTCCCACTGTTTTGTATTTGTCATTACTATAGCCTACAGAGCAATACATAACCACAAGGCAAACTGTGAACTAAAAAGAAAAAAGAAACAATGGCACACCTGTAGCCTTAGGGTCTTTGACTGCAAGGATGGCATTTAAATATCAGAAAATTGTTGTATGTGCTCTTCTAGGGCTCACTTTGTCTCAGATCACCTTTAACTACTACTACTACCAATCTAAAACACTTACACTCTACATTCAATTCAGTCAGCTTTTCCCCCATGTTTTTACCTGCTTCTCTTTTATGCGTCTCTCAGGCTTTCCTGTTCTCAACTTCAATAGCCGTCACTGACACAAAAGGCCTTTGATCCATCCACTGGCCAGTAACTCAATGAGTAATCGTATGTGTCTCACCACTTGATGCTCTTGTATACATTCATACATGGCATTGTGACGCCATTGAGTCTTAATCAAGCATAAAATCAGCGTGTGAACATAGATGAGCCTTACATCATAGGGATGTAAATCTGTCTTCTAAGGACTGACTAATGCATGTTTTTGCATAATGGACTGCATTAGGCTGAAAAAATAATTCCTCAACAAAAATGAGCATGTTCGACTCTTGTGCAACTATTTCACAAAACTGTGAAGAAAAGATGAAAGAAACATGAATGCGTAAATATTTTTACTGGATTATAAAATATCATTTGACTATTGAATCTGATAGAATTATATATAAACATTTATAAACATCTCACAAAACCTACATTTTCTTTTCAATATAATCAACATGAAACATATAAGACATGCTCTATTGTGTGTGGCAGAAACAGTGTAACAGTCATTAGATTGAAGACATTGTCTGGAGAGGCAAAATATCAATACAAACCTTTACAACCTCTTAAACACAGTGTAACAATTAAAGCTGACAAATTAAGGCAAAAGATGCTATTAAATGAAAATTGAACAAGGACTATTATTGACATTATAGTTATAGTTATACTGTTACAAAAGTCTACATTTTATAGTTTATGTCTGTTTATGTCTTATTTGCTCTCATTGTGATGACATTAAAAAACTTTAATTCATTCAGGATTCAATGCTTAAACTGTCATCTTTGTTACAAACACACAAAGGAAACAGCTATATCCTATAACAGTCTTTTGATAAATAAACCAGTGTTTTGAATGCTTTGAGTTAAATGATGTTCTTCACAATAATTAATTTTATAGTTTTATCTTGATTTTAGTTCTAGCATTCCTGGGCCTCACACAGTTGTTTCATTTGGCACCAGTGTCTCGACATAAAGCTGTGTTTTAAATATTTTAATGGAGGCTAGCAGCATTTAGCGTTTGACTGGCACTGGGGGTGCAGCGAAAAAACTGCCATCAACAAAACAGAACAACCATAATACCTACTGACTGTGAATTTCAACCGACAATGAGTTGCTTTTTCATGCATTATATTTTTATCTGTGTCTATGGCACAGTGGCCATGTGGAGGCTGTCTGTGTGGATGTCTGGTATGGTCCTCTCTGGTCTCAGACACACTGCAAGTCTCTGTTGAAGATAATGCAAATGGACAAAATTTCAATAAAGTGTATAGTACTGTTAATATCTCTCTTCACATTAAAGTCCCAGTATTGGCGGACCTGTTTAAGTGACCCAGGGGTCCACACCAGCTTGTAAACCATGTAGATAGGCACCCACATAAAGGATGACAGGCCTATGATGTATCCCACAGTGATGCTCCAGTCTGGGTACACGTAGTCAAAAAGTGTGAGGGATGGTGCTTTCAGTAGAGAGCTCACTATTATGTACTGCAAAAAAAGAGACAGTTTTTTAAAAATAATTGTGAGCCAATGTATCAAAGAGAAACATGATAAAATGTGAGAACTCCACATAGAAGTGTCAATGTTATATTTTGTGTGTGAAAATGGGCTTTATGTGTAGCTTTGTGAATGAATGTTACATCTTTTCAATTGTGACCTTTTGTGCTCTTACAGCTAGAAATGCTGGACTGATTGCCACCCAGCAAACCCTCCAGAATAATCCTGGTGCTTTTCCCAACATGGCTTGAACATCACTGCTAAATCTTTTGATGCCTGAAAAATCAGAATGAGGTAAACAGAAACAAATATGAGCTTTTGACAGCACTATATTCTGTGATGTAGATACATAGAAATGGCAAATATATGATTTCCTGTGTTTACCGTAGAACCAGGAAACTGCAATGGCCTCAAGGAAACCAACTGCGATAATGGAGCACCCTACTCCAAACTCCTCAAGCAGTTTGACCACATAGGCACCGCCCTGCATAGAGACTTTATGTAACTCATGATATATGCTTTTGTAGATGAAGTGATTATGGAAAAACGTACATTTGTTAGTGTGCTTAGAGAGCCCAGAAAGCAGACAACTACCAATCCCAGCACAAAAAGTTCCCGTCTTTGAGAAAAATGTTCTGGATATTCATCCAACAGAGCAGTAATGATGGCCTCCAGTCCACCAAACTGAAACAGAGAAGACCATAGCAGTGTCAGACGTGCTTTTGTTTTCAGATTTATATTTAAATGTGTCAGGTTTTAGAGTTCATACCGTACTGTCAAGGCCCAAGGTAATCATCATCACAAAAAAGATGATCGCAAAAAATGTTGAACCCATCATGTTAGCAATGGCTTCTGGGTACGTGATAAAAAGTAAACTTGGTCCTGAAAGAACAAGTGGCTGAACATAGTTTGACATCATATTTTACATTTAGTTCTTCTTATTTTACTCAGAATATCTAAGTACTTACCTTTATCTTTGGCTACTTCCTCCACCTCCACCTTTCTCATCTCTGCCATGTAGCCCAATACAGTAAAAATGACAAAACCTGACACAAAGCTGGTCAGACAGTTCACCAAGCTGGTCACAATAGCATCTCTGGAATAAAAACGGAATAAAACCTGATCAGGAAATAAAGCATGATGAATACGGGTCTGGGTCATGGACAGATTTAAAAGCTTTTGAGCTTCTTCACGTGGAGACACAGTTCTTACCGATAGCAGTTGTTTGTAAAAGGGTTGTAGCTGGAAAGAGCCAGGAGCACCCCAAATCCAGGCCCCAGAGAGAAGAATATCTGAGCAGCAGCATCCACCCACACCTAGAGAAGATCTGTATAGTTTATCTGCACTATTCCTTAAATATGTTTATATCAGTGTATAAGTCCAGCAGAAGCTAATCATTCAGTATCATTTGTGGAGCTGATTGGTGTTGGTCGGTGTTTGAAAACACTGCTGTAGTTGCCACACAGCTGTACACTCGGAGATCTGAAGAGGTGTGCACATTCGGCATTAAAAAGAAGAAAGAGCTCTGAATGTTGGTGAGTGCAACAGAAAGGGAGGCCTTTGTTAATGGGTAGAAAATCTAACCTAATTATGCATCTTATTATCCAGCTCTGTGGCTTATTTATGCATCTCATTTCAACTCATCCATATTCCCATCCAAGCAAAGCACTCACTCATGTTTAGCATACAAGCACACAGCGTAGAAAAGGATGATGAGGACATTAGAAAATAGTGATCAATCCAGATTTACAGATCTAATCAAGGTTATATTTTTTTAGCATGATGTTAAGTTTGTACAACTCACACTAGTTTCAAGCAGTTTCTCCCACTGTGGCTTTAAGTAGAAGACCACACCTCGCCAGGCTCCTGGCAGCGTGGCGCCTCGGATGAGCAGGATAATGAGAACAATGTAGGGCAAGGTGGCAGTCACCCACACGACCTAATGAATCAGACAGAGACAAATCCAGGAATCACAAACGTGTGTACTCTTCAAATGGCTGAACTAGTCTGAGTTACCTTCCCTGATGTTTTCACTCCCTTCCAGAGGCTGAAGTATACAATCGTGAAAATGAGGAAAAGGCAGAGCATCAACTGCCAGCGTACACCTCCAACATTTGTGAGGCCTGTCGACTCATGAATCTCTAGAACATTCCTCCTGTTTGGGTCAAACATATTATATTCAGCATGACAGAAAGGTTAGACACTTTAGCATGTGCATACCACATGACTGTAAAGCTAATCACATGCACTCTCCCTTACTCACACTTACATGCACTTACGTGTAAAATTCCTCTGCCGGAGAACGGGAAGTGTTGGTCCAGGTGACGTTGTTCAGCCCAAAATAGTTGGTGCAGTTAGGGGTATTCCACACATTGTCACAGTTTGCCCAAGGCAAGATTGAAGAGAAAGAGGAGTAGAAATAGAAGAGGGCCCAGGCAATAATAGTGTTGTAGTAGAAGGACACATACAGGGCAATGATACAAATGGCATAGCCAATACCTGAAAAACACAGACATCATAATATTCCTTCACAGTCAGAACAGTTTTGGACATTTACAGTGCAGACATTTACAAGAAAAATCTAATTTGATGTAGTTATTCACTGTAAGATAACATGTGTTCACATAGTAGAAAATGCATTGTTTTGTATTTGGTCAAAACGTTGTCAGGTACATCATCACATACCTTTAAAAATGGGACAGATGTGCTTCCAGATGGATATAGCTCCGGTTCTGTGGAACTGTCCCAGAGCCAGCTCCATGTAAAAGAGAGGCACACCTCCGAAAATGGCCATGAGGATGTAGGGAATAAGAAAAGCTCCTGTCCGAGTGAAAGAACATACATCAAACCTTAGTAAAGGTAATGGGAACCAGAACGACTTAAACACAGAACAAATGTTTGAAATGATACACTGATTACAACATCTGTAAGACATTTACAAGGATCAAAATACACCCAAATAAACAAAAAGAATGTGTTTTAGCTGTATTTTATATGTGTTTATAATTAACACTTGATGCACTCTTGCTCGGAAAGAATTCTTTGGAGGAGCAGATGTAATGCATTAAAATGATGGTGTAATAAATAAATAAATAGATTCATACAATCTATTTCTGGAACAAGATGAAACTGTTCATTATCATTTTCAACGCATTGTGCCAAAACAAAATTTTTGTCACTTAAGTGAGATGTGCTACTCCAGCTGTGTAGGTTCAATACATCTAAATACAATCATTTCCTCTCTATGCCGGTGCTGATTCTCATAGTTATTGGACTTTTTCACATTATTAAAAATGTATGTGATCAAATTCCTCAACAATCATGATCTGTTTGCAGGAGTTTCTCTTTTGCTGATTATATGTTGTAAAAACATTCATTTGCAAATAGCCTTCTGTTAACAATGGTTTATCCTTTTTGTAGAGCACTCTTCTTTCTTTTCTTACACATGTAAAGTCCGTTGCAAATAAAATGAATCAGTTAAACAACAATGCGTTTATAAAGTGAGTAAATGCTGACTTTTCTTCATTTTATTCCAAAGTCTAGGGGGAGAAAAGCCTGTTTGACTTCAGCACCACGGACAGTTCTAGTGACAGAAGAGGCTCTCGGGTCCTGACAGTTTGATCCCGGATTCTTACAGGTGTTGTACTTGTTAGAGATGGTCTCTGTGCACTTACCTCCACCGTTTTGATAACAAATATAGGGGAAGCGCCAAACGTTGCCCAAGTCCACTGCAAAGCCAATGACAGATAAAAGAAAATCCATCTTTTTGCTCCATTTGTCCCTGGAGTCGGTCTGTGTGAGCACTGGCACCGGGGCGCTGTGGGGGCTGTATCCAGGGTTAGGGGAGCCGTGCTGGGTCACGCTGCCAGCCATGACCGCGGTGAAGTCAGTGAGAGGACCAACACCACGGAGCAGTGGTGGTCTATAACGAGGACAGGCCCAGTGGGAGGAGCTGGTTGTGGGAGACCTGTTTGAACACAGACTTTCAACGCCACTTTACTCACTCTAAACATGAAAAAAAGCCTTTAAATCAATCATAGGCTGTTGATTATGGCGTCGCCCGTCAATAATAGTATTTACTTTCTTTGTAGTTGATTTTACTTATTAGAATTGCTTTGATTATTGCAGCTCCTCACCTTTCACGCGTCTTTGCGCACGAGGGGACTAAATTAGGTTACACTCCTTAATGGATGTAAGACAGAAATGAGACAGGAGATGCGTGATGAATTGTCATTTACAATAAAAGTGTGGCCTAAGTCACGTGAGACACAGCAAAGTTTGGGTGAAGAGATGTCATGGTCTCCAGGGTCACAGTTTTCCGCACAATTGGACTATTTTGAAAATGCACTTGTGGGGTAAAATGTTTATTGGGCGGCTTTTACAATTCTCGACCAAATAAAATGGGGGCGAGAGGGGCAAACTTTACATTTTTCCGTGACACAGACACAAGGGTGAGGGTTAATGATCACAATGCGTTAATATGGGACACAACCGTTAGTGAAGTCTGATTATGGCTTATTTGTAACTTTGACTTTCTTCTTTCTGACTACACTCAGAAAGAGCAAAATCAAAGTTACAACCACATACAAACCTTTTTACATGACGCCAACAATTGAAAGCTGAATGAATTGAATTATTAATAATAACTATAATAATTAAATTTAACTGTATAATTTCAATTACAATTTGATTTCTGTTGATGCTTTTTATTGGTCACAAAAGATACATAACAATTTGAATAAACTGTGTATTGATTGTTGAATTTAAATGGCAGAACAGAAAAGTTATGATCACTTTCTTCTCCTTTTTTTTTTTTTTTTTTACAAGTTTATATATTTATAACACGTTCCATTTTGCCCCAGTCTCTGTCCCACATTTGGTGGGTTATCATCAGGTCACCATAGTTGATGCATCACTTGAAGCTTGAAACTGTAAATGGATTTCAGTATAATCACTTTCATTAAACATGAAGTAGAAGTCCTTTCTGCAGTGTTAGAGGTCCATTGCTCAGGCGTTTGCAGGTTACATCAGTTTCACCTTGTTTCCAAAGCTAAGAAGAAGTAAACAATCAGAAGGCTGTGATCGCTCAGCCAAGGTGCGTGGGGCCCCTGAGGGCCACAATGAACATAACAGCAAGTCATATAGCTCTGGCCTTCTCTAACGTACAATCCTGTCAGTGTTCATTGGCACACATGGGCAGAAGCACATCAGACTGACAGGAGCTTCAATCACAGTGTGGTGCCTGTCATCTCCAATCACCCACGGACTCATGGGCTCCGCTCTGCTGACAGCCAGCACATGCATATGACACAGCATATTGACCAATCTGTGTGATCTATGTAATTAAAGATTATGAAATCATCAACAAACCTAAACTCCACTTCATTTTAAAACAGGAAAAAAATACTCTCACGATCTGCTACATTATCCAGTTTATATTCAGAGTCCATTGATAGGTTTGCTAAACATGTGAGTGTGGCCTTGTAAGCATAAAGTCACCATTTAGCAGAGTAAAACTCTCAAAATTAAATGACTATTTTTCATTGTCACATACTGACATACTATGACACAAGGCTCATTTTTGCTGAAACACACATTTTTATTAGAAACTCTTGAAGAGAAACCTGCCTGTGTTGATTTACAGCTGTCAGAGCTGAGCTGTGCTCAGTGTTAACTCAAGCTGAAGTCCTGCTGTGGCATTTACCAACGCGCACTAAGGCCTTTATTATCCAGAGTCAGTACCAGGTGTGAGTCAGCCCATAGAGGCTTTCCAAGTTTAAAAAAGATTCACGCTCACAGGCGTAAATAGTGGGGAAAGTGTTAGTGTGACACAGTTCTTTCTTTTAATTATAAATGTGTGACTGTTTTACTCATGACAATATCCTGGACTAGAAACAATCCTTGATATCAGTTTTGGGTTACCCCTGTGAGATTTTAGATGCTGTCATTGAGACCAGTTGAGATGATGGAGAGAGTTGAGTCTGTCATCCTGGTTTGTTGCTGCCTTCTTTCACCACCTGATCTACCTGACAGCTCAGTCCTCCAGGCTCTAAAAGCCCCATGGCTCATAGGAGCCCACACTCCAGTGCACTGGGGCCTCCCAAGTTTACTTTCTACCAGTCTGATTCAAAAAAGGTGCTCTCACCTGCGTCGTGCCTAAAAGCAAAACACCTGTGAATATCATTGATTTGTCATGGGGTATTATGTTGCCATCTTCTGGACAAAATGAGTAGTTTGATGGCACAAAAACTGTTCAACAGCAACACCAAGGTGCAACTTATTTTGAAGGCCTGTCAAAGGTTAAAACAGACTTCATTTATAGACAGATCTGATCTTACCAGCTCCATATACCTTCTGGATGAATGTGATATTTACATGTCCTACAGACTGGTGGAAGAGCTTGTTATTATATTGTTGTCTTTTGATCCAGTTACATCAAAAGCCTCTTATTCATAATCTTTAATTTTTGAAGGCGAGAATACAAAGATAAGATATGATAGCAAATAGGCCTGTTGTATTGTTGCCTAATAGTTTGAGGGGTGGCACAAGGAAAACATTTGTAAACAAAGCTGGCCCCATCCTCTTTTTATTGCTCATCACTGAGTCTAAAAGTGAAATGTAGCTTTCTTTTCAACTTGTCGGTTCCATATTTCTTCTTTGACACTAAACCATGCTTAAATTTGTTACATTTCACCAATAACTACCAGACGGGCCTTGAGTTGGACACTTGTTGAGCGCACGTCGCTGCTGTAAATGTAGAGGCGGTGTCTTTAAGAGGCGTGTGTGACAAAGAGGTGGAGTCGTGAGCCACAGCGCAGCGCACGAGCCGGACTCAGTGGATGGGATTGGGAGGACTACCGACCGCAGACCGGAGACGACATCCATGGCAACAATCATGGCAGGTGGGAGCCAAGATAAAAAAATAAAAAAAAGAGAAGAAATGTAGAGCTCGAGATAAAAACGTATTCTGTAGTTTTGATTCAGCATCGTGTGTAATAATGATTTTGGTCCGTATTTCAGAAGCTGAGACTCGTCAGAGGCTGGTGCGCACCGTCAAGAAGGAGGTGGGTGTTTTCACTTGAGCAGTTATCGAGATGGAAAAACAAACACTTTCCTGTTTTATTCACATTGCAGTAAAAGCGTGTGCAGTGTGCGCAGCGCGCCCTCAAGTCTGCGTGAAACAAAGACTATTTCCAGTATTCGTAGTTTTTCTTCTTAGAGTTTAAATCTTTTAAATGCAGTAAATATCAGAGGGCTGTCTTACACAATAAAGTCATATTCCTCAGTGAGTGTATTGAACTGTGCAGACAGTGGTTAAGAATAAGAACAATCACCAACACTGGGTCAAGCCATTTCATTTCTGCTGTGGTGTTGAGGAGAGACAAACATGAAAGTGGCTCTGGTGGTTTGTCCAGCTGCCTTTTGCACTTGGTATATATTTAAGCTTTTTGTAGTGACACTAAGGCTCTGAGGCTTCAGAGGCTTGTGTTTAAAGATGATAATCTGTTTTTTTGGAAAGCGTTTGAATCCTTAATTTTATGCAAAAAGACAAGATTTAAGAACTGTTTAGGATTTTCAGCTGGTTCTAAATGTATTTTTCACATTAGGCTGAACCTTTTATTATAATATATAATAAGAAATATTATATAAAAGGTTTTCATGAACGCAATTTCAGTGATTGATTTGTAAATCAACATCTTAAAGTTATGATGGCAATCAGTATTTTTCTATAGTATTCGGGGTATCAAATATAAAAAAAAAAATGTAAAAAGCTAAATTTACTTTTTCTGAAGTAGCGGCTCACCAAACCACTTGAAAGCATCCTTCATTTGTCGCTCAGTGGATTTGAGTTGGATCATTAGTTGCTTGATAAATCATCTACTTTCTTTCCAGACACACACAGATAAAATCAAATCTTACACAAGGAGGCTCTGGGCTCTGATTTGTTTTCCTCTGAGACCTCTTATCAGTGAAGACCAGACCCTTCCCTCATCTAAACCCGCCTCCTCTCAGCTCATAGGACCTCGGTGACTTCCATTGACAGTGGCTGGTTCAAGCCAAATCCCACCTGATGGAGTCAGAACCTGTTTGATAGTTTAGGCTGAAAGCTGATAATTAACACAGGGATTTCAAATCATTCTCTTTACAGAGAAATACACTGTTGTCATTTCCAACTGATTTATGTAATTATGAGAGTGTGAGATCGACCATATGGTGTCTCTAGGCTGTGTATTTTCACACTTAGCTCGCCCAGCTGGTTTTGTGCCACCAGTCTGCTCATCTTCACCTGAACGTGGGCCATTATCCATAGAGTGCAGGATGTCTGTGGAAGCACAATTATCCTCTGGCACAAAATAGCTTTGAATGAGGTCTTTCATTTCACTCTGACTCTCATCCCGTCTCTATATATTTTATTCTATCAATTAGGCTTTTCTCTTTTTGTATATGATACATGCAAATACACACCTGTGTTTGCTCAATGAAACAGAGACAAGGAGAGGGTACAATTAAAATAGAAGCACCGGATACATACTGTATCTGGGCTGTTCATTGGAGCCTGGCTGCTTCTTCTGGATAAGGTTTCAGTCTGGAGAACATAATCGCAGTTTTTATCTGTCTAATATTACCTTACAGGCAATGTGTTTGTAATAGACTAATAATGACTGCAGGGTGCCTCCAGGGAAAATAATTCAATAGAAGATATTATTCTGATTAAACACAGTTTACACATATAAGATACAAGTATACAGTATCTATACTCTCAACTGTTTTTGCCTTTAAGGAGTTCCCTCTGAAAGTCAGACAAATAGGAAATATTGTGTCATATAATCTAGAAATTCCCAGGAAGATAATGTATGGATTAATGGCTGCAATATATTCTAAATTTATTACAATGTTTACAAGCACACATCGCAAAAGAACTGCTAGCAATAAATTTTATTGTATTTTCCTTCCTGACATTTACACTTCGTCTGTGAATATATACCTCCAATTAAATGGAGCTAAACCAAAGCACTTTTATTAGACACAATGGAAAATGTAGTTATATTGCTAATAAAATGTGGTTTTAATATCAGCAGGACTATACCTTGGATTAAAATGATTATTTATATATATAAGTCCATACAGATAATGAATAATGGATGGTGGGGGTTTATGACAGCAACTTTGTCTCTTGGTGCTTTTTTCTGCTGTTGTTGAAGTTAATTGGACGACTCACAAGATCTTTTATCACCGCGGATGGTCCCTTCAGGCTGCAGTAGTTTGATAGAGGACATTCATCAAGCTTTCTGCTCTATCGTGTTATCTGTAAAGACTGTTATAAGCTGCCATTGCTGCACTGCTGATGATGTGCTTTGATTATCTGGAGGGATTATATTCTGCATCAAGTACTTGTTGAAGTTCGTTCTCTTCTGTTTATTTCATGATTGAATGTTTTTGATGTATCTTCTTAGGTGGAAGTGATACACCGTGTGTCACATCCTGTCGCCATAGAAACCTGCAGGTTGTCTGTGCCGAGACACTTGACTGTAAAAATTCCTCAGAGACCTGATATGTTGTCTTGATCCGAGAGAAGAGAAATTAACATTCAAAAAAGCATCTGCATAGACATGTTAGTGCACTCACAAGCACTTAAAAGTCCTGTTAGCATATACACTTTATTGTATTCACAGAGCCAGACTGCCACTGTGTGTGTTGTGTTGGCAGGATGAATCACTGCAGTCTCCAGAGATAACAATGCCAATGATGTGGACGGGCCACATTTGTATTATCATGACTATCTAATTAGTAAGAGTCTCCAACTCAAACCTTCATGTGACGTTTAGTTTATCAGCATTTGTAATTTTGTGAGAAATGAGTCAGCTTAGGTTTTATCTTGCATCAACAGCTAAGGAGCCATCGGTGCTCAGTGGGCAGACTATTCTCAGCACATATGCATAAACAACTTGCTTTCCCTTCTTGTCTTTACCCACGTTTATTGAATAGTGCCTAATGAGTACAATAATCCTCCAAAGAATGGCATATCTGACACAGTGTGCGGTTTAGGACCATGTGTATGTCTGTTTGAGGCCCTGCGTCACTAAGTCAATATATAGACAGGTGACAAATGAACTAAACTAAACAATCTACATTCAGCTTAGCTTTGCTGTGAATTGAACTATAGGCACATACACATTTCTAGCCAGCTATAATTGTATTCTCCCATCAAATGATGAATGTTCATCCCTGGTTGCTTTGTAATGGCAGTTCTCTCTCACTGCTATACAGAACTACAGGGGTCAAGTGTTCATGTGTGTGCTTTAGAGTGTTGCACGCCACAATCCACTCACACAGGAGTCACCTAACAGTCCATATGGATGACTCATCCCATCATCCCTCAGTTTACTGGTGGGTTTTAAACTGAGTACTTTTTGGTCTTATGTGTATCAAACAAACAGGATCACAGTGTGCTTGTTTAAAAATGCAGCTATAACAGTGAGTTTTGAGTTTCACCACAGTTTGAAAACCTCACAGACTGAAGTAAACAGCTGTGCATGCAACAGGTGGTTTCAGCCAGCATAATGTGGACATTATGGACACACTAATTTGGACAGGAAATTACATCTATCTGTGTGGCTCGGTACAGATTCTGTGATGCTTTAGCAGGTCTGGAGAAACAGTATTTGAGAGCTGTAATCAAACAAGATGAAACATTTTTGAAGTCTGCTTTTGATGTAATACTTGGGATTGCTCCTCTGAGAAGAAATAACGGGTAGGAAAAGGGGGTGTCTGATGTTTCTACTGTACCACCTCCATTTCCCTTCAGAGTCTGGTGATAAGAGCCGATGACTCATCTTCTAACTTGTCTTGTCACACACCTCCCACTCATCTCTCTCATGTTCCTTTTACTTTTTGACCCCCGTTTTCTCCATGTGCCCCATGCACATCATTGTACAGTCACACATCCTGCTAATTATCCTCTATTACTGAGATCACTCCGTCTCACCAACCAACCCCTGCGCGTGTATTTGTGTTTGTCGATGGTGGCATATTAATGAGTGACTCATCCAGTACCTCTCTGTCTCATTGACAGGTGAAGCAGATTATGGAGGAAGCTGTCACCAGGAAATTTGTTCATGAAGACAGCAGCCACATCGTGTCCTTTTGTGGTGAGTTGGCAAACATATTTATGAATGAGGCACTTTTTTTGTCAGTAATGACTATCCCCATTGGATTGTTTATGGGTGTCACATGCCCCATGGTGCATTGGTATACATTGCTCCTGTATTAGTATAAATTATGTATGTTTAAACATTTGTATTACTAATACAAAAACACAAAATAAAAAATGCATTTGAATTTTTGTTAAAATAGATATAATTTTTGCAAAACCTACGCAGAGTTATATTTACAAAACCTTTTCCACTTGTATTACAAAAATATGTTAATTAACAACCCCCTGTAAACAACAAGGTCAGAGGTGCTAAAATTGAATGATGCAGACTGGATGGAGCAAAAGGCCAACATCATTCATACATTATAATAAAGACATTTGACCAAATGTTATTGTTATTTTGTGCCTCTAAGTGGTACTGATTTGTCACAGTATGAATACTGTGAAAAACACCCATCCCACATACAAGACTCACTCACTCTTCACAAGTCTAGCTGTAATAAACAAAAACAATGTATGTGTTGGTCAGAAAGCCTTAATATATAACAGACACCTACTGAATTTGTAGTCTGTAGAGGGACAGTAATGAGCTCTACATGACTGTGTGTGTGCGTTTGATATATTGATGTGAAAATGTATAGATGATGACGATAACTGCAAATATGGACAACCGATGCATTATTTGGCTTTAGTTCTAAAGATTTGTGGAAGAAAAGGCAATTCAACCGAAATGGTTTCATTGAGAGAAAACACTTTTAATCTCTTCTAATTATATTTTTGTCACATTGGGCTGATTTACAGTGTCAGACAGAGGAGTGTGACAGAAAACAATTAAATGTGATTAAATGAATCATCCTTCCCACTCACTAATCGGCTCAACTAAGATGTATTTTCTG
Organism: Rhyacichthys aspro; assembly: GCA_036850595.1. NCBI lineage: Eukaryota > Metazoa > Chordata > Actinopteri > Gobiiformes > Rhyacichthyidae > Rhyacichthys > Rhyacichthys aspro. The sequence goes on from CM072156.1 coordinate 13,473,704, forward strand.
TTGTTTTAGTTTATTCTTCAAGCCTGTTATTTTTTAGACCTGATAGACAGTCTTCACACAACACCATTTGTGTTTTATGTGAGCTTTTAGGCTGTTGACGGAACAGCTTTATGTCTTTCCAATACTGCTGCAGTAGTGCTTTTCATGATAGGTGTGTAATGAGCCTTGTGTGTGGCGAGAACATAAAGCCTCAGATCATATTATGGCTTTTGCTTCCGTTTAGCCTGAGTCTATCACACATCTCAGTGAGCACTTTTTGCTTTTCTTTGTCCTGACTCCTGTGATTCTCTATATTACTCGAACTGCTCATCCTATTTGAGCCGTTGTGTGTCGTGAGATGAAAGTGGAGGATGGTAGCACACTGCGAACCAATTAGCCTTCAGTGAAGATTGTGGCGAAAAAAAGACTCTTCATTGGTATGAAAAATCATAAACTAATAGCAGTTACTGACTAATCAGATCTTGTAGATTTTAGCAGCTATAGTAATCTCATATCATGTTGTGGGTTTCAAATTGTTGACGTCTTTGCTGTTTCCACACTTGACATGTTAAGAGCTTTGTTGGTGCCTGTGAGGGAAGCATTGGGAAACTCTTAATGCACTCAGTTGCCACAGATACCAGGATGATTAGCAGCACTTTACTGTCTTTGTTACCAGGAGTATTGCTGATATGATACTACAATACCTTAACTATTGTGCTTTTTATTCTGTTCCATGACTGCTTTTGAGGCCCTTTACCATTGATGCCAAATATATATATAACCATTGCACAATGGGACTAGGAGCTATTTTTGTAGATGTGAGTAAATGTCAGACCTAAGAAAGGTTTGGTTGCTTTGCTTTTTGCCATTTGGCAGTAGTTACACTGAATGAACTGTATTTGAAGACCTTTTGATCTGCTTAGTTTTGATATTTAGCCTCTTGATCTTAAAGCATCTCAGGAAAAGGCAGGGTATTAAAGAATATATGCCAAAACAAAACGAAGGAAGTATAAAATATCAACAATGAAAATGAAAAATGCAACATAGGATAAACAATTCAGCAAATATGTAAAAAGAAGGTGCCACAGAGAGATTATCAGATCAACAAAAACGAAGACAGATCGTGATGTTGATGCGTGGCCGCCCTTCCCTCTCTGCTCGTCTCTCCCAGAGCTCAATGGCTCCATCAACACTGGTTCCCATGGCAACCCCAGCCTTCCCCCTGACCCCATGTGAACAGATCCACAGGATTAGCCCAGAGAGCCAATTCAAATGTCAACACAGCCCCAGCCATTGCCACGTAGTGAGGAGAAAGAGGGGTGTCTGTTTTTCTGCCTCGTCAAGTGATTGTGCAGAAAAACAGAAAAACAATTATTGTAATGGCTTTCCTGCTCATATCAAATGAGTCAGTCCTTTTAAAAAGAATCAGTCGCATGAAGTACCATAATACCTTTGGTTGAGACACGTGTGATAAACTACTAAACATAAATGCATGTTCAATAATAAACAGTACGTGCATAAACATTATAGATGTTGATTTAACTCTTTAATTTAACTTCTTTAATTACATTAAATGAAAAGTTTGTAATATATTATTCTTAACTGTACTCCTTATGTTAGTCAAGTGTCTCTGGGTAAAGTTTGAAGTTAGTGTAGTTCTTAAACTTGGTCTAAAGATCACAATTTAAAGGTCTTAGTCGTATCTCGAATAGAAACATTCACTGCATTATTCTGATTGTCTGAAAATGTTCTATTTCTAAATGCAACCAACAACATCACCTTAATTTTTGGATGTCTTGACTATTATTTACACTCTTTCCATGTCCCAAACAGCTGCAGTGGAGGCATGTGTTCTACATGGGTTAAAGAGGCGAGCAGCAGGCTTTCTGCGCAGCAACAAAATTGCAGCGCTCTTCATGAAGGTGGGGAAAAGCTTCGCTCCTGCTGAAGAGCTGTCCCGGAAAGCTCAAGAACTGGAACAGATCCTTGAGACAAAGTAAGAGATGTCACTCTTTAAGGGCACAAGCATTAAACTGTCTGCCACAAGCTGTTTGTATCTTAAAAAGCCTTTGTCATTCATAATGATAACCTAACACCATTACGATTGCACAATTAGTGTTTGTCAGAGAATTTTTAATTAAATGAAATGTGTAAAATATTTCTCAGAAGAAGTCAGAGTCTGCAAAGTCAGGACAGTTTAAGGAAGATGCCACGACTGCCGAGCCTCACTCCACAAACCGTCAAAAACTTATGGATCCGCACCGCTTTGTTTGAAAAGGTTCTGGATAAAATTGTCCTCTTCCTGGTAGAGAACAGCAGGTGTGTTTAAAAAGGGCCAATGACAAGCTAAAATGTCTTAAATATCCATGTGACAAAGTAACAGTGTTCAGTTGTTTTCACTGTCTTCCAGTAAATATTATGAGAAAGAGGCTTTGCTGATGGACCCTGTAGATGGACCTATCCTTGCGTCATTGTTAGGTAATTAGTTGTTTTTACTTGGAAGAATTGTCTTTTAATGTAATAATGCAGCCTCACATGGCATGGGAAAATAACACTAAGATGGAAAATGACCTTACACTGAACTGCATGTTTTGTGCACCATAGACAGTCAAGAAATTACTTCATAATAGCATATTATATAAGAATTGTATTAACTCCATTGTGACTCAATGGCCGTAGTTGGACCTTGTGCTTTGGAGTACACAAAAATGAAGACGGCTGACCACTTCTGGACAGACCCCTCAGCTGATGAGTTGGTGCAAAGACATCGGATACACAGCGGTCACTGCAGACAGGATTCTCCCACCAAGAGGCCAGCCCTCTGTGTAAGTATTTCAGGCACTATTCCACAGATGATGCTGGAGAACGGTGGCTTTTCTCTGAATGTGTTCACATATTTAAACATGCCTAGTGCAATTTAGTTGTCTCTTTTGGGAGATGCTCTCTTGTCTTGTTAAAAAGACCGTTTGAGATTATTCTGTTTTACAGAGCACAATGTGCTTATAGAAAGAACAGAGTGTATCTAAAACCTACTTGTTCTGTCAAGACTATTTTGGAGTTCATTGTATTGTTCAAAGTAAGATCATGCATTTTACCGTGCATGGCAAAAGATAACTGATTTTAGGCGTCACTACACATGAACATTTTATATGAGTGGAATGCTTGACAGAGAGGGACTCGTTGTAGGTAATTGTGCAGATATAGGCCTCAGTCAAGCAACAATGTAGAACCAGCAATTTAATTTGTTTGTTGTCTAGATCCAGAAGCGGCACTCAAGCAGCAGCATGGATGAACGCCCTTCCCCCTCGCCTTCAGCTCGTGAATATGTTGAGTCACTGCATCAAAACAGCAGGGCCACCCTTCTTTTTGGCAAAAACAATGTGCTTGTGCAACCGGTAAATGTCCCGTTACTAGTTAATATCTAATACAACAAAATTTTACTGATTGTTGTAAAGTGCATCCATAATAAAATGAATATCCTTTTTTCTATTTCTGATTGAAAATGTATTACAACAAATTAATTTTAAGGGCAATGTAAGCCTGAAATTACACTGCAGCATCACTTCAAAATTATTAATGTCTCTTTCAGAGGGATGACATGGAGGCTATTCCAGGTTACCTTTCTTTGCACCAGACTGCTGACATTATGACCCTAAAATGGACGCCAAACCAGCTAATGAATGGCTCTGTTGGGGACTTAGACTATGAGCGCAGGTAAACAGCAGATGTGGCAAACACATTGTGTTTGTTAGCTTAGGAAATTGTTTTATTCGTTGATGTCTAATATGCAATGTGCTTTCCAAGTAAATGCTGTGCTTCTCCCAACTGTTTGTCTTACACTTGGCTGTTACTGAATAATGCAGTGTGTTTTTGTGCGGCTGCCGCTTTGCAGCAAACTCTGCCGATCTGAATAGGTTTATTTTCACTCCACCAGCAGCCAACAGATGGCTTATTGACTGAAACATCTTTCAAACCAGCAAACCGTATTATGTTCCTGCATGTGCATTGTTACTCTCACCAAAAAAAGGATTATTTCATTAAGACTCACAGTGTTTTCTTTATTAGCCATGGTCTTGTTTAATGGTACTCTTTCAAATATGTGACACTTTATGTGTTTTTAGTGTTTACTGGGACTATGCTATGACAATCCCCCTGGAGGAGATAGTTTATTTGCACTGTCATCAACAAAGTACGTATTTTTTTCTACCTTTATTAATAATAATATCGTAGTAATAGTTAGTTAGTAATAATATCCTGTAGTCGACAGCGGAGGCACAGTGGTGCTGGTCAGTCAGGATGGGATCCAAAGGCCTCCTCTCCGCTTCCCCAAAGGAGGACACTTGCTCCAGTTCCTCTCGTGCCTGGAAAATGGCCTGCTTCCACATGGCCAGCTGGACCCTCCGCTGTGGTCTCAAAGGGGAAAGGTCAGCACACAGGGCCATTATTTGGGGTCACTGGCTCCAAAGTAATGATTGCACAAAATAGAATATACACTTAACTTAAAAAAGGTAACTAACTCATTCTTATCAAATCAATAAATCAATAAAATAGACATTTTTGAGAAACATTGGCTGGTTAGAGCATTGGCTGGATTGATGGTGATGAATGTGTTTTGCACTTTTCTTTTTGTGGAACCACACAGTCTCTGTTTCCAAGAATCAATGGATGTACTTTAAGACTATGTACAGCTCTATATCTGCAGCTAAACAGAGAAATGAAATCCGCCTACACTTGTTCAGCCACTATTAATAGGCTTAAGCACACATTAATCATTCAAGGCAGCAGTGGCATTAATTCAACTGTTTTTTCTTGTTGCAGGGAAAAGTCTTCCCCAAGCTGAGGAAAAGGGTTCCTCAGGGATCTGGCTCCACAGACTCTGTGTCGGACAAAGAAGAGGATGAAGCCACGGACTATGTCTTCCGCATCCTTTTTCCTAACAGCCAGTCCGAGTTTGGTGAGTGTCCACTGTCTTAAATATAAAATGTTAGCAACCACAACATCATCAGATTTTTGCTCATTGTATGTTAACAGTGACTGTAACCCATCCTCCCCATCTGAATTCCTCCCTCTCCTTTCAACCAAGTGGACAGTCCATCCCAAAAGTAGCAGGCACACTGGTCATTCCTAAGAGGTCTTGCAGCTGTCCCGAGGAATGCCCCTCACTCACAACAATCACTTGTAACATATGTCTCACCTCAGCTGTCCTCCTGTTCGCCTGCCTCCCGGCTTTAATCACCTGCATTTAATAATCATCGTGTCCGCTATACTGCCACTGGCAATGTTTATTGATGTGTGGCCCTATTAAATCCATGCCCACTCTGCTGCCAGCTTGAATTACTTCTTTACACTGCATTTTAGCACAGTAACCTTTAAAGAATGGACAAGTGATTGATCTATTAAGGTTTTTGAATCGACACAGGCTGTTGTTAAGCTGATGCCTTTGTTTCTTTGGAATTTAAGTAAACACATACAGCTTTTATCCTTACTCTCAAATGTAACACAAGAGCATTTAGTGTAACGCACTCATGGTCACTGTGTTGTGTTTCGGGTGCTGGTGTATTGCAGTTCAACCACCAGACTTAATGGATCGAGAAGCTACGATGTGGCATCCCACTCTCAGGAAGTCCTCATGCTCTTCCTGCTCTCAAGGGAGTTTCTCAGAGGGGACCACTCCCAAGGGATGCAACCATGAGAGGTGAGCAATTATAAAAACACACCGTGAGTCAAAGCATTAGGATGCTGTAAAGACAAACCCAATCATCTCCATGGCTTAACAACATATATATAAATGACAATGAAGACAAAGAAATGGGAAAAAAGCAATTACCCTGAAAAAATGGTGACATTTAGTTCAACGAGATCTGTTTGTATGTATCTGCTGTTAGTATCATCTAATTTTCAGACTACAGAAGCCATACAGTGTTTTTTATTTGATTTTAACAGTTACGACAGATATTTTCAGCCTATTTACATAATGGTTTGTATAGTAATGTTAATGTATTTAATGTATGTATTTTCAAACCTCAGGGCTCCTCTGAAGCTGCTGTGTGACAACATGAAGTATCAAATCATTTCCCGGGCATTTTATGGCTGTATGTTTTTTTTTTATTATATACACTGTCAATCCTGAATTAATTTTTATATATGTCTGATGAAGAGTTTAATTTCTTGAAACAGAGGATGATTCCATTCTTTTTTTTCATATCAGGGCTGGCCTACTGCCGTCATCTGTCCACTGTGCGCACCCACCTCTCTGCTCTCGTCAATCACACTATTGTGGATCCTTACGCGCCACAAGACGCCTACAAGGGGCTCACAACAGACGTATGGCAGACGTTTCTACAGAACTCCTCTGTAAGCGTTATAGTCATCTCAAAGCTATAAGATATATATATATATATATATATATTACACATACATACACATGCATGTCCACTGCTGGGTCTTCCCTTTTATTCTTCCTGCTGCCTCATCCATATTAATCCCCTGCTCCGTCCATTAGTTTCACTGCTTTGTGCATAAAGCATGACTAATGGCTGTGTCAATCCCCATATCTGCACTTTATTTGGATGTTAATTACTGCATATTAAGCAGCCATGAGTCTTACACTAATTAAAAAAGTAACAAGTTTGATAACAAAACCGTCGGGTTGTTTATTATAACTGGCATTTTTCATTATAAACGCAATTAACTATTAATGAAGAGTTTAAAACCTATACATATCATTTGGAACCACATTATGCTGACTTATCTGCCAGTGTTTTTAGTCAAACCAATTACACTGGACATGCATTCATTTTTGAGTCACCTTGTAATGCTTTTATCTGGAGGGAAAGGGAGCTTTGAAATGCTTAATTAAATTGCATGAAAGAGGGTTGTATTTTCACCTGAATTTTAAAATGTGCTTTTTGTATTTTTTGTGTTACAGTACATACAGATTACAGTTGGGGAAAAAAGAGATGCAAAAAAAAGATGCAAAAGGGACCAAATGAGTGTTGTTAACTACGGAAATATTGTGTTGACTGTATGTCCATTTGCGTTATTAGTCCTATGAAGAGAAGGAGCTGCAGCGGTTGGTGTACTTCGGCGGTGTGGAGCCCTCTCTGCGCAAAGAGGTGTGGCCTTTCCTTTTGGGCCATTACCAATTTGGAATGACTGAAGATGAGAGGAAACAGGTTTGTAGTTGTAACAGTATGCCTTTAGCTCCATACGGATGTTCTAACTCCCTGACCGTTCCCTGTGGTGAACCCTTAGGTGGACGAGCAGGTCCGAGTGTGCTACCAGCAGACAATGAGGGAGTGGCTGAGCTGTGAGGAGATCATTCGTCAGAGAGAGAAAGAACAACACGCTGTGGCATTAGCTAAGTGCTCCTCTGGGGCGAGCATGGATAGTTCCAGCCACAAGATAGTCCATAACGACTCGACTGTCAGCAGTGAGGTAAACAGTGACACCTTTAAAATAAACATATAGGCGATTCTATAATGACTCTAGGGCTACAGTGTTTGTCTTAGTAGTGAGTACATATCTATATTTTTGAGCTGCATATCAGCAAAAATGATAAATATTTAAGTAGTGCTGAATATTTTACCTATTTGCAGTCGTCCCAGAGTTGCAGCTCAGAACGGCAGAGTCTGGCTCATCTGCAGAGTGACTCCAGCAACAGCACACAGGTATCAGGTCCCTTTACAGTATACCATTTACAAAAACAGGACTCAGTTTGTATTTATTTACCCTAAATGTCGCTCTCTCAAAATTGTGTATCATCATCCTTTGCACTCTCTGTCCTGGTAGTTTTCCACATCCTCCCATCCCTTTCCCTGGAGTAGTCTGCTTCCCTTTGGCTTGTTCTTTCAGGTGTTTGAGTCTGTCGAGGAGGTAGACCAGATTGAGACAGAGCCCAAGAGTGACGAGGCCAAACAAGTGCCAAAAATGCCCAATGGAGTGCTGCAGAACGGGACCAGCTCTCCTGACTCTGGGCATCCCTCCTCTCGCAATTTTTCTGTTACCTCTGGCCTTTCTGATGGCTCACTCAGCACTGAGGACAGTGCTCATGCTCAAGCTCCACAGAGCCCTGGAAAACCTCTGCAAGATGCAGAAGACAGTCAGGTTAAAGACAAAGAAGAGAAAGCTCAGGGTCATTTTAAGATGGACGATGATAAAAAAGAGGATCTGCAGTCCAAAAAAGAAGAAAATCTTCATTCGGAGACTAGTGAAGAAAATATGAATGAAGCTGTGGACACAAATGAAGGTAAAATAGGAACAGAAGTCTCTTCCGATTATACTGTAGCAGCACCAGAAGTAGCTATTGAATCCAAGGGAGAAGCAGACAATGAGATGTTGAACTATGAAGAAACTAAGGAATCAGAGATCTTTACATCTCAGGGGGGTTTATTAAAAGAAGAGGAAGAAACAATAGTAAAAGATGCTCAGGTGGAAAAGCCCCTTGTTTTCTCAGAAGATATAAAGATGTCAAGGGCAGAAGGTGCCTACAGCGTTTCACAAAACAATGAAGCTCAGGCCACGACTGAATCTGACGAGTCTCCCTCAGCCATCGAGATGGAGGAGATCCCCAAAGCCAAAGTTTCCATGGTGCCTTGGAGCGGGAAGATGCACTCTGAAGCTCTGTCTTCTGCCGAGGAGCTGGTCCCTCACATGGAGGTCAGACAAGAGGAAGGAAAGCCCAGTCCAGAGGGAACAGAATCCATTTTGTCTGATGAGCCAGAAATGGAAAGCATTTGCTCTCGTTTTGATGATGGATCAGAAGTTAAGAAGGAAGTGCACTCTGATTCATCTGGAGATCCATTCTCTGTATGTGCACTTTAACTGAATTAAAACATTTTATCTTACATAAAAATGATACACTTTAATGCAAACCATGATTAATTTATGCCTGTTTTCAGCAAGAGCTTTTGGACCTGTATACATTAAATCTGCATCGCATTGATAAAGATGTCCAGCGCTGTGACAGGAATTATTGGTACTTTACTCCAGCAAATCTGGAGAAACTGCGTAACATCATGTGCAGGTAGAGTATGTATCCCATGAATATTCTATGACTCAAATTGGCAGGTAAAATAATTATGTTTTTGTGTTTGCAGCTATATCTGGAGGCATCTTGATATCGGTTATGTTCAGGGCATGTGTGATCTTCTGGCTCCACTTCTAGTCATTCTTGATGACGGTGAGTCAGCGCTGACTCACTTCTTATCTTCCCTCATCTCTGACATTTTTACATTTATTTTTACTCCTGTTGGTTAAACAATGTAGAAGTTTGCCCACTCATTTGACACTTACTTTCCTGTTTTTAATGCTCTCAGAGGCCTTGGCTTTCAGCTGCTTCACTGAACTTATGAAGAGAATGAATCAAAACTTTCCACATGGAGGAGCCATGGATACGCACTTTGCCAACATGCGCTCTCTAATCCAGGTCACACAGAAAAAAAATCAAGAATCAAGCAGAAAAGAAAGAAACTCAAGTCTAATGGAAAATATATGATTTACACCCTCTAGATCCTGGATTCAGAGCTATTTGAGCTGATGCACCAGAATGGAGACTACACTCACTTTTATTTTTGCTACCGCTGGTTCCTCCTTGACTTTAAACGAGGTTAGAGTTTTTACAGGACTAGAGCGTAGCACAAATGTATGTGAACTGATGTTTTTGTGCTGTGTCTTTCAGAGCTGGTGTATGATGATGTGTTCTCAGTCTGGGAAACTATCTGGGCTGCGAAATATGTCTCGTCTACTCACTTTGTCCTCTTCATTGCACTGGCTCTGGTAGAAATCTACCGAGACATTATCCTGGAGAATAATATGGACTTTACTGACATTATTAAATTCTTCAATGGTAAGGAAAAGTTACACTTTCACCAACATTTTTTTTGTAAGGATATTTTTTATATGTCTGCTGTCTATTTATTTAGGATCCATCATATTTTTGTTTTTCAGAAATGGCTGAACACCACAATATCAAGCAGATATTGACCCTGGCCCGAGATCTGGTGTGCAAAGTGCAGATGCTCATCGAGAATAAATGATTATGGCGTTCATCCTCTTTTACTTCCAAAACAGCTGTAGCAGCACAAGAGTAAAAAACATGTGAGCGCACGTGCTCCTGTACAAACACACACTACACAAAGCATTTCACTTCACTGTTTGCTGCTATGAATCTTCCTGGCTGTCGGTGTTGTTAACCGGTGTGTTTGCTTCATAAATGTTCAGGGGAATAAGGATTTTTGGTCACAAACCCTCAAGTGTCAATCTATCTGAGTGCACTTAATGTTTTGCCAAAATGCAGAGCTGAATACAACCAGAGATTATATTTCTGAAAAAAATTGAGATAATTGTTTATATTAATTATTTTAATAGCTTTAAATCTATACCATTGATTTTTAAAATATATCTATATTATCAGATTATACTCTATTCCTATAACCTAATATTGAATGTTAGAGAACTTTTAAAAACACTTTTTATCCCAATAATTTTTATTGTGTGTCGAAAAAGACATTGTAACCAAACCCCTTGTAACTCTGACTTCAAGTTACTACAGTCCAAGTAAGCGCCTACTGTGATTTAGCAACTGTTTTCAATGTCCCTGCTTTGTCTGCCAAATAGTTTGTCTTTATTTGTTATGTTATGTGAATTGTATTTTACAAAGAGAAAAAGTGACAAATATATGAGGATTCAATTATTGTATCTAGATACCTATCCTGCTATTTAAGCGACTTGAATGTGAATGAATGTCTGACCAGAGATTTACTTAAACAAGCCTAATTTAACAGTATATTTTCATTGATCAGTAAACCATTGTATATTTTGTAAATTGTGCACTTTACTCATTATTTTACTTGTGTCCAGTATTGTCTGTATCCTGTTTGTTCAACTAAATGGCGCTTTTATCTTAAATGGCTTGATAATGGTAGATGTTTATTGAAATGTTATTTAACTTCTTAAGTGAGAAAGGGTCCTGGAGAGTGATAAATACTAAATATATGTATATTGATTGCAATGTATGGTTACAATTTCAGCATGAATCAGATAATCTTGTGAGGGATTTGAATGCATAGGAAGATCTGGAGAACTTTGTGGTAACCAATGAAAATGAATACTTTAACTAGTTGTATTACATTAGTTCAAAGCATTTGTTTTCAAGTTCACAGTCCTCAAGCGTGGTATGATTAGGTAAATATTTGTGTTTATTTGTGAATGCTTACGCCAGTGTCAGAAAATGAAGTGCATTATTATTATTTGTAACAATTATTTGCCCGAATTAAGTAATTTATTCATTTTTTTTTTTTTTTGCTCCAGAGTCAAATGCTGCTTTGTTTGTAAACCTTTTATTTTATTATTATTTTGTGCCAGATTCTGATTGTGTACCAAAACAAATTCCATAATATGAGTCTATTAAATGGTATATGTTTTTACAATAAAAAATGTAAAATGGAATCAATATTATTTTTCCATAACATCGAGTAATGTGGTTACTGTATACAATGCATTGGAAATTGAAGATTTGTAGCGCTTCACACGACAAAATACGTACGCAAGAACAGGGACTTGAACCCTGGACTCAACAAACAAAAAACAGCTGAGCGGAAGCAGGAGAACAGTCGTGTAGTTGATGTCGGAAGAAGTGGCGAGGGAAAAAAATGAGAGAGAAAAGTGGAAAATCACGTGAAAGAATAACCCTTGCTCATTTTGCTGTCTTTATATGGCAAATTCTATCACCTTTTGCCCTGATTGTAATAATTTATGTGAAAATATGTATATTTCTCATACGTCCTTACGATTGAAATCTATATGTTTGCTTTTTGGCTTGTGAACAGCATTTATGGTGAACATAAAAGCAAAAACAAACAATTAAAATGAAAAGTGCATTTGGCAGCATAAAAAACACAGGAAACAAAAACGGCAGTATTCGGTTTCGTTTACACAAAAACCAGTCGATCTTGCTAATAGTTTAAGCGAATAAGGAAGTGAGCGGATATAGCCATCTCGATTGTTTACTCTGCGGCTAGGACAACGACGTAACAACGAAGCTAGCAACCTGGGGTAGCTAGCTAACAAATGTTGTGACATGTTAACCTCGTCGGTTCATGACAGTTGTAGCTGAATAAATTCATTAAAAATAAGGGTAGAATAAATTAGAGTAATGCGAGTGTGACTTTCTGACATATTTCTGGTATGGTAGGTTAGTTTATCATACCAAAAAATGCGTGTTGCTGTGCGCTCATGCCCTGGAATATTAAGGGGAATAATTCGCCCTTTATTTGATAAATTACCAAATAACAAACGCTTAGTAAGCATGGCTAATTCATACATGCCCAATGGATATCTACAAACATACTATACACGTGTATCACGCTTGTTTAGCTCACAACGAAACAATAAATCCAACAAGGTAACATCCGTGTTATGCACAGATAAAAGGTAAATAAGTAATATTAACTAACTGTATTATTGCTAGGTCCCACAGGTTCCAACATGGGAACCAGTTCTGGAGGATCAACTGCCACCGGTAAATTTTATAAATCTTATGAAATTTTGTGTCCGGCTGTATTTTATATGTCACGTTTGTTCGTGAGGAGAGTGAATTAAGTCAAATCTGAATTAGCTATAGCCTAATGACAGCACTATTTAACTTTTACCATAAAATACAGCCTAAAAATACTAAAATCTATGATCTCATCCAACTCACCAGATAGTACACTGATTAAGTTTGAGTAAGGGGCAGGGTGAACATGGTAACCTTAAAACTAGTATCAGTATCAATACAAGTCTCCTTGCATCTTATACAAACAGACTGTCTGAGCTGACAATAGTCTTTTACGTACTGTTTCTTTAAGGTTGTATGCAAAATATTATGCAATGACTATATAAATATGTCCTGTTTAATTGTTACTTCTTTTTATTTTGTACTTACCTATTTTAGCCTACTAAAATTCCCAGTGACCTAGTGGACAAACTAGAGCGACTGGCCTTGGTTGATTTCCGAACCAAACAAGGTCTGGCCTGTTTGGAGAAAGCCATTCGATTTGCTGATCAGCTTCATGTTGTGGACACATCAGGAGTTGAACCAATGGATTCTGTTTTGGACGACAGGTATTTTAAAAGAAACTGTCAAAATTATACTTTTATATTATATGATAACATGAATATAGGTGCAGTAGCTGTCACAATCTTCATGACTCATGATCCACAACTGCATTAATGAATAACTGAATGTACGTGTACCAATGGCAACACATTTTCAGGACATTATACCTGAGAAATGATGTGGTAACTGAGGGAAACTGCGCTGAGAAATTGCTTAAGCTCTCCAAAAACACAATAGAAGAATATTTCGTGGCACCCCCAGGTAAGAAACAGACAAAACAACTTAATGATTAAAAATATATTTTTAAACATTTCATTTTTTCCCCCTCCCTACAGGAAACATTCCTCTGCCAAAGAGAGAGGAGAGGGCTGCCATGCTCAAAAACTCAGAATTCTGATGTTTATATAATGTTCTTTATCCAGGGTGTTGATTTTTTATTAAAGAATACAAGCTTTAAGATCATACTTTTAATTAAATGCTTAATATAGTGTGCCTATATATCAACATCTACAATCCTTTTTTTTAAAAATCTATAATAGATGCAAATAAAGTACTGAAATTGTTTCTCTTTTGTTTATCATGCCACACATTACAGACTTCAATTTCCCTGTGACTCTTTGCCCTCACCCATCTATTGTACTGTAAGATGACACTGCTTAAAGTGAACAAAACAATGGTAACAGAATAATTTTTGGAGAATAGAAACTGAAAGCAATGAAGTCACAGACAGGGAAAACGAATCTTAAGCCAGTGGGCGTCAGCATCTGGACTGCCTATAAAAGTGAGTGGAAGTGGTAACATATGAGAGATTGCAGCAGAGGAGCATTTGTTTACCTTGCTTGGTTTATTATTCAACGCACATCGACTAATCACAAGGTAAGTTTGAGATTAAAAGAAACATGCTTGTATGTTTGTTTCAGTTTGAGTTTCTTTCTTGTTTTTTACATAATTTGAAAGGGTCTGTTATCTTTTCAGCTTGTTTCAACATGGATATCACTATCACTATGCTGAATGGGATGTCTGTCACCCTCACAGTGAACCCGGCAGACACTGTTGGGTCTTTAAAACGCCTCATTCAGAGCAAACTGGATGTCACCCCTCAGTGCCAGAAGCTGACTTTTAACAATGGTCAGATAAAAATTCTCACAGACAACTCAAAGCCCCTGAGCTACTACGGCCTGGGGTCTGGTTCAAAAGTGTCCCTCCTGGTGGTCCAGCCAACAACCTTCCAGGTGTTTCTGAAGAATGAGAAGGGTGTGACGAACACCTATGAAATCGACCCGGACGAGACTGTTCAAGGCTTTAAAAACAAAGTCTTCTCGAGAGAAAGGGTTCCTGTGGACCAGCAGAGGCTCATTTACCAAGGCACTGAAATGATGGATGGTAAACTGACAGACTACGGCGTGGAAGCACTGGGAACTATTTACCTGACTCTTCGTCTGCGAGGAGGTTAACTCTCATTCTTCAAATCTACATTCACAGTTATTGTATTTATTCTTGATTCAAATGAGTTGATGTACAGCACTTTATTGTTTTCTTTCTGTCATGTTAACACACACACAATAATGAACAAAATAAAGTAATTGATTTAATTCAAAATTACACTTTTTGTTTATTGCATCTTTAGAGCTCAGGAGCTGAGCCTTATATCCTGTTAATATCACAGACCACAAACAACCGAACAAGGCACTCAACAAATTGCATAAAAAATACAGATTAATCAAATTAGAGCATTATCAAAGTAAGAAAGGTAGTAGTAATAGTAGTATCAGTATCAGGAACTGTGTCTTATGAGCAATCTTCAAGTTTGAGTGATTCATTTTCTTACTGAGGCAAGGTAGGCATACCAAAATAAGGCGACCATGTTGGCAAACAGCACTCGAAACTGAAAGTACAAATGAACAGTTATGACCAGAAAATGATCATCAATATGAGGGGTACATGAGGATTAAATGCATTACCTGTACAGGCACAAAGTTGATATTGATAAACTGAAAGGGAGTCCAAACTTTCCAGTTCATCTTAAGAGCAGTCCAGTAGGTTCTTTTCATTTTTATTTCAAAGTCTGTCCAGCCTTTAGCCTGGGGATACACACATAAATAGTTATTCTTTTAGTAAGATGGACAATAAAAAGACATTTTTTGATAACTACCTCCAGGATGGTCATAACAAAATAAAAAAGGAGAAGGAAGGCGGGGGCAAAAAACAGTCTATCCAGGAGCAGACGTTTGACTAAACAGTATGGGTCCGTGGTGGGCATCCACACCTCCATGAGCTGGTAAAAGTAATGGCTCAGAGGACCTGTACAGCACAGCCTAAAAAAGAGTGACGATGGTTTTACAACTAGTGATATAGCACTGGTGCTCACACAAATTAATGGATTAGATGTTGAACAATGAACAATGTATTGAATCAATAATCAACATGAATAATCTGTGCATGTCTCACCCAAAGATGGCATATCGAGCAGCTCCAACTGTGTCAAGATCCTTGGCTGTGACTCCATTTCTGGCTTTTTTTCTTGCCTCCAAAATCTGAGATAAAAGGTTTCCTAATGCTGAGAGGATGCCACTGAAAATAGGGACACATATAGTTTGACCTTTTAAACGTTATGTTATCATATAATTTATACTTTATAACATATAAACCGTAGAGTGTCCATTATTATTAAGGGGAGGGTTCCTGGCTGTTTCTGATTGGATAAAGGCAAAGTACAAGAGGTCGGTCTGTGGTCAGTGCAAACAATAAGCCACAAGGGGGAAAAGGGTAAGCCATTATATCGGAAAACTTTCTAAAACTTAAAATGCAGATTTTAATTAAAATGACTCGAGACAAAAGCTGGACAGAAGACACTAATTTGCAGGAACTAAAGATTGAAAGCGCCATACCTCGTTACAGACTTTGTGAGTATGGGGTATTTCTTGAGAAGTATGAGGTACTGCTGAAGTAAAATAAAATGAACAGCTGTATCCCGGACTGGCACGCTTTGCACAGGCATTGTCAGGTCAATAGTTGCTTTTCATTTCAACTACAAAACCAAACCCATGGTGGGGTGTACAACTTTTCCTGTTGACGTCACGTCATGTTGTGAAGCCACGCCCACCAACGACGCATGTTTAAAGGGGCACACCTGCAACTTTTACTTCATGTATTTGCATGAATGTTTAACAAGCTCTAATAATACATGTATGATTATTAGTAAGTATTAATAAGGCTATTGTAATTTCCTGTTGGTTTTTTTTCAAGTCTAAGGATCTATTTTAAGCTCTTAAAGAAAAAAAATCCCAACACACAGAACTGGCAAACATGAGATCTGCTCAGGTTCATACAGACGTGTTCTGTACTTCAAAGTTCTGATAAAAAGTAAAGAAGATGGAAATATGGACAGTGACAGACTGTATTACAGACTACATATATGTCTGTACTGATAATGTCATTCTTACCAAAACAATCCACTGTTTCTCAAATAACAACCTGGATCACATATGAGATTAATGGACTACTCATTTTGAAAAAAGGAGGCTTTTCCAAAAACTTCTCAAGAGGCGTTGAGTGACATCAAAGGAGGACTACGAAAACAAGGTGGAGCAGCAAGGTGTGGTAGGGATTTTTTAATATCAATGGTTAAAGAACCCTCGAAAAGAGGAAAGAGCCAATGAGTTCAACCAGTTCTTTAACAGGTTTGACACAGCAGCCTGTTCTCACTCCTCTGCTTCTCCACTGCAGCAGCACTTACACACAGTGTTACAGAGACCCAACAATTAATAAAGTGATATGAATTGAATATTGCAACCACTTTAGGAAAATCTTATAAAAAAACTTTAATCTTTTATGAAAACAAACATATTTACAACGTTTTAAATGAGGAACAGAGAAGGTGCTGATTTGGAATTTTAAGCAAACTGAATAAGCCTAACAGTGTAGACAGAAAACAAAAACACAATGCTGAACTAGAGAAAGCTTATTTGCAGGTATTTGTCTGTAGTTAATCATGTGTTATAAAGAATGTTACAGAAGAGTTTAAAGTGCCTTCCAGTCTATAGGTGACTTCCCAGATTTCACCAACAACTCATTGGCCTTTGAAAAATGCTTGCAGCCGAAAAATCCGCGGTGAGCAGACAGCGGTGAAGGATGTACAGCGTGCAGAACGTGGTGCTGTTTCTGTAAAATCCCAAAATTAAAAACACTCTTCACATGGGAGGAGGCATTTATAGTTATTATTTATTATAGTCTGGGACCTACCCTGTTAATAGCAGCGCCTTTTTTCTGAGCATATGATCCCCACAGCATGAACACAAGGCCATCTAGATTTTTGCTGAGCCACTGCACCGTAGCATCTGTGAAGGTCTCCCAGCCTTTGTCTTTGTGGGAGTTGGCTTGGTGTGCTCGAACAGTCAACACAGCATTAAGCAACAGCACACCTAACAAAATTCACACAGAAATGAGGTTGAGACAATTCAATAACAAAGATAAATAGCCAAATTGCTTTACAGAGACTACCTTGTTTGGCCCATCCAGTCAGATCTCCATGTCTGGGGTGTACAAAGCCTTCAATATCAGATGCCAGTTCTTTGTACATATTCTCTAAACTGGAAAATTAAATCATTCAAGATGTCAAGAATCAGAAACCATGGCAGTAGCAAACTATGCTCATAAGATATTAGACCTTGGAGGAGGTGGCACTGGTCTCTTCACACTAAAACACAACCCATGGGCCTGGTTTGGGCCGTGGTAGGGATCCTGACCAAGAATCACCACTTTAACCTGAAATTAGAAACAATGATAGATGACACGTTTGCAAAAGTGATCATGAATTCATTTTGACTGACTTTTGGACATTTTCTGCCATTTTTATTTTTTTCTTGCACTTTGCAGCTTGGCAAGGAAACAATAAAGAGCAATCGCTGTTTTAAAATTGGAATTGGAAACATGCTGACAAACTTATTACCCTTGGTCCCTAATCAACTTGTCTTAAAAATGCATCAAAGCTGTATCCAAGAGTGCAAATGTAACCTACATCTTGAATGTCACACATCTGTGTCCATGTGAAGACTTCTTCAGCAGGAGGGTAAACTGTGTGGCGTTTCCTCTCCTCAGAAACAAATGCCATCAACTGTAACAAGAGAGTCACTGTTGAAACTCACCCAGACCACGCTGCTTGTGTGTTTGCATTGTGATTACAGCGGAACTCACTTGTTTGAAGTAAGGCTTTCCAAACTCTGCTGACAGACTCCGTCTCCAGGTGTCTCCAAATCCCGGTGGTGTTTGGGCAGAGGACAGTTTCTCCAGCGCTGCTTTCTTGTTGCGGGCGATCCTCTCCAACTGTTCCGGGGACAGAGCACCAGGAGGCGGGCTGGTCGGCTGTGGTTCCACCGCGGTGATTTTCCGTTTCTTCGGCATAATTTTTGTGTATCGGGTAGAAGAAAAAGTAAGTGAAAGTCGTCCATGCCAAAACGAAGCATGTTTTAAACAACGTCTACCGTATGCAACAAACATATCTTCGCCTTTGGCTAAAGTGTGCAACAACTATCCAAAACAGTGACGCTTGTGAATGCAGCTCGGTCAACGATTCAAAAGAAACTGCTTTAAGAGACCATGTGCACAACTCTAAAAGAAAAAGGCTGCAAAGTCGACGTTATAATTATGTATGTACTACTTAATACAATTATCTACACGTGGTAGAAGCCACTGAGACTCCAGCTAACATCAACTGAAAGACTAGACCTACCGCTTCTTTAGCATCCTCCTCAGTTTCATTGAGGTCCGTAGAAGTTCTCTTCTTCGACAGAGGTGAGAAAAACGAGTTAATGGTCTTCTGTCCTATCATTTTGTAAAACAAAAACACCCCGATGCCTGTTCCAAATTAAAAAGTTAGAAAGTAAAACGACGGGACCTGAAACTGACTTCTTTTTTTTTGGGATGTTTTCGCGCCAGAAAAATGACGAAAGCAGAGATATGATAATGAGCGGAGTGGCGTTCAAGAGCGTGTGTTTTTTTTACATGGTGTACTGTTTTATTTTGAGGCGAATAAAAATCGAATGTGGAGAATTAAGTAACACATCATGTAATTAAGAAGCAAAATGTAAGAGGAGACAAGATGAAGTAAGTATTTTGTCAATTGTACGTGTTAATTCAGATGTACTGGATAGATAATTTATTCCCCTACAGGAGATCCCTCCCATAATGGAGAACCACAGAGGAGCAACATCCCAGATACTAAACCATGAACTGCTTTAAAAGGAGCCAAGAACTTTTTATTTTAAACAGTGTACCATATTAATTAACATTTAAATGTGTATTCCATAGTGGACATTTGATAGAAAAAAAGTTACTCAACCCCAAGTATCTTATAGCATCCCCTTTTACTAAATACTGGACGTCTCTTGAATACTTTGTGTTCTTTGAATTATCTAGGTTTGCAATAGAAATGTTTACCATCCAGAAAAACAGAAAACACTCTCCTGACAGTAACAATCCTCCAAAGAAGCCCAAAGTGGAAAATGATGAGAAAAGAGAAGAGGAAGATACCAAGGAGGATGAAGACACTATACTTGCTGAATTCTCCAATCCTGTGCCCTGGCAGAAAATAGAGTCAGAAGGGCTTGACTGTGATTATGCTTTGCTCTTCTCTAAAGAGGAAGCAGACAACCTTTTTAGAAAACTGGAACAAGAAGTTGTGTACTCCACAGGTGCTAAGTTAACCCATTTGATTCCTCAGAAAGTGTATCAATATGATAATAAATCATGTGTTGCTTTTGTGACAGGGGAAGAAGCACAGGTTCAAGTATTTGGAAAGGTTTACAACATACCAAGAAAGCAGGCTACATATGGAGATGCTGGTCTTGCGTACACTTACTCTGGGGTGAAACGTTTAGCCTGCCCATGGAGCCCAACTTTGGAATATATCAGGGATGCTGTCACAAAAACCACAGGACAGACTTTCAACTTTGTCTTAATTAACAGGTCAGACAAGTTCAAATCCAAACTTGTTATCATGGTTATTTTTTTTATATAATGTGATCTGCCTACAGGTACAAAGACGGTTTGGATCACATGGGTGAGCACCGCGATGATGAAAAGGAGCTAGACCCACTCTGTCCCATCGCATCTGTATCTTTAGGAGCAGCACGAGACTTCATCTTTAGGCACAAGGACTCAAGGGGAAAACACACTCGCAGGCACATTGAACCTGTGAAGCTGGAGCTCGCTCATGGCAGCTTACTCCTTATGAACTCACCAACAAACACATTTTGGTATCACAGCCTGCCCATTCGCAGAAAAGTACTAGTGCCTCGCATCAATCTCACATTTAGACGCATTTTAAACAGTGGTAAAAAGTAAGATTCAGGATTTTAAAAAATTTACTTGCAAAATAAAAAGCCCACCAAGTTATTCTTTTCCATAATAATTGCTCAGAACGAATTGATTTAGTTTATTATCCAAAAACAATTACATTTAGTTTTTCTTTACGACACACAGGTGCATATCAATAGACTTTGTAGGAACAAGAGTTGTTTGATTAAACAAACTTTAATTCACATGTTGACGTAATCAAGTCAGATCTCCTCTTTGACTGCAGAGAGAGACAGAAGATTAAAGTATAAAACACAGTTTCATTTGTTTTTCCATTAAAGACAACATGGCACTTCTATATAAACTGTGCAGCTTTGTGCAGTCATTAGTCTCCGATCACATTTAAAACCAATTCAATTGAACACTGTTCAGTTGAACATTAAACACAATGATGGGAATGTTTAGGTACAGATTTAATTTGGCATTGTTATTAAAAAGCACACCTTCTAAAAACCTAATTCCAAAAAAATGGAACACTGTAAAATGTAAATCTCATAAAAACATTTTATTCAGATACAGAACATAAACAAAATCAGGTGTTGAAACTGAGACATTTTACCATTCCATGAAAATAATATCTCATTTTGAATTTGATGGCAGCAACAAATCTGAAAAAAAGTTGGGGCAACAAAAGGTGGGAAAAATACATTAACTGGCAACAGGTCAGTAACATTTTAGAAAGGCACAGTCTCTCAGAAGTAAAGATGAACAGAGATTAACCAATCTGCAAAAACTGTCTAAAATTGTGGAATAATTTACTTTGAACTGCACTGCCTACAGGACATAATAATATTAAATAATTCAGAGAATCTGGAGACATCTTTATGACAAGGGAGAAGGTCGAAGGTCAGTATTGGATACTCATGATCTTCTGGCTCAATGGAAAATTGTTCTATGGCCACTTAATAAAAATCTGAAATTCTTTTTGGACAGCATGGACACAGACAGTGTCCTGTGGACTAAAGAGGGCAGGGACCATGCAGCATGTTATCAGAGCACAGCACAAAAGCCTGCAGAAGGTTCCATTAGTGCATATGGTGTGGGCAACTTACACATTTGGAAAGGCACTATCAAAGCTAAGAAGCACATAGAGGTTTTAGAGCAACATATTCTCCCATCCAGACAACCTGTCTTTAAGCGAAGGCCTTGCAATTTTCAGTAATACAATGCCATACCGCATCCATCTCAACAACATGGCTTCGCATTAGAAGAGTCCGGGAACTGAACTGGCCTGCAGTCCAGACCTTTCACCAATAGAAAACATTAGGTGCATCATAAAATGAGAAATCCAGTTGATCAGCTAGGATCCTACATCAGAATGGCCCAACATCCCGTTTCCAAAACTCCTGCAGCTGCTCATTTCCCAGATTTACAGACAGTTGGACAAAAGAAGAGGGGATGCTACACAAACATGGCCTT
The DNA here is from genome assembly GCA_036850595.1 of Rhyacichthys aspro. Taxonomy (NCBI): domain Eukaryota; kingdom Metazoa; phylum Chordata; class Actinopteri; order Gobiiformes; family Rhyacichthyidae; genus Rhyacichthys; species Rhyacichthys aspro. Next base: position 13,495,554 of record CM072156.1, read on the forward strand.
GTCCAAAGTTATTTGAAATGTGTTGTTGCCATCAAATTCAAAAATAACTTATTTTTTTATAATGTCCTCTGCTTCAACACCTGATATGTTGTTTATGTTCTATTGTGAATAAAATATGGTTTTATGGTTCATTTTCAATCATCATCATTGCAGTATTTTACATACATAAAGAAATTATCTGATAAGCCATAGTCACTGTGAATAGAACAAGAAATTAGGACATTACAGTAGGCTACACAAAAAGGAACTCAACACGGAATACTGCATTCAAAACAACCACCACAAACTTCAGCCTTTAAAAATGCCACAATAGAAACATCTCTACAAAAATATAAAATTGTACAGTTTCTCTGTAACATAGTGCATTTACATAAGAAAGCACTATATTATGAGGTGTTTGGTGCAAACCAGAATATTACAACCAGACACATTTGCAGAAGGTAATATAACTTCCATAAAGATATAGTTTAAATAACTGTGCATGATCCTAATCTTTGGGACAAGGTGCACCTTACTCCAACAAAGTGTCGTGTCATCATGTGTCAAGTATACACATGACAGGATTGCTGGGATATAATATAAGTATTAAATCATTATTCACCCAGTGGTAACATGAGCACGCAGCTTTGACAATGAAAAGCTGTGATGGAAAAGGCAGAGAAGGCGGGGCTAAAATGGTTACTCCTTTGAATGCATGCCAGGTTTTAGTATTTGTACTCTTTCATAGAAGAGCATGTAAGCATTCGAAGACAACACCTCGTGAAGACTGGCTTTGCGTACTGAGTCATCTGAGACCCAAAGCCACTGTGAGCTGAAAGTTGAAGAACCACGAGGTGAGGCAGGGCTGCGGCGATACGTAATGAAATGTCCCGAATGCATGTCCCCATGATGAACTAATACAGCTGTGAGCTGGAAAAGGTACTCTGATGAGCTGAAAAACAATGAAGACGCATTTCATTAATATGGGTTTCAATATAGCATCTTCATGTGCCTCAGCTAAAAATCATACACAATGTCAGATTTGTGACAGTTTTTGATAATATTACTGATAATGACAATTATCCTTTCTCACCTGAACTCACACTTGAGGCTCAGATGTGGTCTCACAGCAGAAGAATGGAGAAAAACCGATGAACAGTTCCCATTTGAAAAAGGCTTGTTATTGTTATGATGCTCTGTTTCTAGAAAATCAAACAAATAAAAGCACTCATCAAATATAATATTTGATTATATTACAGAGCTGAGAGTATATCTCCTGCATACCTGTGCCATTGGCAGTGGGCTTTGCCACTGAGCCATCATCTGAATGATCTGGTTTTATGGGTTTTGGTGAACATCTGATTGGGACGATCCTCTGTGTTGAAGCACTGTGTTTGTAGCGGTCCATAGACAAGTACTCTGAAAACTGCACATGCTCCTGCCTCTTGATGGGACTGCCTTCACTTGACCATGTCAGTCTTTGTAAATGAATACAGAGGCACTGAGGCAGCTGGAAAGCGATAATATTACTGATAAATATATGAGGATGACACAACTGAAATAAAATAAGTATTTCAAATGCAGTACAGTACAGGTCGCTTACCTTTCCTAGTTTTAGCTGTTTCACAAATGTTGTCCTCTGGCTTTCTGAAGCCTCCCTATTGACTATTGTTCCTTGTTTAAGCTGCATATACATTCAACATAAGTTATAGCAAAGTGATAATTTTTGACTTAAAAATAATTGTTTTGTTTGCCACTGGCAACATAGGCAGATACCTTTGTGCAATTTTCACACTCCACTTCTTTGATGGTTTCTGATGATATGAAATGTTGAAGACACTGATCTAAAGAAACTGGCTGCCCCTAAGGACAAAACACAAATAATAATCAACACAGTACCATCAATCTGTAAACAACCACCCCACACTTCACTTACCCACTTAGGTAAAGGTATAGACAGAGAGAGGCTGTCAAATGAGTCATATCGCACAGGGCTCTGAAGATAGCAAAAACAAAAGCTTGTTATTTACAGAAAGCGAAGAACAAACAGAAATCAGATTTAACGTGAACATACCTTCTGTTCACATCGCTTGCATGACATGTTACTTGTTAAACGCCCATGAAAAGGATGCTGAAACTTCCAAGAACAGGGTATTGGATGAAGTGGGGCTAAGGAAGGAAAACAATCTTAAGTAAATGTCTTTTTGTGAATCTAAATGTCACCATGCATGTACTTTTTCTGACACATTACCTCGACTTCTGCAAGTTGTATGTTGTTCATCTACTTCAGGTAAACACTAAAAAGACACACTAGTCAAGATTACACAGCAAGCCCTATGTGGAAATATCCTTTTCCACAATCTCTCTTCACAAGATTTATCTACAACTTGAATTTAAATATACATATATGTTATAAATACATAGTATAGCAACTTAATCAATGTTCACCTGGAGCTCCACAGCATATATGAAAATTTATGACACTGGAAGATTTAACTTACCTCAAGAGACTGCATGTCAAAAAAGTGAGTGACTTTTGGCTGACGATCCCGCTCCTCCTCCAGAGATGATGTAAGGACATGAAAGAGTTCATGAGCATCCTAAAATCAGGAAGCACACATGCTTTTCAAGGTGAAATTCAAAAATTCAAACACAGTAATACATCTACATATCTCTGGCTCACCTGCTCTTCAAATGAACTGATGTGCCACCGGTACAGTCTAAGAACATCTAATAGGCACCCAGCATCAAGTACCTCTTCCTCTCCGAGCTCATCACTGGACAGAGCTGCCAGAGTGTTCACAGTGTTGGTGTTACACAAAGGATAAAACCCATTATGTCCTGTAAAATGTTTATGTACCTTGGAGAAGCTGAACAAGGGTTGAGGATAGCTGGTTGTCTCTTGATGACTTAATTATAGGTGACTGGCAAAACTTCTCTAGCCATTTGATAAATGATGGACATGCTGCTAAACCTTGAAGTAAAGAATTCAAGAAGCAGGTGTTGCCTAAGTTCAAGAGACCTGGAACCATACCTGGAAAAAAAACCACAAATCATTTGCAATAAGTTTGTAAACAACCAGTGCTTAAATAAATATAGTGTGTTTTACATTAGAACATTACCTCTCTTTCGCTTCTTTTTCTCTGTGATTGGACCCCACAAAACATAAACTCCAGCTGCAATTGCAGCAGCAATCCCTCCAATTACACCCCAATTTTTGATCATCTTGTTTCTGAAAAGACATAAAGAAAACATCATTAGCTCACTATGCTGTCACTATCCTTACCTACTATTGAATACTAGTGGCCTAACTACTCTCTAAAATGCAATTAGTGGGCCTAATTGGTTGAAATAATGTGTAACAGAGGATGATGCCTCAAATGCACAATCAATTGCAATACAACAACAGCAGCTACATTAATTACAGCCTAATTACAGTATTTTGGCACGTCTTTACTTTGGTAAATTACGTAAATGTGTAAACAAATGTAAAACATTAGATCATTTATCATTCTAATATTATCATCAGAGTTAGATGACGCTTTGATCGAGTTACCAGTTTATCTGTGTGCAGGACCTGACGCGACTTAGGATAAAACAAGTGACCCCATTAATGTAAAATGCCAGCTAATACTAAAAACCGTGCATTGAAAGAAGACACAAGAACCCCCAACAAACCAAAGACGTGTAGGCTACCACAAACAAACAAACTGGCTTTAGCAGAAGCCATTGTTAGCGTTTGGCTAAAACTTACCCGCGGTGTCGAAGTTATGTTGCATTCTTTAAGATATACTGCCTCAATAAACAGAAATTAAATTTGACATTTAAATAACCTGAAAATGGCTACAAACAGTAATAGCTGTAACCTTAAGGGTTTAATTAGTATAACACGAAACCGGAGACTTCGCGTGCTGCGCGTGTTTAAGTGCACGGTACTTCGGCCTTGTGACTCTTTTACCTAAGAGCACTTCAAATAAGCTTTTGCTGTTGTTTGCCAGAGGACAGCTTTTACCTGACTAAGTGTCCAGTGCCAAGAAACTCCCCAACAAGCTTATCTGAGCTTTTGGGTCTGCACCACAACATCCTGTCCTCACAGCGGAACTCTCTTTTTCAGTGATGTGTTTTAACACGGAACCAGCGGATGAAGGACCTACTGTTTATTAGTAAATAAAACTTCATAAACCCACCGCATGAAATTTTCAATGAACTATCATGACATTATTAGAGAAATATTAAGCTTCCTTTACTAAAACGCATACATTGTTGCTTAATTAAAAATAAATAAATACAACTTTTTAGAATTGTATTTGTTCAATGTTATTTTAAATACAAATGTTCACATTGCTTAAACAGAATCGTAAATGTTTACTCTCTAATTTCTTTATCATATAATACAATTTACCAGGGTTGTTTTCTTTCCTTTTCCCCCGGTGCCTATTAAAATAAAACCATTATACTATAACTGGTAATTTCCTTGAGTTTGTGTCTGTCTGCATCATTAGAGAGAGTAACCGTGAGACTGTCTCATATCTAAACTCTTTGCCCCTTCTCGTGTTTCGTGCGTAGATTTGCTATGGACTGGTCTGGTGGCTCTTTGATGCCAGCCTCTGATTGGCTGTAATCGCGCACGCGGAGCTCTCCTCGGTGCTGAAAGCTCAAATCTCTTCGTGCAAAAAATAACAACGATGCGTCCAAAAGGAGCGTCGGTCAATAAACAGTAAAATGGACGATGATCTTTTCCAGCTTCGACAACTGCCGTGAGTTGACCTGTGTGCATGTGTTCAGGACTGTGTTTGTTCCATTCATTCAAGCAATGGCCGAGTGCCTCCTCAGCTTCATTGTATTTGTTTGATTAGCTTCCGCAAATATTGGCGGAAGCTAATTTTACGAAAACAATAACCAGTCCGTAACAAGCGATGTATTATTGTTGTGTAACAGACCCGATAAATTTAAAGAATTGCAAGACACTTAGTGCAAATGATAATATTATGGTGTAAGTGCGTCTCTATCTAGGGAAGTGATGTGTCAAGTTTTGACCTACAGCTCATGTTGTTTTATTCTTTACTCATCTCTCGGCTGCAAATGTGATTTTTATTTAAAAGGATAAAGATTAGGTATCGTTATAAATGTTTAAAGTAGGAAATGGTCAGCCCAGAGCTTGTAGGCCACAGATTTTTGAATAACTAATAACAAATAACTTAAGAGCCTACACAGAGGAAACTAAACACATAAAATGTTGGAGAGACTTAAGGTAGCCTTTGAAAACCAACAAATCTGCATGGCTGACTTTTCCGTGTTATGTTCCTCATGTAATTACAGTGATTAACACATCATTGTTACTGCCCATGAACAAGAAGATTATATGTTATATTCATGGACATTTATACCCCTGTCAAGCAGAAGTCTTAACAGCAGGCAGGCAGTGTGAGGTAATTGATAAATTCCCTAACATTGATGACACAAAAAAACAAAACAATCACAGCCACAGAAGGCTCAGATCACCTACGAAACAGCTTTGCCCTAGTGTGAGTCATCCATGCTGTTTAACATGTCTGTGTTCTGGGCATTAAAACAATGCCCCTTTTCTACAGGGTTGTTAGATTTTGTCACACAGGAGAGAGCACACGCTCAGAAAATGATGCTGAGAACCAAGAACAGGTTGTCAGGATTGCTGAGCAGACTGGTTTGGAGTCTGTGGTACTTGCAGATGGACCTCCAGTTCCTCGGGAGTTTGCCAACCCAACGGATGGTACAATATACTATGACATGCAGCTCCATTATAAAAGAACGAGTAAGTAAGGTTTGTTCATATCTTGTTCTTTCAGACACGTTCATGGTAGAGGATGCAGTAGAGGCAATTGGCTTTGGGGCATTTCAATGGAAACTGTCTATTTTGACTGGCCTGTCATGGGTAAGGGCCACCTTTACAAAATTTTGTTCTCTGCATTTATTATGTATGGAGAGTTAATGCACTTTCACTGGACTTTCCATTTGCCCAACAGATGGCCGATGCTATGGAGATGATGATCCTTAGTATATTAGCCCCACAGCTTCATTGTGAATGGAGACTTCCCAGCCTTGAAGTGGCATTACTTACATCGGTAACTGCTCTTTAACATTTGTATTGTGCTCTTAGCCTGTCAGTACATAACAGCCTACAAGAATTGACTGATTTGAAACAACAGGATTTCTATAAACTGGAAGGAGCTAGAAGTTTTGCTTGCATAATGCACACTTTGGCATCAGTTACCATTGCATCACATATATCACTATTTTTATTAAAACAGGCAGTCTTTATTGGAATGATGACGAGCTCTTCTCTTTGGGGAAACATATCTGATAAGTATGGCCGAAAGACAGTAAGTTCTGACAATAATGTGGTAGAATGACAAAAGAATTCATGTATCTGTCGTAATTTGACTGTACACTTACACAGGGTCTAACAATGAGTGTTTTATGGACAATGTTTTATGGTCTGATGAGTGCATTTGCACCTATTTACGGTTGGATTCTGGTTCTTCGTGCATTAGTGGGCTTTGGTATTGGAGGAGCCCCACAGTCGTAAGTAACCTTCAATTATCTCTTGAAAAGTTGTTTTTTTTGTCAGGATTAACATTCATTTTATCCTTAAAAGGGTGACTCTCTATGCTGAATTTCTGCCAATGAAGTCTAGAGCCACGTGCATTCTTCTAATTGAGGTATGCAGTGCCCTCTCAACAAAGCAAGTTACATTTTGGTTAATATTGTGGTGTATGACTTTTCACTACAAATATTTTTACAGATATTTTGGGCATTAGGCACTGTGTTTGAAGTGCTTTTAGCAATCTTGGTAATGCCCAATCTGGGTTGGCGCTGGCTACTTGGCCTTTCTACCATTCCCCTCTTCATTTTTGCCATTCTTTGTTTTGTGAGTATGGCAGAATATTTGTTTTGCAAATTATCATAAATTTAGGCTCATCATTGTTTGCCAACATGCTTTTTTTTCTTTTTGTTTGACAGTGGTTACCTGAAAGTGCTCGATATGATGTCCTGACAGGAAATCAGGAAAAGGCCTTGGCCACACTGAAGCGTATTGCCTCAGAGAATGGAGCGCCAATGCCTCTAGGAAAACTAATTGCTGCCAAACAGGTAGTGTTAATTAAGGCTTGTATGCCTAGTAAACTATGGTTATGATTTTTTTTTCTCAATATAGGAGGACCGTGGAAAGTTTCAAGATTTATTTTCATCACACTTTCGTTGGACCACAGTACTACTTTGGTTTATTTGGTAATTACCACCCAGCAGAAGTATTTATTATAAGACATTCTAATTTTTATTTATTGACTTTATTATTATTATTGTTCTGTATATTTGGTTGTTTAATTTTATCTGTCCTTTTCCACCAGGTTTGCCAATGCTTTCTCCTACTACGGACTGGTGCTGCTCACCACGGAGCTGTTTCAAGAAGGTGGTGCATGTGGAAGTAAGTCACCTCAATCCACAGCAACAGGATAATTACAGCAAACAGATGGAGACATGCTATTGTGCACGTTGTTGTATGTCACCCTCTAGTGTCCAAAAGTAATAAAAATGAGCTTCGGTGCAGCCTGGAGTGTAAATATCTCAATTCCGATGACTATAAAGACCTTTTATGGACAACATTGTCAGAATTCCCAGGTAAATATCACATAACTCATTGGCCCTGTTTCAAGAAGCAGGTTTAGTGCAAAGTATGTTAACCCCAATGGTAACACTCTGTGAACCTAATCTGGTTCCTAACAGGTTTTATTATCTCAGAGTCTCTTACTTTGATGCTCTGCAATGCACTGATTGGATAATTCATTTCCTCATTCACAGAAATAATGTCAATATTCGCTTACATATTGATAGGAGTTCCACAGTTAATGATTTTGCTGTCATTACTTTTACATATTGGTAGACTACATTACAAATTCACTTTTTATTAACTTCAAAATTAAGATTCTGATTTGGTCAGAGTCAGGCTGTTGAAAGATTCATAGAAACATGTGTAAGGCAGCGTGCACTATCACAGTGACAAAAATGTAGGTAAATTTAAAAAAAAAAATCTATATAACCATTGTCATGACTTTACTCTCCTCTAACACAGCCTTTATTTGATTGCTGTTGTCATGGGAACTTCTCTTTTCTTCTCCATTCCCTATTAACAATGGCGTTCTTCTCTCAGCTAAACTCCAAGTGACTCAATGACTTAAAGCCCATGTCCCAGACAGAAACAGCTGCAGCCATCAGTTTGATACATTCAAACAAATGTCAAGGACCTGATGGATTTCTGCAAGAAAATTCTCCCCATTGCTTTCACCGTTACTATGCACGGTTCTCTGAGAGTCTTGCAAAACAGGTGTTTTACCAAAGTCCTAGGCCTTTAATAGTCTGATCGCAAAAAAGGGTAAAGACCTGACCGACTGTGCTTCATATAGACCCCCCTCTCTCTTAAATAAAGATGCTAAGATATTACCCAAGGTCCAGTCATATCCAAAGATCAGACTGGATTTATTGAAGTCAGACAATCCTACTTTAACATTCAGAGTCTCTTTAATACTGTTTACTCTGCCCCTGAGCACAGGCCATTGGCGTTTGATTGGGTCAAATGGCCTTACTTATTCGCTGTGCTAGACAAATTTGGTTTTGGACCAAAATTCGATCAAATTACTTTACTCCCAATCCACTGCAAAGATCTGTACTAATTCCCAACTGTCAAAACCTTTCAACTTACATTGTTGTACCTCTTTGAATTGGCTATAGAGTTCCTGGCAATTGCACTCCACAGTTGTAAGGACACATGTGGAATCTGGTGAGGTGACTTGTCTCTAGTCCATCTGAATCACTTCTCTTCGCTCCATTGCTGCTCAGTCATTTTGGCAGTTCTCACACTACAAGCTGAACATTAACAAGAGTCTACTCTTTCCAATAAAGGACAAAGCACAGAGACCTCACCAATCTGACCTTTAAGATTGAGTACAACAAGCTTTCCTATCTCGGAGTTACTGTCACTTGAAAACAAAAAGATTTATTCAAAGAAAATTTAAATCAGATCAAACAGACAATAACACAAAGTGTTTTGTTATGTATTGTGGGACGAGTAAACAGTTTTAAAAAAAAATCTTTAAAAAATCCAAATCTAATGGGGGAATGGCTTTGCCAAACTTTCGATTCTTCTACTGGGCAGCTAACCTGTGATAAACCAGGGGACTTGTCTCTAAACTATATAACATTAAGCTGGACCTTAGTAGTGGATAGACTTTAAAGGGGTTTGAGCCAGCTTTCAACCAGCTTTGTGAATCAGGGCCATATGTTTTTGATTATCAGTTCAAAAACAAATGCATTTGCCAGAATTTTTTGCTAACTGAGATTTTGTTGAGCAGGACTGCTGGTAACACTGTGGGCTATTGATCGACTGGGAAGGAGAAAAACTATGGCTCTATGCTTCTTTGTTTTCTCTCTTTGTATTATTCCTCTTTATGGATGTGTAGGGAGGTAAGGGGGCACATAATAATAAACATTTATATGTACAATTGATCCAGGTCTAATTGCACACTTTTGCCTTTGTCTATTGTAGGGTATCCATGACTGTGTTGATCTTCATTGCCAGAGCATTCATTGCTGGAGGCTTCCAGGCTGCCTATGTGTATACTCCTGAGGTATCCTATCCATCTAGGTTTACTATTAGCTGAACAGGAACAAGAAAAAAAGTGTTTTTCATTTTCAGGTGTACCCTACAGCGACCAGAGCTTTGGGATTGGGAACAAGTAGTGGAATGGCCAGGGTTGGTGCCCTTATTACACCTTTTGTTGCTCAGGTAACACACACACACACACACACACACCATATTTGTTCTCTTCTTATTTATGTCTACCAAAGATAAGTATCATAAGATTGACATGTTTTGTTTTGCAGGTGATGTTGGAGTCCTCTGTGTACCTAGCTTTATCAGTGTATTGCTGCTGCTGCCTCGTAGCTGCTATTGCCTCCTGTGCTTTGCCAATTGAGACAACAGGCCGGGGCCTTCAAGACTCAAGCCACCGGGAGTGGGGTCAGGAGATGATGGGTTGTGCTGCCTCCCACAGTTCAGGAGAAATACCTCGCTCCCGCTCTGACTCCCACGAATAGAGCTCACTAGACAACATATAATATGTGCAATGGCAAGTGAAGACTTATGAGGAAAAAGGGAGTGTCAAGAAACCTGCTGGTCTTGTGTTCATGTGCAAGTGCATTTGACCCTTGAGTTCTGGCTTCACAGTGACTTCAGTCAGGACCAGACGACACGGTATTCACAAAACATGTTACTCTGCTTTCCTGACAAAGTCCTGACATAGTTGCTTTCAAATATTGACCTCTGTTCAACTGCACATTTTAATGCAGAAATAGAGGTAAAAGACAAGGTGATAATGTTTCAAACAAAATTTCACAAGCCTTAATACTACATATTCTACATGATCAAATACAGTATAATAGTCTTTTATAATTTTAAAACAATGAAAATACTGACGATAGACCAATAAGAAAAATGGTTCACACAAATTGTCTGTAAATGTACCACAAGCTTAATGAAAGCATAATTAGAGTTAGAAGTTCACATGTTTTATTTTTCAGTCAGTGTTGATTGAGATACCACTTCTGTACTGTTAAAGTCAGTAAAGATGTACAGTGAGAAATAATGAACTACATTGTAAGTTACTGACTTGCTGGCAGTCTGTACACATTTTTTTATTTACAGTATATTATTGTGCTTTCTCAGTGGTATCTCAGTGTATTTATGTTCTACATGTGAACAATGGCAGATATTTCTATATTTGCAACAAAGGTCATTTACTTTTCTGCGTCTGATTGTTTAATTGTGCCCTTTCGTTTACAAGTTAAATCTCCAGAACATTTATTTTTTAAAAGTCTTGTTCTACCTATACCTAGTAAATATAATTGTCCATCACCAAACCCAACTTAACCTAGGTGTTACAAGGTTATATTGATATCAAAGAATAAAGTGTTCTGATATGTAATCTGAGCAGCATCTGTCTACTGATGTTTAGCATAAAAGCACATGCAGACACACAAAACAACAACATGTAATCAGTCTTTACTAATACCTAGTTTTGTTGTCTTTGGTTTTGTTTGTTATCCAAATCAGAAACCATTTCTGATGCCATGACTGTGGCAATGACTGCTATCTGCCAGTGTTGATTTATGGTGTGGTAATAAATTGTAGTGTTGCAGTAATGTGTGTGTGTGCACAGATTCTTGTCAATGTACTTGATGTAAATATGCGCAATGATTAAGAAAATTTTAAAAAGGGCAGTGTCCAACACTGTGAAAAAATGTCACAAAAACATTCAGTAAAATATTAGTAATGTTGAGTGTTTATTGCAGCTGATAGTGAATCATATAAGTTTGTTTAAGTTGTTAATCAATGTCGTGGCTGTGAGCATTCAGCTATGTATATCAGTTCAAATTTATAAACGAGCTTTGTGCTCCTTTCCTTTTTGTTTCACCATCTGTCCAAATAGTCTGGCAGCTTCCTCAGCACAACCTCGGTGAATGGTGAGCCCAAAACCTCCATGTCCATAATTGTGTATTACCTAAGTGACAGATGTGATGTAAATAACTGGTACTGATGAGAAAATCTTATTCATTAAACAGATGGTATTTTATGTTTTACCTCTACTTTAAATGGGCCGCACTGCATTGTCTCCCTCTCCAGTCTCACCTTCTTTCGGTAAGGTCTGAGGCCAGACCAATCCTCCACTATTCTGGCATGCTGAATTATGAAAAGTTAAAGGTTACCAATGTGGAAAGCTTTTTACTATATATCTTTTCAGAATTCACTCTTCAATCTACAATTCAATTCTTCTTAAACATTTGACTGGCCATCCACAAGATACATTTTATTTACTACATTATACAGTCGTACTGTCTTACTTTGAGACTAGGTTCAAGCTTGCAAGCTGCCTCCCAAATGTTCTTATGATCAGTGGAGTTATTCTTCTCACTCCAGTTTCCTATTTGAAACACCCCACCAACAGTAACAAGACGACTCCTTCAGAAACAGAAATCTGATTAACATCTTAACTTGTAATGGCGGATAAATGCCTCATCTATTTATGCAACTAACTACTTGAATCTTGTAGGAAATGGAAATAGCTGAGTATAATCAATGTTACCCTGGAATTATGTAGGGTGAATTGTACACCCCTGATTTAAAATCATGTGTAAGTATCCAGTGCTTGAGCCATGGAGCATCAACCTGTAAAATGGCACACATCAGATACAGCTAAAAAAATGCTACTTGCTAAACAATGTTCTCTTTATTGCCTTCTTCATCTTTATCTTTATGTGATTACCTTCACTATCTGCCCGCGGCCAGGTTTAAGCTCAGGGTCCGGCTGAAGTTCACCTGATCTTACCCCAGTGCAATTTATTATCACGTCTGCTCCAGTTTCTGCCAGCTAAACATAGATGCATAATACATATCTCAAACTTACAAGGCAAGTAGAAGCCTAATGCAATGCTATAATTAAGCACACAAAGTTGATGCAAAGACAAAATACATGTAACAATAATTAATACACAGAAAACAAAACTTTACTAACCTCTTGAAATGATTTTATTTTTCTCTGATGAAATTTCACTCCTCTTTTTTTTAACCTACACAGACACAGACAAATGTGGGATTTTGTGATATATATTGAATATTCAAAGGTTAAACTGCACCAACACTTTAAATATTTACCCACCAATCCATCAGCCAAGGCAAATAGGATTTGCCCTCCACCATTAAAGCTGTGTTGAACCACCCGTGCCTACAATGTTAGTACATATTAATAACTAATAGAATAAAGAAATCTCAGCTGAGTCTCAAATTGTTCTCATTCACAGTTGTAATTACGCACATTTGATGTAGTATAATATAACTAAAGAGTCTATGTTGTATGTTGTATGTCAAACTACATACTTGTATCCAGGAAACATCTGCAACTCTCGTTTTGTGAGGTGTCTAAAACCCAAAACAATATCTTTAAATGAAGGTTCCTGCAATCAGAAATAATAATTACAAGAGATAAATGTATTATTTTCTTTATAAATGCAGTGCAGGGAGTCTTTGTTTATTTCATAATAATTAGTACCCCCACCCTCCAAAAACTGTTTTCCTGTGATTCCAGCTCCCCTTCTTAGAACTGCTGAACAACACTGGTAAACATTGGACAAAATGAGTCCAGGAATTAGCTGATTGAGGTTACACTTTAACACCTGTCAAACTTTAGTTACCTATTTTACAGTATGTTATCTTCAGTGAGTGTTGTTAAAGATAAGATCATCTTTTCATCAGGTCAAATTTACCCAACATTTTCAAAGAACAAAGAACTACTCACAGGTGCTGGTTCAGTGCAGAGGTTGTAGCCAGACTGAAGGAATATGCCCATCTTTACGGAGTCCGGAGAACTGAGGAAACTCAGCAAGTAGTCAAATGTCTCCTTATTCCACCTACTGAAAAAGAAAATCGGGGTTCTATATTCAATTCAATGTTCAACTCAATTTTATTTATGTAGCCCAGTATCACAACAACAATTGTCTCAAAGGGCTTCACAAAACAAAAGACGGTAAATATACAAACAGACGGTAAATATACAAACAAAACAGTAAATATACAAACAGACAATAAATATACAAACAAAACAGTAAATATACAAACAGACAATAAATATGCAAACAACACAGTAAATATACAAACAAAAATATGTGTGTTCTATGTCTGTAGTAACACCAAGAAAAATATAATAACTCACGTTTCCTCAATTTTTCCATTATCATAGAGGTATGGCTGCCAGAAGCCAGCAGCTCCATCACTAGTGGTGAGTGGAGTGAAAGACTCAGCATACACATTAATGGTCAGTGGGTTTACAATGGAGTGATAATGTTCATATATACTCTGAGCTGTTGACAGCCCAATGACCCCAGCTCCAATCACTGCCACACGCATGCTGTATATCAGTGGGACACAAACACATTTTCTCACATCGCATGAGTAACTTCAGTAGTCAACATGCAAAGAACACAAAGGTGAAAATATCATACGCCATTATTACATTACGTAATAGTATCTCCATGTAGGCAGAAAGGATACCCCAAACTTTCGTTACCGGGAGCTACCATTCAACAAAACCAGTTCACCTTACCCTGGAATTACAACTGCGAGATATGTTGAGGAAAACAGTCCTACAAGTTCCTGAAACTCAGATGCATCACTTTAAATTGACTAGTATGAAAAAGTTTTCCCTTACCTTCAGAGACCGCTACTTCTTCCGCTACTATGCAGATTAGGCATAAACAAGCAGTCTGAGGGAAAGAGGGCGGAGACTGCCCTACAACTACGTAACAAACAAGTGTTAATGTTGTCAAAATCTGTGACTGAACTGCAGCAATGCAATAAATGATCCAATGACAGAAATCACTGTTCGATCGTTATTATCATAGGTTTTCGTTAACTACCAACTTAAGGTTAGGGTTAAGGTTTCTGTTTTGGGATAGTGATGATACGCTGAAATCTACAATGGCGCCCCCTGCAGTCACGGTTCTCGTATTAACACCAGGCATTCTTTAATGTGACGTTCAAAGAATATCAGGTGTTTATATATTTGGTTAGTTATGTTATTTTTCTGCTATCGGGCTTTTTACATAATCTGAGTCTCATGGTTGTTTTCTTGTTGAGTTGAATTGATCTTATGCTGTCGTCCACTGTCCGTGAAGGCACCACTGAGCTCTGTCTGCGGGGTAATGCCTCTCTCCCTCCCTCTGCTGTCCAATATCCATCCATCTGCCTTCAGCTCTATGGTCCGTGTGTGTCGTTAGCCCAGTGCTAGCAGCTTCAGGCCACTGTGGCCGGTGTTTGGCGGCGCATCTTCAGCTTCCGCCATGGCGCTGGTTACTCTGCAGCGGTCACCGACCCCCAGTGCCGCGTCTTCGGCCAGCACCTCTACCACGGCCGTGGGGGAGGTCAGTCTGCCTCTGGGGGAGCGGGAAACATGTGGGGTTAGCTGGGGATGTGGGCGCAGTGGGTGATGCTGTAGAGAAGGGCCCGCTGACTGAGGCTAAATTACCATTAGCTCCGTTAGTTACCGTGTTATGCTAGGTCGATAGCTTTGAAACACTTTGTGATATTAGCTACATATTGATTCTAAACTCGGCGTAGGCCATAAAATTACCTGCTCACTATGCTAACAATACTGACATTAGAAATAAATGATATAACGCCCACGTAACCTTGTTGCTTTGGCAATAACAACCATATAAACTAGCTTCATTTGACAAGTGCAAATTATAAAAGCGTTATAGGATGAGGCGTCTTCTTAAATAGGTTTGCCACAGTTAACACAATTTAAAAGTAGGTTTCTCCATCGTACTGAACCATAGAAGGCACGAGAAAGAATGATCATAAATTGGGAAATGTGAAGCTTGTTTGTCTTTCATATGAGGTCATTTTGTTCTATAGCATAAATGACAACTAGAAGAGACAGTCTTTCTTACCAGCTAATAATGTGGTTAACTAATAAAATAATAAACAATAATCGTAAATTTGCCAGTTCAATGATTCCCTCGTTTTCATCACCAGATGGTGGCGCCATGTAACAAGTCTGTACAGGGAGGATCACCTCATCTTTCCCCTTAAGATCACATCTAATAAAGCAGTGGCTATGTATAGTAAACTAAATTTACAAATTCGAAGAGTTAACAAGAAACTGAGTTAGCTGAAACTGAGCTTAATTAAGTCAAAGGACAGCTCTAACAACTAACATGTATTGCATCGAAAGAGAAAACCCTATATTGAAATGTTACGATATACAGTTGTAACATACAGCAAATATTTTCCAGTATATTTAATGAGTTATTAAGTTAGTGGCTCTGGGGCGTGTACCAGTGCATTGCAGTGTCTTGGTGGAATAGACAAGACTGTCAGGAGCTGCTGCAGCTATGATGTCATTCATGAGGATGGGAGGGGGTACGACTACTAGAAAGGACTGCAAACAACAGGATTAATGTCATCCTTCTAGCTTGCAGGATTACTATTAAACTCTAGCACACTTTTGTTTTTATATTGCTACAGTATGAGCAGTTTTGTTGTATGAAAAAATATTAACCCCATTCCATTAAATTTTATTAACATCTGAAAATCTGTTTTCATTGTTCAAAATTTGCTTGCTATACATTTCGAATCTGTTTGGTCTTTTTTATTACCTCAATTTTATTTTTTGGAGCCACTTCTGTAAATGCATGCTTTATTTTTATTTTTTGCAAATATTACCCTTTAAATAATTTATTATAATTCCTTTTTCAGGACTTTGGGAGTGAAGATGAAAGGCGAACAAATCAGAGGTAAGCCTAGGGTTAAGTGGTTACCATTACATACCAAAGCCAGTCAGTTTTGATTGCAGGTGGTGTTGACTGATTAGTTAGTTTTGTCTTTTAATTTTGTAAAATATAAAATGGCAGACTATCTGGCACCAGCATGTGTGATAACACCTGTTTGTCTGTCTTGTTGTCATGTAACTGAAGCAACATATTATTATAAGTAAGCTGTCATGTGATGACTGCCATGTTTGTATTTTCTGTGTGTCATGCGGCATTATTTTTGTATTATTCTTTTTTTAATTTAATTTTCCTCATACCATCAATTTAGTTTTTTTACGTTTTTTTTAACATAGGCAATACAATAAAATTTATCCTGGAAACCTGGGCATAACTCACAGATATGTTTATCATATTGATTGAACAGTTTGGTTGCTAGATGCTGTTTTTGCTCACAATAACTTGTGTAGCTATCAAATTTGCTAATTTGAATACTGTGTTACAATTCAACAACACTATTCAAAGCAGCTGGTAAGTGTCATATTATAAGTGTCATATTATCTGACATGTTTTCTACCAGTGTTAGAGTGACCTATTCGTTTCATTAGTTGAGTCTTCCTTTTTGTTTTCTTAAATTTCTGTCACTGTTATGTCCTATGTTGCCTTTATTTTCACAATTTAATTCAGATGAGGCAGCAATGTAGGAGTTTCAGTAGATGCTTGAGCTGATGGGCAGTTACACAGCTGCCAGTAGGGAGTACTCGCACTTGCTGTTCCTGCACGACTGACTGTGATAATCATGACTAGAGTTAATTGAGGTCAATGATAACATGGCACAGGCACCTGTGGCTCTGTACCAGGAAATGATTATATCTGTTTCCCTTGAGTAAATGGCTGAGCAAAAACCAGAATTCTACATAGTGTGTCAATATAGAATAGCATAGTATTTTTAGAGATATGTGAAAGACAACACAAAGTACAACAGAGTGCATTAATTAACCATTTTTTTTCTTGTGGCCTCTTTGTGGCCAGTTGTTAGTGTAAATAAGTGTACAATAATTTTTGAGTATCTCAGCATAGAAGTCTCCTTTGGCTCCATTCACACCTAGTTCACACTTATGACTTTGATGCACTGACTGTAGCTGTCTGCACTTGGATCTCCACCTATCCTCTGTAATCTTTTAACATAAAGTTCTGCCTAATGCAGACATCTGCAGCTGAACAGAGGGGCTATCTTGTTATATTTCTGTGTCAAATGTTTGATGATCATGTAGTTTCATCAACTGGTCCTATACATCAACCTCTTTAGAAGCTTTTAGCAAACCATGTAACTTAGATTTTTGTTAAATGCTATTTTTTGTACTGTTCTTATTTTTTTCTTTAATGTAATTATTCCGTTGTGTTGGTTAGTGACCTCACACACTACTGTTTGCCATAGATCTGTGTGAGTGACAGCCAGCAGTGGCCATTTAAAGGACAGAGGCATAAAGATAATCCCTCCCTTATAAGCCTGACTATAATGGGATTTGGGAGTATGGGGAGATTGCCAGTTCTCACTGTCCTTTCTGTCCATGCTTGGCCTGTGTGTTAAGCTCCCTCAGAGTGCTCCAATGTATTCTGTCGACCAATAGTATGAGGCATGATTACTGAAACAAGTTTTTATTCCTTTATGGGAATGTTTTGTTGTTTTTTATGAAAGAGAAACTATAAGTCTTACAATTCCATATTGTACAACTGTCATGTATGTAGGTCTATATCCTATCACCTAATATGATGGCACTGAAAATTTGTCTGTGTATTATTTTATTTTATTTTGTTAAGTCATTGCTATATAAAGACCAAGAAACACTTAAATCACTCCGAACATGGACATATAGGACATAATCTACCAAAAGACTGATCCGTAATGTGGTAATGAATTTACTTAAAAAACCAAAAGATGCCATTTCATTGCCAAACCACCTGTATTTCCACATATCAGAAGTGTAAGTCAGAGCAACTTTGAGAAGACAATTGGAGTTTGTGAGCCAGAGGCTGCACGCTGCTCACAAAGGCTCAGATGAGGGAGGAGAAAGAGGAGGGAGTGGCGTCTGAACAGACCGCACTGATCCACTGAGCAGCACAAATGAGTGCCGACTGTCAGTCAGTCTGTCACTCAGAAGTGTTGTGTCCAGGCAGCACACAGCCACTCACCAGCTGCTCTTTGTTTCTTTGCGGTGACTGGAAACTGATGAAGAGAAGTTAGCTTTTGGTGAAGAGGTCTGGGATAATTCCCTTCAACAGGATGCATCTGGTAGTAGAACCCGTGCAGGAGGCCGTGATGAAGATGTTACCATATTTTGTAGAAAATGCTGTGCTAACCCAGAGTGAGATTAACCGCATGTGAGTCTAGCTTTAGCGTTCAGACTTTTTTTTTTTTTTTAACTAAGTCCTGTGACTTTATGATAATCTTTTCTGATTCAACTGTCAGTTTACAGCACAACATTGTATCATAGAAACACAGCTGTTCTGCATCTAGCTATTGCATTATTCTTTGTTTGTTCTGTCACTCTCTGTAAATTGTGCATAGGTACATTGTAATCATGTAAACTCGTTGAGGTTTTCTGGCAAGCGATCTGCCACAAAGGAAGTATTTTTAGCTGTAGGGTTTTTTGGCAGGGAAACTGCTAAATACACTAGAGCTAAGGTTGTTTAATTAAGATGTCTGTCTGACTTTGGCTAACTTGGAAAGTATAACGTATCAAAGACTAAAAAAGAACTCACTGTAGGTATTTCTGCGTTTTAAAGGGTCTGAAATCCTTGTCTTGCTCCTGGCCTTTCCACTGCTACATATCCATCACCACCTGACACTGGAGCCTCCTAACAGCCTCATTAATCTGAGTGAGCGAATTCAAACACAAATCTACAAAATTCAGACAAAAGCTCTTGTTGAGAAGTGTCTACCGCCCCCCTGGCTTCTTTTACTGTTTAACTTTTGCTGTGGCACTGGAGGCGGTGGGAATTTATTGTGAGGTGCACAAAATGTTCATTGTTGCTACAAAATGTTGTGTGTGTGGCACAGGCCCACTCCTCTGAATCTGCTTTGTGAAAGTATAAAATAATACAGGACATTTTCAAGGCTGGCTAGGTTTTTAAAGTTTGACTACAGTGACAGTTTTGACAGCCACTGCACATGAAACTATACATTTGTGTGAAATTTTGCATACAGTGAAAAGGAGTGATCAGTCAAACATCTCCCAGCAGCTGAGCGTCCTTTTTGTCAGGTGTGATATGTTGGGTGTCAAAACATTACAAACACCGCAGGTCAATTATTTAGGTCTGTTTTGCATTAGGCTAAGTCAGCAAAGACCTGCCAAGTGGAATACGACTGCAGTCTGTGCAGCAGAAATAGGACAGATAAGCATTTAGGATCAAAGCTGATTCATGGCTCCTGCAGACCTAGGGTGCCTCTGTAACGTGGCAGCTGGGCTTGTCTGCTCAGCTGACATGATAATTCATCTGCAGTCTCTTATCACTTTTGTCCATTGACCTGACCATAGTTTTAACCCAACATTTTTCCTGCTTAAATTTCTCAACCTACAATGTGCAGTGAATAAGTGGTTATAAGTCATTTAACATTACTCATAGTGGCAAACCCTCTGATATATTGGTCAACCTGTCAACATAATATTCATACCAGCATCTTTTTTTCTCTCATTTGTCTTGCAGCCTGAGTGAGAGCTTCTTTATGGTAAAGGGAGCTGCCCTATTCCTGCAGCAGGGCAACAGTCACCCAAGCCAGAAATGTCATCCTCACCACAAGCATGCAGGTGAGTTTGTCTACATCTTTCACCTAAACAGTTTTAATCTCACGAATCATGCCATAGACGGTCAAGCTCTTATTCAGTCGAGGCATGCACTGTATGTGTTGTTTTCAACACTCATCTCAACACTGCGGCAGATGTTGGTAGCTGAGGTGAAGCGGATGAAGGCTGCCTCATTGGTAAGCATGTTCCAGACATATAGATTAGTCAGATTAATGACTTGATCCAGAACACGGTAGCAACATAGGCAAATCTTAAATTCACAAATGCAGGAACTTATTTTTTTAAAACACTAACACTTGCTAAAAACACAAGATAAAGGGCATTTTAATAAAATAATAATTGTTGCTCTGTGGAGTGGAAACCTAGGGATCATAAAACATGTTGTTGTTGTTGTTTTTCTTTAAAGGCACCAGGTTTCCATGATTCTTGGCTTGACTAGAAATCAACACTGAAACAATTGTTAAATGCAGTCTGACCATTTCGCAAGTTACAGCAGAGGTTGCCATGTTTTTCTCCTCCAGCTGTCACTTGAGCCAGTTGAGCTCTGTAAAGATTTGTGTTGTTTCTCAGAAATCCATTGAGTTCATTGATACGTCCCCGCTTTACTGGTGATTCAGTGACTTGCTAATATTGTGTTACTATACTGTGCTTCTGCTTATGATGTCTGTTGCTGTTGTTACTTGGTCTACTGTAGATGCTGAGTCAGGCTTGTTGGTAGTATAGTGGTGAGCAAACCCGCCTGTCACACAGGAGATAGGGAGCCAAAATTCCGGGGTCTCAAGCCAGTTTATCTTTGTGCCAGTCCCAAGCTCTGATAAATTAAGAGGGTTGTGTCAGGAAGGGATTCTGGAGCAAAAAGCTACACCAGACTAAATATGTAGCAACCCCTAAAGTAAGTAGCCAAAAGAAATTGTTCACTTTAGAGGCTGAGCTGGCATCATTAAATTAAATTAAACTTTTGAAACTATTTAATTAAATTCTGGACATTAACACATTTCCTTTGAGAAGTGCAAAAGATAGAAAGATGCGTTCACAAACAAAGCTCAATCTTATTACTTTAATTGAACACTTTAACTGTAATTAGACCATACCTGTTTGTGTGTTGTAACAGGTCAGTATATTTAGCTTTACATGAAAGGCTCTCTTCTGGCTCTCTCTTCTTCTTTCTTTCTTTATTTGAAGACTGGAGACAAAGTCTTGCTTATAAAAGGCTTATGTGCAGAATGAAAGATAGCTGCAGGCTTTTTGTTGAACACTAGAGAGCAGTATTGTTTAACTCTTGTATGATCAGCCAGGCTGTTCCACACATACTCACTGAAGTGGTTTGACATGATCTTTTCTTGCTTGTTAAATTATTCTTGTAGCCTTGTGTTATGAATCTATTTTTACTTGCATTAAACTGCTGCTTCCTGTCATAAATGTATGCTGTTCTTCAACAGGCGACTTACCTCAGCACCTGCAGGTGATGATAAATATTCTACGCTCAGAGGACAGAATCAAACTGGTGAGAAACAAACATCCACATATTTGAGCAAATCTGGCAAAACACTAGAATGTATTTTATTGTATACCTAAGATGCTTATTTGCATTCTCTAATTATTAGCTCATACGAGCTGGTTTGAACACACTCTAGAGAGCATTACCAAACATTTCCATGCTGTGTATACTGTGCATATTGGCTAATTCATTCTAGGTTGAACACGCTCTGACTTCTCTTAAGCCTTATTTTCTTTATACTGCAATGTTAAATCATTTTAATAAAAGGTCAGTGTGTGTACAGAATTTAGCCCACTATGTAGCAGTTTCAAGTTAAACTGAGTAAGACCAACAGAGTGTATTTTATTTTTTTCATTCTTTATTTACTTACTCTGTATTTGAAACATTACTGTAATAACAGTTAACTAGTTCTTGTAGCCTGTATAGGAAGGAAATGTGTCAGACAAAAAGTCCTGGCATTAATTTGAGTGAAACTGTGCAGGCGGTCCGGCTGGAGAGTGCATGGTCAGACCGAGTGAGGTACATGGTTGTTGTGTACACCAGTGGGCGACAGGACACTGAGGAAAACATCCTGCTGGGAATCGACTTTACCAATAAAGACTGGTATGAAAAGTTGTTTTTGTGAGTTCATAAAAAAATTATATTTTTGGTAACTTACTTTTTTGTCTAACAGCAAAAGCTGTTCGATTGGCATGGTACTACCTCTGTGGAGTGACACAAAGATCCATCTGGATGGAGATGGGTAGGTTTCTCTTGCTACTATTAAGTGTTATGCCAAAAGACTTGTTTCATTGTTTATGTTTTTGAATAAATTTGAACATTTGTTTGCTTCCATCTTCAGGGGTTTTACTGTAAATACAGCAAATCGGACTCATGTCTTCAAACCCGTGTCAGTGCAGGCCATGTGGTGAGTAGTCCACCCCTGGCTTCTGCGGCTTCTTAGTGGCTGCTTAAGGCAATTTAGTTTCATGACACACCACAATAATTATGTGTTTTCATGTGATGACTATGATGTGTCCATCTGCAGTAGATAGTTTTTAATCAATAATAAGTCTGCCATCTGCTGGTCCAAAGTAACTTGTGCAGGCATATCATAAAGCTATAAAAGACAAAGAACAAGCTCAGACAAACTGACTTGCTTCAGATATTGTACAAAAGTGACCTTTGCTTTACCAAATATTTCCAAATGTAGGTCTGCGATTCAGGTGTTGCACAAAGCATGTGAGGTGTCACGCAGGTTCAACTACTTCCCTGGAGGTATGGCTCTCACCTGGATGGGCTACTATGAGAGTTGCATCTCTTCTGACCAAAGCTGTATTAACGAGTGGAACACCATGAAGGACTTGGAGACAACGCGGCCCGATTCCCCAATCATGTTTGTCGACAAGTAAATGCAGTAACAGAATGAGATTAAGATGTCACATGTTAATGTCACATACGTTACGCCTATCACTGACACACTTTCAGCAACAGAAATTACATCAGAAACAGCTTGCATTTTAACTGATATGAGTCATTTTGAATGACACTGAAGGAAGTTTCATTTTTGGCAGGCCAACAGAACGGGAGAGGACAGAGTGCCTTATAAAAGCTAAACTCAGAAGCATTATGACATGCCAGGACCTTGAAAACGTTACTTGCAAACAGGTAAATATAAGATACAAAAACTCAAATACCAATTTTTTCTGTTTTCATTCTTATACTATTTTAATCGTCTTGTCTTGTTTGTGATACTAAAGTCAGACTCTTATTATATTTACCTGTAATGTCCTCTTTTTTACAGATCCGTACAGAACTGGAGCAGCACATGAACTGTAATCTTAAGGAATATAAGGAGTTCATTGACAATGAGATGCTGCTGATCCTGGGTCAGATGGACAAAGCCACTCTTATATTTGACCATGTTTACCTGGTGGGATATTTGAAAAATACCTGCTATTTTGTGTGAAATACAATGATCGACATCTATATAAGCCATTGGAAAATGTACCTAGTCTTAACAGTACAATACATTGCATTCATAAACATCTTGTTCTTTTGTAGGGATCTGAATGGAATGCATCTAATTTGGAGGAACTGCAAGAAACTGGGTGATTTATTTATGTTGAAGAAGATTAAAAAAAAACCTATATTATACATAATTCATTGTGATTTCAGCAAAAAATGTTATTGTTAAATTAACTGTAAATTAACTTTCCTCCCCAGGGTGGGCTATATTCTCAATGTTACCAGAGAGATAGACAACTTCTTTCCAGGCACATTCAGTTATCACAACATTAGAGTTTATGATGAAGACAGCACTGACCTGTTGGCTCACTGGAATGAAACATACAACTTTATTGTTAAGGCAAAGTGAGTGAAACCTATGCACTGAATATAAACTAATTTAATAGATTTACTAGAATAAAAAACAATGTTAGCTCTCTGGCAAACATACGATTAGACCACAATAAAGCATAATGTTTCAAATGTTTGTCCACAGAAAGAACAACTCCAAATGTCTTGTCCACTGTAAGATGGGTGTTAGCCGATCTGCGTCCACTGTCATTGCATATGCAATGAAGGAACATGGCTGGTCACTAGAGAAAGCTTACAATTTTGTCAAACAAAAACGAAGTATCACACGTCCAAATGCTGGTTTCATGAGACAGCTAGCTGAGTATGAGGGCATCTTGGATGCAAGGTACAGTCTGTTTAGCCTTGTTTTTCTTCTTTTGTCCTCAGTGTTTAAGTACATCTTTAATAGGGGTTTCTTATTTTGCAGTAAACAGCGTCACAACAAGTTGTGGCATCCAGACACAGACTGTGAGATGGCTGAAGGGATGCAGGGGTCTGTTCAGTGTGGTGGAGCAGATGAGGGGGACCATGTGACACCAGAGCCAGCAATGTCTCCTTGCTGTGAAGAGGCTTTGTCTGATAAAGGTGCTGCCTGTCCCCCATGTAGGACTGTAGCGCTGGAGGTTGACCCAGCCTATAACAATTATTATTTCCGCCGGCTCTCAGACTCAGCATTAGACAGTGAACCCTCAACCCCAGTGCGTGGACCCCCCCTTCTGGGCATGGAAAAGGTGTTTATAGAAATTGAGGACGTGGAGCGGGATGCCCTACTGGATGATGAGGCCTTTGATGGACGAGATGGCCTGCCACTACCACACTTTGGGCCCTCAGCTGAGTGCTCGTCAGCTCAGACCTGCAGCCGTGGCCCTGAGCCCCTGGAGGAGCTACGAATGAGGCTAGAATTTAGTACTGTTCAGGAGGAAGATGAGGAGGAGGTGCAAAAAGAAGAGGCAGAGATGGAGGTGCTCATGCAACCAGATGAAGGAGGGGGAGGAGAGGGGGAAGGGGATGGCAATGGGATGGACCTGGCAGCAATGAATGAAAACTCCAACAACAACAACTGTTTGGGCACTCCATGGAACCTCACTGTGAGTTTCAGGGGCCTGATTGACACAATTTGACATTTTTCTCTCAATTATCAATTGTAAACTATTTCTCTTTTCTTTTTTGTCACTTAGGACCACACTTCCTCCAGCCCTCTGCCAGCTGATGCTTGCTGTGAATCCATAAAAAAGGTCTCTCCTCCCCTCATGTCTAAACTTTGCCTTAACTGGAGTCCTCATGAAATCCCAAGTGCTTCATTCCTTTCTGCCCACTCACCCTCTAAAGGCCTTGCACCTCCATCAGGACACCTCTTTGACCCCTGTTGTGAATGTGCCAACTGTGCTGCCTCACCTATCAGAGCTCTACATGACAAAGAGGAACGGCCAGAAGCTTCCGTGCACTTGC
Source organism: Rhyacichthys aspro (assembly GCA_036850595.1). Classification (NCBI taxonomy): domain Eukaryota; kingdom Metazoa; phylum Chordata; class Actinopteri; order Gobiiformes; family Rhyacichthyidae; genus Rhyacichthys; species Rhyacichthys aspro. The sequence continues at coordinate 13,520,976 of CM072156.1, forward strand.
AAATAAAGTCTGAGAATAAGATGAGGCACAAGGATGAAGATGTATCAGGGGGTCTGCCCAAGCTTATGAGGATGGATTTAGAGGAAGAGAAGTCTGCCTTGACCTGCTATCTAAGTCAACAACAAGAGACTCTTGTGCAGCTTAGGAGGTCTGGATTGGTCCGCCGCCGGGCTGAGAGACTAGAAAGGCTTTCAGGTTTAACCCAGGAGGGTTTGCAGCCTCTGAAACCTTTGCACACTTGCCAAATGTCCAAGAAGAGCTCCTTTTGTGCCGATGAGGAAGAAGAGTTCCCTTGCTTCACGGGGGATTTTACTAAATCCTCTACACCTTGCCAAGTGCGTTTAGAGCCACTGGTGGTGCCATTGACCAATGAAGCCTTGTTGGGGGTAGTGGGTTCTGGTTTGTTCACACCAATCTCCTCTCCTCATGGCTCCACACTCACACGTAGCTCCAGCAGTGACAGTCTGCGCAGCGTCAGAGGGAAGCCTGGTCTAGTGCGTCAGAGGGCGCAGGAGATCGAGACCCGCATGCGCCTGGCCGGCCTGACAGTACCCTCAAGGTTGAAGCGTTCCAACTCACTGGCCAAGTTGGGCAGCCTAAATTTCTCCTCTGAGGACTTGTGTTCAGCCTGTTCATCTGATGCAGGGACGCTGCTGCTTTTCTCACTGTCTCCAGAACCAGACCCTGGACTGCAGTGGGACTCCAGCACTGCACCTGCAATCTCCCAATTGTACAAGGAGTCACACAGTCCAGAGAGAGCACTACCCCGTGAGCTGAGCAGCTGACAACCAAGAAGAAATTGCACAGCCTCCATCCTGTCTCTGTATGAGGATTGCAGTGGACAAACAGATAGGAAAAAATATTTTAAAAAAGCCAACAAAGCCAAGTGTTATCCACTGTCCTTTGGCACTTAGTTTCTCAAACTGCTGTTTCCAGTGACTTCCACCATATTGCTGTATCAAATGTGCAAAGCCATTAGTTCACCTCTCACCTCTTTGTTTGATTTATGGACAAACAAGTGCCTTACCCCTGAGACCAGAGGCACACACCACTAGAAGGGAGACTGAAACATCCTCCAATTTTAATCACAGTTGTTATGTTATGTGTATTAATTTATGCAATGGTATTCATTGAAACCTCTTTTTACATATTTGGTTGCCTACTTTGAAAATCTAGAGTCAAATTATTTTTTAATTTCATTGAGTGAAAAGACAGTGCATGTATTGAAATTTAAAGAAATTGTGAAATTTGGCAGTCAAGTCATTTTAAATGTGAAAACTCAAAATCATTTTTGACTAAAAATACCTACATCTAAACATTCTTAAACCTTAAATTATGAAGTCATCAAAGTCATTTGTGTATTTGTGAAAGACCAAAGTTTGGTTGTCTCAACAAAGTGGAAACACTGTTTAAGCTGTGTAAAAATGTGAATTACACTGTCAATCATTTATGCATTTAAATGCTGTTATATTTTTGCACCTTTGGGAGAAATAGACTTGATGGGGCTCTTGGGCTCATAGCTGTTAAGCTTTTATGCTCATATCATCAATGAGTTCTTGTATGTGACAATGATCACAGTAGGTTACACAGTTTTGTAACCATTTTTTATATTTAAGTATGCAGTAAATTTTGTACTGTACGTTGCTGTAGTTCAAACGCATATTGCACTTTTTATGTAAAGCAAGATGTATGTGTTAATTTTTAGAATAAACATTTCTTTTACATTAAACAAAACCATTGATCTTAATGATGCACGAACATTAGTAATATCTTCACGGTCACGGCTATGATTCTACTACTACTAAATGTAATTGAACCCCATGTGTACATTTTGGCAGGAGAGCACATTTCTAACAGCCAGGTTATATAACATTCAGCTTTTCATCCGTTTGTATGACATCAACAAACTACTTCGTTTACACAGTTCTTGTTTCTCCAGGCCAGTATGGCTTTGTATGATGAATAGGAAGCCTGTGTACAGTACAAGCATGACATGCCGTGTCTAGTAGAGTTTGAAATGACTCTGGTATGAAACATACTGCATATGACATTTTCAAGCTGTGAGACTTGAAGTGAGATTCACAGATATAACAGATCATTTCTATATAATTTAATTTTGCAGTCTATATTGTGTAATCTGTTTGGCACCTTTGATCCCAAGTTAGAGATTAAAATATAAACATGGCATGCAAGACATGAGAACTCCAGCTGCCTGTAAGTTGTCACTATAATCAGGCCCTTTTCCCTGTATATCTACTCACTTTTATTAGGCTTATCCTGTGCTTGTCCTGTTTTGAATGTTACCATAGAAACCAGGAGAAACAAATGGACAATGTCTGAACTTTTTTTAAAATAATTTCCCCACATTCCTGGATTTCCTACTGGTTGGCTTCATTAATTTGCTCCCCAACCCCGGCCCTGGCATTCATTTATCTACTTATCTTAACTAGGTTCCTGCAGTGAAGTGGTATTAACTGTGCCGGAAATGACACAAGAGCATAAACACTTACAAATTAAAGGGGATTAGGTTAGGCTAGAGTTAATGAAGGTGCTTCACACTAGTCATTGAGCTAGTGTCTTCAATATTCTCATTATTAATAAAGATGGTGTCAAACTTTTTCATGTTTTCCACATATACTCAAACCAAAGACCAGGACAAAAGATACACTTTACAAAATCTGTAAACAGTGAACTGCATGTCTGAGTTTCCCCTGATTGTATTAGTCAAATGGGCTGTGACATCACATGGATGTAATATAAGGCTCCCATTGCTTGTGCATTTAAAGGAGGACGGAACATCACCAAACAACTAACAAAGATCACTCTGTCGATCCAGAGAGAAGACCAGTGACCCGGCCACTACATCTAACTGGTAAGTGCATATAAGATCTAAATATACATTTTACGACCATTAAAATATTAATGTGTTGTTTTGAGCCAGAGCTTACCTTTTTGGATTATGTGGTACAATGAGTATTTTGGTTGTTTAGTTCTAGAAATGAAATTTGTTATTACGCAGTATCTTGCAGTTGTGGTTTGAATTCCAGTATGTCTGAGTATGTTGAGCCAGCAAAACACATGGCCATCAAGTGATCAGCACTGGGCATTCAAGGATGAGAAGATAATAGAGTGGTTGTTAACAAGCATGAACTGCCTTGAGGCAGAGAATCCACACAACTACTGACGGAGTTGTATGAATAAATACAGGTAATCAAAAATAGTTTCACTGAACACTGACAGACCTGTATCGAAAGCCTCTGTCCTCTTAAACACATCTTGCTATTGTATGCCACTCCGTAATCATTCATTACCACAGCATGAAAAACAGTTCTTTACACAACTCTGCTCCCATTTCAGTGTGATAACAGTAGCTCCACCGTGTGTCTAGTCAGCGCTTGGGCCTGTCAGATGATAAGAAAACAGCAGTCATATGTTATCGTCACACTAAAGGGGGATGAGGCCGTAGACAGGAAACCGACACAGGGTCAACATTATTGTGCATTGTGCACAATGTTTTTCTGCTTAGATGGGCAGTTTGGTGAAAGCTTGTTATACTACCAAATGAAAAGCAACATTTGGCCTTCTTACAGATTAGGAGCTAATAATATTGATAAGAGGCTAGTTACAGTTACATGAAACCAGTGAACATTTACATATGCAACATCGACTGAATTCATTCTGCAATTGTGTCTAGCTCCATAAAACCCTAAAAGTTTAACAACCCCAAATGGTTGTAAATCTAGTGCATGTGTAGAGCTTCAACTGCAGCAGCATGCTACAATGTGTCTCTGTCAATAGCATGAGCTTAACAATATCTTGTGTTTGCCAGTGTCTGCGAGTGCATGAATAACCAGACAGAGGGCTTACTATAGCAGGTAAAGTCATAAGATACTCCAGTTCACCACTTGCATTAAAATGGATCCTGTGTGACTATGAATCTTCTGCTGTATACTGCATGACTCCTGCAAAAGGTTTTGTTTGAGGTTTCAAGTTTTATATTCAAACACGATTTTGGGAAAATACCGGGAACATTGTAGGCCTTTATAGTCTTAAAGCAGTGTTTAATTGAATTTCTGGTCAGATTTACGATTGTGACATTAACAACATGTCGTTCTACACAGACCAATATGGGACAGAATCAAGACAAAATAGAAGAGGGGGAACAGCCGCCCAGCGAAGAGTTAGCGGGAACAGGAGAAGGAGGCGATCAAACAGGTGATGTCATGGAAGGAGGAAGCTCCTGCGATGAAGAGGCTGCTAACATGGAGGGAAAATTAGGCGAGCCAGGAGTTCTGGATTTTGGACCAGGCCAAAAGCCAACAACACCTTCTTCTGAGAAGCCTATAAATTTGTGGGTGAGTCCTTCCACTCTTAAAGAGGTGAGACAGGGAGGGGCTGCGGGAACAGAGGGAGGAGGAAGAGGAGAAGGAGCCAGCACAGCTTCACTGGTTTCACAGAAGACATACAAGAACCAAAAGAGCCGTTTGAGAAGTGAAGACTGTGCCAGGACTTTAAATCATTTTGATCAAATCAAGAAAAAGCCTGGGGAGGAGCTTCAATCATCAAACCTTAGGATGGAGTATCAGACTGAAGGAGCTATCCAAGATGAGGAGGAAGATTTGCCTGGAGTTGGAGATTCCCATGGCCTTGCTGTCACCTCAGTGGATGCAAACACTAAAGTGGGCTCTGATGTAATGAGGATTAGAAGAGCAGGAGCTAAATTGGTAGTCGATAATAACTTCACTCCAAAAGCAAGAATGGAATCATTACCATCTGCTCATAAAGGTCAGAGTAACACCCTGACGGTTGAGGCCAAAGAGGATGAAGATATTAAAAATTTTGCAGAAACAGTACGCCACTTCAGAGACAGGAAGGAACTGCCTCCAGCTAAACTCCAACATCCTTTGAAAAACACTGTGCAGAAAGAGCCTCTATTAGACATGAGCGATACCATTCACTGCCACCCTCCAAAAGAGAGAACAGAAGGAACTACAAAGGGGAAAACATTAATATTTGATGAAGGCTGCAATTTAGGTGAGGAAATTAACTACTCTTTCAAAAAAGCCACTGCGGATGGCCGACAAAGTGGGTCATTGAAGTCTTATCTAAATATGGACACAGAGCATACATATCAAACAGTGTCCTCTTTTTCTCCACCAAGTCCTGAAAAAACAGAGGAACCTAGCTCTATTTTGGAGAAACTTCTGAAGAGAAATAAAACAGAGGCAACTTCATCACTTTCAAAAATTAAAGAAATTGCCACAGACTATGATCATGCAATGGACAGTGACACAGAGTCTGATCATGACGCTGCAGAGATGTCCACTGGTGTAACTTACCCCTCACAAGACAAACCAATCAAAGGAAACCATGTTACAAACGGTCAACAAAATCAGCTGGATGTCAAACAGATACATACAGATGATCATAAGACTTCAGATGGACTTCATTATCAGCCTGGAGTCACTGGAAACATATCGAGCTCAAAATTATACCCCCACAACAATGATATCCCAAAGCAGGATGTAAACTTGGCAGATGCTTTAGTTAAGGAGGGGGTTGAAATGATGCTAAACAACAGCTCGGGAAACAACTTGTCACCAAAAATACATGAGAAAACAGCATGTGATATGAATGTGGTTCATGAAATCGATGAAGAGCCCTCAACTGTAGTAAAAGGACAAGCCTTTCTAAAAAAATCAAAGAGTCTAGAAACTCAGTCAGTCAGCACTGCCACTCCAGCTGTTGATACTTGTTCAGGTTTGGTGATGACAGAAGTCAATGCAGATAGGAAATCAGGTGAAAAAAATCCACACCAACCACAAAAAGCAAAAGATGACTCTGTGATACTTAGGGACAAACCCCAGAGTGCTTCCAGACCTCGGCCTGTCTCTGAACTAATAAAGGAGAGTATTCAGATCCATGAAAAACTGCAGCAGCAGGAACGAACAAAGGCACATGAGGTCAAGACTGATGAGCACGGCCATTCAGTTTTAGTGGCACAGATGAAGGCAGCGTTCGACTCGGCTCAGAAATCTCCAGACAAGGCAGTTGAGAGAAAGCCTTCCATGAGAAAAGGTAGGTCAATGAAAACATAACAGAAGAACCAACACTCCATAAAAAGTGGGCCACTATATCAGTGGAGTAACCCACATAAACACATTAGTTTGTATCTAAACTGATGGAAAACAATAGTTATGTGTATATGATGCTACAGCACAGAGGTTAGCATCCCATTATTGTAAAATAACACCATCTTGTGGTGTACTGCCCGGTATATTGCATGCTTCAACACCACAATACATATGCAGCCAACTATTATATTTCATAAGAGCAACACTTTTTTTGTCATAATCATTTTTTTTTAATTCGCACTATATTTTATATGCAGCTATATGAATAGTGTTTTCACTTCAATTTTAAAAAGTCAGCATATCACATTTAACTTGCAATACATATTTTGAACCCCAGACCGATCATTTAGGAAAAGTCTACCATTATCATTAACTCTGTAATCACTACATATTCTGCTGAAGACTGAAACTGAATAATATAAAAAGTATAAATAAAAACAATTCATGAAAAGAGCATTATTATCGCCGACCCCACGCTGTACTCTGATTGGCCGATATAGCCGTCAGTCAACGCTTGCTGCTCCATACAGAGCTCGCCAAGCCAGAAAAGGGGCGGGCCCTCAGGAGAGTAGGGAAAGAGCACACAGACGGACTTGTGTCAGCACAGTATCGGCTCTGGCAGACGAGGAATAAAGCGGGATACGTTTTCGACTGTGTTCTTTGACTGTTTTAGGAATAGTTTAATTTCCCCGTGAGAAGGTAGGTTAAAATCAATATTTAACCTTTTGTTGGAGAGCGTTTTATCTTTAAATTCAGCGGTCTTTCGTTTTCAGTTGTTTTTTTTAACCACCATCCATCCAGTGCATGCGCTAGGTTAGCTAAAATGAATCGAGATACTCCATTGACTCACCTAACTACTTTTCGGCTGCTACCACCAACCTTCAATCACAGTCTGTCAGAAATGTACCTCCATAAACCGGCTTTAAAATGTTTTCCCAGTTAAGTTTTGTGCGTTGATGGCATGTGTTGAGGTGCGTTGTCAAAGCCGACCTAAAATGTGCTGTAGGTTGCTCTGTGGGGTGGGGTAGCTAAGCACGGTGCGACATACAGCCAGGGAAAAGTTGGACTGTAATAGGCTGAATACCAGCTGTAAAAACCCCTAGCTAGAAGCATCTTAAATTCAACGCTTCCCCAAAACAACAGCAGACCACAAACAAGACGAATTGAAACCATTTACATCAAATAATCAGCCCTAATTATTTAACAAAAGAAAAACTAGGACAAATCTGCGCTTGTCGTGTTAATCCAAACGCACAGCTGTATTTCTAGTTTACCCTTATCCGAAAGTGGCGAGGTTTGTTGTGCACACACGCACCCTTAGCTAGCCTTTAGAGTAGTTTTAACTTGCCATCACGAGGGAACAAGCAGGAAGTAGGCTGTTGGCACACCTGAGTTTATACCTGTATTCAAAGGCCCAGTTCACTTGCCTTTTACCTACAGCTGTCTTTAATTACATGTCCACCACGTAGCTGTTGTGAGGCAATTTGCAACAACAACAGCAAATGTAGTTTCCCATCTTCTGAGTCTATGAAGTCATTTACTCTTTAAAAGTAATGAGCTGGAAAATCTCATTTATGTGGCTGGGTGTCTGTAGACCCAAGTAATGGCCTGTGAACCCATTTGCTTTCTCAAAATTTGTGATGTTAAAATGAGGCAAACATTCTCAGTTGTATTGAATGATTGCATTTTTGACATACCTCACATTATGTTGGGTCCTGTCTGTGCAAGAGCTTTCCTCAATGCAGGGCTCTCATCACTACCTTAACTAATTACTGACACATGGAACAAAGTTTGACATTTTAAGGTGGATTGCTCATGCAGATTGTGCAGATTTGTCTCAATTAAACCTTGTCTTATTGCTGTTAATCTACTAAGATACCTGCAAAATATCATTGTCATGTTTCCACACTTTTTTTTATTAACTTTTCCTACAAAGTTTGCGTTGATGCTATGTATAAAACTTTGTTGCATAGTATTTTGACCAGATGTGGTGGCTACTTAAACGTGCAACATCTGTATGCTGTCCATTGGGGATGGGGAAGTAACTAATCAGAAATGGGAACTGGTTCAGTTCTGTTATTTTAATTTTAAAATTAGCAACATATTCTAATTTTTGTAAGCTGGATAAAGAGTTGAGCCCTTTCAAGTTATAAGCAGTTCAAGCCTAAATTTGAGTTAGTAACACCTTCAACCCCAAGACTTTTTTTTGACATTCAACAAAGAATGGAAACTCAACTTTAGTGGTCACTTCATGCTACTTTCAAGGAGGGATTCACATTTAAGTTAGTTCTAGTCTGTGAATGCTCCTGTCCTGATATAAAATGAGAATGTGATTTAAATGCAGTGTGCTATGACACAAGGAAGATGGTGGAGAAAAGACCTTATCTCATTGTTACAAAAGGCACAGGAATGTAACTGGAATCTGATCACAATAGTGGTCCGTGGCCTTCAATACAGGAAGAGGATTTAGGTGGTGTCTCATGCAGTTCCAGTGACAAAAGGCAAAAGGCCAGGACTGTACAGAAGCCCTTTATTGCTTTGCACGTGTAAAATAATGTTATAAAGCAAAGTAAAATAGTTTGCCATTTATTTATAAAACAAAGTAAAAATACATTCTATGGCTACTCCCAGTTGTTGCTTGTGTAAAAATAATCGCAGGCATAACCTTTATAAATTTACTAGACTTTGTGTTCAGTGGGTTCTTGGGTTTTTGACAGCCGTATTTGGTATTTAGCTTTAATCTGGGTTTGTTTGTTAATCTGGAGATCCAAACTTATCAAGTGGTAAGCAGTTCAGTTCGTAAAGTCTGTCAATGAACTTATAAAATGCCAAGAGCTGCAGACTGCTGCAGAGATGATCCATGTTTTAATTGTAGTCGATGAGCATAAAGTGGCAGGAGAGGTTAATATGTAATACTATTTTGAACTATTATCACTAAACTAGGTCTCCAAAAGGATACATGTTGTGGATGTTTCTTGTTAAGCAACTTGAAAACAGGTTTGGTTTCTGGTGACTCAGCAACTCGGCAGCACAAAGTAGGAGAGCATATCTTGCTCCAATGGTCTTTATGTTGGTTAAATGACTTTAATCTTAATCCCTTGATGCAACATATATTTGGCCCTTCATTAAAAATAAAGATCTGTAAGGCTTTCTCTCCCTACACTATTATCAACCCTGAGGTGTGGATCGGGACTGCACACACACACACACACACACACGGGTATTAAGGTGTGCCATTTGTGGTGGGCGTTACCTTTGTGCCAGTGATAAATGTTGGTAATTGGAGGAATCAAAATAAGGATAGCTTTATAACTGTGTCACTTGTCTTATCCTATGGCCATTTCCTCAAGCTCAGTGGTCCTCCTGTCACTGCACATCAGGTCAGCGCTGATGCCTTCAAGACAATTAGATACATTATTTTCCTTGACACATATTTTGATTAGCAAGCCCCAACTTCAAATTGATTGTGCCCAATGTGAGGATTCAGTGACTAGGAATAGGAAATAGTTATCTTCCTGAATAAGACAAGGCTTTCTTGTACTTTACTATAAATAATGGGTTGGCGTCATTCTCAGTTACTGTGCATCCTTTTGGATAGGTTTCATTTATCACTTCATAAAAAATGGGCATGTCAAAATGCAACTGATTAGACCTTTAGACTTTGGTTAAAAAGCAAACACCTGGTGACTTGTTTTTTTCAGCAGCAACCTATTTGTTCTATCTGTGTTCACTGTTGTATGAGTTGAGGGGTGGGCTCATACACACTACAGTGATATGTTTGTTCAAGCTTGCTCTATGAATGTAGAGATAACACTTTGTATATGCCCTTATTTTTGGCTCAGAGAATATTGATGGAATCCAGGTTTTGTTAACATTTATTTTATTTTTATTACTCTGTGTATTGCCTAGCAGTAGTGTTAACTATACAAGAGCAATGTATGTTCTATTGTTTCCCCTTTTTATAATGTGGTTTACCTCTGTGATGACAAAGATCTTTAACTACATGAAGTGAACAACATGACAGTGCCACATTTACATAGCCTGTCCTAATTTAACTCAACAGCAACCAGTTATTATTTTGTTGGACTGTATAAAGGTGTGCATTTTTCAAGAGGCTTTTGAGAGCTGCTCTTGACCAACTTTGTTGCTAAATAACAGTGATACTTGTCTGATCTGAGAATACTGGTTACATTTAGCTGTTCCTATAGACTTTGTGACAGATTAACAAAAGGTTTTGTTTCAGATTTTCACATATTGATAGTGAACTGTTTTCTTTTGTGGGTGATAAGAAAATAATTTTTGGACTATAACATTTCCCTACTGTCTGTTTAATTTACATGTATGCACATATATGCAATTGAAATTAATTTTTCAGCAGCAGTGATGGTTGTGCTGTACAGATGGGTCGAGCTGTTAGGGCACTCCCACAACCAACAGGAAGAGCTTCCTGCTGGTGTTGGCTCCTTGTCCTGGCGGAAACATGACACACTTGTCATTTTTCCTTTTGTCTGTCTTTGCACTCAAACATAAAAGCAACTAGTGCACAATGGAAATAGTATTAACCTGCCCCTTGCATTATGTTTGGGATGGGAACATGCACTGTAAAATTCATTCAAATCAATTTAACCAAAACCACCAGACTGTATTTGATAATCTTTACGTTGTAGGTTAGATTCAACCTTGCATCTGCTCAGTTTTTAGTCCAGCTTTTATTATCTTTGGAAATGGTCTGTTTTTGTAGTTGAGCAGCGGGACTTGTAGCTTTTGAATGGGTTTGTTTTCCAGAGCTCTGCTGTCTGCCCACAGATTTTTGTCTTAGTAAAGAGTTTAACTGAACCATCTACAAAGTCTGTTTATGTTTGGATTAGATATGCCCTATTTTTCCCTCAAGTTACTTTTAAGTGTGCCACAGCTGAAGTATGTTGTAGATGGGAGTAGTGTGACTTATTTTGAATCTTTTCTGGTAGGTAAAAATGTTGACTTCATTTACAGTTTGTGAATGTTATTCTAATGTCTTATTTTGTGTCTTTTTACAGATATGAGACGAGTCGTAAGACAGAGCAGATTTCGTCATGTCTTTGGCCAGGCGGTGAAGAATGACCAATGCTATGATGATATTCGAGTGTCCAGGGTCACATGGGATAGTGCTTTCTGTGCAGTCAACCCCAAATTTGTTGCTATAATTGTTGAGGCGAGTGGTGGTGGAGCTTTCCTTGTTCTTCCGCTACACAAGGTAAGTCTGTATTGAGTATGTGCCTCTCTGTAGTGCTATTACTGCTGATTACCAAAACATACGTTTGCTTTCAGAAGTATCATTTGTGATTTTCAGTGCAAAGCTTTCACTATAGAAACTGCTCTAAAGCCCCAGAGTCAACAGTCTCCTGATCCTTACCTCCTTATAAGGAATTCTAAATAGAGTCACTCTTGGATTGGGCAAGACGGCAAGTGTTTGGCCGTAAATAATTTAGTGAGAATACCATCTTTTTGTTGAAACCATGCTGTCATAACTGAAGTCTTCTGCCGTGGTGGTATTATGGGAACACTGGTAAAGTGCTGCTGGCATGATGAGTCTGTTTGACAGTTTGCTGATGGCCATGTGGCACATTCTGACACTGAGTGACTTAAGTACTGCAATAATGTTGACAGCTCTAACCTGGGCCTGTAATTAGTGTACACAAGTGCCCTGCTGTGTCATCTGAGCAGACTCTGGCATACAGCACCGGACCCTTCAGCCTGTCAGCACACATGTTACACCTCTCACCAACTCATCCATTCATAGCTTTTACCCTCCTCTGTGCCCGTGTTTGAATAGCCTGCCCTCTGCACGTCACATCTCACTGTTGTACCAACCTGTCTACTGGACAAGGACTACAGACAATAGAAACCGAATTAAAGTTATGTACAACCTAAACTGTCTCAAAAAGTGCCCAGTACATTGAAAGAAAAGTGATGAAGTAGCATGAGCTCTTCCAGATTTGAACCCTTGTTGCATCTGTCCAGTCCCCCATCTGTCTGAGCTGCTGAGCCCCCAGTCTCAGTGGCAGCCAGCTGCTCTAAGCTTTTGTGCTGTACCTACTCCCAGTGCAGCCCTTTGTCATTTACTCTCCTCAGTTGGGGGAGGCACAAGTGATGATCCTTCTTCACAATGAAGCCATATGCAACAACAGTAGGACAGACGTGAGAACAAAGCAAACTCGGTATATCTTTATACCATACCAAAATGTATGAGACTGGATGTCAACAACATAAAGCTCTTTAGAACATATATTATTGTCTTGACCCCGCAGCAGACTTTCTGACTAGAGCCCTGTATTGTATGAGTAAGAAGGGTGAGGTTACTGTGGCCGGCCGCTGTGACTCAGCAGAGCCATGACTATTGTTGCTCCTTCCTGTCTGTCCTGAACACTGGCAGTTTTATAGACTGGGCCTTGATGTCCAGCTCAACGCATGTTGTGCTCTCCACTCATGCTTGGAATCTCCTCCTTTCTTTTTCTTAGCTGGATGCCTGTTAATTTATTCTCTGATTACCATATGAAGTTACTATGGGTGTGACTGCTGAAGCTAGGAAGTGTTCAAACATTATTTTTCCGCTTGGCTCGACCAAAACACAGTGTTTTTGTACACCAATGCAGTTGCTGGCATTTAAAGCACACAACTTCACTTACTGGATTTATCCAAACATGGCATTGTTTAAATAACTCAATGCTTTGTGAATTAGCCACTATGCTAATTGTTAGACATCTCCATTTTTTCTTAGAGACCTTTTCAGCCTTTTGTGTACTGTCTAATAAAGTAGTTCAGTTCTGTGTTAGTGCTTCAAGAACATTTTGGTTTGGATTCTGTCCCAATACTTTTTTTCAGTCATTCATTCAGAGTTAAAGCTGTGCTGTTGTTCTGAGCACCGTGACATCATCTTTTATCACTACCTTGCATACTCCAGTAGGCAGCTAGTTTTGCCGCTCTATCATTAAACATTTGTAAAACTAGGTGTGTACGACAGGTACAGTCTTTCCCCATATTTTGGTCTTTTTGTGTGCTGCAAGATTCTTTCTTTGCCCGGTTGTCTTTGCTTTGCTGCTTCTGTCTCTCAGTCCTGCTGACTGCAGATTTTACCATATATGGTCATGTAGTGCTCCCTGCCTGACAGCCTTCCAAGACCATTTCCTCCCTGCCCTGCCATTGGCTGCTTTATGCCGTGTCAGTACACATGTGAATTCTAGGATAGGCTGATATCCTGAGAGCGGCCAAGACAAGAGAGCTGTGGTGCTCCTGTCTATAGTCTTTATTTAATGATTGATAGTTGTTAATCAGCGCACCTAAACACTATTGTGAGCACAAATGTGACGAGAAAATAGTTTTTGAAACTTGCTGTCATTGTTGTCATTCGTAAATGAACACCAGAATTACTAGGCAGCAGTTAAGAAAGTATATTTATGAGCTTTGTGTCCATATTTTTATATTGTTAATGCCAATACACTGCTGAACAGCGCAGTTACATACTGTGCCGCCCTTCTGTTTTCTGTGCTGCAGGGTTCTTTTTATTCTGATGAAAATATGTTGTCTGCTTAACTGTCCTCAAACCTTTACTGTACTAATGATTCTCCATTAACAGTGAAGAATGTCTGGATCTCTCAGGGCTTTATCTATTGTGCCTTCCAAGTTTCAAAACAATTAGCTTAATGAAACATTGCTTCATTACAGTAATATAAAGACTTGGTTTCTGTTACAATCTAGGTTACTTAATGCTATTTAGGCCAGGTTTTCAGGCAGCTTTTATTGTGTTGCTGTTCACCCCTGTTCCTCTCCTATCATTTTATTGTAGTAATTCTTAAGTCTTTCAGCTGTTTGTCTGAGCCATACATGAATAGAAATGTAAAAGTGGAAATTTCCATGGAGCTCTGAGGAGCACTGGAGCGCATTCACAGACGTTTTGGTAGTGTGTGCATGTGTGGATCACATGTTTGGCTGTGAAGAGAAAAAAAGTGTGCAGGCCTCTTGTGTCAGTGAAAAGATGCATTTTCTTGCCTACAGGGAAAGCATTTTTGTGTATGTTTGTGCTGCATCTCCATCACGCTGTGATTCATTCATTTTATGCAGTCATTCTTGTTGCTATGCAACTATTTGTTTTGTTGGCGTCAGACATTCCTCTGGTAGAATATAAATGCCTGCAGTATCGTTACAGACGTGTTAGGTACTTGGCTGAGTTTAGAAAATGCTGGTGTAGTGCTGCCAATAATTCTTTGTTTTGGTCAAAAATCCTCACTTTTAAATTTCAGGTCTTTTATAAGTTATCTATAGACTGGCAACATTGGAAAGAGGTGTCTTGCTTGTTTTATTTACTCTAAAGTCAATTTAAATGCTGTGTGTGCCTTTTTTGTTTCATCAGGTTAGATTTCTTGGACAAATCTATTTAACAAAATAGAATGCATACCGTAAGTTGTCTCACATTACACACAGGTTTGCTCAACAAAGGTGCTGCTTTATGAACTACCTGTGTCATTACTTTGGTTGACGCTTGGAGGCCGTAGGCTATTTGTAATATTTATTTATTATCTTTCTCTGGTTGCAATTGCTGGATCCTGTCCCAGCCTTTAGAGCATGAGGTAGGGTCATGGTTTAAAGTACACCAATATATTCTGGTTTGACACCAAAAGATTCTGTGCAATATGCAGAGAAAGCTGCTCTTATATGCTTTTGTTCTTTTATGGTTAGCAAACCATGCTCTCTGCACACAAGTTATATATGCAAATGTATTTGGACGTATGCACAACTAAAACAGAGTGTAAAAAAATATATGTAAATGTGATATAAAACCCATACAGTGGCTTTTACATGATGTAAATGTAACAAAAAAAATACACACTTTCTCACACTCTGAGTGCCCTTCTTCCGAATATTGCTCTTTTGTTCAGTAGGAACATAAATTTCCATGTTTGATGCCTACTAGAGCTGCTAGAGATGAAGGTGCGCCTCTGGTCAAACTGTCAGGCTGCTTGAGTAACTGAGAACTCTGCACACAGATTCTACTCTACTGTATATGATCATAAATTGGTCCTCACTATTTTCTGGTTATATTCATCTTCCTTTGTCTTAAAATGTTGATTGCATAGGTAACTTTGGAGAATTTATATTAAAATCCTTCTGTGTGTGTGACTGTGTGACAAAATGCCAGTTAAAAATACAAACACAGATGTGTTGTCATTGTTTTTGGAAGGTTTCATGTATGAGGACCAACAGTATTGCCGAGTGAGCATAAACCTGGGTATCTCTGTTCAAAAAA
Organism: Rhyacichthys aspro; assembly: GCA_036850595.1. Classification (NCBI taxonomy): domain Eukaryota; kingdom Metazoa; phylum Chordata; class Actinopteri; order Gobiiformes; family Rhyacichthyidae; genus Rhyacichthys; species Rhyacichthys aspro. The sequence continues at coordinate 13,536,390 of CM072156.1, forward strand.
GGATTTCTTATTTATATCAGCTTTAAAGGTATGGACAAAGGCGGTGTTATGTGATAGAGGATGGTGGCTCATGGACCACAGTGTCAAAGTCTAGTTTCTTTGCCCTCTGGATCAGGGTGTGATCAGTGGCTGGGCTGAGGTTTAAACAAGATCTTGTGATTCTGTATGTACACTTAAATGCATTGAGGGTTCATTCTCATAGCTTGGACTTTAATCACTAAAGTTCAAGTTTAAGTATGTGCCACAGCTCATCTTGGTGTCAGTCAGGTGACTGTGTGGCTACAGCCATAAAATGTTCATGATTATTTTTACTGCTGTTGTATTGATAAATATTTTGATTTTATATTTTGTTGAGTAGTCATAGTGGTGGGACTGGCAGCTGGTTGGTCTATTGCTGGTGTCATTTCCCATTGCCATCACAAGGAATGGATCACTGTAAAATTTATGCTCTGGCAAACCAAAGCAAATCTTTTTCAGAGCTCCTGTTTTCTTGTTAGATTTTTATGCTGTGGAAGGAAACTAACTGCGAGGCCATAGCATTTGCATTTAGAGTGTTTAAAAGTCAGGCATTGTAAATGTTTAGTATATCTTATAAAGACATATCTTTTTGAATTGGACATTGAGATGGTGAACGGTTGGTGTATACAGTTGGTTATTTACAGTATTTGATTTAACTTGTGTTTTTGTCTTTATTCCAGACTGGACGCATTGACAAATCATACCCCACAGTGTGTGGCCACACAGGCCCAGTGTTGGACATCGATTGGTGCCCCCACAATGATAACGTCATTGCCAGTGGCTCTGAGGACTGCACCGTCATGGTAAGGTGTCTGGATGAATTAAAAATACATGAGCAGCAGAGATTTTAACCTTTTTAGTGATCAGTGAGTAATTGTTTTCTTAATGAAAAGGACTGGACATTTGTAACTCTAGACTGTGTGCAGACCTATAGGATAAGATTAGGCCTAAATAAGTGGCATAAAATTCATTGCTGGGGAATGACTTAACTTGTCACTGAGCTGAGATCACAAACTTTTTTGAGACCAGCTGACTTGTATTTCCTTATTTGGGCATTGCTGCCATCCACAGGCTTTGTTTGGTTACTGCATTTACTTGCATATCAGTTCTGTTTTCAGCAGTCCCCAACTTTTTTTGCACCATGGACCAGTTTCATGCATAACATGGGCCGGGGCTGGAATTGGTCACTTAGCCATAGCCCCGGAAAAGTACTTTGAGATGGGGTCCTGAAAGAAAAATATTATGCTAGTTACATGCAACTTTGTTTCATTCATCTGTCTTGTTTTAAATAGGGCTGAGATATGATCATATTAGTTGGTAGCATTAGTCAGCAGCAGAGCTTCATCCAGAACACATTTGCACAGCAAATAAAACCCACAGACACATAAATGACATGCACATTACTGCCACAGCTCAACAACAAAATAAACAATAAATCATTAGCACTCACCATGTTAACACAAATGATCTCATCAAGAAAGATCTGTGTACAGAGCTTCTGTCCCAGTATGCTACCTCCTCCTACCGTCAGCACACACAACACACGTTATACAATTTCAATTATTATGTATACAACTCTTATTATGTAACTGGAACTTAACTTAACAATAATAATAATAATATATCCTTACAATTCCCTGCAACAAGTCCCATGATGGGAGACAGTAACACTGAACGTGTGTTTAATATGTCTACTCTTCTTTATAATATTATTTTGGCAATAAACCTGCTTCACAGGATATTTTGCCTTGTTGTGGAGGTGGGTATTTCCTTGTTGTTGTTTCTTTATCAGGCTCAATTGAATCTATGCTTGACTCCAGTGGGCTGCCTAAGCAAGGCATTATCACAGCTTATCATGTCTGACTGGTCTGACTGCAGGAATCCAGACTAGTCTTCAAGGAACACTTTAGCCTATAAGCCAAGCTTTTCTAGGCAACCTTTATGGCATACGCCAATGGTTTATGTGGTATGCCTTGAATTTTGTCTTTTAGACATTATTGAAAATGATGACTGTCCCTCAGTAATATCTAGATATTTAAATGAAAGACAAATATTCATCTATATTCTAGGTGTGGCAGATTCCTGAAAATGGCCTAGTCACTTCTTTGTCTGAGCCAGCTGTGGTGCTGGAGGGCCATTCCAAGCGAGTGGGTATCATCACATGGCACCCAACAGCACGCAACATCCTCCTCAGTGCAGGTGAGAACCTACTGTACTTCTTTGAATGTAATTAATGTATTAAGTCATTAATAAAGGTGCACTCACACTAGAGCCGTTTGATCTTTACCATGCTACAAATTTACTGAGCACTCCATTGGACTACACCAATTTTTTTCCTTCTGCAGATGTCAGCAGTAATTGAACTGCGCTTTATAATTGATCTTCACTTTATTTGTATGCTCCTGGCAAACCTTTTCTAAATTTTTCCAAGGTTGCGACAACCAGATCATCATCTGGAATTTGGACACTGGTGATTCTGTGATCACCTTGGAGGACATGCACCCTGATGTCATATACAGTGTTTGCTGGAACCGCAGTGGTAACCTTATCTGCACTGCCTGCAAAGACAAGTCTGTTCGTGTCATTGACCCTCGCAAGCAAGAGGTTATTGTTGTAAGTAGCCCTAAGCAATGTGTTTGTGTTCTAAAATGATGTATATAGGGCTGGGTGATTATGGACTCAGATTTTATTTTTATATAGTACTGTATATTTTTCCCAGGCTTTTAACAGATAATGACTAAACATGCAGCCAACATGAGAAAATTGTAAGATAATTGTGCTTAAGTAACACAATGAACTGCAACCTATAAAAAGTTCACAGAATACAATAAAACTAAATGTACACTTACTTCACCTCTATGATCATTCATCTGTGACATTAGAGCCATCTCAAGGGTGCTTTATCTGAAAGTGCACTTGTGAAGAGCATACGGACTTGTTTAAGTGCCTGAATATGTAAATTAAGAGCCAGTGAATGCGGTCATTACTTTCTATAGCTTTCATTTATATCTATATGGTACACAGAAAAACTATGTCGACATGTGGATATACTGTTAATGTAGCCTGTGAACAGTGGTCAAATTCACATCTGTTTATGAAGAGGCAGAGTGATGTCTTGGACTGACAAGTTATGTGGTTATATTTGTTTTGAGACAGAAACTCCCCCCCGCCCAATCTCAAGTGGCTGTGTAATTACGTTGTGAAGTTAGCTTAAGTTAATTCCTTCTGTTATAGTATCTCATACATCAGAAGGTTACCGTACCATTGTAGAACAAGGGAATGATTAGAAATTATATGTATGTAGTTTACATAAGAAGGAGGAAGCGCTGTGCCAATTTGCTGCTGCAGGCTGTGACAGCTCAGTGGGATAGAGGTAGGGCAGTGAGTGTTGGAGTTGGGAAGAGAAACGGTAAAGGAAACGGTCAAAGTAGTGAAACAGCTGTTAACGCAGCATAAACAATATCATTATTAACTGTATGGTCCCATTTCCTGTCTTGTATGAAAAAATATACTAATATATCTAAAAAACTAGAAAAATTACCCTGCCCTTTGTATATAATCTCTTAAATTTGTAATTTATTACAAATCTAACAAAATTATATAGAGATCAAAATAACTTGAAGTGGACATGTTATAAATTGTGCTTTGTCCTGTTTCTGTCACACTGACCTAAATTTACCTACCCTCACAGGAAAAAGAGAAGGCACACGAGGGTGCTCGACCGATGCGGGCCATTTTTCTGGCTGATGGGAACATTCTCACCACTGGGTTCAGCCGCATGAGTGAGAGACAACTCGCGCTCTGGAACATGGTAACCTGCTTCACCACTAATGTTTAGTTTTGTGTGAGGCAAAGTAGGTTTATTTCTAGCACATAGTCTAGTTTTGATCCATATGTGGATCCCGTTTTGCTTACTTGACTGCAATACATATGTGATTTGACTTTTGGCATTTTACTTTGATTTAGCAAAACATGGAAGAGCCAATGACAGTGCACGAGATGGACACCAGTAATGGAGTGCTCTTGCCCTTTTATGACCCAGACACTAATGTTGTTTACCTCTGTGGAAAGGTTGGTTATTTTGTACTGATAAATGGCTGAATGTTATGGGTATAATTTCTCTTCTAATTAATTATTTTTACTTGTGACAGGGTGATAGTAGCATCCGCTATTTTGAAATCACAGATGAGGCTCCATATGTTCACTTCCTCAGTACTTTTGCCTCAAAGGAGCCCCAGAGAGGCATGGGCTACATGCCAAAAAGAGGCCTTAATGTTAGTAAATGTGAAATAGCACGGTAAGCAAAGTCACGCTCAGTATACACAGCAAGCAAAACCTTTTTGAAGCAAATGCTACTCCAGATTGTACCTCTAGAGGGCAGAATGTGGACATGATATTGTTACTAGTCTCTCTGAAGATGCTGTTGGCTCATAATTAAACTGTTTATTTTCAGGTTTTATAAACTGCATGAACGAAAGTGTGAGCCCATTGTGATGACTGTACCAAGAAAGGCAAGTTCTGTTTTTTCTAGTTGTCACAAAGTAATGTTGAAGACTGCATATAACACCATATAATGGGATTGTTCTGGTGTTTTGACACCCTGTATTTCTGTCTTCCCTTTAGTCGGACCTGTTCCAGGACGACTTGTACCCAGACACGGCTGGACCTGACCCAGCTCTGGAAGCTGAGGAATGGTTAGAGGGCAAGAATGGAGAACCCATTCTCATCTCCCTCAAGAATGAATTTGTCCCAAGCAAGAGTCGTGACCTGAAGGTGGTTAAAAAGAACATTTTGGACAACAAGGTGACCAAGAACTCAGAGAACTCAAGCACTGCCAACAAGAGTGCTGCTCCAGCTTCATCAATTGTAAGTGTTTTTGACATTATTCTGCAAAAGGCTCCCTGCAAGGTGTTTTTAAATATAGCTCAAAATGGTAGGCAGCTGTCCTTCATCATTGATCAGTTTGTTAATCTGCAGTTTAGCTCATAACTAATAGCTTATATTAGCTTTACCTATTAGCTAAAAAGTGTCAAATGGTTATAAAAAGCTGTCTGACTTCATGAGTTGGGTTTTAGTTTTTCTGGCATCTTTGACCCCAAACTGCTGGTGCCCTCAGCACCTACGGTTGGCACCCAGCAACTTACCCACAACACAACTATTGGGACCCAGCCCTGTGCGTTGCTACTCTTGTGCCCTGTAATCACAGCCTATTAGGCTCAGTGTAGCGGGCTCACAAAACATATTAACCCTTAGATTTACTTGCAGAGCAATGAAATAGCAGACTGTTGGTAGTACCCTAACCCCTAAGACAGAGCAAGCTATGCTCAGGGTTTGTTTTAAACACTTATTTGGCTTGTATCACAGGAGGTTAGTGTTGCAGTCTATTAACTGTTTACCTCTACAGAAATCTGAAGCTAAACTGGAGGAGATCCTGAAAGAGATCAAGTCCCTCAAGGATCTGGTCAGCAGTCAGGAGAAGAGAATCATCCAGCTTGAAGAGCAAATGTCCAATGTTGCCATTTAAGGACCCTTTAATCAACCCAATACAATTCAGGACTTTCTATTGGCTGTGGGGGCAGGACCTGTCACTGCCTCTCTCAATGACAGTGTTTCTTCTGAGGCCTGCCAGCAACAACCCTCAGCAGCATTCCAGATGAACCTTTTCTACCCGGCCCTTTCCCTCAGTTTATCACAGGTGGAAGAAAAAGGATGTGTTGCACATGTTCTTGCTTTCCATTGTCAAGACTTTATTCCTTTTACTCTGTTAAAGATTTTATTGCATCTATTTGTACAAAAAGTTCTTGCATCATTCTTTTTATTTTAGTTATGTGACCAAATCCATTTCAGTGTCAAATGTTCCCATTTATTGTTGCACAGCCAAATATTTTAGTTGATATCAGTATTACCATAACCCACCAATGGCCTCAAAATGTTGCCAATTTTGTTTATACTCAAGAGTCTGTATTTTCTCTAAGGGATGGGAAAGTGCATCAGGAATTATGCATACTTAACACAGAATCAACCACAAATACTCATTGGCCCCAAATAGCAATTTGAGTATCTAAGATTTTCTTATTTCATTCCTCATTCATTCCTTTTAGAATCAACACAATTGTGAAGTGCATTCCTTTATTTTATTTTTTTGTTTGTTTGTTTTCATAAAATAATTTGTGAAAGCTGACCTTCCACAAATTTATAATTTTGAAAAGAGAAGATCTTCACTCATGTTTATCGAATAATAGGATTTGGGCTTTTTTTGTACACATCACAGTGGGCTTATTTTGGTATGTTGCCATGTCAGATCTCTAAAAGCCATCAGTTGATAAAACAAGCTGTTATGACTGACCTTAAAGGCCTGCATTGTGTAATCATGTGCCTCGTGTCTATGGCCTTTTAAGTGATTGTAATGGACTGTTTTATTTTGGGGGTTTTGGCTGTAGAATGTCCTTGACCTATCTTTGATGGATTGAATTGTTGGGTTATCTCTCAAAGTTTTCTTATTTTATCCCTTTACATGTTTCAGCTATGCTTATATCCATCCTAGCTGCTTCTGCATCCTCTTTCATTTTTTAAAAATCATTTTGACATGCCCCCAATAGTTATTGGACTGTCCAGTATGAGCTATTTAACTGGATTGGCCAGCTGTAATCAAAGCTCTTTGCCCCCCATCGTTTTCGACTTGTTTCCCAGTGGGAAACCGAGATGGGTAATGGTTCAGTCTGTTGTTTGCCTTCAATTCATGTGACCACTGTAAAGACCTGAAAGTGCCATAGAAGTGACCATGGAAGTGTTCTTGATAACTGTGTGAGTAGATGGGTTTAGTAAATGGATGATCTGCCTGGTGCCCAGATGTAAACCACTTTGAGCTGCTATACCTAACCTGTTGCAGAGCTGTATGTCATTTAACCCACTTTGATCAGGGTTTGTCACAAATGTTTTAACACCTTTGTGATGTGGTACGGGTATTAAAAGATGTCAAAACAGGACATTTTTGACAGCTTTTTGAGCCGTCATGGCTGAAATTCTCAATATAAGCAGTTGGACACTAGACTTGATCTACAAAGAGCTTTAGAAGTATTCTGTTATATCCAATGGACTGCCACTCTCAGGAGTCTGTAGCACTGATGGCACAAGTTTTGAGGAGTAGTGAATAGTAATCCAAAGGGACATGGTAGGTTGGAGCAGAGTGCAGGTGAGAGGTGTTTGTACTTGATAAGGTCTAGAAAATGGAGCAAATGCTGTGTAAATAACAGGACCATATCCTCTGTTTCTTTTTTCTTTTCTTTTTTTTTTGTGCTCAAGTGGGTGTTTCTATGGGAGGTGGGTTTTAAACGTTTCCCCTTGTCTTCCCTGCACTTTGCCGTAACACATGAGAAAAGCAAAACCTTGTAAGAGAGGTTTTCTTAAGATTATGACGAGTTCAATCAAAATCATACCTCATGCAGAGGTCAACTCGGGATTTTTGTTCATTATTCTTGCTTCAAGTATCAAATATTGATAAGAAATTAATAAAGAAATTTTAAAATTGAATTGAATTCTTTTATTTGTTCAATGTCCAGGAATTGCTCAAACTTAGCCAAATGAAGCCTGTTTCTTTTTGATCCCACAGTCATGTAAATTATTGCCTTGGTTACACTAGACTTCTAGGTTGAGAAATTGCTAAGACTACCATCTGTCAAAATAACTGAATAAAATAAGAAAGGAAGTACAAGCCACTTTAAATAGACATCCTACATATTTAGAGTCAAGCTGAGAGATAAGCTCTCCTTAAAGACCTTAGTTTATATGTTGGCTCAGTACATGTGTTTGGGATGAAAGGTCTGCTGCCTCTACACTGGTCTTATGTGCCCTGGAGACAGGCTGTAATCAAGGGCATGTAATTAGAGAGCACTTGGTGGGAGGCATAGAAATCTTGGGACTCGCCCTTCCAAGTACAGAAATACACATTTCCCTTAAAGATGGGATGAAAGAGTATAGCACACATACAGCACATCTTTAATTGAAGCTGAACTCTTTGCGCTTAACATAATAAAATCATAAATGTCTTTTATTTTTCTCTTGAATTCAGTTATACATAATTCACTGGAACATGTTTGCTTTATAAAGGTCATCATCATAAGAGCACTGGTAAAGGAGATGGAACAGTGAAAGGGTTAAATGTCCCCCAAATGAATGGATAGAGGAAAAGGAGGATGGGATGTAAAGAAAGAGGGAGGAGAAGCAGAAAATAGAGGGATGGACATAATTTTGCTGCGAGCCCTGAAAAAAGTCAGTCCTATAACTCATCAGGACGGGCGGATGCTCCGAAACTCTTCAGGTTTACTTTTCTACACTCTCTCCTTCATTTCCATCTCCGTCTGCTGCAGGGCGTGTGATCAGAAGTCTAACCCCAGACTGCGCACATGTAAGTATGGATTTGATCAATTTTCTATAGAATCTATATATACAGAATCTATACATGTATATACTCTAGCTTTAGTTAATAATAATAGTATTTATATTAATGTTGATGTTCATCTTAGAGAGCAAAGATTTCAACCCAAAGTAACCTTTTTATCATAAACACATTCATACTTACTTTTTTAAATCATCAAAGTAATATAGGTTAAAAATCACTTGACTTTACAAAATGTAAGGTAAAAGGCACATAGGAAAATATGCAGATTTAACAAAACAAGCAATGTACTGTATCAACAATGTGACAGTGCATCCTAAAATCACTGAAATTTGACTGGAATGATCTCAAAAATGTGTGTTGGCTACTTTGGTTATAGGTAAAAGCAACATGATAGCTGACAAATTTAGTGTAATCACAGCAATCATTAGTGAAACTCTCTAAAATGATACATATGGAAAAAGAAAAATTCTGTGAAAGCTCTAAAAAACGAGATGAGTGTATTGAGGAGCTGCTGTCTGGAAGTGCGGTCATCTCAGTAAGAACATTTTGGATTAAGATGCTGTCATGGAATGCAAATCTGACTTGACTCTGGCATACTTCAGATTGGAAGCTTCTTTATGGACTGTGTAATTACAAACTGCATTAAGAGTTAAACATGTATGTGCTAAAACACTACTCCCTATGGTTAAACTGAATTAAGACTCAGATGTTTGAATGGAACAGAATAGAGATAAATACTAAAGAATGGTAACTTTACTCTAACTCTCTAAGATTATTCCCCAACCCAGTACAGTACATTGTCGAAGAGCAGGTAAATGTTTCCTTCAGCAGAAATATCTGTGTGTCAGGTCTGTGTAGCTGTGGGCTGGTGTACAGCTGCTGCCCAGTGTAAATATAGAGGCCACAGCCACAGGTCTCCCACGCCTCTGCTCTGCCTCTGCAATACAACTCCCTCTTTTGGCTTTGGTGTGGTGGATGGGTGGCCTTCCACTGCTTTACAAATTATAAGTCCTCCAGCACCAAATTCACTGTCTCCACCCCAAATAAGTAATGGCTACACTGAATGCTGAAGGCTAAAATAGCTCTGGTGGAAGATGGAGGAGCATGAAAAACTGAGATGACCCAAGATTTACACATACTAAGATTATGTTTTTCTTTGTAATATCAGATACAATCGACATCTAATTTTTTTCTAACTTTTTGATGCAGCAAAATAGACAACCAGGATGGCTTTCCACCTATTTTGTGTGACACTGCTGTCGCTCACTTTGTGCAATGCCACTCCGATGTTCTACAACATTTCCATGGATGGCAGCGGCGATGATGCATTGGAACTCATTTTCCCGACATCCTTCTCCACTCGGGCCCCTGTTCACGTCACCGCCACCACCGACAAGCCATCACTCACCAACACCATTACTAACACCATTACCACCACCATGATCCGCCTCAAAGACTTTGTCCTGAGCCGAGTTGTGGACTTCCTGCAGGAGAACCTCCTCATCATCATCGTAGTGACCTCCCTGCTCATTGTTATGGTCTTCATCATCTGTTGTGCTTCAGCCATGAGTCACAAACGCAAACTGGAGGCCTACAAGCCCACGTCCCGTCCACCCAGGAAGTACACAGCAGATAAAGCTGGGGGTCGTAAGAATTCAGGTGAGCTCCTTGAGAGGCCGTATGCTGTTGATCATGTCAAGAGGGTCCACACTCAGGGTATGGCCTCTCCCAAGAACCTACGCAACCCCTCCAAGGCTCTGGTGGGGGAGAGGGGCAGAGAAGTCCGCTCATCCCCTCGGCAGGAGGTCAGGAAGGCCCGGGACACAGAGGAGGTAGAGAGACGCAGAGAGGAGCCCAGGCCCAGAGAGCAGCTGAGAGAGCAGCCCAGAGAGGAGAGGAAGTACAGACAGGACGTCCAGGAGAAATCCAGCCCTAGCTCCAGCTCTGGCTCCAGCCACCCAGTCTGCACCTGCCACCTGAAGAAGGCCTACCACTAGACCACAAACACTACGGCTGGGTCAAATGATCAGAAAATATCATTAAAAAAATGGCTTCATTCTCCCCAATAATTGGCTGACAATTAAACAATTTACTGCAAGAAATACCTTACGTGTTTTATGCAGTTATACAGTTTGAACAATTTTTAAATTATCAATGAGATTATATATTAATATGATATATTAAATCTTGTCAAGAAAATACTGAAAACAGGCAAGTGCTGTATTTGACATTATGATGAAGTTAGGATAAATATTCTTAAAATAAAGTGTTTTCTGTGCTGTTTGCCCAAAGGGCCAAGGGTAAAACCCACTTTAGTGAAGAGTGATGTGTTTTTGACACTTTAGTAATGCCTGCCAAAGACAGAGGTCTCTCCTCAGTATGTCCTGCTGTAAACATCTCCTGAGCTGACAAAGCAACATCTTTTAGTGTAATTAAAACAAATAATGCTGAGTGTAATTGCTTTGATGAGTTCAAATATTGTTGTGTGTTTTTTGTTATGTTTGTTTATGTTGTCAGCCTGTTTTACATGTTTCTTTTCACATCAGGCTAAAAGCCCTTCCACCAACAACATGTATCTGTCTGTGTTAAGCAGGTATAAAGTAGCCTTTTTAATGCTTTTTTATTTAAAAGATGATTTCACGTAACAGTAATTTATGGTTCTATAAAATATAACAACAATTCTAGACACAGGCCTGATTTTACTGTTGTTAAAAACTTTTGTTTGCGTGTGTTTTGTTTTTATTTTTGAAAAAATACTGTACTCCTATAATATGAATTATTAGTAATTACCAGTTACAATTTTTAATGTAATCATCTCAGTAAGACTGCGCAACATGTAATGCGTACATGCTTTTAGTTGGTTTAATTGAAAAGTTAAAAACTTGATATATTAGTGACTATTTAAATGGCGCTCACATTGTAATTTACACTGCTTTTTGCTCGTTATTTTACTGTCCAGTGACTGACCTTAAAACCTCAGGCTAATCCTCACAAATGCCTTCACTGTAAATGACAGCTTTTTATTTACAAAATACCATTTTGTTATGCTTTTGTTTAATAAAATGAGGATCTTTATGGTCTATCAAGGCTTCTGTTATTACTGTGTATAAAAGAATGAATAAGTTCAGCAGGATTCATAACATCCTGCTAAAACATTATTGTATATTTTAGGACTGACAGCTGGAAAGATCAAACCTACAGACAGTCAGCAGCAGTAGATGCTAATGATGGGAGTTTCTTTGTCATTCACTGGCTACTGTACAAGATGCTTTTAATTATTCATCAGAAGACATTCAAATACACACAACGCCCTTTGCTCCAGAACAAGACCTAATGAATTGTCTGTGCAAATATATTTACAGTGATTTGAAGATGTCAGATGCCAGCTTCAACTTATTAAATGACTCCTTAATGCTGACCCAATGTATTTACCATGTATTGTATATGAATGTTAGTTTTAAAAATATTTTAAAGCAACACTGGGTAATCTTTATCATAATATACAACCATAATTTAAATTCAGTATATAGTGTCAATATTATTTTTATGGTTTCCTGATGTGAAGAGAAAAAATAACCCCAGACAGTGAAACCAGCTTACTACACTTTACTATGCAATTGAGCAGGGGTCACCTGGTAGAGACCTGGGTTCAATTCCGGCTTGGGTCCTTTGCCCAGTGTCATTTCTCTCGCTCACCCTGCTTCCTGTTTATCTATTATCAAATAAAAGATAAACTATAGACACAAAACTCCTAGGTGACACGCAGTGCAACTGCAGTGACGTTAGCATTAAGAAAGAAAACAGAGAAAGAAAAGGTTTTAATTGGCTTTAAATTGTAATGTACAAGCTTGAACAAACTGGAATGTTAGTCAAAACTAGTGTTATATTTCAATAATGAAGACATGTGATTATAAAAATCAATTCATTCAGAAATCAAATGTCATACATGATGCCATAAAAGCATAAAGCCAGTGAAAGCTTGTGACGTCTGAAACATGAGCCCTGACAGAGCCTGGCACTAGGGTCAGATTCCCTGCTCTCTGTCAATGAGGTGCTAAATAATTCGAGAAAATACTACCCCTTCACTTTCACTCTTCCTGATCAGTGACAGGAAGACAAACAAAGATGCACCATCCGTGAACAGTTGTTACAGATGGTTTGCTTCATATAAAAGATGAGCTCAACATTGTTTTGATCAGGTCTAGCATTAGCTCGTCATCCTATTCTATACATTTTCAATAGTGTGCTGCTGGGAAACAGTGAAACTCTCTTACTTAGTTTTGGAGCTGAAGAGAATCCAGAATAGGTAAGTCAGCACCTCACGTCTATCATTAAACTTTGATGACCATCTGCCTGGAATTCTCCACAGAGGTAGTTTTCTTTAGAGAGCTGTTAGATACAATGGGAACCATGAAGAAACAAGCCATCTCTACGGAGGAGCAGATGAGACAAAAACAGAAAATGGTAAGTGCGTGAGACATTTTTGTGTAAAATAAATGTTTGTCAATATACAGAAAGTTTGTCTTTTTCACAGTGAGTCATGCCTTGGTGCAGATGCGGCATTCTATTAGTTCTCTGCATTTGTCCTTTGGCCTGTTTCATGGTGTCTCTCTGTCCCGCTGGATGCTGCTGCCCTCGTCCAGGATTGTTTGTTTTGTGTGAATCTCTTGGCCTTCAGTCCCTTCCTCGCTCTGTCCCTCTGAGTACATCAGCACTCTCTGTGGCAAGAAACCAACTCTGTAATGTGGACGACCTACTCAGGCCCTTCTCTGGCCTACAGGAGCTCAGCTTAAGTCACAATCAGTTATCCCGTTTCCCTCGAGGTCTTCCTCCGAGTCTGGAGTTTCTGCTGCTGCAGGAAAACCGCATCACGTACATCACCTCAGGTGCCCTGAGATATCTGGGGAACCTAACCCGACTAGATCTGGAGTACAATCAAATACGTGCCATTCAGGCTGGGGCATTCCAAGGCCTTAACAAGCTACAGGTCCTGACTTTGAAAGGGAACAAACTTAAAAGTTTACCCCAAAATCTTCCAGCTTCTCTGATGCACTTGGATGTGTCAGCCAACTGCATTTCTGCTCTTGATCTGGTGTCGTTGTCCAGTCTGGTCAACTTGCAGGTCCTAAAGATCAACAGTAACTGCCTGCGTTCGGTCCCAGAGAGTGCCTTCGACACCTTGCCTCGTCTCAGATCTGTGGACCTGACGAACAATCTGTGGGTCTGTGAGTGTGAGATTTTGTATCTCTACCGCTGGCTGCTGAGTGGCCGAATAAAAATGGCCACAGACCTGGTTTGCACTGAACCTGTTCATCTTGCCCATCGTCTTCTTTTAAATCTCTCAGTCATGGCTATATGCCCTCATGTCTTAACACCAAAAGAAAGAATACACAAAGTTGGACTGGGACAAAAGATAGAGACCCCTGCTGTGGAAGACTTGCTTTTAAAAACCTCGGGTCATAAAAAGCTGCTTGACAAGAAGGCTGCTATTAGTGACTTATTAAATTATTCATCTCAATTTGTTCTTAAGACTCGAATGTTCCCTGAACATCTCACTTTAGAGACACTAAGCTACGAAGAGTGCTTATCCCTAAATAAAACACATTCACTAAGTCCGTCTTATTCAGAGACCACTACCATTAACTCTGAGGAGAAGCAGTTGTGCAGAGACAACGTGACAGGTCGTTATTCACAGAGTAATGTAACTTCTATTGAAGGAACCAGAGCTCTGCTTTCCACCAACAGGGATGTTCCCTGGCCGACAGCTGAACCACGACCGCCCTCACTACAGGACTCAGCTGTGGTCATTGCTTTGCTGGCTGTGCTATGTGTCCTTGTGGCAATGCTAATGCTAGCAGTACTTTTTGTTCTGAAAAAAATACTTTTGCACCATCAGAGAGTGGCTCCACTTGAAGCTGGTCCAAGCAGATGACAATTATCATAAACAGATTAAAATATAGTTTATTGATTTTACAACAATAGTTATTGATTTCTCAACAGCAAATTCAAAATCCTATTCACATGGTTGTGATTTTATTATTTATCTATTGTGCTGTGTAAGTGCACCATCTGTCGCAGACAGGAGAATTTAAACATTGAAACTGAGCCAAATAAAGTCTTTTTGCCAAGTAAATGCACAAACCTTCTTTGTTTTTGTGTTGTCATACGTAAAAAAATTAGAAATGCATCATCACAATTACTTCTAACTGCAAAGTCAGCATGAACATTTGTTACAACAAACAAATGGCATTTGAAAACCCAAATTATATATGAAGATATATGAAGGTGTTACATTTCCCAACTGCCAAACGAGACTAGAAGAAATATAATTGTAACCAGTCTTCCATACAGCTCTACATTGTTATATTACAGGGAAGTGAGACATCACTGAGGTATATTGTTATTTGTTGGCTTTGACATGCTCCTACTTCTTGTCTTGTTGCTTTAGTCTGTAGTCTGACAGCGCTGCTTTTATGGCATCTTCGGCAAGCACTGAAAAAAAGAAGTAAAGTTAATTATACACCTGTAATATTAAGATTTAAAGACAATATGCAAACCAGTCTATTTCACAGCCTTCAAAACCAGGTCTGCGTAGGGGAGGGAAAGGCTTAAACATGTCACCTCTTAAATGTCATAAATCAGATATATATTAACATATTTAAATAATGTTTTATCTCACAAAACATTAATATGGCCTCACATGCACAAATTTGCTTTTGGCATCAAAGAGTTTAGACTATGTGTAGTATATATATTTTGTGGTTTTGTAGGGGAGGAATACTTTAGAGCTGGTCTCCCACTGGTTTAGACTTACTGGTTTATTTGGTTGCTGACTGTTTATAAGGGAACTGGCTCATATTTTCTTTCATAGTGGACAGGACAGAAGCTCATTGCTCTAGTCCTGCCTATGACTTCGGGAAGTCCTGTGCTGTGAAGTTTGTGTGTCGTTTAACCACTAGTTGGCTCCATTATTTGTGATAGTGCAACAGCTCTAATAGTAGAGTTTGACACAGTTAGCTTAATAACAAATACCTTTTATGGAGAGCTTTGGAAGAGAATATATATTTAAAAAAAATACTATTTTCAGGACATGATTACCAGGAAAAGGGGAAACTCCTGAATTAGACATTTCAAAGTGGCACTGCTGTCTATATTTTTTTAACCAACAAGTCTACTAGTTAAACGGTTTTCACCTTTGATACCACTTGGACAGAGATTGCCACTTCTGCGTAGATGCAAATAAAATTCTGGGATAATGTATAATGTAGAGCAGCTTGTACTTCGGCAATGAACTTACTAGAGCAGTGAAGTTTGACTGGAGGGAGGCACAGTTCTTTGGCAATGTCGGTGTTCCTGATTTTGAGGGCTTCATCAACCTTGGGCAAAGATAATGTGACATTTACAACCAAAAAGGGGCAATATGAGAAATATTTGTTTTAAATATGTGGTGTGGAAACTCACCGATTTTCCCTTTACCATCTCAGTTGCTAGAGAGCTAGAGGCAATGGCTGAACCACAACCAAAAGTTTTGAATTTAGCATCGACAATCTTGCCATTTTCATCCACCTGAATCTGAAAAAAGACAAATAATCAATTACTCAAAGGTTTGATGGCAGCTAAGCTACGAAACTGTTTTTGACCTTCATACCTGAAGTTTCATCACATCACCACAAGCTGGTGCACCCACCAATCCAGTCCCCACATTTTTAGCGTTTTTATCTAAAGAACCCACATTTCTTGGATTTTCATAGTGGTCCACCACCTTGAAATAAACAGCATACAGAGAGAGTACACAGTTATTCTGAAGGGCACTTGCCTCTGTGTATAACACATTTGTATGTTTTTTACTGTCTTGACTGTCAATGCCTTCGCTTTGATAGCTAGGTTACCGTTTGTTGACTCGCTTAGCTAGCTACTTACAACTGCTGCCAGTGTGTTTTTTCTCATTACTTCAAGTGTCAACCTAGGTTGTATGACATGACTTCGTTCTTATTCAAATGTGAGCCTCATGTGTAATTTGCATTTTGCACGTTACCTTTTTATGGTACGAACATATAGGGCTGAATTCAGGGCTGAATAACCTTCCGCCAAACAACAACGAGGAGGCAGACTTTCGAAAGGACGCGACCGCCATGTTTCAACCTGGCGAAAATGAACGGAAATCAACGAGTAAAAAAGACGGTCAGTTTTGTTGACAAACAAAGTCAGAAGAGAGGTTTTGCTGTTTAACTAGCCCCACATAGTGGTAACACTGACAATAACAACCACGACATGACGAGACCCCGCCTCTCGGGGGCCGGGGCTCTGCCGCTGCTGGCTTCTGTTTGTTACCAGGCAGACAGACAGCCTTTCCAACATGGCAGCGTCAAGAAACGCAGAGCATACGCAGTTAATGCAAGACATGGAGGAGGAAGATGTGGGGATGGATGAGAGGGAGATGGAATCGGATGAGGGGGACGAGGAGGGTATGGGAGAAGAAAATTCAGACGAAGACGAAGCGGATTCATCTGAGGACGAGAAGGAAAACGAGGCCGAAATCCAGCGACTGGAGGAGCAGGTAATTAGCGACAATCAACCAGTCTCGTTAATGTTAACCTGCGCTAGCTCAGAAGCTAACTAGAATGAATGGATGTTAAACACAGCACCAGTTAGCCGCTGTAAGATAAGTATTTTCTCAATTGTCACGAAACACAATAACAATAGGTACCCAATTATTATTCATAATATTTAAATACCCCCGTAATGTGCTTTATGTCATTTACACAGCTAATATAAATAGCTGACATGAGGCTAGGCTGCAGTGTAAAACGCGCCCTTTTCACAGGCAACAGTCTTGTTTGGATGGGTGTACGGTGCAAAGTTAGCCTTCCACTTAACATTCCCCGTAACCTTACAATAGAATAGTTTTGTCTTTTATTTATCCTGTTTCGCACTAGCTATATACTGTATTTTATCAAACTGTCCATGAACGTCATATTGCTGTTAGTGCTCTCTAGCGGTACTTCACTTAAAACATTTCTCAGTGGCATTGTCTGTCATTTAAGTCCAAAGTTTAGTGTATAGCCCAACAGTAAATTGTAATCAATTCAGTCTGTTATTGTTAAGTTCTATTATTGGTAAATGCCATGTAGTTTTATTACAACTGTAATACACCTGTAATATTAATACATTTGTATTTGTGTTTTTACTGTGGCCTTTTTAATGTGTTCTGTGTTATATTTTATTAGATAAGCAATCACTATATGCTCAGACTTGCTAATCACTTGATTTATCAAGTATTCCTTGCTACAAGATCAGTTAATTTCAAATCTCAATAAGATCACTCCTATTTTACTTCCTCTACTTTGTGAACATACTTTGTAATTCAGTCTGTTGTGCTTGTCACCTATTCATGTTAGTGTGATTTTATTTTTTTTAGTTGTCAATCAATGCTTTTGACTACAACTGCCATGTGGATCTCATCAAGCTACTGAAGCAAGAGGGAGAGCTGTTCCGCCTGAGAAAAGCAAGGCAGAAGATGAGTGAACTTTTCCCACTCACTGAAGGTTGGTGTTTGTCTAATAGATAGGGACACACAAAACTGGATGGTAGTGTGGAGTTTTTGTTTGTCTGAACCCATTTTACGTGCAGAGATCTGGCTTGATTGGCTGAAGGATGAGATACGTCTGACTGAAGAGGAACCAAACCGCGAGAAAGTGTATGAGCTTTTCGAGAGAGCTGTAAAAGACTACATCTGTAAGTGCATTCCATCAGTGTTGCCTTCCCTAATATAATCTACCAATATTACTTTGACATTTAATTGTGTTCTTTTTACACTCAGGCCCTGATATTTGGCTTGAATACGCTCAGTACTCTATCGGTGGTATGGGCTCACCTGGAGGGATTGACAAGGTGCGAGCAATTTTTGAAAGAGCAGTGACCGCTGTTGGACTTCATATGACCAAGGGGCAGATGGTGCGGGAGGCGTACAGAGAGTTTGAGAATGCTATTCTGTCTACACTACAGGTTGGTGTCTATATTTTAGAAAAAAGCAGCTTTTAGACATTCAATTTGGATATATTTGTCACAATATTTTTTCTGCCTATTTTCTTAGCCTCCTCCTGGCAGGATCCCCAGCCATGAGGAGAAGGATGCACTAAATGCCCAGCTTGAGCGCATCCATACACTTTTCCGCCGCCAGCTGGCTGTGCCTTTAATGGGTAAGGATCAAATGTCATGTAATGGGCAGTTTTCTGTCCATGACACTTAACTGATGAATTATTGAGGTAATAAAGGATAAATCTGATTGGATAAATTGACACCAGCACCTTTTTGTGTAAATGTAATGTGGAATTTTAAAATCAATTGACTCATTCACTCACTCACAGTTGTTTTAAGCTAAGCTCAGTTACTGACGCTAAGCTCATGCTAAGCGTAACCTAACTAAAATGAGCAAAAAGCAATTATCACTGGAGGGCTTCTTAGATCAGAGGGAGAGGCACAACAAAAAGAAAGGTGCATTAAAAAGAAAATACCAAGAGTACTACATAAATTATGGGTTAATCGTAGCAGGCGATACAGCCGCAAGCCTCTTCTGTGTAATATGTGGCGAGTAGCTATTCAGCAAGAATACAAAGCTATAAAAATGTTAAAAAAAAAAAAAGATAAGCCTTTTGAATTTTTTGAAAGAAAACGCATGAAGAGGCACTTAACAACAAATCTCACAACAGATTGACTGAATTAAAGTCAAGCCAGGATATCCCAAGATTGCTACAAAAACTCTAAAAACCCTGGTTCCTTCTCCAACCTCTTATTTTTGTTAAGAGAGGTTTTCTGCTGTAACAGCTAAAACAAGAAGACACACTTGAGTTATGTGCACCGAAATGGTCCGAGGTGAAAAAAGGTCGGGGACCTGTGTTAACTGTAACTAACTAACATAAAAGCAAAGAGACAATGTGAACACTGGCTGGATTTTTGTTGTTGTTTTTTTTAGACATGGAGGCCACTTATGCTGAATATGAACAGTGGTCCGAAAGTGGCGTTCCTGAAACAGTCCAGCATCAATACAAGAAGGCACTGCAGCAGATGGAGAAGTGTAAAGCTTTTGAAGAGTCACTGGTAACAAACATGCCTTAATTTACTGTCAGTGATTTCAGTGTCATGTTAATCCTTGGTTTCACATTTTTGTATCCCTTATGTCTACTGCAGTTGGTAGCTGAAACACCCAAACTGGCAGAGTATCAAGCCTACATTGACTATGAACTGAAGGAGGGAGACCCAGCACGCATCCAGATGGTTTTTGAGCGAGCTTTGGCAGAGAATTGCTTGGTTCCAGACATGTGGGCCAAATACACCACATACTTGGTGAGTACTTGACAGTTCTGCTGTGGTACAAAACTAGTTGTTTCATTCTTCAGCTGAATGTTTCTCTGTGCTCAGGACCGGCAGCTGAAGATCAAAGACTTGGTTCTTTCCACACATGAGCGTGCAGTTAGAAATTGCCCTTGGACAATGGGTTTGTGGAAAAGTTATATCTTAGCTCTGGAGAGGCATGGGGCTGACCACCAAACTGTGTTAGGTAAGCTGTGCTGACTTGTATGAAGCAGCTGTTTATTGTGTAATATACATAATTGTAGTTCTTTCATCATCACTTATTTTTTCAGATGTTTTTGAAAAGGCACTGAATGCAGGGTTCATACAAGCTACAGATTATGTGGAGATTTGGCAGGCATATCTTGACTATTTGAGAAGGCGTGTGGATTTCAGCAAAGGTGAGAGCTTTCTTCTTTTTAATTTACAGATGTCCTTGTAATCAAGCCATTAAAGTGACAAGTTTTCTGTGTTTGTGTTTTTCAGAGTCTAGCAAAGAGTTAGAGGAGTTACGGTCAGCCTTTTCTCGATCTCTAGACTACATGAAGCAAGACGTTGAAGAAAGTAGGTGAATTTGTTTTGTATAAATTTTAAACCAGAGTTATTTTGTCATGCTCTAGTTTTATAAATCTATTCAATGATTTGGTTCTGTAGGGTTTGGTGAAAGTGGAGATCCCTCCTGTATTATAATGCAAATCTGGGCAAGGATAGAGGTAAGCATACCTAATATGAACACCATTTTTCAATTATACTGTGAAAAAAATTTCAATAAGAATATTTTTTTCTAGGCCCTTCATTGCAAAAACATGCAAAAAGCCAGAGAACTATGGGATAATATTATGACAAAAGGGAATGCCAAATATGCCAACATGTGGCTAGAGTACTACAACCTTGAAAGGTCTGTTAGATCATGGCTTGTTGATTTCAACCAGACAAATTAAACTCGCTAAAACCCAATACCCCTTCACTTATTGTTTACTTAGATCATATGGAGATGCTGTCCATTGCCGTAAAGCCCTTCACAGAGCTGTCCAGTGCACATCAGACTACCCAGAGCATGTGTGTGAAGTTCTGCTTGCATTTGAGAGAGTTGAAGGTAAGCCCAGAATTAGTGTTAAAACTGAAGGAAATTTCCATGAACCAGATCACAGTATTTTGTGTCCTTGTTTACAGGTTCTCTGGAGGACTGGGATGTAGCAGTGCAAAAGACAGAGACCAGGCTCAATAGAATTAATGAGCAGCGGGCAAAGGTAGGGCATTGCATCAATGTATTACTGTGCAGGTGTATCATTTGACTGCTGTTGGACTGATTGTACCGTGTTGCGCTCATCTTTTAGGTGGCAGAGAAAGAAGCCAACCTTGCTCGTCAGGAGGAGGAGAGAGCGGAGCAACGACGAAAATCCAAGGCAGATAAAAAGGCACAGAAGAAAACCCAGAAGGGAATTCGAATTGGGGAGAAAAGAACGGCAGAGCAGGATGATTATCACAACGAATGGAACGAAGACTTGGGTAAATATAGTTTTCTTGTACCAAACATGTTTTATGTCTTTGGATCTAATCTACATTTCTGCAAACTAGAACAAGCTCCCAAAAGGCACAGAGGAAATGGTGATCAGACGACTGAAGAGTTTATGGAAACTGAGACAGGACTCTTTGGGAGGAATCCTCCTCCTGGCTTTAAGCCTGTTCCACAAGGCACTAAAACGGATCAACAAGCTGCCCAGAGGCAGAAGTACGACAAACCAGAACTTCGTAATGACAGCTGTAGTGTATTCATCAGCAACCTGGCATACACTCTGGATGAGCCAGAATCAAAGCTCAGGACATTGTTTGAGACTTGTGGCTCTATCAGACAAATTCGCCCCATCTTCAACAATAAGGGGACTTTTAAAGGATATTGCTATGTACAGTTTGAATCAGAGTTGTCCGTCTCTGAAGCTCTCAAATTGGACAGACGGGAAGTGGAGGACAGACCCATGTTTGTCTCTCCTTGTGTAGACAAAAATAAAAACCCAGACTTTAAAGTAAGTATAAGAAATAGACATGTTTTGGGTTATATTAGGAGAAACCAGTGACCTTTTTCTCACAATTATTCCACCAGGTGTTTAAATATAACACATCAATGGAGAAACATAAAATTTTTATTTCCGGGCTGCCATTCTCTTGTACTAAAGAGCAGTTGGAGGAACTCTGCCAAAGTCATGGGGCTGTCAAAGATGTTCGTTTGGTTACATATCGCTCTGGAAAACCCAAGGTGAGGATTAAAGTGGTAATAATGTAATGTGTAATATAAAGCATTTTACTCCAGCATTTCGGTTGATAGTAAGGGTTAATCAAAATGGTTTATTTGTTTCTTCAGGGACTGGCCTATGTTGAGTTTGCAAATGAAAACCAAGCTTCTCAGGCAGTGCTAAAGATGGATGGTTTGGAAGTAGAAGGCAACAAAATTTCAGTTGCTATTAGTAACCCTCCTCGCAGAAACACAATGGATAAGCCTGGTTCCAGTCGTTCTTCCACAGACATGATGCCTCGTCAGTTCCATGGATCGTAAGTTTACTTACAAGAAAATTAGCATCATATTTTTTCATTGCACTAATTTTTGATTTTTTTGTGCTCCAAGGAGAGGTAAAGGACGCACCCAGCTTTCATTACTTCCTCGTTCGCTCAATCGACAAAGTGGGACTGTGAGCAAAGTGGAGAATGGGACTACAGCTCAATCAGTGCCAACACCCAGTGCAGCTGGTGACACAAAACCTTTGTCAAATGCAGACTTTGCTAAAATGCTCCTGAATAAATGAGAAGATGAGAGTCATCCATACTGAAAGCCATTCTGTTTCTTGTTTCTGTAATTGGCTACCAACATCCCTTTAATATCATAGTAGATTATCATCTACTGCAAAATTGCCTTAATTGCCAAGAACCTGTTCTACATTGAAAACCCCCATGTCATAGTGACTTTTTCAGTGTCATTGTCTGTGTGTGGGAGTGTGTGAAAGTTTTTAAAAAGTGTATCATATTTTGTGTGTAAATAATACTGTAACTAAAATGCTGTCTCTGTTTCTTGTGTGATGTAAAAGGGATCTGACGGAAACAATAGTCAGTATATGGTATTTTTTATACAGGCAAATGTAAGAATGATTCTTCAAATAATATATGCAAATGTGACAGTGTAAAATAGCTGTGTGTGTGCGTACACAAAACTATAGGGATCAAAAGGATATTTTTGTTTCTTGGGATACAAAGGTAACTTGTGAATTCACCTAACATAGAAACAGATAGCATTTTTCCTTATAGGCCCATGTGTTTCCTCAACTATTTTAATTTTTTTACTGCTGAAGGCTTTATATAAAGCATTGCTTCTATAAAATGCCTTGAAGATCAAATTAAAGTATAATGTCAAGATTTCATAGCCTATCTTTCAAGTTACATTTTTTCTTTTCTAGTTTAGTGCTGTGCAAGTGAATTTGCAGTAGTTCAACATTTAATTGTACTGAAAGTGATTTCATGGTGTGACATTAACAAAATCCAATGTATTATTAGTCTGTACATTTGGTGAAAAGGTGAGTGATTCTATGCAGCTATTCCCTGTCTTTAAAGTACTACATTTCTAGTCCAGACAGTTCTATATCATGGTTCACTTGTCCTGTTTGGATGGAAAATTCTATTTATATAATGGTTTTATCTCAAGGTTACCTAGTAGTTTTAAAAAAAGATGGAAGACAAGCTATATGTATTGCTATCACCACAGTGGCCTAATCTCAGAAAAAAATATATTGGTCTCTGGTAATCACCTTAGTTTTATGTCTAATTCAGATGTGTGTGTGTTGCTGTTGTTTTGTGTATCTTCCGTAATCCAGCGTTTTAATTATAGAAGTGAATACTGGCTGACATGTTTTGTTAATTGCATATTTATTTGCTCGTTTCACTTTTACCCTTGTATTTTTGAGGAATGAAACAAACCTCTCTTCTGGAACGTGTTTAAATAAAGATATGTACTTCTACTCACACCAGTTTTATCCCCAACAAATGTGGTCATTCTTAGAGATAATTACACATTTTTATTTTAAAATAAAATAGTGTATGTAATGTATTTTTTTCTTATAACAAAGGTGTAACAATACCAAAAAGTGTCAAAAGAACCCACTGGAATCTTTAAATTAAACATAACTCAACTTAAATAAGCAATGAAAGTCAAACATTACCATTTGAAACCCATGAAGCTCAACTACAATTTAATTGGTTGAACAAATAAAGTGAATCCATAAGCCTCAGAGATTAAAATCCAAAGGAAATGTTAAATATTGAATGTCCATGGGACAAAAAAAACAAACAAATTTATTAGAATTTCTATATGGTTCTAAAAACAAATCTGCATGGTAGCTTCTTGTGCCTTGTTCTTCTGTCAAAGTGTCAGTGGACAGGAATGGTTTGTTTGCACTCTGGACAGGCAGGATACAGGCTGGCTCCTGGCAACCCAACAGCATGCTCTGTTGTTGAAATTAGCAGTGTGTCCAGTGTTATTTCTGTACATTTGGCTATGAAACGAATGAAAGGCCTGACATCACCTTCGTTGGCAGTGTCCAGTGCTGCGTAGTATTCAGCCCTTTGCTCTTTGCGAATAGTGATAGGTGGATATCTGGCTTTCATAAGAACTAGGTTCATGAGAAGTCGTGATGTGCGCCCATTGCCATCTACAAATGGGTGCACATAAACCAGTTTGTAATGTGCAAGAGCAGCATATTCAACTGGGTGCAGCTGCAAGGACTCTTCAGAGTTGAGCCACTGTACCAGCTCCTGCATATGTCTCTGTAGGTCCTGTGGGTGGGGCGGGATGTGGTGTCCTACAAACACCTGACTGGTGCGCAGCCTGCCTCCTTCCACAGGGTCAACATAGCCCAGGACACGTCGATGAATTTCTAAAATGTCATTGACTGTAATGGACCCAGTCCCGGATAACAGTGTTGTGTTGATGTACTTCATGGCTGCATCTACTCCAATGGCCTCATTCTGCTCCTGCAAGCTCTTCCCCGGCACAGCGTACCGCGTCTCGATGATGTGACGGATCTCAGACAGAGTGAGAGTGCTGCCCTCAATGGCCACTGTGTGATAGATGTGATGGTAGTAGGTTTCCTCCATCACTCGCCTAAGAGCGGAGTTACCTTTAGGAATGGACATGAGTCTGCGCACTTTACTGTCTATAATGCTAAAGTGACGCTGGTCAATCTCCTCCACCAAGGGAAGGGTCCGGTCACGGCTGACTAGAGCTCGCTCGTTGCATGGTGAAATGGCTAGAGCTTTGGTATAGAGGTGGTCTGCCTGGATGACATCCTTCTCCTCCTCCAATATAGTCCCCAGCTCCGTCAGGGCGTCTACAAAGTCTGGGTTCATACTTAGAGCATGTACTAGGAGTTTGTGAGCTTTTTCCCTTTTCCCTACTTTCTTCATCTCCAGAGCCTGCTGGAGTGCTGCTTTGGCCTCAAGAACCATCTCTACAAAAACAGAAAACATATAACACAAGTTTAAGAATCAACAAGGTAAAACAGAGTCCAGCAAAACAAGTCTAAAGCACATTGAGTGCCCAAGAAGGTAGAAATATATATATATACATGCAGCCATTTTCCATTTAACAGAGAACAACCTGCTAAAAGAGGGACATGAACGTTACACTGATGTAATCTCCACAGTATCATGACTCTACCTTTGCTGGGCTTGCTCCTCTGAGGCAGCAGGTCCAGGGCGGTGAAAGGGATGGTCAGGCTTGTGGACTGGACAGCTGTGGGTGCAGGATGGCTGCCCCAAAGCTGGCAGCGTAAGTGAGCGATGCCCTTTAGAGCAGCACAGCACTGGTCGTCCACTCCCACGAGAGGCATCAGGAGGCCCACCAGAGAACCGAGCAGAACACACAGCAGCGGCCCCCAGCCTCCTAAAAAACGGCCGCTGGTGTAACGCCACACCGACAGAGCAGCCATAGTAATACGGGGTTAAAGCTTCCATCTTCGGCACAGACAGAGCCTCATCTCACCATCAAGACAGCCAAAGGGCGGCCGCCATGGCAAATGTTGTTCAGTAATACCCAGTTCTTCTGACTAGCAGGCCATTCAGCATCTATTTTAAACTACCCCTAAAAGTCTGAATCCACCAACTATGAAGCGCTATATATGTTCACGACTAATGACGTATTATTGCAGTCGAGTTGTGTAAAGCTGAAAACAAAATACACATCATGCACTTCCCCGTTGTTGACGTATAAACATACTAAAACATCATTGGTCCAAGGCAAAATGAAGGCGAATGCCTATTGGCTACAACAGTAGCGATAGACGAGGAGGTTCGTAAGCTTCTCTGATTGGATAAATATGACAGCCATTTATTAAGCCCTGAGTATAGTCTTGCAGGTAAATTAGTCACGCATATCACGTATTAAATATCTAAGTATTAAGTGCGCCGTTGTCATTAGACTACACTTAAAATAAAACATAAATTTAGTTTTATCTATTATATTGATTGATGGCTGCCGTGAGGTATATCTTAAAGAGATGGGTGCTATAAATTGTTACTTGTTAGCTTTTGCATCAGGGTTACAGTGAAAATGGTTAATGCTATTTTTGTTTCGAAAATACAGCTAGCTCAGTGTGTGACAGCGGCATCTATTTATAGCAGATCCTTGGGCACAAATCTACTTAAAACAGAAGAGGGCACCATTGTTCTAAAATACAAACGTCATTTGGCTAAAGTTTGTTTTTCACTGCAGAGAAATCCTGCTGGAGCGTCACTAAAACATTTCTTTGTCGGTCTGTAAAAGTACATTACAAAAGTAATATCCAGAACCTTTCTATTTATATGCTGTTGTTTCAATCTTCAAATGAATAAAATATTAAGGTAGCCAGGTAGCCTATATTTTAAGAGCTTTGGTCATTTTGCTCAAAACAAAATATCAGCACTGGTAAAAGTGTGCATTCATGAAAGTCAATCCTTGGCTGAATGCCAAAGCCAACACTGTTAGACTTTTCTTCAACAGATGGAGTTGCAGACTTTGGACCATAATAGCTCATATCCACACTTTGCTTCAACAAGCTGTCATCACCACACAATGCAAAATTACATCTCGAATTAAATATTTTCATTAACATTTTATGTAGAGTTTATGTAGAATTGAAGACAATTAGTCTAAGTTATATTCAAATTTGGAGATTTCCCATAGAAGTTCCAGCAAATGTTTTTGGGAATAGCCCAAGTAGTAAAAGTAAAAGTGCAGTAAAAGTTACAGTTTAGCACTGCACAGATTTTATAGAAATTACAAATATCCAAAATATAGCCCACTGGGAACAACTTTTTTGGTAAAACCAACCAATGATTCTTATAAAGGGCCCTTCTCATTCTTTAACTAGGTTCTTAAAAAAAGGTTATATATATATATATATATATATATATATATATATATATATATATATATATATATATATATATATACTGACACACACATATATATATATATATATACACATATATATATATATATATATATATATACTGACACACACACACACACACACATATATATATATATATATATATACTGACACACACACACACATATATATATATATATATATATATATATATATATATATATATATATATATATATATATACTGACACACACACACACACATATATATATATATATATATATATATATATATATATATATATATATATATGTGTGTGTGTGTGTCAGTGAACCATCAGTAATTTTGAGGCTACATATTCATATGATTATAAGACTTTGTATTTTCAGATAAAAAGTTAAATGGTGTAGATTTAAAAAAATAAGCTGGATGATTTTGTCCTGTCGGTTCTGAGGTAACAGGTCTTTAACACCACACGCCAGCATCAAAGCAACAACTTTGCTCGCTTCTCCACATAAGGGTTTTGCCAAGTGCAATGTGCTTTGACTGAGGAAATATGTATGGCAGACTGAGCAGTGAATGGGGGGGAAATGTTGGCATCAAGCAAACACCCCTAGGGTCATTTTGTGGACTAATTCTATGCCCATCTGGCATATGCTCGTACAAACCCCTCAGCTGTGAAAATGGATAAACTGCATGATTGTGTGTTTGAGGTTATTGAGAAAAAAAAGTCTTGTAAAAGAGGAATGTTACTCTTGTTGTTTTTCCCAATTTTTTGTTGATATATCCAGTACATTCAGTGAGTTAAATTCTAACTGTTGTCTGTAGATAAAAGAATCACTTGATCAGTGTGAGCCTCACACCAGCTGACATGTTAACTTGGAGCACACTCCAGAGATGACCTGTCAAACTCTGTCTTTTCACTATGGGCTGGAACTGTGTTTCAAGAGATAGAAAATCTGGCCACTTGGAAAAAAGTGACCTGTCAGGGCAGGATATAAATCCCTGTGGCACGGCCGGCTGGCTCTGCTCTGTGCAGCCTCTGAGGAGCCGTCAGTCTGCTGGGCTCCCTGTCTGAGGATAGGCTTTGTTCTGGGTGACAGCTCCCATGTCAGAGGTAGAGCATCTAGTTAGACAGTCAGGGGAGAGCCACAGAGGCGCTGTCTTTTGACTCACTCAGAAACTGATTGCTCAGAAAGCAAAGATGAAGAGGTGGCAAAAAATGGATGATGAAGTGAAAGAGAGCTGCACCACAAGCAACAACTATCCTACACTGAAAGCATCCAAAGTACCTTCCTAAAAGCAACACAGTCATCATTTGTAAGTAAAAAAGTATATCTCAGTCTGCCTTTTGCTACCAACACTCACTGTTTCTTAAAACAGCTTCTCACACTGTCTCTAGTCATTGTAAAGTGATGAGCTGTGTGGCTTACAAGTGTCAATGTCCCTGTCTGCCATCAATGACCTTGGGCCTGGGGTGTCCTGGTGCCACATGCACTGATGGACATCCTTGAACATGGTTATGGACAAACTGTGACTGGGACAGAAATCCAACTACAAAACACCACTTGGGTTCAGATCAGGGAGGCCGTGGTTTCATATCATGCCCCTCCTTTCTCAACTGCTGGGGAATATTTTTGAGGCTGATATTTTTGTTAGGATGGCCAAACAGACCCAGACTTAATGTTATTTCAATTTTTTTTTTGTTGTCGCTTTTCACAGGCCGTGCCTTATAAGATGCAGTCGGCTCATTTGCTCCAAGATCTCAGACAGCCATCAGGTGAGGAAATTGACAGGAAAGGAGAATAATTTGGTCTCCACTGACAGCAGACCGTTAGCAAGACCTCCCTTGGGAGTCTCTCACTGTTTCACATTTTATCTCACTTCCTTACTATTCTTGGTGTTTAAAAGAGTGGGAGTGTGAGCTACCAGTTTTGTCAAATGGACCAATTCCAGCACTAACAAGCCCATCTTACAGTACACTGCAATGACTCAGCAACAGAGGACTCATTATTTTCTTCACCCACCCAGAGATGATGGGTGTCTGAATCGGCAGTGGTTTCTTTGGTAACGGACAGAAAAAGACATTCACACACTGCTATGGGTTAGTCAATTCTTCTACTGCACTTGCTTTGCACATGTTTATTAAACAGGCACATTATTTCCTGTCATTGATAACAACTGAAAATATTTGTATATAACAATTTGATTCAATTTGATTCAGTTCAAGTCATCACTTAGAAGGGTTTGAGTAGCAGTCATTTTTAGTAACATTTTAATGCTTTTTTTGACACTAACTTCAATGTGCACCTGTTTATTTTCTCTTGTATCACATTCGTCCCTGCTGCAAGCCAAAGCCAAGTGATTTAATGATCATGTGATTAATGGTATGACACGAATTCAATCTAATATGACATTTGATTACAATAATAAATCCTAGATGATGATGATGAGTCAGAGTCTCCTCCAGGATTAAGAGAGTTAATTGATTTATAATCTGTCCTTAACAGGGTCCAAATGGGGGCTCACATAAAATCACTTTTATGTTGTAAAGTTGGCTGTGTACATTTTGATATAACTCTCTATTAACTAAAATGTACCAAAAATAGAGACTCTTGCACCTTGTCTATAGAGATCCTCACTGATATTCTCATTTAATGACTCTATAGCCATGGTACTATAGCCACTCCCCATTTGAGATTTATCCCCTGAACTCTGCAACCATATCCTTGCTGAAGGCCTGCAAGTTGTACGGTCTGCGCAAGACTTTTTTTTAATTTATTTTTTATTATCCTTACAATAAAAATAGAATATAAAATGCAACAAACAGATGTGACTCTTTCCATGTCTAATTCAAGAGTGAAGGCTTCTGACTTCAGTTCTTTCACATGACCTCCTCTGCTGCAGTGGAGGTTTACAGCCAATTGCTCTCTGTCAGCTTTTGTCTCATTTGTAAATTTTCACTTTGTCAGAACAATAACACCAAAAGACTCAGTGTGCCTTCATTTATTACATAACGAGGTCCACAGTGCTGCTTTATGTGAAATTCAATTCCAATTCAATTTAAATCACTTTCAGTTGTTAGGTCTCTTCAGATAAATTGATTCAGACTTCATCTTCCATTGTCTGATTCATTGTACGGTCTTATTGCAGTCAGGAAGAAGGAATTCTTGTGGCGTTCTGTCCTGCAGCTCACTGATCTCAGACCTCCACAGGCTGCTCTCTGTTCTTCAAATGCCAAACGGAAGGGAATAAAAGTAGTGTCAAAAATGTTGCCATGAATGACAACTTGCACAACCTGAAGACTCTATACTGAATAAGCCTGTATCTTTAAATTTCAAATCCCTGGGATAAAAGCCTTTTAGTGTAAAGATTTCACATGTTGGCCCATCTGTACTCACATCACATTCTTTGACGCAATCACAATCTCATAGTAGACATCAGATTTATTCCCTGGACGTAACCTGCTGTCTGATTCCTTAATAACTGCAAAATTATATGTACAAAACACATTTGTTATTAATGCGTGCGCTGCAGATTATTTTGATACACGATTACTATCCTTTGTTATGCAGAGAGTCCTTTTTAATCTGCATTGTGGATATGGATAGGTTAGGTAAGCAGATTTATACCGCTGCCTTCTGTGTTTCTGCCGCCCTTAAATTGAAATAACGGAAACCAAGCACAAGTATTACACAGGTAACAGTCTCAAGGTGCTTTGACATGCAACTTAAAGTGGAAGCTGATACAATGAGACCCACCATCTGACGGCAGCAAAGAGAGAGAGAGATTCATTCCTCTTCTACTTCTTCTTTTAACAGATCTTAGGCCAGATATTAGCCTGAAATGAGTAATGCTTCATAGTGTGATGACGCCTGGTGTTACTGGCCAACTTTGACCATAGTGACACCATGGAAAGCACAGATCTCAGTGCTCGAAGCTACTATTTATATATGAGTGATGGTGAAGAGTTATGTGCAGAATGCACTGCAATGGTCTGATAGTTATTATCTCAAGTATTTGAATGACACAGTCAAGTGCTCTCTGCTCACTGTGAGAAATGAAGAATGAATATCTGATGTTGTTCGGCTCAAAGTCTTATTTTGGAGTCATATGTAATTTTACTTTGTAGCAGTCTTATCTCCGTCTGGGACATAGAGGACTCTGGATTATAAATGAAGACCGGTCATGACTTTCAGCATTATTATTGTGGTCATTGTGGATGGAAAACCTCTATCACATCGAGCTAATTACTTTTTTCTTCAGTTTAAGCTTTAAAACTGTCTGCATGCAGTGACCTCTGTCTGAACTCAGTCACAATCCCTAAAAGCTTTGTTTTGTGTTACATTTTTAATCATCACCTTGTCTGAAACGCCACAAAACCGCATGGATTTATAGAGGGTAAATAAGCTAAATGTATCTCCTTAGTGCGCTCTGAATGTATTTCCCAGAAAGATTATAGCTTTTGTTATTGTGTGTTGTGTTTGATTATTTATAAGCCCAAGCTTTATTGGGAAATCTAATGCCACCTGCAGTAGGCCTGTGCCTCACGGTGTTGAAAGTGATTTGGCTGAATACTTCTCTAGATGTTTTTGACTTCAAACTGATTTAAATGAGCTTCTTTAATACACTACATACACTACATTTTTGTGCATTATTTTCATGTAAGTGTATGTTTAAATCTGACTTGTGCAGTATATAACTAAGCACATTATTGGGAATCACATCTCCACTGAAGGCTCATTCAAAAAACAAGGCTTTATGCGTTTGTAAAATGGTTGTTCTTTAAAAAATACACTTTCATACACTAAAATCATTTGGAGCCATCACTGCCATATGTGCTTCTGTCTGTGCAGCTGCTCTGGTTCAGCACTGAACACGCGCTGAAGACTTCCATGAAGCAGGACTACCATTCAATCTCATATTAGCAGTTGTGTGTTTTTGTCCATTCCTCCAGCTGTCACTTCCTCTGCATCATTAGAAACATCTGCATCAAATATTATATTTAATTCCATGCTTATTGCCTCAGGATGATTTCTCTCATTACTTTTCATGGCTTTATGAATTCTTCACATCTGCTTTAGAGGCGCACACACATCTGGCTACAGTAACAAGGGTCTGTCAAAGGAAGAAGATCTTACAGCTCAAAAACTGCAGTGAAACTATTTAACTACTGCAATGTCATCTTAATATACTTTGGATTGTACTCTATTGTACTCTTTTTGTTCACATATTGTAGTGTAAACAGAGCCAATGTGAAGAATTATCTGGCAGTTTCTAATGTTACTGACATGACAACAGGCAGCGTCATCATTTTTCAAAGTGTTTGTTTGTCTGCATAGATTTGCGCAGAAGTTACAAACATGACTTGCCTGACGATTGACTTCAAGTGTTTTAGAGACCAAATGCAGAAGTAAAAGTAAAGTGGGTGGAAGTATTAAGAAAGCTGCTGGTCAGCTGGGGGATTCGCAGCTGATTTAAGTTGTGTCGTTTGAAGAGTTTGCAGACACTCACAACTGGGCGGCACTGAGGGCACAGCTGTGAATGGTCAACACTGAAGTTATTGATCATTCCAGGACTGATTTGATTAACCTTTGTTACCCATTCTTCACTCACTGACTCATCGTACTCCTGCTTCATAAGGCAACATGGAAGACTACGAGTATGACTATGACTATAACTATAGTTACCACGACAATTACGAAGTTCCTGGCAAGGAGCCGGTCACACACAGACACACATCTACTTGTTTCAGTGAAGCAATATGTGTATCTTTGCTCTTGGTCAACGTGCTCATCTTTCTGCTGGGTTTTGTTGGAAATGCCCTGGTCATCTGGATCGCTGGCTTCAGGATGAAAAAGACGGTGAACACCACTTGGTATCTCAGCCTTGCTATCTCCGACTTCATCTTCTGCGCTTGTCTCCCGTTCAGCATCACCAACATGGTCATGGACGACTGGATATTTGGTCAGTTTATGTGCAAGGTCACCTCCTCCGTGATGTTCGTCAACATGTTCAGCAGTATCTTCCTGCTGGTGATCATCAGTGCCGACCGCTGTGTGTCTGTCGTGTTTCCAGTTTGGGCACAGAACCACCGCTCCATAAAAATGGCCTCTGTTGTTGTGTTTTTGGCTTGGGTTTTGGCTGTTGCACTGAGCATTCCCTCTGCAATTTACCGCCACGTGGCCACTCACCTTGGCAGGACCATTTGCTTCAACAGTTACCCCCCTCATGGTCACCAGATAGTGGCATTCGCCCGTTTTGTCGCCGGATTCGTTGGGCCTTTCCTGATGATCATTATGTGCTACTCTGTCATCATCTTCAAACTGCGAAATAACAAGATGACCAAATCTTCCAAACCATTTAAAGTCATGACGGCGCTGGTCGCTGCCTTCTTCACCTGCTGGCTGCCCTACCACGTCTTTGTCCTGTTGGAGCTGAACCACCACAACTACAACCACAGCGTTTTAGTAACAGGACTTAAAGTAGGCACATCTGTGGCTGCAGCCAACAGTTTCCTCAACCCGGTGCTCTACGTTTTCATGGGTAATGACTTCAGGCAAACATTTAAGAGCTCAGTTCTGTCCAAGATGGAGAACGCAATGGGAGAGGAGGGCCGCACCATCAGCAGATACCTGTCCCGGTCCAGCTCTATGGATGGGAGAGCCTCCACTCATATTTAGTGTATATATAAATATAAATGTAAATATTGAAGATTGTGTCACAAAATAATGTGAGAAAACATACTTCTTTGGTGAACAGTTTGTGCAATATATATTTTTCACTTTTTTCATTTGTAAAGTTCTTCATTGATGTGCTCTGTGTAAAGGATTATGTTTATGACGTGTATGTAATCTTTTTTTACATTAAAGTCCAAAGTATATAAATAAGGAATGATTGTGTAATTTTCAAAATAAGAGGAAACCCAACAGGAACAAGAGTCTGGTGATTCTTGAAATGTTGAAATAATGCAGTTTGGGGGAAAGGCCAACTGCAAAGGTTAAAAGAATACCAAAGTGAATGAAATGAGACTAGAGACTTGTTTTCATATTTTATTGATCTTTCGTTACATGACATTACATTCATTCCATAT
The DNA here is from genome assembly GCA_036850595.1 of Rhyacichthys aspro. Lineage (NCBI taxonomy): Eukaryota > Metazoa > Chordata > Actinopteri > Gobiiformes > Rhyacichthyidae > Rhyacichthys > Rhyacichthys aspro. The sequence goes on from CM072156.1 coordinate 13,570,657, forward strand.
AAAATACATTCATGAGTGGCACTTCTGTTTAAAACATGCCAGCGTGTCAACGTAAAGAGCCAATAAAGTCTTAAAGCTTGTCTGAAAAATAGAAACACTTCTTTCATTTGCTTTTTGCAATACAAAGATTTTTCAGTGCACATTATAAAAATAGATTTATATATAGTTGTCGTATACAGAAAATGGAAGTCAGTTATGTCTGGACCACACCAGTTTTTGTTAAATTTATTATTCACATATTTATTAATTGTGAAGCATATGGCAAGGTATAAAGCAAGTTAAGATTGTGACCAGGGTTCTCACACTTTGTTCTACAGGGAGTATCACCAATGTATTCATCAGCAAAGCTCTTACTACAAGCAAGAAAAACAGTTTCACATTCAGTGATAATATAATAAACTGTATTATTGTGAAAGAAACAAACTACAAGCCATCCTCAGTCTCTATCAAATATTAATGCCTGATCCTTCAGTGATTCTCTGGAGCTAGTGATGCACATCAAGTGCTTTTTGGGTTCCTGCATCACGTCCAGTTTCTGAAAAACAGATCATCAACAAATGAACAGTATTGATAAATGCTCATATCGTTAGTCAGTGCCTTCAAGGATTGTACATCTTGAATTTGAGTAAAAGAGTTCTTTACCTCGCTCATAGATAAATAACACACAGTATCACCACAGGCCATCAAAGCCTGTATATTGCATTTTGGTCAAAACCTCATGTATGGAATAAGGCTGTTCATAACCTAGCAGCTAAAATGTTAGATCTTTTAAATTTTTTTCCTTTTTGTTTTTTTCTTTCAAAAAGTCTTTAAACATTTGGGTTGTTTCTGAGTGCCTAAATGTAATCACAGCTCTAGCGTACCTTGTTCAAGTTAAGGCATGTGCACATGCCCACACTGCACATGTGCATAGAGAAGTGCTTTTCATCATGACAAATTAGGACAAATACTGTCCCTTTAAAAAACTGCAACAACTACTACAAAAGCATGGAGATGTTAAAAACAAATTGGGTATAAATAAAGGAAAGCACTATGACACAAATAAAAAACTTAAAGTCATGTTGTCTACAACAAACATTGTCATAGACAAGGACAGTTTAAACTAAAAGAAAGACAGAAAGGGACTACAGATATCATCTCGGCATGTACTCCTCAGGAACTCCAGACATGTTTCGTTTCTTCAGCGCAGCGCTAACTTTTCTGATCAGTTCATCGATGTTTGCTCGCATTTCAGGTGTGTAAGGGTCATATTCAAGCTTGCGGAGCCCAGAGCGCTTGAAGTTTCCATCCTTCTGGCCCTCAACACAGAGTAGACGGTCCTCTGAAACTTTCAGAGCCAGAAACTGGACCATGCCTTTGAGCTGCATGAACAGGTCTCTCTTCAGGTCCTCAAAGTGGACCACATGCACATTTTTCCCATATTGCAGCCAGTCCAGTGTATGTGACGCCCACCAAGGAGCATAGTTCTTCACAAATTCAGGCCACTCTGCAGGAAAAGAAACATTTTTAAAAATCTGGTTTAATTAAAAAAATATTAGGCAAATAGATTATGCCATCCTCTAAGAAAAATTACCTCATGGAAATAAAGTAGAAAAGAACATAATGAGGAACTGAAAATCGTAATCTTCGTTGGGTAAAGCACAAAAAGTCATTTCTGAGAAGTTTTGAAACTTAGGGTTATATTAGTGGCTCAAGCTGTTGTTTCAGCTTTTTTGAAAGTCCCATGGATAATGCACAGAGTTATAAAAGCAGCAGCAGCAGCTGGTAAGAGCTGCGCTGCATTAGCACGCACCTGAACTGTTTAAAGTTTAAAAGCTGCTGAGTTTGCAGCAATGGGATGTAGCCAGAAAGCCACCAGAAGCAGACACGAGGAGCTGTAGAGAAATGAGTGAAATGTTCTCTGACCACACCAGGGCAGACAACCGTTTTTAGAACTGCTTTTTAAAATCATGACGCATATGAAAAACCCTTGAAATAAGGTACCCATCAGCAAAGTTTGATTTGGCTTGTGAACAAATTTAGACTGTCAGTATTTTTGCACCTAATTAAAAAGTACTCAATATGTAAAAGAATTTTCAGTGTTAAACTGTGTTAAGAGGATTTTAATGAGATTCTGCATGAGATCCGCAGAGCAGTATGTAACTACACTGGGCCCCTGAATGGGGAATGGGCAAGGGGGCTCCATTCACAATGTCATGCACACAAACTCCAGTCCATGTCTCAAATTGGAAGTGGCACCCGTCAGAGAGTCTGCTGTTGTCAAGGCATCATTTCCCGCCAACACAGAAAATAAACATTCATTGGGAATGGCAGGCCAAATGTGCTGATGGTTTCACAAAGCGAGGCAACTGCTGGCTCGGCAACTCTCCAGCTCCGGAAAATCGATATAAGCTCTGAGAAAGTCAGTGAGACTATACATGGACCAGACAAAAGCAGTTGCCATGGCTACCTAGACACACCTGCCTGGGTGATCAAACAAAATGGGAAATATGGCCAAATATAAATATGGAAGCCAAGATTTAACCTAGAAAAAGTGCTACCCTTTTAGTCGTCATCATAAAAACAAATGGTTACGAAATGCCAAATGACTCACAGTACGCTCACACTTTTATGTCTGTGTTGCTCATGTCACATTTCATAAAGCATCAAATCTGAGGAACAAAGTTTTGCTCTGTGACTCGTGATAAGAACAATCCTAGTGACTGAGGCTGTGGTTGGGAGACTGTTTCATTTCTCATTTCAGATACTTAAGCATTTCTTTTTTAGTGCAGTAGTCTGTCATCTCAACCACATAAAGCCACAAAAACAAGAAGTGTCGTGCCACATGACCTGCCACTCGCCATCTCACTGGTTATCGTTATCCACCAACTGGTTATCATTTCCACATCAGACTAATCCAACATAAGTCAAAATAATTTTCAGCCATTTATCTACACCTTATATTTGGTACAGGTATCTTCTGAGTCTCACCTTTTCCTTTCCAGTGGGCCTGAGAGGCAAATCCAATATGGCCTCCATACTTGCGGTTGAACTCTGCCATGAGGGCCTTGTACGGGTTACGGATCATGAGGATGCTGGAGTCGAAGGCTTCAATCTCCTTCCTGCCGCTCTCGTGAGTCTTAATGCAGATGGTCCTTCCACTCCTCCAGTGGTCACGCTCGCCTTTAAACCCTACAAACATCCCATAGTCAACAAACTGCAGCACAATGAGCACTCGTGGAAAACTCTAGGGCTTACCTTTATTATAGAGTGAACCGTCAAAGTAATAGCTGCCAGTGTAGAAGCCCGTGGCGAGCTCGATGAGGTGGCGCGCCCATGTGTTCCCTGCTCCGGGGAAACTAGCCAGAGCCACTAGCTGCTTGGAGCGAGTGGGCAGGAAGTGGCGGTCCATGCAGCGGTTATCTGATAACACACAAACAATAGCAGGAGTGTATACAAACATTATTGTTACATTATTATTTCAGGCTTGTGTCAGTGAACATTAAACTCGTCTGATACTTGGAAACATACTACTGGAATAATAAGAAAAAAACAGATTTTGCCCAGTTTTATTTTATAATCCCAGATGGACAACAACCTCAATATGTGCCAAAACAACCAAAAAATATTATTGCTTATCTGAAGAGACAGATGGATTTGAATAAATGGTGTACTGAACTCAAAGGGTGCCATTTTCTTCTGTTGGCTCACTCCACATTTGGTAAATTGATAACAATAAACAGTTTTTAATTTTTGAAAGTATTCTTGCTTTACTGAATTCCCTGAAACCTACTTAAAGCTTTTGCACAACTACTTCTCACTAAAATGTTTAAAATGTATGAAAAAACATTTAGGTGTATTAGCCACACTGCCAAGTCTCTTACTACTAAATCACCATTTTTGTTCACTAGGAACTGTGTGTTTTTGCTGATCTAAGCCACAGTGGCCACAGAGGTGCATCCAGAAAACACTGGCACACATATATAATAATGATCTAAGCATGATTTGTTTATTTTAAAATAAATCGTACACAATTCTTACAAATCTCCTAAATATTCAGCATATATGTTGCTGTCTCTGTATGCAGTCATGCAAAACACATCTAAAAGGGAAGTGGAAAGATCTGCTTTTGCACTCATTTACAAAAGCTCAGCAGAACTCTTCTTCACACCTCCATGAGCTCTGCACACTTCCTGTCTGCAGGGGGTGGCTTACGTTTGCTTACATGAGTTCAAATGTCAATGGCCCCTAAAATTTACCTTGCACCTGAGTCTGATACACCACGAAGTACTCCTCATTTCCGCAGCTCTCGAACTCCTCGCCTTGGCAGCGGTGGAGACACAAGTTCTCTTCTTCGATGTCGTGAAGGGTGAAGAGCGGCGTGGGGAACCCGCAGTGACAGCGGTCTCCAGCTAGGACGGCCAGGGATTTCTCCTAAAAATCAACACGCATTACACAGGCTTATACTATATTCCATCTAGAGTCTCAGTACCTAAAGGAGGCCTACTTACCCTCTCTGTGCACATATCCACGCACTTGTCCACTGACATGTTTTGGATGACAGCGCTGAAAGGCAGGGCCAAAGAGACGTTGTTTGGCCTGCGAAAACAGCCCTTAAAAATGGCGCTACCATCTGAAAACACACAGAGCGTACAAGTTACTCCCAAGGCATAAAGAAAAAACACGTTCTGCTTTTCTGGTTACGAAGCACTTGGCCTCTTTCCGTTGACCCTGGCTGAAGAGATTCCACTGGGACTGTCCCCGCTGTACTGAGACCCTGACCTTCTGCTGGACCCGGCCTACAGTGCCGCTGTCATCGCTGCAGTGTTATCATGAACTTTAACCTTTCGTTCCTGCTTCCTCTCTGGGGAATGGATTGTAAATCACGACAATAGAAGAGCTGCAGCACTGGACTTTTGAAGGATAATGTTTTATGCTTGGTTGTGTTTGATGATCACTAAAAATATATACAGTGCAATGTCATGAGAAAATAATTAACACAAAAGCTTTGAATGTTAAAAGAGAAAAAAATCAATTAAAGCATTTTAGTGTGACAGCTTTTACTAAATCAAATATGTAAATGATGGTGAAGGGCTCCTTGCTCTTTGGTTTATGTTTTCAATCTGAACTCCTCACCTCTGTATAGCTCAACTGAAAGCATGAACTACGAAGGCATTAAATCAAACTGAGCACTGCAGCTAGCTCATGTTTTATTTATTTATGACCTTATGCTCTGATTAAGCCTGCATCTTTAATATTTTTCCCAACTGAATTTCTTTAAACTGCACTCCTGCATTTAAAGACTGGAACAAAGGAAATCTCAGCTGAACACAAACATTCAAGTGGCCCGACAATACACAGGTTTCAAAAGTACAAATCTCAACATTTCCTCTTTGGCGTTCATGCAGGTTCACATGACTAAGGTCAGAAGTACACACTTGTTGGTGCTAAAACAGAAGTGTGTTAAAAACAAAAAACAAAAGTAAAGGAAAAGCAGAAATAAGAAGAATCACAACAAAACATCGGATTTTTTTCACTGATTATTTCACAGCAGAGAAATTTGTCCACCATGTCAAATAATGCAGTAAAACGAGGGTAAAAACGAAACAAACAACGTGTTGCAACAGTTTTTCACACACTACTCCACTCCTATCTCTGATAATCAGTATTTCCTTCCTTTGCTTGAACTTTTGAGCAGCAGGCTGTGGTCAATTGATCTGAACCGGGCAGATCTGAGTGACTTTTCTATGATGCAAGAAACACAACAGTGACCATATTTTTATTATAGAGCCTAAACAAGTTGTAATGTGAGCTTTCACTCTGAACGATACATTTAGAATTAGATTTGTTTATAAAATGTTACTAGATGCAAAGCCAAAAGCCAGTAGCAGAGTCCCAGTCTGAACAATAAAATGAGTTTCTTAGTAAACAGCTTAAATGAAGTGTGAAAATTATTCCGACTACTGTTTAAATGACATAATCTTAGTGTTATCAGTACCTTGTGTGTTTTTAAAGCTCAGGGTGGGTGTTTGTGATTTGGGTGTGTGTCTGTAGCCCAGTGTGAGACTCACAGCGCCTCGCCGACTCGTGGCTCAGCTCCAGACGAAAGATGGACAGCCGGTTGGCTCCTCCACACAGGTTGCTCTTCTCGCCTTTGCACTCCATGTTGCATTCAGACTCCGAGGCATTGGCCGCTTGTATTTTGTGACCGCAGTAACACTCTGCACCAAACTCCAGGCCTGCGTACATGTAACCTCTGAAAAAAACAGTGTATGAAAGATTTTCCGGTCTCAATGCCACGAAAACTCTTCACAACCCTTCTCTTCGATGGACTGCTTGCTCTTAAATGATTTGATTCCCATGAGGCCTTTTGGGCTCAATTAGAAAGCTAACACATCCCTAGCACAGGGCAAATCCCCCAGGCTGTCAATCAAACTCAATGCTCTATTTGCTGCCTCTCATTTGTTTGTCTGCTTTTATTAACCTGACGCCGAAGGTGGGCAAGGTGAAAGGCGAGAGGAAACAAGCGATAGCAAAGGAATGAGCAAAATACGAGCGACTCGGCCCTCCTACGCTGGACTCGGTGAATCACTGATGTGTGTAATTCAAAGCATCGGATAGAGCCGTCCCCGTTATTCCACAGGGAACGACCGAAGGTGAGAAGAGAGCGTGTGGGGGAGAAGGGAAGACGTGAACGAAATGACTGAAAAGGCCGAGAGCAGGGATATGCTTAGAAATGATGAGTGACAGTCACATTCAGACTAATGAGTGATTATTGTAACACTATTAAAGCTATGAATTTTATAATTAAAGAGGGCATTATCTCATCTTAACCTGTGAAGGAGGTAATCACCATGGGTAAGAATAGCAGCTCTGAATACTGATGTTTTTTTGTATTAATTTTCCTTTTGAGCTGTTGATTTACTAACATCATCAATCAAGACAATCCAAAAGAAGATCTTTTAAAGCACCATTAATACAGCCTGTGCATAAAGTATGTCGTCTGAGCAGAGATAAGGCTATGTGCAGTATTATTTATATGTGTACTTATATTTTTATCATGTTTCCCTGCACTACGAAATAGTATGGCTGCACTGACACTGATTTGCGACGTGTATCCTGTATCTCTTCAGCCTCAGATTTACTGCATGGGCCCTAGACCCTTTTTAATGGCGCTCATGTGTTTTTTATTTAATTGTCAGTACACATGTGTGAGTTGTGGCTTTGACTTCCAAAACCTCCAGGAAGCATCTGAGGAGTTATGACAAAAGAAAAATAAGACATAAGATTTTTACCTTTCTGCGCAGTTGTCTTGGCAACGGAACACAGTCATTTTTTTGTAGTCGAAAAAGGAAACTCCTCTCAGTGCTCTCTTCTGTGTGTCGTCGACATAGCAGCCAATATACTTTGCTGAAAATAAAAAGAGGAACAGCCAGGTATGTCAGTGCTTTATGCTTTTAAATACAAATTCTAATTACAAAATGAGCCGTTTACTAAGCGTAGAAGCAGAGCACATGACAAGTCCAAACTGGGGCACTGTGCTTATTTATTTATGAGGACACACATCCCCTTCTAGTGGTGTGTGCCTGTAGTGGCAGTCGTCTTTCTGCATTTTTCAGAAGTGGGAGGGGGCTTGAGGAGGGAAGCGATGCCGAGGAGAGCTCTGCAGAGGCAAACGGCCATCATTCAGCAGCTTCCACGCTCTCATTAAAACACTGTCTCTGCCTTCACCAAACAAACCTCTGGCCATCTGCGCGCTGCCATTATCCCGGGGAGCTTCTGTTAATAGCTAAATCTGTGCAGCAGAGAGTCCTACTGCCCTGCATTACTTTAATTGTCATTGTCTAAAGGCCGGCGTTTGAGCTGCACACTGTAATCCTCCTAACTATTGCTGCTCTAGAAAATAATCTGCTTCGTGATGAAGGAAAAGGCTGATTTTAATATTTGCCTCGTATCTGTGACTTAGAGCATCTGATGTTGCTTCCTCTGCTTTAACATTTCTATTTCTTTCCCTCTCAACTGAACCGATGACTTTGCTGGAATATTGCCTCCAAATAAGATTCATTGAGAGACCGCATTTGAGAAAAAAAAAAAAAAAAAGAGGGAGAAAACGGGGCATAGAATCTGTTAGCCCGAACATAAGCTGGTCCACAGTGTATTGAGTGGAGCAAATGAACACTTTGAAGCTATTAATTACTCTATCATCACGTCCCGCTGCAGTCCTGGGAGGTTAGTGTTTTAGAAAAGGGAAATATGGGAGGAGGAGAAGAGGACTGAGCCATACCCTGAGACCTTGGTTTCATCAGATAACCAAAGGCTTAAGTGTGCACTGCTAACGTGGTTGTTTTCTTGGCCATGAACCGGAATAATAGCTTTGGAGTAAAAACAACAATTATAATGCTCTGCAGGAAACTATTGTTAACTCTTATTGCTATTATTATACCATCACTTATTTATTTTCCCTTGAGGCTTTGTCCTCTTTTTTTAAGTGTGCTGTTTAAACATGCTCTGCCGTGGACAGTTCAAGTTTTCCTGTTGATAGTAACACAGTCTGTCAGTCTGTTGGCATTACTAGCTCTTAATCTATTTTGAAATCTAGACTGGCCTCTCCAAAGTCAGGCCTGGAGGCTGATTAAGGCCTGAGTTTAGGTTTCAGCTTGGATCCCATTTTCATATCAGTAGACTTTTAGGAGAAGACCCTTCTGATCCAGCAGGCAACTTCTAAATGAACTTCTACGACCAACGGACCCCAGGGTAATCTCAAAATGTTGGCCTTATTTTGAATAATTCATACTTGATCGGTGCACAGTGTTTGACATAGAAATAGGAACGGACGAGGGCTGGGGAGCCACGAGTAAATGATATCTACTAGTTTGATCAGGTTTCATTTGGAAAGGCATAAGTCAGCGGGTTTGCCAGGTCCGCTTCAGTGTTCTGTGTCAGATGCTCCCTGCTGATGTTTTCAAAACGATGGTTGATTTGACAGGGTGTCACATGTTGTCAGAGAGTTTACATGTAAACATTTCTGAAGGGATTACACGGTCGTGGCTTTATGGCCAAATCCTGTTATCATGGAGCTGCGATATGGCAAAACATGTGGCACCGATGAGCATTTGAGAGCATCAAGTGAAGAAGACTTAATCACACTCATCCTCTCATTTACATTGAGAGATTTCCAGTGTTGCAAATGAAACATGCTCAAAATCATGTATTAATCAAAATAAGACATCAATCAATTATAAACACTCATGTATTTTAAATTGTTGAATATGTTATACCAGTGGAATACTATTTAGTATGAATGTCCTATTAATTTTAAAACAAGAATGGAACTCAAAACAACAATCACTTACTTTTTGGAGCATACTGCAATGGATCAATTTCAAATGAAGTGTGTTTAAATAAGCACTTGCAGCACATTTTCCTGAATAATACATAAACTTACTTGTATGAATAATATGTAAAGACACAAATTGGACTAGTGTCAACATTTTTAGGTTTTTGAAGTGGGAGAGAAGTAGAAAAAGCATCATGACTATATAACTGACCTCTTCCATCGTCCATGTCTTTGGCATTGCGTCCTTTGAGTGCACGGTTCCAGTTGCTGGTATAGTCGCCCCTTTTGCCCTCTGTCTCCACACGGCCCGTCTTTTTCATCCACGGGGGACCAAACCTGCGGCCTGACTTTCTCGTTTCCTTAAACACTCTGCTCATAATTCCCAGTCCACGAATGTGTGACAGCGGTGTCCTGCTGGCCATCTCCGAGGCAACCACCGAGTTTCTGGCTCCTCTGCTCCCGGGGCCGCTGTCCCCCATTATTCCCGAGTGAAGGAAGACCAGACTGCCGGCTGTCAAATACAGGAGGATGAGGGAAAAGAAGCGGACGGGTTTCCGGCAGAAATAACGCTGTATTTTCAGCAGAGGCTTGACCATTGTGGCTCCCCCTGCCACTGGACCACTCTACCCCAGTAATGAAAACTCATAAATCAGAATGAACACAAGTGAGAGGGGCAGTGCGTAGGTCATCCAAACAGAAGCATGACTACCCCTGACTCTGTCGTGTCTCATGAAGAAGACGCCTCACATGAGAGGACCCCCGGTGCTCATGTCCATCTGAGAGTCTCCCGCTGACCGCCAAGCCCTGAGAGACTTCTCCGGGGCCGCAGCATGAAAGTGGAGCAGCGCTCAGTGAAAGACGATCACTGGCACTTTCACTCCACTTCTCAGCCTGCAGGGAGAAAACGCAACGGCGCAGCAACACTTTCTCCCAAGTCACACAGCAGAGACCCTCTTTCTTGACACAGACGCTCCGGTCTTTGTGTAGCACCTATTCACCACAGCGACCCGGGCCAGAGAGGGCAGGACTCGCCATCTGTGGAGAGAAAACCAGAGAATACACTGTGAGCACACACCTGAGTAAGCTGTAGCCCAGGAGGGAACAGAGGAGTCCACCAGCAGGGTGCAAAGAACTGACAACAAACACCATGATATGATTTGAAGGTAAAAATAATACATTTAGTGCATAACTCATCATTTCATTTACGAGACACGTCACATTGCATGATTGGAAGCAGTTAAGTAATATTATGAGGCATAAAACTCATTTCTATTCAGAGTGAAGGAATGCATAACACGTATATGATGATCGAGCAGCATGTATTCCTACATAACAGTCATGTGGTCCAGTCTTTTCTCAGAGCGTGACAGGAAAACCATAACAATGTTAAAACTCTCATTAATATCTGTCTTTTCCAGTCTCTCTCTCTCTGAAGTAAATATCGTGTGTGCACAATTGTGTGATTTTTGGGGACAGACTGGCTTCTTCTCTCAAAGGAGTCTCTGTTCTGATGCAAGCTCCAATCAAAAGGTGTAACGCAACACTCCACGGGGTCAGGGAATTTTCCACAGCATTCGAGGGGATACTCACCCCTGTGGCTTTCTGTTTGCCCTGAGACAAATCCTTGGGACTGCTTGAGCGTCACCTGAAACCTCGCGGACCTCCCTGAGTCTGGGAAGAGTCCTGAACACTCAAGGAGAAACAGATCACATTCTGCTCATGTGCTTCGACCACAGCATCCGCGGACAAAGGCACTCTTCATCCTGTCTCGCTTATCAAAATCAACCCTCTGCATCCTGTTCGAGCACTTTACAAGGACACCTTTGAAATTAATGAGCGTCTATGCTTACAGCAAGTTCATTTTCCAGAATAACATAAAACACAGAGGCCATCGCTGTGCATTACGTGTTACAACACATGTTATATATCATTTACTCAACATTTACTGATAACTGCCCCCAACTTTAAGTCTTTAGGATACATCCCAATAAGTAGATACTTTTCAAATGCTTCCTGGAAATCACTGTCCACAGCAGAGTTGAGCAGGACACAGCTGCGGTCAGTTTCTTAAGGTCAGGCCCTATAACCAACGGTGCGCTGCGAGCATCTCCACAAGAATCTCAAATACAATAGGAGGCTGCATATGTTGTCTATTTTCATTCCCCCCAAAGTTTCAGAGCCAAAGTGAATTGTTTTTGCATGAACAAGGGTGAGGCTTCGTATCAGCCAAACCTCCCAAATCCCCAGTGCAGATCCCACTCACGGATGTAAATCACTTGTCCTCCCATAGTTTCACACGATTGTTGGAGAGTTTTTCCCAGCAGTTACAAACCGACAAGATGCAACAAAAAGTAGAAGAAATATATTATTTCAAAGTCTTTCTGAAACATAAGGGTTAAACCTGAAAAGGGCTGAACCTCCCTTGACCTCGGGCTTGTCTTTCTGTTCTCCTGCAAGGTTTTGGGTTTCCACTGCACATCAGCCATATTTGTCAGATCAAACCAAACCAAAAGACATTTCATAGCGAGTCTGTGCTTACACTTACAGTAAGCTCCTTGTTTTCCACACACTTTCAACAGAAGACCACCAGAGAGAAGCCAAAAGATTTCACCAGAGATGGAATTGTCTAAATAAATCTGTCATGTGATCGGTCATATGTAAGCATGGGAAATGTTTTCTTTAACAACTACAGTTTGCTTGTACAAAAGAGACAGCTCAAATAAAGAACACGGATGCCAGACTTTTCTAGTGGCTTGTTCAACACACATGGCAGCTCGGGAAAGAGTGTGTGGTCTTTGTTGGTGTGGTCATGGTGAATGAACATAGCTGCTTTCAATAACAACAGTATCCAAGTGCCAAGGTAGTTTTCATTCTTCGTTTTGTGTTTTGCAAAATGAACTAACTGCTCACTGACTGCTGTGAGCTGGAGTTTTGGCTCCCCATTATCATGTCAGTCATTTTAATTAAAGTGTGCTCTCAGTGTTTCTGCATTACTGACTGGCTCTGTGCCCAAAACAGCCTCCTGGGGAACTCAGAAGAGGACTGCAAGATAGAGTTTTGATTCAAACTGCTGGCAAAAAGTTTGTCCTCGCGGCTTTTAATAACTGCATAAACTGCGGATAGTACTGACAGGTACAACAGTTTTTACACCAGGCCAAATAATGGTATTACATAACCCTCTGCTGGACACTGACTTATTATCAGAAATCTTTACTATTCCTCGGGAAGTGCACTGGGGCCTCTTGCTCTGGAGTAAGTCACGACTTCATCTAATCTTTCCGTCTTTTAATCAAATTTCTACAACACATTGACATCACTGAGATACCATCAAGATCTCAAAGTGTCCTTCAGTATAAGCACAGCTCCTTTCGCCAACTTAACAGATCTGTACCCACATGACTTTGGTACACATTTTAATGTACTGTTAGTTGTTTTTAAGCCTTGGGAGTCCCGTCATTTTGCGCCCCTTGGACACAAAAAAAATGCTCCTTTAGACATGATCTTTTTTTTTTAATGAATGCCATTAATAACTTCAGTCCTCACCATATATAACAAATCTTTATGAATTGTCAGAATTTTTAACCCCTTAAATGCCAGTTTTAGCATTTAAATCTCTGGGGGGTTATTATCTGAGTCTGGGAGTGTCAAAAACATTCATTTTACATTTAAATCAAACATTAAAGATTAAATAATGATTTATTTAAAATAATAATTACACTTTTTTTTGGTGACAAAAATAGCTAAATTGCTCCACCTCGGACACACAAAAAATGTATTTTAAGGTTGCCATGGAAACGTTAAGGGATTTCAACACAGAAATCACTTTGCAAATGTAGTATATTTTAAAAAAAATGCATTTTGAATGGGAGTCAATGGCACAAACACACAGGTACACAGGCAGTACTATTTAGTTTATAAGGCATAAGAACGATTTGAAGAAAAAATTTCTAGGTCATTTGAATCAACACAGCCAAAAAAAAAAAAAATGTCCAGGTAGGGTTAAGTACAATGAACCGTAAACCTGCAATGGCGTGTATTATGCCATGTTATTTTTAGAAAGAACCTGTAAAGTGTGGTCCTTCACATTTATTTTTTCATGGACTTTGACTTGCCGTGAAACAAATGTGTGAAGAATAATGTCCCACTATGCATTCATTTCCTGTGTAATATTTATGAGCAGGTTTTATGTGTTTCGAGTGTGCAGGTGAATAACTAAATGTGGAAACCTGCTTACTCAGTCACCAAACTGATCTGATCCAAATGGCTGTTGAGTGGCACCCTGGGTTTTGTGCAGATTATTACTGAAGAGATCATGGCCATTGGTGTCATGAAAAGATTGCAGTGTTTAGCCATGCTGGTCGTGCCATCTCCATGGCCGGGGGTAATTACAGACCCCAGTGCATTTGGCATGAGGAGGCTCAATGGACCAATCACAGGAAATGTTTTAAGGCACACCGTATGAAGCTTAAAAATTAAGCCCAGGATGGCAGGGGAAAAGCCCATTGTAATCCAGATAATACACAATGGTCCATTAAGCTCACTGCTGACCTTTTATTCTGAATGAGAAGAGGTAAATTAAAGGGTCTAAAAATAATGTAATCCTCTTCTTTGGCTGGTGCACAATAACGTTAAGCCATAGTGTTTGTAACTAAGTGACTGATGATCATGAATATTTCCCTGGAATGTGGCTTTAAGTTAGTGGTACAGTCAAGAGCAAATGTGAGTACTGATACTAACACTAATAGCTCTATTATGATTATAGACACAATGCATAAGATCATTTACTGATGAATGAGAACAGAATGAGTCATTTCCACAATGTCTGAATTAGCTGCAGGCTTGATTGGTCATTGTTGAGTTTGAACGAGAATTTTAAAACACTGCTTTCATGTCTTAAGAATCTTAAGCTCCCAGTCTATACGATCCCAGTTGGCCACTGAAATGGACATTTGAGAAACAACCACTTGAACCAGTCCTCTCTAATGGCTCCATAAAGAACCTAATTATTCTGCTCTGAGAAGGTGCCGTCAAAAGGAGATCAAATGATGTCTTCCACTATCCAACCTAAACAAAGACGTATTCAGGCCTGACAGAAAATCTGCAGTTTGTTCAAAGCCTTTCCTTCTCAACTCTCACCTTCAGAAAAGCACACGGGATCCTTGCGCTTTAATTAAAAGTTCAGCTCGGTTCTGCCGCTTCCTCTGTCCCAGGAAAGATTTAAAGGTATTGCAGGATTTCCGCTACTTTTTTTTTTTTTTTGTCACTGAGGAGCGAGGAGAAGGAGGAGGAAATAGGAAATGCCTGTGTACAGGACTTGAGGCAATCTTTAACAGCACATCATTAAGTGAAACGGTGAAAGCGGAGCAGAACAGAAAACTAAGAAATGCTGTTAGATATTAACCTAGACGCAGGGCCTTTTTTTCCAAGTAAGAGAAAGTCTTCAGGTGAAACGCTCCCTGATTCAGTTCCATTGAACAAACATGGAGTGTGTGAGCTAGAAAACCTCCTCTGTGTCCAACAAATGTCATCTGTTTGTGTCTTTGTATTTTAAAATATATTAAGATGTAAAGTGTGAATGTCTGGGGTCTTTTCTCATATATCGTGCATCCCTTACAGACAGCTGTGAGATATGCACATACCCTTTTATATAACTGCTTGTATCAACAAAAATCCACACTGCTTTGTCCACCTACACACAATAAACCTACAGGTAATTCGACTCAGCTGCTTCATTTGCTCACAGACTGCCTTTTCGACCACAGACACAGCTTTGCATATGACTCCGGACTGTTTTTTTTATTCTTTTTTTTCATACTCAAGCTATTTAGCTGTTTGTGCTGAGCTGCTCCATGTGCACAATCATGCAGGCCAGTAAGCAGAGTGTGTTTAAGCATGCCCCGCGAAATGTGAAGTGAACCGTGGGCCTTATCAGCGTCATGCAGATCAGCCCGTAAAAGGTCGAGAGGCACCAGGGGCCTGCTGTCAACGTATCCATCCCAATCCCATATTACAAGCATCAGAAGAAGCCTTGTTGATAACACGGACTATTTTTAGATCCCTTTTTACCTTGCTGCCATCGTGTTTTCTCCTCCATGTTGTAAAAAGACAAACCTAGATGTAGCGTGTAATTGTTTTTTTCTTCCCCTTACATTGGGTATAACACACAACAACAGATCTACAAATATAATGGAGCTAAGTGCCTCAACAGTGACCACAGTGGTGTCAGTAATAACCTTTAGCATAGCGTAAAACAAATCAGGAAATTGAGAAAAGGCCACTGGTGCAATAATGGAAAGGTTATATGTATACACAGGAGAGCGCTCGTATACAATTAGGTGCTGTGTGAGTGTGTGGAAATAGAAATAGGGGAAGTGTCGAGGGGGATCCGGGCTTTCTGAAAGCAGAGTCTGGGTTACCAAGCTCTGAGATGAATAAAATATCACTGTTGTCCTGATGCAACACAGAAAAAAACACCTCTCAAGCAAAGGTTGGAGAAAAAGGCTGTGTTTACCACTGCGTATGTCCACAGAGATCCAGAGGTCTCTTTTCTGAGGTGCACAAACAAAAAACAAAAAAACAATACGACCAACCTTTCATTTCCTGTTTTTTTTTGTTGGCCCTGTCTACAGTAGCACGCCCTCTTCATATATTTGTTATTTACTGAGATGTACAGGGAGATATACTGTAGCTAAGTGACTTCTCTCTGCTGCAAAACAACGAAGGGGTCAAGAATGCAAGCAGCAGCTGTTGATTTTGTAAAATAAATCGTCCAGTTATCAACACCGGATGGCAGTACTGGGCGACAACCTCCTTTACACCCTTTAATCGTCACATAAACAGTGCTAAACTTGACTGAGGAGAGTTTGATCCACTCCGCGAAGCTAAAGCTGAGTCACTAGACATATTATGATGAGGCTAGATTCTGATTGACTGGCCAAGCGTGCATCCTTTACCTCATGTGATAGCTCTTAACATCACATAACGGCCGACCTGCGCCAGACAGATGGAGAATATTAGCGCCGCACAGGAGCTCATGTGCATATCCTCTGCTCGTAGCCAGATTGGAGCAAGTAGCTGATAAGTGGATAGACTTAGGCGCTGATCCCGCCTGATGTCGCCAATGCGGTAAATTAATAGAGCACCATGTGAAGACAGACAGTAGGAATAATAAGCCCCACTTTGAGTATATGCATATGAGTATAGGCCTGGTTAATTGAACACATCTGTCAGAGGGAATCCCAGTAGATGCAATTACGGAGCACGACGTACTGTATGTATGAGAACGTGCTACATTTAGCTCTAATGGCATATTTCCCACAGGACCTAAACAAAAGTAGAGTTGTTGTTGCGCCACAAGGACAGCAGTAAGTGCTCGAAGAGACCTAAGTCAAACTGAGGGTTACACAGCTTGATTTGAACAAGTGCTTATTTTTTTTTCAGCATCCCGACGAATTTCTCGAGCAAGTGTGACAGCCCAATTAAGTCTAAACACTCAACAGAGAAGTGGCTCCTGACACCGACTGCAGGCACGCAGACCCAGAAAGTCTTCACTGCTTGAGTATTTCAGTATGTTAAAGAAAAAGACTCATCAACATCTCTCCTGAACAGAGGGCAAAGTCAGATCTGGTTTGGGATCACTACATGTTCTGTCTGTCAGAGGTTTTTTACGTCACAAAGTTTGCTGAAAGTGTGCCCGCCGAACTAAAATGTCTGTTTAAAGAGTGGGCTGCTGCCAGGTCGGGGCTGTGTGGGTACAGCAGGTATGAGGAGAAACAGAGAGGCACAGTTTAACACAGACAAAGAGCTTTTTGTGAAGAGGGGATCAAGTTGAAGAAGGGACAACAGGGTTTACTACTCGAGGTGAGCAATTACAGTGGTGATGTGCAAATCCTAGTGACCTGCAGCGTCTCGAGGTCAGCCATGAGCAAAAATAGCCCCTGTGTAAATGTAGTGTTTCCTTCATACAAGCTTTTCTTGTCTTTATCCTCTGCTTTTAACATTGACAAGCATAGAAAAGGCTCAGCTACAGTATATTCCACATTTATTTCAGTTTTTCACAAATGAAAACATATCTTGTGGTTCCCAAACAAAATCCTGATGTCTCCTTGTCAGGTATATTTACACACACCAGTGCTAGAAGATGGGAAGTATACCAAGACATACAAGCCCACATCTTAAATTAGCATGACACAAATAATCTAATCCCTCGGCAGGGAGTCTGTGGTGTGACCGTCTGGAGGTAAAGCCAAACCAAATCTGAGCTTCAAAACATTTACCCCTCAAATACAATTTGAGAACACAGCCTATCATTCACAAATGAGGAGAATCTGGATAAACATTTGTCAAATACTGAGAACTGACTTAAAGATTATAGGTTTTAGAGTTTGTGTGTCTGTCACGCACTATAGCTTCAACAACAGTCTGTCATGATTAACTAGATCCTTCTAGTGGAAAATGGCTGGCGATGTAAATAATCCCCCCAGAAGCTGAAAATCGGGAAACTGAGTCCCTCTTTTGGATCTATGTTGTCGTGCCATATGATCCTTAATACTCTTATCTGTCTAAAAAACAAAGAACTTATTCAGATACAGAGCATATACAAATCAATAAAGAGAAAATGTCTTCATGAAGCGTGGGAGAAACTATAAACTATCAACGCACCGCTGTCAAAGTATTTAATGTCAAGCTATTTTTAAATGAATGAGCGTTATGGCATGCTTTCTCGGTGCTGATTTACCCAGAAGCACCACGCGGCTGCCCTGTGCAACGGTTCCAATGGTCAAAATAAGCAAGTGTCTCCAATTCCTGTCTGTTCCTGGTGCTTTTCAAGAGCGCCCCTTGGACATGATCCATGGCACGTCCCTGAGAGGTCGCCAAGAGGATGAAGAGATAAGCTCCGGAGGAATTCAAAGCCTTCTCACTGTGCTGATGGCCACCACAGCCGTCACCAGCCTTCCAATCTCAGCTACTTTGAGGTTACGCTCTGCACCCTAATAGGACTCCTCGCACACTTCACAAACAAAAATAGGGCAAATCAAAACGAATCAAACAGACGCTCTGATCTTGACCATAAAGTGTTTTGTTTTTTTTGTTTTTTTTGACTGAGCTTTTGTCATTTTTAAAATACAAAGACATCACAGAGGAACTACAAAAGGAATGGCGGCTGTAGGTGATTTATCTCCAACAGCAGGAGAAGCGGTGCAATTTGTTTAGTGTACAAATATGATTAGAAGCACTTGGCATATTTCTCTGGCGCCCGTTCCCTTGCGCCCGGAGCAAGTCTGAGCACTGCCACATTCAAAGATATGTGAATGTGTGGCTTTCATTTGAGTCCCTTTAGATGCTTCCACTGATGGCATCACTATAATAATGTGACAGAGAAACATCAAATATGAGCGGCTTGGAATAAAAGACTGAACAGAAGGGGAGCTTGGACTGGAGTTCCACAGAAATATTCATAGCACCAAGCTGGAGAGGTACAAGATGCTTTTTGAACAACTGTTGTTTATTTCCTGTCAAACCATGAGAAGAAATAGCCGTGGATTGATCCCATTCCCAACAGCATTCTGCTCAAGCTTTACTATTATCTCAGTCGTCTGTCTTCTTGTTCAACACTCACTGCACTGAACATTTTGCTCAATACAGTGATCTACAGTGCACCGAGGACAACCGAAACAAGGAGCAATCGTGCTGAATGTGCATTAAAATGAGGGGGCTGTAATTAATGTGCCCGTGGGCTGTAAAGTTGAAGGATGCACATTATAGGAGAGGAAATGCACTTAAGGCGCCTTCAGTCACAATTTGCAGCTCTGGTTAAAAATTAGCAGGAGGGCTTTAATTAAAGTCAAACAACATCACACTTTGGAGAAAAAAATAACCGAGTGTCTTGAAGAGCAGACGTATCATCTGTAATGTAAAAACATCCAGACACTTACCATAGAGGCCATTAGTATCTCACTACAGTCATGTCTTTGAGTGTGTAACTAATCAGAGGTGTCATTTTTCTGAAGAATACCAGAGCTACGTTAGGCTTCAGTGCAGACCACAGATCTCCAGTTCCTCCGCACAGCATCCAACACTGAACTGGTGCATGGAGGTTTCTTGCTGTGCTAATAGCATCGTATCTTACCTAAATCTGCGGTTTGCTGCAGTTCACGGGACGCCTCTCAGCTGAAGATGGTCACAGCTCAGGCTCGGAGCAGGCGTGATATTTCATGTCCGCGATGATTCACTCACACTTAAGTCGTAACATGTCGAAAAGCGTTGAGTTTTGCCTCCACCGCGCGCTCTCGGTGCGTGACGGTGCAACTGGACGTCTTCAGCAGAGGACTGTAACGTAGCGCGGACAAATGTCTCCGGTCTTCTGTCTCTGACGCGAAGTCTGCGCTCACGGCGTCAATGTGATGCAGGCGGAGGGTCGACCTGTCTTTTCTGTAGCCTGTCCTCTGTCTGACGGTGCGCTCTCCTCACTCAGCGCAGGCGAGGACCAACAGCACTGCCTGCTGTACTTAAAGGGACACGGCATGCACCGAGCAGAGGCGCAGCGGTGGTCTCTGTGCACACACGTGACTTATGTGTTTCTCTACATCAGTGGTGTCAAACTCAAAACAGTGAGGGGCCGCGGTAGTTATTGAGAAACCTTTCAGGGGCAGAAGATGGTGACGCTTGGGGAGTTTTTTTTTAATTTTGAATGGAAGGCTTCATCTTCACTTGAGTCATACAAAAGTTATCTTTAACATTATTTTTCTTACTTTTCTTACAGGGTTTAGTTGAATTGGAACAGGTTTTAGATGTATTTGAACAGGGTTTGTTGGATTTGAACAGGTTTTTGTTGTATTTGAACAGGTATTTGTTAGATTTTAACAGCTATTAGTTGGATTTCACTGTTTTTGATGGATTTAAACAGGTTTTATTTATCGTAGCAAAAACTGGCTTATCCTATAAAACCTAGTGGCAAA
Source organism: Rhyacichthys aspro (assembly GCA_036850595.1). NCBI lineage: Eukaryota > Metazoa > Chordata > Actinopteri > Gobiiformes > Rhyacichthyidae > Rhyacichthys > Rhyacichthys aspro. The sequence goes on from CM072156.1 coordinate 13,590,931, forward strand.
AATATCACCTACTAACACCTACTAAATTTATTGGAGGGCCACATTGTGTTTGACATATGTGTTCTACATTGTTTTGGAGAAGCACTTTCAGCCCAACCCACCCACTTTCATGCCTGAGATTCTTTGTTTATTATCAACGGACGTGTTATCAATGCAGTATGCCTTTGATAACAGTGAAGGTCTGAAGTAAGATCAGATTATTCTTGGACCTAAAACTTACATAGATTTCTTTATTGTCCACCATTAAAAGATGTAAACACTGGACCATTGATCAAACACATTATGGGCTACTGTGTACAGAGTGGGAATAATGCATCTGTTTTGCATTTATTATAAACCCACAGAACACAAGGGCTTCATTCAGTGCCCCCGCTTTTCGTGTCATAGTTTCAACAATGTATCACAAACATAAACTTTCCCATAAGGCCATGTGGCTGAGTCCCTTGAGAGATTACAGTTCAACAGGCCCCACAGATGTGCATGGATGTACTTCAAACAAACATAAGGATATGTAACATGAATGTAATATACGTGGGTTCAGTTTAGATTGTAGTTTGTTTGTGAGAACATCTGGAATGGTCTTTAGGCTTCGGTGAACATTTTCAACTTAAGAGCAAAAGTACAAGCGCTGCAGGGTAAAAGCAAATAAACAAAACTAAAAGATAAAGACATAATGAGTACACTTACTGATCATGCATCACGTTTAATCATAAACCTCCCTCTTCGGTCTTCTGTTTAGTCCATTTCCTTTCACAAATGCTGCTGTCTACTGTTAAAACAATGCTTTGGAACAGTAAGCCAGAATGGTTTAGGTCAAATGAGACACTCAGAGTAACAAGCTGTTATTCTTCTGCGACTTCAACCCTATTTTGATTAAGTCACCTACTTATTACAAGCTCAACAACTCTCTCTAGTCCCTTATTAAGTGATCATGTGCTGCTCCAACAGAGCTGACTCAGCAGATTGGGCCCACATGAACTCCTGAATCGGTTGATTGTCTGCACCGTCACCCTGGCCGTAGCGTTGTCACCTAAAATTACCCTCCTCTACGGAGTGACTCAGCAGTGCGTTCCAACTTAGACGAGCACTCTTGAAATTACTGCTGTGCATCGGTGATATTACTCACTCTGCGTCAGGAGCAGAGGCGCCAAACAACCGTGCTCCTGGTCTAATGTGCAAGAGAGAGTACATTTCATATCATTTGGATTTCTTGGTTCTTTTGTTCTGCTAAAAGAGAAATGTTTGCCGCAAAAGCACCGAAAAGAAAGCATCAGATGAATGCTTTGTGTGTTAGAGAGCCCGTTTATCTCCACCTACAATACACAGACAGAATAATTATAACAAATGGGTCATTGTTTAAAAATTCTTGAGCATTGGCAGAATTTGCTCGTGTTTTCAGATTGTGGTCAGTAAAAGCATTTTTGGATGGAACAGTTTTATGTCAGGATTTGATGGGTAGGTTTTGTAGCAGATAACTCTGGAGTTATGGAGTTGGATCTAGTCATTTTGAGTCAGGGTTACCACAAATTGTATGTGAGAGGCCAGATTTCTATAATGCCACATCACTTTCATGCTGCAAATAGGAGAAAGTTGTAAAAGTGCAAAGAAAAATGCATGTTTTTGTCAAGGAAAGCACGAGAAACTGTGAACTGTTACATACTTTTGGAAAAATGTCAAGCATCCCCCTCATGTACCAATCAATGTCACACACAAGAGCAAGAACCTCAGCATTGTTGCCACAGACTGTCGGTGCGTTTCAGGTTGCTCTGTGCTGGCTAAGCTTTCAAAGAATATCACAATGACAGGTCAATGGCAGCGGTGACAAATGACAAAATATTAATATGAAGTTTCACGTGAAACCCTAGGCAGGTGGTGGGGAATACAACAAAAGTAAAGCCTCGAGTGAAATGGGAACAATGAGGTGCCATTAGTGTAACTGTAGCCCATCATCCTGAAAGCAGGGCTTACATGCTTCCTGCTGTAAACATCCGCTTGTCGATGATACTTGCTTCTCACGTTTAACAGAGAAGTAACAGGGTTAGTTCTCATTTCAAAACCAACACATGAGCTGCACCTGTAATTATATAGAGGGACACCAATTACACACACACTGCATACATCCATTAGGGTCGCCATATAACTGCACACACTTTTACTGACCCACTATACTATGTACAAGTTGTACTGTTCAGTGTATACAGACCGTCGTCAATACCAGTGACGTTAACTGTTGCTGTAAACAATAAACACAGGAATTGACCAAATTGATTCGCTCTTTGCTTTCTCATTTTCTATACGGATACTTTCTCACGTCACTCCGTTGATAATCACGTGTCATGTTTAACCCTCCTGTCGTGTTCACCTCCCGCCCCTTACTTTAGTGTTCCCGGTCAAAATTGACCGGTCTGTTTTAACTGCTCTTAAATTACCACAAAAAACATTTTTCACCACCAAATTTTCATTCAACATTCTTTAGCTGTGAACAATGTCTCAAAATAGTGTTCAACATGAATTTATAGAATTAGACATAAAATAACTGCAGTGAAAATACAAATAGGCACTGAAAATGTTTTACAAAATGAACATGTAATGTAAAAAATAAATGGAAAACCAAAGACCAAACTTAACATGAAGTTGTTTGTGTGCGTGTGTGTAGGTGTGTGTGTGTAGATGTGTGTGTGTAGGTATGTGTGTGTGCATGTGAATTCATGCACATTAGTGGCATGTGACACACAGGTCAGAGTGGGCCTTGCAAATATATCTTACATCTTATCTTAATACATCTCAGGCTTGTTTTGTTGTCTCTAGGGGCACAGAGCTCACAGTGCTTCCTTTTCTGCCCATGTCCCTGTTGGGGGAGACCAGCCAGGGCAGCGGCTGGGGCTGGGGCTGGGGCTTGCAAACTCCTAACCAGACTGGCAGAGGCTGGTGTGCGGGGAATGTACTGGCGCCATTGAATAAGAGGAGTCACAAAGGCTTTCCCCAGCTCTGCTAGGAAAAGTCTCCTCTTGAAACTTCCCCTGATTCCAGGTTGGGTCAATGACTGTCCACACCACATATGTGTTGAAAACAGACACATCAAGGAGGTTGTGGAACAGTGCCACAGGCCAGCGGGCTGTCATTCGCTTGCAGGTGTATGTACCAGTAAGCTGCAATAAAAGGAACAATAAATAAGAGATTGGGAAGTGTCCACTCTTGGACTGGAATGTCTCCTCAGGTGCCTGTTCTTCAGGTGCCTCTCCCTCTCCATCTGTTGACTGGTCAGTCTCCTCAAAGTCTGGATCAAAATCTGTGTTGTCTTCCACCTCCGAGACATCCTCCTCTATCTCTGGTTCAATTTCAGTGCCCTCTTGATCATGTCCAAAAACCTGGACCAGAACCTCTTCGACAGAGAACCGTTTGGTCAGTCGTTTCATTAGGAAGTTAGTTCACGTGGGAGGATCGGCACATAAGCGCGGGAAAGAGATGTGTACCCGCAAAAGACATTGTTCAGTCTTGTGTGTGTGTGTGTGTGTGTGTGTGTGTGTGAGTGAGTGAGTGAGTGAGTGAGTGAGTGTGTGAGTGAGGTGGGATGGTGTGTATGGGGATGTTTTCTGTCTGATGGATGAATATAGTCTGGATGCCCATTCATTTCCTATGGCGGTCACTTTTGACCGGGAACACCACAGGTGTAACAAGGTTGATTAAAACACTCAAAATTCAATGAAAGAGGTGATCATCACTTTTATATGTTCAAGTGCATAGTGTGGAGGATATCATGAGGCCTTGAGGCAATCAGATGTAAAACACAATAATTATGAGTGTTTTAAGTTGTAAATCGGTCAGATTTGACCCGAACACGACAGGAAGGTTAATCGATCTGCTGAGTGATTTATTATGTGCCCGCTGGCCAACCACCCATGGGACCAATCTGTGTGTTCCAAACGACTCAATAGTGAAACCTCTTCATCTGGACACAAATGAAAAACATGGTGGTACACTGTGGTGATACAAACCACAATTGTTCACTGTCATAAAAACACGGCACTGATCATACAAACAGACAAAAGTCAATAAATGTGGCGGATAAGCACTGCGTTTGACCTTCAAATTAAACTCTCACTCCCTGGTCCTTGGGCATCTTTTTTAGCCGCAGTTACATAATCTCATTTTACAATAGTGAGTAATTTGTTTGTGTTTGTGGAAGAATGTTTTCCACTGTGGTTTGAGCACAATTCAGATCGAAATCTTTTAGTTTATCAAAAAGAAACCCTTACTGACACTGGTAAAAAACGCTTATAACAACATAAAATGTGCTTGATGCTGCAGTCATTTCTTTTACCTTCTTCCACAGTAACATTACAGCCAGTGCTTTAGTTGCCTGGTGATAGCTTCCTATGTGTAACTCAGCTCAAAAGTAGCTCAGAGCCTTACCAGACCTACACCCCCACTGACTTCCTGCCTACAACATACAAACTCAGAAGATGTGTAGTTATAGACCTGCCTGCTAAAACACTACTCGAGCAGCTCTGCCTTTTTTATTTAAATGTGGCACTTCGGTATCATTTCCTCTTACAAGTGCTAAGGTTGGCACGCTAAAACGCTGATTTGAAAGATGTCCTGTTCAGATGGATTTGCCCTGCTGAACCTCACATTCTGCAGATGTGAAACCCGAAAAAGGCTGCTCATAGCCACAGCACCATATATGGGGAAACAGTATAATGTGTGGTGATAAGCGTCTTCAGATATGGTCTAATATTAGGAGCTCAGGGTGATACAGAGGCCCAAAGGAAGGATTTTCTTCTGGCTGCAGATTCATCTTTTAAAATATGAATTATTCAACAGTCTGTTAAAAGCGAGCACAAAATACATTCGGTGTTCAAAGAATTAATTAAGTGTATGAAATAATAACGACATTATCTTAAGCCACTAATTTTAACACATGGGAAAAGCATTCCACCAATCAGCTAAAGAGACTGTTTTCACATTAAAGTCATCCGTGCAAGGCTATTGTTATTCAGAAAGTGTCTCAATGTCATTGGTGCACCTTTTCTGTCTGTGGTTGCCTCACCACAGACCTACATCTTTCAGTCACTATAAAAAAATCATGATTCTTTGAGTGTGTTTAATTTGATCTGTTGAGTCTGAATGTAGCTAAAGACTGTCGGTACTCTCATTTCCTCTATTGAGCTGTCAATGTCTCCTTAAACCTGAATGCAGGTTTGTACTTTGCACATGATGTGAATATATTTACATAAAGATTGATACAACAAGCATCATTTAAGAGAACTGTAGACACTGGGAAAGGCTTGCTGTCTAGTGGCATTGTTCCCCTTTCATATGTCTGCCTTGTGTGGGAGCTCTCATGTCTCCACTCACTGTTGTAATATTAATGACTGCTGTGCACATGATGAGTGACAGAGTGACAACTGAGACCAAGAACTATAGGCGGACAATGAATGGAAGGGATGCACGTTAAAGAAAACTGCTAAAAAAATATATATATATATATATCATTAAATACTTTTTTCACTGGATGATGTATTTTACTTGTTCCTGAGTATTTACTGGACAAACATGGGCTACTCTGTCCACCTTCAACAGTAAGTGAGCCAAACATGTTTAGATTCCCACACTCCTTTGAGATCCTTGTTGGAAGCCACCGTAGAAAATCTAGTATTAAATGTTTTTCCAGCTTGCCTTTGGGGGATAATAAACTAATAATAAACAGCCTCAAAAGTCAAGGCTTTGGATTCTGCGGTTCAAATTAGGGATGTCTTAGATCAAAGTACGCTCTTGTTGTCTTGCGGTCTTAAAAGTCCTAATTCATCAGTGATCTGTGATAACACTCGAGATCCAAATCCCACTCCAATCTCGAGCCTACTGTGAAGTAAGCTGCTTTACAGGAAGCGGATGTCTCCTAGATGCAGTGCATAAAATTTGATAATTGGGTTTCATTTCTCTTGAGGAAATGGTGTTATATTGCATGGCCCCAGAACACCAGTCTTCTAGTGATAATCATGCACTTGCATCATACAGACCCACAGTGATCTCAGGTGTCTAATTATTTCCATCATTCAGTTTGGCTGGGGAGTAGAGTCATGCCTTTTGCTCCTTAGTCACAATGATTTCTGTGTTATTAGAGACTTCAATGAAGAACAATATACATTTCTATGGAGCTTCCAAAGAGAAGCTGAGACGTTACATCCACTGTGAGCGTGCCCAGGAGAGGCGACCCACTTCTGTCTTCAATGTCACCATGAATAAGTTCATTTGACCTCAAATGGAAAGTACACTCTTCTGTAATGCTGACTTGTTTAAACACAAGTACAAATCAATATGGATCAATGGTGCTTCATGTTCAGCATGTGCTTTTATTTTTAGAGATGTGCAATAGAGATACTGAGAGCAGGCTTTCTATTAAATACATGTTGATTGAAAGCCACATTACATTACTTCTCACCATAAACGACTAAAACACCCCGAGTGTAATTGTTAGTGCTGAAAACCTCCCCTGGCCTCTTTATTGTCAGTGAGGATCTTGTATAAGATGAGTGGAAACTGAGGCTTTATTACCAGCAGGAGGTTGGCTCTATTTAAGGACACGCTTGTTATTATGCACATCCCATACAGCCCGAAAGCAAGCCAGAAAACTCATTAAACAAAAGCAGTTTTGCAGCCAGGCTTTGCTGAAGTATTCTTCATCAAAAGCTCCCACCTGTAGCTAAGTAGCTGGCCAGATATGCACATTCTGATGGCTTGAAACACAAACTATAAATAAATAAATATGCTTATCAGAGGCATGCCTGCTGGAAAAATCCTGTATGCATTTAATTTAAAGACTGTGGTGAAAAACCATTAAAGTTACACATAAAACAGAAAACAAATGAATATAAAATGCCTTGCAATTTATTGCACTGATTTCAGCTGTTCAAATGTCAACTCAACCAGAAGCCATTTAGTGACCAGTCAAATGCATATTCATGAGTAAAACTGATAATGTTGCACCTAAACGAAACTACTACTGGCCCAGATTGGATTTGGTCAGATCTGATTGACAGGATGTCAGGCTGATTTAGTAAAAGTAATGTAAAAAAACAAAAAACATATTTCCAATTAACTATGGTTGCCCAAATAAGTTAGATGTGAAAATAAATGCAGCATTGTGAACCTCAAACATAACAAGAACGTGCTGTGAAATAATTAAAAGAACATGTATATGTCCATTACAGAGCTAAATGATAGGGACAAACCTCATGCACTGGAAATATCTCTGCTTCTTTCCTATCTCCAAACTACAGTCTCATATAAAATCTGCTTCCTTTCCTTAATAATCTCTACACACAAAAATGCATGTCGGCTGAAGTTACTGCAAATGTTCTCTTGTTCCCTCAACACAGAATTTAATAAGCGGAAAACGATGCTGGGGGAAATAAAAGACCTCACTAACAAAAAAGTAATACATAATAGTGGATTTTCTGTGCTGCTGCAGCTGAATAGATCCGAAACAGCTTTAAATGAATTGGGTTACCTTTGAAACATCTTAGCAGTAGTAGACTTTGGCTGATATTTCACAAGCACTTCCCTTCTGCAATGCATAACCTTTCATTTACTGTCCCTGAAGCTGCACTGTCTATTGCTATTGATCAAACTGCTCTGCTCATGCTAATTTAGTGCCAATAACGCATGGTGCCGTGAGGGAAGCAGGAAGAGGTTATCGATTCTCCAACAGTCCATCTCAACCAATCGCTATAATTAACTTCTGAGCCTCTTCAATTATTGCATTCAAATTTCCCTGATGCCGTCTCAGTTTGCTTCAAATGGTTTTTGTGGCTCAGCATTGACTACAGCATCAATGGACTCCACACTATGGGCCCAACTATTCATCTAACATTTAAAGCCACTGTTTGATTGAGATCTACAGTGTTGTACATAAATTATCTTTACAGTTTTGGATTAAAAGGGATGATTTATTGAATGGCGCTATAAAAAGGCACAGTTGTACACACACAAAATAATTTAATGATTTTAAAAAGACAAAAAACATTTATGTGCAATGTTTATTTGTAGCTCTGATAATTATGACTCAGTGTTCCAGCTCAGAAGACACTGTGAACAAGTATTTGGAGTTCATGTGTGTTTTGTGTTCTTGTGATGCTGCAGTACTGCTTCCTGCTGGCGCTTTGGTGCAATAACGCAAAAATGTCATGAAAATAAATGAACCTTTGCTTCCTAGAGTTGATGAATTCATGAGTCACAATAAGCATTTGTCAGACTGTGCTATGTAAACAGTAGATTTTATTGCAAAAACATATACACAGGACACACAAAAATTGCAGATTAGAGAAATTGTTAGAGATACAGAGTATATTCTTTGATTTTTTTCTAAGTAACTAATATAGCATAGTGTTTCATGATCAATACTAAATGTTCAAATGGCCATTGACAAATGAACAAAAAACAAAAAAAAAAAACATCTCGAACGTAATGCTTTGCTGAATGCCACTCTGTTCTGTCAATGAGAACAAAAGTGAATAATTTCCAAACCAACACTGGATAACAAAATTGCAAAACCTTTGTTAGCTTTAGGTTTAAAGTATTTTTTCACTTGGGTAAATGTTTTGCACCACTTCTGTTAGATGGTGACTAACTGTAGGCTTTAGTGCAAGCGCAAATAAAAAAGAAATCACTCAAGTTGACATTGATCATTGTGTTCATTGAGTTACATGGCAGTGGATAAAAAAAAACCCCACTTCTAATCTCATCAGACTTAAAAGAGCATTTAAATGTATAAAAAGATCATAGTTAGAATGAATAAAAACAAGGTGTGAAAAAAACTACCTGGTCTGTCACTATTTACCTTTACTTGTTGTAACAGTAAACTACTACAGTGCTGAGTCATGCTTGACACCAGTCTGACAGGACTGACCTCTGCCTCAGGATCATAAAACATCATATAGCTTTAAGGAGAGGCAAGGAACTGTAAACAACACATTAATATGTAATTTAGAGTCCTGTGTCAGGCTGGATTCTTGTTAACGGAATGTTCATGAAAAAGATAAGGCTCTCAAAACAACATGTTTTATAAGGCTGTATTCCTTCATATAGTTTATGATAGTTTGTCGACAGCCTTGACAAACAGTGACATTTCCAAATACTACCTTTAATGGCTAACTAAAGTGTCTATGGGTGCAGACTGATATACATCCAAATAAGATGCTTTGGTTACAATATTTTTTATGTGAATAAGTTTAATTGTTTTATGATTATTCACCCAAAAACAGGGGCTTCCAAAAGTGCTTGAGTTATCATATCACCGACTTCACAGTGGTCCCCGACACCTCTTCATCCAGGTCTATTGTAGGCGTCACAGCTGATTTGAGTCTCTGTTTATTAAAGAGAACAAAATGTATGCGTTAGTGCGAAAGTGATGCTTGAAAAACAACCAGAAATAATAAAGATTTGGTTCATATTTGATGCCTACTTCAGAAAAGAATCCTTTGTTGATGTATATCTCATGAATGGCCCCGAGGGGTATCCAGATTATTGACACAAGTGAGACTCCCCAACCCACCACTTCAGCCCATGCTGGGTATTTGTATTTTCCATAGCGAACCGGAGTGTACTGGACAATACTGGACACCAGGATACACTGTAAAAAATGATATTGCACATTACAAAAAAAAAAAAAAAAAAGTAATGCAATTCATGATCCTGCTGGCCATTCAAAAACTTTTAGTAAACATTCAGACGGTTCGAATCTCACCAGAACCAACACTGGACAGAGCACAAGCCAACACAGACGAAAGTAGATGTGTGGAGCACTCCCTTGCATTTTCTTGATCATATAAGAGACCCGTGGGACACCTTTTAAAAACAAATGGTTAAAACATTCACAGCAAACACAAAAGTAAAAATATTCATGATGCTTACCAAAAATCCAGCACACGGCCACAACTTCAAAAAAAGCCAGAAACACAAGTGAAACCACAGCCGTGTAGTGGTCCATGAGCTGAAACACATAGATTCCTCCCTGTGAAAAGAAGAAATGCCAAAAATCATTAGTGCAAGCAGTTACAATAGGATCAGCATGGCTTTGTCTTAATCTACTAGACCTTAGTAATGTGAGGAATCCCCAACATGAAGCAGAGCAGACACACAGCCAGAGCCAGCAGTTCTTCACGCTTTACAATCGGCAGGATTTTGGCACCGAACTCATCCTTTATGAATGTTATGGCGACCTCAACTGTTGCAAACTGTAAGCATTTATTACAGCAAATTGTTAAGTAGCTATTTTCTACATCAATACATTGTGCTTGTAATTCAGTCTCTTTTAATAGGTTTGGCCCGACATTGCCCTGTGTGCTTGTTTTATGTGGCACTTAATTCAGTTTTAAATACATCAATGTTTAATTACTGTGCAACATTTCAGATTTCATTATGAAAAATACTCGGTGGCTTTAAAGGTGGAAGTTGATTGATTGTTTGTTACATTTTAAATTTACCTGGCTGTCGAGGCCCAGACACAGCAGCATAAAGAAGAAGAGCGGTGCCCAAAGCTGAAAGACCGGCATGGTGGAGATGACTTCAGGATACACCACAAAAACTAGACCAGGACCTAAAGGTGATAATGTAGTAAAATTAAAAGAAATATACTTATGGGCATCTTCACACTATACTACACATTCACAGATGGAGTCATTTTTTGGCTAATTGTTTGAGATTGTTGTCTGGCACACAGGTGGAGTCATGGAGCTCAGTCAGATCCTATTTCATGAAAACACATTAAGACAATGTCAGTGAATACCTGGGTATGTACTATAGTCGGTAAATACTACATCACTGTGCAAGTACAAACAGTTTTATGAGTTTTATGTACAGGATGGGTTTACCGTTTAAATAGACTAATTTATTCAACCATCTGTTCGCACAATGCCCTGTGTATTAGTTACAGAATAAACATTCTGTTCATTGCTGTAATTGAGCCAAAGCCTGGAGGCTGACTATTCTTGTCACAAATGAAATGTGACTAAACAAACACTTATAATTGAAAAGAAAAACTCCACGTTTACATTTGCTTTGTAAATTAAACCAAATGAAGACAAAAGCTTAGTAAAGCTAAAGCTAAGTAAAGACCTTTTTTTTTTTTTTTTTTTTTTTTACAAAGATGCACTGGGATAAGAATCATATAATAATTAATCAAACAATTCTGAAGTGAGGAGAGTCTTGCTCCTCAATACAGCCACCTTAACCCACCATACTTTTCTCTAAATAACTAATAATGACTGAATGTTAGACTATTCCCTTAATTACTAGGCAGATAAAATATGTACTGTTCAGGATTTTAACAAACCAAGAATCTATGTTATAATTTTTTTTCAGACTGATTCTTACCATCTGTGGCTATGTTATCCACGGGGAGATTATGGATGTGCGCCATGTAGCCAATAGCAGAAAAGATCACAAACCCAGCCAGGATACTTGTGAATGAGTTAGTCATTGATACAATTAATGCATCCCTGGACAAAAGAAGGTAGTTTATTGACTTAGTTAAACCACAAAGAAGTAAATCACAATGTGGGGTTTCAACCAAGTAACTGTGATAATAAAGGTTGTATGTAACTACACTAATATGCTAATAATGCTTCAAATATTTTACAACACTGAGCTTCTTTAGTATATTTTCCCTTGAAAAAGCTAAACAATGTGACTGTAGTCAGATTGTTGCTGCATTCTCATACAAACAGATGCATAAAGGCAACACACTATTTTTAGGAAAACAAGGCTTTTAAAAATGCTTTCTCAGAGTGGACTCATTGGGAAACAGTCAATTACCCAAAAGATGCATACATGATGGGATGGTGACTTTAAGAAATACCATTGCAAAAGGAGATACCAGGTTTAGACAGAGCACTGAGAGGGCTCTTTCACAAACAATGACTTGCTCTTCTCTCTGCTTGTTGCTGCGAGCAAAACATGGTCTTCATTCAAATCACAAGGTTAGATGTAAAGCATGACCACTTGCAGCAACATTGTAAAAAATCACTTGCACTCACATGTAAAAAAAAAATCTCAGCAAGCACAGCAACAAAATTTTCAATAATCTTGTTATTACCTGAGAATGTTATTGTGGAACTTGTTGTAACTGGACATTGAAATCATAGAGCCAAAAGCTATTCCAATGGAGTTAAACACTTGAGCAGCTGCATTCACCCAAACCTATCACAATGGAAAAATATTATTAACCTCACTTTGATTTCTTATATAAACAGCTCTATAAATAAATGAAAAAAACTGTTTCTGTTTACATGAACAACATTCAGATGGTTATTGCTACAGTATTATATCAATATTTAATGTAGCTTTCTGCGTTTAATCACAAGATGCCAGTGTGATCTGAGTGTCACTGTAGACTTAAAATATAGCTCCTGTTCAGTTTAGCCCTGGTTTAGTACATTAAAAAAAAAACCTCACTTAATAATAAATAAATGATGCACAGAGGTCGGTTACTGTTTTCTCAAATGTCCTATTACCCTACATTTTGCTTCTGTCTGATGCAAAAACCAGTTAGCACACTTGCCACTTACAATATGAGTTTCTTGCACTTTAGTCGAGGTAGATTTACAGCTGTTGATGCAATGTATAACCAATAGCTGACATTGTTACTAATTGACCTCACCTTAATTTCAAACAGTCTGCCCCACACGGGAGTCACAAAGTACAGTATACCATTGGCAGCGCCGGGAAGTTGCACATTATTAATGAGCAGAGCAAAGAGGATGAAGTACGGGAACACAGCAGTAAAATACACAACCTGTGGGACACACAAACAGCAAAAGCAGAAACAACTCTTTTGTAATTTAGAGGTTACATCACTTGAACCAGTTGAGTTGATACACTACTTTATGTGCAATACTTTCCTCAATGTGACATAACACCAGTTACTTAGACCAAATCTTACACAATGTATTTATGCACATTTATACACATATATTATGCTGACCTTCCCTGTGGATTTGACTCCTTTAAATATGCACAAATAGACAATGATCCAGGCAGCAACAAGGCAACCGAATAGCTCCCAACGAATGCCACCAGAATCTTCAATGCTGTCTGTTTTCTCCAAGAGTTTATTACTGAAAATGAAAGATTTGAGTGACCGGTTATCATAACATTAAACTGTATTAAATAAATAATAATGTAGCTAAATCTCCATACACTTACTCAAAAAACTGCTGGCTAGCCGACTGCAGGTGGGTAGCATTGCCAGGGAAACCACTGGAACAGTTTTGGACAACATTCCAGGAGTTGTTACAGGACTGCCACGGCAGGCTCGATCCGAACGAGTTGAACAGGTAATATAGAGCCCAGCTTATAAGCACATTGTAGTAGGTTGAAAACACAAAGGAGATAACAACAGTGGCCAGACCGACACCTGCCAAAGGAACCAACACTGTAACACCAGTATGATCACTCAAGCCTAGATTTATTAGAAAACACACCACACAGTCAACAAGAAGAGTCTGGCCAAGAACAACTACAGGCTGTGTGTCAAGTCAAAGGTTGAAATACATTCCTGGGGCTACAGATTAGAAATTCACCTTGTCATCTGGCAGACACACACAAAGGGCAACAGAGGCTTCATATAAATGATTCATTCATTTAACAGCTGTGGTATTTTGGAGTCATGGGTCCTGTTTCAGTGTCAGGTTTGAGGTTCTTGCTTGTCATCTTTTTGTCTCTTTTGGTTTAACTTAAAACTCATGTAGTTTGTCTCAGTCTCAGTCCTCTCAGTCTCACTGTAAATCTCTATTGGTCATTGGTGCCAGTCTTGACTTGATCTTATTCTCTCAGTCTTGGTTGTGTCTGCTGGAGATGACATTCGCTGGAGGTAGCCCCACTAAAGAGACAATGATGATACCTTACGCAGGGATGTCCACACTCAGTCCTGGAGGGCCCATGTCCTCAATAGTTTAGCTCAAACCCCAGTCAAACACACATGTGCCAGCAAATTAAGATCTAACTAGACATACTAGTATACTGCAGGCAGGTGTTTTGAGGTGAGTTGGAGATAAACCCTGCAGGACACAGGCCCTCGAGGACCGGGTTTGGACACCCCTGCGGCTGACTGGGTGCATCAGTTTACATGGAGGAATAACAATTCCAGTACCGTAATTAAGAAAAACTAAAAATTATTTAGTCACAGTAGGTCAGTCACCAGACACATCTAATCCAGATAAGATCCAGAGTCATCTTTACACTAGATGTCTTTGAGGTTGAAGACTGGATCTGGAGAGAACCCTATGAGGCGAGAAACTCCCCACAGAACAAAGCAATGATGATATAACATAATGTAATACTTCCTTAAAGTTGGGTGGATTAGATAAACTAACATGTCAAATCCATTATGAATGCTTATTTGACCGTCAATGAAGTGTTGACGAATTTTCTTTTGAAGGAGTTGGCCAAAAAAGGTGTTTTTATGGTGAGGGCTGGAATGCCATGGTCCACTGGAGAAACAGCTGAAAAACAAGTCTGTGTCATCCTATTGAAGCTTAGTGAAACTTTGTGTGTTTCTGGATTGTCTGGAGTAGTGTAAACCTCTTTCTCAGATCCACTGGTCCACAACCCAAACTTCTCAGTCTGCTGGACTCAAAACAAGGCATAGAGAAGCTAAGGAGAGTTCATATCTCATCCTGTAAATACCTTACATACATTTATCATAATGAGATTAATTTCATTGATCTATACTGGCATGCTGTTAATTACTGATATATTGATGTGGTGATCTAAATCAGTGCTGTTCTGTATGTCACAGCAAGATGACTAGTAAATCATTCAAAAGAACATACAGAGGAAAACTACCTGCTTAACCAGGAAGAAATGAGCGATAAATCAATGGAAGGATGTTTTGACCGGGTAGATAATCTCTGTCTTTAAAGAGATAAGAAGAGCTTTGGAGAAAAATCTTTATGTTAGAAAAAGAAAGACAGCATTTGCATTTCCCAAAGCAGTTATTCTTGATGGCTGGGGTCTTGTGAGAGAATGAGTGCAGGGTGACTACTGTGTGTCAACTCTTTATCACCAGTGAGCCTTAAGCAGCGTACTATACATATATCAATACACATGATTAGCTTGAGGTTTAATGGCCTGTTATCGACATTCACATTAGTCACCCATTTTCTTTATAATAAGAAAGGATTCGATTTTAATCATTTCTCTTTATAGAATTCTTACAGAAATCTTTCATTACATCTTTGATTCTTTCTAATTGAGTGAATTTGACAAGATCCCGTCCATCAAAAATTAAAATTTAACACCAACAATATAAGGAGAAAGAGGAATTCTATTCTGTGTCACTGTGGCTCTACCACTCAGCTTTATGAATAACATTATCTGTAAAAGAACTAAAAGTCCTGCCCTTTGACGTAAGCCATTGACGTGTTCTTTTTTGTTTTTATTTACTCCACAATTGCTTTTGAATAAAGTAAGAACAACATGTAAAAGGTAAATATTTTGTTTGAACATTTGAGTTCAGTTGGTTAGCCTTGGGTTTGTCCCATCTACAAACAGATTGGATGCTTTTTGTTTACAGTATTGATTAACAGGCAGTTAATAATTTCTTTATTTAGGTAATTTTATTCTAATGCAACACTCTTGATTCTCAAATATATAAGCGACACATACTAGATTGTTCCACACATACGTCCATGAAGTTCAAGAACCAGGCTTACCTTTTAATAAAGGACATATTTTGGCAAAAGCATGCACAGGTCCTAAGCGGGTGTATTGTCCAATGGCGAATTCCATAAGGAGCAGAGGAATACCACACAGGAATACCATAGTGAGATAAGGAATCAAGAAGGCTCCTGCATTAATCAACAAAGGAATAGCCAGAGTCATTATCACATATACAATACTTATTATAATAATAGTGTATAGTGTTGACAGGAAAGAATATAACAACATATATAAAACTAAATCTGCAATATAGATGTACTTGTCTATTAGCAGGATGGTAAGGTTTCTCTGGTGAGATGCCCAGATGTCCTGTCACTCAGACCCACAGATTAATCAGAATCAAATAACAATTAAATAAAATTCCACCGGAAATGTTCTTGACTATAGATTATATGTGAGACTATTTTCTTTCATTATAATCACCTCAAGTAAAATTATGCTGCCTCTACAGTTGGCACGTTGGAAGGAAAAGAATAAGTACTTAGACAGTTAATACGACTTTATCAAAGAGGGCTTTTTAAGAATAAATCAGCACATTTTTAACTTTCTGTTCTTGTAAAGAAAAGTGGGATTGAGTATTAATCTTTAAAAGAATATAAATGTTTAGCCATAATAAAATCCCAATACAATAAAACTAAAGCTAACAACACTTGTTTTATCTGAAATTTACCTGGATTTATGTCAATTAAACTATAAACTATTCTCTGTATTGCTTACATCATTGTTGTGTAATAACAGGTTCCAGCTCAACCCTTTAGAATAAAGAATCTACAATTGCCATCCCATAATATAAACCAGAATGAGTTAATTAATGACAAATAGAAAGGTGGTAGGCTATTACAGGGTTACTAATCCTTGGGGATGAATAAAATTAAACTGAATTGAAGATGTGCAGACGCCTAGTGTGTTGGTGAGTCCTACCTCCTCCGCTGCTATAGCACAGGTAAGGAAATCTCCAGACATTGCCAAGCCCCACCGCGTAGCCCACCGACGCCAGGATGAACTCCAGACGCCGACTCCATGTGGGTCTTTGCTTCACGGAGTCAGCAGTCCGGCTCGCCGCTACCTCTTTACCATCCAAGGGTGCCAATGCGTAATCCTTCTCATTGGAGCGCGTATCCAGCTCCATTGTCATATCTATCTAGCGTAATAACTGAGTGAATTTAAATTATAGGTGTATTCCTAAAATAAACCACATCACCATTTTTATACAACTTCCGCGATTATGTCCAGTGGCTTTACAGCGGTTTCAGCGGATGTCCAGCAGCACACGTGGGTTTAGGTCACAGTCACACACCGCACGGACACATCACAGGGATGGCTCAGACCGAGACCTGACCACCGTGCGCACTGTCAACTCAATCGGGAGTGAAGGAGCATTAATGAGGCGTCCTGTGTCATTTCTGCTGCCAACAGCAACGACCACCGCCATGAGCCACCAGTGGTAGCAACGCCTCTCTTCAAAGTAAAAGCTCAACATCTGCTTTTTACCCTCGCGTGCTGTTACAAAACCACGTTTAGCTACATCAACAAACATATTCTAGTAATAAGCTTTCTTTTTTTTAATGTCTTTTAAAACACCCCTACTATTATGAATTGAATATTAAATCATAACCAAATAAAAATGTTTTGTGGATGATTATTGGGTATACCAGTGATCCTTTATTATTTTGAGTTTTTTATTTGTGAGTTTAATCTCCAATATATCGGTTCTGTCAGAAGATCAATGAATCTGCACACCTTAAAGCGCTTGATGACCAACAGCATGCTTTTATTTTTAAAAGCTCCATATCATGTGCAAGGGTGTATGGACTTTCTATGTTCATTCAGCATAGATGGCCATAAAGAAGATAAAGATCCAGTTTACCTGATGGCTCCTGTTCAAAGTCCGTGTCTCAATGCAAATTTGAATTTAGATTACAAACCAGGCTGTCATTATTACAGGATTATTACAAGTAGTTTCAAATTAATAGTCAATAAATACTGCACTGTACATATCTCCTAAACATTTACTATGTTTGCTACTGCAAACACAAAATCTTTTTTTGAGTTACCCAAACAAAACTTTTTTTTTTTTACTTACCCCCTAAAACAAAACAAAAAAAGAGTTTATATTTGAGTTGTTTTTTGTATGTATGTACATATACATAAAACGCTTAAGATTAAAATATAAAAATACCGTTACTTTAATTAATTTGAGCATCCTTTATATGCAATACACCAAGGAGTCACTAGATGGCGGCACCGTCGTTCTCCCTCAGCCCCCGGTCCCTGCTCCAGGTGCGGGCTGCAGCGGGAGTCCTTCCGCTCTCCGTTCAGACCAGCAGGAATGTGGAGACGGCATTACGTCAGTTGTCCTGCCAGCGGCAAGAAAGCAGCCTCGTCCAGTCCAGGCGGAGTTAGATTATACTTTTCAGACGAGAATTAAAAGAAAATTGTGCCCCACTTCTTGTATCCAAAGTTTGATTTGTTCTGAGCGGACGGAGAAGAGAGTAGCGCGGCGCGTAACACAACAGCCAGTGTTTTAGTATGGAAAAGTCTTACATCTGAGGAACGACGAGACATACAGAGTAGATGGAGGAAGCAGAAGGTAAGCAACATTAGTAACTTTAACCTGAGAAAAGATTACCCTGTTTCCGTCTATCTGTTTGTTTAATGGGGAAAAATCTGCCATAATTTACCAAAACAAAGAGATATGCTAGCAGTTATGCGTCAGTTTCTTCGGGCTTGCCTAACTACAGATAGCCCACTAGTGTTTTCACCTTTGATTGTTTTATTGCGTCGTCTCTGTTCCTTCAGTTTTAAGCCTGTCTGTTTTCCTCTAGGTACACATGATCGTTACTGCGCTGGCTGTGGTGGAAATATTCAAGACTCGTTTCACATGAAAGTACTTCAAGACACCTGGCACAACGCCTGCTTTCAGTAAGAGTCCCACTTCTTTTAGATTTTAAACACGATTGCATTGAGGCACGCTGCATTAGTCCCTTTACCCAACTCCGTGTGAGAAAAACCTGGTAGGAGTCGCCCTGAATTGACTGCTATTGTTTGTAGTCAATGGATCAACATGTTGGCTTTCACTCTTTAAATGCACTTCCAATTGTCCTTATGTGTAATCCCAGAAGCTTCTGTCTTGTAGCCTAAACACAGGCTTAGATTTGTTGTTGACAATTCCCCATTGTTTTCGATGCTCTGTTGTAAAAATGCACTATGCAGGAGGATGCCATTCTTACCAGTGGCACAATACATAACAGATAGGTTAGTGCATGTACATGAGAGGTGCTAAATTTTGGTCAATTGGTCAGTGAAAGTGGTCAGTCTCGCTGTTCTGAAGGACTTTGCCCTTACCTTGCTTAATGATTGCTACACTAGACCTGATGTGCATCCTGTTTTTCACTCCAATAGTCAGAAGTTGGGCACACACTGTACCCACAACATTTTTTGTTTGTTTGTTTATTTAAATCAAATTATGTCTCAAAATAATAGTACCACAATCATCATTTTATCAACTCTTAAAAACAAGTCTATAAATGAGGACCTTTTATGAGTGGACCTATACTCTTCGTGATCTCTTGCATGCACAAAAGGCTTTAAGAACCGATCAGATTTATGTGTTTTTAACAGTTTCCAGTAGCAAACAGTCAAGTGTCCTTACATAACCCACTCTAAAAACACATCACTTAGTGGCACACCTCCTGATTCAGCAGCATTGCTCCGTATTAATCTCCTCCTTTGTGTAGTGTCTACTCCCTTGCATTTTTGACATCCAGCTTCACACACAAGTGTCATCTCAGTCTTCTTAGCTCAAATGCACAGAGAGCCCCCCCCCAAAAAAAAAAATCAAAAAAAAAAATCAATGTTTGTTTCCTGAGTTCAGAGTCGTCCTTTGAGCAGCCCCAGTATCACTGCTATTCCTAAAGAAGGAAATGGTCAAACCAAAATAAACCGTCTTTGTGATTGTAATACCCCCCTTGCAGATCCTATTGTCTATTGTCCACATGTTGCCACTCTCATGTCCCACTACTCTGTGTCTGAGTAACATTCTTATGGTGTGACGTTCAGCATGTTCCAGTAAAACCTGGCAGTGTTCTTGAGGCCGTAGGTAAGAGCACTGTTAACTCTGCTGTCTACTACATTCCTAGACTGCGAATCAGAGAAGTGTGCCAGCTGTCCCAGACTGAAATGGCCTAATACCTTCACAGTCAAAGATGAATATTCCCTCTGTGCGGAATTGTAAATGGCCTTACACTGTCATCAAAAATACAGAAAATATAAAGAATATATTACAAGGAAATATATTAGAATATCAAGTACTACTAATATTCACTTATTTATAGCAAGATTCTGTGACCACGATTATACGCTATCATCTGTTACACTCTGTACTGGCCTTGCCAATTTCTAAAACAAAAACATCTTAAGCTTTCATTAAATCCTGTGATAAGAGCCTATGAAAGGTCAAACACTGCCTTTGCACACCACTATGTTCTTTTCTTATTATATTTTCTACAACAAATGATATACCATTGCGGGAATGTGAATTTAAGGAAATGACTAATGTTTACTTTAGGTGTTTATGCAGCATTGTTCATTTGGTAAAAGTCGAGAACCACCCCGGTTGCCAGTTTGGACAAAAATCTTAGGTGTTTTTAAAAACAGCATATGACATTAATCTTGAATGGCTTACTGTCAGATAATGGACAGTAATTGCACTTTCTCAGTCTTTCTGTCGAGGAATGCTCTTTGTTAAGAACAAGGTGGGTTGGTGGACATTGTTGTTTTTCTTGCCACACCTGGATACCGGCTGTTATACAGTGCATGCCAGATGAAATTCTGCCCTTTCTGTTCCTTGTGTGGATAGTCTTTTATCTGATGAGAATACGGTATACACTGTAGCTGTTTTGGTATTGCTATTCAATGTTGATACTGAGACATCCTGGTCTTCTGCCTTGGTCAGTGCTGCTGTGACTAACATGGAAAGTGGGATTTCTATTCTATCAGAAATTGGCATGCCAAATAGTATTTATGGTTAATTGAGTTGATTATTCAGTAAAGAAGGTGTTAGGTCCTTTCAAGTTTAGGCTCTATTTCTATAATGACATGTACCAACTGTCATTCTTAACCTTACCACAACCTTAGCACCACTTCCACATCTCATATCTTTGTTATACACCAGACTGGAGCCATAATTACACTGACCTCGTGTTCATTCTTAAGATTTGTAGCCTTTTATCTCCACTGAACAGTCTGTCTTGTTTCCTTGCTTTATTTATTATGGGGACGTTATCATGGACGCCTGTTGACAACTGCCTTGTCTGTAAAGCAGTGATCACAAGAAGTTCTCTGACAATAGAGACACGATAAGATGTGGTCTTCTCCCTATTAGACAGTCTACTCTTAAGTAATGCCAGAAAACTTGGAAACATTTGTAACATGGGCTAAAGTCTTTAAGCCTGGATCAACTATACCTGCGCAACAGAAAGAAACCAGAAAAGCAAAACAAGGCCACAGTCAAAGCAGCAGCCTTAAACTGCATTAAATTACATCCACAATTAAAGGTCATTAAATGCTTGCCTGTTAGTCTTAAACAACTGAAACAGAAAAACTATACTAGAACTGAAACTATACAATTACAAATGAGGTTATATTCCCAGTTCAAACAACTTAAGATGAAACCAGAAATGGACTTATGCCAAAGAGGTCTGTAGTCCTGGTTTTTATGACTCTTATAGAGGACTGCAGACTCTACTAACCTAGTCTTCGACAGACTGGATGGTTTTGATTGAATGTTTGTAGTCTAACTGCCTGTCACCATTTTGCATAACCAGTGCAGCTTGTTCAAGGAACGCTCATAGCTGGCAGGTACCTCCCAGTATCTGGCAACTTCGGCAGTCTGCATGCTGAACATTTTGTTTCAAAGTCATAGCCATTAACATCCAACGTATTTTTTTGGAGATAATATCTTGTATAATTGCTTCGTATTTAAACATTATGCGACAAATTATTTTTTTGTAATAAAATACACACACACTCACAATGAAAATACATCCTAACAATGCATCGTAACATACACAGTCAACTTATCTGAAAAATGAAAATGACCAATTTCATATGTTCAGTGTTTTTGTATCTTTCTTTTTGTTGTTTTTGTGAAATTGTTTTTGAAGTTTAAACAGGTGTTTCCTATTATTCTGTTTCATTTTGTTCCAATTTTGCACACATGCAAGATCTAGAGGTATTTACTGTCCCTTTCACCTTGAAGGCAGAGAAAAGTACATGTTGTCATTGTTGGGAATTTGCCCCCAGCTAATGTACTATATCTTATTTTCCCCAGCCTTGGAGTTGAAAGTGTTCAGTTTGATTAATAGATTCTGCCGATTACTTCATTAAAAGGCCAGTTTGGGCATTTTTATATTTTGGCAGTATATAACGGCATTTATCAACAGGTTTCTGAAACAATACAAGCCTTTTGGAGATTGTTCATTATTTCAAGGTATTTGAGGTAATTGCTTTACAGCCAAAAGCCCCTCCTTTACCAATCACTGCTATCCTTGCAGGTGCTCTGTGTGCTGCGACCACCTGACAAACTGGTACTATGAGAAGGATGGGAAGCTGTACTGTCGGAAACACTACTGGGAGAAGTTTGGGGAGTTGTGTCATGGCTGCTCTCTGCTTATGACTGGACCTGCTATGGTAAGACCACTGCACTTTTACTGTTTAGACGTGTTAAACATGAAGGAACATTTAAAGACGAAATTAGTAAAAACTAGTCTTTTTGGGGTCTTTTTTTTTACCTATTGTTAGTTTTTGCACCGGATTATTTCTTTAGTTTGTACAAGGTGTCGACAACGCTTTAAAATTGTGCGGTCTTCTTGATCTTTTAACAATCTCCCCTCTACTAAATAATACCAGACTCCCCACAGACCATGTCGGTGCTGTCTGTGTTCAGGCTTGTCTTGCCACTACACATCAGTGCTACCGGGTTTAAAAACTTCAAACATTCACAAATTATATCTATATATGCTGCTGCTGCACATAATGTTGAGATCTTAGACAACTGATAAATTAGTTTCATACAGTTCATATCTTAAAAAGGTCAAATGTTACAAAAATGGCTTAACATGAAGACATTTTTCAGGCACTTTTGGTCCTAATGCCAATGTTTTGTGCAACCAAATTTTTGGATTTTCAGCGATCACACCAGGCTTTACCATAGCTGTCCTAGTATCTGCAAACAGATACATACTGGCATTATTATGTCCACTGCAAGCACGGTTTTCATTGGTTATTTTATTTTGACAGTAAATTGATAGAGTTGGCAAAAAAGAAATATAGGTGCATAGAACATAGCGTGCATCTACAGGTTGAAACTCAATGACGCCAGCACTCTCTTGTCACAACCCATTAACGTTTGCCTCAACATGTCCAACATTGTTGTTTCTGCCACCGAGCAACAGATATAATAGACTCTTCTATTTAGTATTGGCATCTTGCTTCATGGGGCAGTGGCCAAGTGTTTTTGGCACAGCTTAATTAGTGCTGCAGCCTTGTTGCAAGAAAGAGAATCATTGTGGTCCATCAGCAGAGGAGGGCCATGCTTGTGAGGCATTCAAGTCCAAAACACTATTGTTTTGTCCTGTTTTGGGTTATCTGTTAGTTTATTGATTGACTGGAAGGGCTACTGAGGTTCAACATGCTATTTCTGGTGCTTCTGATGTTTTTTTCAGTTCCCTGCATTATCTAATATTATGAAATGTATTTCATCTTCTTCACTATGATCCTGTTTTGACACCTGGATGTTTCAGCATTACCGGTAAAGCCTAAGGCGGTCCTGACTGTGGTTCTTGACTTGGAGATGGGACATTAAAGACTGTCACAGTGACTCGTCCGGCAGTAGTCTAATCTCTGTAAAGCAGCTGGGAATCCTTCCTAGCAGTGACTAAGAGCCCTGTTGTAAACTACCATTCATTCATCACGCTTATGTTATAAACAATATGATATATTATACAATGATAGCATATTCTCAAACACTGATTTTTAAATTTTTTGCAGAGTAGAAGCTAAGTTTATATCGGTCATTAACTTTGCCAAACAGCCATTTGTTTAAATATTGAATGATAGATAAAAGATGATTGCCTGTCAGTGTTGTAAAATGCTTTATTTACGTTGCAAACCTGTGAGGAAGAAATAGTTTTAAGTTAAAATGTTTGATTGAAGTCATATTGTCCAGCTTCAGTGATCAGTGACACATAAATACATCAGACAAGACAGAATGTGCGACAACTTTCAGAAAGGGAAAACAGACAGGTCGTTTGGATGAGTGATGGAGGGTGAGCTGGTTCAGGAGATTGAAGGCAGGAACGTCAGCGAGAGACTCTCAAGACTGGCGGCGGGGGGTGACATCATCCAGATTCCAGACGAAGCGAGAGGGAAGCAGGTGTTACGACTGTGTCACAGGGAGGAGGGCTTAAAATCACACGCAGCATTACACTACTCTCACGTCTGATGAGTGTCTCAGTGCAGAACTGAACCGGCACCTAGTTGTCAACACATTCCCTCTCTGTGCTGCAATACATGGGAATGTTTTAAAGATCGGGACAATTTGTTTGTGGTTTCAGGTGGCTGGAGAGCACAAATATCACCCTGAGTGCTTTGTATGTCTGAGCTGCAAGGTAGTCATTGAAGACAGGGATACCTACGCTTTAGTGGAGCGATCAAAACTATACTGGTAAGTCAGGAAAGCTGTTTTTTATATGGTGACAGTGAGTTAATAGAAGAATTAACAAGGGTTGCTGAATGTGCATGCTTTATACATAAGTCTTACATAGTGGAGATTTACCTATTTATTAAATTCCATAATAAATGAATCATAACAGTCCTTTAGTTACATGCAGAGTTATACTTGTACAGAGTTATACTACATGTCCTCTCATGTAGCGACTTGCTCTTGTGTTGTTAACAGTGGAAAGTGCTACAAGCAGGTGATCCTTACACCGATGTTGGAAAAGCGCTCACACGACTCCATCCTAGACTCCCTGCCCCACACCGTGACCCTCATCTCGATGCCTTCTGCAGCCAATGGCAAGAGGGGGTTTTCTGTCTCGGTGCTTCGGGATGTGAGTGGCTCAGCCAGCGTTCAAGTCAAAGAGTAAGTGGCACCTGAAGCAGGATGAGCTCATTTTTTGTGGGAACAGCATGAGCAACTCTGTACGTAAGACTGATTATAGGTTACTTTAATAACATACTTCTGTTATTCGTGTGTCAACAAAACAAATGGTTGTTGAGATGACGTTACAGTTTTTAACTATACTGTATTCTCTTGAAAACACAGCAGCTACAAATACATGGATTCATGCCGTTAACATTTTGGTATGTCTGTACTCACCAGGGTCAGGGGCATTCTCATTAGCCCAGAGGTGAGGAATGCCATCCATGTTGGAGACAGAATCCTGGAGATCAATGGGCTCCCAGTGAGCACCCTTTTGGAAGAAGAGGTAAGGGCTATTGTGGAGGCACATTTGTCCCTTGTAATTTATTACATGTTATCACTTTTCATTCAGTACAGAACAACACTACTAATTTTTGGCATTCCTTACATTCTTTGATCTTCACATGGGAGTGGATGGTATGTGAGATGACAGCACTTACATGCTTATTCTCACAACCTCACCCATTAAACGCTTACTTCTTTCTGTTAATTACTTTACTTAATGTCCCCACCCATCCTATTTCAGCTTTGCTCTTTACTCAGATCTTTTATGTAGAATTTAACTGCAGTATGTCGTGCTTCCAGTGTTCAAAGTCTCTCAACTGTGCCAGCTGCGGTTTTATTGCACTGGATTTGTTTGTACAAGTTGAGTGCAATAAGATTTTTGATTTGGGTGAACAGTTTCTTATCCTTTGGCTTAGGTGGATGATCTTATACACCGCACCAGTCACACACTGCAGTTGCTGATTGAATATGATCCAGTTCGACAGCGTTTGGACCGGCTCAGACTCGGGTCGCCACAGAGTCAGCTTGGAGTCCCAGCCACATCCCGAATGCGCATGTCGTCACCTTCAGGTGCCGTTTTGGAGAGAACTGATGTGGTGGATGATGGCACACTCAAGAGGAGATCTTTGAGGTAAATTTCTAAAGCATTTGGACAACACATGTTTGTACTTAACTATTATTTTTAACTTTTCCCTTAATTATCTTTTTTTCCAGGCGCAGTAATAGCACATGCAAATCACCTGGGCTAAACTCTCCTAAAGACCAGCCATTTATTTCACGAGACATTGGGCGCTCTGAGTCTTTAAGATCCCCCAGTAGCTGTTCTCACCGCATTTTCAGACCTTGTGACCTCATTCATGGTGAAGTCTTAGGAAAGGGCTTTTTTGGGCAAGCCATTAAGGTTGGACTTCAACTGCAGTAAAATGTATGTTGTGTGCGCTCCTTGTGTTGTGCCACATTTTTTGAGGTGGGCATTTTTGGTCTTGTCTCTAACAGGTAACCCACAAAGCCACAGGAGAGGTGATGGTGATGAAGGAGTTGATCAGGTGTGACGAGGAAACGCAGAAAACGTTTCTGAAGGAGGTGAGCAGCTAAAACAGACCTCACAAATGACATAAAGCAGCGATTAATTACATTCACTATTGTTACATTAAGATTTTCCAAAAATACTAATACTATGTAATTTGTTTAATTTCTAGGTCAAAGTAATGAGGAGCCTAGATCATCCACATGTCCTTAAGTTTATTGGTGTCCTATACAAGGACAAAAGGCTCAATCTGATAACTGAGTTTATTGAAGGAGGAACTCTAAAGGATTTCATCAGAGATACGGCAAGTTAAACAGCTTGACTCTCTCAACTCTGTTCCTCTCCTCTTTCACTGCTGGACATAAACAAACCGTATTGGCCACAAAGATAGCATTTTAAGCAGGTCACTACTGACATGAACTTTCTGACACATGGCACAAGTGTGCTTCAGCTCAGCTTTATGGTGGGATGGCTTGCATGTCAGCTGGCCAAAGTCAATGAGTGGAATAAGAAAAGTTATGGAAAGTGTTTCCAGGTGAAATCTGAAGAGCACACTCTTTTTTTCCACAGCTCACTTCTAAACTGCTGTGTGAGGACACCATATGTGTAATATTATTTGAGTTAAATAGTTTAGGAATTAAACCGTATTAGGGACATCGGTGATTTGTTTTTTGTTGTTATAACCCCATGTTAAAGTGTGGATTGTGGTTAAAAATCTGTGTTAATCTTTTAAAAGTTGCTTAAATTGATTGTGTTTCTGTCTTTGTGACAACAGGACCCCTTTCCATGGGAGCAAAGGGTGAGCTTTGCAAAAAGCATTGCATCTGGAATGGTGAGTGTTTTTAGATTTTTCTTTATGCTTCAATGTGTATGAATGTAATGCAGGAAATATGAATGGATAAGGCATGGAGCGCATTTATTTCAAAGTCATTCAACATCTCATCATCTTTTCATTAAAATAGTTGTAGCAATAGCACTGTGAAATATGTAGATTGTACAATTTAATATACAGACTAAGAAAAAAAAATAACACTGATTGTATCAGAATACTACCTTATTATTATTAGTTCAATTTGGACTTGTTAATACAATGGCCATTTTCTTTATTTCAGGCTTACCTCCATTCAATGAGTATCATACACAGAGACCTAAACTCTCACAACTGCCTTGTTAAACTGGTAGGTGGCACACATCTTATCACTTATTACTCACATGGATGCACTTATTAACTGTCACTTTCCAACAGGACAACACAGTGGTAGTCGCTGACTTTGGACTTTCTCGACTTGTTGTTGAGGACAAAGTGAAACCTCCAACTGAGAAACTGACCAGCAAGAAAAGAGTGTTTCGACGTATTGACAGAAAAAAGAGATACACAGTAGTGGGAAACCCTTACTGGATGGCTCCAGAGATGCTGAATGGTGTGTTGCCTGACAAATATGACTATCCCTGTCTGTAAAATATGCTTTACAATTAGGTTAATAATTTTTTTTTTTTTTTTTAGGCAAACGCTATGATGAAAAGGTGGACATTTTCTCCTTTGGAATTGTTCTTTCTGAGGTTAGTCTAAATATATATTGCTTTGTTTTTTGTTTGTTTGTTTTTGAGGTCACACTTTAATCCAAATGCCTGGTGGCCAATTTAAACAAATAATTTGATAACCTGAACTGTAGGCACTTGACAAGATTTTTTATAATTGCCCATAGGCCCTTTTAATAAGGGACAGTTAAGGTACTTTTAGTTGGACATTGCTTATCCAGTTATTTATGCATCATCTATACATAATCTTCTGCTTGTTTCAACACAGATTATTGGCAGAGTCTATGCAGATCCAGAGTGTCTCCCCAGGACTCTGGACTTTGGTCTTAACGTTGTAAAGTTTGTGGAGAAATTTCTCCCAGAAGACTGTCCACCAGCTTTCTTTCCACTGACTGTAGCCTGCTGTGACCTCACACCAGACAACCGGTGAGCACTTACATATTACAACTTAATGAATAAATGCATTAACTCACTAAAATGACCTAAATACTTAATGTATCAGTGGCAGTTGTTAATGCTTAGTTTTAACCTCAAACCTCTGTTTTTTGATATCCAAGCCCCCCTTTCCAGAAGTTAGAGGATTGGTTTGAAGCTCTGTCTCTCAACCTGGAGCTGGGGATCCCCCTGCCTGCCGAGCTGGATGAACTGCAGCAGAGTCTGAATCGACTTCTCTGGCCCGAAGACAGCTCTCCAAGCACAAGTCAGCCAGTAACCCCCCCAACTCCATGTCAAGACGCCATGACGGACAGTGGCACTTAGGACGAATATCTTTGTGGCCTGTAACCTGTGACTCTTCTGAACTGCTGCAGTAACGCGGTAAAGAAGAGGAAACCCGAGCCATTTTAAAAACTGGAAAACCCTGAAAATGCTGGACCAATGTGCCCTGTGTGGCACCTTACCTTTGACGGTGCCTATGTACTGCAATAGAAACTGGATTCAAGAATGTGGGCAGCACACATTTCAAATAGACAAGTGTTAGTTAATAGATGTTTTACCTCGGTAGACCCATTTATTGATGTTTACAATGTTTAAACCTTAAACACCTTTTTAGGCTGCTTGTTCCATTTTACTCCATGAGGCCTTTGATGTTTGATAAGTCCTTATGTGACAGCAGTTTTGCATTTCTGGCTCAGAAATAGCTTTCTACGTGTGGAATGCACAGGGTCAGTCCAGGCCCAGTAGAAGAGTCATTTTATAGCATTAGAAACCAAAACAAAGTTGTTTGATTTCTGGACTGATTGGCAGGCCAGAGTTGCAGAGGGCAAGGCAACAAGAAATAGCTATCTAAAGCAGCACAGGAAGACAAATTTAAACAGACCTTGAATGGCTTTGCTACAAGAATATAGCAATGTTGTGATTTTTATAATGTAGGTACCATTCAGCTGATATTTGACAAGACAGTACCTGGTACTGCTGTTCTGCCATGTTCTTTATTTCAGATTTTCAAGTTTGAACTTACCCTGATGATATATGTTTGCTTTTTGTTTCAAGATCAAAAACCTGGTGCTTGTTTAAAAATCAAAAACGCTATTATAATTGAGCTGCCACACATCTATGGTTCAACACAATTTAAGTTTGTACAGATGAACTGGATTTATATTCTTACAGAACAATCATGCACATTGTATATATTGTACATACTCTGACTAATTTGCTATTATTTTGTAATTCAAGTAAAAGTCTGTAGTTTTTTTAGACATTTCGTCAACAATGGGTGTTGTTTGCCTTTTAATTAGTTTAAAGTAAGGTACCTGTTGTAACCACTAATATTTATATTTCTGTAGTATTTCTTTAATAAAATACCAAAGTTGTGTCTTTAATGTTGATTTTTTCTTTGCACAGTGATTGTGGCATAAAGCTGCAAATTATTTAATCTAAAGGATTTTTAACAAAACAAAACATACTTCAGTTTAATTCAATAATTTACATTACAGAAACATGAAAGATAAATTATTAATTTAAAAGACTTGGTGACAAATACAATAAAAGATTTGGGAATAAATTTGGGAAAATAGTCTTTGATTACTACAATAATTACAATGTGCCTGTCATGTAATGATATCCAGGCATTTTGTCATGTGTTTATTTGGTCCTACAGTCCTATGGGCCTAAAGTTTATAAAAAAAAAAGAAACAGATATAGCAACTAGTCTTTCTTCACTATGGGAACCATAGTCTGTAGTTAATCAAGCATAGACTGTTCTAAACTAAATCTTCAGCTGAAACGTCACCTTGAAATAAGGTAATAACACACAAAGTGAACAAAAGTAGAGTTGGTGTTTTATTTCAGTCTCAGCAGTGAAAATCTGCCTTACATATAAACAACTTTAAAAATTCAAATGTCTTACATTATTTTCAATGTGTTTCTATAGAAAAATTACAGCCAGCACACAAAGGGATGGAGCAGTAGTAACCAAAAATCACCAGTGACGTGAACCAGCTATCAGTACAAAACAGAACTCAAGTGACAGAGTGATAATCTGACCATTTACAGACAATGAAACTAAATTATTCGTGTCACATATTTTGTTTTGTGATGTCAAGCATGTTGTTTATCAATGTATGCAATATTTCAAATGCAAAAATAATGTACAGCAGAAAACATGTGCACAGACAGGGTTTTAATCAACAGTTTGGCTTTTCTATTCTAGTTCATTTATGGCTCTACCCTAAAGCTCCAAGTGCATAACTCAAAAGTCTGAATTAAATCTAGGCACCAGGCTTTTTCAGCACACGCTGCCAACATACTTTCTGGTTTCTTTCACTTTGTGTTGCAGCAGTGCTATTCTGTCCTGAGGACTTACTATTGTCTCTCATACTTCCTGAGAGCACATTGTATTTCCTGTCACTCCTTAACCTGTGAAAAAAAGGGCCTGTCCTCTTTTATGGAAGCCATCACACTGTGTAACCACATTGGCCCAGGAGTTAAGTCAAAAGAGATTTAACAAAGAATATACAAATACATTCAGAGAATCATGCTAAGGCAGTTTCTGAAATGGAGGCTGTGCATCATCTTTATCTGGCTTATTCCATCTTGCCTCCATATCCCATCTCAAAGAAAGGGACTATTTTTGGACACAGAACCCTTGTCTCTTTCTATTGTATATTCACACTGTGACCACACTATCCAAAGACAGCACCTTCAAATCATAACACAGTAATAAACAAAAGCTGAGGTTTTACCCAAGTCCACACTTTTTAACCAAGAATCCACCTAGTCTAAAAAAATGACTAGATACTGAGATACTGTTGTTTGACAAGGGTCATCAAAGAGCTTATTTTCTCAGATATCAAATGTATCTTGAATTATATAAAAGATTATAGTGTTCTACATGTTATGAACTATTTCTTCATTGCTGCCCACTGCTACCGAGAAAAAAATCTGCTGAAAAGGGAGAAGAAGAACACAGCATACAGTTTTAGTCTTTGGAGTTAACACCACATCCCTATTCACAGAAAGGAGAAAATAATGTGGGAGTTTCTTGGTCCACTAAATTGCATATATCCCTCACATTCATGCTCTTATTCATGCTCCCGGGGTACCAGCCGGACCCATGAGTGGATCGCCACCCTCCGTGCCATCATGGACAGGGGTGATGTCTTGCTCTGCTGTTATGACAATAGTGCTCTCGTCCACCAGCTCACACGTGGGGTTAGAAAAAGCTGAAAGAGGGAGGTTGATTCTTTGCATCTCACGCTCGTACACTCGCTGCTCATGCTGCTTCTTTAGGTCTTGACCCCTGCACAAATACACACAAAAGACAATTTATTATACTGTTGATGCTGGTCTGACAATCTAATATGTCTGATTACATTGAGGAAAGGCCCCGCAATCTAACCGTTTTTTTAAATGCTGATATATTAAATGGTAACATGGTTAATTGAGTGATTTATTTTGTTAATAATTAAAATGATTACAGTATCATTTAACTCCAGAACATTCCATTCATTCTGGTTTGAGCTATAAAACTAGTCTTTATGATGATGATAGTAAAATACACAATACAAACAAACAACGGAGCATTTGGAAGTACACACTCGATGAGAGCGCTGACAGTTTTTTTTTTTTTTTAAGGTTACTTCTGACCAGTCAGTACCATGTACCCATTGCCCCTCTAGAAAGAACCTCTGACACTGTGTGGTCAGCTCCAGTGAGGGGACAGAGAGGTGGTATACAGACATAAAACATCTATTGTTATATTCTTATTCTGTCACTGTATGCACAACATAAGATGAGGCTCCTTCTTATACATAATCATTGCCTAAAATAGAAAACAATGACGGGGCACAGCTAATCAGATTTGACAGCTGCATTCAAATCTACAGAGCATTCAGTGCTGTGCTAAAGCTCTTTCACTGTGCTGGGGCCAACATTTTGCTGCTTACATAACTGTGTACAATGAAAAAAATTCCAGTATAATCTTTTCTCAATACACTTTTTAGGTAAAGATACTATTTTTTATTTCCTGCTTATTCTTTTGTTTTGCTGTGGATGTTCAAATAAATACATGTAAAATGGCGACACTGCTTTGATGTGAACAGTGAAGGATAGAGTTAGACTTTTACAGCTGATGACTTTTTACCCAAGGGGCATTTGCATGCTAAAACATGTAACCACGTGATGGTGTGCCAGGGGAGACAGTGA
Source organism: Rhyacichthys aspro (assembly GCA_036850595.1). Classification (NCBI taxonomy): domain Eukaryota; kingdom Metazoa; phylum Chordata; class Actinopteri; order Gobiiformes; family Rhyacichthyidae; genus Rhyacichthys; species Rhyacichthys aspro. Next base: position 13,623,351 of record CM072156.1, read on the forward strand.
AACAAGGATTATCATTTACATACACTATCTGGAAACTGAAAAACATTAGATTAATATATTTAAACAATAAATACACCGTAAATTACTGACCTCTTATAGAAGTAGCCCACTGTAATGCCTGCACCAAGCATAATTATAATAGCCATCATGAGGATGCCAAGGACATACCCTAAAGAGTAATGAGAACTTTTAAAAAACACTTTAAATTTAGAATCATGTCTTTTCTGCATGAATGTTTCACATACCAAGAATGCCCAGATCTTTTTTCTTTTGGGGGCCTTTCCGTACTCTCTGGCTGACTCCCATAACTGGCTGCACTTGAGCAACTTCTCCCTGAGAAGATCCTGTCTTGACAGTAGGAAAACTCTCAGTAGAAGGATAGGTATCTGTAGGACGAGGGGGCTCAGCCTCTGATGCAGGTGTATTTTGGTCTGAACACAAGGACACAATGGCATTAGTCAATTATTTTTATTAAGTTACATTTTATGAGTTGTGCAGACAGCAGAAGCTAAGACAGGTTACTTTACTTGAGTAATAAGTAAGATTACTTGTTCTCAAGTAAAAGTAATCTTACTTTAACTTTAGCAACTCACACCGTGCAGCTGCAATATACACCTACATCTCATTTTATCATATAGAGTAATAGAAGCAATTTGCTAATGAGAGAAGTGTTTTGTCCCTGTTTTATCCTCCATTAACTATCCACTAACAAACTGACTATATTTATAAAATAAGATAGTGTTGCTTAAAAGAAACATAACTCAGTAGTCCTCCTTAAATAAAACACTAAGAGTAAGTACAGGAAACAAGTATTTCATAAAAGGACACACAAAGTTCTAAATTACTTTTTTCTTGTGTAAACAATATGCGGAGCACAATGGTAATAAACATAATCATGTTTTCTTTCTAGAAGATAATGGATGGCCTTCTCCTGCCCCTATGTTTTATCAACAACATGCAATATATCACTAAACCACTGTTTATTCATCACTCACAATGGTAATATATTAGGTTACATTGTTTAAAATTCACAAACTTCGATCTATAGTTCCTAATCCCACTTGTGCACATTAAATGCACTTTGAGTTGTGTTGTCTCTAAGTGCTTTAACTGAGCCACGCGGTTTTCCATTTCCTCTAGTCTGATAACATTAGCACTGACGTACAGTGTCTAGAGCAGAGAAAGTCCTGAGGTTGCTCTTGTGCACTTACACCAAGAGTAATCAGTTAGTGAGAGAGAGTGGAGAGCATATGATTTGTAACATGTGTCACAAATAGGCAGGACATGCTTGAGTCTATTTTAGGAAGCAAAAAGCCTCCACTGGAAATAAACATCTGCTCTTTAACTCTTTTTCCATCTTGACTGTATAAGTTGTTGTTTATGAACTCGTCTAATGTTAAAGGGCATGAAGTCATACATTAAGTCAGCCAACTACCTGCCGTCTCCATGGGAAGACTATTCCTCTCCACCAATCAGCACAAGTTTGGGGTGTGGTCAACTTTTTTTTTTTTCAAACTTCTGAGTCTGACATGTGACTGCAGACATTGTTATTGTGACTTGACTTGGCATTTGAGTCAATAAGGCAGACTTTTTGTAGTAACTGTGACCGACTGACCCATTATTCCAGCATAACATGAGAAATGTAGCTACCATAAGTCTTTTTCTAACTGAGTACATGACATTTTAGGCATGAATTTTTGCAACCAAAATAAACTGGGGTTTTACAACTTTTTCTTTACCTTTAAAAACATTGACATATTCAAAAGAAAAAAAAAGTAACAAAAGAAGCTATTCATTGATGTAAACCAACAGTGCAGTTAAATATGCAAATATTTTTTGATTCCTATGCTAGCATTCTGTTTGTACCTGAGCATGTCTCAATATTGCAGAACTCCCTCTGGATTGTCCCATCTGGGCCAGTAATGTAGCACCAAGGCCTCTCAGCCAAGTCTGGATTTCGGCAGTAATTGTGATCTCCAACACCTATGAGGCAAACATAAAAACACACACACAAACCTTTAAGTGTGAACGAAATGGACTTCTTCTGTCTATTTGTCTGTCCTGGAGGGGGTAAAAACCACTAGACTCATGAATCATTAACACTTATTCATCACACTACAATGAACAGGCTGCCAAGAGGAGCAGAGAGGAAACTGCAGCTGCTGTGTAGATGGAAGAAGCCATTTAACAGCACAAACAGGCTGATGTATGGAGCTGTAACACAATGTTGTGCTGTAGAGGACCTCTATGTGTTTACTGCACCTTGAGATTACTTTAAATTCTGTATCAACAATCTGTACACAGAGTGAGCATAAGAGATAAGATGTTTTCAATGTGCCCATGAACATAATACAATAAGCACAGCACAGTTTATATCTGCTCCAACAAAACAGTGATTACTAATGAGAAAAATGGAGTGAATGTGGGCTGTTTACCTGTTTCTGAATCTGAATGGTCTCTAACATCATAATCTCTGGTAGAGTTGGTCCATTTCATACAAGTCAGACCAGAGGAAGTGCTCTGTTGATATCCTCTATATTCCACTCCATTGGATCTAATACAATCTGCAAAGGAAAACAAAGCAATGAAAATTTGTTTTATGAGAAAAAGCAGGCTTTTATAAAGAAAGGCATAAAGTAATACCTTTTGTGTTCTGACTGAGCACAGTGATGTCCACAAAAGCCACGCTCAGGAAAACAAGGTGCAAAAAGAGGAACATTTTGAGGAGCTGATTGCATTTACTACTAAGAATAAAATATACTACGATGGACACAAAAATGTTTCAAAAAAGGACAGAGAGCCTATGCTGAATCCATCAGACACACTGCTCTTTTCGCTGGGTCCTTGTTTTTGTCAGGGGCAGGACACAGCTTTCTTCGTAAACAGCCTTGAGTGGGAGGAGGCTTGTGAGCTGCTCTTTGCAGCACAGACTGCTAGGTCCTAAAGCCTTCCTGTCTTCATGCACACAAGAACACAGTACGTAAACTCCACATAGTTACTAATGCTCAAAGGAACATACATTTTGTGTCTGTATGTGTATAGAGTCTGCTTTCATTACAAAGAGAGTCATTACATTTCTAAATAAACAAAGCAATGACAAACAATTTTAAACAAGAGCACAAAATTCAACATTTTCAAAGTGTAGTCACCTGTCCAGTTTTATTTGTATATAAGAAAATTGTGCATCTACAAAAACTGACATTCTCCTCTCTTTCCCTTGAGGCTATTATTGAACAGTATTTGTCAGTGACTGTGAGGTGAATAGTGAAAACAGAAAGCTGCTGGTTCACTGATGGAGAAGACATTACACAGTGTCCACTAAGCTACTCTTTAAACAGATGTCTAGCCAGTTTTTGCACAATCACTAGAGCAAACTAAAGACATCTGTTGTATCTGGCACTTAGTGTGTCACTCTGTTCATGGATTAGTCGAGGCATATTCAAGAAGTGGCTGGACACTGAGACATTTACACTAATATACTTAAAGTGTACAGGTGTGAGTTTCTGTCATTTAACAGTTTATTAGAAAAATATATATATTTATTAAATCTATTTGTCAGCAAGCCATCCAAATGAATTTAATAAAACATTTACATCAATATCAAAAATGAACAAAGCATGATGACAAGCAGAATGGAAGACAGAAACCATTCAGTAATAGGTACTGTTTGATTTACTGGGCTGTGTTCCCTGCTATCATAGTAAATCATTTAGCAAGTAGGAGATTTGATTAAAGCCCAGAGTCTCCTCATTAACATTAACAAAAGAACAGCTCTTATCAAACCAGATGGACACCTGTTTTTTCTTTTTATACACCTTTAACTCCCTGGAAACATGCTTTTTAAGCTAAGGCAGCTGTATGCCCTTGTTCAGGGTGAAGCAGTGGGCTAAATGGTTTACTTGAACTTGTCTTGGAATAGAACAAAGTGCAAGCCCTTATTTACATTTACAAACTGAACAGGTTTTGTTCACAACGCAGAGGTGGCTTTGTTGAAACCTGAGTATCATCTGTTACACACAAACAAATCGAAATCTTAAAATGACAACTTTAATTCATTCATCATCCCCCCTGTCTTAAACATTTCTTGTTGATCTACTGTTGTTATAATAAAAGTTAAAATGCGCAACAATAAAAAAAATCTGTGTGGTGGTAAGTGGTAGGATTCTATGATGTAAGCCTTTTCAGGATTGAGTGATCCATTGTGGAAAAAACAGCTCTCAATCAGATTCAGTCAATCATCTTCAGCCCCATGTGGCTGCGGAAAATGGACACTTCTCCGGGCAGAAGGCCTCTAATAGAGCATTAAACCACACGTGATATTTCCCTACTGGGCACTAGGCGGCCAATTTTCCAAGAGGCTGTTGGATTACGTCACCACATTACTCTGGATTCTGCTGATTTCTACAACATATAAAAACAAATGAGTGTTTCTTAGGAATAAGAGCTGGTATATAGAACAATATGTGTACTTATTCATAAGGGTGTTTTCATCTAGAGCTCTCATTATTGTAACTGACTGCAGTTACTCAGCTCTTACATAACTGAATGAGGTGTCCAAGTACTTGGGTACTGCAGATTCAGCAGTTGTAGCCCTCATTCATGACTGTCTGTACAAGTAGTCATGCGTATTCCTGAAATATCCACAGGTAATTTTATCTGGGGCTTAACTGCAGAGAGGCTTTCACCCGGTGAGGCTCCTGAGCTGCATCACTTCGACAGTTCTCCAGCCAGAGCAGCTGTGAAAGCAGATGGAAAGTGGACACCATTCTCACTTAACAGAGCACAGACATCCTGGACAGTCTGGTGCAGAGTGGAAGAATCACAAATGTGTCGAACATCGCCACATGATTTTATGAGCCGCATAAGGAGGGCAGCCCGGGTTAACAGGCCGCATAGAGTGCTGTGAAAGTGTGGTTCTGTGAGGAGAGTTAGCCATGTCAGCAGCTTGCCTAAAGAGAAAGTGAACATGTCACATTAAAACAATAAAGGGATAAACTTTAAATGAATTTTGAAATATTGTGTGCTACCTGACTGTAGTTCTGTGCAGACTGTAAGGTCATCCAACACCTGTGAGCAGCTCTCCTCTGCCCAGGCACTCAGGTGTTTCACCAAAGCACAGGATTCAGTGCATTTATCAGCCATCTGCAGCAGATAAGGCAGCACCTGAGCAGACATCACTGATGGCTCTGCAAACACATTGGCTTTGTCTTGTTCGTACAAACTGACACACCTGAATGAGAAGACAAAACAGTTAGGCAATCATTTTCTGTTCTTGTAAAAGGTTATTGATTTAGTATGGGGACACACCCATTTTCTAAGGCCTCTTTCTGCAGAGATCTGAGGCCAGGCTGCGGCAGGTGAGACAGTAGAACGTCCAGAGTGTCAGGTGTGTCCCAGCAATGTTCCAAAAGATGGTCCAGTAAAAAGGGAAGGGCCTTGTTCACCTGCATAATGTAGATGTTTCCCGGTGCTCCTCCAATGCTGTGATGCAGCATTGAGGCAAAAAATGCAGCTTTCATCCTTACTTGCTCACTTTGGTCTTGAAGTAAGTAGAGGCCTATGTTGATCAATCTGCAAAAAACCCTCCAACATTAGGACTTTCTGTGGCACACAGTAAATCCCTTAATCATGTTTGATGTTTCAGTACCTGATTATCATGGCTGGATGACTGTGATGTTTCAGGCTGTGGCTCATAAATGAAACTCCAGCCAAATGCAAAGCCTCTGCACAAGCCATCCTGAGTACCTCAGGGGCATGTGGTGAACAATGGCACTCCAACACTTTACACCAGCGCTCCACAGTAGAAATCCTAGAACTTTCACAAGATAAAACAATTACATGTGCTAAATACTACAAACTCAATTTGTGGTAATAAAAATGGGTTCTTACCAGTGATGTAAAAGCAAACTAACAACACACAGAGCCTGAGACAAAAACTCAGGCCCACCTCTCTGGTCCTCCAGATCCACAAGCAACAACTCTAGACATTCAAGCAAAACGGGCTCTTCAAGTGCTGATTGAGGTAGATGTTGAGGCAAAAGAAGTTCCCCTGTAGTTGACATTGTTACAAGTGCTGAGAGATACATCTGGCGATATTCTACAGAGTAACTCATCAGTGCATCCTGAAGGTTTGCCTAAATGAAAAAAAAAAATCAGTAAAGTCTGGTGCCAACATGGCGCCATAAATAAATCAACAGAACATACTTTTTCAAAACTGTTAATATTGTTGAAATAAACAAACTGTTTGGACCCACATCCAGTCTGTTGTTAAAATAAGAATTATGCAGCAATATAATTTAGTACCAGTCAACTAAATTTAAGATTAATTTAAAACCTGTTTCTGGTTCTTATTATTGTGCTATTGTGCTCTGAGACAGAGTTGTTTTTCTAAAAGTTGCTCAACTGGTTTTTGTTGTTTGCTTCAGTGCTGAAATTGAGCACATTAAACCTCACCTGTAACGCCCTCTGGACCGGCTCTTTGGTCTGCTGTGAACTGCACCCATCCAACACCCACTTAACCAGCATAAGCTTCACATCAGGGCTCAAAGCAGAAAACTGTTTCCAGACTTGACATGCCCACTGGAGGTCTGTGCATAGAAACTGAACTGCTCTTTGATGGAAGGATGATAGACCAATCTGTCAACGTAGCACATTTAAAGCATAAGAAAACATTAAAAGTAAGTCATTAAAGTATTTTAACTTTTAAAAGTGTGTTGCACACCTGAAGCTCCCATTGAGGCTTCTGGAGCTCTTCAGCCAGTATGTCATCAAGTTTTGAAAGGAACAACTCAGAACAAAATCTTCTTAGGGTTTCCACCAATCCAACATAGGCCATTCTCACAAGAGGGCAGCGCTGAGCTTCAGTTGCCAACCACAGTGACTCCTCTACTTTATTCAGCATCTTGCTCAAGTCTGTTGTAGCACTACAGAAAAGAAAAAGAGCATTTCAGAGCTACACATAAGTGTGTTATAAATAATAAAACAGCTCACCTTTGTGTGCAAAGAGCTCTTTCTAGGAGAGCTTTGATCTGTAGGAGGTGTCCGTGCAACCAGTTGTGACAATATTTCTGTTTTGGGCTCGGGACCTGTGCCATCAATGTGAGAACGATTTTCATATTTTCTGAATGGGGAGTCATGGCTACCAGAGCCCTGGACGCCATTACTCTTACGCTGTAAATTGGACTAGCTGACAGCTGAACTAAAGGGGATAAAAAGTCTGACAAAGATCTGAAAAGTAAAACCAAAACAGACAACAATAAAAGACACCTTAATTTAAAGTTAAGGAAATCTGGATGAATGATATGAACTGTGAAGACTCACTGTGTTGGGTCTCGTGTACCAGGATGCAGTTGTGCTAACAAAGTGAGAATAGGGTAGAGCGAGGGCTTGAGGTGAAGCCTAGCCTCATTAGCGTGACCATGTAAAACATGTGCTGCTTCTTTTAGTTCTGCCAGGAGGAATGGCTGCAGCTCACTATAATGGAAAAAGAAAGCAGTAGAGGACATCCCTTTTTGTGCACTTCCATCTTCGTCATTGCTGGGACAGTGACCAAGCATTCGAGAGCACAGAGAGCCTGGAAGTTGATATTTCATTTATTATCATATTATACACATATAAAAGTGAATATGAATGTAAATATCTAAGTCTCCTACTGTATAGTTGTAAGGCAGCATTTCTCATGGCCCAGCAGGAAGAACTTAGCAGAGTAAGTGACAGGATGGCAACAGTTGGAGCAAAATGAAGGACGGCAGACCCGAGAGCTGTGCCACGAAAAAGTGCTTGCAGAGTGTGAACCGCACACACCTGAAAGAGTAAGAAAAGTGTTCAAAAGTGCCAGACAAAAATAATCCACATATCCACCGTAGTTAAAACCTGTGGGAGGTCCAGGGTCTGATCCCAGCTCTTAGGAAGAGGAGCTTTGGCCGTGTCCAGTAAAATTTGCATACTCTGGGCTAAAAGAGGCCGTGCCTTACTGGACTCCTCGGCTGAAAGCACACACAAGATGAGCATCGGCAAACCTGCAGCACGCCGCGTCACAGAAGTGGATCTGGGGGACTTGATGACCTGCAAACCCTGTTGGTGAAACAGACACCAAATATTCCTATGGAGAATAAACATAAGCAAACATACATAAGACAAACATACATAACTACTCACTTGTTTTAACATGTCAGATGGGATTTCCTTAAGTTCTTGGTCATTACTCCTTAGTAGACAGGCACAAAACTTGGTAAAACCAATACAGCAACCCTCTACTGCCCCCTGGTGTAAGTCAATGTTTTTATTTAGTTTAAGAAAAAAAGTCTTGAGCCTTGCACCTTCTTAATGTTTTATAAAACTCACCCAGTGACGGCATTTTAACAGAATATTCCAAAATACTTTTGATGCTCTTATTACATCTGGTTTGGCGAGGAGGCAGCCAGTGGCTTGGGAACGATTCAAAACATGCTCTACCAGAGAACCTAAAAATATCCCTGTTTCCTAATGGTGCAAAAGACACAATCAACAACAAATACACATTACACAGTTTAAAAAGAGTGCTAATTTATGTGTTACCTTGAGTGAGACCCAGCAGCAGGTGAGAACAAGGCTATGTTCTTCTGACAGCAGAACACACTCCTCTTGATCATTGTGGCTGCCAGATGACTGGGCAATTATAGAAGTGATGGCATTCCCCATTTCACAAAACGAAGGGGGTGCATCTAAGATAGAAAAAAAAAATAGTACAAGTGTGCAAGAACAGTGGACTCAGGATGCTGTTTTCGTTCATCCAGATATCTCCGTTACCTTGCTCATTGCCGTAGCCACCCTGATCTCCATATAATACACCCAAAAGCAGACGAGAGATGTTTTCCAAAAGGTCCAGTATATCAGTGGTCAGGCTGGAGTCAAGTTCATCACAGATGTTGCTGGGCGATTCAAACAAACACCTCTGAAGGGCACTCAGGATTCCTAAAACATCAGTTTTACAACCCATTTTTTCCTACAGTTATGACAAGGAATTTTAGGTTGCACCATGTAATGTCCCACCGTGTATAGGCCTGGTCCTGGCAGCAAGCATCATGTCAGACTTGGCTGTACGATAATGTTCCTCCAGTTCTTTGACCAGAAATCTCACAACACTGAAGCCCGTGGGTTTACATTCACAACTGAGAGTAATATTGTCCTCCAAACAGTGATATGATCTAGAGATACAATATCTAATATCAAGATCATTTATGGTAGGTAGCCATGGATACAGGGTGAGGGTAAGAGGGGGCATAACTTACTTCTGACAGAGCACCTTTATCATCAGCGCTGCCATTTGAGCCTCATGCACTCGAGGGCTGCAGAGAAGCTGTTTGGTCCGTGTCAGCAGAGCAGCAGAAACATTGTTCGGAAAACTGGGTGGGAAAAATCTCAACAACAAATTTGCCGAAAGCTCACGAATCTGTAAAAAAAAATTTTAATTTACAATTTGACATGTGGCAATGAATAATAGATATCTTTGTAGTTGTGCTACCTCATTTGTAGAATCCTCCAAACAGCTGATAAGCACAAGCTGTTTTGAAATGCAGAAGAAATCCCACTGTCCTCTTTGCTTGACATAACTAATGAGACACCCCATATTCACTGCATGAAACAAGAAGTTATAATTGTAGATTGCATAAAAAGGTATTAAAGTGGGTAGCCTTCAGATTATGATTGTATTTCAGGATGGCAGTCCTGAAAACGCACCAGGAGGTTGTCCTTTCCTTTTGGACGGGCTCCATGTGTCTGTGCATGTTTCAAGCACAGCAGAGAGCAACAGCAAAGCAGTCTTCTTCCTTTGATAGCTATGTCCTGGAGCCAGATAACAGTATGGAAGTTGCCCCACCCATTCAATAAACCCTATGAAATTAAGATTATTAATAATTTGAGAAATAAACTGCTGTACTTATTAGTTGGTATTTATGAGATGCAAAATGAGACATCTCACCTATTCCCTGATCCACTAAGTTGTTGAGCTGCTGTTTATTGGCAGTATCTTGTTTCTTTTTGCTCTTTTGAACTTTCACAAAAGACAAGCAGCTATCTCTAATACGAACCAGGAACCTCCTTATTCCAGTCTGAAAATGTTGGCGAAAAGGTGAAGATTCACAGTTTAGGTTTTGTGGAATAAAGCTCCTCATTAATTCAAGCTCCTCTGGAGTTGGACTGTCGTTTGTCTTTGGGCTGCAACAGAGGAGGCTAAAAGCTGCCAGACGGACTTTGTCATCTGCAGACTCTAGAGCTAAATGAAGGATCTTAAGAATGGCACTACCCTGCAGAGTCCAAGGGCAATGTCCTGTAGTTGCACGATAGGAGCTCATAATACAGGCCCAAGCATAAAGGTGATTCGGGGAGCTTGGATTTAGAGAAGCCAGCAGTGGCTCCAGAGCAGAAGGAAACACCTGAAAAGTGCATGGCAACAAGTGCGTAGAGCTGTTGTTTTGTAAAAGAGGCACATCAGATGTAAGCGCCTCAAAAAGGACTGACTTCCAACGCTTTGCCCACTGATTGGCAAGGTACAGTTCATTGTCAAAGTTGTGCAGCTCTTGCCTCTGCTGCTGGATCAGACATTTGTACAGCTCTGAGCCACATGGAGACAGGTGATTTGTGGACAAACACTTCAGCAGATGATTTGGTATTTCAGGATAATTATCCAGCACCTTTTAGTTAAAAAAATAAAATCAGAGAGGCCACAACTCTATAAACTACATCTGTAATGTATGTTTCTCACCATGTCAGTACCCAAATATGGGAGAAGTGCACATAACTGGTAGTATTTGGCTTTATTTTCCAAAGGCAAACCAGCTATCCTCTGAAGCAAAGTAGAACAGAGTGTCTTCTCAGTGTCAGCAGACAGCTCACAGTCCATTTGGTAGAGATCCAGCAGCAGGCAGAAGGCAATACGGGCAGATTCTGACACTCCTTCTACCTGTTGGTACAAATCTGTTGTCATGAAACAAACTTAACAGCACTACATCATAGTTACGATTCTAGACAGGTTTACTTTGGATTACTAGAAAGAAGAACACAGAACAAAGAAAAGGTTGTTTTTTATGAAAAGCAGCAACATAACTGACTCACTGGGCTGTCTGCATTAGTCCAGATTATGTGAATAAGCTGTTGTTGAAGGCTGCTGCTGTCAGACAGAAGGCGGACCCCTGTCATCTTCCAAATATCAGACATGTAGTTCTTCACCTTCTTCAGCCAAAGAGTTAACACTAAAACAACACACAATAGTTAAATATGTAATCTGGCCTTTTCACAGTTTGAAAAACCAAGCTAGACCTCACTAACCTTCAAAGGCAAAATAGTGACAATCCAATTTCTCCTCACACAAACTGCATATTACAGGAAACAAACCATTCAGCAGTAAACAGATCTAAAGAGAGAAACAACAACATTAAAGTAGGTGGGAGCACTAAACTCAAGAAAACATATTGCACAAAAAATATACTTCTGTGGCTTCAGTATTTGAACTGAGCAGGACATGAGGTCGACAGCAGGTCAAGAGTCCTCTGCTCACAGCAAGTATGGCCACTCCGTCCTCTGTGGCAGGTCTGCAGTTCACCTGGAGACCACCGACAGTTAGAATCCAGGGCTCTATAAAGTAACAGGTACATTCACACAGTCTTATGAAACATGCGTAACAGAATAATTTATATTAATAATATAATAAAAGGCAGCTTAGTCATCCTGACATAGTGAGTATGTGCTTCTAACTGTTAAGTGTATGTACCTTTATGTGAGACCTGAAGTAGACCCCATGCAGCATGTCCCACTGCTGGGCTTTGTGACGTGTTAAGCAGCATGGCCACTGCAGTAGCAGCCAGAAGACGAGTGTCTCGGTTACAGCACTGAAACAATAGATAAAAGACAGAAAAACTGAGCAGATATACATTAACTCTGGCCTGCACAATAAATCACAATTTCTTTGATTGATAAAGTATTGCATTATTATTATGTATTATTATATAAAGAGTGATCGATGTGAGAGACCAACAGCCAGAGATTTTATAAGAAACCTGTCCAAGTATGATGTCCATAAGAGCTTGCAGGATCTTTTCTGCAGCTTGGCTCCCTTCCACTTTTGTCCACACGACTGGAGACACTTCACTGGGCATCAGCTGAAAAATCTGCAAACACAACTGCAAAGAGCAGATATTAGGTGTATTACACTTTTTACTCAGAGGTTGCTTTATATATGTTTAATTGACATACCTTCACAGCTTTGTAACAGAGTGGTCCATCTGTTAAGGATTTAGCTTGAAGTACCACAGAAAAAAGTTCAGCCACTTTTTGCATTAAGGACAGACATGATTCTTGGCACACCTCTCGACCGACAACGCTGTCTTCCAGAAACATACAAGCTAGAGAATAAGAGGTCCATTAGAAAAATGCATATGCAGCAAAATATTAGCTTGTGTTTATATTATAACAAAACGAACCTCTTTGCAGATCCTCCAGTGATAACAACTGAAAAACAAGACAAGATGTTGTCTTAAGTCTTAACTGTTGCTTTAATGAGCAAGTGTAGACACTGTACTCAATACCTGGTCAGTATGGATGATGGTATCCAAACAGTCTTTGATTTCTCTATAAACCAGATGGTGGTTCACTTTTGCCAGCTGTTGCAGCATCTGAAAAATCATGATGAATACTATGTTAGAAAGTACTGCTGTTTGAAGGATCTAACACTAGGAGAACATAGTGTACATCTTACCTCGTCCACTTTCCCACAGGCTGTGGACATGTTGACTGTTTGTATCTGCAGAGAGATGAGAAGTCTGACGAGCATCAGCAAAAGGCTTTCCTCTAAAGCGGACAACTGTTCGTCGGAAACACGCTTTAGCAGCTGCACAGCCTCCTCCAAACATCTCTCTTTAGACCTTTTCACTGTAAGCCTATTCATGCAAGGAACTGATGGTTATTTCATTTCGCCTTGTACTAGCATGTGTCAAATATTACTGTCATGTTGAAAGCTACCAACCTGGAGTACTCTGACAGTTTCTCAGAAAAGAGTCTCAGAGTATGGCTCACATTGTCTTTTGTTCGTTCATCAATAATGACAAACTCCTGCAGACTTGTCACTAGTTCATCAAACAACATCATTGTGTTATTTGAAGTTAAAAGCCACACTCTTTTCAGATCCTGGCTGTTCACTGGACCCACGTTGGTATTCTCTACTTCTACTGCTGTGAAGCTCACTGTTTTTGTTTACTGCCCCCTGGAGGCTAAAGTCTGTCTATGCTGGAAAGGAGATTTGTCTAGTTTTCTGTGTTGTAGAACAGATGAAATATATTCGTGTAGAAAAGGTGCAGGGGAATCATTATCCCTGATATGGTTGATATGTGATATTTATCTGAAACAGTGCGCCATCACCTGGTGGACTACAGACCAGACGAGGGCGCTCTACGAAATGTTTGAATGTGGTTTTCTTCAGGACATTTCCGGGCTGTTGCCAAGACGATCTCACATAGTTTACAAATATGTCTACACTCATATAAATGGATCCAAATGGCTAAAGCTGTTCTCGTCTTCGTTTTGCTCCACGTTTGGTTTCCTTTGCTGTGCAGTTCTGCGTCCGATACGCAAGATATTGGTAAGACATTTATTAGTACTGATTTTCTGATTAGGAGCTAAAAAGCTAGCTAATGCTATTCAACAACTTTAGGTTGAATGGTGTCTGAGGGTTTGGTCTCACAATAACTAACAGACATGTGCTCGTGTGCTCTGTAGTGTTTCAGCCCCCTTATCTGACCGCACATTGGCCCACGGTCACGGCACTGTTACTTGGAAACACGTCAAATGTCACTCTGAACTTGCAGACAGTGTCGCCTTCTAATGCATCAGGTAACCATAAAACAAAAGGTGTCCTACGTATTAACATATTTTGCAAGAAGTTACTTCATGAGATTTGTTTACAGGCAGCTTTGGGCCACCTTCATGTGTGCCTGGGATGACCCAGTGGATACTTACAAATGAACAAGTGGGAAAGGTACAGTCATTTATTTAAGCTGTCAACAATCATATTGTTTCATTTGTACAATCAGTTTCTAGTATTGGTAATAAAATGATTGTGTATTTATGCCTTTGCAGACTGTTGTTCAAGTTAGGCTCAGACTTAACAGAAGTCTGCGTTTGTGTGGTCTTAATGAGACAGACGCCGACTGCTGCATGAGACCACTCTGTGTTCTGGAGACCCTTCAAGTCACTGCTTGTGTAGGAAATGCACCACAGGCTTTACTACTTATTCAGGTCAAGATTTATTCAATGTTGGTTTCCACTAACACTGAATTTGGTAAGTCATAAACTTTTCAATAGAATCTAAAACCTCAGTATTTTACAATATGTTAATCTGTTATTCATTTATCAAATTCAGATAATAAAACAGTTATTCAAAACCAAGTGTACAAACCACTGGGAGCATGTCCCTGTGACCTAACTTTCAGCGCTTGTGATGTACGATGCTGCTGTGATCAGGTATTTACACCTGTTTCTATATATCAGATTTGCTATTGATTGATTGATTAATATTTTCTCAAACAGGACTGCTCTACTGAGGATTTACAACTCTTTAAGCACCACTGTCTTCTTGGGCCTTTTGGTGGACAGGTTTCCACTCCAGAATATCAGTGCTCTGTCCAGTCTCAAAACTCTCCTGATTGGTTTCCATTCTTATGTGTCACCTCCCCACCTGAGAATAACCCCTACCTTGGACTCTTTTACCAGGGAAACACAATGTAAGAAATGTCTGTGTATACAGCAACATTTTTTATTAATGTTATTAAGAATAGGGATAATGTTTTTTTTTCTTTTGCTTTAGAGTTCCCAAGCCTGGCATGTCTTTTGGAAGCTCTGCTTTACTATCACCATCAATATCAAATGCATATATCGAAGGAAGTCCCATTTTGACGTCAAATGATCAGTACTTTACTATTCCACGGGTAAGTGCATTCAGGTCCTAGAAAACATTCAAATAGTAAATAACAGGCCATATATATAAAAAGAATGCTGCTCACAATTATGTTTTACAGATGCTTAATGGACACTGTGTAACAAATGCCCCTGTGGCCTTTTTGAAAAACTTTGATGTTAGATGTGTAACCATGATACAGTCCTGCCCAAATGAACCTCCGTTACAGACAGAAATAGTAGATTTAAGGACTGTTGTGAAGAATGGCATTGGAGGTGCGTTTTTCTTCCACATAATACATTCATAATTAATATAAATAACTTAGCAAGGTTGTTGTAGTTCTTGTGAACACTTTGATTATATGTCAATTTTAAAACTCACAGGTGATGTTTTAGTGGATGTAACTGACAAAGTGGCCACTGATTTAAGAGACTTTATTTTAAGCAGAAAATATTTTGGATCTTCAGGTATGGAAATGGCACCATCACTATAAACTTAGATACTATTTACTTAATGACAAACAACATTTTAGCTAATCTTAATGTTAATTATGTACATTTATTTTCCACATTAAAGAAGTTTGTGAAAATGTGACCATGGCCTTGGATTACAACTTTTACTGGAAAGGAAATGGGATCGCACAAATCACAGTAACACGCACTGTTGGGACTCTAATTCTGAATGGCAGTGGTAAGATGTAATAGTGTTCACATATACTTGATAAGACAGATTCTCTGCCCAACTATAATTTATGTTTATGTTCTGTTTATGATAGTGACAATAACAACAAGGTACTCTACCACATTTATAAATGGAGACTTAACAAGTGAGCCCAATTCTGGTAACCCAGGTAAAAACAATAGAACAAAAGAACATCAGCCTGATTATAGCCTCAAATGTTATATTGTCTTTACAGCAATGTAAAATGCTTTGTAATTACAGGGTATCAGGTGGGAAAATCTGTAATTGGAGGAATCATGAACTCTTCAATGGAGAATAATACAAGCCTAATACAAAGGGCATCAGTCAATCTTTGGAAACCAGGTACATTACATAATGCAGTGTGATCATCCTGTGAAGTAATGTCTTTACTAGTTTACAAAATTGATTTAATGATTTCTAATGGATTTCTTTCTGCTAGTAAATAATGGACTTTGTTCAACTGCTGAGACCAAACCTATTTTGTTTGGTGAAAATTCAACATCTGGATGTTTGCTTCCTGTCAGTCAGCAAAATCTCACTCAGTGCAGTCTTCTGAGGTCTGACTGTCTTGTCTCAATTAATATTTGTTATGTGATTCTGTTATAATATAAATAATATTTATTTTTAGAAGATCTATATGTTTTTGATTGTCCTTTAGAGATGCTGTAACTTCTCTTCAAGAAGCTTTGGTTAAAGCTACGTTTGTCGCTAGGAATGGACAACCAGATGCTATAAATATGGCTGACTGGCTAAATATAAGATGTAAGGAGTTTATGCAAAGAGTTGATCTATTGCTGTTTTACTTGTTAATAAAATGAGGATCGGGTTTACTCTTACTTTCCTTCACTTTACAGTTGTAAGCCTGAACACAAGTGGAACCATGGAAAGCACAAACAGTTCATGCACTGATGTCCCATCCCACCTGAATATCCTTGTCTGGAGTCTTGTCACTGGCTTTGTAGATGGCATTCCTCAAAAGTATATTAAAGCAATGCAAATCAGGTATGTCTAAATTATGTCTTTTACAAAGGTTAACTTGTTTATAGTAAACGGACGAGTGTTTTTAGTAACATACCTTGACATGAGTGCATGAAGTAAGTGTAAACATGTAAAGGTATGATATTCAAAAACATTGGTTTGTTTATAATAAACTTTAAGAAACAAGTAAATAAAGGTTTTATGAATGGTATTCAATTTGCATGTGTTGTAATTGTTTTAATGGATTTGTACTATAGCTACAGCTTGTCTACATGGAGACTGGATTGTGGAGGAGGGGACCATTCAATATGCATAGATCCAACAGAAACTCAGTTGTTCCCTGTTACTTCTTCTGTCACGTTTATTGACATTCCTTTTAACACAGGGCCACCAAAAAGCAGGTGATTTTTCATAACTCTATTAGAATTAGTGATTGGAGCCAATAATATTACTAAATGCTTTTCCATAGTAAATATAAGGTGCTATTTATTTTTATTACCAGATATCAAATCAACTTCACTGAGTATGACTGCAGCAGGAATGATGTATGTTGGCCTGAGCTTGCCTTCCCTATTACCAGATTTTACACAGGTAGGAATCCTAATAGTGTGAGAATAGTGTCTTCATTGTCTTATTGCGCTGCCATTTTTTAATTTGTATCTATACTTTACTGCTATTCTTTTAAAACCCTTTTCAGGTGAGCCATACTCCCAAGCACTGGCTAAAGGCCTTATCTTGGTTTTCTTCTTCATCGCTGCTTCTGTGCTTGGGACACCTTGGAGACAAATACGCCAGATATGGAACAGTCTCTGACATAGACACCTAAACACGTGTAGTTGTTGAAATATAATATATTTTGACATTTTAATAAATGTATATTTCTGTGTGATGTACATATGTCATTATAAATAATTGTGTTGGCATATTTTGTAATAAATTTCATTAATGAATAGAGCTCACTTGGCCCTAAAGTTTTAAGTTAGGAGATGGTATTATATTATTAAGGTATTATACATGAGGCATTTTTCACATTTATAACAAATATCACTTGAAAAACAGTTTGTTTTAAACTGTTTACCAGACTGTCTGGTTACACTATTGAGGGTTTGAAGAATGATTAACTTTGAGGCTAAAGGCACTGATGGCGTTTCTCGGGACGTCACAAACCCGGAAGTGCTGTTCATTGGAAGTTGAACCATGGACGTATTACACGGAGTGATGTGAAGTGACGTGGAGTATTGTGGATATGTAACTAAACCAGAACTTCTTAAACTATGAGTTGAGTTAAAGACAAGGGGGTTTTCTTACGGATTTGATACAGAGGGTAATATCGTCAGAAGTAGTTTCAGCCAAAGAAGTTTTACTCAGCTTAAAGACACGACTCCGCCGGTTAGGTTTAGCTCAAGCTAATATTAGCAAAAAGGCTTTTGGTAGCTATCTGAAGTCAACTAGATAAGTAACATACGACGTGTCACTGACATTTTAGCATGTACTGCTAAATGAAAAAAATGCAGCGGTTCAACTGCTTTGTTAACATTAGCTAAACTATCTTGGCAACATCCGCTTACAATTGGAGTGGGGAATAATCAGAGAGCGCTGTCAACATGAGCTCCTTCCTGCGAAGTGAGGAGATGTGTTTAGCCCAGCTATTTCTACAGTCTGGATCTGCGTACGACTGCATTAGTGAACTTGGAGAACTGGGACTTGTGGAGTTCAGAGATGTAAGTCCTGCTAAACAACTTTTAATTGTCATCAAAGTGGTTCTACAGTTGGTGCTTGTGGAGTGTGACAAATTATCCGAGTCTGAATTATTTATCCATATGTGAATGAAATTGCCTTTCATGTAACCAAGGTATTAATCCATAACATATGTCATTTTTAGCTCAATCCCAATGTGAATGCTTTCCAAAGAAAACATGTCAATGAGATTAAAAAATGCGAGGAGATGGAGAGAATTCTGGGTAAGCACAAACCCTTCAAATGCCACTCATAGTATTTATTTGGTGTGAAATAGTCAAATTGGCTTTTTTCTATCGCAGTAGTAGCATAGTCCACAGCAGGAAATACAAATATACCCCTTCACAGAAGAATGGCATGTGTTTGAGATGTGACTTTAGTTGCAGAGGAAGGATAAAGAGACACAGAGGGCTTTTTGAGCTGGAAAGACAGTGCCTACAGTCATGGGAACTGTCAGCTGGTTGTAGATTCAATTAAATGAACCACTGTCTTTAGATCGCTGAACACTCTTTAATTTGATTAAGACAAGATAATACAGTGCTGTCAGGCTTTGTGACCTAATGTTGTTTCTTTGTCCAGATCACATAGCATGCAACTTAGTATTGTTTTGTATTTTAACAGGATATCTTTTAAGGGAAATCAAGAAAGCAGACATTTCACTTCCAGAAGGAGATGTAAACCCTGTGGCTCCTCTACCCAAGCATGTCATTGGAATAATGGTTTGTTAATTGCTTATATATAACATCAGATATTATGATATACAGTAGCTATTGTTGGTTTGGAGATAGCGATACTGGATTGAAGGGATACAATGGAGTCCATTTTCAGGCCAAAAAACAAGATTGAGCCTATCCATCACTATCTTTATTTACATTCTTCAAAGTCTTTACAATTCTGGAGTCTTTTCTCTTATTGCTGTCATGATTCACATGTATGTTTCTGCATATTTGTTCAAAGGAGCAGCTGCAGAGGCTGGAAGTAGAGTTGGGTGAAGTGACCAGGAATAAAGAGAAGCTGCAGAAGAATCTCTTAGAGCTGACAGAGTACACACATATGCTACGCATTACTCGTAACTTTGTCCAAAGATCTACTGAGGTGAGTGTGTCACACTGTGGTTGTATGATTTTTTTTACCTATTGTAATATGCAGTAAATGTATATTGTAAAATAATTAAATATTTTTATTTTCTGAAAAACTACTCAGCGAGAGCCTTTACAAGTACAGTATGAAGAGTTTCCTTTTTTAGAAAAAGAAACAATGATGGACTACAGTAGCATGCAGAGACTGGGAGCCAAACTGGGGTGAGAATATCTGTGTAATTCAAGTAATGAAATAAAGTGTGTATGCAGAAAGGTACTGTTTAGACTGACCATTTGAGAACACTTCATATACAATTGTATAACTTTTTAAAGTCTTATTTCCAACATCTAAGAGTTTTTATTGTTAGTAACTGCAGGTAACTACCTTGAGTAAGATGTTTTCTCTAATGTTTTGCGGAATCACTTGCAGTTTTTGTTACTTTATTAATCTTCTACTGTTTGCAGTTTTATCTCTGGTCTAATTCACCGAGTGAAGATTGAAGCTTTTGAACGAATGCTTTGGAGAGTATGCAAAGGCTACACTATCCTCAGCTATGCTGAGGTTGAGGAGTATCTGGATGATCCTGACACTGTAAGTTACCAAAAAACATGTTAAGGCTTAATTTGGTGTTTTACTTCACTTAACAGTAAAATCAAAATAACAGTGTTTAAAGAAAATGTTTGCGTTACCCAGTGTTCCTGTTAGTAATGTTTAAGATCCTTTTGCTTACTTCTTAGCTTTTGTTAGATTTCAGTTAACGTTAGGATTTACAACAAGGTTAATTATTGAGCTCAAGGAGTTATAAAAATGCTCACACATCTCAGACAATAAGTAATATTTTAAACCTTTACTTTGTCCACGCATTGCAAAAAATTCTTCACTGGATCAGCATCTGTGTTTGGTTCAGTCTGTGATAGAAACAAAATGATAAAGCCTTTCTTCTACCAACAGGGTGAGCCTACCAAAAGTGTGGTGTTTCTGATCTCCTACTGGGGAGAACAAATTGGTCAGAAAGTCAAGAAGATCTGCGACTGGTAATAAGAATATTTGAATTGGTACTTCATTATTGGCCTAAGTCTGATTTAGGTAAAACGCCTGATCTCTGTGTTTGCTTATAGCTACCACTGTCATTTGTACCCATATCCCAGTAACAATGAGGAGAGGAACGATGTGGTGGAAGGACTGAGAACCCGCATTCAGGACCTGCACACTGTATGAATAATGCTTATTTTTCCTTACATTTAATATGTCAGCGAAAACAGTACCAACCATGATAAATTTTTTAAGATTTAAAAAATACCAAAATGGAAATTATTTTAAATGAATTGTCTTTCAATGATAAAATTATTATTGTTGTAAAACTATTGAAGTTTGTCTGAGAATAAGTTATTTAGATTGAAGTTATTTGAGTTGTTTTTCACATGACAAGAACAATGTTGATTTAAAAAACTATAAATGTTCTTTTTATAAATTATATGCCTCTTTCCCTGCCCAGGTTCTTCACAGAACAGAAGACTATCTAAAGCAGGTCTTAATCAAGGCGTCAGAATCTGTTTACACCTGGGTCATCCAGATCAAGAAGATGAAAGCCATATACTATATTTTGAACCAATGTAGTTTTGATGTAACAAATAAATGTCTTATTGCTGAGGTTTGGTGTCCTGTCGATGACCTTCCAGCCCTCAGGAGGGCCCTCGAAGAAGGATCAGTAAGAAAACTTGTACTTTTTCACAATTACAGTTTGTTACCTGCTGCATACACAACTACTACTGATACTCTGCAAGTCACCTCACTTTTTTATTTTAATGAACTATGGTTGTTGATGTTGATTGTACAAGTAATAATTACAGCAGTACAAACCAATACTGTTGATTTGATATTTCAGCGAAAGAGTGGAGCAACTGTGCCCTCCTTTGTAAATCGAATTCCCACCAGTGACACTCCCCCTACACTGATCAGGACCAACAAATTTACCTCTGGATTCCAGAACATTGTGGACGCCTATGGTGTGTGCAGTTATAGAGAGGTCAATCCCTGTAAGTGTGTCCTTATTATTTTTCTAAGTAAACAAATCCGTATATCCACACAAGTGCTTAAGCTGTGAGCAAAAGTCTAATATACATTTTGTGAATCTCTTTCTTTGCCTTTTGTCTCCAACTTTACCCTTTTAGCACCATTCACAATCATCACTTTTCCTTTCCTGTTCGCTGTGATGTTCGGGGACCTGGGCCATGGTGTTATCATGGCCCTGTTTGCCTTTTGGATGGTGTTCTATGAGAATGACCGCAAACTTAAAAATACAAGAAATGAAGTGAGTGAGCAGCCACTTGTTAACTCTTACTACATTACAGACTGTTGTGGGCTAATGTGTAGTTTGATATGTCTGTGCAGATTTGGAACACATTCTTTGAGGGCCGTTATATAATCCTGATGATGGGACTGTTCTCCGTCTACACTGGTCTCATATACAATGACTGTTTCTCAAAGTCACTAAACATATTTGGCTCCAAGTGGAATGTGTCAGCCATGGTTGATGCCAAGATTTGGACGTGAGTATATAAATAATTCAAAGAAAATCATGTAATGTCAGCTGACATCCATACATGACATGTTCATGACAATGTAAGGATACATTCTAACTTTATTATGTGTGCATATCAGGCCAGAGGACATCCGTGGTAATCAGATTCTTACTCTGGATCCAAATGTTACGGGGGTTTTCACTGGGCCCTATCCTCTGGGAATTGACCCTGTAAGTGGAAAACATGATTGGTCATGAATTCTCACATTTTAGGAAACTAGCATGCATTTTTCTAGCTTCCTAGCATTGTTTAATTTCACAGTGAAGCCATCATTAGTGCATTGTTGCACTAGAATGTGCTCTAGATGAGAGTAACTACAGTACAATGCAGTGTGTGGTTTATTTTGTTTTGCAGATATGGAACTTGGCAACCAACCGACTTACATTTTTGAACTCTTATAAGATGAAGATGTCTGTGATTCTGGGCATCATACACATGAGCTTTGGCGTCATACTCAGCACTTTTAATCACTTGTGAGTACAATTTTGCATTGGTTTGTGTTTTACTTAATATATACTTATTCATTGTTTTGGCTGTAAACAGACACTTTAGGAAGAAGTACAACCTATATTTGGTGTTTCTCCCTGAGCTGCTGTTTCTACTGTGCCTGTTTGGATATCTGGTCTTCATGATTGTCTATAAGTGGCTGGTTTTCTCTGCGAAGGACTCCAGACATGCTCCAAGTATTCTCATCCATTTTATCAACATGTTCCTCTTGCAAGGTGATGCTGCACAGCCCCTTTATCAAGGGCAGGTAAGAAACAGTACTACCCACTTAGTATTGAAAAAAAATCCTTGTTGTGTTCAGGGTGTCAATTGATAGACTTCATATTTTGTAGTTTATAGCCTACTTTTATTCTTTAGAATGTTATATGAGGGCCAAAACAAGTAAGCATAAGATTTTTAATCCAATTAAATAAATGTATCACTCAGCCCTACTTGTAATAGACAGTTACTGGCAGGTGGTTAATCGAATTATCGACCAGGTATTCTTCCAGAGAAGCTGCCCTTTCTGTGGGACAGAAAAAATACAAGAAAACTACAGTTGTTAGTATTCTTTCTCTATCTGCATTTGGTAAACAACCAACATAAAAGTCCAAAAGATGACACACATTTGACATGTATTTGTAAAACTGATTACATTCACAGTTTGATTTTGATATATATTAAAACAATCTAAGCTGTGAGAAAGTTATTTTTTTGTTTCTGAATTTATTCATATTTTTTGTAAGGCCCATAGAGATTTTTGTCTTTATAGTTTTTTTAACACATTAAGCTCATGTCGAACTCAAATCAAACAAAACACTATCTATTTAGAATGTTTGAGTTTTCTGTGAGCAGTTATTTTAAGATTATTTCAGAGATGTTTAAAAAATCATATTAATCATTATAATAATGAAATCTTGCTCTTTAATCCCTCCAGAATGGCCTGCAGATACTTCTTGTGGTAACTGCTGTGCTCTCAGTGCCTGTTTTATTAGTGGGAAAACCAGTCTACCTTTACTGGCTTCACAAAGGCAGCCACCGCCTTGGAATGTACAGGGTGAGGAATTGGAAGTATTAACATGTATATGAATTTTAGATATTTGTCCTGTACTAAAACATGCATCTATCTGAAACTGTAGGGTTATGAGCGTGTACGGCGTAATAGTGAAGAAGAGCTCTACCTGCTGAGGTCCCATGACATGGAGGAGGGCGGCAGTCTTAGTGATGCCTCCATTAGTGGAGAGCATCAAACAGAGGAGGTCAGAACTTACAAAGGATTAAATGATAAGACTTATTTAAGAGCTTCGTCATAATGCTGATTTCTTCTTGCCATAGTTTAACTTTGCAGATGAGTTCCTGCATCAAGCTATCCACACAATAGAGTACTGCTTAGGATGCATCTCAAACACTGCCTCCTACCTACGACTCTGGGCTCTGAGTCTGGCACATGCCCGTAAGTTGTAATTGTAGTTTTTGAAGTCTTTAAAAGTTCGGGCTGATTGTGTGATAAACAGTACTTTTTAATGTCTCTGCTCAGAGCTATCAGAGGTCCTGTGGGCTATGGTGATGAGGGTAGGACTAAAAATGGATACCAGTCTTGGGGTTTTATTCCTGGTGCCTGTTTTTGGCTTGTTTGCTGTTCTTACTGTGTCCATCCTCCTGGTAATGGAGGGTCTATCTGCCTTCCTTCATGCTCTGCGACTGCACTGGTAAGCTTTAACAGTATTTTCCTTTATCAATGCTACCAGTGTGTGTATAAATGACTCTGCATTCATTGTAATTATTTTTTTGTCTAGGGTGGAGTTTCAAAATAAATTCTACAGTGGAAGTGGAGTCAAGTTTTGCCCTTTTTCTTTTTCACTAATGCCATCCAGTTTTGATAATGATGGCTTATTATAGAAGGACTTTGTAGTAATGAATGAATGGTTGAATGGTTGATCAAAATTAGTTTTTAAGTATTTCCTCACCGATTTCATGTTGGTTAAACAACATAAAGTATATTTTTGGTAATGGTATTTTAATGTAATTTGCTTCAAATTGATTAAAATATAAAACTACATTGCCTTCTCTCTAAAGAACTTTTAAACTAACACTCCCTGTTATTTACATTTTTTATATGTAATTAGAGAGTTCTCGCAGTGTTTATTGTAGATTTTCACACACTGGATGGTGAAACCTATGTAGCGTTTGTTTTTCTTGCCTCTTTATTTTGTTGTTCAAAAAGACCACAAATAATGTTTATCATTCACTGTTGAAAAGGGCTCACTTACACAGTTATTTTCTTAAGTTATTTTTTAGTTTCTCCAATTGAATTATAAACTACTCTTATTGATTACATTGCTTAGTTTTGTCATTGTCATTTGTTCTATACAAAGTATACCTGTGTGGACTTTTTCTGCTGATTGGGATCCACTTCCTTTATGACTTGACACATGGTAAGATGTGTTGCAGTCTCAGAGTGAAGTCCAGATTTTTTCATTTTAATATGACTACACACTTTAGACTTTGTGAACAGTTATAAAATCTGTACAAGTCACTTAAACCACAATTTGAATACAATGTGATGCCAGTATTTGAGACAAAAAATATTTTTTTAAATTTAACCAAAACGTCATGTCATTTTTGTTATTTTACCACAGCATCCACTGTGGTAAGAAAGTTTCTATTGTAAAGGTATGTATTTTGAGGATTTGTGTGGCTTTTGAAGAGGTTTATCCTAATGAGTATTTGAGTAATGTTAGCTCTGTGCTTTTTAACTTGCCTTATATTTATGGTGTTGAAACGAAATGTACAGACAGCTATTTCAAATTAAGGAGTACAGGGGAGATGAATTGTTGATATACTATCTTTTGAGCAGATTCAATCTACTGTGTTTTTATAATCTGTGTTCATGGGTCTACATGTGGCTGGAAATTAAGCAGGTAAATGCACATTCCTTCATTAAAATGTATTCTGTGGGGAAAAAAGTGGTCTTGATATATCTTGGAGTTCAATGAAAGAAACGTTTCAATTTATTGCATTTAGTCATTTTTTTTAGGAAGATGGCTCTGTAAATGCGATCACTTTACCAATTTAATAAAAAACGCAAAAAGCAGAATGTCTAGAGTCAGCAGTACAAACTGGACTCTCTATAGCCCAAAGGAGGGGTTTAAAACCATCTATTAACAGTGTTAACACTGCTCTGCTCATCATTTCCAATGACTTTAAACATTCATTCATTTTCTACCGCTTAGTCCCGTTTGGAGTCGCGGGTGGCTGGAGCCTATCCCAACAGCTGGGGCTTTTGAATTGCACGTGTGTTTTGGTAACTAAACATCCCAGGCAATACATTACTGAATTTGCACAGGTGTCTCAAGACACCAAAACTGTGCATGATAGCTGTGATTGCTTAGAGAGGGGTTGTGTTTCTGACCCACAGAGCGAAGATTGTAGGCATTGCAAGGGCACTGGACATACCCCCAGATAGAAAGCCTTAGCATCTGTTGACAGCAGTCTCCAACACTGTAAGTGATGGTCTGGATATGTGCCTTCTATGTAAAATCAATCTCCTCACATGAGTGTCTGCCCACTCAAACAAAACCATTCCTGTATAATGACATCTACTTCCAAAAGTGTTTCATCTGTTAAATGATGGATCCTACATTATAAATCTGTCTCTAATTGTATATAATAGTTTGTAAAGGTAACACAGTCTAGACATGCAAAGTGATTTATTTGTATTTCTGGTCATATATTGCATATATTGTATTCTTTAAATGTGCTAATTTGATGAATCCTGTTTCCAATTAGGTTCTTATGACAGTGTGTATTTGACATTATTACATGTGTAATAAAAAGAAATAGTTTTTAGTGGCGGCTTTGGATGGCAAAGTTCAGGACGATGAACAGACAAGTTGTTGATAAAAGACTAGCCATCTTGAATCCTTATTGGTTTTGGCATATTCCAAAAGGACCTGCAAAAAATGTACAAATATATATTTTTACATTTTTGTTCAAACCAAATTTATGTGATTAGTTCAAGTGAAACTCTCTTTCAGACTGGACTAATTAGTGCTCACTTTGATGAGTTCCTGGTCATTTTTGGCATGCAGGTGTCTGAGAAGGTACCAGCTGGCCACCTGCACTACTGTTACAGGCACATCTTGGGATGCATATACCAGCCTCTCCAACAAACGCCTAGTCTCCCTGCAAAAGGCACAAAGATCGGGTGTACAATTAGTCATTATTTTCAGAATTCCCATAAGTTCAGCCCAGAATAACCAGATATGCACATCTTTAATAAAATAAATGTTATGAATAGTTGCAGGAAGTTTCATTGGAGACACACAAAATCAAACAATTAACTTTATTAAAAGTGAGTGTATTTACAAGTTGCCAGCAGAAGCGAACATAAAATGATGAAACAATTAAAAAACTACCTGGCAGCCATTTTGGTAATATACTGGAGCAAGGCCTGGAAAAGGAGAGCCACGGGGGATGGGCCAAGCTTCAAGACCTCAGTAGTAGCTTCTTGCACCAGATCTTTCCAGTCATTTCCTGGTATTTCTGCCTGAGAATTAAAGTACAGACACATTTATGATGATGATTGATGATTAATGATTTGTTGATGTTATAACCTCTGCATACTCACCATACACAACCTTAGGGCTAACAATGCAAGTTGGAGCAGGCTGGAAACCTGGCCGCTGTGCAGGCTGAGTTGAGAGGCAATCTGTAAACTCTGTCTGTAAGCCATTACAGCCTGGAGTGGCAGACCCTGTTTTTGATACACTTTGGCCAGCCACTGAAAAGACCAAAGAAAGAAGTAGAGTTAAAAAAAACATAAATAGATTAAAAATTAAATAAAATGAAATCAATATTAAGGAAAAAAAAATCAATTGGTGAGAAATTGTCAACTCTTATAGGAAAATATACTACTGCAACTTTTTACTTATTACATAATATGTCCTTCTTGGTATTTTCATGGGGCAAGGGGTAATTTTGAAAAATTAAAAAATGTTTAAAGTTAACTAATTATAATAGTAAGTATAATAGTAAATATAAAGTTGTTAGATGGTTATGCATGAAGTTGCAGTAAATGTACTTCATATACACTTACATGCCATGCGCTTATGTTGGTGGGATTCATAGCCACAGCCCCATTAAGCTGCTCCAGCACCGCATCTGGGAGAACAGTACCATCACTGGCCAAAAGGAGGCGTTGGCACTGCACCTGTCTCAATGATAGTATTACTGCTGGATGTTCTGGAGAAACACTCAGGACCTAGGAAGAAGCAGGCAGAAACAAAACAATCGCCATTTCACTTTTACTATTAAAATCTTTTAAAAAGTCCTGAACTACTAATCAAACCCTTTCATATTCAAGCAAATCCTCTGACAATGTGCATGACAGTGAGTTTACACTCTACCTGTGAGCAGAGAGCCTCTGCTTGGTCCAGCTTTCCCCCCAGCACAAGGCCGGTCACTGCTTGTTGTAGGACCCAGGCCTCTAGCATCTGGGCCAAGGGACGCTCAATGTCCTCAACATTACGGACTGAGAGACAGAAACACATCAGTGGCAGAATTACAAAATACATGCACTTCATCTATTTATATCACAAGCAATTCTTTACAGACCTTTTTCTGAAACCACTGACATGAGTATTTGCTCTAGACCTGTCCTACATGGAGCGGAGCCTGAGAGGTAACATGAAGTGTTTTCTGTGTAACAGGCACACATTAGACCAGCCCATGCCGCTGGGTCATCTGATAATAAAGAGAAGAATTAGGTCTGTAATGAGACATCTACATGCATGTTTATGTAAACATTAAAACAGAACACAATACCTAAACATTGAAATGCAGTAAGAATTTAGATCAATCTGTTCCACAGCCATATTAGCACAATTTTCAACATTTGAATGCATTAAAAGCATGTTGTTTGTTTACCAGGACAGAGCAGCACAGCTCTCTGCATTGTTTTCAGTGCATTCCTGTGATTGTCCTCTCCAGAGTGTCTTCCACTTGCCAGCTGGTTTACTCCACTGTACAACAATGCCCTCTGCAGCCACAAAGCCATAAAAGAGAATATGTCTATGAAGTTGCTCTGGATATTTTGAGGACCTCTAATATGTCAGATAAGTTAAACAGGGAGGGTTAAGCTGTAGAAAATGAACACATTAATGAAACATTACCTTTCCTTGTGTCATACTTGAAAGACAGGCAACTTGGCCTGCCATTGCCCCACCCTAAAATATGAAAGTCATTTTTAGACAAGAGATGTATTCAAATTACCAGGTAAGATTTAATAAAATGGAAAGAATAAACTGTAAGTTACTTTTTTAGAGATTATGAGCGAACAGACTTACATTTGCTTTTCTGGGAAAGTACTGTGGTACCAATCTAGACAGAAAAGCCCACAGAGCTGGGTTTCCTGGATTTCTGAGGACAAGATATTTTACAGACACATTTTTTCATCAGTTATTTTAGGGAAAAGCAAATCAGACAACAGGAAGGAAGCATGCAATTAAATGATCTATTGAGATTTTTACCTGTGTATAGCTCTGGATGCCTCCCTTTGGACTGCACTGTAGTTGCCCTGTAAAGCCAGCAAGGTGCATCTAAGCAGACACTGCTGCTCTATAACTGTTTCAGAGTTTGAGGTTTGTTTCAGCAGCTCGGCAAGAGCAGCAGCCGCCAGTGTAGCATCACTTTGCACTAATCCCATGGCACAGAGACACAGCAAGGACTCTGGGATAGGCTCCTTTAACAATGAGCTGTACAAGATGTTGAGATTTTATTACTGTTTTGCAATTCAATAAACAGCATTATATATGAACATATTTGAATCTGATAACTAATGGGATTTTTATCGACAACACTTCTGCATTAGGTAGGTAAGGTAGTTTTGGACCATAAAGAGGTACCAGAGCATACCTGAAATCATGTGCTTGAAGTTAGTTTGTGCTTTAATTACCATTTAAATAACAATGTCTTGGCTGAGTCTACGTTGCCCTGACGGTGCTGCAACATGGCCAGAGCTGTTAGGATATAAGCCTTCTCTTTCTCAGTGGATGCCACAGCCAAAGCACGTTCATAGGCTACAGTAAAAACAAAAAAGTTAATTAACACTGCATTTGATCACATACACAATGTTTTCTGAACCATTCTTTACCATTGATGCTCTCTGGGATGAGTCCTGCCCTACAGTAAGCCAGTGCAAGTCCAGCCAAATCACTGAGTTCCTCCAGTGGAGTAGACTTATAGACATGCACAGCCTCTTCCCACATGCCCAGGGTGCTGAAAGAGGGATCCACAGTAACAGGGTTAGGCTACAACCTATACTGTAGGTTTTGATATTTAGAAAATAAAATTGTTACCATAAAGCACGGCCATAGTTTCCCAGTGCAAAAGCTAACTCTCCAGAAGCTGTTGACTGAAGAAGTTCAGCAGCTCTATGAAATAAGTAAAAATGATTATGGTAAAATACAATTGTAATTTATTGTTTGTTTTATTGCATTTGATATTTGATTTCAAAAAAGTACTTTTGATAAGCCTGAAGGGCCTGTCTCTTTAGATGAAGATGCTCATTTAAGTAGCCCAGCATTATAAAGGCATCAGGATCAGAATGTATCCGCTCTGACAAAAAAAAAAGTTGGCCATCAAGTGATAAGGTATTTATTGATATCAAATAACATGTCTAGCCAGCATGACCATTAAAACATCTACAACATAGTTTACCTGTATATTTACTCAGTGCCACCTGAGCAGCAGAGATTGCATTCATCTGGACAATGTTGTATCGGTATAACTCAGAGTCTCGGTTCCTTTTATCCAGTAAAGTAGAACATACCCAGTAGGCATAACCTTTCACTCCTTCCATCTGTTTTTAAAGACAGACAAATAAGAGACAGCAAAACCAGGAATATACACTCACTGGCCCCTTTTGTATCGTATCTGATCAACAGTTTCTGAAATACTCTTATAATAATATAATAATAATAAATAATTCTTCCCCATTCTGATTCTCTGCGTTGCTGCCATGTGCTTTGCTGATATTTGCATTTAGAAGCATTAGAATAGTTGTGCCTATAAAGTGGCCAGTAAGTGCATATTTCAATATAAGATCATTACAATTTTGGGAAATTTCTTAAAAATAAAAGTAAGAACGAAGTTCTATTTGCTAAGTTTGGCACTAATAACAGTATTTTAGGGTCACCCACATGTATGCTGAGTTCAGTGGTGTGTCGGAAAAGATCCATGGTGTCATAGCTTCCCACTTTCTCTGCAATCATAGCCTGTAAGGTAAGGACGATATTCATAATGAAGTAGCAAACTTAACTTAAGTATATAAATGGACTGTAAATAGAATTAAAAAATTTTTAAAGGCTTTGTGGTTTAGGACCTGTCCAATCCAGCAGTGAACATAGAGTGGTTCCAAAGACTGGGCAATTTTAAAGGCCTCGTGTGCAAGCTGATGATAGAAAAGCAGATATTAATAACAACAACAACAACAACAGCAAAAACAAAGGCAGCAACAATAATAATAATAACCTCTATGTTTTCCTTCTTTAAATAGAGGGCCCCTAAGTTGGTCCAAGCCACAACATTCTGTAAAAAATAAAAGAGTCAACTGATATTTTCCATTAATCTATATATAAACAAAACATATGTGTTATACATACATTTTGCTCAGCCTGTATGGATTTGATGAAACAATGCTGAGCCAGTGCAAAGCTTTCAATGCCTTTCAAATGACAGAAAGATTAATTACACATTGATAACTTATCACAAGTTTATTTTGATCGGAATTATAATACAGAGGTCTTTTACACTAGATCTGAAACAAAAATATACATCTACTTTGTAATTGTAAGGCATCTTACAGTATACTGTACAAAGGTAACACTATTACCTTTGCTCACAGAAATCACACCAAGTGCGTTCCAGTAGGTATAGTTCCCACTATCCATCATGATGGCTTTTTTCAAACTCTGAGAAACAAAAAAGAGTTGCATTATAGAGCTAAATACTCATCCTTGTTTATGGGAATCAGTAAATCACCTGCTGTGCCTTCTCTAGGACTTGTGACAGGGCATTTATATCAGCCTCTGTGGAAGAAAACAAACTGGCCTGCCTGTAACAGTTCAGGCCAAGGTCATACCAAAGACTGGCAACCTCAGGCATCAGTTTCAATGCATGAGCGTAGCACCTACACGCAAACAAACATTAGTGGCTTAATAACAGTGCTATTACACAACAATAGCGAAGACAAAGGCCCATTTATGGTCCTACCTTTCACCAACTTTGAGGGTCTGAGACTGGTTAAGCATTTGGTTCTTGGCCTCTATGGTTAAACCAGCCAGCAGAGATGGTATCAGCACCTGGGCTCTGTCTGGAGACACAATGCTCACTGCAGTGCAGGCATCTCCAAGCAATTTCCACAGACAGGAGAGGTCTGGACGCAGATTCACAGCTCTAAATATCAGATGAGGGTAGTAAGTAGGTATTTTAGTGGTTATTGACACACAAAATGGGTTTGGCTGACAATGCACAGATTAACAGACTTGCCTGAAAAGGTTTTGGATAGCTTGCTGGATGAGGTCGATTGCTCCTCCATCTCTACAATCCTCAAATAACATTTTTGCGAGCGAGAGCTGACACTCACCAAGTCCTACACAGACATGCAGTTAAAGTCTTAAGTTCACAAATGTAAATAAACTAAAAAGCTAATGAGATTTAAATATCTACCTTTAAGAGCAGGGACATAGTCTTGCTGTGCTGTAATCTGTATGTACTCTGCAGCTGCTTCCTTAAATTTGCCCAGAGTCTGTTTAATTGCAGCAGCCTGATAGACACTGTAGATGGATGAGGGCTGAAGCTGATGAGCCTTATTAAAAGCCTTCAAAGCTGCTGTGTAACTCCTGCGATTTAGGTAGGCCTCACCAAGACACTCCCAACACACCCAGTCCTCAGTGTCTGCTCTCAGTGCTGCTTGCAAACTACAACAAATAAAGTTAGGCATGTTTAACTGAACTAAAATTATGAAAATGTAGGAGACTAGGGCCATGGTTTCAGACATAATAAAGCTTACTCGGCTATAGCCTGTTGGTGTTGTCCAACCTTTAGGTAATAAAGCCCTCGTCTCATCCATGCCCATTTAGCTGAACCTGGGGTGGCTTTCTGTATCACTGACTGAAGGATTTCTAAAGCAGTGTCCTATAAACGGAAAAAAATAAAACATTACAATATAACAAGACTGTGTTAATGTTATAGTGAGCTTACCATATCCTCCTGCTCCATACTGAGATCTACCGAGGCAGCCCCAGATTCAGCATCATCATTATTCAATTCATAGGCTTTCCTATAACAGCCTCGAGCTCGGTTGTGATCATTTGCCACCTCTCGATAATAATGTCCAAGATAGCGGAAAGCACAACCAAGGTTGGGGTCTAACTTGGCAGCCTGAAATGTAGCCGAAGTTTGGAAACACCAGTACAGTATATTAGAAGAAGTATCTACATCAATGCTCAATGATAACACTGTGAAGAAGAACTAAATTTTGCACCAACCTTGAGCAGTTGAGTATGGGCCTTACTACGGTCTTTGCGAGTCTCTTCTCCCATATTCCAATAAAGTTGCCCCAACAAGAAATAATATTCTCCACAATCTGGGTTTTGGTTTGCAGCCTTTAGGAAACTGCAATAAATATCAGAAGAAGATCATTAAAACCGTTGGCCATATTGATTTAAATTTACCAGATAAATATATATTTTTACCTCTTCTCTGCCAATAGAACCTGTTTCTGTGCTAAGTATGCCAGTCCACTTAGTGCAAATGCCTCTGCTAAATTAGGCTCTGAGTCCAGCAGATCCATGGATATCTTTAGAGAAGACACAAGGTAAATAATTATAAATATAGATAATGTATAGAATAAACATTCCATTAAATACTATTTATTTTAATAACATTTCACCTGAAGTGCTTTCTCCGCCTGTCCTTTGTTGACATATGATCGTCCTTTGAGAGCTACCAGAACTGGGTCTTTTTCAGCATCAGCAATCTTGAAAGAAAAACAACACAACAAGTAAATAACAACCATTTTTCAATATGAAGATGTTGACTTTTGGTGAGCACATATATTACCTGTGAAAAGATCTCCAGGGCCTCATCAGCAGATTTCTCACCCCCACACCGTACTAATGCCTCCATCTTCAGCCTCTGCAGTCGGATTATAAGCTCCTTGTTTCCAGACTCGCATGTGGCCAGGCCTAATGACAATAGAAAAATGTACTGTATTTTTTGTTCAGAGACTCAAGTCTTAAACATATGTTATCTTAAATATTAATTTCAATATTAATATCATTAGCTGTATTACATTACCTTTGGAGCATGATGCCACGCTGTCTGAGTATCTGTGCATTTTAAGTTGAGCTTGGCCCAGACTGAACCATCCAGAGCTAGAGCTAGTTTTCTGCAATCCTAAATGAATAGGATAAGGAATTAGAGTCTCAATATACACCTATATAAAGCACTGTCTACATGTACAAGCTAACCTTGAACAAGGTTTGTAATAGCATCCTTGTACTTTTCCTCATGAAGTGCTTTGGTGCCCAAACCCAAATAAGGTAACCCACTATTAGGTTTCACATCATGGAGACGAGTGAAAAAACCTACTGCTTCATCATTCAGAATGCCTGAAAAAGAGCGCAAGTTTAATTTTAAGTATAAAGGTTTCTGAACCTTAAAGAAGTAAATGAATTACAAGACAGAACACATTACCTGTTGTAAGATAATGAGAACAAAGGACTTCAAGAGGATAACTTTGGTCTGGGTAAAGAGAGACCATAGCCTCACATACCTCTTTCAGTTTAGCCTCTTTTTGTGGCATCTAAATAAAGAGACAAACGGGATTATGGGGAATATTAATATTAAAAAACTTTAAACAAGTAAAAATGATTTATTAAAAATAATAAAGACACAGACTTTGGAAAGGCACTTAATGAAGTCATTGGAGGCCTGTCTGTGTTCTTCCCCTGGTACAGGATCCACAAGAACCACAGCATTTTCAAAGGCTGTAATTAACTGTAAGTAAGTAAGTAACAATAAGAAACCATTACCAAAGAAAATGCTCAGAGACAGCTGTAATTTAAATATAAACTTTGGCTCTGGTAGGATTCTATGATTTCTATAGATTCTGAAATATCTTACGTGCTGTTGAGTGTCAGCATCTTGCTCTTCCTCACTGAAACAATCTGAGAGGAGTCTGGACAGTTGCCGCCACAGCTGTAGTAACTCTTTCTTATCCACACCCTCTTCCTCCTTAAGTCGAATGAGCTGGGTCCAAAGTTCTGCTAGCTATGTTCATAAATACAAATGTCACAAAAAGTAACTCTAGTCGTCTATTTAATGCACTCAATTTAAAATGTAAAGTAACCTTACCTTTAAATGTTCTTTGTCAGACTCATAGATTTCTGAAAGTTTTTTGATTGTTTCGTAACATTTGTTTCTGTCAGAGCTGTCATAAAGTCATAAAGGTAATTAAATCACAAATAGAATAAAATAGTAATGGTTTAAATGTTTAGTTTTTGGTGTATACTTTACCTTGAATAGAGCTCAAGTAGCTTCTGGTAGACACCGGGAAGCTCAGCTTTAAAGTCCCACTGATCTGTCTTCTCATAAAGATTTGCCAAACCCTAAAACAAAAATTTACTTAAGATGTCCAATTTACTTAATTTAAAAACCTAATTAGACTTAGACATTATTTTTTCTAGATATACACAAAGTATTACAAGAATTAAATATAACATTGAACAAAGTCTTTCTTTATTATCAATAGCACGAGATGTTAAACACAACATTTGTACTTTTGTTAAATGTTTTAATATAACTAAAATGAGAAGGTCCCAGTACCCACCAAATATACCCTCATACCTGCCATGCCAATAACTGCTCAGGCTCCAGCTCCACAGCTTTTTTGTAGGCCATCTGTGCCTGATCTGGTTGTTCAAGTTCACTGGCTGATAAGCCAATGAACACCCAGGCATTGTAGTTGTTTTTCTCAAGTTTCAAAACAGCCTGAAATAACAAGAAATAAATTGATACAGCTGGGTGTAATAAAGTGTCTATTACTAATTCAAGTAATCAACTGATTTATTACCTTGCAATGTTTAAGCGCTTCTTTAAACTCTTTGTTCTTTATGGCATCTCTGGCACTTTTCAGTGCAGTTTTCACTTCCTTACTTGACATCTTGAAAGTATCTGGTAAATGACAGTAACCATGCGAATTATAATAAAGGATGTTGATAGCAAACTACGAGGCTGGATGAACTTCCAGCAATCCAGCAACAACCACAACTAAATGAAGTATCGACTGCATACCGAAGATAAACAGCAAATTAGGTCGACGTTCTTTTTATTTTTATAGATATATGTGTCTAAATTTAGTTTCTATCACAAGCAAGACTGCTTTAGCATTAGTGATCTGTTAGCTTGTCGGAAATGCGAACTGCCACTATTTCGAATGGGAGATAGCTTGTATCGGTACATATAATAAACAGCAGAAGTCTTTAAATTAAGTTTATTCACTTTGGTATATTTTTACCTTGATACAATAACA
This sequence comes from Rhyacichthys aspro, assembly GCA_036850595.1. Classification (NCBI taxonomy): domain Eukaryota; kingdom Metazoa; phylum Chordata; class Actinopteri; order Gobiiformes; family Rhyacichthyidae; genus Rhyacichthys; species Rhyacichthys aspro. The sequence continues at coordinate 13,659,436 of CM072156.1, forward strand.
AGATAACTTCCACTCAGGTTGTGATGATAAGTTCACTCCTGCCGTGGCATGACCCGGAAGTACAAACGCAGATGCGAACGTGTCATAAGAAATGCTCATAATCTATGATCAAAGAACGTGTTGTTGTTGTAATTATAATTGAATTGTTCTTTTATTCATATAATTGAGTATGTCTGTGTATTCACATCACTTGTACTGGCTCTTTACTTGCGGCCTGTTTAACCATTTCTATTCATATTATAAACTTGATGTTTATGATTTGTTATGAAGGATAATAAAAAAAAAATACATTTAAAAAGACTTTAAACTGAAGACCAAACTTTTATTCAACTTTATTACATATTAAAATAAGTAAGAAGCAGGTGGTGATATTTGTATTACCAAACTAGAACAGAAAAGCTTAGTAAGCTAAAATTGATGCCTCACTGTGTACATTATCATAAAACTATAAAACTGTAAAATATAAAAATAACATTTATAACTGTAATATATAAACATCTGTAAGTACGTCCATACAATTTAAAAAGAGCTATATATCCATCTTTCAATTGCTCTCTCATTTGCTTCCACGTCTTTCTGCCAATCTATATGCCACCTGAGATTAGCAATGACCTGGCTGTAGTTTCCACCTAAGCTATTTCTCCAGGCAATAAAGGCTTTTTTGTTATAGTCATGTACAATAGCAGAAATCTTTGGATAATTTATTATGCTATGCAAAACTTTGTCCAAATTTTCCTTCACATCTGGGAATTTAAAAACAACATTGTGGAGTTCTTCTGGGTCCAATCCTAAATCTGTAAAATAATGCGAGACCTTAGAAATGTTGAAACAGGCAGTTTTCTACGATTGTTTCTTTCCCTACAAACTCACCAAAGAGTTGTGGAGGCACACTCAGGCCATCTGCGTAGGTGATGTACTTCCATCGACCACTCCTTATCATATATGTAGAAGCATTTGCATTACAACCATGGTATTCACTTAGGATCCAGTCTTGGTGCTGGTTCTTCAGAAAAGCATGAGACTTGGACATGAGTGGAAGGAGTGAATCTCCACTGAGATTGTCTACAATTGAGATATCAACAATATCTGCAAAATACACAGGACAGATTAAAATTTGCTTGTATGTTGCCCGCAAATTTTGTGTCATTTTATATACATACTCAGTATAGTGGGATAAAGATCAACTAATGACACAAGTTGGTCCACCTGCAGACCTGACTTAATACTAGGTCCCATGAAAAGCAGGGGAATATGGGAACTGCCCTCAAACATTGACATTTTGTAGAACTGACGGTGCTCCATGGCCAGCTCTCCATGATCAGCTGTAAAGATAACAATGGTGTTGTTGAGCACGCCAGCCTCTCTTAGAGCCGCAATTACCTGTCCTGGTAGGAAAAGGATGGCAGAAAGATACAGGGTCAGATACACTTCCTGTATATCCTACTTCTAAGTATGAAAAGACCTTTCTTGTAGTACCATAATGAGTTTGAACAACTATATTTAAACTACCTCTACACATACACTTTGTCTGCTAGACAACCCAGGACACGCAACCAGATAAACAGTGGAAAATGAATGAATGTCTTTGCCTTTGTGTCTGTGGAGATTCTCAGTCAGCCATGTCATAATCCAATAAAGGTTGTGAAGAATGTCCAGATGCATTCTTTGTAATCTTTTATTGTCTTTGTCAACCATATATTTTTTGTCCTATGTGTTGAGCTTGCCTCCACTTTCCACTACAAAGGCAAATTCTAGTTATATTCAAATACAGTTATTTAAGTTCATATTAAGTTATTTGTCTAAATTAACAAATTTTACTCAGTATTTAGGTACTGCTGCGTACTGACCCAGCATAGCATCTGTTTCAGCACACATGGCATAGTAGAACCCCCGAATCTTTATGATTTCCTCCTCTGTGAAGACACCACTGCAGTTTTTTGTGACAGTAGAGTAATGGTCAACAGGATGCATGGCTGATATGGGCAGCCATTTTGGTACTGAGATCAGATCAGAAGACACCTGAGATGACATGTAAATGAAGTTTACATTCAGTCATTACAGTTGTTTTATAATTATAATATACAAATGTATATTAATAAAAAATAAGTTTAAGATTTATGCCTTAGTTAACCAGTATGGTGAGGTGCGGAAAGTAGAGCCCCCAGCAGTTGGTCCCAGAGAATTAGTTTTATAGGGGTGAGGTAAGTTCAGACCAAGATAAAGTGCGAATGGTTGGTCTGAAGATGCTGAATTCTGTATAATCCATTTTCTGGCCTTATTAGTGTTTTCCCAGTCCTTCTTCTGAATCTTTACTGTTGATATGTTCCCAACTAGTTGGGTAACAGGTCTGCCTTCTTGGCTCAGAAGGAGCTGAGCGTCTCTAGTCCAAGCCTCCACCCGATTACTGAAATTGATGCAAAAACACACACAGTGAAAAAGACTCAGGCAAAGAAAAGTAAATAAAGAGGTGTGGCACAATACCACAATAATGGTGATGAAATCGTCTAGGCTGCACTAAAATGTCTGTGATTCCAAATGGTTAACTCAGTATTTACAACTAAATAAATTAACTGATTTTTATTTTTTTTTTAACTTTAAACACTAATCTTTTGCCATTAAAGGCTGTGTTTACCTAACAGAGTGACTTCCAGAGGTGTAGTCCAGCTTGCCTATCATTTTGGTATTATATCCATTTGCCTTCAACAAATCCATCCAAGTTGTGGCATTGGCTTCAAGGCACTTGTAATTGTTCCATGACTCTGTGCGATGAACAAACTGCCCACTCCACATAGCTGTGATTAGAACCCTTTGTATCATTATCTCACCACCTTAAAAATAACTACATGAAATCTCTAGTTCTTTGGTTGCTGGTTTACCTGCTCTTGAAGGACAGCATATGGGAGAGTTGGTGTAGGCATTAAGGAAGGTTGTACCAAGCTCCCTGATATAATTTATGTATGGCAGCTTCACTACTTTGTTATTAAAGGTCAACCGTCCATCCTGTAGAATGAGATATATTTTAAGCTCTATAAATCTAAAATGATTCTGTATGCTATATAGTCCAAAAGTGCAGTATTATACAGTGCACTATAATAACATCAGGTATTTCTGTTGCATCGTAAAAGCAATAATCATGTTTTATACTCACGAATGCATCACTCATAACCATCACTATATTAGGCCTATTTACATCCTGGCACAAACTTATACCGTAGGTCTCAAGCAAGAAAAACAAAGTTATTAAAATAAAAATCATGGTAGCATCTCACAAATGGGAAAATGTTATAAAGTACGATTTCGGCGTCCTTTTAAACAGAACTCGTGACAACTCCATAATGATATCTTCCGGGTCACGTGTTCAAAACTTTCGATTGGCGATGACAACGTAAACCTCTAGAGGGCAGCATTGACTCGTAATAAATGTAGCTTAAAGCTCAACAGTCACTTCAAGGGTGTTCTGTGATTATCAAACTCAAGTAGTAATGCTACAAATGTAAAAAAAATATAACTGTATCTAAAAATATTCATCATTACTGTAAACACAGTGAATGGACCCTGTCAGTTTTGTAGGCTAATAAAATAATAGCCCAAAGCCAAAGAAGCAAAGAGCCAGATTTGGGCCTTGGACCTATTGTAGGACATAGTTCAATTAACTTTCACTCTGTCTCCAACGGCGTGATATCATAGGCTATATGGAGTGTGCCGATTATTTAGCAGAGGCAGAAGAAGCAACAGGTGGTGCTACAAAAACGTGACTGGCCGAAGGGTGGCGCTGAAGACTCTGATGTTTTGTTGAAGGTCTCACAAACAAAAAACAAAAAACACCAGCACTTATCTTTTTCTTTACATCAAACTAAAGATTACATTGTCATTCCTTTCATTGAAAAAATCAAATCAAATTAGCTGTGAGTATACTGTAATATACTTTTATACTGGAATATGACATTATTTTTAATATATCTGCAATATATGAATCATGAGGTGTTTTTTTGAATCTATCCAATCCATCATTATAGAATAGCGGGAGCCTCTTATGTATCCAGAACATGCAGCACCAGAAGGTTTAGAAAGGTTAGGCCAATTGTTATCTCATTGAGAATATGGTTTCCTTTTGTTTATGTTCCAAAGAAGCAGTGTCAATAAATGATCAAAATCAGGTAGAAATCATGTATGTGTGCAGATTTCCAACTGAAGTAGACTGGCCACCCTTCTTGCAGCCTTTCAGCACAGACCAAAGTTGCCATCTGGCTCAGAGCCACAGTCCGCTCTGCCTTGTTCCAGAAGGCGGAAGGAGGGGGCAGTGGAGGCCTGCGCATGCGCTAAAGGTTGTTTTTCACTCAGGCAGTAGCTTAAAGTGACTGAGCAACGGGGGTTTCCTTGTCTTTGACTGGAGACCAACAAGCAGACAGGCGGATGATAACAGCATCCATTGCTGTTATTGAGCCTTCACACACCTCAATGAACTGCTCGCAAAGAAACCACTGATCGTGCCTTCTGCTTAGTGCAGGGCAGAGATACTGATCAGTGTCCAAATCTGCATCCTTTTTCTTATGAGATTCTTTTTCAGACTTTTTTATTTCTAGGTCCGTGTAGCCTTTTTCTTTTCCACCATGGTGCTAGGAAAGGTAAAAAGCTTCACTGTAAGCTACGACTGTCTCAATGACAGTAATGTCCCCGTTTTTTCAAGTGGGGACAGTGTCTCAGGGAGAGTGATCATCGAAGTCACAGGAGAAATCCGTGTGAAATCACTCAAAATCAACGCAAAAGGATTTGCAAAAGTTCGTTGGACTGAATCAAGAAATGCTGGATCCAACACTGCCTACACTCAGAACTACACAGAAGAAGTGGAATATCTTAATCACAAGGACATTTTAATTGGACACGAGAGAGGTAAGAAGGATTTGAGTGTTTCCTGCATTTGAAGTGGTCGACTGTGATGCTCTTTGTGTTGCTTAGGTTGTTGTTGTTGCCTACATGTACTGGGAGGATGCTTATTCCCTTTTTAACAAAGAGATAGACATGTCTTGTAATAAGATTTAGCATGAGTTAGTAAAGTACTAGGCTATCTTACATGAAATGATAATTTGAATGCATTTGTTACTGCTGCAGCTCCATTGTCGCTTGTTTCTGTCAAGGTGTCAATGAATGACAGCTATAGACGCATCTGTTTTAATAGCAAATAAATGAATGAAATAAATATAAAACACTTTCTAATAGAATGACAACTTGTGGTGGAGTGGTAGCACTTTTAGATTTCTATTTTATATCGATAAACGCTTCATAACGCATGTTTCTTTGTAGCTTTTCTTAAGTTTCCACCCATTGTTCAAAGCGGTTCAATCCTGTTCAGAAAACTGGACCAGAGACAGGCGGAGTTAGGCGCAGGACCCTCCCTCCTCTGTGCGCCATTGGTTCAGGTGCTCATGTGTGGACAATGACGTCACTCGTTTGCAGAGAGTGACAGAAATATCTGCAACTTTTTAGAATGAAAAACACCTGCAAAATAGCACCAGCAGCAGAAGAAGTAGTAGTAGTCGCTATTAAAGCATCGTTGGTCTGTTTCATACACTGATCCTGATGCTGCGTTAGGCTTACTGTTAAAAAGCATTTAAATCTGTACTGTCCCTGAAAATATTTAATTTTAAGAACCACTTTGTGAAAAAGGATAAAAGACCTGTTGTGTTATTAGGTGCTATCCCATCACTTTTGGGTTTTTTTCTGTGAGCGAATGAATGGATGTAGAAAATTGTGGTTGACGCACCGCAACGCGACCCTCTACTTTAATTGTTGGTTGTTATTTCGCATCAGGATAAAAAAAAATTACGATGTCGGTGGTTATAAGACTGGATTAACTCGTCCAGTTATGTGGTAGTCGGTGGGGTTAGCTTGTGTGCTAACTAGGCGTCGCACAGTGAATGCGTAATGAGCGCGGCGGCGGCTGTGGGAGCTGCTCGCGCCGGTTTAGGCCGGTCTTCTCCTGCTGGAGTCTGCCTTTGACTGACAGCTCCGCACTTGTTTACCACTGCGCTGGTCTTTACGGGGGAGGGACTGCTGAGCTGGCAGAAGCACACCCGGCACCGATCTTAGAGAACACAAATGTTATGAATGAAAACTATTTATTATTACAAACCAAGCCCATTCTCCTGAAAACCATCGCCAAAAACCAAAAACAATGAACCGAAATCTTTCATTCGGAAAACGGCAAATGCGTTCTTTCACTGGATATTAATACAAGTCTGAACTTTAATACGGTCATTGCATGTCTCCAAGGCAACTATGGATCCGAATTTTAAAAGATTAATCCAAAACCATTATAGAGCATATAGATGCATATTAGCTTATTGTCCTTCAAATAAATTAAACAAGGTCTAATGAACTTGTGCACAAGTAGGCCATAGTTGGTGGAAATGTGTTGTAGCTACCTGTTTAGTCCCCACTAAAGGGAAGTCTTTAAGCAGAGCGCAAAATCATCAGCATATTTTCAGAAGCAGGGGTCAACGTTTGTTTTCAACCTACTAGGCTACTTCGCGTAGATAAATATCCTAGTAAATTATATCCTCTTTTTCTTCCCCCACCCTGTGTTTTTGATGTGATTTTTCAGATGCCTTCGTAGATCAGTGTGTCCAGGTATGGTATACATGTGTTTGGAATATTGTCCTCCTTGTTTTTCAGATGATGACAACTCTGAGGAAGGTCTCACCACTATCCATTCAGGAAGACATGAGTATGCATTCAGCTTCGAGCTTCCACAGACGTAAGTGTCCACAATATCCTTTCATATATTTGTTGATCTGTATTATGTTATGCATATTTTGTTCAATAACGTTATTGTTTGGTGTTTTTGCAGACCACTGGCTACCTCTTTTGAAGGAAAGCACGGCAGTGTGCGCTACTGGGTAAAAGCAGAACTCAACAGGCCATGGCTCCTGCCTATGAAGACCAAGAAGGAATTTACAGTCTTTGAGCACATTGACATCAACACTCCATTACTGCTGGTAAGCTTTTAAAATGCACTCTTTTAGTACTTTGATGTACTTACGTAATGAAACATCAGAAGTTGGCTGGAATGCCAGGCACAATTAATCTAACAATAATCTTGTTTTCAGTCACCACAGGCAGGCACAAAAGACAAGACACTTTGCTGTTGGTTCTGCACCTCAGGTCCTATTTCCCTAAGTGCCAAAATCGAGAGGAAAGGATACACCCCTGGTAAAAAAATTTAAAAATTATGTTGAATGATTGTCTAAGAAGGTGCAAGCGTTACTGCTTAAACTAATAATTATACACTGAAGAGATGAACTCATGCACCTCTTTTTTTATTTCAGGAGAGTCAATCCAGATCTTTGCAGAAATTGAGAACTGTTCATCACGCATGGTGGTGCCAAAGGCAGCCATCTACCAGACGCAGACCTTCTACGCCAAAGGAAAGATGAAGGAGGTCAAACAGCTGGTGGCTAACCTGCGAGGGGAGTCCCTCTCCTCCGGCAAAACTGAGACTTGGAGTGGCAAGATGCTCAAGATCCCACCAGTCTCACCCTCCATCTTGGACTGCAGCATTATCAGAGTAGAGTACTCTCTCATGGTGAGCAGCTACTCTGTGCTTCTTTCACTACCCATCCATCAAAAGATATTCAATTCATGTTATTACACATTAATAAAACAGTTTCCTTTAGTTAACTAGTGATGTTCCTAGTAAAATATAACTTGCTGAGTAATATTTTAAATTAAGATATGTTCCTTGTAAATGACCAAGCTGACTCAGCACACATTACCAGATCTGGGTCTTGGATTGAAACAGGTGTTATCTCCACATGCTGTTAAGAGCATTAGTCCAGAATATCTGTGGTAACACCTGCCTGAGCGTGCTTATAACCTCTTTACCCTACAAACATACAGCCATCGAGATAGGCCACTGCCTTGCATAATCAACTTAACCCCAAGACAGTGACCTACATATTACTGAACAATACCAACTCTAAATACTTGGAACGGCTGTAACACTACATTATCCCCTGCCCCACACCTGGACATTAGCTGTATTTGTACATAAGACTGTGATGTACTGACACAGTGGCTTTGCACAGGTCTATGTGGACATTCCTGGTGCGATAAACCTGTCCCTAAACCTGCCCCTTGTCATCGGAACCATCCCTCTCCACCCATTTGGCTCACGTACCTCAAGTGTCAGCAGCCAGTGCAGCATGAGCTGGCTAGGCATGGGACTGCCTGAGAGGCCTGAAGGTAGGTTGGTTCTCATAGAGGCAATTTAAAATTAGCTTTATGCACAGAATAATTTAGTCTAATTTTAACATGTGGCTTGCTTTTCTCTACAGCTCCTCCTAGCTATGCAGAAATTGTGACAGAAGAACAGAGGCAGAGCAGTCTGGACGTCCCAGCTCCCCGTGAGGAGCTGGATGGACCTCTGTTTGCTTACATTCACGAGTTCCGCTTTCAACCCCCTCCTCTTTATTCTGAGGTAAGCACCAAGTTGCATTAAGGTATTCATTTTTTTATTATGGAGACATGTGCTTAATTAAACTCAAACGTTATTTCTTTGTCTGTATTAGATTGACCCAAATCCAGATCATGCCCGCCGCACTGAGGAGCGCAGACTTGACACCTGTCCATCACGTTGAGGTTATAATTTCCTACATTTCCCCTGTTGGATATGGGGAACTAAAATGAACTTACGTGCAAAGCTCAGCTTTGTTTATTTCTCTCTGACAGCAGTGATAGCACATCACTGCTGCCCTCAAGAGAAGTATCCCACCAACCAAGACTTGGACATATGGACTGTTGGTTGGTTTTAGAAAAATCTGTTCCTGACCTCTCTTTGTAAGAGGAACAGGCGTCAGTTTGGGGTGAAACTTCCTGGTGTCTACTGCTAAGGGTGGGGATTTATTCAGTCTGTTTCAAAACCCCACGAGTAGCACGAGCCACAGTGATTCTATTAATGAAGAGGAGGAATCACAAGGCTCAAGTCTGTCAAGCTTATCTTTAACCCTTAATTATTCTTACCCATGGCACATAAGGACACTACTCCAGAGACAATGGGGTCTAACCACACTCTGGATGAAAGCATTCAGCAGCAGTGGTCAACAGCAGAGATAAGCCTCCTGCCTAATTTGGGATTTTGTTTTGCACATTTTTTTTCTTTACTTGAGTTGTGTGGCTCAGTTTAAGAATAATGAAAATCACTAATAGTTTGGTCTCAGCCTTGTAACGCGCCAGACTAAAAACATGAGACTGCAAGCTTAACTCTACAGACTTTCATTTGCATCACTTCGAGCATCAGAGAGAACAGGATTGGATTTTGGAAAAAAAGACTGAAAAGACAAGAACAATGCACTGATTTTTGTTTTAGGTGTTCAATTAAATGTTTTTTCTTTTTCTTTAATGATTTATTACTGCTATCCTGGACTTTGACAAAACTAGCATACACAGCATTACAGCACACTCTCCACTTGGAATCTCTGTAAGATTTTGCCTCCTCAGCTTGATTTGTAGTGTGGTAGTCATTGCTCATGTTTCTGTTTTTTTTCCATTTGTTTAGTTGCTATAATTTGTATTAGGTGCAGCTTGTGAATGTGGCTGGTAAATAGGGTTTATACTTAATTGCATGCAACCCATTTACTCCAAATCACATGGCAAACCAGGCTTGCGTACCTCCTCAAAAAGCACTATCTCAGTTCATCTTTTCACTTGCCAAATGTTTGGATAAAAGAGAAAAATGTCATAGGTATCTTAAAATTGCACTGTAAAAAATAAGTGTTTTTTCTTTCAAGCCTCCAAGTTGAGCAAGTAGACCTGCAGAGAAGATAGGCAGCTGTCTGAGATGAATCACATTCCCTTTTTGTCCTGCTGCGCTTGCCCATTTCATCCAAGCTACAGATTTTTACCAGACCATTGAAGCCAGAATGCTTGTTATAAATAAAAAAAGAATGAGATGACAGGGCTTCTGTATAATAGAAGCAAACCCAGCCCATGTTGGGATGATGCTAAACGTCTGGTCAGACTGGTCAGAACCAGTACTAGTAGTTGTAGTAGTAGTTTTAGTAGAAGTAGTAGGTTGACATGAGTAATACATTGGTTTTCTAACTCATTCAACACAAAAGACCAGCTACATCAGAAGTTTAGCAAAAGACATAGCAAAAAGGATAAGCAGCACTTTTTTATAAGAAAAAAAGGCATTCACTGGTGAAGGTTTAGAGTAAAACCATTTTGTACTAACCATTTTATTACCTAAGAAACCTTCAGTGATGCAGCATTGATTTGTAGAATGCATTATTGTATTGTTTTAAGCTTAGACCTTTTTACGTTTACATTGTAAATGTAGTTCACACACGTTTGTATGTGTCGTATGTATGTGTGCACACGCTCCTATTGAGATCCAGCTGGCAACTAAATACACAGCTTCTGACAGCAAAGTGCATATTACTAAAATGATCTTATCTTAGTGGCCTTGACATAGAAAAGACCTAATGGTGACTTTTCTCATATTCAGCATCTGTTTAAACTGTTGGTCCCCTGTTTGTTTGCATTCATTTATTTTAGACCTTTCCTTGTTTATTCATGAGGACAAAAAGGGAAGAGGGTTAAACTCCTTGAAATGCAAGTGTTTTAAGAAACCTCCTGGACAGGCCTATGATTCATTATTTTCCTGAAGGTGTTTTTCTTGATGCTTTCTTTTTCTATTTACTTGGGCATTGACATTTTGACAGTTTTCTTTTGAGTTTAGCAAATGACTAAGTTAGTCTCTGAACTTAGTGATTCTTCCCAGGCTGAGGGGTGCTCGTGCTGTGGATCAGCACCCTCCCCCCACTGAAAAACATTTAGTTAACAGAATGTTCTATCTGTTTTAACCCGTTTGCAGTTCTTCTTTTTCATTTTACCCTGGAGAAACGAAATCAAGCTAAACACTCACGAATAAGCTTAAATATTTGTTTCAGGTTGGTCAATTCCATAGTCCATTTGCTTGAGTAGTCCAGTGTCAAAACTAAGCTAAATTCCTGACCTTTTAAAGGCAGGGCCTAAAATGTTCAGAGCAAAAGAACTTGGAGGGGGTCTGAAACGTTTTAGGGAAAAAGTGCAATATCACGCCTATTTTTCTTCATTCTCCATTTGTACTCTTGTTTTATCTTTTTGTCTGTTAAACATGATAATGTATAGATATTCTATGAATATACTATATTCTGAATGATTTAACCCTTGTCTAGTTCTTCCCTTTGATTTGAATAAACATTTTGTTTGAAAGAAAAAAACAATGGTGCCCTTTGTTTTTTGTTTATTGCCAGAGCATATTTTGATGCAGTTGGTAAAGCTTTAACAGAACTACAAACATGAATCAAAAATGCAACTGCTTTAGCTCGTACTGGGGGAAAATTATTTGGGTGTTACAGCTATGTATGAGCACTGGTTGCAACCCAGTCTCAGCACAAAATGTAAAATAGTCACGTTGGTCCACATGGTAAAACGTATACATTTCACAAAACGGGCCCGAAATTTGTGACACTGTCACGTTTTTTTTTGTTCCATTCTTTTCTATTGATGTCACGTGATGTCAGAGCTGCCGCAGACGCTAAGGGAAGCTTGGAGATAAAATGCAATTTTATTGCCTATTTTGAGCACTAAAATCAATTTGGTTACATTTCTAGCGAGAAGTGTGGTGTTTAATCTTTAATTTATACATTCTATGGTTGGAGCACTCAAGCTCCAACTCTCCTCACTGTTGTTGAAGAATAGTCCTTCACTGCCCCTAGTGGTCAAAAATATACAGCTGCGTTTTACTTCCATCCCCCCATAACTTTGCGGCTTCATGTTTCAATATTTTTATGATTAAAACATTTATTTAATGTCTAGTCAGGCCTTATATAAAGTAAAATTTTAAAAAGCATTTTGCTGTAGCTCTCTTCAAAAAGGGAGAAATATGCCAGTGAAACCTGATACAACTTTAGGGCTATAGGACAGGCAACCTAAAGTCATAGGTCAACATGCAGTAAAAGCCATGATTTACTGATCGCTGCTGAATGATGCATGAATGATTTCAAACGTGGGGCCTACTGCTGAAGGCTATACTTTTTCTACACATGACCTATTTAAAAAAAATGGTTACAGTCAATATAGTGGGTAGTTAATTGACTCTGGTATTACATCAGAGGCGGTCTAATCAATTTAGTTGAAAGATATCAACATGTACTGTAAAGGCTCAGCAAATTAGATCAGTCCAGATGTCAGTGGATATACTGTTCTGTTTCAGGTCAGCTGAAACGCACAGAAGTTCTTATGAAAGCAGTGGGAATTGCGTAACAAGGTTTGGACTGAGGAGACACGTGAAGCTGCTGTGGGAAGACCAGAGATGAGTGCATCCCAAAAGATAACACTGCAGCTCATCAGTTCACAGGGACTTGGAAATACTCTGAAAGTGGCAGCTTCAGTGATGACTCAGCAGCACCATCAGCTTTGACCAAGCACTCCGTTGTGCTTTTGTCCACTCCCTTCAGTCCCCCTTTTGACTTTTTGGACTCAGGCTTTTGTGGGTGTCTGACCTCTGTGGGATCATAAAAGAAGGAGGGGATTATTGTGGGGCGGGCATGAGTGTTGATTAGCAAGTGCTGACGCTACACAGGCCTCAGCTGTTTCCTCACACTGGCTAATCCTGCTACCCAGAAGCCCCCAGTGATCCAGAGGTTCTCAGCAGCTTGCTGTGACTGTGCATGTTACGCACTGATGTGCCTCATCAGAGACACAGAAGAAGCACTTCTTTGAACAACAAGACAAAATGTACTACAGGTCTTCAAATTCCATTGGCCAGACACTGGCGCTTGACCTCAGTCTCTAAACCCTGCTGATTTGTGTGAAACATTAATTTATATTTAAGCTGCAAAACTTCACATTAGAGGCAAGTCTAGAGAAGTCCCACTTTATTTCTATGGCAGATTTAAAACTACCTCAGTTGTCCTGTACAGGCAATGCATGGATGAAAGTAGTAAAGTGATTAAAATCACCACATTAAAGAAGTACAGCAAATATAAGTAAAATTGAATAAAGAATATTGGGAGCCATTGTAATGCAGCAAGAACAGGGGTCATGTGATCCTGTCAGTTCATTGAGACAGGCTGCACCAAAGTTGCTCCACTCTTGAATACATTAACCATTTAAATGAGTGCAATACCCCTTTTTTCAAATTGACTTGTTCGTTTCTGATGGTTTGTATGTGGATTGTATCAGCTAGAAGGGACATTCCATTAATTTATATATGAATATAATGTGTGTTCATTATGTTGATATTCTCTTACTTTTTATTATTGTAAATCAATGTTACCTTTTGATTGTTGAAACATACAGCAGAAGTGCCTGAGTGTGGGGCAGAGGCACTGACCTTGCCAAGAGCAAGTTGTTTACTTCTAGTGAATACACAGCGGACAGCTGAAGAAGAGAATAGCCTAGCATTACATAAAGCTGGGCTTCACCTACTAAATTTAGCCTGCTCTACCCTTTTTCAGTAGAAAAAAACACCAGAAACTCTAATTATTAATAATGGCAGCTGTAGTGGGCTACATCATGAAAGACATTCCTCTTTTGGTCCATTTTATGCTGCACATGACACATTTCCCATGTTAGATATAGTTGAATGTACTTGACAGTAACAATAGGAGATCCTTTTAACTCTTCTGTGTACAGTTGTATTGTGTGAGAACATCAATGTCAGAGCTGTACAGACTCTGCTATGTCCCCATGCTAAGACTTCCAGGCATCTCATACCAAAGTCCAACATGGTCAGCATGCCACATGCAGCTCTGCTCTCACACAATGTGAGGTGGCATGATTAACCCTTACAAGTTTGTAGACTGTGGGGTAGTCTTCAAGGAAGCTTGAGGCAATCTTCAAAGTCTAGGCCAAGAATTAATCAGGGTTTTTCAGATGAACTGAATTTGAGTTGGTGGCCTAATGCTCCCTCACTCGTTCCAGAGGGCTACGAGCTGAGAAACAGCAGGCCAGGTTCGGAAAACATTTGACTGTGTCCACTCAACAGAACATAAATCCAAGGAAAAGTCTGACTTGACATTTGTCTATGGTTATAAAGTACGAGCCAGTCCTGTTATGTCATTTTGGCTGCAGAACACAGTGCTTTAAAACCTTGTTGTAGCTCTGAAAAGAGGTGCATATTTTTTCATAAACTGTTTAAACATGTTTAGACTTTTTGTTAATGCCTCAGTTAGTGAGACTGTGAGTTACAAGTCACACTAAAAGACTCCCTTTGACCTCCCACATACCTTTGTGTAAAGACTCCTTGCACAGTTTTTTTTAAAAACAGTATCTAGTAGCAAGAAAGAGAGTCATGTAATTGCTGGTTATGCAAGATGAAACTTGATGTGTTTTCTACACGGCTCAGAATCCTTGTTACTAATTGCAAGTTGTGCTGTTTCACCACTTGTCTTATTTTAGCTCGTCGGTCCGTCCTGGAAGTCGCTCACTTTCCTTTTTTAGCCGCGGCTGACTCATAACATGGCCCCCGCTGGCTCTCAGCAAAGTCCCAGCTCAGCTTTAACTTTCACCCTGCTCAGATTCTCCTGAGTCACAGAGACCTCCCTCTCTCCGTGGCTTTCGCTGCCCTCTGAGTGTCTTACACTCCTGAAAAACAACAGGTGCAATGTCTGCAGGCCACTCGGTCCAAGCCTGTCTCGTCACAGTGTTATTCCACTCCGCTGTCTCCTATCATCTTTAATCCAGTCTCTTCAAACCCTGTTACACCTCCCACTGCTGCTCTCCACAGCTCTTGTTCATGAAGCTAGGCAAATTATGAGTGACCTTCTCAAATACTGCAAACAGAACACAATGTGCAAAATAAAGTTGACCTCTTGCTCCAAAATTAGCCCAATTCTATGATACATTTACCGCGCATACAAGTTTCAGTGTATATTCTCTTTGTAACATGTGGGCTTTTTTACGTCAACAACTGCACAGATCTGCATCTGGGTCATCTTTGAGTGTGAACATAATGGTTTCAAAACATTGCACATTGTCTATTATCTTTAACCCACTTACCTCCAGGTGAAACTGGACTTGGACAAGTGTCATGAAAAAGCAAAGAAAAGCTTAGAGAAAGAGTGACCTTGTTTAGTATGTTGAAGTGACATGTGACATATACAGACATGAAGTTTGTATTTACTGCTGGGAAAAAGAACTGTATATTTTTAGGTATGAAACGTGCAAATGGGATTTTGTTAAGGCTTTGTAGCAAAAGGCCTTGAGGCAGAATATACTTGGTGTTTGATAATAAAATGTCCTAATGTAATGTGTTGTAAAGAGGTTGATCATGTTAAAAAAACCCATAACACTGACTGACATATGTGAGCTAATAGTTTTTAATCACTCTCAGACGATCCATTGTCATTTCAGACTTGCCAAACATACACAGATCCCATTTGATATTCCAGCTTTTTTCATGTGTCTGGTTTAAACCGGGCACATCTGAAGCTAGATCTGCTTAAGACTCAAACATAAACAACTAAACATGATGGCTCATTAACACAGGAAAGCTGATGTTGAAACAAGACAAGAATGACAGGAAACGTTTATTGACACAGGATGACTGCACCTAAAGTTGTGGCACAAAACCTGGGCTGTGAGGCCACTGTGCCTCAGCAGCGCTCCTGTTGTGTCCTCATGGCACACGATGAAAAAGGTATTTATCATAACAAAGTAGAGCTGCTTAAATGTCAAAAGGATTTGTTTTGGCTCTACATCACACAGGAGGATATGAAATCAGACTCATCCAAATAAATAAATAGAGAAGCATAATTTTATTCTTTTTTAGTAAATTTAAAGGAGTAGTGAGTAATATATTTGATCATGCCATCCCCATTTTATTAAAAACGCACAAAAATGAATGAGTGGCCCATGTTGTTTTCATAGCTCACATGGTTTGTTGTGATTGGTGTTAATATTTTTATGTCAGTAGTTGCATTTCAACATTATCCAAAGAAAGTAAGCCAAAATGCCTGAGTCACTGACTTTATGTTTCAAACTAATTCAAAAGATTAACAGGATTTCCCTTTTGGAACCATTCTCTATTTAAGTTTCATGGACACTCAAGGGCAGCTCAGACCGGTCTGCTCCAGTTCTGTGAGTCATTTTAATCATCAGGGGCCAAATAAAAAAACCTTATTAAATGTAACTGAGTCAGTTTTTGGCAGCACATTTCTTTTCCCTCTATATTCAGTGATTAGGGCTGCACAGAGCTCCGTTCATCGTCACCGTGAGCTGTGAGCTGAGTGGACACAGAGGAATGTGTGACACATTATCAAAGCATATCGGAACTACAAAGCAGCTGTTTTAAAGCACATTCAAAGAAATTAATGTCAGAATAAGAAATGTTTGTTTGTTAAAACCAGAAATAACATAATACCATACGTTTGTAGTCATTTGTATGCACTACATCACAAAACCAGGTAAGTGCAAACAAGGAAGGGCAGGTAAAAATAACTCAAATACTCAGAATGAATAAACTACTTCCTGGTGAACGTGTTCATGGCACTGGGTTCAGTAGGAAGTCCAAGACAAAGCTTTGAATGAACACTCTGTAAATGTCTTGGGTTTCATCAAATAAGTTTAAAAATGAAGTAGAAAAAATATAAAATATTGACAAAAGAAACATGTTTAAACCTTTTGGTCTTTAATGTTCCTATTCTGCTTCATGCTCCCATCACTATAAACAAAAGTACATGAATTGTGTGGTCCTCAGTGAAACTGGTGTGTCTTATTTTCCTCCCCAGCACCAAGCTCAGCTCTGACTGCCTTGTGTTTGACATTTCAGAACACAACAATGAGACATATTGTTGGTTCATCTTGTGCCGTGCAGCTGCTGAACTGCTGGATCAAACCAGCTGAGTCTGGCTACACACAGAGGACACAGTGTGATGTGATGAGTAACTTCCTTTGGCTGGGAAAGGTCCCACGTTCCTCCATCAGCTCCTCTCTCTATCAGTCCACTGTCTCTGCTTCCTGGCTTGTTGTCTGTGGGTGGCCAGTAGATGATTACAGAATGTGCACTAATAGAACTACTCTACAAGATACCCATGCTACTTTATAATGTGAGGTCAGAGAGTGCCACTTAAAGGAGAAATACGTGACTCATTTTTAATTAAATCAGCCTTCATTGTTGTGTGGACACGTGGTCCCCTTGTGCTACGCTCTGTGCTTTAATGTCTTATATTTAGGTCAAAATGGCTAGAACTTGAGTTTGGACAAACATTTGAACAATGAACTATGTAGATGGTAATTAAAATGATAGTTTAGACAGAAGCGGTGATGATGGATAAACAATGCAGTATGGCACAGCTGAAAGTAGATATTAGCTCCACCCACAAGAACAGTGATATCGTTGCTATAGTACACAGTGGACGATACACTAGAACTGGTCTAAGCCTGTATTTCTGACCACTGTACTGACAAGGCCAGGGTTACTTTAAATTACACCTCGCCACAGATCACTGCCATCTGTAATAAGTTTTCAAGGTTGTTTTTTTATGTGCTTTATCACAGACCAAATCCAAAATTCTTGGTCTGTAATAAATGTCTTAAAATGTCTCAATACAATCTGTGACATATTTAAAAAAAAACAAAAAACAAAGGAGGTTTTTTTTTTACTTCTGGCCCAAAGCCAGGCTTGTGTTTCCATCAAAACAAGTCGTCAAGCCAGACATGATATGCACGCCAGGCTGCTGGAGAGGTTAAATATATATGTCAAGCATGCAGCGGCAGCTTTCAGTGTCAGTTTTCAGACAGATAAGAACGTATAGTGTGTCTACTCCTGCAGAGCAATAAAGGGACATCTTCACAGAAATAGAAATACTTGTCCTGATACATTATAGATGCACTATAAAATTACTCACTCGGCCACATGACAGTCATTTACATGTACATACAACCTAGCTACACCTACAAATCTGTCAGTAATGATTTTCAATGGTAGAATTACACTAGAGAGGTGCCAAGCCTGCACCAAATCAGAGTCAGAAATATGAAATGCATCTGTAGTGGTCACCTGAAGGAAGCCTGTGTTTGTTTACTATAGTGCACTCTACTGCTGCAAAATCTCTGTCATTCCCACGTACAAACTGCACTGATTTATGAGTGTGGCTCCAGACATCCTAATGGCTTTGGTGTTTCTGGCTACACCTCCACACACCTCTTGCTCTTGCTTGACCTTTGGCATTGTGTAACTCAACCTCAATGTCACCAGCAGATTTCATATAGTATATTGTATAGTTCCTTTTACCTCTTAAATGTAAGGCATTTGGTAAACAGGTTTGGTTTACTTTTTTGAGCTTAAAGTTTACAAAGACACTTTGCATTAACGTGTTTAAATACATATATTGCCATTATGTTCTTCTGTTGGCATGACATGTGAAAGATAGATTTAACAAATGAAGTTGCGTTCGTAAGGGGTGTGATTTGAAGTTTATGAGTCATTCAGCTTCCTGTCCGAGCTTTGCATACATCTGAATGAACAAAGCTTCTGCTGAATATACCTTTTCTCTGTCCTCTGAGAAAAGCTTACAGGACCATGGGGAATGTAGAGGGAGAACATGTGTCCATTGTACAAATTCACCAATACTTACCAGAAACACAAATCATATTTATATGAACTTGACCTATTTATGTGGTAGATAAAGTCGACAACAGTGCTTACTCAGTATTTTCTGTGGGTTTCACAAGAACAATAGCACCGACAGGAAAATAAATGTGTAATCAATAAATAGGTTGAAATCATATTACTCAAATGAGCCTGGTTTTTAAGTTTTGAGTTTTAATTTTGTTCCATGAGTTTGATGATACTATTTAAGTTTGCATGTTTATTAACTACTTTTCTTCTCTCACAATCTTTGGAGTGTTTTTAGTGACTAAATAAAAACACTCAGAAGTTTTTCTCATGAGGTCAGTCACTCGTTGCCTTTGCTGCTATGACCTTGTGCTGTTCTCATAGGAAAACTGTAGCACACTTATATGGCCCAAATAGAGAAACATTCCCACGTCTGGCAAAGGTAATGTTACAACTTCTTTTTCCAGTTAATCAACAGTACAGGGTCTCCATACAACGGTCTGCTCGTTTCAATAGTGGAGAACACTATTGCTGCTGGGTTTTTTGAAGAATTAGGTCATTCCAGTCCACGGCTTTTTGCATTAAAAAGGCCAATCAGAAATGAATGCTTGATCTATTCATAAAAAAAAATAGTTCTTATGCTTGTTGTGCTGCAAAAAAAAAAAAGAAAAATTAGGTGACATTATTATATGTCAGACACACCCTGTCCATTATGTTTGAAAAATGATGCAGTCCACAGAGATTATCGTTGCCAAAATCAAGCCTGGTCAGATGTCACCGGGAGAATATGAAACACATTTAGTGTAACTGAATATTACTCTATGGAAAGAGGAAATGCATCCACAGATGACTAACCTGACTTCATCCTTTTCTTCTGTCAGAAAACCTGTTATCAAGGATCTGGCGATTTGCTGAAAGCTAGAGGTGCACAGTCATCACGTGTCATTGAGGGCAGCCTTACAGATAGTCACAACGTGAAAGTGTGGGAGTACGAATCAGCTGTTGCCTGGATGTCTACGGCCTTATCTCACAGTTCCCTCTGGGCACAGCATGCACAGGCCGAGAGGGAGCCGCAAGTGAGTGTGCATGGAGACCAAGACGTTCAGCTTTGTAAACATGTTTGCCTGCACTCGGGTGTGACCGGGGCTGGGTGATTGTATTCCAGAGAAAAACTACAGAAAAGCCTACTTCTGTATCACCTTGGGTTACAGCTAACGAACCAGACTAATTCTGTTGTAGCTACCCACTGTGCTTTGTGAATTTGTACTGACTGAGACCAGAAGCTGCTGTCTGCTGTTGAGAAGAGGCCAATAGGACAAGGGCTAAACAGCTTCAGTAAAAGACCAAACATCAACTTGTAAATGACTCAGGGGTCACTAAAAGGCAGAGGAAAGATAAATGACGCTAGGGACCAGCCTAATGTCTAGGGTTACGACTTCATCTCATACACAAGTTATATAATGGTGTTTTCAGCAGTCATTCATTAATCTTAATCTGGAGGCCTGCAAACGATAAGAATGATAAGGAGAAACTAATTTAAGTGTGCAGTAAAACGACACCTATATAGCACTTTTATGAGTTCAAAAACACTAGAGATAGCTTGTGCCTCAGAGGCTTTGTTCCCATTAAGTAATGACATAATGCGAGTCTATTGGACAACAGGATAAAGATGTTATTATTTTATACTTGCATGTGAACAATAACTTTTGAAACTGCTTTCTTAAAAAGACTAAAAGGAAAACGTGTTTTCTAAATCAGTTCTCTAGTAATGCAAACATGAAAACTGCAGCTGCAACAAAATAAGATAAAAATTGCAGAAGTGTCTTTGCATGTCTCAGTCACAGTCCGTGGTCCGACTTCAAAGTTTCTACTGCATCTTACGTGTTGTTTTCATGTGCATTTTGACAGTAAAAGTAACAGTCTGCTGTGTAAGTCAGAAGTCGTATGCATGGAAGCCACAGGTTAAAGGTTGGTGAAAGGGTCAAGTAGACGGTGGATACCAAGAGGTTCAAAGCTGCAGTCAAACTTGAAAGAGAGATAAAATATTTGCTTTAACACGTACGGACTTTTAATAGAAATGATCAACGTCTGGCCTTTCATAAATTATCAAGGAAGGATGCATTTTGAAAATTTGTTATATGCCCTTTCTCCCCAGCAGTGCTTTACGGCTGATGAGCAGAACAGTCAGGCCTCACCTTGGCTCTGAACACTCAGACAGTGTAGCAGATTTGTGAAATTCCAGTCAAAATGCAGAAATCACACAAAACCATCCTTCATCAGGCCTTGACCTCTGAGCCCTGTGGAAAGTCAGTTATACAAGTATCTTTACAGACCCTCTCAACCAGATATTAGAATTAGAAATGAACGAAATGGCCAAATGTAAAATACATAATACATTTTTTATTAACAATGTTACATAACCTTATTACCATTAGCAGAAGTATCTCTGCTTTTGGTGTAGCTCCTAGGCTCTATATAAAACAACAAAATATACATAAAAACTTTAAAAAATTAATTTAGTAAAACAGGTAGGTTCAGATTTACAGTAAAAATAATACACATCTATAAGAAAATGTCCTACTCTGAAAATGTTTAGGTTTAGTGCAAAAGTAATACAGGAAGTACAAAAATACTGTTGCAACAAGGTGAAAAGGTCACAGGTGTGTGTCTGCGATGGGGATTCGTCTCAGCTCAACAATCTGGGAGTTGGTTACACTTCCTCCATCATGGCTTCCAGGTATGGACTCATTGTCGCTTACATTGAGGCCACTCCCTGAAAGAAGAGACATTATATTTTGAATACAAAATAAACATTTTTATTTGACTTCAATGTGTGGAGTGTGTATAAGATTTGTATATTTAAGTGCAACAAATACGCACAGCAAATCATTTAAAATCTCAGTGCGTCTTTCATTTGCAACATTTGTGCCACTGAATTCGTGTGATAGTGAGTTGCATCCAATTATGCAACCACTAAACACTGTGTTTCATAATGTATAGATTATGAGAGAGGAGCTCACTGTACCCTATCTGATTAGTTGAGGTAACAAGTTGCAAATGGGGCAGAGTTTGACGTAAGAGTGGAAATAGATATTAAGGTGATGCCACTTTGGATAAGCTAATCCAAAAGCATAACTGTGTTTACTGGTTATTTCAGAAGGGTTTTAGATAACACTGACGCACATGGTTCATATTATGCAAAAACTCTTTTTTTTAAGCCATCATAAACACTTAACCTTTGACAGTGAAAACATGTGAGGCCAACAGTCAATGTGTAGCCCATGCTTGTGTGTTAATGGTTCACTGAAGACTGAAGGGTAAGGAGCCTCATTAAACCTACTTACTGACCCCTACAAGTGCTCCCTGATTATGCAATTCTGATTAGCAAATGGTCTCGTTGACTGTTTAAGATTAAACCAGGTTAGAAGTTCAGTGTGGCATGAACGAATCAGAGGGAGATCACAGGTCATTCAAGCAAGAGTGAAATGTCCCAAAACTGCAGTGTACGCAAGTTTTACAGCATTTTTATATTGATCCTCCTTATATTCCTTACAAACTTTTAACTTGAGTAATTCTTAAAAATGTGCCCCTTTGCTAAATTATGAATAACATCAGCCATTGCCTTATACTGATAAGTTTACTGAAAAAAATTAAATACATTTTTTACTAGTTTTTTACTATTTAAAAGCTGAACAACAGGAAGAGATCACAGAAAGAAAAAGCAGAGTTGTCATTGTTTACTGAGGATGAAAGTTACACATGTACACTGAGTCTGCCACAGAAGCAAGAAACAGAGGGTATATCTAGACAATATTACTTTTCACTTGGTGAAACTCTATCCTAATCCACATTTATTAACACCACTAACTCTGTGTGGAAACACACCTGTTAGACTGCACTCTTTATTTGACTATCTCCTTGGTGACAGGTGTTGTTGTTGTTCAGTAAAGCACGCTAACAGGCTAGGGACATAGTGAAACCCTAAAATCAGGTCAAAAATAATCATAAAATTGTGCTCTGAGGTTTTTACTCAGCCCAATGTCAAGAGGAGGTCATATAAAATCATTTATAGTAAAAGATTAATCTGTTCCTTGAAAGTGTTTCAGTCAAACCAAAATAACAAGAAGCAATCTCAGAACTGCTTTTACCTTGTCTATGTTTAATATCAAACCATTTCTTCTCTCAGGCAATTTTATGATCAGCAATAATAGCTATAGAGAGACATCTTTAGCCTATTTGGAGCGTCTTTCTGCTCTTGAGGTTTTTTGAGGGAAGCAAGGATTTATAAACTGGGCAATTAATAAGTGTAAGTGTTTAGATGCTATAGAAATTAATATACAGCACATAACACTACCTAATGTTGTTTTGTTTTTTCTCAATCTCAGTCACTTTAACTGTGAAACTTGTCTATTTTGTGTAATTACTTGTTGCAGTCACTTCACATTTATGAAACACAATAATACAGGACTGATTCAACAGTCAGTTGACCAATGAGATCCTAGAGGGATCCTCACCTGTCTTTAAGGCAAATATAAGGTCATCAAACTCCTGCGACTCCTCATCTGCAGTGACCAGGTTGGTGTTGATAAAGCCTCCTTCTGAAGCATATGTCCCCATTACAGGGCTGGCTTTGAACACGCTGCTGGGTTCACTGCCGGGCCGCAGTGATGCACGCTCCCAGTCAGCTGACACCTGAAAGACACACAAACCCAATATATGACTTTTTGTTCGTCCTTTGATTTTGACTTGTGTTGGAGGCCAAGGCAATAAACTCACAAAGCTAACATATAGCAGTGTTTTGTGTCTTTGTTCACCTAATAATATGTTTTAAATGAGTTACTGCTGCGACTGTCAGCTGTGTAATCAGCTCTGTGAAGAGTAAGGGTCAGGCAGAGTGCATGTTGTCCAGGCACCCCAAAGGTTTAAGGCCAAACCAGAGGGTCACCGCAGGTTCATTGGGTAAAACAGCGGCCTGAGGGTTTAAAGTTTCACTTGAAATCAACCCTAACATTGTGAAAATCATATAAGCAGCACTGTCAGATTCCTGTTTGGAAACAGAATGGTCTTTTGGAGAGAAAAGTCTAGATTTGTGCATCCATTTGACAGGAGCTGAGCTAAAAAAAGGAAACATGGCAGACTGAAATAAAATATGAATATAAAATAAATCTTTGCATGTGCAATACTTTCCCAAACAACCAAATTGAATCCATCTTGTTGTCTTTGCCTGTTTTCATCTATACTAAATGCCTCATCTGTCCGTGTACATGAATAACTGTGTGCGTGTATGTGTGTTGTATAAGCCCATGAGGCAGTGGCAGGCACAGAGCCTCTCAGA
Source organism: Rhyacichthys aspro (assembly GCA_036850595.1). Classification (NCBI taxonomy): domain Eukaryota; kingdom Metazoa; phylum Chordata; class Actinopteri; order Gobiiformes; family Rhyacichthyidae; genus Rhyacichthys; species Rhyacichthys aspro. Next base: position 13,683,375 of record CM072156.1, read on the forward strand.
GAGGGGTACAAAGCTCCACCAAGCACTTCATATCTGTCACATCCATGTTCAAGAGGTGGGCTGAGTGGATTATTTAAGCTTTTCAATAATAGGTTAATCACATGTGATATGCTATGTCGCAATGCCTTTTGTTATTTAAGTCTAATTTTGTTCCTTGACATTGCTCTTCTTAGCAAGCTTTATCTATGTCAAACCTATTATTTTTATTTGGGAAAAGGTGGGAGAACGTTTTATGAATAAAACAAGATTAGAGGAGACTGGAAATTGAGTTCTTAGACATAAGCAAGTTAAAACTGCCCATTTTTGTACCGTCTCTCTCTATCACCACCTCAGTCCTTATAGGGCATTCACCAGGGACACAGCCTTAAAGCATGAAATGTATGTACATTTTGAGAGAGCTATAGCATGCAATGTCCTGTATGACAGAAGACCAAGGAGAAAGGTCACAAGACGAGCAGATGTGGGTATGACAACCTGACTGAACACATGCACTATTTTACACAAGTTACATAATGGCAAGGCAGACAGGACTGATTCAAATGTTCCCTGTTTAATCATGCTTAGCTGATGTGAGAACTGAGCGAGGAAGGACTAAATGGGAAAAATGTGAGAAACTAGGGAAAAGGCAAGGTGAAAAACTATGAAAAAGGGTGAGCTGTAACTTAAAAACATAGAATTTATGAAAAAAAGATTTGAATTTACTTACTAGGATACTAACATATCATTAACAGTTAAAAAGCTATTTGGACTACTAAGAAGATCATGATTCAAAGGTAAAGTGCACTGCCCACTAAAGCTGCTCTGTTTGCATTATGGGACAATCATAAAAAATGACCTGGCTTTATATTTTGATTCATTCATTTTTTCAACCTCCTTTTATTATATATTACGTTAAGTGTCTTGTGAGTCGTACCTCCTCCATGGCGCTGATGAGATTCTGAGTTGATTTGTTGATGTCGCCCCCTATAGAGGCAGGTCCCCCTCCTGGGTAGGTAGAGTCGGGACTTTCATGGCCACTCATCTCAACTGTATAACTGGCTTTAGTGGGCCAACACAGTTGATTGTGCATGATAAAGTAGACAGCAGAAACATATAAGCCCTGAAGAAAACAAAGAAGAGAAACAGATTTTTCACTATGACCAACATCAATTACATCATTATTAATCATCTACAGCAATGACATCATTAACACACTAGTATCCCTGCTCTGTTTACTTCCTTGCCATTACCAAATCCTCTCAGTCAACAGCGCTTAGCTGCAAATTACCCCAAAACATTGAAGCGTTAAATACCACAAGGTTGTCCTATATTTCACAACACACATCACAGATGACGGCAGCCACAGAAAAAACGTACAAGAGAGTAGGTCTGACATCACTGACAGACATATCAAAGCTATAATCCACATGATAGTTGGCCTACTTCAAGTAGAGATGAACAATCTTCCTGCACTAGCCTAACCACTAGCTTCAGTTTCAGAAGAACTGAGAAGTTACATGCTACTGGCCAAGGATTTTGATGATTCATGTGGACACAGCAAGAAAACTGATGGTTGTAATCAACATTAAAGTACTGGAAACTTTGACTGGAAACTGTTCATGAGTCTACATTAAAGAATTAACACCAAGGCTGTAAAAAAAGCCCTGCAAAAAGATAAGAGTTCTTAAAGGCTTCACTCAGGGTACTTGTCTGTGGGTGCATGGAGTATACACTGCATTTCATCATTTACTATTTGAGAACAGTAGGAGAGCACAATGTTTCAGTCTTTAAATAGAATTAGCACTGAGTAATTACATGTCCAACATGTCAGCATGTTTGCCTGATAACATTTATGAGCCTTGCTTTGTGTGATCTGAAAGCAGCCAGGTGTGTGTTCACGTCTGACTGTGTGCAGTTCATTGCCATTGATGACTGCAGATCCATCATGGCAGCATTGTGGCTGATTAGCACAGCTCATTAGTGGCCTGTGTAGCAGGAGGAACAGGTTTTACTACCATAGTCCTGTTATATAAGTGTTCCATGATCACTCAAGAGGCCGGATCTTTACAGTACATGGAAAGCACAGGGGAGCAAAGCTAGGATAACAATATGTAGAATAAGAAGTAAGAGGATAAGGAAGGAGATTGTCGTATAATACTTATTGTAATGAGGGAGGCTAGTAACTATGCAAATGCAACGCAAATTTGTAGTGTAGTCTTTCCTGGATGATTTATTGTTTCCTGTAATTGCATTTTAATTAATGAACTTAGTTTTCATTTTCCCATTAACCAGGTTTGACATGCTTCCCGTCATGGTCACAACTTTGATTATATTTGCAAATAGAAATGCATGGGCCAGGGTCTTCTTTTCCAATGATAATAAACCGATAAGGTTGAATGAGGAAGCGGAGGTGGAACTGAATTTGTAATAGATAATGAAGCAGTGATGCTGCCTGTGATAATACAATGAAATTAAGTTTAAGCAGCACGAGGAGAGAGATAATGAGGGTGTGGATGCCATGATGGGATTATGGTCTTCTAATTGAGCATTAACTGGCACTAAAATAGGTCCACAGAATCATCAATAGTGGTCCTAAAACATATTTTATGAAATATCCTGTCAGTTAATAAAGCTGTTTCTTAATATCTACAGGGACCAAGAGTGATGCAAACAAGTTGTGGACAAAGCTTTAACATCTGCAACTGGTTAATGAAGCTCAAAAATCAGTTGTTGTTACAAAAGGTGCCACACTTTGAAAACAACAACAACGAGGTGAACATGGAAAATTCTACTAATGGAAAAATCACAGCAGGAAAGAAACATTAAAGACAAACAGGACCTTAAGTTTAACCAGCAAGTAACCTTAAGGCAAAGGTACAGAAGAGACAGCAATAAAAGTACCACACTGCATTTAAAAGGTAAACCTCAGACACACCTTTAAACAAATCATTTTCATTTTACTCACACAAGGCATTCAACTGTGATAATTACTGACTATTACTACTATATCAGCTGTAATGTTATTTCCCTATTCACTTTCAACGGGCTTTCTTTCCAATTATCCAAAATACCCTTCGTTTAGTGAAATGCTAAATGAAGAACTGCTCTATAAAAGTTAGACTTAAATTTCCATCGCATGTTAAGACTAATTTAATTGCAAACATGCCGGGTACAAGGCAACAACTTTTCCATAGCCTTGTTTTGTAAGATATTGGGAAATCTAGGTCAGACGGGTTCAAGTTGGCTTTTATAGGTGAACCGTATCAGCTGCAAATGAAGATCAGCAGCTATAGTTTTATGTTTGGATCACTAATATGTGACTGTGGTGTGTACATTACCTAAAAAGACAAAAAAAAAAAGCCTTGAGGACCAATGTTGAAGTATTTGCAAAGAAACTGACCACGTTATGTCACAGAGGAAGACAAACTTTTTTTTCTGCTGATAAACAAGTGCTAAGAGTGACAATAGCTGTTGGCTCTGACCTCACCTCTCTTCATTAGTTACTAGATCAACAAGAGATTATTACTTTAGCGCTACACTGGTGTCTTTGTCAAGTGGATGGCACATATCAATGTCTTTTACTACAGTCATCTTAATTTGCACTTTACAAGCAGATGGTGTCTCTAAGAGTAAGATAAGATAATCTTTTTAGAAGTCACATGACATGGAAATTCAGAAACCAAACATAAAGTTCAGACAAGAAACAATATAAACCTAATGTGCCAAATGTGGACAGACAATTGCAACACTTAATCTCAAACCTACCAGGAAATACAATACTGGAAAACTGAAGTTAAGACAAGGCATTTTTCAAGTCTTTTTTTTTTTCTTTCATGTGTTTTGTCAGCGTTCAGATACAACGTTTGTCTGGAAGCATCCTTTTTTCACCATCTAGCCAAAGATAACTTGATGAAAACAACAGTTTGTTATTTGAGTTCTTGCTTTAATCATTCAAGACAGAGTGTTTGAAGTTTGAGAGCACTTTAAAATTTGCAGGGTCTGCCAGCTGAGAGAAGATATTTTGTGATATTTTATCTGGCGCCTCCATTTATCTCTTGAAGTCAGTATAAAACACCAAAGAGGAAGCACTAAATTTAGAAGTGTACAGACTGAGGGGCAACAGGTGTGTGAAAGCCCTAATGGAGTCGGAGAGATCTGAGAGACTGATGACTCTGTCTCACTCCAACACTCCTCAAACAGCTCTTCACACTGCTGTGAAGTAGCCTTTACTACTATCTATAGTATGACAATAGAGAAGAAGTCTCTTTCACAGTACTCATGGCCCTACACATGAAAATTTCATTAGTGGCAACCTGCTGTTCTAAATTACATGCCAGATCAAATCAGACACAACAGCATCTAATAAACAAAAATACAAGGTCTACACTTTCTATTTTTTCCCCCTTTGGGTATTTTCCAATGATTATGAATAAATCACACAAAATATAGGGTAAATGAAACTATTTTAGAGACAAGAGTCAAATTATGAATAGAGTATGAGACGTGAGAGGAGGTCTGTTGCTGAAATTCATTAATAGTGATAAAAATAAAGCACAATTAAACAATTGGCGGCATGAGGTAGTAATCTTACCAGCAGACAGTTAAAAATAACATAGACGATGAGCATCCACAGGTATCTGTAGGCCATATGGAGACCCGCCCACAACCAGACCAGAGAGATGAGCAGGAACAGGAGTAGGACCAGCGGCACCTCTGGATAAGAAAAAGAACATTATTATGAGTTATCCATTTGTCCTTTTTTTCTTTTTTTTAAAGAACATTTCATAACTTGTTTTCAAATCTTTCCAAAGTATGGTTTACTGCACAAATGTTTTAACCAGATGCTGTGGAAGAAGAGAGGTGTTAGAGCCATCAGTGAGTGCCTTAGGAGATCTGTAACAACCCACTTCCTTTAAGCAATCAGAAAAAGCCATGACTTATATAATATATATATACACTTGCATGCAAACACTTTAAGTATGACAAGGTCCTAGTGACTGGGAGTGGATCTGGTTGTGATGCAAATGGTGATCACAAAAATGAAACGTTGGAATGCGTAGTGAATTTTGGCCCCTCACTGACCCCACATCACAATTAGATCAGCCCATGTTTACCTCAACTATAATTAGAACGAGACAAATAACCGTGGTTTTGTCAATCAAATACCTACACTGAGTCATCTTTAGAAAAGGCAGGGCATAATGAGAACAGGCCATTACTCTTCACTACCATTGGGAACACACTGTAGCTATTTAGAGGCCACAAAATGAATATGGCCTCTTATGCTGATCATAAATATATACCACACCTATCATAAACTCTGCAACGGATGAAATAAAAGTCTCGTTGAGTAAACTCGCAAAAGATTTCATTGAGTCTGTACTTTTAAATGATACATAATAATATGATCAGTGTGTTTACAACAAGTTGATATTGTCAGAGTTTGACACTCTCATATAAGGTTAATGTTTACAGTAGTGTAAATATTAAAGCTCCACCTGTCCAAATAGAACAAACCTCATTTATTCATGCTCTCTATCACTGCAGTTGATGACAATATACGGGACAAAACAGGAAATAAACAGAAACTGCATTCAACTGGAATCAAAAAAGAAAGAACAAAATGTACAAAATCAGTTACGGTGCAGTTTTACAGGACATACAGTTCATTTCACAAGCAGGATGGAAACAGCGTGGAAACAAGTTTATACAAAAAGTCTTCGCACAGGTGCCACTTCCACAATCCACAATGCTGTTAACGAATAAGCTACAGCTTTTTAGACTTTTTAATCTCCCTTATTGTTTAAATATATACAATGTTCACAGCTTATCTTGTTTTCAAATCACTACCCTCTAGTTTCCACATGTGCTTGTGTGATTTGCTGAGACTCACCAAACTACAACAATTCTTATCTAAGTTCTTAAGCATAACCTCCAGTGGTTGCACAACAGCTTTTTTTGCACATCTGTCTCCATCTCCTGCCTCCCTGGAGGATTTTTCCAGCCATGTAAGCACATTCCTATCTGCGGACAGACTGGAGCTTCCACAGTAAGAACAGGTTCCCAGAGCCCAGAGCTGACTGACTGCCTGAATGACTTATTCAACACTTGCCTTGATACAAAATAAACAAAGCTATCATTTTATCATTAAGAATATGATGTTCTTATTCTCAAAAAACTAAGAAATAAATAGATGCTTTTAAAATTGCCTGAGTGAGCGTACATCTTTTTTGTTTTACCTTAAGATAAAATGTGTACTTCTTGCATTGTGCTGGGGCAATAATTGTCCTTACGCTGAATAATTAAGCTACATAAAAATGATTCTAGACGGAATATAACTTGAGAATGTTTACACTATAAAGCTTGCCAGTTACGTTTTAAGGAAAAAACTAAATATTTTTATTATCAAAATTAAGGTAATGGGGGTTTATTTTGCTAAGCTCAACCCTTATATACACTGCAGATATTCGGCAAGCACATAAACCACAAAAGTAGTCCCTTCAGAGTCCATAAGGCAGAAATTGCTGACATCGTCATTCTCTAATCAAACTTTACTATTGTATTTATTTCTTTATCACAGTAGGCCATGGAACACAGCAGCAATAAATGATACAACAATTCACCAAACACTGGCCCGAAATAAAAAATAAAGTCTCTGACAAATCAAAAGTAACTTCAGAAAAACTACTGAAGTATATTTAATGTAAACCACTGGATCAGACTTAAACCTTTTAAAGGTTAGGTGCATATCTGCTGAATGAACAAACACTGTCGCACATACTGACGTCAGAGGAGCTGCTATATCTCACACTGTCCTGCGACTGCAGAATGAGGGCTGCTCATGCATGCAACGTGCAAGCACTCATTTACTGAGCGACCAGACCTAAGCCCACAAAACCAGCTGTTTGAAAGTGTTGGCAGCGAATTATTCTTTGCGTGTGTCAGCTCTGAGAAAACTTCACAACATAAAACTATATTGTGCAGTTAATGGTGTGGTTATATCACTCAAGGTCATGTAAGGTGCATCTTCTTGTCAAGTCCACAAAGATAGCTTCGGTACAGAAAAATAAAAACATAATCAACTCTTCTCATGCGGGTATCCCTCTTTGGACTTTGGCACAAACCTAGTACAAACATTACAAACCACCATATAATAAAAGCTATCATCAAAATGTTCCGCTGATAGAGGAACACTAAGACTGGATCAACAAGATCTGCACACATGCTTTCTTAATTGTTTACATGTGCACACGTGTTCATGCAGAAACACTTTTACAGCTCTGGCAGTTTGGAGTTGGCAACTTTTGCACTGTACTGCCACATGCGTTTCAGTAACAACAAATAATGCATTTAAAATGTGATTGTGAAACAAATCATGAATAAGAATACAACAGAATGAAAAGCAAGATTGTATTCATCATATTTTCAAAAATCAAACTGTAACACTTTTAAGCACATTTTAAAACCCATTTTAAGCCCTTTTAGCACCTTAGAGCTGGTCTATTACACATTTATACAAATAACCTTTGCTATGTTTGAACAAGATACAGAGAGGTGTGATTGTACAAGTTCTTTTGTTTAGGGTGTTTGAACTTTTTGTGTGCATACAGCACATTGTAGTGCAACGAGTATCCCAATAAGTGTGTGTATGTTTTTGTACAAATGTATACAAGTGTGTGATCAGTTAATATTTGCAGTTTTTGTGTACCTGTGCTGTTGGTACGCCCACGGTAAATGTCATCATAGGCTTTCCACTGGTCAGTCACTTGATATACGTGGATAAATATGACTGCCACAGTGACCAGGCAGATGAGCGGCACCAGAACAGCTGTACACAGAGCAGCATAGATGTTTGGGATGAAGCATCTGTAAAAAAAAATAAATAAAAATGCCTTTATGATGAATCAAACAGCAGTTGTAACAAACTGCTGTGCATAGGCCCAAGGATGAGCATGTAAACATGTTACACACCTTATGTCTGCTGTATTTTCAGAGAGACTATATATGTATTACATTTAATTAATCAATAACATATTAATGATATTAAGAATCACTTATGGTAAACATTTAAACAAACAGGTCAGCCTGCAGCTTTAGCAGGATATGTACTTGCCAAATATGATTAAATATAACCCCAAATAAATAATTCAGTAATTTGGACTGATGAGGGAAACTAATGTGGAGTAGATTTTTACTACTTTATTCACAACATAAAACAAGAAGAAAAAATAATATTTATGACAAGGCACCTTGCTGCCATCGGGGCAACTGCTGGCTGCAATATCTAACTTCAGAAAGTATATCACAGTTGTGTCTTAGTTCTTTTGTCATTTTTATGGGAAATTGCTTGTACAGTGTTTGAGAAGATTAATGTTTGTCTCTGAGAAAGTCAACATCTTAAAATGAAACTGTAACTCCCAAACAAGTACCAAAAATATTTGTGCGACTGTGTCCTTTTCACAAAACAAACCTTGTCTTTGGTTTGGTGGGAGCCTCAAATTCAGATAGAACCTCACTCCAGTCGAGTAATGGCTAAAATAATTTGAGCCATGCTAGTCATAATATAACATGAGGTATGCCAAATAAAGCATTGCATCATCTTCTCCCAGGAAACAGGCCCGACAATAAGTGTGGAAATACTGTGTAATAGGAGCAGCTGGCCTGCTGTGGCCTTGTGAGTGGATGAGCCTCGAATAAAAAGACTCTTACAAGAGAAAGAAGTCCCAAGGATTTTTAAAGTGGATTAAGAAAGTCGATTAAACGCTCACTTGAAACTAAACTTTCTTCTTCAATTGAATTACAAAATGTAGTAATAGATATTCAACTCACGTTTTTGAACATATACATAATGGGTTTAATAAAACACTGTGAACACTTGTTGGGAAAGCAGCATCTGCTTCTTGGCAAGTAGAGAAGCTGGGTTATTTGCACTGAGAGCAGGGAAGTGGGATGAGATCACAGTGGTCACTTGAGACGTGCAGACGTGTATGTAAGTTTGCAATGACGTACGCGGAGCAGTGATCAGTTCCCCAAGAAGTTTATGTTTACGTGTGAACAGGAGTGGCCTTATGTGAACAGGAAAACACAATGAAATGAGTCCAATGTCCAATGTAATGTGAGCTATAAACCAGACAATGTTTATCAAGGAAAAGCATCACCACAGATGACTGGAAAAGACAACAAATCTGAAATGAAAGACTGTTAAAAGGTCATAATGACAGATCCAATGAGTGCACTGTACTTAAAATGCTTAAAAATTATTATAAAAGATATATGTTTTACAATGCGTTTATAAAGGAAAAGCTTCCAAATTAGACTTCGTCACCGCCTCAAGAAGGAAGTGTGCTTTGACCGACTAACTCAATGGTTCTCTGTGTCCCAGAATCTGACATGTTTACACTTACTCTCCCACACCCCTCCTCAGGAAACACTCACTCCCCTGGATAAGCGCTCCACCTAAGACCACCGTCTAATTTTAAAACTCATTTAAGGGCCATGACTTAATCACTGTGTAACTGCGTCCTTCACTGTCATTCCAACTAAACAGGCAATTTCTGTTACCTTTAACCACATGTGCTCTATATATATCAGTTGTCCCTCTGTCCCACTCTTCTATGGGGGAGTGGAGACTGTTGCAGATGTCCGGCTGCTGTTAGACGTCCCAGTGGTGACTGGAGCTTAGCTGTGGCCCATCTGTGATCCTGTCCCGACCCATGGACCCCTCCTGAACCCAGCTCCTCCTGACCCCAGCTCCTCTCACTCAGATGAACTGTTCCTGACATTATCATGGACTATATTCATATACATTCTCGTTCCCTTGTACATATGATGGAGTCTTTGTCAGTTACTGTTCTGGATACATCTATTGCACGGCCTGTCGGTCCTGGGAGTGGATCCCTCCTTCTGTGGCTGTGGGTTTTTTGAGTTTTTCTTTACCCTGATGGAGGGTCTAAGGACAGGGGATGTTGTCTCATTCTGCCTGTTTGCATTTTACTTTCTGTTTTGTGAAGCCCTTTGAGGCAATTGTTGTTGTGATACTGGGCTATACAAATAAAATTGAATTGAATTATATAGCTGTCAATAGGCTATTTTTATCTCTCTTTGTCTCTTAAACACAGGTGTACAGTTTGTTACTTGAGGCCTTTTCAGCGTTAGCCTCCACCTTTAAGGTAAAGACTCAAGTTTCTGTGTGAGGTCATGCACGTAAAAACTGAAACTCATTCATTTATTCATTCATTCGATTGGGCGGGCTATCTCCTGATGTGGTGTCATCTACTCAGGTGTTTGTTCAAGTCTCAAGGGGAATTTACCGTCGCCCAAACTGAGAAACTCAGAGTGACTCAGAGTGGTTTAAAAAGCACTATTGAGTTAAACCTATTATGCGCACTTACACATCTTGTTGTACCAGTCCGTATGTAGAGTGTATGGTCCACCCGAAGCCACCCAGCAGGACAATAACCAAAACAATGATGACAAATGCTGGGAGTCCCCATCCCAGCAGAAAGTACAGTAGGTATCTGCGCTCAGTGTGCTCGTCATTCATCACCAGAACTTGCCAGAAGTTGATTGCCTGCAGGACAGTTTGAGAAAACAAATTAAATAAGACATCAAAATAACATATTGTACCACTGGGGTTGATATAGTTTACTCAGTGTAACATTTATATAGAAACTAAAATATTTTACTATTTTTCTTTGCAATCTGTTGTTTCCAAAGTAACAAAAACACATGAGCAAACCCTTCATATCACATCTCCGATGGCTATATTTGCTTTGTAATCCTGCAGGCTTTGATACACTCAGGCAGATAGTGTTATATAACTGCCTTTCTGAACACCTGTTGCTGCTCAAACACAGGGGCTTGTCATAGTAGGAAGATCTTCACAGAGCTTGTCTTCTATTGTAGTTATACACGCAATCATTGTCAAACAGGTAACAGTGAGACCTTTTTTTTTTTTTAAACCAACAAGTTG